>OY992786.1:21349961-22815020 GCA_963921375.1 Tiliacea citrago
CGTGTTAGGACCGTTTTTGTTCATCATGTATATGATGATCTCCCAAATAGCACTCGCCATGACACAATCTTGTTTGCTGATGACACAACTCTCATTGTGAAATTTGAAAATGAAAGTACGTATGAACCAGAAATTAACAAAGCCATAAACGATATTATACACTGGTTACATTCCAATAACTTGAAAATTAATATGGAAAAAACCAAACTGATCGAATTCCGAACGAATAAAAGGAAACCACTGCTGCTAAATGTCAAATATAACGACACTAATATAGAACGAGTAGCAAGCACTAAATTTCTGGGAATACAGTTGGATCAAAATTGTGACTGGAAGACACATGTCGAGCACGTATGTGACAAGCTCTTTCTGAAATTTGTGTTTAGCCGAATTTTAATGTGTAATAATGGTGGATTATTAACCATTAAGTGTTCGTGAACGTGCATTAGTGTAGGCAAATGAAACAAAACAGTGCAATATCTCTTCAAGTTCTCTCAAGAAGTTCGCGTGAGGTTTCAGTAAAGTGCCACATCTTTACTGAAACTCAAGGGGAGCCGGCGTGCGGGGATATATTATCATCTATCATGCAATTCATGCATCATTTCATCATTATTAAACAAAGTTTATAACTAAATAAAGACCTGGCTAAAAGGTCCGAGCAACCAGGGCATTAAAATATTAAAAAAAAACATACACACCTACGACGAGGCCGTAACGCAATGCTTGCACCACGCACAATTGTACCGAAGCGAAGAGACCGCCGCTTTTAATTCCATTTTCAAAAAAAAAAATGTTATTTTTTTATGAAACAGTATTATGTCGAGTCTTTATTCATGATTATTTTACTTAAGGTGAATCCGCAGATATAGCCCGCGAAATACAATTTTTCTTACGTTTTTTGCTATTTTCAGGTCAGTGTCAGGTTGTATCTTAATCACAATATGATTCGCGACTATATCAGATATGTATTTGCATAATTAAAATCATTAATACAGCTACAGCTGCGGATTCACCTTAAGAAAAATAACTTTTTCGTTTTTGTAGGCTCATTGTCGTTGGTAACAGACAAAAAAAAAACTTTTTCTCCTAGAGGCTGATAATGTTATTTTAGCCCCGCTCTGGTACGCTAAAATGACGGACTTTTTGAACAAGAGGAGGGAAAATAAAATTATGATTTGACTTAATCAGTGATAATCATTGTAATCGTTATTTTTTATGGTTATGTGTTGTTGTGATTTGTAAGTAAATTAAGTGCGTTATTTTGCGAGTATTATTTTCCATAGACCTAAATATACACGCCCATGATGGAGGACCAACAGATGACAAATCAGCAGCGATGCATGGTGTCTCAGCCGCTCGACGGCTCGAACCTCCGTCATATCTATAGAGTGCTTATGCATAACTAAGGGACAGCTTATGTCCAGCAGTGACGTCTTTTATGTCTGTAGGTAATTTTTTTTTATATTTATTACTAAGCAAGTCAAACAAAATTTATATTCAAACAGAAAAAATACCTCCTGCTCCTGAATAACAAAGTTCAATAAACATTCAACTTGATCCTTTTTCGTTCATACGCGAGTGCAACGACACTTATACTACATTGAAATAACATTAGAAAATTTAAATACCTAAACCTTTTTTACAATCCGTTAAATCGATTTTGACAAGGATGGCATTAAAAGCAAAAACGTGGTTACAATTCCAACTGTTTATTACAGCTGCGATTTGTCATGCTCCCAACGCAATAGAAGTCAAAATCGGGTGAACGGAATCTTATTTTAAAAGTGTAGGTAATTCAATGATAATTAGGACAACTTAAAATGATTGCTTGCCAATACAAAACAAACATACGTATGGTTAGGACAGAAAAGGTTAAATCGACCCTGCTGATCGTCTCTGCTAAGTCGTATATGACTGTAGCAAAAAGTATATTTAACAAATCCAGTGTTGAGAATGACTTTATACAGACATCGTCAATAAAGTTAGTAAATTTAACATGAAGTAATTAAATTGGCTTGTATTTGTTACGACATAAGTACCTATGCAAATTCAAAAAGCATGGCAAGATTAACTCAAAAATCATTTTTGGTTGAGTGCCCTTTTATTTAATATGTTTACAAATTACAATCATATGAACCCAAACTAGAGGGGTTTACTAGCCACTGAATAATTCCCCTATCCACCTTCTAGCTCCATCATCACACCCTCATTACCAAGCCCAATCAATAGGGCTCGTCAACACGAATCATATGAGCCCAAACTCGAAGGGTTTACTTGTAGCCACTAAAGAGTTCCACTATCCACTTCCTGGCTCCACCATTAGATCAGCTCCAACATACCAAATTATAGTATTGTCATCCAAACTACATAAACATAGTTTAAGTTCGATACGACAATAGGGAATATGCATGTATTTTTTTTTTTACTATATCAATATTAGACAGTAATAAAAACCTAAGGAAAGTATTAAAAGTTAAATTGAACTACTGATTGATGCTCAAAAAAATTATGAAACTCCAACAATTTTCTAATTTTCTACTACAGTTCAAACGTCCGTTTCTGTCGCGGTCATGATGTGACGTCATTGTTCACGAAACTGCTTTGTTTACAACTGTTTTTTAGCCCTAAATCTTATATATTAAATTATTGTTTATGCTTTATTCAATTAGAAATCGCACTTACATATTTACCTTAGTAAGATTTCAACCATTAAGCAAAGAATAGATTTTATTCACATGTTTTGTTTCGTCACTTCCGGCATTTTCGAAGAGGACGCGTTTTGAGTTTGCGTTCCGTTCCACCAAAAAAACACAACATAAATTAATTAATTGTAAAATAAGTAATGCATTAAAAAATGTAAAAAATATTGGAATTTGTTTCTTGACTCCTACTACATTAAAATAATGGATACGTTTTGAATTACGTGCATATTCCCTATTAGAAGTAGGTTAAAATTTACTTCCAAGATTTTATTACATTATTTGTTAGTTACAAGTGATGGTAATAAAAATGTGTTAAAACGATCAGGCATCGTAAGGTACACACGGCTACACATCAAGCTATATAAATATCCAGTTTAGGCTGATCTCGCATTGTATAGGATTTCGTACAATGAGAGGCCAGCTTATACTGGAAATGAATAGCTTGATGTGTAGCCGTGTGTACGTACAACCGCAGACCTCTGTACAAACTCTTTTCGGACACAAAAAAACATCGGTCCTTTTAATTTTCATTTTGATCCATTAAATTTCAATCTCAGAATTCACAGATATATCTATTTCCCAGAAGTTAGTTACACTAGTGAACTACTGGCACAAGTATAATTCTTTTCAAATAAATGTTTACAAGAGGACGCCTTTCGGACTATTTATTCTTTACTCCTCAATAAACGTCTGAAGGCCAACCAGAGAGCAAACCTGGTCACTTGTTGCCAACAGACTGTATCCATACCGCTATTACGTTGTTAACAGTTGTATGTAAATGACTAAATAATTTACTTTTCCTCTTAAAAGTTTTATTACTGAACAACAATTAAATATAGGTAATGTTCTTTCCTACATAATTACATAAAAAGGTAAAAACGAATGACAGCTAAATTGATATCAAAAGTTACACATTTCTATATGCTCAACGTACTCGTATAAACAAAAAGCGATAGGATTTAGGTACAAATAAGAAAACAACTGATTTCCAAAAAAAGACTAAAAAGTGAAAAATAACTTTAATTTCGGAAGTCGGTGTCGTTTGGTGTGGTTTTGTATTTTCGTTTTTTGCCATCGACTTCCGAAATTAAAGTTATTTTTCACGACGTAGTGTTTTTTTGTAATAAGTTTTTATTTTTCTCTTTTTAGTTGGGGTACCTACAAATTCGAATACCACTACCTGCTATATAAATAACAGTGACAGGAAGTTATAACATCATCCACATATACTAGTGAAATAGTAGATTGTTATACAAGGGTCGAAAGGAATCAATTCCCATTCGAGGTATTTAAACACCCGAGCGCAGCGAGGGCGGCTATAGTCCGAGAAGGAATTGGTGACTTTCACCCGTTTCCACACTATACTTTTCAGTTTGTTCTAAGGAAAGTAAAAATTTTAGTTTTTCTTATATATTTTATTTTCTTGTTTGCCACTTCATAAAATCACAATGATAATAGGCAAACAAGAAAATAGTTATGTATTTAAATATCTTTCCTTTGAAATATCTGGCAAAAGATTTTTGATTATTTGCCTCGCCTTTAACCGAACCTGGGGTCAACATTTCAGAATCGCTTGAACTCATTTTTATTAATGAATCTAAAAATTAGTTTTAATAACCGAGATTTTGAATTTCGGTGCAGGTTACAAGTATCCCGCCAAAAGATATAGTCTTTTTAAAATTTTAAGCTGGGAGCACACCGCGTTAACGCCGCGGGCCGTCCCACTTAATAGCATTTTTGTTAAATCACTCTGGCTCTGTGTACACTCACAAGAACGCAGAATTCCTTTTTTATCGATTTTTTAAAATGAAGTTCGTAAAAAATTTCATAGCCAATTAATTAACCAAATTATGTTCTATTTTTCAAATTAATTCCCTCCTTAGAGAGGGAAGCAATTACTATGAGTCTTTCCCGTGCAAGGGTGGGGAGCAGCGTCTTCCACCCGCTACTCGGATCAAACAAACACTACTTTCCGAGTATGAGAAATTATAATTTGCTGAATAGCATTGGTATATATTTTTGTACTAGTTGATTTTTTAAGAAAAGAATAATCATAATAAATTCATAATTGGCGGGGTAATCGCGTAACAAACATACATAAAAAAACCTCTACAGTCGATATTAGAACCTCCTCCTTTTTTTGAAGTCGGCAACATACCCAATATACAAAAAATATAATAAAGAGTAAACAGTAAAAACATTAAAAATTAAAACATGGAGTACACCCTTAGTCTTCAAAAAACATAGTCTTTCGTCATTTTTTGTTCTCGCTTAGGTGAACAGAAATCCTGTGCACAACCGTAGCTTAAGGCGAGGTTGCAGTACTTTTTAACTTTTTAAACCTCTGTAAATCTAGCAAAATATAAATTTTGCGCAAAAATAAAATATTTTAAGAAAATTGAACATATTATCAAGCACTGTGTGAAGATAGAAACATGAATTAAATTAAGTGGTTCGATAAAAAAAAATCACAAAGATGACACTAAATCGCTATTTAAAACGTGTACCTTGAAGAGATTACTTCGTTAAACCATGTAAAAGTTATACCAAAAGATAGGCCTTATTGTTTTTTTGTACTTGGTGGTACATTTTATAATTTCCTTACTATTTTTTTCTATGGAGCAAATATACACAAAATCTAGCAGTTCAAGAGCTCGCAACGGCCGGCCAGTTACAGCCGGCTACACGCCGCACTACAAGACGGCCTTAATGTCTCGTCTAGGGCACTGTCGAGTAATCCTTTGCACATCGTTCATCGCTCCGGTGAATCCTATGCTCAATCAGAAACCGGTTTGTCAAAGTCAACAACCTAGCCAGCGACTAAGTAGAGTATATATAATATCAAATTATATGCAGCATATTTCTCTCCTCGAGCTCTTAATTTTATGTTAGTAACATACGCGTTTACTTTAGGCAGTACTACATCTTTGATACATCTGTTTTGAAAAGGATATGACAACAATAAGCTTCTTTCTATGAACGTATAAGAAATTGCGCCGATGGCAATGTTTCCTCTCTTACGGTTACAACTGTTCATGTGTCTTCTTTTCAATTAGCGCATGCGCTACCAAATTAGATATAACGGCGCAAGATAGCCTTTACCAGAAGTGATCATCGTATTAGTGGTTCAGCAACTATCATCAGGATTGTGCCGGAATACAGCAGTTCGTCATGGACGTGGTAGAGATTAACTACGATAAGATGGCCCGCCCCTCCGAAATTCAAAACGTTTGAAAGTATTTGTGAACGTATTTGTACGCATGTGTGCGTAATGAGACGGCCGTCAAACAAAAACCAATCATTGATTTGTTGCTCGACTAGTGGCGTCATTAATCGCTCATTATTATTAGTATGGCGCTGCACTGACGTGCTCTATGAAAACGACAAGTGCTAAGTAGAATTTTATAAGGTCTCAGCTAATGTTACCGTCCAAAATAAAATCTTGTTTAAAAGTCAAACGCCCGTTATTTCGCTAAAACTCACTAAATCATGAATGAAAGTAAACTGGGGGTAGACAAAGCTCACCCTGACAATAGAATTATTTTAATTTCTTATTGAAAAAAAGGTGGAACAAAAGCATTGTTTTGTTTAGTGATATTGCCCACGCTCCTTAAGTGCCGTCTAAGATAAATGTTAAAGGTAAGTTCAATGTTCAAAGTAGTTAGATAAATTGTATTACACCTTGAACTTACTTAGGCTTTAACCTATTATTGGTTTTATCATGTTTTACTTAAGTAAGGTTACTGTTTGGTAGAGCCTCGTGACCTTTGGCATACTCAATTGAGTATTTCCTTAAACACACGCACGTATTTAAACAATTAATCGCATTTCAGCTGTTTCTAAGTTCCTTATTGGTAGATAACCTTTACATCATGTGGTGGAAGTTTTCAAGCTATTTTAAAATATCGTTCGATCGATATTTACCTCGTGCTCAAAGTTGTAAGATTTCTAGGAAGAAAATTCTGTGGGTTCATTTCCCGAATGCTTTGAAAAGTGTTCGACTTTCTTCAGGAAAATACTGTGGAACATATTGAAAATCTGAAGGTGTATAGTTTAGCGTATTTTTATTACTTAGTTCGCTGGGATACATAACCACGCTCACATTATTAATTATCTATACCTACTGGAATATTGTTTTGCATTCAAAACTTTATACTACTTATTACTTTGTTTTTAACTTCTCCCGCTCTGGGCGGAGCGGGAGGGCGTGTCAGAATTTTACTGACTAAAACCCACCTGTGCTCCTTCAGTTGCCTGTGTGCCGGGGCCACGGTATCCTTTTCGGACAAACCCGCAGCCCTGGCAGGCATCGGCCCTATCGGACCCCATCAGTTCGTGCTGACATCTCTTTGAGGTGCGCGAGGACCACAACGCGCCGTCGACCTGGGCCTGGTTCTTAACGGACGGCGAGCTACCCATTGCTCACCGTCCGCAAGCCCGCGCATACGGTGGCCGGGAATTGGCCTGGGATTCCGGACGCCCAGGGCGTCTTCTGCGGCGAGGAGCGTGAGGGCGCGAACAATGCCTCTCCCTCACGCGTTCCGCCTCCTCCTTCGCGAGCATGGGTAGGTACACCTAAAAGCTGTTTCTAGAAATTATACTCGACTTGTTTACTTATAATAGGTACTGCGGTATATTTTCTCATTCATCGTTTTCCTGGCAATAAGTTCAAAATGAATGTTGTAGGTATTATTATATTATTTTATTTCTATGATACTATTTTACAAAGACATTTAACTTTTATACTTGAATTCATACTAACATTGAGCGTACATTTATTGTTTGGGTTATATTATTAGCGTATAAATAATATTTAACAAAAGGTACGTTTAAACATTTGTTCCATAAATTAAAAAAACAAACAAAAAGCCATAAAACATTATTTGTCGTGTTTAAAATCCTAAATAATTATTTACTTATGGACATAATCACGGTCATTGAAAAACCCATGCATAAGCAAAGTTTACGATTAATAATTTAAATACAACGAATTTTCTAAGTTTTACGTAAATCTTTACAATTTGTTTCCACGGTAAAAGTAAAAAGTAAGTTCAAAGCTAAAACCCATCTACTGAAAAATCACGTCGTCTTATTTACTTTTAAAAGCTTATAATCGCTTACTACTGTTAATGTATTGTTTTGTTAGGGTAGGTGGCATACGACCGCGGTGGTATCCTTCTGCGAAACAGTCGTGTCTCCGAAGGAGGCTGCGGAAAGGGAGCGGGAGATCTATCCCTCACCCGGCCCGCAGCAGGCGCACCGGGCGCCGGCAGAGGGCAGATAATGCCCTCTTACGGTCCCCCTAAATGGGTCCAGGGATGGACTCGGAGACGTCCGCCGGCCCCTATCATACAAGACCCGAGGTGGTGGCGCGTAGTGATCCATGCGCGCCTCTCTTAGACGTCGCTGGGGGGTCAAATACCTCCAAGACTTGAGGTGGCCCGCCCGCGGATCGCGTAAGTCGTACATGATCCCTGTGCAAGTGTGAGAAGGGAACACGGGATGGTTTTTAGTCAGTAAGAGTCTGACAGACCCCTCCGCCCGCCCGAGGGCGGAGGACATAGATTAGTATTTTCCACCCGGGGAACAAAAAAAATAAAAACATAAAGGTGACATACGACCACGGCTATCCTCTGAACATCACTATGAATATATATTAAATACATACATTAAAATATATTACGTGCAAGTTGTTTAACGATAAAATATTGAATAGGTTGTACAAAACAATTTCAGATGCGAATATTGTCTTGTTTCATACTTTTTAGAGCGTGATTTGTCAGTAGTTGGGTTTTAGCTTTTAAACTTTCTTTTTATTTAAATTAGTTTGGGGTTATAATTTCGTGATAAAGTATTTGCTATAAGTATTTCTAGAAATTATTCCCAAATATCGGGTGCATGTAAGCAAAGCCGCAAGCAACAACTGACAAAACAAATAAACATTTTTGATTTGATTTGACAATATACCTATATATATTTTTGAAATGTGTTTGAAAAGTAGCATGGCATGGGAAACTAGCTTATTCTTCAAAGAGGTGTTAAGTATTTATTTATTAATTTAAACTTCTCACACACAATAAGGTACAAAGGCGCACTTAATGAGGGTGGTGAAGAGATAAGATGGCAGGTGCTCTGATGGAGAGGATTTATTTTTATTTTTTATATAACATAGTTTAGAATAGAATACTCCAATAATAATTAGTATGTACATACTAATGCAAGATGGTATATTTAAATGGTTCTTAGTATCATCATCATTTCAGCCGAAAGACGTCCACAGCTGGACATAGGCCTCCCCCAAGCACCGCCACTTCAACCGGTTCTGTGCTTCCCGCATCCAGCGGATACCTGCAGCCTTCACAAGGTCATCGGTCCACCTTGTAGGAGGCGTTCCAACGCTACGTCTTCCGGTACGCGGTCGCCACTCCAGAACCTTTCGGCCCCATCGGCCATCAGTTCTGCGAGCAATGTGCCCTGCCCACTGCTACTTAAGCTTGGCAATTTTTCGGGCTATATCGGTTACCATTGTTCGCCTGCGGATCTCTTCATTTCTGATTCGATCACGTAGGGAAACTCCAAGCATAGCCCTCTCCATTGCCCTTCGGGTGAATTTTAGCCTAGTATGTATTACCTAATATTATTATTATTTAGTATAGTATGGTTTAATAAGAAAACCTATTGCTTGTCATGAAGAGTTTAATATCGATAATTTGCACCAATAGGTACCTACTATGTGTGTAAGTATAAAGAAGACTTCTTACAAAAATACGAATGAGTGTCATCAAACTGAACATTTGTCCGCCGTAGCGTAAGTCAGACGTGTGCACAGCGTAGCCGGTGCGTAGCGAAGAAATCGCGCTGACGCTACAGAGAAACTGCGTTGGCGCTGCATAGATAAATATGCAGACGATGCAGTACCTTTTTTTTTTTTTTTTTTTTTTGGGTGGGAAATTATCAAATAACTTCTCCCGCTCTGGGTGGAGCGGGAGGGAGTGTCAGACTTTTACTGACTAAAACCCACCGTGTTCCTTCAGATGCCTAACAGCAGAGGTGCTGTTGCAGCGTCTGCATATCTTTATGTACTTATCTATAAAATAACGTTATGTCATTGACTTCCATAATCCCTTTATCGCACTTCTATGTAACACCTAATATACACCGGGATGTTCTACTGACCTGCATTCACCGAGACCGAAATCCTCAATACGAAATATGCTTCGAAGCGAGGATCTAAGTATTGGTGCGCCAATACTTACCTATAACGCATATAATAGAACAATTACGCAGTAAAAGTACTTTTGATCATGAAATAATAGTGGTAATGGTCATTAGGTCACAACGATAAACACATAAGTTCAATGACCACATAATTAACAAGTTCAACTACCTATAGCGCATCTGGCGGAATATTTAGGAACTAACCGCTACGTAGCCGGAGCCGCTTAGTGCACCGACGTGAAGGCTGTATTTCTACTTTACGAATAGCTGAACAGTGTTGCTACTTGGCAATAGATGTCGCTGTATTATGTTACGTACACCATTTTATGTTTAAGCTATTTAATAACAGATGTCGCAGCGACGTTTTGTGGTTATAAACATTTTATTATATTTTTACGTCGATATAGATTTTGGAAATTTCTTGAAGCGTCAAGGTGTAACATACTAACTTAAAAGAAATGATAGGTATTAAAATTTCATTTGCCACATTTCTATTTTTCATTTTGCTTTGCAGTTCCTTGTGGTCAAGAGCGTAAGCATAAAGGAAATAATTAACGCTAAACCAGACCGCTAGTAGTGGCATAACACAGGCCTATTTCTAGAAAGCATCTCAGAACTGTTACCTACTATAGCATAAATAGTACCTACCTTGTTATACTCAGATAATATTTTGTGTATGTAGGTACCTACGTATAGTGTTCTCTGTCGAAATTAGCAAATGGAACACATATGGAATCACGTGCCCCTCGAAAATTGTCAGATATTTACGATGCGGATGTTACTGCCCTTGTAATACCTAGATGGCTATGACTGGCCCCAGATATATCAAAATGCTGATGCTGCGCTTTCCTGTGTGATGATACGTATACGTTCCCTTTGGCATTCGGTCAAATCTGTGCCCGACAAATTACCCTAAAAGCACGCGCCTGTATCTCTTCAACGCAGTGTAGCTGTCTCTTCCTCACTAAATCCTCTCTGAAAGATATCTAGAAGTAGATACTCATTGATCAGCATCTCAACTGGCACCCACAAATATACAAAGTGACGTCTCTTATACGTAAGCTAATCTATGTTTTTAAAAAGCTACGAAACTCTACTGATCACGATACGCTCAAATTTATATATTTTGCCCTTTGCCGGTCTGTCTTAACGTACTGCATACTTAATGCACATACGGGTAAGTATGTGGTGGTATGGTGCCACCCAAAATGCCCAGAGCCCAGATAGCTGTCCTGAAGGTAATGCTCTTTCGTCCACAAAGGTATCCCACTGTGCAGCTCTATGCTGATTGCAGGGTACTCATAGTTAGGCAAATTTCACTCTGCACTCTGTGCGTCCCCCCTAAGTATGTTTTTTGCTCTGAAACGCCAATTCTATGTTTCTAGTATAAATAATTATAACTTCCTAAATAACAAGTTAAAAATGTATTCTTACTCAAAATTTTATTGTAAAAACCCTCTAGTAGCAGTAGTTCGGTTGTTAGTCCGGTTAACGGAACGAAACTTCCATAAACTTGCCACGTAAAGTGACATCCTATCAGCGATCTAGCGATTTCAAAAATCAAATTGTGTAAAAGGTTGACCTAAGCTTTTCGGTAGCTTATGTCAATGTGATACCGAAAAGCTTATGGAAATCTGTTGAAAGTCGTTGTAGAAAAACGAAACGCTGTGAAAGCAATTGCCACTTGTCTAGGCTCGCTTGTTATAAAAAAAAATATATTACAGTCAATGACACAGCCGAGTTGTCATTCTGAGGGCTAACTAAAGGTTAAAGTTAACGGGAAAAGCATAAATACAAATACGATTACTCAGAATTGTAAGGAAAGGTTATATTGTGAGAAGTCATATTAAATTAAGACTATACAAAATATATAAAAAGAGAACATGCGAATATATTTTTTTTTACAATGAAAAATTATCAATCAATCATATTTTTAATCATTTTTAGGGTTCCGTAGTCAACAAGGAACCCTTATAGTTTCGCCATGTCCGTCTGTCTGTCTGTCCGTCCGTCTATCCCCAGCTTAGCTCAGAGACTCTTAGTACTAGAAAGCTGTAATTTGGCATGGGTATAGATATTAATCACGCCGAAAGTAAACTAATCGATGGTTTAAACAGCCAATAATCGATCAACTACCATTGATCCATGCGTCATGTTCGTGATCGGGCGCCATCAATAGGGACTGGTCATCTCTTAGCGGCCATGGCTTATTTTAATTTTAGAATTGTTTTTTTTATTATTTTTATTACGGACGCTTTTGACGTTTTGCATCGTTTTCACATGTACAATTTCAACACAAATGATGTAACCAATATTTTGTAACCATGTCAATTTAAAAGAGTATCCGTGGAGTTTTTTGCCCGTTCTTCTCCATAGGTACCTACCTACTAAGCTTTGGAATGGGTAACTAGCTTCATCTGTATGAGTGACCGACCCCTTGACAATTCAAAAGTGCCTGTAATTGGTTTATTTGAAATAAATGCTTTGAGTTTGAGTTTGATCTTATGAAATAATCGATTTCCAGAGATTAAACTCTCTTTTGTGGTTTAAACTACGATTGATCTTTCGGCCCTAACGCACAGTTCAAATAGGTAGTACCTACCTCACCTAGTAGTAAAAACCCAAGCTCAACCCCAAAAGGCTTCAAACCAAAACTGATTGTATCTCAGTGCAGTTATTATAACTAAACATTATCTTATTTGTTTTGCTATTGCTTTGATTGATGTAGCAGCGAACCGTGTATCTGAGTTTTTTAAAGATTATACAGCATTTTTTATGCTTTTAAAAAGAAACTAGGTTCTAAATAATTAATTACAATCTAGCATAAAAGACTAATACCTAAGCAATTTGAATCTAACTTAATTTTTTAATTGATAATATTTTTTTTAATGAAGTACAACAATATTGGTATCAAATAAAAACTAGTAATGAGTCAATTTCCACTACAAAGATAATCTAAAAAGCTTGAAATAAAGCAAATTATTAAAAAAAAAAACCCCGACTGCAAAACCACATACCTAACTGGAAATAGAAAATAAAACTTACACCATATTTCAGATTATTGGTTTGTCTGCGATATCTTATAAAAAACCGGCCAAGTGCGTGTCGGACCACGCACAATGAAGTGTTTCGTAGTAGGGATGAATTTATCCCAAGCACAAACTTAACATTGCAGTTGAAAAACAAGTTCTCTCATACATTCCAACTGCGAATGTAAGTTTATACGCACAATATTGAGAGATTTACCATGTTGTTTTAAGACCATAAACTTCTTATAGGTTTTCCTGTAATCTATAAGTAAAAAACTATATTCTGGAGTTTTTTCAAAATTTTAGGCTCAGTAGTTTCGGCGATAAGGGGGAATGGTCTATTTTCTTAAATAACTTTAAAAGTATTTATTTTAAAATTATTAAAAAAAAAACTATCTGGAGTCCTTACAACAACCCCTTTAATTTTATATGTAACACGGTACAGTTTGCAAAACTTTTTTTTTTATTTTCTAATTTGCCCCCATAATAGGGAAGCACGACACTATTAGTTAGCGTACATTAAACAAAACAAAATATATTTCGAAGAAAAAAACAACACCATACACACACATATATAAAAAAGATTTTTAAAAAAATTTAAAGAAGAGTGAAAGAACACTATCTTTCCACTTTGTCATAGTTGCGTATGTATTTATTATTTTTATTTACGGTTAATTATAATTATTAATATTCTAATGATATTTATTTTAGAAGTATGTACCTATGTATGTTAGTATAATTATTCTCATATTATTTGTTTTATTTTATTAAGTAAATTGTTTTTGATTTTATGTATTCTATTTTCTCTTCTACACACAGTGTCTACATCTCTATAACTAGTTTCCTATCGCAGGTATGCTGGAAGAGATTACTTTAGAAGTAAACATCACCTTTGTACGTATTTTTCTGTTCCTTTCTTCTTGTAAGTTTATAAAATATTAGTTTTAGTATATGCGAAACCCGAAACATGTGTCTATTATTTTAATGTAAAGGATCTATGTACAAAATTTCAAAACTGCATCATTACAAATCACCAAGTTATAAGGTTGTTATGTTACCGGGTTGTCCGTACAAAAACATGCTAAGGGCGCCCCCGGGCCTCCAGGGGGTCTACTCCGAAGCGTTAAACTGAAGTGTCGGCCAAATGTTCGGCCGTTGCTTGACTACGGCTAACTATGGCTGACTACGGCGAAAGAAAAAAAAACAACGACACTCAAAGAGATAAGCCAAAGACAAAAATGTGACTTTAAGTCGGGTATGGTTTCAAAGTAAAAAAGGAAACTATGGAAGTTATAAAACGACCGAACATTCGGCCGATACTTCGGAGTAGACCCTCTGGGTCGTCTTGCGCTCATTGATAATAATTTGGCAGTAGGTACCTAACCGTACGGCGATTGTATTGTAAGTAATTAAATGGTGATAACATTTTCCATCACACTTATATGTTTTTGGGACAAAATATAACATGGTGTAAAAATTATTGAAATCGATTCAGTTCCTTATTCTGAACAAACTATATTCAGGTTTCGCATATACTAAAAATAATGTTGTATAAATGTGTGTAACATAAATGGTTAAATAAATAAATATTTTATTTTGATGCTTAAATGGGGATCAACGCATCAAAATATTAAAATATCTTCAAACCTCAATCACAGAACTATGTACACTAATCATTAAGTATATTATTTGTCTTTATAGCGGGCGAAACCACATCGACAGAGTTACAGGAAATGGTTTAATTACTTAATTACCTATTTACCTTACATACTTAACTTCTTCTGGTTAGTTCATTAATTTATACCTTCAACTTTAACTGGCATTGTGATGCTAATTATACTTACACTTGGTAAATATAACAACGGAGATAAACTTGAAAATAATGACGATTGGAAGAAAGTAAATCAATGAAAAGGTCAAAGTTCAAAATAAATAAAGAAAAATAATTTTAATAAATTTTTATTGTATCTCTTGAAAAAAAGCACATAATCTTAACTGTTCCATAAGTTATTATTCCACCTGTTGGCACATCGGCACACTCGCCACTTGAGTCCTTGCAACTCGGAGGCATGTCCCGTACCCTTGACTCAGGTACACTGACTCAAGGTTACGGGGCCCTATATTATATTATTGTAGTCCGTAACTCAGTGACACTGCAATTCAAAACTAAATATGACGCATTCATGTAATTGACAATCTAGAAAAGAATGTATTATCTACATTATGAATCCACTCGCACACGGCTTAGAATAGAAACTCTATATTACACGGCTCACGGCTTGTCCATAGTTTCTCTATAAAATCATCTTCACCATGATAACTTCAATCTCAACCATAACTATAGAGCCAGTAGTGGTGAAACATATTTTATGACAAAACAGTTAACGATACGCACTTTAAGCCGAGGATTGCCTTAGATAGTTTTAGCACAACACTTTCCTTCATGATGCAAATCATAAAAGGCTCAGCAGACAGACGAACAAAACAAACAGTAACCAATTTATATCTAAACTTCATGGAAATTTTACTGGTGGTCTGTGGGAGCCTTATCAAGCGAGCCAAGCTCAACTTATCGTAATAACAATACAAAAGCAGCGTGTAGAGTAGCGACAGTATAGGAACGCGGAGAAAATAGAGGCGCGCGCCGCACGCAATCTG
Organism: Tiliacea citrago; assembly: GCA_963921375.1. Classification (NCBI taxonomy): domain Eukaryota; kingdom Metazoa; phylum Arthropoda; class Insecta; order Lepidoptera; family Noctuidae; genus Tiliacea; species Tiliacea citrago. The sequence continues at coordinate 21,365,569 of OY992786.1, forward strand.
CCGTCAGTTCTCGCCGAGCTTTGAGCGACAACGCTCGCATTCACCACGCCGCACATTCTTCAACAAAAACATGACATAAAACCATTCCTTATTCAGTTCTAGTCGCGCGATATAACTGCCAGTTCTTTAAACGTGTCAAGGACCGTCTGTGCTAACTTAAGGGTCAACATACAAATCGATCGCGAAGCTTTCAAAGTTGTGGTAACCATGCCGGCTGAAGCAGAGACCAGGATCGTGCTGCGGGATGTTACGCCGGAGAGTGAGTACTATTCTTTCGTCTCGTCTTTTGTTAAGCTAATTAACTATGTGTCTCATGTATCCTATGGTGTTTAAAAACCATACTGTGTAAGCATTCATTGAGGGCAATGACAAATGATCTCAAGCGACACAAACTGGGTCAAACTCATGCTAGTGTTAATTAGTCCATTAGAGGATAAGCTTTTGTATAAAAGCCTAAACCATTTCAACTGAACTCAACGACAAATTCTGTTCATTAATATTCTACTTGTTTCACGAAACATTTTGCCGGGCGTATCATAACAACAGCTGACAGTGATCGTCACGTGTCCAATCCTTTTCAAAACATTGTAAATGGAAACATGTTTAGTTGATTTGAATCGTATTATTGAGCAAGTAATACAAACATAACAATCGGAAGGGCTAATGGCAGCGACTCTTATATTGTCACAAGCGGTGAATCACGCAGTTAAATTCAATTTATTGTCAGTTGACTGCATTCATATTATTGAGGAAGGCTTCGGAAACAGTTTAGTAAGTAATTTTATTTCCAAACTTCGGTACACGTTTCGTCAATGAGGTCTCGACCCCTGGAATATGACATCCTGTATGACAGAGGTCTAGGTTTCTCCTGTTACATGGATCAGCATCAGAAGGCATAGACAAAATCCAATGACTAAAACAATAACTAAAATAAAATTGAAACAAATTATATTATTTAAAAAAAAATTACACAAAAGCTTAATGAACAAAAAAAATAATTGAATTAGATTATTATTAATAATTCTAAAACATATTTATGTTTTAGACCAAGTGTATTACTAATATTTTGATAAGCACTTGTATTTAGTAAAAAAAACCGGCCAAGTGCGAGTCGGACTCGCGCACGAAGAGTTCCATACCATTATCTATAAAAACGGCAAAAAATCACGTTTGTTGTATGGGAGCCCCCCCCCTTAAATATTTGTTTTATTTCAATTTAGTTATTTATTTTTAAAGTGAATATATAACTAAATATTCTGTGAATATTTCAAGCGTCTACCTGTTGCCGTTATCAATATCGAGCAAAAACGAGCAAAAAAAAACACGTTTGTTGTATGGGAGCCCCCTTAAATATTTATTTTATTCTGTTTTTTAGTGTTTGTTCTTATAGCCGCAATAGACATACATCATCTGTGAAAATTTCAACTGTCTAACTATCACGGTTCATGAGATACAGCCTGGTGACAGACGGACAGACAGACGGCGGAGCCTTAGTAATAGGGTTCCCGTTTTACCCTTTGGGTACGGAACCCTAAAAAGAGACCTTGGTACCGGCAAAACTGTCTAGAATCTAAGGCCGTTCTCCACAAAAGATTCATTCACGAATCACAATTCGTTTCCCTGCTGTAATGTTTGAGTTACAAAACAGACAAATATCCTTGCATGAACCTCCAATGTAGCAACTTTACCAAAACAGAGTCATCGTACGATTGGAACTTGCGTCACAATCAAGTTTCAAGAAACTGATTAATCTTATATTATTATGCAATCATATTACGAAAATAAAAACATATGCAAGCAGGCCTATAAGTATATAATGCGGTTGACACAACGTTGCGGGTTTGTTGTCTCAAGAGTACTGAATAACTTAATTCCGCCCTTGGTACCTAAGTCTGTGTAAGGAATATCTAAACCTAAACACCCATATTATTGCTAATATTAATTTAACTATACTCCGTTGGTTTAGGTACTTAGTTAAAAAAAGCTAAACAAAAAAACCACGTGACGAGAGAGCTGTCAAGTATCCGACTAAACGTAATACCTGTCACTCCAGTTGTCATGCTACGTCACCGTTGTACTCTTCAATTTAGCAACGTTTTATTTCGTTGACGTTTAGAGATCCTGTCTTGTTGGGCTCTTTACAATAGACAGATTACAAAATATTATAATATTATTATAAAACTAACAAAGAAAATGTGCTTAAGAAGCAATTACATCTACGAAAAGTAGTTTAAGATTATATGATAAAGTTTAACATACAGTAGGTAATAAAAGATGAAACTAAAAATCAAAAATAAATTTAATTTGGATAGAAGCTACAACGTATTTCTAAATAAGAAAGTGTCATCTATAAAAGCCCTTTATATGATTTGTTTACCTTTATTTAACTGCCTAAACCAATGGAGTTTAGATACCTACAATTTGAAGAATAGCACAGAACATAAATTTATTCTTTGTTCCTGGGTACGTTCCTAGATTATTTTGAAATATGTATAATTAGAATAATAAATAATACCTTTCTTCTCCAATTACATATTTAATAACTTCAATTAACTTCGGCCCACTTAGCAAAGTACTCCGTTAGAATTTTCCTTGGACAATCCACGATTTTTAGGGTTCCGTACCCAAAGGGTAAAACGGGAACCTTATTACTAAGGCTCCGCCGTCTGTCTGTCTGTCTGTCCGTCTGTCTGTCTGTCTGTCCGTCTGTCACCAGGCTGTATCTCATAAACCGTGATAGTTAGACAGTTGAAATTTTCACAGATGATGTATTTCTGTTGCTGCTATAACAACAAATACTAAAAAACAGAATAAAATAAATATTTAAGGGGGCTCCCATACAACTAACGTGATTTTTTTGTTCGTTTTTGCTCGATATTGATAACAGCAACAGGTAAACGCTTGAAATAATCACAGAATATTTAGTTATATATTCACTTTAAAAATAAATAATTAAATTAAAATAAAACAAATATTTAAGGCTCCCATACAACAAACGTGATTTTTTTGCCATTTTTATAGATAATGGTACGGAACCCTTCGTGCGTGGGTCCGACTCGCACTTGGCCGGTTTTTATTTTTAATGTAACATGCAGAGAGTGGGAGAAAATGCATATGCGCACCTTATGAACGCAATTCAAGTATGTTTTACGATGTTTCCAATGTTATGAGAGCAGTCATCCGAGCATTCCTAGTATGGATACGAAACCATAACTACAAATCTATCCGTCAGTTTCAAACACATTGCCAAAAAAACCGTTTTCACGGTCATCAGTCTTGCGTAAAACACCTTTTGAATAAAAACTCTCACTGCTTGCATGAACAAAACAACTGGAATTCGGCGCGGTCAAGTCTTAGGCTTAGCACGCACTGCCGTGCGTTTTTTTTTACCGCATATCTGTGAATTATGGATTGTCATAGAGGTGCGCGCATTGCGGTGAAATAATGCAGCCTGAACGGTAGCCAAAACCAGGGCCCGTACAACCCCGGTTAAGGGTTAAGCCTTTCGAAGGATTACCTTTATCATGATGTTACCCATTGAATGGGGTTTATACTAGAAACCCAGTGAAAGGGTTACATGATAACCCATTGAATGGGTTTTATACTGGAAACCCAGTGAAAGGGTTACATGATAACCCATTCAATGGGTTCTATACCTACTTGAAACCCAGTGACATGAAAAAATCATATATCGTTATTTCGATATCCGCCCAGCACGCGTAGCGTGACCAATTCTATCTCTATTCTACCCAGGGACCATTTTGGTTACCATTTTAGAAAAACCCATACGGTGTGGGTAATTTTGAATGGCTTAAAGTAAGCCGTTCAAACGGGTTACCCATATTGTATGGGTTTTTGTCAAAAACCCTTTCAACGGGTAACCAAAATTTAATTTAAGCCGTTCATAAGGGTTACCCATATCGTATGGGTTTTTGTTTAACCGCTTAGAAAAACCCTATCGAAAACCCTTTCAATGGGTAACCAAAATGGTCCCTGGCCAAAACCCACCGCGTGCGGAAGAATAAACGCACCGCAAGGCGCGCTAGGCCTTAGCTGCAAACATTACAAAAGATTTGCAATACATTTGGTCATTAAAACAATAAACCCAAATTATCAGAATATCTGGGCAGATGAATATAAATTACTAGCTTATGCCCGCGGCTTCTTTCGCATCGAAGTCGTAAGTTGACACCTCAATATACTAAAATAACAGCCACATTTTTATAAAACTTCCCTGTATACTACAAATCTACAGGTCGACGTAGGACCAGGTTACGTACAGTTGTCCGGGTGAGAAGCAGCTCGTCCTGCGGTACGTAGGTTCGACATTGCTACTGCAATGTCCAATTGCTTGCGAAGTTTATCGTTTTTAGTAAATTAATGAACGCCTGCGTTCCTGTATATACCTACTGCCTAATAGCACAACACAGTCTTAAACAATAAAACAGTTATCACAAAAATAATATAACAATAGATTGTAAACACACGGGATTCCGCATTAGCCAGTCACCTAACCATAGATATTTATTTTTATTATGTTTATCCAAAGATGACAGAAGAGGCTTTTTTTTCTTTTTTTTTTTTTTGGGTGGAAAATCATCAAATAACTTCTCCCGCTCTGGGCGGAGCGTGTCAGACTTTTACTGACTAAAACCCACCCGTGTTCCTTCCGTTGCCTGTGTGCCAGGGCCACGATATCCCTTTCGGATAAACTCGCAACCCCGGCAGGCATTGGTCCTAACGGACCCCGTCAGTTTGTGCTGACATCTCTTTGAGGCGCGCGTGGAACACAACGCGCCGTCGACCCGGGCCTGGTCCTTATCGGACGGCGAGCTACCCATCGCTCACCGACCGCAGGCCCGCGCCTACGGTGGCCGGAAATCGGCTTGCGACTCCCGACGCCCGGGGCGTCTCCTGCGGCGACTAGGGGCATGAGGGCGCGAACCTTGTCTCACCCTCACGCGTTCCGCCTCCTCTTTCGCTAGCATAACTGCTTCGCAGAAGGAGGTGACGACCTCCCATGCACTCTCGCTCCGAACCATGGCCTGAACAAGGCCCGGACGCGAGAGATCGCCGCCGCCGATCGCCTCCGTGAGGACACGGCGGTGCTCCGCCCAAGCTGGGCAGACCTCCACCGTATGCTCCACCGTGTCCTCCGGGCGATCCACACAGTGGTGACACCCGGGCGTTTCCTCCCGCTTAATCCTAAACAGGAACCTCCCGAAACATCCATGTCCGGTGAGGACCTGCGTCAGGCGGAAGGTGAGGACGCCGTGGCGCCTCTCCAGCCACTCCTCAAAGAGGGGACTTATCGCCACAATTGTGGCGTGCCCAGCGCTGGGTTGCGACAATCGCACTCTCCATGTCGCCATGAGATCCCTCCGGAGCTCCGTCCGCTGTGCCGCAATTTCTTGCGGCAGCGGAGTTATGCCCCGGAGTTTCGCCTCTTCGCGCCACACCCAAATGTGCGCGAGGACTTTCGCCTCCAGATCCCATGGCGGCAATCCGGCAAGGAGGCTCGCCGCCTCACGGCAGACCGTGCGGTATCCCCGTACCATCCTGATGGCCATGACCCTTTGGGACGCGTTCAACCGCTGCGCTGGTCGCAGCCTCAGAGAACGCGCCCACACCGGTGCCCCGTAAAGGGCCATGGACCGCACGATCCCCGCGTAGAGCCTCCGGCAGGAGGCGTTTGGACCCCCTAGATTGGGCAGGAGCCGCTTCAAAGCAGCCCCGGCCCGCTCCAGTCTGGGTCGAAAATGCTCCACGAAGTTCCACCGGCTGTCGAGGACGAGTCCCAGGTACTTCATCGTCGACTCGACGCCGATGTGAACCCCTCCCGCCGTTATCTGGGAACCCGACAGTGGCGCGTTCCGAGGACCATAAAAACACATGGCCTCGGACTTGTGCAATGCCACCTCGAGTCCCAATTGCCGGATCCTATCGACGATTGTCGCAACCCCACGTGCCGCCAGTTCGGCCGCCGCCTGATGCGAACTCCCTTGTGCCAGGACTAGCGTGTCGTCAGCGTAGCAGACTACGCTGACGCCACTAGGGAGGTCGGCGCGCAGCACCCAGTCGTACCCGATGTCCCACAGATGCGGCCCCAGGACCGATCCCTGTGGGACACCGCACGACATCTCTCGCCGGTTCCACTCTCCGTGGTGACCGGGGTAGATGACGGCCCTGTCCGTCAAATAGGCCTCGACCACACGACAGAGGTAGGTCGGCTCCGGTGATACCGAAGTGCCTCCCTAATGCAACTCCAGGGCAAGGTATTGAAGGCATTGGCGATGTCAAGAGACACCGCCAAGACGACCCCACCCCGGGCAACAGCATCCCCCGTCGTGAGGGCTCGAACGCGCGACAGAAGAGGCCTAAACTTTTTTTTTTTCTGTGTACGTTCTACGCACTATCATTAAAGTTTATCAAAATGTAAAAAAGGAGGCAAAAAATTATCAATTGTTGGGAACATAGGTTTTCAAAGCAGTCGTCGAACTTCTTAACCGACTTCTTTAAAAAGTAGGAGGTTCTCAATTCGTCTCATCATCTGCCGAGCCTTTTCCCAACTATGTTGGGCTCGGGTTCCAGTCTAACAGGATGCAGCTGAATACCAGTATTTTAAATCGAGCGACTACCTATCTGACCTCCACAACCCAGTTACTGGATAATACGATACCCCTTGGTAAGACTGGTTGTCAGACTTTCGGGCTTTTGACGACCCGTAACGACTGTCAAAGATCCACAAATGACAGCCGGGACGAACGACTTAATGTGCTTTCCGAGGCACGGAGGGGTCTTGGTTTGTAAAGATGGTCACCCATCCACGGACCAACCGCGGCAAGCGTAATTTAACCTGATCGATCGGTCCGTGCGGCTGTTATTACTTAGACACAAGCCCCTCGTTCTCAATTCGTCTGTGTATATTTTTCTTTTTATACAAGGTCTAACATAAATAACGCACAAACTATTAATGGGTCATTGTACCCATCATTATGAACAACTTTTACTATGGGACCAAACATGAAATCGCGAAAAAAAATCAGCTGGTCCCTACATTTTGACGAGTTATGAGAACATAAATGTATGGAACAGCAGAGTCTTTTTCGCGATTTCAGGTTTCGTCCCATAGTAAAAGTTGTTCATAATGATGAGTACTCGTACAATGGCCCCTCAAGAGGTTGTGCGTCACTTATGTTACATCTTGTATAATTATGTTCGTTGATATTTTCTTCAATTGTGGACCGCTTTTGGTTTTTTTTTTTCATTTGGTAGAGGAAGCCTGGCCGGTAGACCTTTATAAATTTTACTAGGTTTTGCCCGCGGCTTCGCTCGCGTGGATATAGAAAAATATCCCACGGGAACGTACTACCGGGATTAAAAGTAGTAAATCCTATATTTTTATCCACAAAAATGGAATGTGTAGGTATAACTAATAGACTATTATTGCAATTTTCGTAGTAATCTCTATTTTTTTTAAATAGCTTTCTGTAGGTGTAAGATTTTTTTTTAAGCATTTGTGTTTTTGAGTTTATTCATTACAAAAAAAAATCCTTATTGTTTTAATATTATTATTAGTTAACTAGTAGATTATCTTTGCTTGAAAGGTATAGCGGGATAATAATCATTTAAAAGGTAGAGCACTTAATATACCAGTGTATGGCAACAGTCTCAGCTGTCTAAGGAACGAATATAGCAGATAGTCACAGATTTAACCTTTTTGAGATGGGACAATAAGGGCAGGTACATCAACCGTTATATAACCGTGTATTTATAATACCTTTTGGCTCGTCTTACAATTTGCGGTAAACTAGAGAAGAATACAAACAAATTGCAATATTTCTCATCTCCCATAGCAGATAGTGTCATAATTTATAGCCTGACCACACTTATAGGAGGCATATTTATGCAAAATTTGAACAAAATCTATCCGGTAGATAGTTTTGGGTGATGCTGGAAGATACATTGAGACAAACAGTCAAACAGACTAATACCAGAAATTATATTTTCGGCATTAGAATCGTTCCCAGACCTCGCCAAAATTACTTTTACAAAAAATATTCAATGTACAGTTTTGACCTCGCTAGGATTTTATTATAAACAAAACGTGTAGAAAGATACTCGAAATTTCAGAAACTATTTTTTCCGGACACTGAAGAACTTGCTGTAGGTATAAGCAAACAAAGTCTAGGGATACTGTCAAGCATTCCTAATAATCATAAATTCAAATCCGGCTCGAAGGACCATCAATATGTTCAAGAGTACGGTCGCGTGGACTATATGAATGACGACGAACCAGTAACCTGTGTTTCTGGCTTGTAATCATTTATTGCGGAAGTATGTATTCCGGTATAATTAAGAACTAAAAAAATAATGGATGCCGCGCGTACAATATTTGGAATGATCACGTGGGTCGCAGTAAATTTTAGAACATCTAAAAGTACCTTAACGTGGTAGAACCCATCTGGTTACGCAGCCTTTCATTGTGCGTGGTCCGACACACACTTGGCCTGTTTTTTTTTTTTTTTTATGTCTGAAATCTTTTTGTTCTTGTACTTTTTGTTCTAGGAATTACCGAGGCTATACTTGTTTTTCTGACATTTTGCGAAGAACTGAAAGCAGAGTCGCAATATATTATAAAATGTTCCTCTCCATGTAAAAATTCCACAACCTTATTCCATCCTATTCCATTTTTTTTTAGACTAAGACTGTCCCAAAATCAAAAGTCATTTAATCATCACAGGCTGCAAATCAGCACTTTTCGAACGTCAAAATTACATAAGACAGTCCCCCAAAAACGCCCGCCCATCACCACTTCCTAGTGTTTTGGCTGGGAAGAAGTGTCGCAACAAACTCTCCAGCAGCACAGCTGTCTGTTCAGTTAGAATAACTTGATTCTATACAATAGTATGTAAAATATATATATATATATAACATTTCGCAACGCAAAACATTAAATTAAATTATTTGCCATATGTGAGCTAGCACCGTAAACAGAACGTACCTAAATAAAAGCCTCCAGGCATAATGGGCGTGCCCTTTGGAATGATTCTAAACCTAACTATGCACCTATTGAACAGTCATTATTTAACAAAGTTAAGTATTATCAACACTATTATTATGTTTAAACACCAGAGTACTAGGTACAACTGATCGTAATTGACCACTATATAAACAAATGTATTCTATTGACTGGTGTGTTCACCTGCACACTGGGCCAGTGACGTAAAAACTAATGCATAATAAATTGAGGAAGTGTGACTGTTGCACTCTGTGCACGCATATTTGTAACGGTGCTTCTGGGTTATGGAGACACAGGACAATCATTTTCGTATTAAAATTCGAAAAACATTGAGAAATCAATTTTATATTTGCAGTCACACTTGTTATACTTATAGTTTTTAGGGTTCCGTACTAACTACGTAAATAAATATTTAAGGGGGCTCCCTTACAACAAACGTGATTTTTTTGCCTTTTTTTTTGATAATGGTATGGAACCCTTCGTGCGCGAGTCCGACTCGCACTTGGCCGGTGTTTTTACCTCTTCTGTGTAGTTTTCCATTTCGTCGGAAATGAGACTCCAAACTACTTTTTTACAATGAATAGACTAGCCGAAAAAAAAACAAAAAAAAAAACTTCAAATGTTAAACGAATACGCGTTATAATAAAAACCAAATTAGCTTTATGAACAAAATTTAGATAAGTAGCCTGTATCTACTTTTAGTACCCAGGGGGTAAACTCCGAAGCGCTAAACCGAAGTATCGGCCGAATGTTCGGTCGTTTGTTTACTACGGCTAACTATCGCTGACTGAGGCGAAAAAAAAAAAGACTGTCTAAGAGATAAGCCAAAGTTAGAACTGTGACTTGAAGTCGGGTAAGGACTCAAAGTCAAAAAAGGAAACTGTGGAAGTTATAAAACGGCCGAACATTCGGCCGTTACTTCGGTTTAGCGCTTCGGAGTAGACCCTCTGCACACCAACAACTGTCACGACCGTAAAAGGTCACTTACATTATAAATGAATGTACCAAATAAATGTGTACATCCACATTATTTATGGATCCAATTATGGCGCTTTATTTTTAATTGGTGTCCGTGTCACCGTATTATTATGAATTTCGTTCGTTTATAAATTATAACATACCGGTATTATTTCCGTAAGAAACTGTCGAAAAGTTGTGAACTGCAAAAACTATTTACAATTTTATGTATTATTTTTCAATAGTTTTTATTCTATCCATGGGAAACCGATAATTATGAACTGGTATGAAACATGCTTGCGACGAAACGCATCTTGCGCTAATACTAAGTCCTTGTCCAGAAAACTAAAAAGAGGAAAGAACCCAATATCGAGCCTTGTGGTACACCCATTTTTACTTTTAAGCCGAGTAAATTTCACTTTCTTTCTAATAACTCCATTCATAAGAGGAAAAAGCGTAGCAAACACATACATTGTATGTAGTTAAATGTTACTTAACATATTACATTAATGAATTACAATTCTTGCGACCTACGAGTACAACACAAAGCAAGGTCACTTCTAGGTGTCCGAAATATAACCTCTTCATTTAAATGCGCCTTTTTTCACAAACTGGGTTCTTATAATTGCTAGTTATTCTAATAATAGGTGGTTCTAGCACTATTAATGAAATGCCAATCGTAACACCTCTTTTTTCCCGACTGCGCGATACGTCAATCGATATGTCTTGGCGTAACGTCATAATTATTGCAGTCGGCTTTTTTGTTTTTTTGACGTGACAACGTCTTATAATTCGATGGAGCCGGCTGCACGCACGAAAAAACATGACTCATGCGGCGTTACCTCTCATGCGGCGTTACCTCGCTCGGAGGCGTTCCATTTAATGCTTATGACGTTGTCACGTTCAAATAGTCAGTAAACCGACTTTACAGACAACCGATTTTTTAAAGTTGTAATCGATTATTTTTTTTGCCTTATTGATAGTTTTTAAATAGCCTAGGAAAGTCGAAGGGTTATGTTTGACTAGCTTCTACATGCGACTTCGTTCACGTGGAAGTTGTAAAATATACAATACTAGCGACCCGCCCCGACTTCGCACGGGTGCAATGCTGATTTTCTCTAATATATTATGCATGTATTATACATATAAACCTTAAAAAAACCGCATCAAAATTCGTTGCGTAGTTTTAAAGATCTAAGCATACAAAGGGACAGACAGACAGCGGGAAACGACTTTGTTTTATACTATGTAGTGATAGTGATAAATATCAGCACCACATTGCACGTCGCATCGCATGGCCCGCCCGCGCTATTTCTGACCTTTTTCTTTTTGCTCGTCTCCTAAGAGCCGTCATGTTAAGAGGCCTCCAATGGATGCGTAGTTCATACAAACGTAATACCAAAATAATTTGTAAATCAAACATATTCTTAAGGTAGCGCTTATCTCTGCAACTACTTACTAGTCGGATTTGCATTTGATAGCCCAATTCTTGAGGAAGCTTATCTAGGCTATTTAAGGGGCCAGCATAGCATGCGTAGTTCATACAAACGTAATACCAAAATAATTTGTAAATCAAACATATTCCTAAGGTAGTGTGTCTTTATTCCGATTGGAATACAGAATATCTAGGTTCCCAAATATATATTTTGAACGGACACTGATTTAAACAAGAGTTATGAGAAAAATAAGTTTTCTATAGAAATTTTAAATTCCTCATATCTCGTCTTTATATCATAGTCCTTTCAAAATATATACTTGGGAACATAGATATTCTGTAATCCAATCGAAATAAATACACACTACCTTAGGAATATGTTTGATTTACAAATTATTTTGGTATTACGTTTGTATGAAGTACGCATGCTACGCTGGCCCCTTAAATAGCCTAGATAAGCTTCCTCAAGAATTGGGCTATCAAATGCAAATCCGACTAGTAAGTAGTTGCAGAGATAAGCGCGTTCAAACTAACAATCTCTTCAGCTTTATTATTGTATAAGTATATATAGATTGTTACCTTAGTGAGGGAATATAAATAACGCTGTAACGAAGAATTCGTTGGAATTATTACAATGACACGATGTGATACATCTGTTGGATGACATGATGCATTGCACTTCCGTTGCCGCCAAACCGTAAACAAATGAATAAAATACATACACAATAATATTGTCAAAGACTCGACGGTGTTCCTCCTCCAATTTTTCGGCATTATTTTCTTCTGTCCGAAGGTTTCAGCCCCATGGCAAGACGCCTTTATAACAGTTCCTTGCAGTGATCAGCTCCATGGCAAGCCGCCTCTATAACAGTTAATTACAGTGATCAGTCCCATGGCAAGCCGCCTCTATAACAGTTCAATGCAGTGATCAGCCCCATGGCAAGCCGCTTTTATAACAGTTCAATGCTGCAGTGATCGCCCCATGGCAAGACGCCTCTATAACAGTTCATTACAGTGATCAGCCCCATGGCAAGCCGCCTCTATAACAGTTCAATGCAGTGATCAGCCCCATGGCAAGCCGCTTTTATAACAGTTCAATGCTGCAGTGATCAGCCCCATGGCAAGACGCCTCTATAACAGTTCATTATAGTGATCAGCCCCATGGCAAGCCGCCTCTATCACAGTTCATTGCAGTGTGCAGCCCCATGGCAAGTCGCCTCTATAACAGTTCAATGCAGTGATCAGCCTCATGGCAAGCCGCCTGTATCACAGTTCATTGCAGTGATCAGCCCCATGGCAAGCCGCCTCTATCACAGTTCAATACAGTGATCAGCCCCACGGCAAGCCGCCTCTATAACAGTTCGTTGCAGTGATCATTATAAGTTCCGCTATAGAAGGTTGGCCGGGCAGCGTATTAAATCCAAGTGTTTTGGAACATCGTCAAAATATTTATTGGTCTGAAAAGCAACGAAGCGAACGTGCTTTATGAAAAAAAAAAACGCTTTATCCTTGAATAAATTTCAAGCTGAGTGACTACCTGCTTATTTTGAATAGATTCATTAATTAGAAGGTCTTTCGAACGGAACATCCTTACCCGAGTAAACAAAGTACCCCAACCGTGATCTTTCCTCCAATTAAGTAGTATATTTGGCGAATGATCAGCCAATTGTCTGAGCGATTATGTTGTTATTGTTGTTTGTCAAATCGCTGAGGCGTTACCCCATCATGAGTTCATGACCGACATTTTTTCTTGTACAACAAACAGAAACCAAAGTTACTAAGATTTCCACAGAATCCTGTCATTTTCGTATAATTATTACAATATGCATTATCACATTTATCACTAATGCTTTATAGATTTTCGCGTTGCGGCAAACCGACTACTTTTTATCGTAATAAAAACTGTTTGAAAAATATTTTCATCACAGGTGTAATTACGGCCATGTTGTTAGTAATACGCAATCTGCAGGTATATTAGCTCGATCTAGAGCAGTGTGATTGACTATCGATTAACTCGTCTTAACTATAGTATTCATTTGGAGCTCAAAAAAGAGGTTGCCCTGGAATGTTTTCTGGTAGTTTCGAAAATTAGTGATTTTATTGATTTCCACGTGTTCTTTTAGAATTTTCACGTTCGTTTATTTGACGCTCGCGCCGCGCGCCCCCGTATTGTAAAAATGCCGCCCAAAAACAGTTTTTTGACAATATCTCCTTTCCGACTCATTTTACAATGAAAATAGGTACTTAATAAAATTTCCCTAGAAAAAAAAAATTATAACCGTCAGTCGTAGAAGTAGCACGTCAGAAGTGAAAACTTAGGTTTACAAACTAGTAAACGTCTATGTTATGTATATGAGCGGTTACATGAGTTCAGTGCTTTTTCCCCGTCCCAAAAGTACCCAACGTGCCTAAAGAAGTTTCACTTCAAAAACCTCTAATTTATATAAAACCTTTTTCGTTTTATACTCGAAAATGAAATGAAATTATTTTATTTCTGTAAGTAGTAGGTTTGTACAAACACTTTTACACGTCAATCATATTCAGAGGTCACAGTCTCTTTTAAAGTCCAGACATAATCTTGGTCAGATCATGTGAAGACCGTGTAGATTGGTGTCTGAAATGGTTTTTTGAGGAAATAACCACACAGATTGAGTTGACCTATCCATTCAGTGTACGGAATTGTCAGTAATCGTGCAGCTCAACTCAGAACTTAAGGAGCTCAACGATTCGACGAACAATACCAAAGAAAGGACATTTGGGTAGGCCGCATAAAGTACTCATACTGCCAGATTATAATTGGAAAGAAATTAGAAAAAGAAAAATTTTAAAATTTATGATCCACATAGTCCTCACATACATATGTATGTGACGTAAATAAACGTGATTAAATGTCACGTAAATAAATAAAAATGTCAATATCAATTCCAAAACACATAGTTTGTTACTTGAGGGTACATTGGAGTAGCTTAATTAATAAATCCCAAGCCTTTTTGTCGTTCAAGTAATCTTTTACTTTAAAGAAACCTTTTTGGCTGAGTTTCTGTTCAATAAATGATTTAAATTTATTGAGGCTCAGTTCTTTAACATGGCTTGGGAGTTTATTGTAAAAACGTATACTTTGGCACTTAAATGAATTACAAATTTTTACAAATTTACAAATTTTTGGAGCCTAGTCTTCGGCACAATAAGTAAGTCTTTGTTTCTAGTATTTATGCTATGAAGGTCGCTGTGTTCAATCAAAACCCTTAGCCTCTGATTTTTAATTTGCTAGACTAAAATAACATTTGGTGTCGACATAAAAATAACCTAGTAATAGCACATTACTGCAGCGGCCTGCAAAAGGGGCATTGATGGACGAACGTGAAAATGTGGGCCGAGGCGAAGCCGAGGCACTCATACGTGAGCTCATCAATGCCTGGTTGCGGCCAAGGCTTGTATAGTGCTTTTCTCAAATAATGCGCGGAAATTCAAACTAAGTAAATTATTTATAAATTCCAGATTCAATGACGAACAACGGTAATATTTATTTATTATATTCACGCGCCAATAATTTTGTTCATTTGTTTCTTTTTTACATTAAACTCCATTTGCAAGCCAGTTCGAAATTTAAATAAAATCTTTGATAAGCTACCCTCCTTGGTTGCCATGTGGCGACGTAAAAAGTTCGTACCATTTTTAAATTACACGACAGATATGAGTTTTCATAGTAACATTGCCGGCCGCCCGTATTTGACCGGTACAGCATTTTCGATTTATCTCGAAGAAGGTTGTCAAAATAATGCTCGAACTTCCAAGCATGTTTGAGAAAATAATCTATCTACCGAGTCACTCTCACCAAGAACCACTAAATCATTATCTGCAGAAAGACCTTCACTGTTGTCGTGTTGTCTCTGTAATAACATAACATAACATCACGCCTGTAATCCCTAAAGGGTTAGGCACAGGTGTACCTTACACCCACATTTCGCCGGTTATGTTTTAAGTCCCATGTAATAGGGGCCATCAACCGGGCACAAAACCAGACTCCATGCTGCTACTGAGGAATTCCTAATGGAAAATCCCAATAACACTTTGCCCGACCTGGGAATAATACCTGGGTCTCTGTAATATTATTATAAAATGTATTATTTTCGTATGTAATTTGGTCGATTGCAGCTGTCATTTTGGTCTAGCAAATTAAAAATCAGAGTGTAAAGTACGACCGTCGCAAAGTTTACTCCCTATGACTGGACTATTAACCTACGAGACGATGACATTGTTTTTTCAATAAATTTTAGTCTGATTAATGTTTGTACAACAAGTCATCGAGTTAATTACCATGGTCACTGCATTGGAAATTGAGCCACATTCTCTTGCGCCTTAACTGTTGGCAACACAGGGAGAATCTGATATTATCTATGGTCATGAATAAAAAATAAAGAATCTGCTAATAATCGGTATATTCGGTCGGTATCAATAATATCTCATAATTTGGACTTCTTGGCGGACAAGTGAAGCGTCATGTTAAGAGTTTTGTTTTATTTTCTAAAATTTGTGTTAAGCCGAATATTAATGTGTAATAGTGGTGGATTATTAACCATTAAGTGCCAATTTCACCAATGAAACTGAACGCGATTAACACATAAACCACGTTTAAGAGCTGTCAGTGTAATTATTTTCTTTGTAATATGGACACTGACAGCTCTTGAACTCGATTTAGATGTTAATCGCGTTCAGTTTCATTGGTGAAATTCGCCCTAAGTGTTCGTGAACCTGCTTTAGTGTAGGCAAATGAAACAAAACAGTGCAACATCACTTTAAGTTCTCTCAAGAAGTCCGCGAGAGGTTTCAGTAAAGTGCGACGTCTTTACTGAAACTCAAGGGGAGCGGGGCGGGATATCGTCTATCATCTTTATCATGCATTGAATGGAGTTCGTTTCATAATTATTTAAACAACTTTGTACTTGTTACCTAATTTTACATGACTGGCTAAATGCACAAACCGTGCGAAGCCAACTAGAAAAAAAAAAAATGTCATTTGACACTGACATGACGTCTAACAAGGAACTGGATTTATTTCTCAACTTTTTTTTTTTTTTTTTTTTTTTTTTTTTTTTTTTTTGGCTTCGCACGGTTTGTGCATTTAGCCAGTGTCATGTAAAATTAGGTAACAAGTACAAAGTTATAATAATTATGAAATGAACTCCACTCAATGCATGATAACGATGATTGATGATATCCCGCCCCGCTCCCCTTGAGTTTAAGTAAAGACGCGGCACTTTACTGAAACCTCGCGCGGACTTCTTGAGAGAACTTAAAGTGATGTTGCACTGTTTTGTTTAATTTTCCTACATTAATGCAGCTTCACGAACACTTAATGGTTAATAATCCACCACTATTACACATTAATATTCGGCTAAACACAAATTTTAGAAAATAAAACAAAACTGCTAACATGACGCTTCACTTTCCCGCCAAGAAGTCCATTTCTCAACTTGCTTCAGCTTGATTTATAGGCACAGGCATGAGCTAATTAATCTTATTTTTTTCGCAATCATTTATTAATCTCTATTGTTTTGCATGTCAGTGTGTCTTCCATACATATTATAGGTAAATTAAAGTGGCTTTTCGTGTCCGTCTGTGTCACCGCAATTTTCTTCTAAGCTGCGCAACGGATTTTGATGCGGTTTTCATCATCATTTAGAGAATTTATTCAGAAGGTTTATTATTTATTATATTTATATTAAACTTACATATAATAAAGAAATCTCGATGTATGTCAAGTCGTAGAAACCGTGCGAAGGGACAAAGGGGTTTTTAAATAATATTTTCATACGATGTGTAACTTCTGACATTTCACCTTGGTAATAAGCAACTGAGCAGCGACAGAAATTAACCTCAAAAGTTAAAAAAGCTAAATACTTAAATATTTATTCGTATAATTATTCATTACTAGTGGTCGCCCAATCTACAATCTATATAGTACTTACTAATTCCATGAGTACACTAATTCTATGCTATTATAAAGTCCTTACTAATTTTATGCTCAAGCTGTCACTTCCTGTTACACACTTCCGTCCCTTTTCACGAAATCACTGCCACAGAAAGCGATAGGAAAAATGTTACACAACAATGTAAGTATGCCTTTAGCACACATGGTTATAAATAATATACATTTAAATAAATTTAATTATAAATACAATAAATAACAAATAAAGAAAATACGTCTATTTGCGGTAAACATGACGCAAAGAAAAAACACAAAAAGAACAAGATAAACGCTAAAAAGTTATTAATACATCAATAATTGCTTTTCAACAAAATGCAACCTTAGGTAGCCTAGATCGGGTAGCTCGCCGTCCGATAAGGACCAGGCCCGGATCAACGGCGCGTTGTGTTCCACGCGCGCCTCAAAGAGATATCAGCACCAATTGACGGGGCCCGTTAGGACCAATGCCTGCCGGGGTTGCGAGTTTGTCCGAAAGGGATATCGTGGCCCTGGCACACAGGCAACGGAAGGAACACGGGTGGGTTTTAGTCAGTAAAAGTCTGACACGCCCTCCCGCTCCGCCCAGAGCGGGAGAAGTTATTTGATGATTTCCCACCCAAAAAAAAAAAAAAAAAAGGTAGCCTATATCACAACACGTCTTAAGGACGCGTTTGTTGCCATTTTATTAATTCATTCAGAGTAGGTACACTATTTTATACATATAAGTTGATGCAAACATATACTCATTAGAATTTTACCATGCACCAAAATTATCGACCACATAATTTATATAATTAAACCAAACTTAAGTTCCTAACTGAAATTAAACAACAACAAAAATAACAACAATAATATTTAGCGAAATATTTATCTATTACTAAACAAACTAGCGAACATCGGTGACCGATTTGACCGTCCATAAAACAAAAAGTAGTAGAGGAATGTGACGTAGATTGATACAGGTTGTTCCTAGAAGTATAATTAATTTTCCTTTATTTTTGTTTGTTATGAATATGATATTGTAAATATTGTTGTTTTTTTTTTGACTATTTAATTATAACAATGAGTGCTTCAGAGTTTAGAGGTTCCTTTAGTATGGAGTTTTGACTTAGTAGGTACGATTCTCTCAAAAACGTATATAGAAGAAATGAAGTGACTAACCGCCAGTTGCACGTAAGTCCATTAATTTAATTCCCCATTAAAAGTAATGCTGTCTTTATCCAACGGAACGTATCAGAAAGTGACAGCGTTATTATGGGGAATTAAATTTAATGGACTTACGTGCAACTGGCGGTAAGTGAGTTCTCGTAAATCAAATATTTAACTGATAGTCTGCCGCGGAAGCGGCCGGCGCTAAAAATATGTATGAATATAAATATAAATAAAAATGCTTGTTTATGAAAACCAACGAGTATACTATTAAATCTTGCTAAAATATACAACTGATTTTACTTTCACAGTTTATAATGCTGTATTCGCTAAGAAAAACGGATATATAAAATGAGCCCTCCGCGAGGGCTCCCGGCATCCCATATGCGACTTAAGTGAACCCTCCAGGAGGGCTCCCGGCACCTATGTTTCAGTCAGTAGTAACTGTGTAGTAAGTCAGGAAGAAATATGATTTTAGTAAAAGTATTGTATGTTGATAGCAAATAGATTTATTTAAAAACAAAGATAAATAGATCGGTCAATTGTATTTACTTAGACTGATACAAGCTCTCATAGAGCTTCTAAAAATATGTTAGAATAAGTAACTAAACTTTTTCACTTTTATTATATTCTTAATGAAAAGTAGAGTGTTTTACACGGGTGAAAGTTACCAACCAATGGAATTGATTCCTTTCGACCCTTGTATAACAATCTACTATTTCTTGCTGCCATGCCAATCATAAAAATAATAAAATCGACTGGGTCGTCAGTCTTCATCTGATATTCGTACAGTCTGCATCTAGTCTTCGGATAAAGTAACAGCTTCCCGCACTCAGTATTTCGTCAGTAGATATAGTAAAGCATTTCTCCTAGCACAGGTATATCTTTTACTTAAAAAGAGGTTAATTTATGTAAGATTAACTGTAAAAGTTGTACAAGTTTCTGCAATAAACCATTGTTATTTTTTGTTTATTATTATTTTTGTGATTATAATAGCGGGTGAGGTTGATTGATTGTTAATAAGTGTTGTTAGTGTGTGTGTGTTATGTGTGTGTGTGATTGTTTGTGTGTTGAGTGTGTGTGTGTTATTGTGTGTATTAATCATGTTGTGAGTAAATTATATCGTGTGAACAACATCCTCGTCGTTTTATGGGGTACTGTGTTAAATGTTACAACAAAATACCTTGTGATATATTGCAATTAAATGAAAGAAAATTTAAAACTCATATTAAAAGTACACTTTATAAACAAGCTTATTACAAATTAGAGGATTATATCCAAGATAAGAACGCTTGGAAACATGCTGGTCCAGCTCCATAGGACAATCTAGAGTCTAACTGATTGCTATTTTAATTGTATATTTTATTATTATTATGACATTTATTTTACACTCTGTGATTACCTTAACTCACACACTGTTATTAATTATTTTAGGAAAACTTTTTTTTTTTTACAATGTTTGTAAACATGTGAGCACCATGTATCTATCACGTAATTAATTTATCTGTCATTGCTTCTTCTTAATTATTTTTACCTATTGTGGTATAGTAATTTTATTCTAGGTGCATCGTCTTCACATATCATTATATAATTGATGTACAATCGGCCAAAGTTCCGCATGCTCACCTTAAAGGCGATAATCGCATAGCACGACTCACGACTCGATCGCACAATGCACGAGTTTTGACCAATAGGATGCACAAAGCGTATTTTAGTGGTGTTCGTATTAGTATAATCATGTATAGAATGTGTGACACTCACACTAGGAGCGTACTATGCTCACTTGTTTCTGCTAAGAGACGAGTTTTTAATGGGCACGGCCAGCGCGGCGCGGCGGCGGCGTGAGCTCTTTGTTATTGAATTGAATTGTTATTTTATTATTGACAAGAATTAATTTTAGTACTCATATCTTCTGTTTGTTTGGTTTAGAAAATGTATTATTGATATTGCAGTATTTACAAAAATAATTTGTAATAACTAATAAACTACAATTTATATGTATTAATCCACTTGAATATTTTCCTCTCTCTATCGGGTCTATAGATATAGGTTATTTATGAACACTTTCACTGCCTCTCCAATTTTCACCATATCCTATGTGATGCCGCATGCCGCAGCAACCGCACCATAGGTATTCCCTTCACAATAAGATGAGACATTGAAACGAACCGTTTTATTACAGTCCGTTCCACCGATTTTGACTTCTATTCCGTAGGCTTATGGATGGCATTAAAGGCAAAAAAGTGGTTACAATACCAACTGTTTACTGCAGCTGCCATTTGTCATGCCACCAACACAATAGCATTCAAAATCGATTGAACGGACATTTATGGTTTGTTTACCTTTTATCTCACGGCTCCCTGAATACGTTAGGTATAGGTGCGTTGACCGGCACTGCATGAAGGTATCAAATGTTTATATTGAAATTTTTTGTGTTTAATCGACTTTATTAAAAGTAAATAACTATCTAAATTTCTATGTGTTTGTTTATACTTGGGCAATTTGGGAATACTTGAAAATTACAGTAATATTTGAACCAATACTCTGCGCAGTTCATACAATGTTATCAGAGCTTTTTGTTTGTAGCTAACGCAAGGCCGCAAGCCGCACAACTCTTGCAACTGAAATAAAAATAAGTTCATTATCTAAGACCCATTGTTATTTAGTGGGAATGTCTGGAAATTCGGTTAAACAAAGGACGGCTTAATACAAGGGCCATACGTTTTTTTATTACCTTAGGATTATCTCAAATGTTTTGCAGTTGTTCCTTGTATTTGGTTTAATACTTTTAACAGTAGGTAATTGTAATATTACCTTTTATTCATTAAAATAATACAGGGTGAAATTGAATTCATGGGCATCCTTTTAAGGGGTCATTGTACTCATCATTATGGACAACTTCAACTATGAGACCATACCTGAAATCGCGAAAAAAAAATCAGCTGTTCCCTACATTTATGTTTGCATAACTCGACAAAATGTAGGGAACAGCAATTTTTTTTTCTCGATTTCATATTTGTTCCCATAGTCAAAGTTGTTCATAATGACGAGTACAATGACCCCTTAAGAGGATACCCATGAATTAAATTTCAGCCTGTATAACGAACAAGGTATCGTTGCAATTAAAATGCCCAGGCATGCCGTGCAGGATGAGCACTTTAAGACTGGATTATAATCAAACCAACACTTTACTCTTTTATAATTCATGCTCTAGTCAAAGTTTGACAATTCATGATTTTAAGCGAAATCAACGCTACAGGCGCGTTACCGGCATTGCATGTCAAGTTTTTTTTTGACAAATCTAACAATGATTCAGTTCCTACGCCACTTTAAAATTCAGAAGCTTATCAAGTAATTAAACTAAACTATAATTTGTGCCTTGGCAGCAGTGAGAGTGAAAGGATTGAAATAAAATGTTGGGTACTAGTGAAATATATATTTTTAGTTTGTGTTCATTTAACATTATGCAGGATTAAAGATTTATTTAGGTTGATATTTAAATCTTATCTGTATAATAAAAGATGTATAGTAAGTGCTTTTTGTATGAAACTATCGGCTGTAATCTCAGTGTGAAAAAATAAACAGTTAGTTAAAATCTACTTGAGAACAATTTTAAGGATTTGCTGTTGTAGAAAAAAAAACAATATAAATAACTTAATTTATTTTTAATAGACTTTTTCAAAACATTAAAGATTCATCCAGAAATTAACATATTATAACAAAAAATTACACAGAAATTATCATCAAAATGCAAAATATTATAAGTGAAAAGATTCTTACTCATAATATCATTTATAAACTGTATTTATCTACACTTATATCGTAAAGTTCAAAATATGAAATCAACACAACAATGACAAACAGACAACACAACAACAACAGGCAAAAAGCCTGTCAGTAAATAAGATTAGGAGAATATTGCTCGTGCAGTTCTAATGAAATTGAAAAGTTTTAAGATTAGTACAATTTAAGAATCTTAATAATTTTTATAATTTGCAATAATTACATTACACTACAGACTAGGTTTATCAAGCAAATGAGATCAATTATTTATGAGGTGGACGGATATGATGACACTACTGAATATGTAAAATAACAAACTAACGAGATCGGGGCTTACGACAACATTGATTGTAAATAAAACAACAAATCCACCAATAAAGGCAACATGACACTAAATTGACATCAATAATTTTACAAGCAGACTTCAAAATCGTTGGCAATATTTTAAACTATGATTACGGTCTACAGTCTACCCTGTGACATTAATCAACGAAGTAATATAATACAAATTGGAATAATAAAAATAAACCTAATAAAAATAGCTATACAGGGTTATTTGCAAGCCGCCGGAGTCGCGGGTTGTTCGAAAGAGATACCATGGCCCTGGCACAGGCAACTGAAGGAACACGGGTGGGTTTTAGTCAGTAAAAGTTTGACACGACCTTCCGCTCCGCCTAGAGCGGGAGAAGTCATTTGATGATAAAACACTAATAAGCTCGTAGGACTATAATACTAACATCATAAATAACAACTTTTGTTGTATGACTTTTAATAATTCATAAAAAAATAATTTCATAATACAATTAAAAATATTTATTTTGATCGCTCTAAATTTGAACAACTCTACGCGGTACCAAAATATGTAAGTAGTTAAATAAACAAACAGTGCGTTGCGAATGCAGGGTCGCAGCGGTACTTACTACAAAATACAGATCTAAAAAGTGTTATTACAAATATTACAACAAAAACTTGAAAGTTTACTTTTGGTATTCTAAAAAGTCATAGATCAAAAGTGGTTGTACTAATATAGTCCTACCAGATGTTAGAAAAATAACCCTGTATAATGTAATTATACAGTATGTTAATTAACGAAAGGCGTTCCCGTTAACCCGCAATAGTATAGCGCCCACATGCTACCAAAATATGACCATTCGAAAATTCACGAAAAAAAATCTGCTGTTCATTACATTTATGTTCGCATACCTAGCTTAACAAAATGTAGGGAGCAGCTGATTTTTTTTCGCGAATTTTTAAATGGTAATATTAATTGTAGCATGTTTGGACTATTGCGGGTTAACGGGAACGCCTTTCGTTAATTAACATAGTGCATGTTAAAAATTATATTAACTTAATATTTCGTCGCTGCTCCTCCCGCATCTATCACAGCATCGCAACGGCTACGCATGGACCTAGCCAGGACTTCGCACAAATTCGAACCTCTGAATGTGTCCCAAACTTGTTCGCAATGTGTGACAAGTGCTTCCTTCGTTCTTTCTGCTCTACTATCCCATCTCTGGACCATTAAACCCCACAAATTTTCAATGGGGTTTAAGTCTGGCGATCGGGAGGGCCATGGCACTGTTTTAATTTGTGGTTGCCCTCGCAACCACTCTTGAACAACCCGCGCACGGTGTATCGGGCAATTGTCCTGGAAAAAATAAAATTCTGGCACGTCCAGTTGTGGATACACCGTGCGCACTGTGGGTACCATGATGGTTTGTAGCACCTCTAAATACGTTTGGCCGTTTGCCCTCCCTGGTATAAAAGCGAGCTCGCCTGGTCCAGCAGCACTCATCCAGCCCCACATGTTCACTACAATTCTTCCCGATTCTGCATTTGGGTTCACATTTCGAGGTTCGTATCTTGTGTTATCTACACGCCATAAATTCCGACGACCTTGTTGGCTAGACCTAAAGCACTTTTCATCAGAAAATATGGCGTAAGAGAAATCGAAGTCCCTGTAGTCACGAGCGAATCGCACGCGAGCAGCTTTCTGCTCCTGCGTCAAAATATTTTTTTTTGCGGGACGTCTGTGATGGACTCCAGCTCGATGCAACTCGTTTCTAATAGTTTGCATCGAAACTTCGTATTCTTGTGCGAAACTGCGAGTGGGTGTGAACGGGTTCTCTTCATACGTGGCTATCATATTATTTAACTCGTTTTCGTTTATAGCCCGGGGTCGAGGTGCACGAACGCGTTCTGTAATTTCTCCTTCTTCATATCTTCGCACCCAGCGGCGCACCGTTGTTCTCTAACGAAAAAAAACAATCAGCATCGATTTTTTACATAATATAGGAACTAAGTATAATAATACGAGTACACTACAAAAGTCTTATTCAAAGGGCACAACTAAAAAAAAAAAAAAAAAAAAAAAAAAAAATTATAAGTATTGAAATACTTAAGGTGTGCATTTTGGTTGACTTCATGATAAATAAACTCTTAACTTTTCTATAACTAATTTAAGTAGTTATAACATTCATAACTATATTTTAAAAAAAAAGTTGTAAATACAATAACTGAAAATCTCTTAAGGGGTCATTACTCATCATTATAAACAACTTTTACTATGAGAACCAAACCTGAAATCGCGATAAAAAAGCAGCTGGTCCATACATTTTGACGAGTTACGCGAACATAAATGTAGGGAACAGCTGTTTTTTTTTCGCGATTTCAGGTTTGGTCCCGTAGTAAAAGTTGTTCATAATGATTAGTACAATGACCCCTTAAGAGGTTTTCAGATATTGCAATTTACACCTCGTATACCTATGAGTAAGAAAAATGGCATAGCGTAAATTCCAACATTGTATGAAACTGTCCCAAGCAAATTTGTGCTTTATCTCTACTATTTAAAAGTGTTTATCCCGTGCGGGCTGGCAACGTGGCATTTCTAAAGGTTTTTCGTGGTTAAATACCAACGATCTAGTGCTTGGCCGAAAAAATAGTAAGTACTTGCTATTTTATCGGCCAGCCAAGCACTAAATCGTTAGTATTTAAAACTATGTGTGCAATTTTTTTAAAGTTTTTTTTGGTAAGTATTTACGAGCACTACTAACAAAAATTTACATTATTGTCAATTACTTTCCATCTGCAGTATTATGATAAAATAAATGTTAAAAATAATTATAAAAAACAATTATCTTGTGCTTGGGCGAAAAAAAATTAAAAGTAGTTTGAAATATAATGATCGAGCCTCTAGAAATGCGACGAATGCGCTCTGGTTTTTCTAATTAAAATGCGGCAACGACGCTGTGAGATAAGGCACCATTGTTTAGGTTGTTTTGGTTTAGGATTTATTATCGGGTCATAAAAGGCTCCAACAACGTCTTTGAAAGCAAAAATAAATAAAAAGAACAATCTTATTTGAATGCATTACTATAAGTAGGTAATATCTTATGAGACTTTTAAAAAGAATCCATCTGAAAGTTATAATAATTTTATTATTTTTATATATAAATCTGCCTAGCCTTTTCCCAACTATGTTGGGGTCGGCTTCCAGTCTAACCGGATGCAGCTGAATACCAATATTTTTCATGGAATTTGTTTTTAAATTGCAATATAAGGAAAAATGCAAACTATGAAATAATAATATTACTATCACTTTATTTATTTCTATATCTCTCCCTCTATCTGAATACAAAAACATAACTTACTTGCATGTTCAACTCCACTGCTATTTGGGATATATTTAACCCTTGTCTATGCAAAACAATAATTTGATTCCTTTCTTCCTGAATCAGGTTTTGGGTCGTCATGGTTGCACCACGTTAGTCACAGCCCACACACAATACACACACAGTCCAGGATACAAGCTAGGGTCAAGAAGAGGCTTTCGATCACAGTCCGGTATACAAGCAGAGGTCACAGTTAGGCAGGCAATCAGTCCGATAGAAATAAACAGGTCGTAAAATGAAATGGCGATAGGAATTTAAGGGAAGCGTCAACAATTAGCGAGAGCAAATTGGCACTGCCGCGATCTAGCTAATGTTTGTTATTTTATGTTACTCGCTCATTACTCACACAAATGCATATTGTCTCTAATTGGGGGAAACTAGGAAGGGGTGTGGTTTGTCACTAGCTGCGCTCTCGCAGGAATATTTTCTTAAGTGAGCATGCTTAACTTGGGCCGATAGTACCTATACAAAATATTGTAAAACATTTTAAAAGAGTAACGGTGGAGTTTCTTGCCCATTATTCTCCGTACGAAGCTACCTTTTGGACTAGAATCAATTCTATTTTATTTGTAAATTTTGACATTCAAAAGTGCCATCTATGTGCCTATTTGAAATAAATAATTTGACTTTGACTTTGTCTTATTTATTCAACAAACATTCTACCCTGCACCTGAAATATCCTATCATCATTTAGATAATCTATTCCGGAACTTATGTGCATTAATATTAAAATTGTATAAAACAAATAAATCTTGATGTTACGTCAAGTCGAAAAAACCGTGGGAAGAGAAACAGTGGCGGCTCACTAGTTTAAAAATTAATGAGATTCTAGTCAACTATTTATCTCGAAATGAGGGAACTCACTAACAGCGTCAATAATTACCTATTTGCAAAGTCAAGGCTCACTACAAAAGCTTCTCGTAAATATGTATACAGGGTGTGGCGTAAATTGGTTTTTTTTTACAAGGAATTAAATTAATGGACTTACGTGCAACTGGCGGTAAGTGAGTTCTCGTATATCAAATATTTAACTGATAGTCTGCCGAGGAAGCGGCCGGCGCTAAAAATATGTATGAATAGATATATGGCAATAGATGGCACTTTTGAACGTCAAAATTTACAAATAAAATAGAATTGATTCTAGTCCAAAAGGTAGCTTCGTATGGAGAATAATGGGCAAGAAACTCCACCGTTACTCTTTTAAAATGTTTTACAATATTTTGTATAGGTACATCAATTATATAATGATATGTGAAGACGATGCACCTAGAATAAAATTACTATACCACAATAGGTAAAAAGAATTAAGAAGAAGCAATGACAGATAAATTAATTACGTGATAGATACAGGGTGCTCACATATTTACAAACATTGTAAAAAAGAAAAAGTTTTCCTAAAATAATTAATAACAGTGTGTGAGTTAAGGTAATCACAGAGTGTAAAATAAATGTCATAAAAATAATAAAATATACAATTAAAATAGCAATCAGTTAGACTCTAGATTGTCCTATGGAGCTGGACCAGCATGTTTCCAAGCGTTCTTATCTTGGATATAATCCTCTAATTTGTAATAAGCTTGTTTATAAAGTGTACTTTTAATATGAGTTTTAAATTTTCTTTCATTTAATTGCAATATATCACAAGGTATTTTGTTGTAACATTTAACACAGTACCCCATAAAACGACAAGGATGTTGTTCACACGATATAATTTACTCACAACATGATTAATACACACAATAACACACACACACTCAACACACAAACAATCACACACACACATAACACACACACACACATAACACACACACACTAAAACACTTATTAACAATCAATCAACCTCACTCGCTATTATAATCACAAAAATAATAATAAACAAAAAATAACAATGGTTTATTGCAGAAACTTGTACAACTTTTACAGTTAATCTTACATAAATTAACCTCTTTTTAAGTAAAAGATATACCTGTGCTAGGAGAAATGCTTTACTATATCTACTGACGAAATACTGAGTGCGGGAAGCTGTTACTTTATCCGAAGACTAGATGCAGACTGTACGAACATCAGATGAAGACTGACGACCAAGTCGATTTTATTATTTTTATGATTGGCATGGCAGCAAGAAATAGTAGATTGTTATACAAGGGTCGAAATGAATCAATTCCATTGGTTGGTAACTTTCACCCGTGTTAAACACTCTACTTTTCATTAAGAATATAATAAAAGTGAAAAAGTTTAGTTACTTATTCTAAAATATTTTAGAAGCTCTATGAGAGCTTCTAAAAACCAACGGACCCCAACCAACCTATATTATTTGCGGCAAACATAGCTGCATTGAGCCAGTTTCATTTAAATGCTATATCCTTAACATAGACCCCTTCAAAGCCTAAGAGTCTAGTTTAAAACCGGCTTATAAAATGTCGGGTGAACAAACTACTCGTACGCACACGTTTACCCTGAAACCTATTACACGCAAATATGATACTTATAACATAACATACTTATCGCCATGGGCAATTTAAAATACAAACATGAATGCTTGTTATTAGTTTACCCGTGTATTAATTGTTCAGATATAACTTCATTCATGGATAACTTCAACACATTTATGAGCTATTATTATATTAATAAGGAAATAAACAAGAATTCATTATTACACACGTAAGTAAATTTTGTATAGTGAAGGAAATGCCTCTATTGTCTATTCAATTAAATTATGCACACCTATGCCACTATGCATACCTAAAATATACTAAGGGGGAATTCCACCATTGAAAATGAACGCGATCAGCACATGAGAGCTGTCAGTGTCAATATTTCACAGCATAGCTGTCAGAGCTCTTGAACGAAGTTTAGAAGTGCTGATCGCGTTCAGTTGCATTGGTGAAATTCGCCCTAAGATGCACCCAACCTTTGGTAAATCACCTCCTTGAAGTTTTCATGATATCGTAGAGAAATACCATGGAATTAGTATGTATGTACTAACATAACTTCACGCCTCTATTCCCCGAAGGGTTAGGCAGAGGTCGCCCAGTTGTCGCCAGGTATGTTTAGGTCCCATGTAGTAGGGGATGAGCCTATTGCCATATACCCAATGACACTTTACCCAACTCGAGACTCGAAACTAGGACCAGAGTATGAGTATGGAGTATGTACTATAAGGTATTTAAAAATTTACCTTACTAACTTTAAGACCTGGCAGTCTAAATCAAAGTTCCACGCAAGCTCCGCCCCTTGCTCGCCGCCACTCCGTTATGTGCTAAACGCTAACGCATCAGTAATAAAGTTGAATATCGCGTGCGCTCTTTGATCGTGTTCAAGCACGAAACTAAATAGCGTAAGTCTCAATCCTTATTTCGTTTTTATCTAAAGTAATAATTGATCTAGAGAAAAAATATCGGGTGGGTGGATAATAAACTATATTTTCTTGCTGTGAATATTTATTTTAGACATAAAAGCCAAACAATCTTGTTTGTTTTTTATAATTATCCTTAAAAAAGACATGATAATCGAATAAAAAATGTATCTAGAGAATATATTACAATTACGTAACTGTCTTCAACATGGAAAGAAAAAGAGCCAATAATTCATATACTAAACTTTAATTTTGCTTGTATGGGTGGTGACTGTTTCAGAATATTCATGCAAATCCACATAAAAATAGGGAGCCTCCTCTTAAGGAGTGCTTTAGACCATCGAACTGAATAACTTTTACTATAGGACCAACTTTGACACATTTTATTGAAAAACAGCTGCCAATAGTAGGTATAAACTTTAATATGGAACAGCAGATATTTTTTTCGCGGTTTCAAAGTTGGTTCCACAATAAAAGTTATTTAGTTCGATGGTCTAAAGCACTCCTGGAGGTCTACTCCGAAACGCTAAACCGAAGTATCGGCCGAATGTTCAGCCGTCTTATAACTTCCACAGTTTCCTTTTTTGACTTTGAGTCCTTACCTGACTTCAAGTCACAGTTTTGACTTTGGCTTATCTCTTCAACAGTCTTTGTTTTTTTTTTGGCGTAGTCTGCGATTGTTAGCCGTAGTAAAGAAACGACCGAACATTCGGCCGATACTTCGGATTTATGTTCGGAGTCCGGAGACACCAGTAGAAAAAAGCCAATGTGGCTGTGCCAATGAATCGATATTTACGAATTAGGTACTGGCTAATATGGTCACATCGAACATCGACCTACATTTCAGATAAAAGATAATTAATTCGGAACATCATCGTAACATTATGATCGCTATCAATATCACTTGCCATTTCAAGCTGACCACATTCGACCTCATTTTGTAATCGCTACAATGACTGGCTATTGGCCATGTTGTATGACAAATTGATCAGCCGACAAATAGGTATTTATTATTCCTCTATATTTTGGCTATACAGGGTGACTTGTAATTTGACGTATTCCTTCAATGACGTCATAGTGTGACTCATTTGCAACAATTAAGCACCCCATAAAGCTTAGTCGAAAATAGGTACACGGGAATCGAAGAGAAAATTTTCAAAAAAACATAAATAATTTCCAGAATTCGTTACTTAATATCACTTTTCTCTAACCTCTGAAATGCCTTCGTTGCTATTCCATTGGGTACCTAATACTTTATCAAACCTTTCGATGTCACCAAAAGTTCTAAAACATCAAAGTGTTTATAGTTAAAGGAAGATGTTTTTTAAATAATTGTAATTTAAAATTTACAAGCCACCACCACTTATCTCAAAATTAATTTAACTACGGCATTAAGAATTACGGGGAAGACATCTTCATTTAATCAACTATCTAACGAGGTACAAAAGATACAGTCGATAATGCTGGCAAAGGTCGAATTTACAAATAGTTGAAATATTTTAAAATTGTGTGATAATTGAATTAATTAACCGGTTTACGTCATCCGCAACTTTCTTATGCAATACATGTACCTACATAGATGAATTTTGAAAATGATTAATAAACTTCTTCCTTTAAGTATTAACTGTTTGATGTTTTAGAAAGGTTTGTTAAAGTATTAGGTACCCAACGGAATATCACTGAAGGCCTTTCAATTTGAGAGTTTAGAGAAAAGTGATATTTTAGTGACGAATTCTAGGAAATTATTGAAAAAACATAAAAATTGGGTTTCTCGCATCCCATGTATTTTCGTCTTGGCTTTATTATTATTATTTATTTATTTCAACCAACTTTGGATCATACAATTAAACTAAATTAAAAATGATTAATCAAATTTATTTATGGGCTGTTTAATGCAAATGGGTCACACTTAGAGAATACAATCCCGAGCATGTTTTTCAATCCCGGGCTTACGGGATTTTTGAAGCCTTTTCCCGGGATCCCGAGCTCATCCCGGGATTAGACTATGTGGTTTCTAATTGGGCTAAAATAAAAAAACACGAGTAATTAAAAAAAATGTCTTTAATGTCTTTGCACAACACAAATCAGAATAATAATAAGAAAAGAAAAACACAAACCAAAAAATACTATAACTTTTGCAAGAAAATAAAAAACAGCACAAAATAACTATTTAGAATTTCGAAAATATAATCGCAGAAATATCAAAGCATCCAATGTTTGACTTCCGAGCCTGCTTCGTAGTTTATTGCCAACATAAGCAGCAGCTGAAAACGCTCGTTCAGCTTCTACGCTGGTTGGAGGAATAGACAATAGATACTTATATGCTGTTTCTAAGTGATATCCACGAACACCTCCATTTTCGAACAGGCTCATTTCACGTCTAATACTATTTGCAACCCCAATTCATTTTGTACTTGTACTTCAGGATCTGGGGATTTCATACTCTTGTTAATTTCCAGCTGTAACTTTTCCTTTAATGTCAATTGGGGTTGGGAGGTTTCTGACCTTAGCTCATCATCTGTTTGTGATCCTGACCTTGCTTCTTCTTCCGTGTAATCTCGACTATTAAGTATTTTAACAATACTCTTTATTTGCTTCCTCACTAAAGCCTGTGTCGGAACTGGAAATAAGTCGTGCCATTCCAAATCCGATAATAACTGATTTTCAACATCCATTCGTGGATTTTGTAAATAATTTAACACGCCAGTTAAATCATCACTTCGTCGTTGCTTTATACGTTCCACTAAGGATGTTTTAATTTTTTTGGCAAGTGCTGAGTTTTTGCTAGACAGTTGTTTTATAAGAAATTTCAAAGCGGCATCAGCTGTGCATAAATTAGCATCTCGCCGACAGATTGCTTCTACTGTCAATTTAATTGGGGTCAGCACATCAATTTTATTTACCAATTCAAAATCAACATCTTCTAAACGAATTGGATGATTGAGATCTATAAGAGCTTTTTGAATGCATGCTTTTAAAAGATAAAATCGCTCCAGCATTGTTAAAAGACTATTCCACCTGGTTTTACAGTCCAAAAGAAGTGACAACTCTTTTCCATGTTCAATTTTCACGAATGAACGTTGATTTTTATGAATGAACGTTGACCGCCATGTATCGTTTATTGGAAGTTGAAGTCCACTCGTCGAAAGAAAGACTAAATCTTTCACCTTTTGCTTTCTGATTTTTTCACTGTAATTCATAACACGTTTTCGAACAGTGACGGCTGACTTTGGTAAATCCGTGTATTTTGCTAAGAGCAATTATTATTCACACTGAATGGAAATCCATCTAATGCTATCATTCTTGCCAAAATATCATCCAGGCTATCGTCGGCACTTTTAGTAAAATAATTATCTAACTTTCGCTTGGCTGGCAGCGGTGCTGTGTTCAGATTTTCAGAATCTTGACTTGTTGAAGCTGAGATTCTGGAGTCAAGGGATTACATACAAAGTCTCTGACCGAGGTATGCAACTCCAGCATGCCTCGGTCTCGCCGGCTACTGCCCAATCGCGCCGTGTACTGGTGGTCGGTGGAGCTGGCGGGGCTTCGAGCAGCGTGTGTTACGGCAAGGAGGGCCTACTCGCGGAATCGGCGGCGGCGTCTACGGGACCGGGCCAACGAGGACCACCTCTATGAGGTATATTTGGAGGCAAAAATGGTCCTCGGTGGGGCCATCGCTGCCGCCAGAGACTCGGCGAGAGCAGAGCTGCTGGAGGGTCTCGACAACGACTCCTACGGGAGACCATACAAGGCGGCGCGCAACAAATTGCGTCCCTTTGGTCCCCCGGTCACCGAGACCCTGGAGCCCTCCTTTCTGGATGGGGTGGTTCAGTCCCTGTTCCCGTGCAGGGACGACAACTTCACCCCACCAGTGATGGGCCCACCGCAGGGGATAGCTCCGCCAGCTGAGGAAGAAGAGGAGGCCCCTCCTGTCACGGAGTCGGAACTTGGTGCGGCAATTCTCCATATCCGCGTCAAGAAGACAGCTCCGGGCCCCGACGGTGTTCCGGCGCGAGTGGTGGCGATCGCTGCCACTCAAATGAAGGAGAGGTTTCGGGAACTCTTCAGCGCATGCCTTGCGTCTGGAAGGTTCCCGAAACCGTGGAAGGAGGGACAGTTGTAATCCCTTAGTTGATCCACCCAAAGTCTTGAGGATGGCTGGGCATCGCTTACATTTAGCACTATTCCCGTCCTTCTCAACTAAATAATAACTCCACACTGACGTCGTATCACTGTCTTTTTTATGTTTAGACATAAGAAGACATAAGTATTAACTAGTAGTGTTTAGTAGTTACTTAATTTCAGAACTTTTAAATAAGATATAAAAGTATCTCAAGACGGTGTCTTGAGCTAAGTATCTCAAGACGGTGTCTTGAGCTAAGTATCTCAAGACGGTGTCTTGAGCTAAGTATCTCAAGACGGTGTCTTGAGCTAAGTATCTCAAGACGGTGTCTTGAGCTAAGTATCTCAAGACGGTGTCTTGAGCTAAGACCTCCCAACCCCAATTGACATTAAAGGAAAAGTTAGAGCTGGAAATTAACAAGAGTATGAAATCCCCAGATCCTGAAGTACAAGTACAGACGTGAAATGAGCCTGTTCGAAAATGGAGGAGTTCGTGGATATCATTGTACATTCGCACCTTCGGTAGAACAAGGGCATAATTGCAGTTTTTGCTATTTTACAGGAGAGCTATTTTAAGATATTTATTGCATTCAGTGAGGTCTTGCTCTGTTAATATTGCTCGAAAGTTTTTCTTCTTTGCATGATATAAACTATATACTAGGTAGTCTTTGTTCCTCCAGTTCAAATAGCATTTTTAAGGCATTTCTGTATACTTAACTCATTTTTGCAATTTTTGACAATTGTGCCCTTGTTCTACCGAAGGTGCGATATATAATCCTACAGTAGACAGTGACCGTGACAGTGAGTGACCTACAGTACACAGTATATTACTTTTGTATTATATAATGCAATGGCCTGTTGGTCCCAGTCAAGACTCCAGACAATAAGTAAGTCCAGTAAGTCTTCAATAAGTTATTATCTAATCTCTCTAAGTTGCCTAGTGACCTTCTAATGTCACAGTTTTACCCATTACCTTTGTACGGGTGATTGGGACTTAAATGCTTCACAAGCATTATCTCAAGATACTAGGCATAAAATAATAAATGGTATCTTGAGTTAAGTATCTCAAGATGGTGTCTTGAGCTAAGTATCTCAAGACGGTGTCTTGAGCTAAGTAACTCAAGATGGTGTCTTGAGCTAAGTATCTCAAGACCCATAAATATGGGTGATTGACAGCAAATAGTTAATATCGGCACCTACTCCATATATTTTACATGATTATGGTCTGGAGCTCTACAGCATTTATGATCAGTGATGTTTATAATGCAATGACCTGTTGGTCCCAGTTAAGAGTCCAGTAAGTCTTCAATAAGTTATTATCTAATCTCTCTAAGTTGCCTAGTGACCTTCTAATGTCACAGTTTTACCCATTACCTTTGTAAGGGTGATTATCTCAAGATACTAGTATCTTGCTTGTGAAGCATTGATGTCCCAATCCTAGGCATAAAATAATAAATGGTATCTTGAGTTAAGTATCTCAAGATGGCGTCTTGAGCTTAGTATCTCAAGACGGTGTCTTGAGCTAAGTATCTCAAGATGGTGTCTTGAGCTAAGTATCTCAAGATGGTATCTTGAGCTAAGTATCTCAAGACCCATAAATATGGGTAATTGATTGACAGCAAATAGTTAATATCGGCACCTACTCCATATATTTTACATGATTACGGTATGGAGCTCTTATTTATGATCAGTGATGTTTATAATGTAATGGCCTGTTGGTCCCAGTCAAGACTCCAGACAATAAGTAAGTCTAGTAAGTCTTCAATAAGTTATTATCTAATCTCTCTAAGTTGCCTAGTGACCTTCTAATGTCACAGTTTTACCCATTACCAGTACGGGTGATTGGGACATCAATGCTTCACAAGCATTATCTCAAGATACTAGGCATAAAATAATAAATGGTATCTTGAGCTAAGTATCTCAAGATGATATCTTGAGCTAAGTATCTCAAGATGGTGTCTTGAGCTAAGTATCTCAAGATGGTATCTTGAGCTAAGTATCTCAAGACTCATAAATATGGGTAATTGCTAACTTAAAGTTTAAACTTTAAGGGGGATTTGATAAGGCTTTTCAAACTGAATATTAGTAATAATAGCAGAGCAACAATAATTTCATAAATTATCCTCAAAGATTAACCTTGAAGCCCATCTCCCATGCTCTTTGAAAGACTGGTGATTTTCATTTATTACACAAAATTAAAACTCTAAAAGCAGGCTTAGCATAATGCTTTCTATTTCTACTCTATTGTAGAATAGAAATCGCTTGTCGATCTTTCTTCGTAGAAAACTGTCAGCTGTCTACACAGAAGCGTAATTTTTATCTACTTTAAAACACTTCTCTACGGTTCTCATGCTAAGCCTATGGAACCAGGAATGGTTGGTTAAATTTCTTTTAGTACTAACCTAATAAGCAATGTGGAGATATGAATAAGCAGTTTTTTATACATGTATAAGATTTTGCAATATCAGGTGGCGATGACAAAGATAGGGTCAAAGTAGGTCTAACAAAGTCTCCCGCCATTTGAAATACTTAATTTCAGATAATTGACTTTTAAATTTTAATGACGTAGCCTACGTAACCCGTCGTCACTGACGTAGCCTACGTAACCCGTCACTGACAGAACAATAAATGAAAAAAATAAAACCTGATTTGCATATTTATACTTTCGTACAGGAAATCCCCGACCCACGGGAAATACCCGCAACAATATTATGATATGAGATGATCGGGTGATTCCCCTGTTGGTTCGTTGGGGAATTACCTTAAGAGTATTGTATTAAAGTATTCCGAGTGAGGAAGTCCCTTCTAAGTTCTACGACAAACATATTATTAGGACTGTACCTGTGTAGTAAATAGTGGGTACCTACGTATTGTACGAGTTGCTTTTTGTCGTAATGTATTAAAATAATCTAGGCAAGGTTATTTTCAAGGCGCAACGGACTACAGAATACAAACTAGACTTGTTTGTGGCAATCCCGAAAATCCCGAGATTAGCCAAGTACAGTCCCGGGATTTTCGGGGCCAGAAAACGGTCGGGATCCCGGGATCCCGAATCTCGGGATCCCGGGATTGTATTCTCTAGTCACACTATCACGTCTTAGAAGGTATACGTCAAATTACAAGTCACCCCGTAGACTGAAAAGTGGTTTTAGAGAGAAAGAAATATATTGAATAAAAATAAGTTTGCATTATATCTAGGTAGGCGCGAAAAAAAATAAAAACGAACTGAAAGAAAATGAAAAACACAGCTTGAAATGATCAAACTCAAAAAATCAAACACCCAATCAATAAACGTAGAGTTAATCCGTTACGTACACAAAGTAGTTAAGCTTATAAATGGATGACTATAAATAACGTAAATAATCATGTCTAAAGCCAGACGTAAAAACCATGCACGAGTGTAAACCGAAAATAACTCAATCGATACGTTACCGATGTCGGCAGAACGAACTAAGGTGATACACCTTGAACTCGCGAGATTTTAAAGTTACAAAAT
This sequence comes from Tiliacea citrago, assembly GCA_963921375.1. Classification (NCBI taxonomy): domain Eukaryota; kingdom Metazoa; phylum Arthropoda; class Insecta; order Lepidoptera; family Noctuidae; genus Tiliacea; species Tiliacea citrago. The sequence goes on from OY992786.1 coordinate 21,402,527, forward strand.
AGTAGTTTAGGAATCTGTTGCATAATATCTAGTTAAATGCAGCTTCATACACTATTTATCTACTCTCACACATTGGGATTCAATCTACTAAACAAAAGAGCAAAGTTAAAAGAGTAAGAATAGTCTATTGTTTTTGGAATCAAAACTTTTTTGTGATGCTTTAAAAATGGCGCGTAATGTGTTCCATTAGAAAAAATAATTGATGGAAACTCCTTGGTGATATTAACCTCTTGGAATTGCCCTGAATCGTATTGGTAAAAAAATGGTTATTTAACATTATTTTGTTAGAGAAAAAGTTTCGAGAGGGTAGATAAACTAGTTTTTATTGAGCTAATTCGGGGGACAGGCTATACAGGAAATATCATATAATCATTAATCTAGTCAGTCTGTATTGATTTATTTTGACGTAATAGGTTGGGGAAAAAGTTTCTTCGCATTTTTTAAGAAAATTCAAAACATTTTTTAATATAGCTTATTTACATTTAACTAAAGTATGTAGGTACCATTTTGTTCGATAACTTTTTGCCATCTTGTAGGTAGGGACATGATCCCATTGCTATAGAAATTTTGGGACTTCTGATCAATACAGCGACAAGTGGCATTGGCAGTCCTCTCGTGATGTTAACCTGACACTGCCTAAATAATTCTGAAGAGACCGAAACAGGTGGAAATCTGAAGGTGCAAGGTCAGGACTATACGGCGGATGCATTAACACCTCCCAGCCAAACTATCTTAATTTTTGCTGAGTGGCTAAAGATGTGTGAGTGAGGTCTAGCGTTATCATGATGAAAAACCACACCCCTTCTGTTGATTAATTCCGGCCGCTTTCTCTCAACTTCTTGCTTAAATCTCATCAGTTGTTCGCAGTAGAGTTCAGAATCGATGGTCCTGCCTGGTGGTAACAGCTCATAATGAATAATGCCCTTCCAATCCCACCACACACACAGCATCACCTTGTTGCGAGTTAACCCGGGTTTCGCCACAGTCTTTGAAGCCTGACCGGCCTTTGACCACGACCTTTTTCGCACTTTCTTGTCGTACGTGATCCACTTTTCATCACCAGTTATCAGCTTCTTCAAAAATGGTTCGGTTTCATTACGTCGTAATAAAGAATCACAAATGAGTACACGGTTCATTAGGTTTCTTTCAGTGAGCTCGTGAGGTACCCAAATATCGACCTTTTTTGTGTACCCAGTTTTTTTCAAATGTGCCAAAACTGTTTTGTGGTCAATTCCCAGTTCTTCAACTTGCTACACTTTTTTTAAAAATGACATCCATTTTATCCGTAATAGGGCGACCAGAGCGACGTGCATCTTTGACATCAAAATTTCCGGACTGAAAACTACTCTCACAGACACTGCACTAGGTCCATAAACATCGCAAATTTTTTTCGCGGCTTGCTTTGCATTTTTACCTTTTTTGTAGTAAAATTTTAAAATGTATCGAATTTCTTCATTAGATTCACTCATCTTGACAGTACGAAAAACAAATGAAAATCACACATTTTCCTAATTTGAATTTGGAATTATGTTCTTTAAAACTGAAATATAAATATTAAGTAGGTGCAACTATTCTTTTTTTTATCAATTTGTGACTTGTGTGAATTGTTTCAAGTTCGGAAAATAAAAGGGCTACACGTACTACTCCGAGTAACTTTGGATCTGCCATAAAGCGTCTGCCATTTTCACCTATACTCTACAAGTTGTGTCTATTAGGTAAGGCCCTTTGATTACTTCACCATTGTATTTGAAATAGTTAACTTTAAGCCCAGAGCGTGCCATCATCAGCCCAGGGGGCCAAGTCTGCTATTTTCAATGATTGGTAATTATGACGACCATACCAAGGCAACGTCATGACCATTGTGCCAATAGTTTGTAACCTCCTACATTCATAATGGCGTGACAGTGGTCCATAAGGAAGTCAACATAATAGGAGCTTGTCAGTACGAGATTACCAAATATAGACAATTTTTCCAATGGAGTATCAGTGGCACGTCATCGGAAAATCATAGAGAGAGCCTTTCAATTAGGAGATTAGCAAAACTGTCAAACTCTACAATTACGGTGCCAATGATCGTCCATTCGGATACAACTGTGTTAGCAGACTTGGCCCCCTTAACAGCATACAAATGGTCATAAAGACATAATGGATTTCCTATTGAATATTGAAAAATTCCGCCGTTTTGAAGTCCACAAATCAATCTTATATTAGTAATGGTCACTCCAAGAGCTGATGCTGGGTATAGTGTTGACACGTAATGTTAACATGCATGATGCTGTTTATCAACAAAACCATATTTAAGTATTTTTGCTCTCAATAAAAATAACCTACTTTGATAACAAAGTAAGTTTTAAGGAAGTTCGTGATTTCACAAGACTTAGCTACATCTAACGTAAACATTAAAAAATGTCTTAATAAGGTCATGATAAAAATAAACGAACTCTTTTCAGTTAAGAACCCTCTGAAAGTTAGTCAGTGTAAACTGGGGTGGTTTCGTAACCAGTATAATTATTAACCATGATTGTTTTATTTACCTCCCTAGGGAGTTGCCATGGTTACGCAATGTTTCAGTAGGTAGCACTGAAAATAGAAAAATATTTTCATTACGATTAAAATAGTTGTCTTACATAATAAACATGACACACTTAGTATTATGTGCATTGTGTGTATTTATGCAATTTCCTTTGTAAAGCTTCGTCATTCATCATCATTTAAACCGAAAAAAACGTCCACTGCTGGACATAGGCCTCCCCCAAAGTGGGGTTTACCATAATCGCCACGCTTGGCGAGCGGGTTGGCGATCGCAGTATGGTGTTAAATTGCATAGAGAACGCCGCTGCCCATTCTCTAGTAAGTCCCTTAGTCGCCTTTTACCATACCCACGGGAAGAAATAGGATGGTGCTATTCTTTACGTCCGGCACCACACGGAACCTAGCTAGTACACTAATAAATGATTCACTTAATAGGTGCCTTTTTTTTTTTTTTTTTTTTTTGGGTGGGAAATTATCAAATAACTTCTCCCGCTCTGGGTGGAGCGGGAGGGAGTGTCAGACTTTTACTGACTAAAACCCACCGTGTTCCTTCAGATGCCTGTGTGCCAGGGCCACGATATCCCTTTCGGACAGGCTCGTAACCCTGGCAGACTTAATAGGTGCCTACAACCACAAAGGAAATGTTGTGTCGATGCTCATATAATTAGAAGAAGATCTCATACATAACATCAGTTAGAAACGTTTTTGCTCAATTCTAAACATAGTAACCACTATAAGTACAGTCAACAGCACATCAGGTCAAAACTGTCAAGTATCTCCAAATGATTTTAAAACTTAAGGATCAGATAGTCGCCGTTGACCTTGGCCATACAGACAACCATTAATTTTCATAGGGAATATTTATTTTTAGTAACGAAAATATGAATATTTGAATAAAATCACAGATAGAATTATAGATACTAAAACAGTATATTCATACAAAAAAAAGCATGAAAATATCTTAAGTAGTTTGAAAGTAATATCGTTTTTTAGGGTTTCGTACCCAAAGGAACCCTATTACTAAGGCTCCGCCGTCTGTCTGTCTGTCTGTCTGTCCGTCTTTCACCAGGCTGTATCTCACGAACCGTGATAGTTAGTTGAAATTTTCTCAGATGATGTATTTCTGTTGCCGCTATAACAACAAATACTAAAAAACAGAATAAAATAAATATTTAAGGGGGCTCCCATAGAACAAACGTGATGTTTTTGCTCGATATTGATAACGGCAACAAGTAGACGCTTGAAATATTCACAGAATATTTAGTTATTTATTAACTTTAAAAATAAATAATTAAATTAAAATAAAACAAATATTTAAGGGGGGCTCCCATACAACAATCGTGATTTTTTTGCTATTTTTATAGATAATGGTACGGAACCCTTCGTGCGCGAGTCAGTTTTTTATGCTTTGGGTAGACATTAGTTCCTGCATTTCATAAAGTATTTTACTACAATACTTAAATATTCTAGTTTAACATATATTTTTTTCATAACTTACTTGCATTATAGGAAGGAGTAATAACAGATTTAAAAGTCACTAAAATCATATATCTGCACCTTAAAGTGTTGATGGCTAAGTACAAAATTGAATGAGATTTTTTTACAGTTTGTGGTTAACTTGGTGTGCTGATTTGTGTACCTAATATGTTTGGAAACAAACTGTTTATCTGCATTTAATTATTAATTAATTATATACAAGGTCAAATTAAATTAGCTGGCGAAACTCCGCAGACGTGATGGGCATCGCTATCTAAACACGATAAAATAAAATAATAAAATATTTGATGATTTTTTTTAGGGTCAATGAACGCTGGTATTGTAGTTACTTGAAGAATGCGTTAAGAAAATAAGTTATTTTTTTATTGTATCGTGTTTAAGATATATATTATATACCCATTACGTCTGTGAAGTTTACACAAAATAAAACTCAGTTTTTAAACTCATATCCTAACTCCAGCAGTTGACCCTGTATATATAGTTCAACGTAATAATCTCCAGTGTTTCAATAATTTATTATCTACATAACATCACGCCTGTAATCCCCGAAGAGTTAAGCAGAAGTGCATATCTGCTACACCCACATTTCACCTGCTATGTTTAAGTCCCATGTAATAGGGGGTGAGCCTATTGCCATCAACCGGGCACAAATCCACACTCCGGGGTGTTACTGAGAAATTCCTAATGGGAACACCAAATAACACTTTTCCCGACCTTGGAATCGAGGACCTGATTCTAGCGTCCACTAGACCAACGAGGCAGACAAAAAGTCAATAAGATTTACAAAAAAAAAAAAAACTAAAATCAATAAATCTTATTGACTTTTTGTCTACCTTTTGCTTACCTTTAGGGTTCCGTACCTCAAAAAGAAAAAAAGGAACCCTTATAGGATCACTTCGTTGTCCGTCTGTCTGTCTGTCAGTCTGTCAAGACCATTTTTCTCAGGAACGCGTAGAGGTATCAAGTTGAAATTAATATTAAATACGTAAGCCCTTAAAGCTCTAAAAAATCAAACTTCCAAGGCAACGAAATAAAAAAATACGGCGATATAAGCGACATTATTGCGACATATTTCGATACTCGCAAATAAATCAAAACCTATAGGGTACTTCCCGTTGATCTAGAATCATGAAATTTGGCAAGAAGCAAGGTCTTACAGCACAAGTATAGGAAAAAGTCCTAAAATAATAAATTTGTAGTTTTATCACATTAAAAAAAAATCGAATATCTCGCACATACATCAAAACCTATAGGGTACTTCCCGTTGACCTAGAATCATGAAATTTGGCAACAAGCAAGGTCTTACAGCACAAGTAAAGGAAAAAGTCCGAAAATTGTAAATTTATAGTTTAATCACATTAAAAAAAATTGCGAATATCTCGCACATAAATCAAAACCTATAATACAGGATATATTTATTTACACACATTGATGCGCAAATTGATCGTCTACCAAGTGCAATTGAAACGATTGACAATAGAATAGAATTTATAGAATTTGATAAAAAATAATCAACTGCGATTGATCGTTTCGGGGAACCGTTAGATTTAATCTTAAATATAAAACAATATTACAACACAATCAAAACGAAAACGCATGTATTTCCGTGACTTTTCCAAGATGAAGTCTCCCTACTCATCTTATCTTTACAATGCACTTAGATAAAATCCATCAGCTGTTCGCAACAGATCAGGTCGAAAAAGTAACAAAAGTCACGTTCCGTTTTTATATCACGGCCGTCACGATGAGATAAAAAATATAAAGGAAATAAGTCATTTGTAATGTTTTGTAACCTTGTGTTTGATGAATGAAGTAGAAAAAAGTTAAACAGTCATAATTGTATCCGTTAATTATTAGTTACAGAACAATGTTATACTATATATTTAATTAGAAAGCATCCTAACTATAATCCTAACTAATCCCAACTTCCTTACTTTTATATATGTTACCGGCCAAACCCGATTTCAGGACAAACTAGTTTTGCCTAGGCTCAACTAGTTCGTCCTATACACAATTGGATGAACTGGTATAGCCTAGGCCAAACTAGTTCATCCTAAGACCAATAGGACAAATCAGTTTAGGCTAGGCCAAACTAGTTCATCCTAATATAAGCACGCACACACCCAGGATAAACTGGTATGGCCTTGTCTAAACATTTTAGATTACCTGGAAAGGCAAAATAAATTGGTATTTTATTAAATTTTAATTATTATTGGTAAAATAAGATACTCCGTAATTGGAAAATAATCTTATTTATTAAAATATAATATTTTTTCGTTAAAACTAATGGTACTAACAATTATGGTACCTAATACAAACAATCACAGTATCGATTATTATTACTTCACTTCGAGCTGTCAAAATCTTAATGTACTAATTGGAATCAAGTAAACTGTACAAAAAATACTCCGTAATTGGAAAAATAATCATACTTATTAAAATTATTAAGATTTGTCGTTAAAACTAATGGATAATTGGTAATACAAACAATCATAGAATCGATTATTATAACTACACTTCGAGCTGTCAAAAATTTTATGTACCTCAATTATTTATTTTTACACGGTTTGCTTTGGTGGCACTTAGAATTGCAAAGTATCATTGCTTTCTTGCATTTGCATCTGTTCGTAGAACAGTTTTTGTTGCAACTGCATCTCACAAAACCTTGGCCTGATCCAACTGAATGTCTCGTAGCTGCAGTCCTTAATGATATTTCAGAGCCTTGGTTCACATCTGCAACTTCTAAAAAAGCTTGATTGCAAACGTCGAATTCTGATCTGAAGGAAAACATATTACTTTAGAACATGAATGCTCCAAAAAGAAAGATAAATAATTTAGTAAGAAAAAACAATACCTGCAGTATAGTTTCTCAAGTACACCATGTTTGGTGCCAACTTTGTAAAAACCTTCTTCATTTGTCTGAAGAATAACTCCAATGATGTTTCTCAGATCACCTTTGCCTTTGTCAACATCTGGAATCGGTATAGTCACATTATCTCCAATGTTGGCAGGTGGATGAGACTTGTCAGAAGTAGCTTTCATTTTCTTTGCTTGTTTAACAAGATTTTCTGCTGCAGTTTTTCTAGCTTTCTGAATTTCATTTTCAGATGAACAAACTTCGTCTTGGTTACTTACTTCTTCAACGTTATCATCACTGTCTTCTGTCAGATTAACATTGCAATCTTCTTCGATTACCTTTTTCAAGTCTTCTTCATCCTGAATATCTTTTATGATTTCTTCCGGCAAAGAGGAAGTCGAAAGTCCCACTCTGGGTTCTATTCCAAATAATGCTTGTAAGGCGATTGTTTTATCCCTGAATGGTAGGCACGGTTTTTCATGAATCAAACCTTCTGACCATTTTGTTGAAACGTTGTCCTTCATCCAAGAACCTATCATATTCTCAATATCTTGATTTACTCGTTCAACGGATCGCTGACTTTGACTGTGCCTTGGTTTTCCGTGCAAAATTTCGAGTTCTGGCCAAAGACTAGCTAGCTCACCTATGACATTATTGACAAATTCCCTACCGTTGTCAGATTGTAGAATGCACGGCGCTCCTACAGTTAGGAATATATCATTCAACTGGTAGGCTACCTCTGTCGCTCTCTTAGATTGTAATGCGCGTAGCAAAACAAATTTCGTTAGATGGTCTTGGTAAACCATAATAAATTTAAAATTTCCATCTGGTTGTGTCTGAAAATCGATCAGATCCACTTGGCACCTACTATTCATTTCCGAATGTAGAATAGGCTTAGAAACTAATCCCCTTTTCTTCTTTGTTTTCTTTTGATGACAGACACTACACATAGATAAATAGAGGTTTATCATTTCTTTTGTAATATTGGCATATTTTTCGGCTAACATTTTGTCACGGCCACCGTGGCCGACAGCCACATGAGCTGCGTCAATAACATCATAAAGTTCATCGGATGAAAGATAATATTTTATATTACCTTCAGTTCGCGCAATCAATTTTTTCACATCCCCGAGTTTTTCAATCGTTTCAATCTTCTTCGTTGTAATGGTGTCTTCTTTTCACATTTTTCTGCATCTTCAACTTGTTCAACGAGTTCCAAATATTGATCTGATGATAACACATTATAGTGAGATGACTTTTTATTTTCACTTTGTAAAACTTCCGTCAAAAACTTTTCCCTCCATTGTTTTTTGATCTGCTTGTCGACTTGAAGTAGGTTCATCCGTAGTGAGAGAAGACTTAAACCTTTATTTTTAAACTGCAGCCACTAAAATAAACATAAAAATCACTAAATACGTTACGCACGGCTGGCACCTAGAAGCAAAATTTGTGTTTAAAGCGACGTACGGGCGAGCGAAGAGCGGCGCCGGGCGAAACTGGGGAATTCCCGCATGTACAAGTCCTGACATGTTCGCTCAATTACTTTCGACTTGGCAAAATTAGTTTAGACTAGGCCTAAATAGTTTATCCTGGGTGTGTGCGTGCTTATATTAGGATGAACTAGTTTGGCCTAGCCTAAACTGATTTGTCCTATTGGTCTTAGGATGAACTAGTTTGGCCTAGGCTATACCAGTTCATCCGATTGTGTATAGGACGAACTAGTTTAGCCTAGGCAAAACTAGTTTGTCCTGAAATCGGGTTTGGCCGGTAACATGTATATACTATTATTATCGCACTTCACACTAATAATATAAAGGCGAAAGTTTGTGAGTGTGTGTGTTTGTATGTTTGTTACTTCTTCACGCTCAAACGGTTGGCCCAATTTTGATGAAATTGTGTATGGAGGTAGCTGACACCATGGATTAGGACATAGGCTACTTTTTATCCCGATATTCCCACGGGATCGAGACTTACGCGGGTGAAACCGCGGGGCGCTAGGCAGCTAGTTATTATCTAAATCTAAATGCGAAAGTAAGTTTGTTTATTTGTTACCTTTTCACGCCTAAACCACTGAACTGATCATCCTGAAATTTTGCATATACGTTGGCAGGTGTACAGAAACGGACATAGGGTACCTTAAATCCCGAAACAAAGTACTGTTTCCGAGGAAAACAACAATAACGATCTTATGAGAATAGATGGCGCCTCGTGTCTTTCGAATCGTGGTTGAATTATATTATTTACCTATAGAAACTTTAATATGTGTTAAGAGTTTTTTGCCGTCAAACGCCAAACAACAAGCTGTGTACAACCCGAATTGATTGTCAAATTCTAAATTAACGCGAGCAAAGCCGCGGGAAAAAGCTAGTAGGTATTATAAATGCGAAAGTGAGTTAGTTTGTTACGCTTTCATGGTAAAACGGCTGAATGGATTTGGCTAAAATTTAGCAAATTGGTAGGCCCTGACCTGGATTAGTACATAGGATACTTTTTATCCCGATATTCCCACGAGGTCGAGACTTATAAGAAACCGCGGGGCACAGCTAGTCACAAACTTATACAACCGAGACCTTCAACTTACCGCCAGAATAAATTCAAAAGACGGGAGCTGGCAACACTGGTAGCTGGTCGTCAAAAAAAACGATCCGTAGTATTTAAGTTAGAAAATTAATAAAAAGTGTTTTATTTATGTTAAATTAGTATTCTATAGTCATACCTAGTTATTATTTAGTATATTCAGTGATTATACAGTGTTTTTTGTTGCGAAAACTTCGCACAAAAGGGATATTAAATCGGCTGTCAAATCAACCAACCCAACGGTGACGGATTTCAAAATATCATCAATCCCGGGGAGTATTTTGTTCTAGTTATATTATTATTCTACATAATATTTACAGACCGCAGAACAACACAAATACTGCTCGGGTCTCTGAGCTACGTCCATCACACACTAGCACGGTTTATGTCTCCTTTTGCTTGACAACTTGTGGAAGTAAAATCGACGACGATAAGATTTGCTCAGACAATAAACACTACATAATTTTACTACACAAAAATAGGCTCATTAGGCCTTATTTATTACTATTTAATATTATTCATATGTTAGACTATTAAACCTTTAATGTGTGTATCTTGTTATTGTCAATCAAGTTTCTATGAGTCATTAAATAAAAGCAGTTTATTCTTTGTAACTTCACTTTAGTTTAACATTCCCATCTAATTCCTTATTAACTTCATCTAATTGTAATATCTACTTATTTGTTAACAACTCTTTACCTATTCTCAACTTAATTTTTCTCTTCTACCTGCCACTAATCTAAATGTTAGAACATCTTTTCTTACACTGTTATTTAGCTGCATAACTTCACACATTCCAGGTTATTGACATTTCAAAGAAAATGATGACCCGCAGTGCTACAATCAGGGATATGGAAGCAAAACTAAGAGCTACCTTGAAGGAGCTTGAGGGTTCTAAAGCTATGTGCAAACAGCTGCTCCAGGAAAGGGACGACAGTGAAGTGGAAGTGGAAAACATTAATTTAAAGAACAAATCCCTCAAGAACGAACTGTCTCAGTTACACACACAGCACATGGACTTAACTGGTCAGCACAGTGAACTACAACATCTAGTTTCAACGTTTCAAGAGTGCAGTGACACCCACGAACTGGCTCTGAATCGAATTACAGAACTTGAACACCAACTGTGTGAAGCTCAAAAGGCGCTATCTCTCTCAGAGTGTATCAAGGTCAGCAAACATGTTGCTAGTACCAGTAACCTATTTAATGAGTTGGTAGGTAGTAAGCCAAATTCAGTGTGTGAGCCAGCTGTAATGATTGATTTGACTGGTGATGACACCATACCATTGTGTCCTATTGTTATGAGTCACAATAAATTAAAAAAATACATTAGAATCAAGAAATTAATTAAACGGTCACAGAGAGCAATTAAAAAACAAAATCTCTTAAAATTGAATCTTTCCCTAAGAAAGGAACGTGTAGTCCTATCAAAAACTTTAAATACATGTACTATTGAATTAGATAAATGTAGGCAAAAATATGACACTGACATCCAGCTGCTCTATAATGATTTATTACACAAGGAGCACTTACTGAAGGATATTTTTGAAAAATATGAAACTTCACAATGTCAACTAAGTGACCGCTTGTTGGAGGCTGGGGAACTACTGGATTTGGTGAAGTGCAATGCTGAGAGGTATGAGTCTCTGACTAATAACCTCTCATGTAGCTGTGCCAACCAGCCACTACCTACTCAGCCTCAGCCTAACTTGAACCCTCCGGTGTTGGCTCTTCCAGGAGAGACCTGTGTTAGCTCACAGCAAAATAAAACAATATTTTTTTGTGATGAATTAGGTTCTGGCTTTGGAAAAATTTTACTCAATTACCTTAGCCATAGTTTTACCAATCAGAGCTATCATAACATAAGTTTTAAACAAATGATTAAAAGAATTACAGACACAAACCTAAATAATTATTCTACAATGGTTTTGTTATTAGGAAATAGTACTAGTATTACCAGAAAGGACATAGTGGATGGTGTGAACACCTTATTAAAGTTAAATGTAGGAAAGCTGATATTGTGTGCTTTTCCTTATTCTGACACCTTATCAGATGATGATAATAATTATATTTTTAGGTTGAATAATACTATTCATAGGCTGACATGTTGTCATAGTGACAAATTACTGTATTTTGACACTAATAAGTTTGTTAGTGGTTTTAAGTTGACTCAGAGAACTTTATCTCTGTCTGGGAAATGTAGACATAAGATTGCTATGTTGATAGCATATAATATTAATGAGGTTATAGCTAATATAACGAAATTTAGTATTAGTGACGAGTCTGTGTTGTCTAGTTATACTAACAACATAGAGATTAATTATGAGTCATCATGTTGTACGAAGGAGGATCCACCTATAATACCAACATCCTTGGAGGCCACTACCAGTCAGATAGGGTATTCTCTTCCTGCTGGAACTCATACAGGCATTCTAGACTCTTCAGTTGTAGTTGTGGAGGTCACTCCAGATAATTCTTTAAACTAGACTGTAAGACAACAGAAGTTACCCATTCAAATAACCAATTATTATTATTAGCGAATAATAAAAAGGTATCTTCTGGCCATTTAACTCATAAAAAAAAAACAAAGGGAGTGCAACATACTTTAAAATTATTTCATCAAAATATCCAAGGTTGCTCTTCCAAATTACTGGAAATAGAATTGTTTTTAGAAAATACCAAGTTTGATGTCATTTGTTTAACAGAACATTGGTTAAAAGATCATCAAGTGATGTCAATTAATTATGAAAATTATTGTGTAGTTAGCCATTTTAGCCGAAAACGTATGATACATGGCGGATCATTAATATTAATTAAAAGTTCTATCAAATCGAAAGAACGGAAAGACATCATCGGACTGTCGGTTGAACACACCATTGAATTGTCCTGTGTTGAGCTTGATAAGCATGTTATAGTATGCGTATACAGACCTCCAAGTTACCAGAATCTATCTTTGTTTGATTCTGTAATGGAAGATGTGTTAAAAAAACTTAGTACTAATAGTAAGTCAATAATCATATGTGGTGATTTTAATATTAACTTAGTAGAAAATAACTCGAACACTGTCAGATTATTAAGTCTTTTTAGGTCATTTGATTTGTCAAATGTTTTTATTGAACCAACCCGAGTGACAGCTTCTTCTGCCACTTGTATAGATAATATTTTTTGTAATTGTGATTACTTACACAAACAAATTGTAAATAAGTTGCCATCTGATCATAGTGGTCAAACAATAACATTTTGCTCCTATATGCCTGTACAAAAAACTCAAATAAGGTTTAGGCCAATTACAAGTAAAAATTTAGAGAAATTAAATAATTCTTTGGCCAGTGCATTATGTGTTCAGAGATTTAATAATATTTGTGACCCAAATGAGTTCTACGCCGAGTTCTTTTCACTATTAAACACACAATTTAATGACACTTTTCCACTAAAGACTAAAAGTATTTACACAAAGTTCGTATTTAGTGATTGGGCGACTCCAGGTATTCGTAAAAGCAGGGAAAATCTTTTTGAACTTTATGGCCTAAAGCAACATAAGAATAATACAAGCTTTCATCAATATGTTGCAAAATATTCTAAAACTTTTAAAAGTGTGTGCAAAATAGCTAAAGCTCTTTATATTAGCAATAAAATAAAATCAGCTGATGATAAAATAAAAACTACCTGGCAAATAATAAATAATGAAACAGGTAGGAAAAAACAGCGTAATACTGAATTAAATTTAGAAACTGCACATGGGCCCATCACTTCAGAGGTAGAAATAGCTCAGGAATTTGAAAACTTTTTTGCTAATATTTCCCTTAAAACTACTGAAACTTTAAATTCCTCACCCGCGCTCTCGGCTGCCTTACTTAGAAAGAATGTAAAAGTATGCCCTTTGGAATTTAGGTTCCAACATACAAACCCCCAGGCTGTTATAAAAACTTTTAAAGATCTTAAAATTAAATTAACAGAAGATCTCTGGGGCATGTCTGTAAAAGTCTGTAGATCTATAATCGAAACCATTGCGCCCTATTTAGCTTTTATATTTAACACCAGTGTGGATCAAGGAGTCTTTCCGGATCTCATGAAACACAGTAAAGTAGTTCCTTTGTTCAAATCCGGAGATAGTAAAGAACCCAATAATTATAGGCCTGTGTCAATTCTGCCAGTTCTCAGTAAGGTGTTTGAAAAGTTGATGCTCAATCAAATGTTACGTCACTTTAATAAAAAATCCATCTTTCATGAACAGCAGTACGGTTTCACTAAAGGGCGTTGTACCACTGACGCCGGTGTTACCCTAATAAAGAACATTTTTAACGCCTGGGAGGAAGCACAAGATGCCATTGGAATCTTTTGCGACCTCTTTAAAGCGTTCGATTGCGTGAACCATGAGACACTTTTGCTCAAACTAGAGCACTATGGGATTAGGAATGCAGCTCTTGATTTACTAAGATCATACCTAAAAGATAGAAAGGTTAAAGTTCAAATAAACGGCGTTAACTCATTAGGGTCTGAAATGGCAATGGGCGTTCCTCAAGGTTCGATATTGGGTCCATTCCTCTTTTTAGTTTACATTAATGATTTACCCCAATTACTTCAAAATCAACCGAAGATGGTGTTATTTGCTGATGACACATCATTGATCTTTAAAATAGATCGACGATCACAAAATCTTGATGAAGTGAATAACTCTATTCTTCAGGTCCAAGATTGGTTTACGGTAAATAATTTGGTATTAAATGAAAAAAAAACCAAATGTATTAGATTTAAATTACCTAATGTTAGAAGTAGCGAATGTGATATCATATTGAACGGAGAAAAACTGGAATTTATTAATCAAACGGTTTTCCTAGGAATCACTATAGACGAGAAACTGCAATGGGGACCACATATAACCTCTCTGGCGGGGCGGCTAAGCTCGGCCGCTTATGCTGTTAGAAAGATAAGACAGCTAACAGATATAGAAACCGCGCGTTTGGTTTATTTTAGTTACTTCCACAGCATTATGTCGTATGGCATTTTACTGTGGGGTCGGGCTGCTGACATTGAGTCCATCTTTATTTTGCAAAAGAGAGCTGTCAGAGCAATTTATAATCTCCGTCGCCGCGAATCTCTTAGGGAACTATTTAAAAGGATTAATATTATGACGGTACCTTGCCAATTCATTTATGAAAATATTATGTATGTAAGGAAAAATCTACATATTTTTAACAAGATAAGCGATAGACATAATTTTAATACTAGAAATAAAGATAAAATAGATCAACCATTTTTCAGATTATCTAAAGTACATACATCTTTTATGGGGTACTGTGTTAAATGTTACAACAAAATACCTTGTGATATATTGAAATTAAATGAGAGAAAATTTAAAACACATATTAAAAGTACACTTTGTAAACAAGCATATTACAAGTTAGAGGATTATATCCAGGACAGGAATGCTTGGAAACATGCTGGTCCAGCTCCATAGGACAATCTAGAGTCTAGACAAAATCAAACTGGTTGCTATTTTTATGGTAAAATCTGTTATTTTTATGATATTCATTTTACATTCTGTGATAACCTATACTCACACACTGACTTATTTTTTTAGAAAAACATACTTGTATGATGTTTGTAAATATGTGAACACCACGTATCTATCTAATAATTAAGTTATTTTTCATTGCTTAGTTTTTAATTCGTTTTACCTATTATGGTATAGTAATTTTATTCTAGGTGCATCGTCTTCACATATAATCATATAATTAATGTAATCAAACAAAATATTGTAAAACATTTTTAAAAGAGTACCGGTGGAGTTTCTTGCCCATTCTTCTCCATACGAAACTACCTTTTGGAAGGGGCAACTAGAATCAATTCTATTTTTTTTGTAAATTTTGACGTTCAAAAGTGCCTCTTATGTGCCTATTTGAAATAAATGGTTTGACTTTGACTTTGACTTTGAAAAGAAATGGCCGTAATCGGCTGCGAGAAAACTACATCAAAGGCGACAGACAGGCGTGAAATCGCGGGCGCGAAAGGGAGCATGACCCTGGTAGCGCCCGCGACATCGCGCCAGTCTGTCATCACCATCATCATTTCAGCCGTCCACTGCTGGACATAGGCCTCCCCCAAAGTCCCCAAAGTTTGTAAAAAAAAAAAAAACGCCACGCTTGGCAGGCGGGTTGGCAATCGCAGTATGGTGTTAAAATGCATGGAGAACACTGCTGCCCATTCTCTAGTAAGTCCCTTAGTCGCCTCTTACGACACCCACGGGAAGAAATAGGATGATGCTATTTTTTACGCCCGGCACCACACAGACAAGTCAACCTGTACACAGCAGCCTGTAACCTGTACTAGACAGTCTGTACGAGCCTTAAAATGCTCCTAGCATAACTATCTCAGCTCTTTAGGCTCAAGCCCTTCTTTTCATCGTATAAATAAGATTTTTTTTTTCCTCAACCGTAGCTGCGAGGTCCCTGTATCCAAATAACTACAATGGAATTACTTTATAATGAGGGTGTATAGAATCGGTCGGTCGCACGACTGCAGTAAAGCTACGTAGGTAAGTATCTATACAGCAGCAAATTTAATTGCTTTGGTTGCCAAACCAAAGCAATTAAATTGGTTTTGAGTTTAGAGGCGAAGTCCTGATCCATAATACAGACCTGCATTGGCTTCAAAATCTTCCTTAACGCATGTAATTTGCCTTCACAATCAAGTAATTTATTCGCAACGGAATGTATCTAGAGTTAATTATTCATTGAGCCATCTGTTACAATAGGTACGTGGGACAATGATAGAATTCTAACTAGTGACTAATTAAACATCATCCATTAGGCCTCGGTCAAAGTGCATACAAGACTGATACATTTTTCTATGAAGATACAGCTCATACTGCTATTTCTTATCTGCTCACAAATAAAGATAAGTATCGTCCTGTTTTGTTTATTTTATTATAATGTTTACAGCTAAATTAGGTTGATATTATTTATCTGCGTTGAATGACCAGAATAACCCTTCGTATCGTATGAACCAGATGTTGTTGCATGAATAACAATTATGAAACATATACATAAATTAATAATGACAAGTTTTTTTTTCTCATTTCCGTAGTCATTGATCATAAGCTCCTTTAGGTATTCGTTTTGCTGGTAATTTTTTGTGTCCTATTCGAGTTTATGTTTTCGTATGCATGTGTTTCAACAAATAAAATTATTTGTCTTTCTTTCTTTCTTTTCTTTCATATGCTTACAACATTAATTTGCAATTCACTACCACTGTCAAAATTTACTTCCCTAAACCTAGTTTAGTTGACTAAACTGGACGTTTAGTCGGGTTAATTATATTAATGTAGAGTTTGTAAACTCGGGAGTTAAGGGCGGCCAACCCGACATACTTTTCATACAAACGATCGTACGTGATTGTGGCGTTTTTTTTGAAAAACAAAGTCAGTATAAGCCTGCAAAAATCTGATTTTTTGCACAAATTTTACCTGAACTTTAGCCATTCATAATGTACTCATAAATTGTAAATGTTAAGAAAACATTACGATAGCAAATGCAATTGAAAACGTAATTGAGATTCTCAATAACCAACACTTATTTCACAAACTGGTAAGGCTTACTCAAAAACACGTATTTCCTGGAACAAGTTTTATGAAAATTCCGCACATTATTTTTCGTTCAATGTTATCGTGTTCTCACTCGTTTGTTAATAGTTTTCACTTGCGCTGGATGAAACAACAAACTTTTCGACCATGCTCGCCTTGACGATAGACGGACCGGGAAGGGTCCTCTTAAGTAATTGACTTCTTGTTAAAATTAACGTCTTGCTACGCGTTGCGCCACTAACACCGGGTTAGTTAACCTAACAATTGTGTTTTTCCGAAGTATCGGCCGAATGTTCGACCGTTTCCTGACTACGGCTAAATATGGCTAGGTGAAAAAAAAACTGTCAAAGAGATAAGCTAAAGACAAAACTGTGACTTGAAGTTGGGTAAGAACTCAAAGTCAAATAAAGTACATTGGAAGTAAAGAAACGGCGGAACACTCGGCCGATACTTCGGATTATCGCTTCGGAGTAGACCCCCTGATATGTAATGATAAATGATTTATTTCCGTAAATAGGTTTGTACAAACACTTTTACACGTCAATTATATTTAAAAAAAAAAAACTAGATGAGGTCGGCGTTTCGTATCCGACTACTCTGAGAAGAAAGGCCGAAACAAACTCAGAGGTCACAGTCTCTTTTAAAGTCCAGACATAATCTTGGTCAGATCATGTGAAGACCATGTAGATTGGTGCCTGAAATGATCTTTTGATGAAAGAACCACACAGATTGAGAGGACCTGTCCAGTCAGTGCACGCGTTTGTCAGTAGTCGTGCAGCTCAACTAAAAACTTAAGGAGCTCAACGATTCAACGAACAATGCCAAAGAAAGGACATTTGGGTAGGCCGCATAAATTTCTCAAACTGCCAGACCATGCTAAAAACTAACTGAGAAAAAAAGAAAAATAAACAATAACCCACATAGTCTTCACATTTACAATTATAATACTTAACAAAGTAAATATTTATGTCATGGCATATATAAAATGAATCACTGTCAATGTGTATATAAAATACGGATAAAATCTTGGTCAGATCATTTGAGGACCATGTAGATTGGTGTCTGACATGGTCTTTTGACGAAAGAACCACACAGATTTGAGTGGACCTGTCCAGACAGTGCACGCATTTGTCAGTTCCGACCAAACATGAATGAACGAACAACGAACGGAACTTGTATACTCACCTATTTCTTTTACACTACAATTTATACCTCATAGTGAATTCTATAACATGACTTTTCATTTAAATCGTATTGTATGTGTGGTGTCCATAGCTTTCCTTAATTGATTGAGTTTAACCTCAGTTATGGTAAAATATGTTTTTTTTTTTATGAGTTCATGAATATATTGCCTGCTAATATAGTACCTAATTTTCACTTACTATAAATAACGTCGAAGAATGTAAAATACAAAATAAGTTATAAGCGGTACCTCATAAACCTTAATTTATTTTGACATTACTAACACTAACCCAGAGTTTAGCGACTATTAACTCTCCCACATAGGCGGGTTTAATATTTAGAAGTTTACACCTTAGGTACCTCTCACTCTTGGTTATGCAAGTTGATTTTTTTTACTCCGAGTTATTTTGGATAACCCATGAGCAAGTGGGTCTAAGCATTTTATACCGCTGCGCGTTGTCCTTTACTTGTCCTAATATTAAAGTGCAAGTTAGTACAACGATGTGTGATAAACATTATTTTTAGACTAGACAATGACCCATTAATTTGATTGGAGACTATGTCTGTTTACGTATTGTGAGCACGTGCATTCGTACATTAACCTATCGCTTTGGCGTCTGACCAAACATGCGCTATGACGAGCCTGCGACTCTCCCTTCAGTTGTGACGTCATCGCTTCCTCATCTGTCGCCCATAGGTGTTTCGGAGAAAGCATTTGTTTCGACATCATGTCTCGAACGCAAGTTCTGTCCAACTTGTGTGAAGAATCAAGCAGTTTGGATGCATTGTCCCTACTTCCTGCATGCTATCGCTTTAATTCTCCAGAGGACATCTGCGTAAACCAACCAATGAGCCGCCACATAGCCTGGTTCAAACTCCTCTTTACCGAAAGAGATATGGTTGATCGGTGTTATTATTTTAAGAAGAATGTGAAAAAAATCCACAACAGTTTCGATCCCAACACACCACAATCTACCGTTGTTAATAGAGTTGTTTAAAATAAGGCAACTTTTGGTTGCATTACAAACACACTGAGGCAACCCAAGAGATGATTATTTAATTTGCACAAATTTTTAATAAAGCAAAGCCAAGGCCTCACTTTCACAGACTAGACTCGCTGACCCAGAATGATGCTACACAGTCATGTAGAATGTTTCGTTCAGAATGGAGCATAACAAAAAAAAGCAAAACGTTTAAACTTGACGTGTGAACGACGCGACCTGTGCCTTCGCGTCGTTCCCACGTCAAGTTTAAACTTTCCGGGGAACAATTTTCCCTAGTTACGTCCACATTCTGTTCGGAAAATTCCGAAACCACTGCAGAGAGACAGACTGACATTTGAATTTATAATATTTATTGATGTGGGAGTCGAATGACTTGATTGACACATCCACACTAATCAAGACGAGAACGTTAAACAACCGTGTCAAATCAATCCACAATCCAAATATTTCAATTTAACACGAGTAATGACAATGTAGCACATTGTAAGCAAATCAATCATATTTACAAAGCAATCACAGTCCAAATAGTTTCGGAGATAGCTTCTAATGACTACCTCAATACGTATGCTGATGACGTTCATGAGGCTGTAATAGGAATAGACTTGGCATAGTTTTAGTGGTGTTAAGTAAGGAGTTGCCAAGCGGTGATCTAAAGCAGATAGACAACGTAAAAATGTCCCACGTGTATTAATTCAAAGTTATACAGTGTTAAGTTCTATTGTATGCACTATCTTCTTGGTAACAAAAGAAAATATTTAACGACTTTAATTTTATAATCGTGCTTTTTAGGAAAATATGTTGTTTATCTGAACCAATATGCCTGTGACAAAAAATGTGTTGATCGTCAGTTGTCATTCGATTGAGTTTTTGCGTTTCTTTTTTGTTTCGCAATTTGTTGGTAGGTATGCTTCAAGGTGAAGTACATCTGGCCCAGAAATGTCCAATATTAGTCTAATATGAATTATTACTCGTATAACCTAAAAAAATTCGTTAACGTTTGTGGAAAAAGCTTGCCTGATATTGTTCGATGATCTAAATAATCAGGATTACGGTCCGGTGATCCGAATTTAATGGGGACACTAAGCCTATGTATCTATTTATGATGCTTCCTTTTTCTTTTTTTGATTTTCAGACTTCGGATATAATTGATTTTAAATATCTGGGTCACTGGGTCTCAAACGACCTGAAAGATAACGCTGATGTGAAGCGGGAGCGTAGGTCGCTGGCTGTTCGATGTGGGAGGTTGGCCCACAGGTTTGCACGTTGTACGGCGCAGGTTAAGGTGACGCTTTTCAAAGCCTACTGCCGGGGACCATTTTGGTTACCCATTGAAAGGGTTTTCGATAGGGTTTTTCTAAGCGGTTAAACAAAAACCCATACGATATGGGTAACCCTTATGAACGGCTTAAATTAAATTTTGGTTACCCGTTGAAAGGGTTTTTGACAAAAACCCATACGATATGGGTAACCCTTTTGAACGGCTTACTTTAAGCCATTCAAAATTACCCACACCGTATGGGTTTTTCTAAAATGGTAACCAAAATGGTCCCTGGGTAGAATAGAGATAGAATTGGTCATGCTACGCGTGCTGGGCGGACATCGAAATAACATAATATTATGATTTTTTCATGTCACTGGGTTTCAAGTAGGTATAGAACCCATTGAATTGAATGGGTTATCATGTAACCCTTTCACTGGGTTTCCAGTATAAAACCCATTCAATGGGTTATCATGTAACCTTTTCATTGGGTTTCTAGTATAAACCCCATTCAATGGGTAACATCATGATAAAGGTAACCCATTGAATGGGTTACCCCTTCGAAAGGCTTAACCCTTAACCGGGGTTGTACGGTCCCTGCCTACTGCCAATCCTTTTACACGTGCAGCCTGTGGGTGAACTTCACGCAAAGAGCATACAGTGGCCTGCGCATACAATACAACAACACGTCCCGGGTGTTGATGGGGCTGCCGCGTTTTTATAGCGCGTCTGGCATGTTTGCCGACGCGGTTGTGGATAGTTTTTCGGCGTAGGATCGGCGTGCCTCACGCTGCTTCGAATTTCTTGTACTAACACTAGCTTTATAAGTTTACACTGTTACTAACATAATTATTATATATGGAGCATGGATTCTGATATAAACGTTATATTAGGTATTATTATTAATATCTATAGTTACAAAAACACAAGTGGGGTAGGGTGGGGGTAGGGCTTTCAGAAATATTGGAGTTATGGAGATTTTTTCGATCAGTTTGCGAAATATCAAGCTTTTAGGCCCCCTCCGACTAACTCAGCTAAACCGTAGTCCGCGGCGTCGCCCGCGTGATTTTATCCAAAATAAAAGTAGCCTAAGTTACTGCTAATATCAGCTATCTGCCAATGAAAGTCTTGTCAAAAGCGGCCCAGCCGTTTCTGAGATTAGCCAGAACAAACAGTCTGTTTGTTTGTTCAGTCAAAAATCTTATAATTTGGTTTTTTGTTACAAGTACCGTAACTTTCATTTGCATTTAGTAAAAAGCGAGCATTTATTTTGACATTACACACAGACACTCAATTATACTACTATCTATACTTCTATAGTATTTGTATAAAAGGAAAACTATAACAGCTAAAGAGCCTCTAAAAGTTTACGAGTAAAAGTCGATCAGCTAAAAAATGTACCTACTTGGTTATGTACAAATTCCGTAGTAAATGGGATATTATAAATTGCATATCAAATAAATAATCGCCTATCAATACATACTCATCATTTATATTCTTTTTTACATCAAATAACTTACTTCACTACAAATAAACTAAATGTTTAACAAAACTCAAACTGCAGATAATTCGGAATTATACATCAAGATAACATTACTTTTTTCCTCATAATGCAATACAGTTAAATTTATTTTTGAACAAAAATACTACATACATAGCATAAGAACTGACTGCACAGCAAATTTTCCATATTTCATAGCAAAATAACTATCCCAGTCGCATATTAACCAGTAAGTACAACAAAACCTGTTCATCATATTTGTCTTAATTTTCAAGAAGCCATGCTCGGCAAATTTAATGATTATTATAACAAAATAATCCTTTTACATTGCATTATTTCTAAAAGCAGAACAAATTAACTGAAAAAGGTTCGCTCGGTCCATCATTTATAGACTTGCACAGCAAATTAACCAGAGCGTATATACATTCTTTGCCAGATTGAATCATTTGGGTTAGGTTAGAACAGTGACAGCAGTGGCAGCGGCCGCCGAGCGCCAGGTGGGGTCTATTGATGGTAAATTCAGTTACCAAAACAAAAACTCTTCATCAATATCCAATTTAACTAAATTACTATATGTTTAAATACTACCCTTCAATAAATTACAATTTTGTATCAAATTTTTTTTTTTTTTGCTGATCTCATTATATGGTAATTAATAAATAATAAGACGACTGTGACTAATAAAATGCTGTTTTATTTAGAAAAACTGCTGTACATAATATAAAAAGAGAAGCTATATTTAAAAAAAAAGAGTTAACATGTATAATGTGCATTAAGATTATTAGCTGTGCATTGATGAAAAAGCTGTTGCATTAGGAAAAATCGCAGTATGCTGCGAAAATAAATTGTAGCGTGTTTAGTGATATTTTGAGTTGAATATTTTGCTGTGCAATCAGTAATTTTGATGGGAATTCGGAATCTTATTGCATAGAAAAAGGATATTTTTTGATTTGCGTTTAAATACTACCCGTAGAAAATTGCTTAGATGGCGTTTAGTCATTAAGTTAAATCCAGGTACGTTATAACTTAGTAATGTTATCGTAAAAATATACATCGTATGATGAAATATACACGTCATCATCATAATCATTTCAGCCAAAAGACGTCCACTGCTGGACATAGGCCTACCCCTAAGCGGGGGTGTTTGCCATAATCGCCACGCCTAGCACGCGGGTTGGCGATCGCAGTATGGTGTTAAAATGCATAGAGAACGCTTCTGCCCATTCTCTAGTAAGTCCCTTAGTCGCATTTTACGACACCCACGGGAAGAAATGGGGTGGTGCTATTCTTTCCGTCCGGCACCACATGGGGCAATATACACCTACTACTGCCGAAAATATGAACGGCACCTATGCAGGGTATTTTTAGATTTCATAATTAAAAAGATTAGGATATTTCTAAAAGACTATGCTATTTACGTCAATAGTTTTTGAGATATTTTCCGTTACAACCACAGCAATAACTAACCTTACCTAACTTTGTTTTTCTTAGATTTTTCGAAAAAAATTGAGACATTACGGTGCATGCGTAAATATTAATCCCAACTACGGAACCTTTCACTATGCGTGGCTTTAGCGCCATCTATCATCTAATAGATTAACTAAGAGGCTCGAACTGTATCACCATTCGTTGAAGCAAACGTAATTGTGTTACTCGATGATAGATGGCGCTGTTTTTAAAAATTGAACTTTGAGATAAATTATTAAGAAAGTTACATAAAATATTATTTCTAAATATATAACATGGCGCTTTTATTCCCCGAAGGGTTAGACAGCGATTTATCTAGTGCATCGTTATTTTGATTGTTAGTTCGTCCAAAGTAATAAACAATGTCAAAGATACTGTGGTTTTAATGTGTATTTGGAGAGTCGTTAATAATTGATGAAAATCTGCAGAATTTTGACCTACTACCCGATGTCCGGCCGGAAAGTAAAAATTAGGCTGGGTAGGTCGGATACCGGAGAGTTGTCGGATTTCCTTGTCATGTCTAGGAAAAATAAAAGTCATAATTTTTTACATAACATCATCATCTGCCTAGCCTTTTCCCAACTATGTTGGGGTCGGCTTCCAGTCTAACCGGATGCAGCTGAATACCAGTATTTTACATGGAGCGACTGCCTATCTGACCTCCACACGATAACACGAACACCCGACATACACACGAACACCGACCGCCACACCGACCGTTAACACGATATCCCTTGGAAAGACTGGTTGTCAGACTTTTGGGCTTCTGACGACCCGTAACAACTGTCATAGATCTACAAATGACAGCCGGGACCAACGGCTTAACGTGCTTTCCGAGGCACGGAGGAATCTTGGTATTAACAGATGGTCACCCATCCACGGACCAACCGCGGCAAGCGTAGCTTAACCTGATCGATCGACCCGTGCGGCAGTTATTATTTAGCCACAAGCAATTTTTTACATAACATCAACGCTCAAAATCTTACTTAGCTAAAATTGATTACACAAATAAATAAAAAAAAGGAAGTAGGTACTTAGGTAGTTTGTACCTATGTACTTTTTTTTAAATCTTTATTTATTTTAAAGGGTTTTATCACTTAGTGATAATGTCATCCCATTATCAGAAAATATTCAACAACTTTAAACTAAACAAAGGGTAATAAACAGTTATTATTATAATTATGACCTACTTATTAGTGTGGTCCCTATTCGTTTTGGTAAATAACCAACAACAGTAAAATTAAAGTAACAATAAAATTTACTGCAGATCATGGTGACGGATACAAATCCTACAGTTTTTTGCAATGTAGGTAACAAAATTCGAATACTATGCCTTTTACCTCGTCCCGGGCTAACTAACACAAATCAAGCCCATATGATCGCCTCGCTCCAATACTTCGAACTACAACGTCACGGTCTACTGACCACACAACCGATTTACCGTGACGTCACGTCCATTCATGACGAATCTTCACACCTCTACCCCCCATTTATGTCAGTATTAAGCTAATGAGAACAATAAACGTAGTTAAGGACAAATATCCGTGTAGCAATAGTGATCGAACGTAGGCAAACTCGACGCCGGATATAAACAAATGTTGGATAGCCGAAAGTCAGTCTCGTGGTTAGGCGCTTACTGCGACGTCGTATTGTGAATCGTATCAAATAAGTGTTAAACAAATCGATAACTTTGTAACAATGGGGAAAGGTGAGTAAAGATTTCAATACGTTTGATCTGAAAGTTACTTCAGAATAAATAAATAAAATTCGGGACAGTTTGCTGGAATGTAGTTTCGTAAACGTGATAAAGATGCATTCCCTTTTTATACCATTGCAATGTTTGTATCAGCAGTTTTGAAGGTTGCATTATAAAAACAAACATACCCGACAAAAATGTGCTTACGTTTTTCTTTAATTCATTAACTTGTAGGCTTTACTTCTGGTTTATAGGTAAACAGTACAAATGCATTGAGAATAGTCGTTTCTGATTAATACCCATGTGCGTGCATTCAAGTAAATATATATTTTAATGTAATCCTAAGTACTTATTAAGCCAACATAACGAAAATACATGATCCTATTTGAATTGTGCCAAAATTAATCTTATACAGATTTTGGTTCCTCCTACACATTTCAAATAGCATTCAGATTTACTGGATTTAGTTAGTAATAAGGTAGGTTGTAGTACACTGATTTATTAAACCTTATCTACGATTATAACTTGGTGCTAGGTAATTCAAATCCTAAATCGCTGATTATTATCGCTCAATTAGTCAATTCACATTCTGTAGGTAGAATCTAGTCACTAAACTATCCTAACTTCTGGCTTCTGGTAGGTATACCTATAAAATAAGTTTATAACAATAATGTACCGATTTAAAAAAAAAACACTACAAAGTCAAAAATAAATTTAATTTCGGAAGCACGAAACGAAAATACAAAACCAAATACCGAAATTAAAGTAACTTTGAAGTGTTATTTTTTTTTGGAAGCCAGTTGTTCTTTTTTGGTTGAAAATAAGTATTTTTTTTCACTTCTTAATTGTGGTACCTACCCTACACAAATTAGAATACCACTACCTGCTATGTAAATAAAAGTGACAGGAAGTTATTTTAACATCACCCACATAGATTTATGGGTAAAATAAGTATTATTGAAGCTAACTCAAAAACTACCCAAGAAAGAACCAAATAAAAAAAGAATTTTCAGACGAATTGACAACCTCCTCTTATTTTAAGAAGTCGTTTAAAAATAGATAATATTGCTCAAATATAAAAAAAAAACTGCTTCAGATCAAATTGTACATAGGTAATAATAAACTAGGTGCCTATAATCACGTCATCACACACTAATATTATAAAGGCGAAAGTTTGTGAGTGTGTGTGTATGTTTGTTACTTCTTCACGCTCTAACGGCTGGACCAATTTTGAAAAAAAAATGTATGGAGGTAGCTGACACCCTGGATTAAGGACATATGCTACTTTTTATCCCGATATTCCCACGGGATCGAGACTTACGCGGGTGAAACCGCGGGTCGCAGCTAGTAATGTATAACAACACAAACATGCGATGCTTGGGAATGCACCAGTTGCACCACGAATGTTCAGCTAACATCTTCAGGGGATTCACTAATGATGTGGCATCAAGATAGTCTTGTCATGCACTTGATGTTGAACAACGTCTAGAATGCTAAGGTATGCTTATAATGACTGATTTGGTATGTTACCAATTGTTTACTCCTATAGAGTGGAATAATTACACGATGTTAATTTTTAATTCAAGACTAATATTTAACGCAGTCATAGATAATAATCATAGGTCGAAAATCTGACAACCTGACTTACCGAGGGGTATCGTATTACCCAGTAACTGGGTTGCGGAGGTCAGATAGGCAGTCGCTCCATGTAAAATATTGGTATTCAGCTGCATCCGGTTAGACTGGAAGCCGACCCCAACATAGTTGGGAAAGGATGATTATCAGGACATAATAATCATAATCATTATCCTCCTGCCCTTATTAACCCAATTTATGTTGCGTAGGCGCAGCAAGTCTTTTGACGATTTGTCTAGTATTTCTGTTGCTAAGTTTCAGTCAGAATCCATGCTATGTGCCTTCCTTATAGAGCTTGTGCCTAGGTATTAGGAAACCACAAAACCTATTTCATAATAACAGATAACAAACATACGTACTGCTCAAAATCAGCAGAAATGTAAACATAATGAATTTCGTAGTGAGCTGCTTCAGACAGAGATAGTATGCCAATAAATTCCTCAAGTAATTGTCAAAACTGCTTCCCTCAAACAGGCACGGTTAAACAAATATAATCAAACATGCCAAAAGTGAGTGTTTATTTTCAAGTTTTAAATAAAATAAACAAGAGATTTCTGTTTGATTTAGAAATTCCAAATTCAAACATCTATTGCTGTTACTCACTGTCCTCATAATAAATTATAACATAAAACATGCACCTCAATAAAATATTATCAAGAATAAGCAGCTGATGAAGTTAATTTTTCACGTTCTCGTACTTCAGATGGTCCGCCGAGCGCAATTGCCAAAGTAGAATAGTAATTGCAAGCCATAAAGCCACAAAATAAAATAAGTTTTATTTTCCACTATAGGAAAAACCAGGAAGGAAAACATACGTAAACCGATTTTTAACTTGTGAATCAGGATGATTCCAAATGAGTGTAATTTTTTGAGTAGTAAGTCGCATAATTTACGCTGCTGATGTAAAAATACATCTAGGAACTATCGCGGGCGTGGAAATCCGACTATTTTCAAAACAAAATCAGATGATGGTATAATAATTAAATCGGTAAAGTTCTATATTTAGATCATTGCTTCCTACGGAAGGGTTCAGACAAATATTCCACTGCAATTAAATTAGTATTAAGTTGAGTTTGTGGGTTAAGAGACAAAGACATTACTTTATATCTAACAATTAGTGTGTGTTTGATCGAATGACGCATTTCACACTTTACAAATCGGTTTGCTCATCAAACAATTTGTTAAGTGGATGTATTCGATTTCATTTATGGACCTTCTTTTACTACTATTCACATACTGACCTGCGAAAATTCGTTCATATAATCATCCTATATGTCCCGATTCGACACAGACCTCCTCTTTCTGTATGAGTGAGTGGGCCGTAATCCACGACGCGGGCCCAGGGGGCCAAGTCTGCTAACACAGTTGTGTCCGAATGGCCGATCATTGGCACCGTAATTGTAGAGTTTGACAGTTTTGCTAATCTCCTAATTGAAAGGCGTCTTTATGATTTTCCAATGACGTGCCACTGATAATCCATTGGAAAAATTGTCTGTATTTGGTAATCTCGTACTGACAAGCTTATTATTATTTTGACTTCCCTATGGACCACTGTCACGCCATTATAAATTTAGGAGGTTACAAACTATTGGCACAATGGCCATGGCGTTGCCTTGGTATGGTCGCCATAATGACCAATCATTGGAAATAGCAGACTTGGCCCCCAGTGCGGGTTGGCAAATGATGTGCCATGCCGGTTTCCTCACGATGTTTTCCTTCACCGTTTTGAGAGCAGTGGTGGTGAAATAATTTACACAAAGTAATGCGCTTGTCTGGGTTCGAACCCCACGACCACTCGTAATTCGATACTGTTACCACTGGGCTAACTGCACTGATCTGAAAATTCGTTCATCTTTCCTTATTTATTTTTCAGTTAGATTTTTGGCAGTATATGAATATGTTGGTTGGTGCTAACTAAACAACCTGACACATTATTATATTAAGATGACATGTTTTCCTACAACTTGCTAAAAAAATAATATTTCATTTTTGACATCTACGGCATTGTTTTAACGCTTATTTATTGTAAGGACACGTGTGGTAGTCTGGTAGTCACTAGTCAATTGTTTAATTTTAAGTAAATGCAGAACGTTCTCAAACTTTAACACGTGTCTTCTCTCTTTCAGTATCGCAGCACATGCTGACAGACTTGGAGAAGATTCCAGGGGTGCAGCTGGGTGACTTCCTGCTGCAGTTCGAACTGGATGAGCCTCGGGAGTCGGTGCGGGAGATCGCCAGGAAAGAGCTCCGGGAGACGCCTGAGGTTGTCAAACCCGCTGTCGAAGAACTTAAGAAACTGCTTAAAGGTATAACTAAACATTATATAATAATACTAGCCTATTACTGGCCCAGGCTGCCTGGCTCCAGGGTAAAAGCCTCTTCTAATACAGAGAAGACACGAGCATTGATCACCACGCTTGCTGAAAACGGGTTGACGATTTCAGACTTTTTTTTTTAATATTTAAAAACTTTATTCTGTTAAAAAACAAGGTACACGATAAATAAAAATAGTAATAGGTTACATAGGAGCCATAAGTGCATTTACCTACTACCTAACACTGATTCAACACATTTTTCCTGACGAACAGTTATCACTAAAATTAATAATATAACAGTAGATTGTGAACACACGGGATTTCTCAATAACAGTCATCTAACCATAGATACCTATTTATTTTTATTATTTACAATATTAGTTTTAGTTTATGCAAAAGCTGAAACACGTGTCTAGTATTTTAATGTAAAGAATCTATGTACAAAATTTCAAAACTGTATCATGAAAAATCACAAAGTTATAAGGTTGTTATATTACCGGGTACTCCGTACAAAAACATGCTAACGGCGCCCCCACGGCTCCAGGGTCGTCTTGCGCTCATTGATAATAATTTGGCAGTAGGTACCTAACCGTACGGCGATTGTATTGTAAGTAATTAAATAGGGATAACATTTTCCTTTACACTTAAATATTTTTGGGACAAAATATAACATGGTGTAAAAATTATTGAAATCGATTCAGTTCCTTATTCTGAGCAAACTATATTCAGGTTTCGCATATACTAAAAATAATGTCGTATATACCAAAGATAGAGATAGAGAGACAGAAGAGGCCTAAACTTTATAATTTCTGTATTCGTTCTACGAACTATCATTACTTTATCCGAATGTAAAAAAAAGCATAAAAATTATCAATTTATTGTTGGGAATCGAATTCTTAGGTTTGCAAAGCAGTCGCCGAACCTTTAAGCTATTTGCTTTTTTGAAAATGACAAAATAGCTGTTCTTAAATCATGTCATGATTGACTGCTTAGCTTCGTAAATATATAGCGGGATAATAATGATTCATTAGGATAAATCTGTAACTGTCTGCTATATTGGTTCCCTATTCAGCCCAGTGAAGTAATGAAATATTTCGACTTTTGCCATACACTGGTATATTGTGTACTCTCTCATCTCAGTCTCATTTCCTACGAAATTTATGGGAAGTTTATAGAAAGTTCTGACTTTTCTAGTACTCAAAACTCATTTGGTCCAATAGAGTTTTTTAATCTTTAAAAGAAACACGATCGATTGGCATCAAAGAAAGGTTTTTTGTAAAAGTGGCTCATTTGCTTGCTGACGTTTCAAAATCTGTGAATCAGTCTCCTAAGACCGTTTTACCTGCCCTTATTGCCCCATCTCAAAACCCCACCCTGTATTTAATTTGATTGACTGCTTAGCTCTATAAAAGTATATCGTGATGATAAATCATTTAAAAAGTTAAATCTGTAACTATCTGCAATATCCTAACCTTTTGGCGCGTCTGTTTACAATTTGCGGAGAAGAATTCGAACGTAATGCAATATTGCTCATCCCCCATATCAAATAGCGTGATAGTTTTTAGCTTACAGACTGACCAGAATTATAAGAAATATATATGCAAGTTTTTAACAGAATCTATACAGTAGTGTTTGCGTGATGCTGGAACATACGTTAGGACACTGAAGAGTTTTCTTCGTACTACAAGATTCAGGCCAACCAGCGATGAACAGCCTTAACCGACCTTAAAAGGCCAATTTTCAGCAGTGCACTACGATAGGTTGAGGCCATTGATCGTAGTAATGACACACAATTAAATTAAAATGAGGTTCACTTTAGGTGAATCCGCTGTGGTAGCCCACGAAATTCAAATTTTCATTCGTTTATGGCAATTTCAACTTTTACATATGAGATTCGTTCTTATAGAACAAATCTATTTTATTCAGAATTAGATTATTACATGAAAAAACATCACGCCTGTAATCCCCGAATGGTTAGGCAGAGGTGCACCTATTATGAATTCGATTATATTATAATTATGTAAATACATATTAATTTGTTATGGTCGCGAATCATATTTTGATCAAGATACAACCTGACACTGACCTGCAAATTGCAAAAAACGTAAGAAAATTTGCATTTCGCGGGGTACCACTTCGATTTTAAGTATTCTTTTATTGTACTGTTAGAATTTGAACTGAACTGAATGACCGCACAGTGTATGACGAATTGAGCTTATTAAAATAATATCTATAGTAAACATTCGCAAATATAAAATGGAGTAATATTTGCTCATTATTAAATCGAAGGTTACCTAAACTAAAACCAAAGGAAAATACGAAAATAGTCACCAGAGCTAGCCCGATTTACATATCAAAATATGTAAATGTTAACGTTGCGCTTGCGCATTGCTCCCTTTGTTTGACAAGTGATGTAGTACCTAATAAATTTAGAACAATAAACTTGAGTAATAGTAACCTTCAAATGCACAACTGATGTTTATATTAACAATTCTGAGTTATAATGAACTCTTAGAGAATAGAATACTCTTTGTTATGTAGACCATAAAAACTACAGATATAACGGTTGAAATTTTACATAGGGTGACACAATGGGCGGACTTATCGTTAAAAACGATCTTTTACAGACAACCTTTGGATGGATTAAAGGGAGAAGGAGAGACAATACTGCAGGTAGGCAGTGGTGTAACATTTACATATACAATAAATACATACATAAATAAATAAAGCATATATACGTATCTATATAAATAAATTGTATACTTACATGTACAATAATAAACATGAAACAAGAGCAAGGAACTGTATTATGTAATGATGCTCTTTAAAAAGAGAGGAAGTGTGTTTTTACCAGAATTTTTAAAGTGGACAAATATTGAGCACGCCTTATCGACATGGGCACGGCATTCCATAACCGTACTGCTTGAACTGTAAAAGGCTTTTCATAAAAGCTGGTGTAATGCAATCTCTTGTGTCAAGTTTTCCTACGTAGGTAAAAATCACATAGGTACTAATGATTTGTTTCTATATCCGGTAACATATCTAATTATGTAAAATTATTAGAATCAATAGCGAACGAAATAATAACGAAGGTGACAATAAATGTACCAACAATAGCATTCATTTGAAGTAAAAATTAACGAACGAATAACAAAGTACCTACCTATATAAGGTGTTTAAAAATTAACCTTTAGACCATCGAACTTAATATAAATAATAAATAAAATAAAAATAAAATACGTTAAATTCAGACCTAATTCTTGGTCCATATTTGTTAGTCTTACATTAATATTTTAAAACTACGTTATGTACGTTCAATTAATGCGCTAGTAACATAAAATCCAAATAAATAATCGAAAACAAAATATACCTATAAATAACCCACCCACCCCCACCCCACCTACCCACCCTCCCACCTATAATTATATTTTATTCGCGATTTCAAAGTTAGTCCCATAGTGAAAGTTATTCAGTTCGATGCATGGTCTAAGGCCAATGACTATAAAGCCTCTTCTCTTTGTCTAAGGCACTCCTTAAAAGTTGGGTTAATTTTTAAACACCTTACATACTCGTACCAATACAATTAGTAAAATAATTAATGAAAATATCAATAAAATAATCATCAAACAGTGGACGTGTTTTATCGATGTTATCATTGATATTGATAAGGCAGAGTGTGATCTGATATAAATTCATGTGTTAATGTTAATCATACCAATGATAAGTACCTAATGCAACTGACCTTTATTTGACACGTTTATTATTGTTGCATTGTTCACACATTTCTCGAAGGGCTAAGCACCAAGTTACCATAATCATAGAATACCGTCGCCAGTAACGCTTTGAGTTCCCTGTAATAAGGGACGAGCCTATTGTATATAAAGTTATTTGCATCTCGTGTGCACGCTGCACTCAGGATTCTATCCTGGAATCAATCGCTACGCTCGTGATTCAATTATTGAATCCTTCACTTACTCGAGATTTAAAATCAACACTCGCAGCAAAAACCAACTTTTCTCTCTTGTTGCACAAAATAATTATTGTACAATTGTTTTTTTTTTCGCCATCTACTAGGTATATTTTTACAGGCAATGGCTTCGAAAATACTTACTATATTTGATACAAAAAAAGTTGGCAACCCTAGCTGCTACCAAGAATTCCCTAATGGCAAAACAAAACTTAACAACACTTTGCTCCGGTTGCGTTCACAAAGGCTGCATTTCGGTCCAGTCCAGTGATGGAATCACCTCAAATTAGGGTTTGTTATTATAAAAAGCCTTAATATTTAACAAAGCCCAAGTAGATTTCAGTTTAAAAGACTTAAACAACGTAGGAACCTACAGATTTGTCATAATTAAAATCATCTTACGTAGTCATAATTAAAACCATAATATCATATAGTGGGACTGTTAATTACCTGGAGTAAAATCACACTCCTTACTGTCATTTCCTTTAAAAATGTTCTAAAAGTTCGTTTTTTAATCCCAGATAACTAAAATAGATAGATACTAAAAATACCCTGATACTAAAAATAGAGTAAATTACTTTTACTAATTGACTTTGAAAACGACCGGCAGCGTTGCGTCAGCACGACGCACATTTGTATGGCCAAGGCTGTGCGCCAAGGTCAACGGCGTTTACCCGACCCTTAAAATCAAATTAACGATCATTCGTTGTTTTTGGTCTGTCGATTAGCAGTTCTATTTTTGTTTCCCTACAAATTAAAAATGATTATTAATTACGGAAGTCACATTACCTACGTCAACAAGACGTAAGACTAGTAGGTAATCGTCACTTTCGTTTGACGGTGACATATATGTCACGGGGAATCTACGCAAAGAAAATGTAATTAAAACTTAGCTTGATAATAGACACTGTAAGTTACTAAGACTGATTATGAACATTTGAGTGTCACTGCTGAAAATAAATAAAATGACATTCATTTGGCCATTCGCCCAAATAAAATGTTTGTCACTACATTTTTGGGTGAATTGCCCAAGCAAAAAAAATACACGGCAAACCTGAGAACGGTAGTGCAATGTGCTGATTTTTAATTTTATATATTTTTTCTCAACAACGTAAGTACTTCTCTACCTTGACAAAAAAAATCATTGATTTCTACCCACTTTCTAACCTAACACTTTGTAATATTTTATCATCACGGTGGCCTGTCCTGAACCCAATTCCGCTCATAAAATACCTTCCCCTGCAAATACATTCGTAATATGGATTTAAATCGATTTTGTTATCATTAAATTATAATATATTCGATCAAATAAAACTATTTTTGTTTGTTTATCTTCTTTCTCATGGATTTGACAGGCAGTCAACTTTTGTCTGGAAAAAAGTTATCATTTCAGAGGACAGCAAGTTTTAGTAGAATAGCCATGCTAACATTGCGTTGTTACGCCCCTCTCACCTTTCCTCACTTCGGATCAGTCCGGCTCAAACTCTCGGCGCGAACGCACCGGTCCCAACGTCTTGCGGTTTCCCGCCAAAAAAGTAAGTTTATCATTTCAGTAATATGGGGACAAAAATAGTTTCATTTCGGTGGCTGTTATAACTCGTGCTAAATTCGTTTAATTTGTTTCAAAATTGTGTATTAAATTCGCCGTAAGTACTGTTTTGTTTGAGTAGTGTTCATATTTTTTTAATAATTTTATTTCGGAGTTAAATGCATAACTAACCTCTATTTTATCATTTCAGTGGATTAGGTGGACTGTTATACCAATTACAGTCCACCGGAATGAAATGTATCTCCAAAATGATAAAACCATAAAGTTTTAGAGATCCTTGTGTCAAATACAAAGTTATAATTTTGTAATGTACTTTTACCTAGAGTGTAGATTAGATTATTCGGGTGTATTTGTTGTGTTTAAGATTTATAATATATATGTTACGGCTAATACCCGAAGTGCGGCTACACCTAGTTTTAGCCGGTTAGAACTAGGTGTAGCCACTTACTCTTGGTTAAACCTAGTACGAGCCGATTGTTTTCGGGTAAAATCATTTGGGTTAGGTTAGGTTAGAACAGTAACCATTAACAAGCGAAGGCGCTCTATTGTTGGTAAATTAGTTTTATCCAACAGGGATTGTCTTTTTTTTTTTTTTTTTGGGTGGGAAATTATCAAATAACTTCTCCCGCTCTGGGCGGAGCGGGAGGGCGTGTCAGACTTTTACTGACTAAAACCCACCCGTGTTCCTTCCGTTGCCTGTGTGCCAGGGCCACGATATCCCTTTCGGACAAACTCGCAACCCCGGCAGGCATTGGTCCTAACGGACCCCGTCAGTTTGTGCTGACATCTCTTTGAGGCGCGCGTGGAACACAACGCGCCGTCAACCCGGGCCTGGTCCTTATCGGACGGCGAGCTACCCATCGCTCACCATCCGCAGGCCCGCGCCTACGGTGGCCGGAAATCGGCTTGCGACTCCCGACGCCCGGGGCGTCTCCTGCGGCGACTAAGGGCGCGAGGGCGCGAACCTTGTCTCACCCTCACGCGTTCCGCCTCCTCCTTCGCTAGCATTACTGCTTCGCAGAAGGAGGTGACGGCCTCCCATGCACTCTCGCTCCGAACCATGGCCTGAACCAGGGCCGGACGCGAGAGATCGCCGCCGCCGATCGCCTCCGTGAGGACACGGCGGTGCTCCGCCCAAGCTGGGCAGACCTCCACCGTATGCTCCACCGTGTCCTCCGGGCGATCCACACAGTGGTGACACCCGGGCGTTTCCTCCCGCTTTATCCTGAACAGGAACCTCCCGAAACAACCGTGTCCGGTGAGGACCTGCGTCAGGCGGAAGGTGAGGACGCCGTGGCGCCTCTCTAGCCACTCCTCAAAGAGGGGACTTATCGCCACAATTGTGGCGTGCCCAGCGCTGGGTTGCGACAATCGCACTCTCCATGTCGCCATGAGATCCCGCCGGAGCTCTGTCCGCCGTACCGTGATTTCTCGCGGCAGCGGAGTTTCACCCCGGCGTTTCGCCTCCTCGCGCCACTCCCAGATGTGCGCGAGGACTTTTGCCTCCAGATCCCATGGCGGCAGTCCGGCAAGGAGGCTCGCCGCCTCACGGGAGACCGTGCGGTAACCCCGTACCAGCCTGATGGCCATGACCCTTTGGGACGCGTTCAACCGCTGGGCTGGTCGCAGCCTTAATTGTCTGGACCTATAATTCTAACCGCACTTCGGGTATTAGCCGTAACATATACATATATCTATGTAGTAGGTACATGTATAAACTTTAGATACACATTTGTTCGGCTCAACGATAATGTGATGAGTGTGTGAGTCACCACAGTGTAGATTATTATACCTACTAATTGTCAACAAAATAATTATTTCGAGGGTTTACCTTCATTATAAGTCACTTACCTTTATTTTTATATCATTTATTATGAGTAAATAATATTTGATATAATTACAAAATTTCTAAATTTTACAAGATATAACAAATAAATCTATAATTTTATTTGATATAATGATCAGTAAATATAATAAACAGTTGATATAATATCAAATCAATTCAAATCATTTTATTTGTAGATCATAGGTGAAAAAAATATAAAGGTACAGATACAGATGTCAATGTTTTTAAAAATGATCGCTTTGTCTTGCCGGCAGCGGCGTACAAATATTCTAATTATAATTCTAAAATATTCAATTTAAAATTACTAATTGTATTATTATGTCAATTTATAATATATATTAATATGCCAATTTCCAATTATATTATTACGTCAATTTCAGTTAATTACATATAAATGGATTAAAGTTGTAATAAAAATAAAGTAAAAAAAAAAAAATACATCTTCTAAGTACCTACTCGTTGACTGTATAATATATTTTTGTGACTAATAAGTTTAGAAGAGCCTTTTTGAAATTCTGTATGCTGCCAACATCTTTTATTGCAATGGGCAGCTTATTGTATAATTTAGGACCCATTCCTAAAAAGATTTTTGAATAGAGCTCAGTTTTGTGTGGAATAGCACATATATCATTGCACCGCTTTGATGTGAGCGTTTAAACAAATGTAAGTTCAATCTAACGAATACTGCTGTCTCGTATATACTGTCCTGTCTCAGTGTGTGTTTATCTAAAAATAAACGCACAGCATTTCGGTGGTAATTTTTATCATTTCGGTAGACACTTTTTATTTCAGTGGACTCTTAAAAATTTATCCTTAAATATTTATGTAAGTTTTGATGAAATTTGATGTCCACTCACGCACAATGTTATAAAATAGGCTAAAGTTTTATTTGTTACTAAAAATATGTAGATAGCATTGAAATAAAAACATCCCACCGAAATGACACAAAAATCTCTTGTTGAAGTTCACCCTTTTGCTAAACGGATTAGACCGCAAATAACTATTACACAGAATGAATGGCAGCTGCGCATGTTGTTTCCCTAATGTCCTTACAATAACACAGTGAAAAGTAAAAAAAATTGCCAATTGTTTTTCTGCAAACACAAAATGGCATAGAAAGTCTTTTCTAGGCCTCTTCACCCAAGAACTAAGTAAAAAAACATTTTAGAACTAATCAAGTTGTCACGACACCCGTAGAATGACATTGCTTGGCCTATTTATAGTATTTATACCCTATTAGAACATACACGAGAAAGCACTTTGAGTGTACGTGTTAAAACAAACAGCATAAGAACGAAAATTACTTGTACAAACTTGGTGTTAATTTATTCACTGTAAGTTAATTAATACAAGCCGTGAGCCCGATGGGATTCCCCATCGGCAAAAATTATGAGCTTCTTCCATACAATATTTAACTTGTTTATGAGATGAATTTTAAAAAATCCTTCCTTAGAACTCACTTTCGTTAGGTAGGTATATGCCGCAGCCGAATTGTATAATACGTATTACAAAACTTTTAGCCGAAATACATAAAGGCACTTTTTTCTATTACGGCTGATTGACGTTCAGCCAAAATGTCGTAATGATACGTTCGCCAAAACGGTGGCCTACCGCCGCTTGTGGCACCCCTACTAAATGGGTTAGGTTGGGTTATAACTGTGACCGACCGCGAGCGAGCCGAGCGAGCGCTACATTCAAGTTTATTATGGCGGAACGTTGATCAGCCGCATTGTATTACGCGATTCGCTATCACAATGTGGCGTACGTTTATTTAGCCGTATTACATTTTGGCTGAACGTCAATCAGCCGTAAAGACATTCGGGACATAGCGAACAAAATTGTAATCCGATACAAAAAACCAAAAATCAAAAGTCATTTATTCAAACTAGGCTGAGAATCAGCACTTTTAGAACGTCAAAAATTACATAAGACAGTCCCCCAAAAACGCCCACCCTTCACCACTTCCTAGTGCATTAGCTGGGAAGAAGAAGTGGCGCAACAAACTGTCCAGCAGCACAGCTGTCTGTTCAGATATAAAACTTGAATCTATACAATAAAATGTAAAAGAATTTGCATTACGCAACACAACATTAAATTAAATTATTTGCCTTAAGTTAGCTAGCACACGCCACTATACCAAAAAAAAAACATAAAAATCGTCGAAAACTATACTCAAGCAGAAATAACGTAAACAGAACGTACCTAAATAAAAGCCTCCAGGCATAATGGGCGTGCCCGCTTACATAAAGCTATAGCTGTAACTCGAAGTCAAAAATGATAAACTAGCACCATCGTAGTAAAATAAGAAACAGTTAATCATTAATAACAATAATAAAACCATGGTCAGCAAGACCACCAGTCACCACAAGCAGCACCCGTTCAAGAGCATAACGCAAAGATCAGCCATCACCCCCCTCGCCATATTTGAGGGAAGGAGGCAACCCGACCCCCGACGCTACCGCAAGCAGTGACATCTAAGGGAGCATGACGAACTTGCTGCCGGTTGCTCAGGGAATAATAATATAATCAATTGTCGAGGTCGCTAGCTAACTAGATACTTATTGCAATACAACTCATAAAAAAAACATTTTCATGAGTATATTACATGAGTATGTCACTAATAAATAAAAATAAATTGACTTAGACAGTCAAATAAAAATAAACAATTATATGAACTCATATAACCTGTCAGTAGGTACGCTAATTCTGGAGAAAGAACATGAACATTGTCTTGAGTTAATCACAGCGACCAACTATTCTTATCATTGATCTAGTCATTGATAGAATAGTATGCCTTTGAACAAAGATTGGATTTAACTTTAACTTTAAACGCATTAAAAGGCAAATCTAACAAAGAAGAGGGTAGCTTGTTATAAAAAGTTATACCAAGTCCAACAAATGAGTTATGAACCTTATGAAGCCGGTGAAATGGAGCACGTAATTTATCCTTATTTCTGGTGTTAATATTGTGAATATCACTGTTTTTAGTGTATAAGTGTATATTTTGCCTAACATATAAGATGTTGGCGAAGATGAATTGTGATGCCACCGTGAGTATACCAATATCTTTAAAAAAATCTCTTAGAGAAACTCTGGGACCCAGCTGGTAAATTGATAAATACATTTGTCCTAGTGGGCAAAAGTCGCTCAATCTAGTGTGGTACGCCTGCATGTCAAGTCGCATTCGTGTCCACAAAAGAAAAATATTTTCTAAGAAAATACGAAATTGCATTACGATATTGCAAATCTCGTTATGGTAAAACGACTGGACCTAACTTCGGTTTATTTTCGATATATGCTACTCGTATATGGCGTCACTAAGAAATGGCATCACTGTTTTTCCATGACATTTCCTCGCATAGCATCTCTATAGCAAGTATCTTAAATCTCTTTGATCAGCCGTAATAGAAAAAATGTATTTCGGCTAGACGTTTTGTAATAGGTACACAGTATGTATTATACAATTCGGCGACGGTCACAAAATCTTGACGAAGTGAATAACTCTATTCTTCAGGTCCAAGATTGGTTAACGGTAAATAATTTGGTACTAAATGAAAAAAAAACCAAATGTATTAGATTTAAATTACCTAATGTTAGAAGTAGCGAACGGAGAAAAACTGGAATTTATTAATCAAACAGTTTTCCTAGAAATCACTATAGACGAGAAACTGCAATGGGGACCACGTATAACCTCTCTGTCGGGGCGGCTAAGCTCGGCCGCTTATGCTGTTAGAAAGATAAGACAGCTAACAGATAAACCGCGCGTTTGGTTTATTTTAGCTACTTCCACAGCATTATGTCGTATGGCATTTTACTGTGGAGCTGCTGACATTGAGTCCATCTTTATTTTGCAAAAGAGAGCTGTCAGAGCAATTTATAATCTCCGTCGCCGCGAATGTCTTAGGGAACTATTTA
The DNA here is from genome assembly GCA_963921375.1 of Tiliacea citrago. NCBI lineage: Eukaryota > Metazoa > Arthropoda > Insecta > Lepidoptera > Noctuidae > Tiliacea > Tiliacea citrago. The sequence goes on from OY992786.1 coordinate 21,442,907, forward strand.
AAAGGATTAATATTATGACGGTACCTTGCCAATTCATTTATGAAAATATTATGTATGTAAGGAAAAATCTACATATTTTTAATAAGATAAGCGATAGACATAATTTTAATACTAGACATAAAGATAAAATAGATCAACCATTTTTCAGATTATCTAAAGTACATACATCTTATATGGGGTACTGTGTTAAATGTTACAACAAAATACCTTGTGATATATTGAAATTAAATGAGAGAAAATTTAAAACACATATAAAAGTACACTTTGTAAACTTGTAATATTATTATTTTATATTTTTATTTTTATATATTTTTTTTTTTGTAATATTATTATTATACTTAGACTTACTAGAGGATTATATCCAGGACAGGAATGCTTGATCCAGCTCCATAGGACAATCTAGAGTCTAGACAAAATCAAACTGGTTGACATTTTTATGGTAAAATCTGTTATTTTTATGATATTGATTTTACATTCTGTGATAACCTCTACTCACACACTGACTTTTTTTTTTTTTTTTAATAAAAACATACTTTTACGATGTTTGTAAATATGTGAACACCATGTACTCGTATCTATCCAATAATTGGGTTATTTTTCATTGCTTAGTTTTTAATTCGTTTTACCTAGGTATAGTAATTTTATTCCAGGTGCATCGTCTTCACATATAATCATATAATTAATGTACTCAAACAAAATATTGTAAAACATTTTTAAAAGAGTACCGGTGGAGTTTCTTGCCTATTCTTCTCCATACGAAACTACGTTTTGGAAGGGGCAACTAGAATCAATTCTATTTTTTTTGTAAATTTTGACGTTCAAAAGTGCCTCTTATGTGCCTATTTGAAATAAATGGTTTGACTTTGACTTTGGCTTGGTATAAGGAATTCTTATGAATAATTTGAAGCTTCTAGAACTTCTAGACCCAGCGTTGACTGTCAGCAAATTTAAGATTTTTATTGAGTAGATTAAAATGGCGCATGGTTGTTTAATTAGTTAGAAAACAGAGTTCAAGTTTACAAACCGTAGGTATAAGTTAATAACTAGCCTATATCAATAGCTGCGTTTCTAATCTGTGCTCGAAGGCTGCAATCTTAGTGGATAATAATTGATCTCATGTTAGCATTACGTTTTATTGTCTGCAAATACTATGTAATTTTAATACTTGTCAGACTATTCGCTATATGTTTGAAGAAGGATTACAGTCATTTATGTCATAGGTAAGTAATGATTATGGTACTAGTGTTGTAAATATGTTTTCAAAAGACATATAAAATCCAAATATATAAATATCCAATTTTTGCCCTCTGGTAACGGATAATGTATATGATTTTCGGGTTATACAGTATGATTTAAAAATTATGACTGCTAAGTTGGTCTAGCGGTCGCAAGCTCTACTGCTGAGCATGAGGTCCTGGGTTCGATTCAAAGGTCTGGCAAAGTGTTATTGGGATTTTCCATTAGGAATTTCACAGTAGCAGCCCAGAGTGGATTTGTGCCCGGTTGATGGCAATAGGCTCGCCCCCTATTACTTGGGACTTAAATATAACTGGCGGAATATGGGTGTACTATAGGTACAGCTCTGCTTAACCCTGCGGGGATTACAGGCGTGATGTTATGTATTTAAAAATTAAGATTTTAGTAAAAAAAAACAGTACTTAACAATAGTTGTTGGCTGATGTTTTTGACGTTCCATTTTACTTCGTAATTGCCGTTAAAATGTGTGAACCATAACCATTAAGGCGTTTATTTTAGATTAAAGCAATACGTGTAAAATTCGCCAAGATTAGGTACTAAAACCATTTATGTAACACATCAAACATGTTTTTTTTAAATACAGAGGGTATTTAAAAAAAACATGTTTGATGTGTTACATAAATGAATGGCGTAATTATGTTTTATTTTTCATATTGGCATTGACAACAAGTTACTTTCCGTTTTACAACAATTACTTACTTTAATCATAGTTGGAAATAATTAAAAATGGGTAGGTATTGAGGAATAAAACCAAAATATTGAACTTGAAATGTCATTGCAAATGATTATACAATAAAGAATAAATTCTTCGTGTTACAATAAAAATAATGTTAATCAAAAATCTGCAAAATCTGGTCAGGCCAACAAAATATAAAATGTTTTACTGATCTCACACTGGAGTACTACCATTTGTTATAATAGGTGGCGTTATAGTAAAACAATCATACTAAAATCCTAGGAGTATTTTGATCAGTTTTCGTAAGTTCCTGACTCCTAAATCTTATTAATTGACAAACTAGAAAATATAACAATTATATATTATAAATATAATAATATTTACTGAACATTAATTTTTGACTACAAGTCCTTTGTAACTTTTAATAAAATTTTGTCGCCTCCATTCTCCTGCTACATTATACAAAATATGTCTATTTTATTTAAAGACGCTCCGTCAATTTATTTACCATTATAATATAACTTTAACAAACAATAGATGATCTGATCCGGGAAATGTGTATTGTAAATAATTACAAACAAATATCGGTACCTACGTTTGTCTGTCATATTTAATATTCAATGTTCTATAGAAATGACGAGGTATAGAATAAAAAATATAATAAGTAAATAACAGTGTCACGGACCTGACATATGTACATGTTACATAAGTGCATTATTATCTGTCAATTTCCTCTTCTCTGCTTCTTTTATTTAAATGATCACCACGTTTTTTTTAAAGGTGTCTCTCATGTGTCAAAGACTAGTTTTTCTATGTACATTGTCATGTCCAAATATATTTGAAGATAATATTGTATTAAATAAATAAAATAAAATTTATTTGTCACATTTAATGTAGATGTCTATCTTGTGTCATATTGTACTTTTTTTCTGACTACCTTCCTATTGTTGTGTCTACAAACATGTGGCATATGTATGATGTTGAAACAAACATAGCAATGACTAAGGTTATGAACTTAGTTATGAATTTAAAGTTAGGTATATCTAGCTACAGTAACCAAGGTCAGATAGGTCGTCGCTCCATGTAAAATTCTGATATTCAGCTGCATCCCGTTAGACTGGGAGCTGATCCTATTGGGGAAAGGCTATGCAAATATGATGACGTAAACCTACCTACATAATTATTATCTATATTTCTAACAGACTATGTGTTTTCTGTTTCAGAGGATAAAGACTTGTTAGTACCAATTGATAGTGAAGCCTGGCTGATAAGATTCCTGAGGCCCTGCAAGTTCTATCCCGAAAGCGCCCACGATTTGGTAAGTAAACCTATTGTTTCATAATTATAAAACATATTATAAAAGAACATAACAACAACACAAACACAACATAACAAAGAACACAACACTAAAATATTAAATAACTATTCTATTCTTTATTATTATGTACCTACTTGAATCCTTCGTTGTTCAAGTGGTCGCAACCGCTACTGCTGGTCGATTCCCAGGTCGGGCTAAGTGTCATTGGGATTTTCCATTAGGAATTTCTTAGAAGCAGCCTGGATATGGCGTAGTCTGGATTTGAGCCCCGTTTGATGTCAATAGGGTCGCCTCCTATTACATGGGACTTAGACATAACAGCCAAATGAGGGTGTAATATAGGTACAACTCTGCCTAACCCTTCGTGGATTACAGGCGTGATGTTATGTTTATTTATTTATTATTAGCAGAGGCGTAGCGTGATTTAATATAGACGTGGGCGAAGTCGCATCAACGAGGCCTCTTTCTTTCGTTCCCAAGATCTACCCAATAGATCTATTCTACCAAAAATGCTTTGACACGACATACCTATTCATGATAGTGAAAAAATATGAATGAAAATGCAATTGCAGTTTCCAGGTCTGTGTCAGGTTGTATATTGATTAAAATATGATTCGCGGACGTAACAAATATGCATTTACAGAATTATAATCATTCAAATCACCAATAGAACTAACTCTCTTCGTACTCGTAGAATCCTATTGAATGACTATTTCATGCAATAGTCCTTCAATGGGATTCTATGAACTTAGGCCCCAAAAAAACACGCTTTTAAATTTGTGACTTCTTTTTAGAGCGTAAAAGTGATCAAATTTATTAGTCATCAGACCCAGAGATTAGATTTTATTTTTGATAATTTTTATATAAGATTAGGCTAATATTTGATTTTAGACTAGAAACACCAATTAAATGGCAAGCACGGCTTTTTTTTAAATGTGTTGAATACAATAATGGAGTATTTGCGCGCTTTTGTCACATCATTGAACGCGCTCACTATTTGAATTAGGTAACTTATGGATTTTTGAATACTGAATTTATGCATACAAACTCTATACAACGTGTAACGGAAAGAGTATATAGGACATATCAAGTGCACGGCTACTCTGGATGATAACAAACTATACGCAAGGGTTTTTAAACCCTATATCTACCTACATGTTAGGAACATAATATGAGAAATTTCAGTATATGAAACCAACCGCTCGCGCTCTTTAACATTGTTGGCTCGTTTGATCCCGTCGAACTAACTTGTTAGCAAGTGACGCGACAAGAAGAAGGTCTTGGGTTAGAACCCAAGCAGACGATTTACTTTGTGTAAATTATTTCATCACCACTGCTCTTAAAACGTTGAAGGAAAACATCGTGAGGAAACCGGTATGTCCTAGAACTAAATATTCAACCAACCCGCACTGGGCTCGCGTGGTGGATTACGGCTGACTGTCTCACAGTAAGAGAAGGCCTGAGTCCCAGCAGTGGGAACCACGTGGGAACATTATAGGCTGATTATGTATGTTATGTAGACTATACCTAGTTCGGCCATAAGTTCTATAACAAATGAAAATGCATTTATTTTTTATTAAGTAATGTAATCTTAATAAAACTCATAAAAAATATTTTTTATTTCAGACATATTTGATCCATAATAATGTTACAAATTAAAAAAAAAAAATTAAATGTTAAATTTAAATTTAAACCAAACTAAATTAAATTAAATCATAACTAATTATATTACTTTAAATTTATATTATAAAAACAAAATTATATTTATATTATAAGTACATATTAATGAAGTCTCAGCGAAAAATAAAAAATAATTCTATTCGAAATGACCACCTTTGGCGTTGATACAGGCCTTTAATCTGTCTGGCCACGAATCTATGGATTTACGCACTGTTTCTATGGGACATTTAGCCACTGCTTGCTCCAGAGATTTCTTAAGAGATACAATGCCGGTGTGTCGTTTAGAGCAGGCCATGTCCTCTAAAATTGAACATAATTTGTAGTCTATGGGGTTCAGATCTGGGCTAGACGAGCGCCAATCTTCAGCTCTTATAAAGTCCGGAACGTTGGTTTCAAGCCAGACTTGGGTAGTTCGTGCCTTGTGACCAGGTGCAGAGTCCTGCTGGAAAGTCCACGGTACATTTTTAAAAAGTGTATTGCTGAGAGGTTTCACTACACGATCCAAGACGGTCTCTTACACTTTGGCTGAAGTTTTCACTCCTTTTTCACAAAAATGAAGCTTTGTGACTCCTTGATAAGACCAAACCATTACTGACTCAGGTTGATGACCACGTTGTACCTTTCCGACCACTTGGGTGGCTTCTTTAGAACTGTGAGCGTACACTTTGTCTTTTTGCTTGTTGTAGTGCTCTTCAATCGTGAATTTTTTCATCAGTAAAGAGGATATTTCTGTGCCTTTCACCTGCGTATCGGGACAGAAGACGTTTTGATCGATCCACTCTCTTTAACTATAAGGATTGATTAAGGGCATGTCCTGATATTAACGATAAGCGCCGAGCTTCAGGTGTTGTTTTATTATACGCGACAGCGTCCTAACGGGAATCTTCATTTATCGCGATAAGATTTTTTGTTTCCTAATGGGGATTAGGCGAATTCTGGCTTTTACAGCATTAACAGCCTTTGTAGTTCTAACAGCACGCGGCCGCCCCGATCTTTTATGGTATTCAAAGGATGAAGTGTTGGTATATCTATCGATAGTACGATATAGGTACGAACATACTGCTGATACCAAGCTTTAATTTGAAGTGTGTTGAACATGACCGACGGCTCCATACCCACTTTGTGCAAGGCAATCACTGCAATCCTATTTTCTTTAACACCCCATTCTATATTGTAATTTGATAATAAACACGAAATAAATATGTGAAATGGCGGGAAATCGAAAGAAGTTTTTAACATAATAAACGCGTTCCAAATTCAAAATACTTAAAAAATTTAAAACAAAAAAAGAAGTTTTTATGTAACAGTATTTATGGCGAGACTAGTTAGAGATACGTTCGTGAAGTGATACTTCTTGTCTACTTCCCAATGCATTCTGGTATGATTCATACATAGCATACAATTGTAATACATATATTATTTAGAAGTGGCATGATGTTAATACACTACAACCTTGTTACGTGCATAATTTTATTAACCTATAAAAAAACACACCTTTGTTTAGTTATATTTACATTATGATACAAGTGTGTAATGATCAATGCACACGCGTTTCATACGATGTTTTTCAACACACTTGCGAGGAAAAACCCAGACTTGTTTGCTGTTTTTCCACTTTATGAAAGTTTCGTAGGCCGCTAGGTATTACTCTCTAGATTTTGGTGGCAACAGGCTATGACTCACGTTTCGTGCTTCGATTTGTATTTCCGACGGGGTCAGATCTACGTGTTGCTTTGCTTCCCTACGTGAAATCGACATTTTTGATAATAATTAACCACACAACGAAAATTTTATAGTTTTTTTATGATAAGTTAGTTTTTAAAAACGAGTTGACGAATGTAAGCCTAAAACGAAGTTGAGGGCTTACTTTAGTCACGAGTTTGTAACTAAGTACCAATTTCCGCACGTGTGTCATACAACGTTTTTAACACATTTGCGAGATAACAGTACATGTACTTTTAATTTATTTAACCATTTACTCAAATAATTATAAATAATTTTATCTATGAATTGTTTATCTTTGAATTTGAATTTAATTTTTGTATTGTATGTTATTTGAATGCTTATTTTATTCTATTTTTATAATTCTAAGTTAATTAATGTAATTGGACCTGTGCCGTTTTAATTAACTATAAATAAATGTAATAAAACAAAGTCGCAACAATCTTTGACGTTTCTAATATGAAAAAATAGCGCGAATTTGTAAATAGCGCCACGTGCGCGTGTTGAAAATTAGAACTACATCTTTTGTCTAATTTTCTCTTTAGCATTAAAGTGTGACAACCGCATTGAGCAAAAGCGCTTCCAAGGAAGTTCGATTATTCAGCTTATTTGTTCTCGTACTGTGAAACTGCTTCGTGGAATTTTTATATATTTTTCTTTACGGTTTAAAAAAAGCCGTAATGAAACGCACGGTGCTATACAACGGAGTATGCGATAAAACAGTTACTTAGGTGAGAGTACCTATATTACCGCACATTCCGTTGTATGGTGCGTAATTTTTAATTTTCTAACAATGTATACAGGCTTCGCAAATGCATTTTTTGAGCAAATTTGTTGAAAACAATATTTATGAAAAATGGCGCGCTTGTTTTGTTTTTTCAGCGCGTCGAGCTAGCGATGCGTGCGCATGTGTAAATAAAGGCACTGGCAAAACCGCTAAACAGCCTATATAAAAAACATAATAAACACAAAATATGTAAATATTGCTGTATCCGATTCGGATACAGTTATCCGTATCACAGGGATTGAGCGGTTGAAAATGTAGTGGGTAGTATATTTGTTAGGTTAAGTGTTACGTTATTTCCGTTTATTATTAATAGACTACTGTTTGTTTTCCCTAATTAAATAAATAAAGAATTATCTTAAATTACCGAAGTGACTAAATTATTCTCTTTCTTCCATCCTGCACAAGACTGAATTATTTTAACACTTTCTTAACTATTATTGTCAACCGTTCCAGATTAAACGTTACTACGGGTTCAAACTCAAACACTCGAAACACTACGATGGTCTCATACCCAGCAAGGAGACCAACGTGTTCAACCAGAACGTGCTGACAGTGCTGCCCACACGCGATCAGTTTGGCCGACGTGTTCTAGTGCTGGAGTTAGGAAGTAAGTAGTAGTTCAACTATTGTGATCCATAGTGTAACAGAGACGAACATGTTCAGCCTGAACGTGCTGACAGTACCTACTGCCAACACGCGACTAGTCTAACCATGTTGAGCGGTGAATTCTAGTGCTGGAGCTCAGAAGTAACCTAAGTAGCCATATCATACCACGTACGGGAGTGGAAGTAATGCTTTTTAATATTTCTACCTTTTCCTGAACAGCAATAGTTAGCAATTAGTTCACAAAAGACGACCTCATCCATAGTGATCACGATAATCAGATTTAATTAAGATAATCATGTATGCAAATTTTTCCTATTTTTTTTTACGTGTAAATAAATCGCATTAGAATTTCTGGGTACTCAAATAGTCACGCAACCGTGCCCGAGGTAATGATGAACAAATAATAGGTACGTTGCGTACAATATCCACACTCAGACATACCTAGCTAACTCATCATTATGGCTACGTCACGCATTATTGCCATAATCATCATTCTGCACAATATACACGCTAGCAATTGATCAGTCTCAAGACAAAAACATAAAATATTGAAAGTAATTTTAAAAACATCCAGATGTTTTTATCGTAATGGAAAAAACAAAGGATAATTCCGTTGACTCACTTATTCTATGAGCATGTATTTCTAACATAAGATTTGAAATAGTTGGTTGCCAAAATTTTCCAATATAGACGCTTCGGAACATCTACAGTGCCTTGGTGTTCGAGCTTATTGGTTTATTTTAATAAAATACTATCGACCCGCCCCGGCTTCGCACGGGTAGCAGAGCATAATATGCCTGAATTTTTTTTTCTGTCTTACTGTCCTATTAGCCGGTTGCGTCGAGTATGCCTACATTTAACTGATATTAGTCCTACTTGAAGTTTTTTACATCGTCATATTCCAGCCAATTTACACAAAACCTTAGTAAATTATACCTTCCTCATGAATCACTCCGTCCATTGGTGAAAACCGTATGAAAATCCGTTTGGTAGTTTTTGAGTTTATCCTGTTCAGACAGACAGACGCGGCGATAACGCGAGACAATATTTCAAAATTTGCCCTTTGTTTCGTTCAATATGTTGGCCGTTACCGTAGATGATGCAAGCCAGCCTTCATGAATCGTTTTTTTTTTCGTCGGAAACTATATAGTTATAGACTACTTCATTGGTCTAGTGCAGGGATGGCGAACCAAAGGCACGTGTGCCATTGGTGGCACGTAACAAAAGAATTTGGGCACGGCATCATTTCAGGAATGTAGGTATCTAAGTCATCTAGTTTGAAACAGCAGAAGTCGCACTAATTTGTTATTTCATTTAAATCAATTTTAAACTTATTTAATAACTAGCTGCGCCCCGCGGTTTCGCCCGCGTAAGTCTCGATCCCGTGGGTTTATCGGGATAAAATCTAGGGTGTCAGCTACCTCCATACAAAATTTTATCAAAATTGGTCCAGCCGTTAGAGCGTGAAGAAGTAACACAGACACACACACACACAAACTTTCGCCTTTATAATATTAGTGTGATTGGTGTGATAATATTAGTGTGATGTGATGATAAAGGAATTATTCTGAAAGTACCTATAAAGTTTTTTTCCTGCAGTCACTAAGTCAAGATTGTTTGGTGGCACGTCATGGACACTTTTAATATTTATTTGGAAAAAAATGCACGTAGATGTATGGAGGTTCGCCATGCCTGGTCTAGTGGTTGCAAGCGCTACTGCTGAGCATGAGGTCCTTGGTTCGATTCCCAGGTCGGGAAAAATGTTACTGGGTTTTTTTCATCTGGAAGCTCTCAGTAGCAGTCTGGATTTTTGCCCGGTTGATAGCAATAGGCTCGCCCCCTATTACATGGGACTGAAACATTACTGGCGAAATGTGGGTGTACATTCGGTACACCTCTGCCTAACTCTTCCAGGATTCCAGGCGTGATGTTATATAAACTAGTAAGTTGCGAAGTTGCCTTAGTAATTTTTGCCATTCGTTATTACAGAGAAATGGAAGCCAAGCAAGTGTTCCCTGGACGAGGTTTTCAAGGGCTGCGTGCTGTTCCTGGAGGCGGCCATGTTAGAGCCGGAGACGCAGATCTGCGGCGCCGTCGTCATCTTCGACATGGACGGCCTCTCCATGCAGCACGTGTTGCAGTTCACGCCTAGCTTCGCCAACAGAATCGTTGAGTGGCTACAGGTTGGTATATTTGTAGTTCAATTAAAAGATAAACTTGAGCAAACAATTACACTGTAGCGGCATCGACATCGCCACATGCGAACTACGCGTCACGCTGACGTCACGCAAATCCTGCATCGCGCAAGCAGAGTTTACCGCGCAACTAGCAACTTCCAGACATCAATCGTCGGGCAGTTGCCCACCAGACACAACACCCGTCTGGTCGGAGGATCCTCCCTTTTCTATAGTGGATGAGTGAACTTTACACCCTGTTCCTCATTCCACCAAAACGCAAAGCCGATGAGACGTTCATACATACACTATGACGGATGGCACCGTTTTAACCCTAATTACGTAAAACAGTATGAATCAAAATCTGAATGACTTTGAAGGATATTGGTAATCCATTGCTTCTTCAGTTCGAAATATGTGTCTGCTCAACAACGTAAATAATGCAAAGAATGTTGTTGAACTGTTAAAATTAAGCCAGTTCAACAACATTCAGACCTCGCTGAAGATGGTTTAAAACGGTGCCAGGAATTGAGATCTATACCTAAACCCTATAAAATCTAGGGTAATAAGGATATATCCAGACAAAGTGAATCCAAAAAAATTGCATTAATCAAGTCTTATTTTAACAAACATAAGTAATATCTAATAAAGATATACAAATCCTTATAGTCTACATAAAATCTCTGTTTGCATGTTAGTTTACAAAACTGAATAAAACAAAATATTACTTTGTTTTATGGTTTGTTGTTGTTTTTCTGCACTGTAGTGTGAGTGTGTAAACATACTACAACCGTTGAAATGCACCCTACCCACATCACTTAAAATTCTGCTGTTCCTTGCGTAGAATTACCTACTTCTGATTTTTTTTGTTTGATATGACAAAACTATTAAGTCAAAATGTCAATAGAATGTTAGTTTTAAAATTCATTTTATGTGTAGCAAAATTTTATTTTAAGCTACCGCTTGATGGCAAATAATAGTGTATTTTTGTAATTCTTTTGAGTAATCAAATATCTTTATCCGTATTTTATCTTTTTGTACGTTACAGGAAGCCATCCCACTCCGCATCAAAGGACTGTACATTATCAACCAGCCCTTCATCTTCGAGATGGTATTCAAACTCTTCAAGCCTTTCCTGAAGGAAAAGCTTCGTTCCCGCATAGTGTTCATGGGCAGCGACAAGAAGATGCTGCATGAGTACATCAGTCCTAAGTGCCTGCCCGACAAGTATGGCGGCACCCTGAACATTCCAAGTGTTACTGGCGGACAGTGGCTCGAGCTACTCCTCATATGCGATAAGGAATTCAGTGGTAAGTGATGCATGCAGGACGTCTGTCAGAACAGGTCAGCTCAAAGATGCATTGGATGTTTCTTCAAAAAACCCTCCCAGACATGGCATTGCTAGACTCACATAATGGACTTTAAAAGACCCCCATGGCCTCGCAATTCGTTCTCAGAGATCAGTCAGCTAGGACATGCCGGCGACATCTAGTTTTAAAATATTGACCAAAAAGATCTAAGTTACTTAGAATTAGAAGAGAGATAAACATCATCGACATCAAGTACAAACAAACAATATAATAAAAAGGCAATCAAATTAGAATTGTAAATAATCTGAGTAGTCTTATATGCAATTCTTCGTAATAAGTCATTTGTAGGCTGAAACCATGAAGGTATAGATAAAAGTGGAGGCAACACTCTTAATACCTAAGTGAAGACGACTGTGGGCAGACTCTATCTTTCTGAATACATACATAAGATAAAGAAAACACATATCACTGTCTCGTTCATATGTATGTATTCAGAAAGAGAGAGTCGGCCCACCGTCGTCTTCACTTAGGTATTAAGAGTGTTGCCTCCACTTTTATCTATACCTTCATGGCTGAAACTGAGGTCCGAAGATAGATGTATTGACGTACCAATCATGTCATACATTAATACTTGCATGAACGTGACAATGATATTAATCCTACTAGTATAATGAGAAGCGATAATGTGTCAACCCTCAAAAACTCAAATTCGGAGATACTGATGTATTCTGATAGTGCATCCCGTATTTAACATTATGCAAGAGAGTTTCAAGTCACTTAAATCAAATAAGTGTGGAAAAAATCATCTAAATCATAAATCAAATAGGAAATCACGTACCTATACAACATTTGTCAATACACCGTCAAGCTCCGTAACACGGTCGACATTTACAGCACATAGTTTACTATAGTAGTGACCTCTTTAGACGCCGTTTTCTCAAAATAAAGTCCGTTTGGGTTGACATTGTATTGCCTATCAGCGTTCGTATATACATGTACATTTTATATTATTATAAATAAAATAGAATAGAATGCTCTTTATTATGTACACCATAAAAATTACAGACTGATATAAATGTTAAAATTTTACATTGGGCGTTCTTATCGCTAAAAGCGATCTTAAATAATAAAATATAAAATAAATAAAAATGAATGCATATAATATTATTATTTATTTATTTATTTTATTATTATTTTATTTAAAAACGTTGCCCCACACTAGGAATTTCTCCTGTATCGTGGGTGCGTTTACAAACATTTAAACTCACATACACAAACAGCCAGACCCGGAACAACTACTTGTAGGTCATACAAATATTTGTTCCGTGCAGGAATCGAACCCGCGACACGCAGCGCAGCAGTCAATCGCTTAACCACTGCGCCAACCGTGCCGGATGTTTGTTTTGGATGATTGTTTTGTTTGATTTGGATGTTTGTTACTCAATAACGGAAAACGTCTGAACAGATTTGCATGAAATTCGGCACTCAGATAGTTTATAACCTGGATTAACACATAGGACGCATACTAACATTTTTATCCCGGTAGTACGTTTCCTTGGGATAATTATAAACACACCTTCACGCGGGCGAAGCCGTGAGCAAGAGCTAGTAAACTATAATTAAAGTAATTTAATTTCTAACCTACCTAATATCGTGAATGTTGTTTCAGCGATCAACTCATATGGATACAAGAAGAAGTGAATCCTGCGCGGGCGAACTGACATGGACGGTTTTATGCAATGTGATAATGAATTATGCATATCGTGATATTGATACTTATTTTTAGATTATTATAATACGTACAAACCATAGTTTTAAGGCCTTAGCCATTGGCATATTCGTGTATGTAGGCATGGTGTAGAAAGAATTACAATTTATATTTAAAATAAATCGCTGAAAATATGAATGGTGTTTCATATGCATTTCGTAGTACGTTGGACCAATATTAGTTGATTTTTTATTTATATTTTTATGGAAAACTTATAGAAGCTGTGAAAACATTGAACTATGATTCAAATAGTATTTTGTAATTAATATCAAACGAAAGTTTCATGATATGTGGTTACAAGATAATTAGGGCATTCCGCAAAAAAAAATCTTAAAAAGCAGGCTGTGATTTCCTAAAAAATTACGTTATTGTTGATAAGGCTTCAAGTCAAAACAAAATAATTCTGAGCTTATAAATTATTATTCAAATATCTTTCAAAGTAATTATGAATCTAAAACAATAATGGACAATAACTTTACTACTTTAATACTTAATATTGCCATAAACTGTAGCAGTATTTTTAATAACGCTTGCAAAATAAGAGTCCATGACAAAAATAAATATTAATAAATCAGTAAGTAAATAAAAATATTTTTTTGTTAAAAATGTAGTACATAATTTTAGGTCAAGGGTAATTTCTAATGTATATGATTAAACTTAAAAGACAAGTTTAGCTTGCAACATCACCACTCATGAGATGTACCTACCTATAAGCCTATACCTAAATATTGAAGAATGTAACAAAAAAAAGTTATAAGTATGTATTTTTATAAATCTATTTATTCTAAGCATATAATTAATTTTATATTAGGTTCAAAACGGTAATAGTATACCACTTAAATTATCCCTTTATTTATTAAGTTAGTATAAAAGGTACCAATAAATGGAGTAAGTAATAAAACAATTTTATATTGAAAAAATCAGTTTTTTTATTTCACAACACCAACCACGTTGTACTTTTACATTACGTCATTACAAAAATAATCGGTTTAACTTATTAATTATTTCTTATTTAGTCTATACAATTATTTTAGATCCAAATAAAAATTGTAGAGCATACCTACCTACTTTTTACTTAAATATCTTACTATTAAAAATGCAATAATTACATTCCTAATTAATATTTCGCGATTCCTTAAATATTTGAGCGGTTGAGTTCCATTTTGTACTGCAGCGACAAATTGTGTTCTACGCCTTATTATTGTTCACATTCTGCACGTAGCCGTAGGAGTTCGCCACTGAAAAAGAAATATAATATATTTTGCAATGTCTATTTTAAAAAAGATCATGCCGCGTTGGTCTAGTGGTCGCAAGCGCTACTGCCGAGCACGAGGTCCTCGGTTCGATTCCCAGGTCGGGCAAAGTGCTATTGGGCTTTTCCACCAGGAATTTCTCAGTAGCAGCCCGGAATCTGGATTTGTGCCCGGTTGGTGGCAATAGGCTCGCCCCCTATTACATGGGACTTATGTTTAAGTCCCATGTAATAGGGGGCGACGTTTCGCCAGTTATGTTTAACTGGCGAAACGTGGGTGTACTATAGGTACACCTCTGCCTAACCCTTCGGGGATTACAGGCGTGATGTTGTTATGTTATCAACATCATTTCAGCTGAAATACGGTGGTAATAGGCCTCTCCTAAGCGTCGCCACATCGACCGGTCCTGTACTTTGTTTTAAAATAAATGGATATTTCGTTCTTGGCGGGAAAGTGAAGTGTCATGTTTAGCAGTTTTTTTTTTATTTTCTAAAAATTTTGTTTAGCCGAATATTAATGTGTAATAATGGTGGATTAGTGTTCGTGAACGTGCATTAGTGTAGGCAAATGAAACAAAACAGTGCAACATCACTTCAAGTTCTCTCAAGAAGTCCGCGAGAGGTCTCAGTAAAGTGCCACATCTTTACTGAAACACAAGGGGAGTGGGCGGGGATATCATCATCATGCATTGAATATTTAATTTCATCAATATTTAAAAACAAAGTTTGTAACTAAATAAAGACTTGGCTAAAAGGTCCCAGCTACCAAGCCATTAAAATATTATAAAAAATAGGTATTTAGAATGCGGTTTCAAAATATTTAATTTTGATCCTCATTGCTGTTTCGGCTTACATTTTTAATAGACATAGGACACTTTGGGACGCGTGATCGCCAAAGAAAAAACGCTCAAATTTACGCAAATGTGTCTATCATACGTAATTTTGACGATAGACATCACAGACATAAAACAATAATAAAAAAAACCAGTCACGTCTGGGGGTGACAAATTCAATTTTTCTAACGGTTAAACACACATCGGGATTAGGGACAACTGTCAAATCGTGTTTTCATTCATTTTTAATTCGGGCGCTGAATAATATCTGTGAAACTTCGGCCAAAACCACGGATTTCGTGAT
Source organism: Tiliacea citrago (assembly GCA_963921375.1). Classification (NCBI taxonomy): domain Eukaryota; kingdom Metazoa; phylum Arthropoda; class Insecta; order Lepidoptera; family Noctuidae; genus Tiliacea; species Tiliacea citrago. The sequence continues at coordinate 21,458,594 of OY992786.1, forward strand.
TAGAGAGTAGACCCCTTGGTTTCACCAAAGTTATTTTCACAGCTATTGTTGTACAATGTAAGTACACCAATATTGTGAGACAAAGGTATGCGGTCACCAAACTCTATGTGCAATACTAGCTTCTGCCCGCGACTTCGTCCGCGTGGAAGTCGCACTCGTACCCCAGGTAAAGGCAGGCAAAGTTGTCGTCGGACCACTAAGCTATTGGCTTTGTTGAAAGTTTACTAAAATAGCCGTTCATAAATATGTCTTGATGTACTGCTTATCTCCATAAAGGTATAGCATGATTATAATCATTTAAAAGGTTATATCTGTAACTACCGGCAATATTGTAACCTTTTGGCTCTCGTCTCTTTACAATTTCACGTAAACTATAGAAGAATACGATCATATTGTTAAATTGCTCGTCTTCCATACCAAATAGCGTTATAATTTATAGCCTACAGACGAGACCAGACTTATAGGGAATATACCTATATTATGCAAAATTTGAACAAAATCTATCCAGTATTATTTGCGTGACATAAATTCAGTCAAACATTCCACACATACATACATTTTGGTTCTAACTACTATATTTTCGGCATAAGAATCGTTCTCAGACCTTGTGGTCTGAAAATATATATGAAATATTCAATGTATGTACAGTTTTGACTCCACTACGATTTTATTATGTTGCTAGTGATTTCTGACATTCTAAGAAGAAAATTAGGGATCTCAAATAATTTAGAACGTTTAGACTTGTATGAGTATATTTTTATGACTTGTATTGACTTGAATAATTTGTTCCTTTCGTTCATAGAATTCTTAACGTTAAAACTCCAATTGAATACTTATTTTTTTAATGAATTTGTCTTTAATTGTATGTTACTGTTTAACTGACTAACGTCCATTAAATATTTGCATGCCATCAGTGCACGGCGGAATATGTCTTTGCCTTGAATTTTATACTTAACATCTATTGTACCCACCACATTTTATGCAGATAAACGATTTTGATGGGAAAGTTTTTTGCTATTTCTGACTTTTGTAGCGGCCAGTCATTATAAAAAACCGGCCAAGTGCGTGTCATGCAAATTTTCACTGGCGCCATCTTGAATTTTGATTTTGACCCCCATGAAAACGACACCCATGACGAAAAATTTGAAAATTATCAGTGGCGCCATCTTGAATTCCATCCCAATCCTTCGGCTATAAGTCCCAAAAAATAACGTTCGAGCCTTAACTGATAATTTTATAAAAAAATCAATCGCTCCCTCACTCAACAGTCACAATTGCGATCACTTTACCAATAAGGTATTCGAAATACTCACATTTATACTCCTCCTCGTAATGCCGCAGCATCTTCCACAGTACATCGCCAGTGATCTCAGGCTCAGGCAGCAGACCGCCATGACGCTTCCTCAGCGCCTTAGGATCTACATGCTCCATCAATGAGTTCATATTGGTGCCATGGAAGTGGATGCGCGAGCGAAGCTTCTCTCTCATGAACGGCTTGAATATGGCGAACAGCATGTTGAAGATGAACGGCTGGTTTATTATGTGGACCGCCTTTACGCGTATTGGCACGGACTCCTGGAAATATTAATGATACCTTCTAGTGTATATGGCATGGCCGTTCCATTGAACTATTTCATGACACAACATTAAAGACCAGTGACTTAATTTCTAACCATAAGCCCATATGAGAGTATGTGTGACGGCCGCGAAATGGCCAGGCCGTACATTTTGACCAAGATGTAAGATGTTTTGTCTTGGCTTGGTTGGGTGGGAAATTATCAAATAACTTCTCCCGCTCTGGGCGTAGCGGGGGTCCTTCATTAGATTTGATAACTTTTTATCAGTGAAAGCGTTATGTAAGTCTTGGTAGCCTACTTTACATGAAATGTTTTTGCTTGGATACTATGTCCAGTACCTACTAACAACAAAATTGCTACAAGCATAATACAAAATCGATCTGTTCATAATTGAACTACAAAACTACTTTCCACATTCTCAAATAAAATCTAGAGAAACATGACCTAGCAGTTGACTGGTCTCAAACGGGTAGTGGTCTGCTAGCCCACTTCACGTGTTGCCTCCATTGCGTAATGTATCGCACTACGGGTCATCGGCCTCCGTTCCACCAGCAATATACCTAATAAAGTTTTGACCAACATCTTAGCCACTAGCGAGAAATAAATGCACAAATTGCGTTTCTATCGGAAGTCTGGCGAATTAGGTAATATAAATTATTAGTTAGGTTTTTATGAAACGCTACAAAGAATATCCTTTATACAAGTCTCAAGAATAATCATTGTCTGGTTTTGAATTAACATGGCTTCTGCAAGATCAACTTCAAATCTCGCTCCATAGGTACCTACTACGCTTTGGAATGGACAACTAGCTTCATATTTCTAACCGACCGACTCCTTGAGAATTGAAATGATTTAATTGAAATAAATGCTTGGAGTTTGAGTTTGTTAGAATCATCATCAGTGGCGTTTATGGAAGAGAAAAAATTTTTATTTTTTAATTTATTAATTTTATCAATTAAAATATTAAAAAACTATATATACTTTTACAATGTTAGTAAATGGACTTCTTGGCAATGATGTATAAAACTATAGATATGTTGTCCGCACTCTAAAATGGCAACATGAAATGAAGCCAATTGGCCACATTGCGCTCAGTCACGCACCAACCTGTCGCGCGACGCTACGTTTGTTTTTAATTTATATCGTGTGTGAAAACCTGTGCAAAATATAAAGAAAACATGCCGTCGTGTGTTTTCAGAGGATGTACAAATTATACCCCAAAAGTTAAAGACAAAAATGTTTACGCGTATAAGTAGTTATCTAGTATTTTCGCCGTTTTTAAGCGCCGAGATGTTTGTTGATAACGTGTCTATATATAATACGTCATTGCTTCTTGGCGGGAAAGTGAAGCGTCATGTTAGCAGTTTTGTTTTATTTTCAAAAATGTGTGTTTAGCCGAATATTAATGTGTAATAGTGGTGGATTATTAACCATTAAGTGTTCGTAAACCTGCATTAGTGTAGGCAAATGAAACAAAACACTGCAACATCACTTTAAGTTCTCTCAAGAAGTCCGCGCGAGGTTTCAGTACTTTACTGAAACTCAAGGGGAGCGGGGCGGGATATCATCTATCATGCATTGAATGGAGTTCATTTCATAATTATTTAAGTAACTTTGTACTTGGTACCTAATTTTACATGACACTGGCTAAATGCACAAACCGTGCGAAGCCAAAAAGAAAAAAAAAAAAATGTTAGCAAATATGTGAGCACCATGTAGGTACCTATCACATAATTAATTTAACTGTCATTGCTTCATTTTAAAAAATTGTTACTTATTGTAAGTCATTTGTAAGTATACATATAATACATTTATTCTAGGTAAGTAAGTAATCATTTATCAAAAAGTTACCCTAGGTAACATCAGTGTTGTTTCAATAAGGGATGGTTATGGCTATTACAAATGAGTAAAACCCCTGCCCTTCAAACAAGGAAAATCCTGTATCTTAAAGGACAGTGTTGTTTAGTGGGAATGACACGTTTTACAGAATATTTAAAACTGCGTAAAAATTCTAATGTTAACATATTAATTACAACAGAATTATTAACAAACAAACTCTTCTCTGGTTAAAAGGGAAAGTCTATTTGAGTGTGTTGCTGTGGAGTTAAACTGGTATGTTGGGGTTTGTGTGAGAGTGTAGTACTTAGACTTAATAAAAAACAGTTTGTCAAAGAAGTGATATTTTTGCATTTTAGACCAATTAAATGTAGGATAGGATAATAGAACGTCAAACGCCAGAGATTGTTGTTCCGCATTAAATTATGTGCAAATACCATAAGGCATCAGACCGTTTTGATGTTTAATGAATTTTTAAAACTTTCCAAAATTACTTTTCTTTCCATTCTATTGATGAACTATTGTAATTACCTTTAACTGTCTTTGAACATGATTACAGAATTAAAAGCAGATAGCCAACAATCGAGCTACTTAAGATAGATTACCGATAAAATATGCAGGTGTCCATTCATTACGATCGGTTCCAAAGCAAAATCAATGACCGAGGCCACGAGAAATGGGGAAAATTTCCCTTGGTCTTCTTAAAAGATTACAGACAAAGCTATGTCTGGATTCAGTAGCGATAGCACGAAAGTCGCGTCGATTAGAACATGTATCTCACGCGTCAAAACTATTCTTGCTAGGGTTACGGTTAAAGTCGCATTGAGACTATCAATCCATTTGCTACATGAAGTGATTATGATAACTATCCATACTTAGTTAATATTCAATAGCTGATTTACAATTTTCGTTCTTACCTGTATCCAATCAAGCACCATCTTAGCGTAAGACGGCGTGAACTGCATGATATGTTTGAAGGACAACCCTTTCATGTCGAACACACTGATTACACCGCAGATCTGTGTCCTGGGCTCTGCCATCGCCCCTTCCAGTCCAACTTGGATGCCTCGGAACACCTCCTTGAGGGACACCTCTTGTGGGTTCCATCTCTCTGGAAAATTGCCAAGATATCATAAGCATTAGCAGTCATGTTTGCATTGCATTTGAATTTCATCATTCATTACAACACGTAAACTTGTTTTGATCAGGATGTTATGTAAAAACCAGCAAAATCAAATGGTAATATTTTTCTCTAATTTACGTCATTCCTATAATGATGTTTTTTCACTATTATAATTAGCATTTATTACGTGCTACGCTCATAGTGTTAGTAACAATGGTTTTAAAATAAAGTGTTTGTTGACATAGAAGTTGTATTTAGTGTGGAGTTTCATCTAATGTCGCAGCCTTCACATCCTGAATACCTTCACACAGTGATATTATAAGTAAAATTCTACTTACAATATTATTGCCTTCACAAATCTTAAATTCTACATTCGCCTTTGAACCTTACTTATATATGTATATAAAAATATTAGGTATTTATTATATTCAAAATATGTGTAAATGACAGCTGTCTCATTAAGTCCACTGACAAGTATTGTCCATGATAAAGCCTCACTGATCAAATATCCCGCGACACGAGTCGCTCGAGGCCGTGTCATAATAAAAAACCGGCCAAGTGCGAGTCGGACTCGCGCACGAAGGGTTCCGTACCATTACCGATAAAAACGGCAAAAAAATCACGTTTGTTGTATGGGAGCCCCCCTTCAATATTTGTTTTATTTTAATTTAATTATTTATTTTTAAAGTGAATATATAACTAAATATTCTGTGAATATTTCAAGCGTCTACCTGTTGCCGTTGTCTATATCGAGCAAAAACGAGCAAAATAATCACGTTTGTTGTATGGGAGCCCCCTTAAATATTTATTTTATTCTATTTTTTAGTATTTGTTGTTGTAGTGGCAACAGAAATACGAACCCTAAAAACGATCGTCGGAAAACCGGAAGGCGCCTTCTGTTGGCGCGTCCACGCGTTCTGGTTCACCGAACAAAATGTGACATTTATGAACGTCGCTATCGCGTATTCGCGCGACGATCGCTTTCTAATACGACGCGAGGTAAGAGGTCAGGCAAAATCGAGCGATGTCGGCCAACGTATCTTGTCTCACGACCTCTTTCATCGTTTTCGATGTTGTCAGACATGTCGTGGGACGTCGCACCCGACATTTCTAGGGACACGTGTCGCAGGAAGCTTCGTCCGTCGGCGCCTGTCCAACCAATCACGGCGCACGGTGCACGACGTAAACCGATAGCGCGTTGGTTTGCAGTTGCAAGGCAACAAACCATCGTGTATAGTTCATGTTAGACGTATCCCTATGTTGCATTTTTGGTTTTCTTCATCCAGAATAGTTTTGTTTTCTGTGATTTTCCTATCTTACACCATTGCTCGTGCTCTTTAAACAACGTTATTCTGGCGAAAGCCAATATTAAAAAAATATACTGTGATTACCGTTTATCTTAATTTGACCGAGATCTATCTTTTGAGAGTATTTTTACAAATGTACGTGACGTCTGAATGCGACACCCAGGTTTCATGGAGTCCTGTCATTCTTCTTTCAAGATGTAATTTGAATAATAATAGCAAGATTTTTATTTTTGAAACAATTCGCTGGGCTACGTGGAACGTCTACTTATGTATATGGTTTTATGATAATTAAATATCATTTAAATTCAAACGACTAAGTAGGAACAACGAAAATAACAAAACAAACGTACAATAAAAATAATAATGGACATTGAACCTGTTCCATGTTCATTATTATTTTTATTGTACTGTTTACCTAAACCTAGGTCATCCTCTAAGCTTGGACAAATAAGGAAATATAACACAACAATGTTACAATATAAACAAAAAAAAAAAACTATTGGGCACATCTCAAGATATCTACTAAACAAATCGTTTTAGCCTTCACGCACTATTTCATCAATACTACCTAAGATATCAATTTCATGCGCACAGGCCGTTCTCGCCCTAGATATAGTTTTATAGATCACTGACGCGGCAAGCGCATAAGATATCTATACAAAAATACAACAGTTACAAATCGCTTTTTCATCGTTATCAGTAACACGTATTTAAAATACTTCAACTTCTTCATAGTAAAGATGCGCAAACGCATTGAACCTGCCATAATAATTGACACTTACGATTCCACGACGTCTTAATGCAGTTTTGTATGACAAGCAATAATAATGCAAATTTTGTATTAAAATCAGAAACTCGTTGATTTTGCAGACTCGCTTAAATGAATTGGAATTGTTTTGATTTTTAACCCCCAACGGAAAAAGAAGGGTGTTGGTGGGGATCTGTGTATCCGTGTATCTTTGTATTCGTGTGTCAGTCTGCGGCAGTGTCGCTCCCAAATGGCTGAACCGACGTTATTTATTTTTTTCAAAAGTGTCTTGATCTTGAGCGTTCTTAGCCATGATTCAAGAAAATCAGTTCAGCCGTTTGATGATTATCAGCTCTTTTCTAGTTGATGAATGGATGTGAGCATCTTCCACAGATCTGATCGAGTTGAAATTTGGTATTCTGTTACTTCAATTATATTAGAACATAGTAACCTTGAGCAGATGCTTCAGCATCACCTGGAATTAGCAGGATACCCAACTCCCTCACCAACTTACAGCAGACGTATCATGTTTGGACCCATTAAAATGGTGTCAATGAATAGGTTATAGATAAGACAGTGATCAGGGTCTGATGATGGAGAGGAAAGAGAAATGAGGATAAATTAGTAACTAGCTTCACTGTGGGAAAAATACGTACAGCTGCGCAGATTTCGGCAAGATCGATCGTAGCGTGTCTACTAGTAATATATAAACTTTATGAAAAGCAGGAAATAAAAGTTGAATTTAAAATTTAAAAAAACCCCCGACAGAAACAAAAACATCTAAAAAGTATAAAAACAACATATGACACTGGCTGCTGACAGTCACTCTAGTAGAGCGTCGCATCGATGGTTGCGTGGCGGCTGTCTTCTGATGACAGAAGATGATGTCAGGGGAGCCGCTGTCGTACCACGTCCACGACGAACTGCTATATTCCGTCACAATCCTGATGATATTGAAGCTGCTGAACCACTAATACGATGATCACTTCCGGTAAAGGCTATCCTGCGCCGTTATATATATTTGGCTCTTTAATCAGAAATCAGGATCAAAATATTACCTACAACTAAAGGGCCAATACATATAATATGTTAACTTTTCAGAGGGTTTTGTTTGTGTCGGGGGTATGTTTATTACTTTTTTCTGTACAACTGTACCTGTACCTTTTTATCAAAATATCAAACTAATACTGTGCTATGTTGGTTGTTTACCTGAATCGTAGACAAGTAGGTAGGTAGATTTAGACCTACTCAAGTACCTATGGAAATTGCAAAGCGACGCAATCATGAGCGGTTCACCGCAAACTTGAGCTGAGCTTTAAACTCTACATTTTGGTAGGTAGGTACCTTATTCGTACTTAATGCGTGTATAAAATTGGTCTGGCCGTCTGGTTCTTATGTTTTTTAACCGACTTCCAAAAAGGAGGAGGATATATGTTCGGCTGTATGTTTGTTTTTTTTTTTTTTTTATGTATGTTCACCGATTACTCCGTCAATTGTGGACGGATTTTGAAAATTCTTTTTTTGTTTGAAAGGGTATGCTCCCGAGGTGGTCCCATTGCTACCAAATCAGAATCTGATGAGGGGATCCCATGGAAATCGAGGGAAATCCGCAAATTTTATAGGCATACCTATAGCGATTTGAGTATTTTTTATAGTAACTCGTGCAATTGCACTCGAAAAGCACCATTTGGTGAAGTGGAACTGATGATGAAGACCACAGATGGCCACCGGAACTACTTAATAAGTTGCGATTTGATTAGGCACTTTAATATGGTTGCTAAGCAATTTATGCTCGTCAAAATGCATATGGTGAAGTCACCATCAGTTCTCCTGGTTCTTACTATTTTGTAAAAGGTGATGAGCATTTGACATTAGGCTATTGTAAATTGGATAAATTACAAACTGACCCACTAAAAAGTGAAGAAAAACCTTTTACAAAAAAAAAACAACCGACTTCCAAAAAAAAACACTACAAAGTGAAAAATAACTTTAATTTCGGAAGTCGGTGGCAAAAAACTAAAATACAGATCAAAAGACACCGACTTCCAAAATTAAAGTTATTTTTCACTTTGTAGTGTTTTTTTTTGGAAGTCGGTTGTTTTTTTTTGTAAAAAGTTTTTAATAATAATAATTATGTATTTATTTATTTTAGACATCATTTTAGTCCGGTAGTTTTACACTCATAAATTTAAATCATATACTATATTAAATTCTAAACAGATAAAACCCAAAATAAAATTGTGATTAATTCATTTTAAATAAATATAAAATTTAAAATAATAAATTTAAAACGAGCAGTGGTGGCCCAGTGGTAACGGCTCCGACTTACGTGTTGTAGACCGTGGTTTCGAACCCAGGCAGGTGCTTTACTTTGTGTAAATCATTTCATTACCACTGCTGTCAAAACGGTGAAAGAAAACATTGTGAGGAACCAATGTTCTAGAACCAAAAATTCGAAGACATGTGACATCTACCTGCAACCCGCACTGGGCCTGGGTTTACGGCCCACTTCCTCACGAAGAGAGGAGAGCTGTGTCCCAACAGTGGGAACATTATAGGCTGATTATGTAAATTTAAATATTCAGCAACTCATTAAAAATAATAATAATAATTAAAATTGACAAAAAATTATAAAAATGTCAAAATCATATAATAAATAATTGTCAAATTTATTAAATTTATTATTATGTCTTTTAATTGGCACCCGGCTGTTAAGGTTGTTAATTAACGATCACGTTTCATTTGAGATCTCGATCCGAAATTGCCTTTAGACATCACAAATCATATGTACATTTGAACATTCCCCTCAGAAGTCTCACCGGTTTAAATATACACTATGTAGGACCTAAAAGTATATACGATATTCAAAATAAGGGATTTAATTAATACTAACCTCCAGATTCCACTAAAATAATCCGGCGTCCATGCTGATCCCGAGGCGCTAAGATGGAAACAATTGAATGTTCGAATGGCGCCCGAATGGCTGACGGCAGCAGATCGCGACAGTATTCTGCGTGTGCTAGTCTGAACTTGTAGTATGCTTGTATCTAGAATGAGAACAAAAAATGCCATTATTTTTAATAGCTATACAGTTTTTCATAGGTACTCGTAGATATTGGACGTTTGAAGCTAAGCGCACATTTCAGCCGCAGCGGGCAGCAGCACATCGCATTTAATAATAATAATAACCGAACTCGCCGCCCTGGATAGGAGGGTTTGTACGCTGCTGACTGCATATCGAATGCATCACCCACGGTCTTCGGTGATAAGACTGTATATCCCGCGAAAGTGTGGAGGTCGAAGCTTTTTAAACGCTAAGACCCTCCACAATCGTGAGATATGCAGTCTCAGGGAATATTTCCTAGAAGCCGACGTGGGGATGCATCAAGATGTTGTCGCGGTGGACAAGGACCTCACCCCGCTCTCCTTGGCTACAGAGAACTGGCACAAGCTTGACACTAACGATCGCAGGGAGGTATGGCAAAGTAAGGAGCTTCACGGACGCTTTTTCCGGGCCCTCGTGAACCCGATGTATACTTCTTACCGTCCGTAGCCTGGCTGCGTTTCGGTGACCTCTTTGGGGAAACCGAAGGTTTTATCTGTGTAAGTATGGAGAAAGTTATCATGACGAACATTTACCGGAGATATATTGTGAAGGAAGGCACGGTTGTCGTGTGTCGGGCATGCCACTTTCCAGGAGAATCAATCCGACACATTATCTCTGGGTGTTGTCGTCTAGCTAACGAAGAGTACTTGCATAGACACAACCTAGTAGCCAGAATTATCCATCAGCAACTTGCTCTGAAATACAGCCTTGTCGATTCGGAAGTGCCGTACTACAGGTATGTGCTCGACCCAGTTCTAGAAAATGGAAATATCACATTGTCCGGGGACCGTTCCATCATCACTTGCCAATAAGCCTGATATAGTGGTGGTGGATGGAATAGAGCGGCGCGCAATGATTAGTGACATAACGGTCCCTCATAACGGGAACCTCGTGAAAGCCGAGAAAGATAAACAAATCAAGTATCTTGACTTGGCTCGCGAGGTTGTCGACATGTGGGATGTGGACTCAGCAATTACTGTGCCGATAGTTGTATAAGCCAATGGCTTAATTGCCAAGAGCCTCGACCAACACCTAAGGAGGCTCTCGTTGGGCAGCTGGATTAAGGGCCTGATTCAGATAGCGGTACTTCTGGACACGGCTCGCATCGTTAGGAGGTTCCTCCCTCTGGAGCTCTGACCGCCGCGCCGCCGCCGGTAGCTCGGACCCTGTTCCCGAACTTAGATACTTGGTGAGACTTGTTGTACGAGTATTGCTGATTCTAATGGTTGTAATTCTGTAAAACGGTTAAAATTTGTTACGTCCGCGAATCATATTTTAATCAACATACAAACTGACACAGACCTACAAATTGCAAAAAACTTAAGGAAATTTGAATTTCGTGGGCTACCTTAGCATATCCCCTTAAGTACAAAAAAGCGCGGTGCGGCCCCCTCCTGTAATGTGCATTGTGTGCAAAGGTTCATACGAAATGTACGAAAGTGATGTAGGAGGATTTTTGCAAAGTTTTGCATTGCGGTGCAGCCTGCCCTAAGCTGCTTTAATCTTAAGAGGAGGCTCCCTATTTTTATGTTCATTTGCATGAATATTCTGAAACAGTCACACTACAAGCAAAATTAAACTTTAGTATATGATTTATTGGATCTTATTGTTTTCGTGTTGAAGACAGTTACATAATTGTAATTTTTTCTGTCAATACATTTTATTCGAAAATCATGTCTATTTTAAGGATAATTATAAAAACAAACAAGATTGTTTGGCTTTTATGTCTATAATAAATATTCACAGCAAGAAAATATAGTTTATTATCCACCCACAAGATATTTTTTTTCTAGATCAATTATTACTTTAGTTATAAATGAAATAAGAATTGAGACTTACGCTATTTAGTTTCGTGCTCGAACACGATCAAATAGCGTACGTGATATACAACTTTATTACTGATGTATTAGCGTTTAGAACATAACGGAGTGGTGGGGAGCGAGGGCCGGAGCTTGCGTTCGAAATTTGATTTAGACTGCCTGCTTTAAACAGGCCCTTTTTTGTCGGCAATAACAGTTATAAGTTTGGGGCAAAGTACCTATCTTGAGTGAAAGTCTTATTTAGACAAAACAACGCAGTGTACGGAAATTAGACTGATTTCTAAAAGGAGAAAAAAGAGCTTAAATATATATTATTTCAGGTAACTGTAAAGTTACTTTTGGCGTACCACAGGGCAGCGTATTGGGTCCGCCGCTGCCGTTGTTTTTAGCTTACATAAATGACTTTCCAAAACACGTCGCTTTTCCTATGGTTCTTTTTGCTGACGACGACAGTACAATAATTGTAAGAAATAATAAAAATAGAAACTATGAATGTGACATCAAATACGCATTGCAACAATCAATTAACTGGCTTGAACTTAATAATTTAAAGTTAAAAAATAAAACTAAAATTATGCAGTTTTGACAAAGATTGACCACCCCTGACATAAATATAACTTTTGACGATAACAGAATTGAAGAAGTAGAGCATATCATATAAAATTTCTAGGTCATCACATCAATTCTTATAACAAAATTAAGTAGGTACGCCTTTGCTATATAAAAACTTAAGAAAATAGTTAATCAGGTAGCTGTTCTAGCTACGTATTATGGCTATGTAGATTCCATATTATATTACGGAGTCATTTTTTGGGCAAATTCCTTCGAGAAAAATAATATTTTTAAAGCACAGAAACAAGAACAAGGTGAATTAGATCGATATGTAGTCTTAAATCAACGGAAAGTTGCAAACCGTTTTTTAAATCTCTTAAAATACTAACATTATCTTGTCTTTACATATACGAGACCGCATTGTTCGTTAAGAAAAATAGTGAACTGTTTAAAAAAGCTTCAGAGAAACGCTATAGATCGACTAGACAAGAATATCGTCACGAATTATGTCTAACTAAGAGCGGCAAAGACCGCCCTTATGCACAAAATCATCCTGTACATGGCTCCGAAAATATTCATAAAATACTAAATGACATTAAAGATTTAAACTTGACACAATTCAAACGGAGACTAAATAATATTTTAATTGAAAAATACTACTATACCATTGACGAATTCCTTTTTGACAAAATGTAATAAACTAAATGATAATTATGTATTTATGCTTGAAAATTCAAAAACTTGACTTATTAAGTATGCTCTTAATATTTCTTATAATAACTAATTGTATTCTAAATGTTTATTATAAAAATGTATTGTATTCTAAATATTGAAATGTTCTTTAATTTGTACGCCCCTAATGGGTAGTTTTTGAGTTACCAACTTGCTAACTTACTACTGTATCACCAAAAATCACACTAATAAATACTTTGACTTTGACTTTGAGTGCTGTTGCATTTATCACAAACAACTACAGCAGTTCATAATAGGCATCTATGTAATTGGGCATGTTACCATGACCTCAAACAAAAATGACGTCTAAATGTACACAGAATAGCAATAGTATTAAAATGTTATTCAAATAGCGGTCATCACAATTGTATCTACCAACGTGTTAAGTGTTTTACTATGCGATATATATAAACTCATTATTTACAAAAGCGTGTCATAAAATGTAGTGAATACAAACCTTTTTAAAAGCACTTTCGGGATAGAACTTGCATGGCCTGAGGAACTTCAGAAGGTAATCGTCCTTCTCGATGGGAACGTAAAGGGAAGGCTCCTCTGAAAAGATAGATTATCGTGTCATTATTAGTAGCCTCACCGGAACAAGTGATATTGGGTTTTTCTATCTGGTATTCCTCAGTAGCATCCCGGAGTCTGGATTTGTGCCCAGTTGATGGTAATAGGCTCGCCCTCTATTACATGGGACTTAAACATAACTGGCGAAATGTGGGTGTACTACAGGTACACCTCTGCCCAACCCTTCGGGGAAACAAGGCGTTATGTTATGTGTATTATTGGCCTGAAATACTTGCTGAAACTCTTGTAAAATCAATCAATATGTTACAAAGCAAACATCTCGGGTAGAGATGTAAACCAATAAGTATTGTCCAATTTGATGCTACAGAGTGCCGAATCTACAAAAAGTTTAAGAGGAACTTTGAGCTAGCAAATTAGCATCAAGTCAACGTGGCTTGTATTCTAACCCGCAACTCGAGATAGTAAACTCAGCACATTTGAAAAAAAAAGAACTGCCTCGCTTTTTACTTATTGTACAAATGCAGCAAAAACACAGTTGCTACGAGTAAATTTGCCTTTGCCGGTACAACGTACGATTTATTACATTTTAAATATTTGCGTATCACAAATATGTGTGTACAGGGACAATAAATCGATAGTACACTAAACACTAAAGTACCTCATGACTTTTTTACGCAGTATTTTGACAAAGAATCATAAAGTCAAAATAACAAAGGTTGGAGGAAGATTTAACTAATACCTATATAGCTGTTGTTTTTGTTCATAACGAAGGCATGTAATTCGAGATACCCGATACTATTAAATTATTCATTTCAGTCTGTGACATTATATTGACATTTTTATTTTTATTTGTTTTTTTTTTCTCTTTCTCTTTTTTGTATTGACATAGATTTATATTGCTATTTATTATTAACTAATTTGTATTATGAAATGTGTCATTATTTGTAATTGTTTATTTTTATTACCTTAATGTGTGTACCCTCTGGCATAACATAGCGCACTTTTTTTGTTATAATTTTATACCATTATTATTACCTATGTTAAAAAAATGAATAAATGACTTATGACTTATGTAGCCCAGAGCCACTGCACTGGGCTACCATATACATATTAGTTAGCATACTGAGCCAACGCTGTGGCTCAGTGGTAACGGCAGTGACGACGAGTTACGAGTTGTAGGTCGTAGGTTCGAACCCTGACAGGCGCTTTACTTTGTGTAATTATTTTAATCGCAACGGCTCTCAAAACTGTGAAAGAAACCGACATTGAGAACATTATATGCTTTTGACTGATTATGTAATATATGGAAGAGATCCCACAACAAGATAAGGTCCATATTAATACATCTAAACACTAATTAATATTACCATACTAATTACGATCAATCAAGAGTTGCTTTCTTTCCTTTAGAGTTGTTTTTCTTTCTTGTTGTTTGCCTTCTATTCATTAACGTTATATGTATGTTTACTGAAGCATGTCTGATCAATGCAAGTGACTTTCCTTGACCACTATGAAGTAACGTGCGATAATTAGAAATCGCGTATAAACCAGTCCATTTCAATGATATGGCGATTCAAGTTTTATGTTGCGCGATGACTTGAATCGCAATTGTTCATCCAATAGATACAAGCTATGTTTTGCATCGACACTGAGTCAGGGGTCTACTCCGAAGCGTTAAACCGAAGTATCGGCCGAATGTTCGGCCGTTTTATAACTTCCATAGTATCCTTTTTTGACTTTGTATGAATCCATACTCGACTTAAAGTCACATTTTTGACTTTGGCTTATCTCTTTGACTGTCTTTTTTTTTTCTTTCGCCGTAGTCAGCCTTAGTTAGCCGTAGGTAAGCAACGGCCGAACATTCGGCCGACACTTCGGTTTAACGCTTCGGAGTAGACCCCCAGATCATTATTTTATGTTTTGATATTGTATTTTCTACTCAGGAGAGAAAACATCATCCACTTCTGGGCCTGCAGTCTCGAAATACATAGCGATTGCATTACGACCGAATTCGGTCGCATAGTCTTAATGGAGTCCCTAGACGGTCAAAAATGCTTGACAAGTTTGTGATTTTTTCGTGCTTATCAATCAATTTTGACCGTCTAGAGAGGGATCTCTAGACGGTCTCTCTCGCAAAGTCCTAATGGGAATTAGGACTTTGCGATCGAATTCGGTCTTAAACCGATCGCTATCTATGTCGATACTGCAGGGCCTGGATATATCCTATGGGGCCCAAGCACTCCTCGAGTCCTGTGATTCCGCGACCGTTGGACCGACGACACAAAATGGCAGAAATGAATGTCTTCTCGTCGCCTATCCCGCAGTGTCTGAAGACTAAGGTCTTCAACCAGTGCGTCCTGCCCGTCATGACATACGGTACTAAAACGTGGACACTGACAGTCGGCCTGGTCCACAGTTTCAAGGTCACCCGCAGCGCGCTATGGAGCGGGCTATGCTCGGAGTCTCTTTGAAGGATAAAGTCAGAAATCCGCAAAAGAACCGGAGTTACCGTACCATAGCTTGCAGGGTAAGCAAACTGAAGTGGCAGTGGGCTAGCCATGTTTGTCGAAGGATCGATTGCCGATGAAACTGACGAGTCCTGGAGTGGAGACCGCGTATCGGTAAGCGTAGTGTGGAACACCCCCCAGCTAGATGGACCGAAGACCTTAAGAAGGTGGCTGGGTCAGACTGGATGCAGAAGGTGGAGGACAGGGTGTTGTGGCGCAGCCTGGGAGAGGCCTATGTCCAGCAGTGGACTGCAATAGGCTGAAATGATTGAATTTTCAGAATGTTTTTGAGTGTTTGTCCGACTTGGCTTCTAGAATGTCATAGAAATTATTAAATAATTATAAAAGAACTAAGTAATGTACAGACGCCAGCAGATCAAGCTACCCGAAACTGTCAAATTTTCCCAATCAACCTAGAACCTTATGCTGTAGGGTTAAAGTTGAAAATTGATTGAAGAAATTTGACAGATTGTAGTAGCTTGATGTGCTGGCGTCTGTACCTACTTAACAATTCTTTTGAAATCAATTAACATAATAATTATAACGTGTTAAAATGTTAAAAACAAAATGTAAAACGAAAAAAAATAATATGCATGAAATAAAAGGCTTTTTTATTTTGATTTATGTCATGAAAACTGCCGCAATGCACACAATTAGTCCACAGATGTAATTTTAACTTTTCTTATTTTTAATGAGATAAGACAGAGTAACGTCACCAGATTTGAATTCCTTAAAAAATACATACAAAGTATGCAGACAATGCCACAGATCCTATCCAAATGGATCGGTGTGAATGACCAGCAAAGCATTAAAATATTGATTCGATTGCTGAAAATCGCATTCAACTACCTGCTGCTTGCCCCCAAGTTGGTTTTTTACGTGTAAAACGAGAAAACTAAATTATAAACAATCCTTTTTGTTCTCAAATCTAAACATAGATTTGTGTGCAGATTCCAAATTAGATCAACCTTGTTCTTTTTTTATGAAGCCGAAACAATAAAAATAATTGACGACCAAGGCCGCAGGAAACGGCTGGAGCCTTTAATTACACAATATTACACATACCAATTACCATTAGAATACATTGCAGTACATGGAGGCAATTAGACGTTTGACATGATTACTAAAAGAGTAACTTGTCTAGTTACTCGTCTTTATTTATGAGGGCAACACTCAACTTGACACTAACACATTATCATTATTGCTCAGGTTTTTTTAAACAGCTTTAGGATTTATGTAATTGCTATAAAACTTAACTCCAGACTTTTTGTTCTCGTTTAATGTTTGGTCGGTAATAATATATCTGCCAAATTACCTGTTCAAATCGGAAAAAAAGAATTAAGTATACCTAAGAAACCAATGCCAGTCATGCTTCTGAATGAGTCTGCATATTTTTTATAAACTGATATCACCGCCGCCTGTGCCATTAGCTACTCTGGTCAAGTGCCTAGGGCCCTGCGATCCATGGAGCCCTCTAGTGTCTGCCAGTGTCGTAGCTAGGGCTGTTAAAAAAAAGCTAAGTAAATCTCAGATGGGGCGCTTAAATTTACGAGCACACTTGGCTCGTTCATCGGTACACCTTACGTTTTCTTAGTTCTCAAAAATTTCTGTGTAAGTCAACAAAGTAACTACATTTCTGTATGAACAACGGTAAAAATAAATCCTAACGTATCCGAAGCGGGGTGCTACAAATTTCGAGCTCGGTGTTGCATCCTACGTTCTCCATATCCTAAAGTACCCGGGGCCTCCATTAGATGAAAGACGGCCCTGCACCTATTATGTAAAACAAGGTTGGGAACCCGTTTGACTTCATATATGGTAAATAGGGACTAAATAAAGTATTTAAAACGTCAGTCAGTTAGACAATAGAAGGTAAACCCAAGGTCACATCAAAATTCACTTTGAGAATGCTTTTTAAAAATGATCTCTAAATCATGTATGTAAATGCACTTTGTAAGTGAAACAAACTTCTTCTTTTTTTGTCAACCAGAATGATGGGAAGAGGCCAGACGGAATGACCATAATGCCATGGAAGTTGGGTAGGCCTTTGGTGTGGGATGCAACCTGTGTCGACACCCTCGCGCCATCCCATCTTCCTGGCACGGCGAGTTGTGCTGGGGCGGCAGCTGCAGGAGCAGAAAACCTCAAACGGCGCAAATATAACAACCTTATTGGGAGCTATATGTTTGAGCCGTTTGGGGTTGAAACACTAGGGCCTTGGGGTCCGAGTGCTCATCAAGTATTTCGGGACATCGCCAAGCGGTTGGTCGACTCTTCACTGGACCAGAGGTCTGGCCTATTTTTAGCCCAAAGAATCAGTATTGCTATCCAACGTGGCAATGCTGCCAGCCTTTTGGGCACTTTTCCCATTGACAGCGATGCGGACGAATTTTTTGATGCCCAATGAGCACTTCCACTTTTTAATTATTTTATTATATACCTACTTGTACACATTATACATATTAGAGTTAGCTTGTATATTTTAATTAAGGACCAATTATATAAAATAGTATAATTTAAATACATTTTATTTCAATTTCTAAGATAATATTTATGTAATATATAAGCTGACGGTCTTAAAATAATAATAATATGTACACGCATATTTAATACATGCATATTATTATTTGCATGCATAAATTTTTTTGCTTATATTTTATTACTTATATGAAATAAAATATAAGTAAAAATATATATTTTTTAAACTAGCCAAGTGCGTAAACATGGAACTTTCAAATTTTCATAAAAACTCTTAAGTGTAAGAAGGACATTTACGCCTCAAGCTTCTAAGAAAATATTAAACTCAAGGCAAAGCCAACGAGTCCAAACACGATTGTGCTATCTTGTTTTGTTGAAGAGTTCCTATGGCCACCTTTCGGCTCCATCTTCAGACCCTGGACACCATCTTGAGCTATAGTCCTTGTCAAGACAAAACCTATCTTCTTTAGTTGAGTTCCTATATTCCTATGGCCATCTTCGGGCTCCATCATCAGACCAGTTCCATGGTCTCATATTTTTACGTTGTCACCGTAGTTATATAAGTATGCATTTATTGTATATTATATGTAAATGGTACACCACTGACTACCTGCAGTATTATCTCTCCTTCTCCCTTTAATCCATCCAAAGGTTGTCTGTAAAAGATCGCTTTTAGCGATAAGACCGCCCATTGTGTCACCCTATTTATTTTAATTATTTCTATGTAAAATTTCAACATTTATATTTGTAAATTTTATGGTGTACATAATAAAGAGTATTCTTTTCTATTCGAGCAAAGTTTCAGCTAGTTTAAAGCTTCAAAAACGAAGCCAGCTTATAGGAGGGGAAAGACTGATAAAATATAATTTGATACAATGCCATGAAAATAAATTAATGATCGATCGGGGGATATAATTCGGCTATACACAGGACCTGTTTATTAAACTAGTTATTTATATTTCATAAGTATAGAACGTACAGCGTATCTGCAATCAATATATAAACATCTAGGTACCGTATCATTGAACACAAGCACGAACCGGTTATTAAATGTCGGAAAGTACCAGTTAAATTGAGCAATGATTCAGATACTAGTACGTAGATGGCTTCAATACCTAACGTAGAGAGTGAAACTTTATAATTTAAATTTGCGCGGAATCCACGCGGCCTGTAAGGCGATTCACGCAATGGCCCGCTATACACTGCGGGGTGCGTGGCGACGAAGTCACTACAACGACAAAATCACGCACTATACTGCAGAACTCGGTGTGCCATACCTTGCGTCTTGCCCCGCACCCACGCGCGAGCGCGCGTGTGTTTTCAATGCAAAGAGAGATACTTTCAAGCAACGTAAGAACACGTACTCCCGCGCTACGCTGCGTAATGCGGTGCAGTGTGCGAATCGCCTAAGCAACCTCTTCACCGCGTCATAACGACGTCTATGGCGGTGCTACGGTGGCGACTATCGCGGTGATACGCGTCATCTACGCAGTGTTCCAGTGGCATCTACGATGGTGCTACGCATGGTCTTCGGCAGTGCTACGGTGACGTCTACCGCGATGATACGCATCGTCTACGCATTGCTGCAGTGCCGTCTACGATGGTGCTACGCGTCGTCTTAGGCAGTGCTACGGTGGCGTCTTAGGCAGTACCACGGTGGCGTCTACCGCAGTGATACGCGTCGGCTACGCAGTGCTCCAGTGGCGTCTATGATGGTGCTATGCGTCGTCTTCGACAGTACTACGACCGGCAGCGTCTACGCTGTGTTAAAGCTTAGGTTGCATTCACACCAAACGTACAGCCAGTCACCGACTGTGAAAAGGTATGAAAAACAAAGGACAGTCAGTCGGCGGCAGAATAAAGTTTCCGTACATTTTGTACTGGACGCGCCCGTGGCCGATACGCTTTGGTGTGAACGCGGCCTTACGCTTGATATGACATAACACATAAAGATCTTCTCTGTTTTGCAAAACGTTCTGACAAATTGCGAACTAACAACTATTTAAGTAGGTAGAATTTTCTAAAATGATACACGGCTCGAATGCCTATTGTAACAAAGAGAAATCTGCTCCTTCAACACAAACGATTCGCTTATTTCAGCACTACAAAGCACTGAGTACTGCATTTCAGTGTTAATTATAAAACTGTGTTCCTAAAATAATGTGCGAAGTACTTACAAGTTTTGTAAACTAGCGTCGAGTTCTTGAAAATGTCGGTTTTAGGTGTACCGGTGGGCATTTACCCAGAATTTAGTTATATTGATTTTCTACCTTATTCAATCTGTACCTGAGAAGCCATACGCATAGCATTTACGATGTTAGTAAATATGTGAACACCATGTATCTATCTCATAATTAAATTATCTGTCATTGCTTCATTTTTAATTATTTTTACCTATTGTGATAGAGTAATTTTATTCTAGGTGCATGTCTTCACATATTATTATATTAATGTACAGACGCCAGCAGGTCAAGCTACCCGAAACTGTCAAATTTTCCCAATCAACCTTGAACCTTATGCTGTAAGGATAAAGTTGGAAATCTATTAAAGAAATTTGCCAGATTGTAGTAGCTTGATGTGCTGGCGTCTGTACTTAACAAAATATTGTAAAACATTTTTAAAAGAGTAACGGTGGATTTTCTTGCCCATTCTTCTCCATACGAGGCTCACTTTTGGAAGGGGCAACTAGAATCAATTCTATTTTTTTGTAAATTTTGACGTTCAAAAGTGCCTCTTAAGCGCGTAGTCAAAGTCAAATTATTTATTTCAAATAGGCACACTATTTGAAATAAATAATTTGACTTTGACATAACACTGTAACTCCGTTTTTTAGGATTTTGAGTTATAGACACTATCCTAGTGTATTTGTGTTCTTCTCTACAAAGCCATAATATTGTAACAAATAAAATCAACGTTACGTCAGGGTTTCTAAATTGTATTATAATGTGTTACTGGGAAAAATTCTAAAGCATAATATTTTAAGTGATTATATTCATTAAAATACCACGATAATATAATTTAAATATTACTGTATGTACGGAGTTACATTGTATTGACGCTAATGTTCGATGAATATCATGATAGTTTTATTTGCGTTTTACTGTACGTACGGAACTACGGAGTTACATTGTTTTGCCGCTACACTTTCGATGACGTGGCGCATGGCGCGGCGCGGGCGCAGCGATCTTATATCACTGTGGTACAGGTTTTTTTTTAATTTCCCTAAAACCGTACCAATATACTTTCTGTTAAATTGGTCTCAATATTGTTACCTAATAAAAATGTAATAGTGTAGTTATTAGCTAATAAAACATTTTCATCAAAATTTTAGCATACTTTATTTCACATTGCATTAATTTTTTAGAAAAAATCTTCTTAAGAGCGATGCGCTAAGGTAGCCCGCGCAATTCAAATTTTCTTACGTTTTTTGCCATTTGCAGGTCAGTAATAGGTTGTATGTTGATCTAAATATGATTCGCGGCCGTAAATTGCAAAAAACCGGCCAAGTGCGAGTCAGACTCGCGCACGAAGGGTTCCGTACCATTATCTATAAAAATGACAAAAAAACACGTTTGTTTTAAATAAATATTTGTTTTATTTTAATTTAATTATTTGTTTTTAAAAGTGAATTGATAACCAAATATTCTGTGAATATTTCAAGCGTCTACCTGTTGCCGTTATCAATATCGAGCCAAAAAGAGCAAAAAAAACACGTTTGTTGTATCGGAGCCCCCTTAAATATTTATTTTATTCTGTTTTTTAGTATTTGTTGTTATAGCGGCAACAGAAATACATCATCTGTGAAAATTTCAACTGTCTAACTATCACAGTTCATGAGATACAGCCTGGTGACAGACGGACAGACAGACAAACAGACGGCGGAGCCTTAGTAATAGGGCTCCCGTTTTACCCTTTGGGTACGGAACCCTAAAAATGTAAGAAAATTTGAATTTCACGGGCTACCTTAGCGCATCCCCAGAGTTTGAATTTTGGTGCTTACAGCTGTTATAAGATTCTCAGGCACAGAAATATGGTTTGCTGAAAACCGAAGTATTTCCCGACCTGTGTGTATAAATGTGCTATGTTATATGTTGTGTATGTGTATTAAAGGATACATTTTCGTCAACATATTTTTCGTCTGCAGCCTTCACGTCTTTATAACGTTTATCATATCATACTATACAGGTCCTTATGTAAAAATCGTTGCTTTGAATTTACCTACCGTTCCTTGATAGATATTATCATTAAATAAATATGAACGTTGTTTTAGTAGGTACTTACGGGTATCATAAGGACAAACAATTAGTTACTTTACAATACATCCTGGCTCTTTGTTATTGTCATTGGTAATTAACAAAAATCATTATTAAATGCATCAGACAATGATTAAGTACGTAATTTAGTTTTTGAGAAAAATATTGTGTTTATCTACAGCAGACCATCTTTTATCTAATGTAGACAAAAATTAGCAACATAGAATAAACCGATAGCTGTAAACCTTTTTTTATAAAACAACCTTACCATCTATCTATATCCTGGAAATATGCAAATTTGTTAGAAAATACATGAACTTTTTCACAACCCGCGGTGAATAACATACTGACCGATCTGTCAGATATAAAAAAATATTAATGTTACCCTCTTCGCGCATGAAACTACATTCCAAAACCCCTACGTAATGTGCATAAAAATATTTAATAAAATACCAGATGCACTAAAATACGAAACCAGCGACACGACATTTATAAATAAGCTCAACCAAATATTAATTCAAAAAGCATACTACACAATAAACAAATACATACATCACAAATAAATTGATTTAACACAAACTGACAACAAACAGTCGTCAGACACATGCATACATACATACATAGATATTATAATACGTTAAATGTTTAATTGACCTTTTGAAATAATTATTGTACAACCTATGACTGATCTCAATAAAATAAAGTTTATATTAATGTTAATAATCTATTCAAACAATGTTGATTGCTAATTGTTTCCTAATTTTATTTTAAAAATTAATTTTATTATACCTTTTGCTGTACCGTACAGGGTCTGTAATTGTACCTTAGCTTTAAGCCATTGTAACACTTTTACCCATACCTTATAGAATGCAAATAAATATACGAATACGAATATACGGAAAACAATCTATCGCTTTGCCTTTAGTCTGAGCCCAGTATTAAATCTTAGTTGTTCTCGGCAGGCTTATCCAGGACGCTTTCTATTTCTACTCTACTGAAGAATAGAAATCGGTTGTCTACCCTTCTCGGTAGAAAACTGTCTACACGGAAACGTCATTTTAGTATACTCTTCCGTCGACAAAACGCTTCTCTACGGTTCTCATGCTAAGCCTGCAGATGTAGTATTTTACTTTGGTTATGTTAAAAGTAAAGTAAGGCAAAGTTAACAGGTCCATATACCATACCTACATAACATTATTGTATGTACGGATAATACTCGTAGGAGGGGCTTGTGTGACCATATTTACATTCTCGGAAAGCACGTTAAGCCGTTAGTCCCGGCGGTCATTCGTGGATCTTTGACAGTCGTTACGGGTCGTCAGAAGCCCGAAAGTCTGACAACCAGTCTTACCAGAGGGTATCGTATTACCCAGTAACTGGGTTGTGGAGGTCAGATAGGCAGTCGCTTCATTTAAAATACTGGTATTTAATTACATCCGGTTAGACTGAAAGCCGACCCGAACATAGATGGGAAAAGGCTAGGCAGATGATTATAGTACAGATAGTAGGTAATATTGTTAGAGCAGTAGTTTTCCACCTGTCTGTCTACTTTGCTTATAACGTTTAGAGAACGTACGAACGTTCTCTCGTTTATATTTTATACCATTTCTGTTCGAGATGTGAAAGGGAAAGCATTAAAAACTCATTTTAATACTAACTTTCGTTTTATACATGCGTGCACTTTGATATTATACCAACTCTTGCTTCACTTACAATGACTCACATTTTGACATTTCGTAGTTTTTGTATACCTTAGATATTGACTTACTTACTGTACTAAATAGTAATCTAAGATTTAATCCATCACTAATACCTAAATACGATATGCTAAAATCCATTAGACAGTAGTTACACATAAACATCAATAAAAATTGTCTATAGTCACTTTTATTAACGTTCTTATAACCTACTTCGTTTTAGCATGCAAGCCTCGTCGCGTCGTATCTAGAGTTATTTCCAAATAGTTGCAGAAATTTATTTATTTGACCCAGCCATTGTAAACCTCTGGATGTTCAAGCAAATAATCAGAATAAAGAAAACAATTGCCCCCAAATTATTTTAGAAAAAACTGATAGGTAGGTATTTTAGCTGGTGCTAATTCCGACAAAGACCTCCTCCGATTCTGTCCTGTCCTTCGCTGTACGAGTCCATATTGAACCCGCTGTTTTCCTGATGTCATCCTCCATCTCTTAGTCGTCTACCTCTGTTTCTTTTGCTGTCTCGTTATTATTGTTATATTATATTATTTTTTATTTTCTAGTTGGTGCTAATTAACAAACAGATAGCCATACATAAATATTGATAAAAGTAATCAACATGATAATCATATCTACGGACTCAAAGTACTGTATACTTCTCTAAAATAAATAACCTTTCAAAAACGCAAATAAGTATTAAATTATATTCGAATTAGTTAGTTTTTTTTCTTCTGTCCTTTATAAGTGGAGTTGTTTATGGCTTTCAGGCTAATGTTCTGTCCTTGATCTGTTTGTTTTAGCTGTGAGGCTCCCATGTTATTTAAATAAATAAATAAATATTAAATAATCTGTTTGACTTACTTTTTAAAAGTTGTCGTAAGTCTATCAAAGCTTGCTCGACCACTTCCGGAGTTTCTCTCAGTTCTTTCTCTGCTTTTTCCTTACTAACTTCGTCGTCTATCGGGTTTAGCTCCAGCATTATCTTATTACCACCCCATGTCACAAACGGTACGCCATCAGATCCGAACTGTATTTCCATTTTTATTTTTTATTAATTTTCACTATAAATAAATCAAGAATAATCTTCTTAAAAATCGATGACTTCGCACCGTGTTGCTGTCGGCAGATAATCCACGTCTGACTTATTGTGTGTCAGCAGAATGTCGTCAGTCGGATACTCCACACTGTTTTTACAATGTTACTTTACGCGCGAGAGATTAATATAATTAGTTATCACTGCTTAATGACACATGAGCGTAACAAAAGAAAAATTTGCGGCTGTAGCGCTCGCGTTTAAGTTCCCGAAGCGTTTGAATTGATGATTAAATGTTGTATATATTTTATAGAGGTAAGAACGAGCGCCCGCGCACCGGCTGCCGCGATATTGTGCTTATTGGAGAGGCCACTGTAAGCCCATCTTAACGGTATCCCACCACCACGCCATGCTGGCGGCGCCATTCACTTGTGCTCTAAACAAATACCTATTCTTAATGGACTTTAAGATTTAAAAGATATAGGTACTATGTAAATACGTACTCTGAATAGGATATAGTTTTATTATTTCTTGTATTTCCTGTTTACTGGAGATGTTTCTTGTATACCTAAACATCCCGCTATTGACATGGAAACAACAGTAAAACACAAATTCTCATAAAAGGTCCGTAAAATCCTCCATGAGTTCTGGATCTATTAACAAATAAACCAAATTCTATACCAGCACATCTTAGCTATTTCTTTCAATTTAAGGAAGCCTTAAGGCTCGTACAGACTGGTGCGATATCGCGGGCGCGATAGGCACCGATAAAGAAATTGCGCTACTAGTGTCACGTCGCGCCCGCGATATCGCACCGTCTGGACAAGCCTTTATACTTAAACAAAGTACATGTAGGTTTATTGAATTCCTTTGCAGTTACTAATCGTAGCATAGGTATAATTATGTATTTGATTACATGAAGAAATTATCAGATATTTAGGTGCAAGGCAAATTCTGTACCTGAACTACGATGGACAGGATGTAGAAGGCAAGAAAGTATGTAGATATTGTGTCAGAAGAAAGAGCAGGCCATGAACGTAATAACCTATTGAGGACTTTATCGCAATTAACTAAACGCCTGTTTTAAAATAAACAGCATCTCTTGGCTTGTTTGTCGATGCTCATCACATGATAATAATAACGACAGGAGTGTGTAATTGAGAAGTATTCCTGTTTGAGCATCTTTTTTTTGAGCACCTATGCATTGAGCACCAAAAGTTATTCCCATTTGAGAATACCTTTCGTGCACAATGCATAGGTGCTCAAACTGGAATACTTCGTAATTTAGTGTTAAAAGTATAACTAGAAAAAGATACTTATGTAACTTCTTCTACTTATTATTATTATTTATTAATCATTTATTTCAGGCACAAGCGCCCATAAAATTAAAATTGAAAACTTATCCTAAACAAACATAAAAAATAAGCTGTTAAGAAAAATAACAATAAAACAACCCATCATTTCACACCAAGGAAGCCAAAACAAATGGACATTGATAAGTACATTTATTTTGTCTCCCTCAGTAAATGCATAGTATGAAAAACAGCTTTGACAATACTATTTTTACTTGCCACCACACGCGAAAAGAACGATGCCCTGAGCTTCCTCATGAGCGCAAAGAAGTCGGTTACTCTGTTCTCAGCAAAGATCTCAGTCGCACTACACCGCCAGAGCAGGTTGAGCATGACTCTAGACGCGTTATTATATTGTACACGAAGAGTGTTGTATGCACTCTTCGTGTACTTGTACCAACGTTGACTGTTGTAGAACGACTGACAGTAAGCCGTCTATTTAGCATATTACTTCTGCATGCAATGCTAAGTCTTTTCCTCTCCAGTTCATCGTCATCTTTTATTTTTTTCGTTATGATGTGTCCGAGATACTTAAATTCACTAACTATATTTAATTATGAGCCACACAAAGTAATTGGCTAGACCTTATTAGGGCCATTGCCGTGTTTGAAAACCATTACTTCTGTCTCTTTAACATTATAGGTTAATTGGTGTCGAGCAGATTCTCACAAAATAAAATGAGTTTTCTGAGGCTGTTGACCGAGGGGCTGAGCAGAACCATGTCGCCTGCATAACTGAGGTTATTTAAACATTCATCGCCAATATGGCATCCGACTGCTGCTCAGCTCCTCGATCAGGTCGTTGACATATAGGTGAAACAGTACCAGGGAGGTTAAGCCATCCTGTCTCACGCCACTGGTCAGCCTATACGTCTCCGAAAAGGCGTTATCCCATCTGACTTGGTTACTTTGATTGTTATACCAATTTTTTTTATCCTTTCCTTTTACGTAATCCTTATCCTCTTTACAAGCCTTATTTATGGGCTGCTTAGACGCCAACGTAGAAAGGTGGCGCCGTTGGACAAAATGCCAACTATTGTTACTGAAATGGTTAACTCCGACAGAACACTAATTTATTAAGTCAAAGTCAAAGTCAAACCATTTATTTCAAATAGGCACATAAGAGGCACTTTTGAACGTCAAAATTTACAAAAAAAAATAGAATTGATTCTAGTTGCCCCTTCCAAAAGGTAGTTTCGTATGGAGAAGAATGGGCAAGAAACTCCACCGGTACTCTTTTAAAAATGTTTTACAATATTTTGTTTGATTACATTAATTATATGATTATATGTGAAGACGATGCACCTAGAATAAAATTACTATACCATAATAGGTAAAACGAATTAAAAACTAAGCAATGAAAAATAACTTAATTATTAGATAGATACATGGTGTTCACATATTTACAAACATCACAAAAGTATGTTTTTCTAAAAAAAGTAAAAACATAAGTCAGTGTGTGAGTATAAGTTATCACAGAATGTAAAATCAATATCATAAAAATAACAGATTTTACCATAAAAATAGCAATCAGTTTGATTTTGTCTAGACTCTAGATTGTCCTATGGAGCTGGACCAGCACGTTTCCAAGCATTCCTGTCCTGGATATAATCCTCTAACTTGTAATATGCTTGTTTACAAAGTGTACTTTTAATATGTGTTTTAAATTTTCTCTTATTTAATTTCAATATATCACAAGGTATTTTGTTGTAACATTTAACACAGTACCCCATAAAAGATGTATGTACTTTAGATAATCTGAAAAATGGTTGATCTATTTTGTCTTTATTTCTAGTATTAAAATTATGTCTATCGCTTATCTTGTTAATAATATGTAGATTTTTCCTTACATACATAATATTTTCATAAATGAATTGGCAAGGTACCGTCATAATATTAATCCTTTTAAATAGTTCCCTAAGAGATTCGCGGCGACGGAGATTATAAATTGCTCTGACAGCTCTCTTTTGCAAAATAAAGATGGACTCAATGTCAGCAGCCCGACCCCACAGTAAAATGCCATACGACATAATGCTGTGGAAGTAACTAAAATAAACCAAACCCGCGGTTTCTATATCTGTTAGCTGTCTTATCTTTCTAACAGCATAAGCGGCCGAGCTTAGCCGCCCCGCCAGAGAGGTTATATGTGGTCCCCATTGCAGTTTCTCGTCTATAGTGATTCCTAGGAAAACCGTTTGATTAATAAATTCCAGTTTTTCTCCGTTCAATATGATATCACATTCGCTACTTCTAACATTAGGTAATTTAAATCTAATACATTTGGTTTTTTTTTCATTTAGTACCAAATTATTTACCGTAAACCAATCTTGGACCTGAAGAATACAGTTATTCACTTCGTCAAGATTTTGTGATCGTCGATCTATTTTAAAGATCAATGATGTGTCATCAGCAAATAACACTATCTTCGGTTGATTTTGAAGTAATTGGGGTAAATCATTAATGTAAACTAAAAAGAGGAATGGACCCAATATCGAACCTTGAGGAACGCCCATTGCCATTTCAGACCCTAATGAGTTAACGCCGTTTATTTGAACTTTAACCTTTCTATCTTTTAGGTACGATCTTAGTAAATCAAGAGCTGCATTCCTAATCCCATAGTGCTCTAGTTTCAGCAAAAGTGTCTCATGGTTCACGCAATCGAACGCTTTAGAGAGGTCGCAAAAGATTCCAATGGCATCTTGTGCTTCCTCCCAGGCGTTAAAAATGTTCTTTATTAGGGTAACACCGGCGTCAGTGGTACAACGCCCTTTAGTGAAACCGTACTGCTGTTCATGAAAGATGAAATTTTTATTAAAGTGACGTAACATTTGATTGAGCATCAACTTTTCAAACACCTTACTGAGAACTGGCAGAATTGACACAGGCCTATAATTATTGGGTTCTTTACTATCTCCGGATTTGAACAAAGGAACTACTTTACTGTGTTTCATGAGATCCGGAAAGACTCCTTGATCCACACTGGCGTTAAATATAAAAGCTAAATAGGGCGCAATGGTTTCGATTATAGATCTACAGACTTTTACAGACATGCCCCAGAGATCTTCTGTTAATTTAATTTTAAGATCTTTAAAAGGTTTTATAACAGCCTGGGGGTTTGTATGTTGGAACCTAAATTCCAAAGGGCATACTTTTACATTCTTTCTAAGTAAGGCAGCAGAGAGCGCGGGTGAGGAATTTAAAGTATCAGTAGTTTTAAGGGACATATTAGCAAAAAAGTTTTCAAATTCCTGAGCTATTTCTACCTCTGAAGTGATGGGCCCATGTGCAGTTTCTAAATTTAATTCAGTATTACGCTGTTTTTTCCTACCTGTTTCATTATTTATTATTTGCCAGGTAGTTTTTATTTTATCATCAGCTGATTTTATTTTATTGCTAATATAAAGAGCTTTAGCTATTTTGCACACACTTTTAAAAGTTTTAGAATATTTTGCAACATATTGATGAAAGCTTGTATTATTCATATGTTGCTTGGAAAAGTGTCATTAAATTGTGTGTTTAATAGTGAAAAGAACTCGGCGTAGAACTCATTTGGGTCACAAATATTATTAAATCTCTGAACGCATAATGCACTGGCCAAAGAATTATTTAATTTCTCTAAATTTTTACTTGTAATTGGCCTAAACCTTATTTGAGTTTTTTGTACAGGCATATAGGAGCAAAATGTTATTGTTTGTCCACTGTGATCAGATGGCAACTTATTTACAATTTAAGAGCGGCCAACCCGACATACTTTTCATTCAAACGCTCGTACGTGATTATGGCGTTGTAACACATCTTTCTTTGAAACTAATTAACTATTTTTCAATAAAACAATGTAATCAAATTCACATCAATTTGAAAAATTATGTAATTTATAGAAATTACCAACTTAGTACAACAAGTTATACATTTTTCAAAAAAATATTTTATTCTGAGACCTATGAAAAAAAAATATTCAAATTGTGGTAAGTGATAGCTGAATATACGATGTATCGGCCCCTTCACGTTGGACCACTATTTACGCCACACCCTGTATGTATCCCTTCCCCACGTAGGTAATCTTGTGATACCTCCGTATATTATTTTTACTAATAAGACCTCAGTGTGAATAGTGACCTCAGGAAAAGCAAACTCACTTGTTACCGAAAGCTGGGGGTCTACTCTGAACATAAAATTGAAGTATCGGCCGAATTTTCGGCCGTTTCTTGGTTACGGCTAACTATGGCAAAGTACAAAGTACGGCAAAAGAAAAAAAAACCGACAGTGAAAGAGATAAGCCAAAGTCAAAAATGTGACTTGAAGTCGGGGTATGAAGGACTGACGGAAGTCAAAAATGGAAACTTCGGAAGTCATAAAATGGCCGTAACATTCGGTCGATACTTCGGATTATCGCTTCGGAGTAGACACAATGACATTATTTATAATCAGCCTCTAATGTTCCCACTGCTGGGACACAGGGCTTTTCTCTGTGCGAGGGAGTGGGCCGTAATCCACGTAGATGTCACATGTCTTCGAATTTTTGGTTCTAGGACATGCCGGTTTCCGTTTCCTCATGATGTTTCCCTTCACCGTTTTGAGAGAAAACTGACATAACTATTGTTAATCATCGCGGAGTCATACCTCGCCCTACCGATTTTCATAGTGATGTTCACAGTGGCGTAGCTCGGGGGCGTCGGGGGCCACCTGATTGGGGATGACACCCGACCGTGAAAAAAAACGAATTACACAAACTATCACGATTTTCAACGATAAACCACTTAGGCTTAAAGTCATTTTAACCAAGTTATCCGAACGAAATAATTTAAATAAAGCAAAAAGGGAAGGAAAAGATCACGGCAGTAGTATACTCGTAGATAACGAAATTAAAATGAAAACGAGGCTTTACAAGTTAACGAGTAATAGTCGACCAACTTACATTTGCAGTTGGAATGTATGGGAGAACATGTTTGTTCTTGGGATAAATTCATTCCAACTACGGAACCCTTAATTGTGCGTGGTTCGACATGCACTTGGCCGGTTTTATTCTTGGGTGACACCACAATATTTATGCGCATCGGGTGTCACCCAAGCTAGCTACCAAAGCGATCGTTGCGCGACTAATGCAATCATGTTCTTTTAAATGAGTCTGACATACTCACCCAATTCATAGATACTATCGGGTCATCCGCGACCTCGCGCGACGGTCACTTTTGGTTAGTTAGAACGCGGAGTACTGCTACCTAGCCACCTTATGCCGATAAAGCGTAGGTATATTACTAATAGTCTACGTATATTTTCTAAACTGCCCAGTAGGCCTCATGGTTGCAAGCGCCACTGCTGACCTGGGTTCGATTCCCGGGTCGGGCAAAGTGTTATTGGGTTTTTCCATTAGGAAATTCTTAGTGAGCCCGTAGTTTGGTAGTTGGCGGTGTGACACCCCCGTGCCTCGGAAGGCCCTGCGCCTAATCTCTTTGCGGTCGTGTTGGATTGCCATCCCATCGGACTATGAGAGTGAGGGAAGACAGTATTTTTTGTTTTGGTGGGAATTTATCAAATAACTTCTCCCGCTCTGCACGGAGCGGGAGGGCGTGTCAGACTCTTACTGGCTAAAACCCACCCGTGTTTTTTCAGATGCCTGTGTGCCAGGGTCACGATATCCCTTTCGGACAGACTCGTAACCCTGGCAGGCATTGGCCCTTTCGGACCCCGTCAATTGGTGCTGACATCTCCTTGAGGCGTGCGTGGAACACAACGCGCCGTCGACCCGGCCCGCCTGGTCCTTATCAGACGGCGAGCTACCCATCGCTCACCGTCCGCAAGCTCTCGCCTACGGTGGCCGGGAATCGGCCTGCGACTCCCAAGAGAGTGTGCACCTGTGTTTGCACACACTTGTGCACTATAATATCTACCGCGCCGAAGGCTGGTCTCCGCTGAGACTGGTCGCCATAGCCAAAATTCGGTCGAGGACTATATATATTTTCTAACTCTATTACACAATATTTGCCGAGTTGGTTTATATAGTCTTCAAGTACTCGTATGGAGTAAACAAGTGCATAATATGACTGCCCTGCGATAACTTTCACAGCACTATTCTTTTTAATCGAATCTTAACTCTTTTGCAAATGACTGTCCCATTGACAAGCTACTATGTACGAGGTATACAAAAATCCAAAACTATCAACTACTGTGTTACACAGAAGATAATCGCAACGGATGCTGGTTTCCGCAGTGTTTATCTCATGGACCTCATGGTGAAATTAAAAATAGCATTGAATTACAACATTTAAATGCCTTTGTTGTGGATAATGAGTTATGAGCTGTGTACCCACGACTCCGGCTGTTTAGCTATGTTTCCAAACCGAGATTTACTTTTACTTTATGACTTTAAAATTATATCTACAGGCAAAATGTCTGCGTCCTATACGTTTTTTTTTTCAACGCCATCTATGCGGAGTTCGAACTGTATATGATGAGAAATGGTTTTATTGTTGTAAATAGGTTTGTACAATAGCAGATTGTTATACAAGGGGCTAAAATGACCCATCAATATAAGAGGCAGTTTTACTCCCGAGCTTAAGCGAGGGAGTAAATAGAAATCTAATTATAATGGGTTTTTAGCGCCGTGTGTTACACTATACTTTTCACTACGATTGCGACTAAATAAAATAATCCAATACACCTTGATTGAAAATTATTTATTTATCTTTTTCTTCCATCTGCAAATACGGGTCTCCATTCTCACTATGATGATGACATTTTCACTGTTGTAAAATAAATTACGGTCACCAATTCCATTTGTAATTAGAGAAAAAAATGCTAAAGATTTCGCGCCAATCCCTTTTTTTTTATTTCTTCTGTAGCCGCCACCAAGGAACATTAAATACTTACTCACCTGCGGCGAGGCAGCAACGCAATGCACGCATTGTACCGAAGAGATCGTCGCTTTTAGTTCCATTTTCAAAAATAAAATGTTCTTTTTTTTTATGAAACAGTAATACGTTGAGTCTATAGTATTGATTATTTTACTTAAGGTGAATCCGCAGGCTCTGTAGCCCGCGAAATTCCTTATTTTTTTTTGCTATTTGCCGGTCAGTATGATTCGCTACTATAACAGATATGTATTTACATAATTATAATCATTAAAAAAACCTACAGCTACAGCTGCGGATTCACCTTATAAATAATGACTTTTCCGTTTTTGTAGGCTCGTTGCTCGTTGGTAACAGACAAAAATTTAAAACAATACTTTTTCCCCTAGAGGAAGATATGCTATTTTAGCCCCGCTCTGGTATGCTAAAATGACTGACTTTTTGAGCAAGAGGAGTGAAAACACTTATACGTCACTCATATTTTATATTCTTATTATTGTTATATATTCTTATTGTTATACTCATAACTAAGAAAGGCCGAAAGAAACTCAAAGGTTGTGAACTATGTTTAGATATCTACCTCTTTCTAGGTACCTAGTGTAGACTAGACTGTACATCAATTTACTAAGTACTTAGCTACCTATACAGAATATTCTTTGAAGTTAATATTTGGTGGGTACTTTAAACAACAGCGAAATATTTTTAAACATTTCGACGCGAGTATCTATGTGCCAACGGCTTGCCCCATTCAAGCCGTCAGGAATGATAGAATTGAAAGGAGGTTCCAATTATAATATATAGCTTCTGCCCGCGGCTTCACCCGCGTGGATGTCGCAAATCAGTCCAGGGGAACGTACTACCGGGATAAAAATCCTATGTGGTAATCCAGGTTTATAAACTGTGTGCCAAATTTCATCTATGTCCGTTTTTGCGTGATTGAGTAACAAACATCCAAACATACAAACTTTCACATTTCACATAACACTAATATTACAAAGGCGAAAGTTTGTGAGTGTGTGGGTTTGTTACTTCTTCACGCTCAAACGGCTGGACCAATTTTGATAAAATTTTGTATGGAGGTAGCTCACACCCTGGATTAACATATAGGCTAATTTTTATCCCGATATTCCCACGGGATTCAGACGGGCGCAGCTAGTACTTAGTATACGATTAAAATGCCACGGTGTATATACAGGGTCAAATTAACTAGCGAAACTCCGCAGACGTGATGGTATCGATATCTAAACATGACAAAACAAAAATAAATTAATTTGATGAGTTTTTTTTTTTGGGTTTATCAACCGCCGGTAGTGTAGTCAGTTGAAATATCAGTTTATAAAATCAGTTCTGGTTATCAATAAAACGAACACGATAAAATAAAAATAAAACAGATTTCCTATACCAACGGTCATTAACCCCAAAAAAAAATATCAAATCTTTTTCATTTTTTTTTTCATTCACGTCTACGGAGTTTCACTAGCTTGCTTCTTTAATTTGACTAAAATTACCCATCGATGCAAATTAAAGGAATATCGTGTACTGGAGGAAACGAGTGTAGATAAGGTAAGAAATTCTGTATACGATAAACTTATGGAATATAGAGGAAAATACGAAGAATAATTTTAGAATTTTATTTATTAATACCTAAATGAAACGCATAAGGAATTGGATGCATTTCTTATCAAACATTATATGTATATTGAGCAAATCAGGTATCATCTTTCGTATAATAAAAGTATTACAAACCTATAAAAACAATACAAAAAATAATGTTTGGAATGCGTCTACTAAAGGCACATTAGACATAACAGGAGAAACCATGTGGATGTTACAGATATACGCACAAATGTCACATTTTTCTCGAAGACATTCCGACATATCGCAATAAAACTTAAACTTATTATTAAGATTGAATGCTCAAAAGTATTACTTAGAAAGATATCAACAATTCTTAGAGGCTCGTGAATGTGCACCCCTACAACCACAAAGGATACGTAATCATTGAATCACACGAGAATGGGCACTTCGCATTTGAACTATAGAACATTCTGCAGACACAGATCATTCGCAATCAGATGGATATTAAATGCGACGAAATGCTATTCGGTACATTAACATTTCTATAAAACACTTCTGTTAATTTGCAAAAATTACATATCCCTGACAATTGCAATTTGTTTTTGACATTAATAAATTATCAAAGAACGTGTACTGTGTTTCATCATCGATCAATCAATTTCTTCAAACGTACAGGAAATGTTACACTACATTTTTGGTAATTAAATGGTCAGAACTGGCACCGTACGTCATTACTGTCACAGCCTTATCGACATGCTAGTTGTGTACAATCAACGGGAACATATTCCTTTTCTATAACTAAATAAATAAAAACTCTGCCATAGATACAAAGTGTTCCTACCAACATGTCATGAAATTCGCTCACATCCCGATGGAAAAAAAAATCCTAATGTACCACATACAAATAATTATTCTAAATATAACATGTACCAACCAATCGTTGCACAGTCATATAAAAATTACCTAAAACCTGCTTAGATGAAACATACTATTGATTGCTCAACCGCAGCTATCTAGCCTGTGTCGTTCAGTTAACATATAGTCTTAAAATTATATCCTTATATTATTGTCAATATTTATCACATAATATTTGTTATTCATTCACTCACACTCTTATTTTTTGACACTATATTAAGCTACCAACTATCGTCTTCTTTGAATTTCTTCATTTTAATTCTAAATTTGGTAATATCTATACTTACATAATAAAGAACCCTGATTATGAAAGAGCTCAAGTATTATACTACTGGTGCTCGGGCACATGGCATTATCTAATGATTTCCTAATCACCACTCTAAGCCAGAACATAACAACGGCTATTCGAACACGTACTTCACTTTGTTTAAGTCTTAAAGAAATTATAAAACTAAATTACATTGAGAATAGTATGTGTAAGTAAACAGGTGTGATCTGCCAAACGTGATTCAGAAGAAATGTCTTTTATTTGATAAAGAAGAAGAAGAAATGCATTTGGGAAGTTGATTAAAAGATTATTTCGCGATAATAGAATAGGAAGATAAGATTGAACATCTCAAATCAGAAACCCTGAGGTCATAAATATGTTGTACTAAAAACTGATCTGAAATCTTCGTTTCTAACCACGGATGGGAGTCACAAGTCTACGTGTCTACTAGATGTAGCTACTGTCTACGCTTTCTTGGCGAATCCGTAGGTGTTCCAGTTGTTGATGTGCGGCAAGACGTCGTTGATGACGGGGTACCACTCGGCGCCCGTGTAATCGATGGCGGGCAGCTCGCCACCGTAGTCGGACGGCAGGTTCGTAGCCGCCATGTGCTTGTGGAGGGACGACATCTTGGAGCCGTGGAAGAAAATCTGGAAAGGAGC
This sequence comes from Tiliacea citrago, assembly GCA_963921375.1. NCBI lineage: Eukaryota > Metazoa > Arthropoda > Insecta > Lepidoptera > Noctuidae > Tiliacea > Tiliacea citrago. The sequence continues at coordinate 21,495,516 of OY992786.1, forward strand.
ATACGACGTATAAAAACTTTGAACACAGAAATTAGGTGAAAAATCAACAATGGGTTGCTGTCATCAACTTTCAGAATGAAGTACCTACTTGTGAGGAAATTCTGTTGCCAATGCCCCTTAGCAATTGCAATGTAAAACCACAAATAAGTCTCTTTAAGATGATAATGACATAAAGCCTATTAACAACAATCCCAATAAGAAACAATACTACTAGGTCGGTATGCAATCGACTCTACATCGATTGGGGAGAAGTTTCTGCCTATTAAAACTAGATGGCGTTGAGCGATCCAAGTCTGACGGCAATGAAAGTCTTGTAAGTTGCGTTACAAACAGCTTTACGCAAAATTAGTCAAGTTGTCCATCGCGCAAGCTTATAATGCAAGGCAAGGAAAAGACAGCGCAACTGCATACAATTTGAATGAAAAATTTATTTTTGATAGCAACAATGATGAATTTCCTGTTAATTATTTAATTACACACACTCAAGTGCAATTTAAATAATATTTAGGAGCAATGAGTGTCCTTAACGATTCAATGTCGCGAATACTTAAAGTACAAATTATCACAATCGTGTGTAGGTACTTTACCAAACTCGGGTTCATTGACATGCAGCTTTGATAAACCACTCAACGAAATCTCATCGTCAATATTAAGTAGCTAAGTGATAAAATTACTTTGTTTTCATTTCTGTATTGTTTTAATTAAGTTTTGTTTAAAAATATTCTTATACCATAAAGCCAAACATTTGATCACCGAAATCTTGTTTCATCTCAACTAAGTTTGTCTTTGCTGAGAGCGAGACTAGATTGACGAGAGACGGTAGTTACGTCAAGAAAATGGACAGTAATATAGCCTCGATGTGTTTCATCACAATTTATGACACCAATCTAATAGATGGCTGAGGGTAACATAATAATAATGATCCTCCAACCTATCACTGTATGGCAGCCTCCTCCCAGTCAGTTTACAAGTTAATTTAAAACATGATCGCATGCCTATGCTACTTACCCTGTTCTTAAGCTTCTCCCTGATAAAGGGCTTGAACATATTCCATACGACGTTAAAGATCATGGGCTGCTTCACGAAGTGCACCTCCTTCAGCCGGAGAGGCATGGCATCCTGGATGAAGGTCAGCAGGCGTTTGGAGAACGCTGGCGTCAGGCCCATTGTCTGTGGACAAGTTGGAATAGGAGATAAGTGTGTGAATAAGACTGGACTTCTGAAAAGAGCGATTCAGTGTCGGTCCAGCGATCTTAATGTTATCCTTAAGAATTCGTTTGGCTCCTCTTTTCAAAACAAAACTCTTTTGTGCAAAAATATCCCATAACACTTCTATTTTCCTATTCCATGATAGCGTGAAGTTTGTGAATATTAGCGGAATGCTAGTCATCTGACTGACCTACAGGCATCAGTATCGATAGTAACCGCAGCACCACCGCAAGAAATTCTTCTTCTTACCCATTAACATATCATTGCATAAGTAACCACGATTCAGCCGTGTCTTCATTACTACAGTTGGGCTGTGATTCATTTTTCATTTCCGCGGTTTGCTGTTTCAAAGTACCAGTAGCGACATCTGTCGGTTGAGAGGTACTACTGTTTCTAAGAATAGAAGTAAATTTTCCTTGAGGGTTCATTATATTGAAGTGGCTTGATAAGCGGCTCTTCATATTTTTAGCTTATTATGTCAATATGGAAACGATAACGCGTGGAACTTCTACAGACAATAAATCGTCATGAGCAATTTTAATCAGCTCGATTAGACGTCATTTGGCGATGTTGGTGGGTGAGTGACCGAATATAGGCGATAACCTACGCCCTACGGCTTGGCAAGCGCGACCAACCATCGGTTCCGCCTTGGATGACGTCGGTCAGTGATCCGCGCAATCGCAGGTCTCAAATACATTCTGTATGCGTCTATCGTTACTCTGCCTCACGGTATTCCCATTTAGGGAATGAAGGATATTCACAAGGAACAATATGGTTCTGTTCTATGTAAAATGCATACATTACAAGGCAATCTAGAGATGTCTTGTCTTGATGTCTTCGTTAGTAACTTGATCCCTCATTGACTCCTACAAATTGGCTGGACGTGAAGTGAATGATTTATGTTCTTTATTAATTAAGGGATAATATACCCTTTTATGATCCCTAATGAGTGCTATAAGCTCTTTGGTCAAGGTCTTGTTGTGGATTAAATATCATAATTCATTATATTGCACCATGTTTCTAAATTATTATGCTAATTTATGATTATTCTCCTTCCTCTTCTTCTTTGGGGGAGGCCTATGTCCAGCAGTGGACGTCTTTCGGCAGAAATTATGATTCTTCTATTGTATTTCGTGTGGTTAGTGACTAACCTGGTGTCATAATTTTTATGCCACCCATGGGCCTCTGACCAGGGCTTCAAATTTTGTCTAAAAATATCTCATATGCGTGGTTTCCTCACGATATTTTCGTTTACCGTTTTTAAAGCAAGTGATAATTATACAATACGCACATGACTCCGAAAAGTCTGAGGTACGTCAGAACCGTCGTGGTTCAAAACCTCAGTTCAAAACAGAATGACCAATGACAAAATACCTACTTAAGTAAAAACTTACAATTTCGAAAGTAGGAAAACTATTAACCAAAATTGATTAATAAGAATAACACATGTGCACGTCATCGCGTGGGTAAAATCCGGAAATATGTATCGAACAAATAATCGTGATAAAGGGCAATAAATTTTCAAAAATCCTACTAAATTATACAAGAATATTATCTAGAGACTAAATTAATCATCTGTCCTGACCATATGGTTTCGTTATCGCCATTTTGTAAGAATTATGCTATCTTCATTCTGCAAATCCGGATTTAAAGATAATCTTTAATTCCTGAGGAATTCGTGCAATAAAATAATGTACCTAGTTACTACATCTAGTCATCATCTGCGTTGCCTTTTCCCAAGTATGTTGGGGTCGGCTTCCAGTCTAACCGGATGCAGCTAAATACCAGTATTTTATATGAAGCGACTGTTATCTGACCTCCACAACCCAGTTACTGGGTAACACGATATCCCTTGGTAAGACTGGTTGTCAGACTTTTGGGCTTGACGACCAATGAGGTAAAGGTTCAACTTTCAAAGATTTACAAATGACAACCGCGACCAACTTAACGGCTTAACGTGCTTTCCGAGGCACGGAGGAATCTTGGTATGAAAAGGTGGTCACTACATCTAGTATTAATGAATATTTATCGAATGGATTTATACTAATAAATCTTTATCTATCAGTTACTACATCTAGTATTAGTGACAATTTATCGAATGGATTTATACTAATAAATCTTTATCAGACATCGTCACACGTTTTTTTACAGATGTGTCTTTATTTCTTGGTATTTCTACGCAATTAATAGCGACTTGCGCAGCATAGTTATGTAAACTAAGAGGATAGTACAGACGCCAGCAGATCAAGCTACCCGAAACTGTCAAATTTTCCCGTTCAACCTTACTGTAACTGTAGGAATAAAGTTGAAAATCTATTAAAGAAATTAAACAGATTGTAGTAGCTTGATGTGCTGGCGTCTGTACGTACGTAGATTAAGGGTGCCGGGCGCCCACGAGCCATTTTCTCGGCGATTTTTGTCAGAATGACATCAACATCGCCGAAAAAGTCGCCGAGAAAATCACTCGTGGGCGAGCACCCGTATGGTGTACATAATAAAGAGTATTCTATTCTATACTATTCTAGTATCCGTACCAGACTCAGTATATAACGACCCAGTTTCGGCTGCACTGACCACTAAGGTTAAAAACTCCGGATTGAGGAGCAAACAAGTGGGACCACGATATCAATTGTTTACCCAACGTCCGTGGTTTATTTACCGTCGTCCTTAACAAATGTATGTAAAGGAAAACCTATTTCCTTCAATCCCCCATATCAGACAAAGGATGTTTAACTAAAATATTGATCTTCAGTTAAGCTAAATGTTTATGTTGTCGTAAATGGCTTCACGGACGCTGGGGGTCTACTCCGAAGCGCTAAACCGAAGTATAAGTGTAAGTAAGGTTTCAGCAGGCCTGTGCCCCAGCAGTGGGAACATTAGGCTGATTATTTAAGGACTCAAAGTCAAAAAAGGAAAATAGGGAAGCTTTGTAACTTCCACAGTTCACTTTTTTGACTTTGAGTCCTTACCCGACTTCAAGTCACAGTTTTGACTTTGGCTTATCTCTTCGACTGCCTTTTTTTTTCGCCGTAGTCAGCGATAGTTAGCCGTAGTAAAGAAACGACCGAATATTCGGCCGATACTTCGGATTTATGTTCGGAATAGACCCCCAGTACTAAAGGTTCAATTATAATCAACGGCTAGCTGAGCTTGCTCAATTTCCGCTCCGATTTTCGTAAAATTAATTATTTAGAACTGGTAATACTGCGGTTTAATAACTAAATATTACTAAACTCCATGAATTGGTTTAGGACTTTAGGTAATTAAATAAAGGTAAACAAATCGTAAAAAGGTTTTTTTATAGATGACACTTTCTTGTTTAAAAATACGTTAACTTAACTTAACCAAATTATATGTAATTTAGTTTTTACGATAGTTTCCTCCTTTATTAATGTATCTTAAAGTTTATCATTTATTCTTAAAGCACTCTTCGTCGATGTAACTGTTTGAGCACAATTTTTTAGTTCGATTTATAATAATAGGTAGGTACTATAATATTTTGTAATCTGTGTATTGTAAAGAGCCCAATAAGACAGATTCTCTAACCGTCAACGAATTATAACGTTGCTAAATTGAAGAGTACAACTGTAACGTAGCATGACAACTGAAGTGACAGGGGTTTTACGTATTGTAAAGAGCCCAATAAGACAGATTCTCTCACCGTCAACGAATTATAATGTTGCTAAATTGAAGAGTACAACTGTAACGTAGCATGACAACTGAAGTGACAGGGGTTTTACGTTTAGTCGGTTACTTGACAGCTCTAAGCCAACGGATTAAAGTTGTTTTATATTGAATAAATCAGCGTTAAAAAACCTCTAAGGGCCTATAAATCTATCAAGATAACGACGGAAGGATCTTTATGTACTGCGTTCCAATCTGCGGTGTGATCAACAGCCTCGGACGTGACGGCCCTTGAGAGGAAACCTCAGGGTTTCCTCTCAAGGGCCGTCAAGTACGTTTTCCCCGTGGGCGGTGATTATTAATCAACGGTGACTAATTTCGTAAGATTGACATACAATTACACATTAATCTGCATTAGTTTCCTTCAGTTGATTATTTTAATGAACTACGCTATTGTTTGGAAGAATATCGGCTGCAAGAACACGTGACATTCTTAAACGTTACTTTACGCTTAATATGAAATTTGAAATTACGTTTCAGTTTCAGCCATTGTTATTCGATCTATTTATCAAACAGTATGTTGAACTGAGGAAATTAATAACAGATGTACGCTCATATAATTAAATGGCAACGTTAATTTAATTTCGCCATACCTGACCTAAACAATTGCATTACAGTGATAATTAAGAATGCGGTAGTGGCGATTCACACGGGTTTAATGATATCAATATGTTCTCATAAACATGACGCCGACTACGTGATCTGTGATCAAAGTACATTAATTTCACAGATTCTAATATATAAAGCAGGTAAGGCAGGGGCACCTTACAGCGTTGACCTTTTCGACCGATCGTGATGTGACTAGCGAAAGAATTAATCATGTTTATTGGTAAACACACTTCCTTGCTTCGTGGAATTTAGATTTAAAGGTTCTTACTACCGGAAGGAAGATACCGTTTGTTTGTCATTTAAATGCCGACCTTCCTTTTCAGGTCATAATTATAAAACAGCAAAGCGCATCAAAAATTGAGGCTATACAATCATTGTGAGTGTAACAATTTTCCAATAATGCAAAACTAGCATGATAACGTTAATTGAACCCCCTAGAATGCCCTAGATGATATAATATCAGGATAAACTAATTATAAGTAATGTTTTAAAACGAATAAAAGCTATAATCTGCTTACAAATGATGGATTATTATAGTAAGTACGTACAATGTTGATAAGATAAGCATTCGCTGATAGGCTAGATCCTGTTCAATGTTTACCAAGCTACAATCTAGCTGGAAGTGCTAAGTACGTCTCGTAATCTACACGTTTTGTTTATATACATATACAATTAAATATAATAATATACAATGCATCACACAAGCGCAGTAGAAACGTAACGTTTTGCTAATTCCTATTTTCTATGGTTTAATATCTGCATAGAGCAGGTTGCGCGATATTTTAAATCAAGCCGTAAAATCGCAATGTTTCTCTTTGGTACTTGACTATCTACTTATTTATTACTTATTTAATCGTTGAATTTAACCTTAAGGCGCTGACAAGAGGCAAATGATCTAAGTAGGCTCGTCTATAGGTTTATCTAGTATTAAATATAAACGTACGGTTGGTATTTAATTAATAACAAGAACGTCATAATTGAATGCAGAACTCGGTTGTTTTTAATTTTCGATTACTCAACTTATTTTTGAGTAAATAGATAATTTCTTCATATTTTGCAATAAATTACAAGCGTTGTGTCATCGCGCTTCTCTTTCTTTTGTATGCAGTCTGACAGTGACCGTGGTTTAGCTGTTGTCAGCGTCTTAGGTTCTGAGTTGAGCTGCACGATTACTGACAAATGCGTGCACTGACTGGATAGGTTCACTCAATATGTGTGGTTCTTTCCTCAAAAGACCATTTCATACACCAATCTACATGGTCTTCACAAGATTTGACCAAGATTATGTCTGGACTTTAAAAGAGACTGTGACCTCGGGATTTTGTTTCGGCCTTTCTTCTCAGAGTAGTCAAATAGGAAACGCCGACCTCATCTGGTTTTTTAAAATATGATTGACGTATAAAAGTATTTGTGAAAACCTACTTACAGAAATAAAATCATTTCATTTATTAATTAAATGAATCTTAACTCCTCCTCATACGTTGGTGACAGATTTTATTGCAAAACCGCGATTTATTGAGTCTTCTAATTCGCACCGACCAATCTGTGACCGACTCCTCGACTTTGAGACAATGTTAATAAAACCGCAAGAAATATTTATAAGTACAAGGTCCTGTTGTTAAGCCAAATAAATAATAATACACCTTTTAAGCGGAGTATAAATGCGCATGTTTTTTCGTAACTACGCGTTGGAACAAAGATAACTGAACAATGCAAAGAGCGACGCACGCTGAGACATACTACACTTCTTTGTTTATAACATACAGAAACATGCACATTGTACTTTGAGCTAGGTACCTGCACTTTGTTTCAGGGACTTCATGATTCATCAGCTCAGCCAGTTGGCGTGGAGACTTGCGGTGAAGACAATAACATTTAAATTTTTAGTAGGTACATGCCCAAACTAAACAAGCTTTTATTTTAATTTTCACATAATTTTGACAGGAGAATTAGCGTAAAATCCAAATACTAATGAAACATTGACTGTGTCACATTGACACACATTACACTTGGTAAGTGTAGGTAAGAGTGCGTGCTCATTGAACAATATTTGGCCTTATGCTTCAACGACAACCATAAGTTGAATGGGTCGGTACCTACTTAATCGATCATCAACTATAAAAACCTAAACAAATGGTTGTGTTGTATCTCACAACATGGCCGCGTGACACAGTCACAGCGCAGGCACTGACACGTTACGATGCCGATAAATTCAAATCAGCGGCGCACGCGCAGTGAAAGTGATCCGTCCACTTCCAGCACTGATATCGAGTATGGCCATTATCTCTATGCCCTAGTATACCTACACATATTTTCATTTAACACTACTATAAATAAACAATGACGTTATCAATACGATAATCTGCACATTTTTTGGATGTCTGCCAATACACAGTCAAAAGGCATTTACAATTCAAACAATGCAGTCAGTTCAAGCGGGTATCTAATTTTCACGTTTTATCTCCTCGTTAAACAGTTAAAGTTTCCATTTTCCACTTCAATAAAAAAGAACAATGCACATTATGTTATCACCCATATCGAATTAAAACAACGACCTAGAATTATTTGTATCGGTAATTTCCTGAAAAGCAAGGGACTGTCTGTGCCAAAACACTTGTGCAAACCGCAATGAACTTTAATACAATAGCAACAAGAGTCAGCGACATTTGTAGACACTGCGTAATTTTATAGCACAAACTAGTTTTAGCAAATAAATCGTTGGGTGATTATGACGACATGACAAGTTAGTTGGCACAAATAACGAAATATAATTTCGTCATTAAAAAGTCGGCACTCCACGCATGCGCTTGACGTGAACTCGAAAGATGAACGATATGAGATGGGTAACGGGTTACACTTTTAATTTGTTGAACGCAAGCCACTTTTACGGTACGTGACTAGTTGAAATAGCAATTGCTTTGTTATTGCACAAAAATTGTAAACCAACCCGTATTGTACAGTCAGTGACCTGCATAACCTGACCCCTCTTCTATTATTCTTCTTGGTAAGAGGGGTCAGTTAATACAGGTCACCGACTGTACATGTAAATCAACTACTTGTCCTCATCATCTTCTTGCCTTGCCATTTTTATGGTGTACATAATAAAGAGTGTTGTATTGTATTCTATTCTATTCTTGTCCCATGTTACTTGGGGTCGGCGCAACACGTTTCCTTCTTCCATTCTCCCCTTTTTGGGTGGAAAATAACTTCTCCCGCTCTGGGCGAAACGGGAGGGCGTGTCAGACTTTTACTGACTAAAACCCACCCGTGTTCCTTCATTTGCCTGTGTACCAAGGCCACGATATCCCTTTCGGACAAACTCGCAACCCTGGCAGGCATTAGTACTAACGGACCCCGTCAGTTTGTGCTGACATCTCTTTAAGGCGCGCGTGGAACACAACGCGCCGTCGACCCTGGCCTGGTCCTTATCGAACGGCGAGCTACCCAGCGCTCACCGGCCGCAAGCCCGCGCGTACGGTGGCCGGGAATAGGCCTGCGACTCCCGACGCCCGGGGCGTTTCCCGCGGCGACGAGGGGCGTAATGGCGCAAATTTTGGCGCGAATTACTGCTTCGCAGAAGGTGGTGACGGCCTCACATGCACTCTCGCTCCGAACCATGGCCTAAACCAGGGCCGGACGCGATAGATAACCGCCGCCGATCGCCTCCGTGAAGACACGGCGATGCTCCGCCCAAGCCGGGTAGACCTCCAACGTATGTTCCACCGTATCATCCGAGCGATCCACACAGTGGTAACACCCTGGCATTTCCTCCCGCTTTATCCTGAACAGGAACCTCCCGAAACAACCGTGTCCGGTGAGGACGCCGTGGCGCCTCTCTAGCCACTCCTCAAGGGACACAATTGTGGCGTGCCCATTCCATTCCCCCCTGTCAGCCGACACGCTATCATTCACATCCTTCTCTTTCATATCCTTCCTCACACAATACGTCCATCTTTTCTTTGGCCTTCCTCTACCTCTCCATCCATCAACATTTATATTCTTCACTCTTTAAGTCACATGCGTTTCCTTCCTCCTAAATCAACTACTTGTAAACAAATTAGAAATTCAATAAAAAATACGTTCAATTAACTTAAGATATTACGCATTGTTATTAAATGTATGCTGAAAATTAAAAGTATGTAAATAATTGTGACAATTACCATATTTCATCAGTGTAGCCTCTACTTCAACACACCTATTTACACAGCCTTATTTATAAACGTAGGTTACTTAGAAAATTCATCCGTTTTTACGAATATTACGTGAACGGAGGAGTACGAAATTTGGCACAGTTAAAGTTTATATGGATGAGGAGTGCTGAAAGCTAATATTTTTATGTACCTAATATGCATTAGAAATAAATTAAATGAATTAAAAAACATTACACACACTACCATGCGTTTGACACACACACACACAGTAACAGGGCCTCGTGACTTGAAGATAGACAGGTGACAGAAGTGACAGCTTGAGCATGGAATAAGTAAGTACTACTCATGGAATTAGTAAGTACTATATAGATTGTAAGTAGAGAGACTTCGAATTTCGACCAGTGGGCGACCACTAGTATAGTTAAAAAGATGTCTGAACAAAAGTAAAGTCATGAAGGATCGTAAATCTACTGACCTGTGTCCATCCCATGTCATTGAAGTCCATGATGACGACGGTGCCCCTGACTTGCGACTCGGGCTCCAACATGGCTGCCAAGTGGATCAGGTAGAACAGCCTGAACAGCTGGTCAGCATTCACTTTCTTTGGGTCCCAGGAACCTGTCAGATTAAACTATTCGTTAGTTATGTTAAGGACGCTATCACATTTTTCCTCAAATATCAATGCTTTTCAGGTACCGTATTAACGAATTAGGAGTCACAACTGCAAGGATTTTAAATAATTAATAATAATTAAATAATTTTAGTAAGGAGATAAACTGCGTTGTTGAAAAGTAAAACAATGACACAGATCCTTAATGGGTTAGATAAAAGCAACCGCTACGTTATTGACAGTTAGTGACTTTGTTAAAAGATATAAATTTTCCGAAGAAATGTTTGTGTAATCAGAACAAAAGGCTATTATATAATTATTTCATGCCTGCCTCTTGTGTTAATATGTCAGCTGGAGTGAATGGGTTTTCGTAATGTTTTGTATGCGGCACACTGGTGGGCTGCCACTATTTATGCATATTGCGCATATGCTTCGAATACGGAATTACGTAGACGTCGCATTAGAGGAATCCCACTAGTCCCACAGCTGGCGCCTATTGCTACTTGTTTTCTACTTGACTGAACATTACAACATCGCAAAAGTGAATCAAAACACAATTGAAATAGGTTATGAATTGCTACGAATACGTAATACCTAACAGTGATGATTGTTTGAAGGAAAACAGGATGGCGTCATTCTGAAAATTTGTGGAATCTTTACCATTTTTGTTCTCAATACATCTCGGAGATATCGTATCATCGAGCAGAAAAATAGAAAGTGTTCTCGTAGCGTCTATGGCAAGTACAGTCAAGCGATTAATCATTACAATTTATCAGTATTGTTGTTGTTGGGACAAAGATGCTTCGAATCACGACGCTATTGATATTATTTCGACATATTGATATCTACTTATTCACCCGGAGACAGCTACTACGTAGAATTCCTATTTTCAATACGTTATCTTGTTTTTAAACAAACGTTATTCAATTTCTAAGTAGGTAATCACATTTGTAATATTTTTGTGGTGAATCTAATTATTGATTGAGTGAAGTGGATTGGAGCTTTAATATATTATATGTAAACATCATGACCTCTAAACGACTAAGTACATTTAAATATTACTTGTTGAGTTCAAAGGTCGATATATTGCATGAATGGTAACTGTTTCCCAGCCCTTTGTAGACACAACACTAAGATTAAATATCAATCAATGGAAAGACGTCTTTTATCTGGAGGTCAGCTCTATTCTTTCAAATAAAGTTCTATGTAACAAACCGACAGTTTTCGTAAATAAAACGATTAGTTGAGTGAGTAGCTTACCTCCAACGTTAACGACGAGAACCCTCCTGCCCTTGTAGTCACGGCCCTTCAAAACGTTCACGACCTTGTGGTCGAGGAACGCCACTTTTTCGTGCTCAGGTAATAAGTTATCGAGCAATGATGCGTTGTCACGTTTGAACTCGGCTGTACGACGCATCTGTAAATATATATTCGTTTTTATTTACTACGAAAATAAGGTACACACAGCTATTAAGGCATGTATGCGATTCAATTAAGAATAGGAATGACCGTGCGCCATATTGTGACGTTTTAGCAAAACAGCGCCTCGTTTACTCATTTTGGAGCAAAGTCAGGGGAGATATAACAAAAATAAATGACAAAACTGATAACAACAAATTTAACTAAAAACGGATACCAACAAATTTTCTTTGTAAGCCGTATATTTTAAGTTTAATTTGACAGATTGAGGTCATTGACGTTCCTATTCTTAGTTGGATCGCGTTGTACGTATAGGTAGTGAATATAGAGGGGGTTGTGGCTAAGTAATAACAGCCGCACGGGTCGATCGATCAGGTTAAGCTACGTTTGCCGCGGTTGGTCCGTGGATGGGTGACCATCTTTACATACCAAGACCCCGTGTCTCGGAAAGCACATTAAGCCCTTGGTTCCGGCTGTCATTTGTGGATCCTTAACAGTCGTTACGGGTCGTTAGAAGCCCGAAAGTCTGACAACCAGTCATACCAAGGGGTATTGTGTTACCCAGTAACTGGGTTGTGGAGGTCATACAAGCAGTCGCTCCATGTAAAATACTGGTATTCAGCTGCATCCGGTTAGACTTGAAGCCGACCCTAACATAGTTGGGAAAAGGCTAGGCAGATGATGATGTAGGTAGGTAGGTAGGTAGTGAATAGGCACTAAATTCTGTAGGTCGTTATGTCATCATTTATATAACGGTTTCTTGCCCATTCTTCTCCATACAAAACTACCTTTTGGAAGGGGCAACTATAATAAATTCTATTTTTTTGTACATTTTGATATTCAAAAGTTCCTCTGTGCCTATTTGAAATAAATATTTTGACTTTGACTTTATTCGATAAAACTTATATTATTAAAACAACAGACTCCCTAATAAATCGATAAAAGACAAGGTTCTAATAGCATTTTTACAAACAAGTGAAAGCTACGAAGGCTCAGTGTTAGGCCTTTATCTCCTCAAGATCAATAGAGAAGACACAAACGCGCGAGCAGTTTTGTTTCCAGGCAATGATATTGTTATAATCAGTGATCGGAAAAGGTGAGCTAAAATACCTAAAGTTCGAAAAAGAACAGAGTCAAAGTGGAGATTTCCTTACGACAATTTTTTTTTCGGAATAGGTATTTATTATTTATATATTAATATTGTTTTTTTTTACAATGCACGGGGGTGACACAGAGGGGGTTAAATTTCTGTAATGTTTTTCCTAGGACGCACCGTTTTTGAGATATTTGAATTTCAAAATTTGATATTCAAATATCCCGAAAACGGTGCGTCCGTTTAAAATTTTACAACATTTTTAAGAAAAAAAAAATTGTCGTAACGATGTCTCCACTTTTTTTAACTTTGTTCTTAGAACTTTAGGTATATTATTCCGATCACTGGTTATAATATAATAAGGTGTTAAAAAGTGGCCCGGAACCAATGAGGTTATAAATGTATACGGAGTTAAAAAATTAACCCGACAAACTTAGAGAAATTGCAAAAAAAAAAACTACTGTTCCATACAGTTTAGAACAGTAGGTACACACATTAGTACGGAACATCAGTTTATTTTTAATAATTTCAATGTTGGTGCCACAGTAAAAGTTATTCTGTTCGATGGTCGAAAGCACTCCTCGGGTTAATTTTTAAACCATATATTATAACCTCATTGGTTCCGGGTACTCTTTGTATATATAATTTCTTTGGAATTTTAGGACATTGTGAAGCATTAAATAGTATCAGTTACAAGAAACAATCAATTGGAAACAGACAGAAGTGAAAATAGCAATACATGAATAGTTACTTTTACTTTAAAATCTAGATTTACTGGCTTGCAATGCAAAGCGTTAGTTCGAAAGAGACGTAAACAATCCGCTGTGAAATCAAGTTCTCAGCAAGTTTTCCATACATTAAACTTATTTAATTTATGTACTGTACAGTGCTTTCCGGCGAGAAACTTTAGCTTCAAAGAGAAAATACTTAATGATATAATTAGAGCTGGGCTAGACGTGTTCGTATAATTTGCCGGTCTACCTGTCTGCAGTCTGGATCTAGCACATTTCGACGAACCAGTCTCGTGCGTCTAATACTAGTTATTACGAAGCTGATATAATTTTATCAGCCTCTAACGTTTTTGGCAAAAAACTGTAACAAGGAAGTTTACATGTTTTTATATTTAAAATAGTGTTAGGACCTCCTTATAAAATATAGTATTTTTTTATGATTAAAATCTGCCGTTTCTTATGACTGCCGTCGTTGACAATCACTTGTTGTCTTAATAATTTAGTTATGATTTCCTGTACTATGACTATAGTACCTACGGTTATAATGCGAAGTGTTTGATTGGGAAAATATGTAAAAGAATAGAATAGAATACTCTTTAATATGTAAGATAAAAATTACAGATAAGTATAAACGTAGAAATTTTACATAGGGTGAATTTAAAAGTTTGTACTTATTACAAAAAACCGGCCAAGTGCGTGTCGGACCACGCACAATGAAGGGTTCCGTAGTTGGGATATATTTATCCCAAAAACAAACTTAACAATTTTCCAACTGAAAGTGTAAGTTTGTACTCGCAAAAATATTTTTTTTTAATGTGATAAAACTACAAATTAACGATTTTCAGACTTTTTCCTTTACTTGTGATGTGAGACTTTGCTTCTTGCCAAATTTCATGATTGTAGGTCAACGGGAAGTACCCTATAAGTTTTGATTTATTTGCGAGTATCAAAATAAGTCGCATAAATCACCGTATTTTTTTATTGCGTTGACTTAGAAGTTTGTTTTTTTAGTACTCCAAGGGACCGTAGACCTACGTATTTGATATTAATTTCAACTTGAATCCTCCACGCGTTCCTGAGAAAAAGGGTCTTGACAGACTGATAAGTACTATTTCTTTAAATAATGTAACTTTGTGTCAATTATGTGTGTATTACCGGCGTGTTTGGTCTCTTACACATTTCCAGCCCACATAAGCTGGTAGTGTGTCGGAGAGCAGATGCACAGACTTTGTAGCTGTAATTTTGAAAAACTGTGTAATTTCCTTTTTAATCTAGTTACCATCAATAATATTGTTGTTGCTGGTCATGTTGTGCGATTACGCTTTGGGTGACAATCAGGTCAAAACCTATAATGTGATCCCACTGACATACTGTGATTGTTACCTGTTGTAGTTGCCTTGTGAATAAATAAATAAATGATAGACAGACGAAGTGATCCTAAGGACTCAGTTTTTAGGGTTCCGTACCCAAAGGGTAAAACGGGAACCCTATTACTGAGGCTCCGCCGTCTGTCTGTCTGTCTGTCCGTCTGTCACCAGGCTGTATCTCATGAACCGTGATAGTTAGACAATTAAATTTTCACAGATGATGTATTTATGTTGCCGCTATAACAACAAATACTAAAAACAGAATAAAATAAATATTTAAGGGGGCTCCCATACAACAAACGTGATTTTTTTGCTCGTTTTTATAGATAATGGTACGGAACCGTTCGTGCGCGAGTCCGGCTCGCACTTGGCCGGTTTTTTTTACTTTTGAGGTACGGAACCTTAAAAATTGACAATTTAACTCTTTCCTGTAATCTCAACTTGTTATCACAATAATCGGATAGTTTACATCATCTGTGCAAAACACAATGCAGCTCATTTCCTTGTTAGTTTCGATAATATGGCAATTCAGTGATGAAAACAACCGGTGAGTAATTTGTTGTGAAAAGAAGTGCCCAGAAGGTAGCCTATAGCACTTACCTATTTTATTATCAGCCTATAATGTGCCCCCTACTGGGACACAGACCTTCTCTCTGTGAGAGGGAGTGCGCCGTAATCCAGCACGCGGGCTCAGTGCGGGTTGGTAGATGTCACATGTCTTCGAATTTTTAGTTCTAGGTTAGGTTTAGGGTCTAGTAACTGATCAGACAAACCATTTACACCAGAGAGTGCGTAGAGTTCTGAGTGTTGGGATTTCTATACATTTTGATGCTATTTTTGAGGTATTTAGGGTTCCGTACCTTAAAAGGAAAAAACGGAACCCTTATAAGATCACTCGTGTGTCTGTCACAGCTGATTTGCTCCGAACCTACTGGACCGATTAAGTTGAAATTTGGTACACATGTGGGATTCTGTGACCCAAATACGGACGTGTTACGTAAATAAATTAATTTTGAATATGGAGGTCATTTTTGCGGGGAAAATTAGAAAATTAAAAAAAAAAGTTTTGCTGACCATACCGTGTGACATATCAAATGAAAGGGCTTATTTGAAAGATTTCCTATATATATTTTTATAATTTTAAAATAAACACTTTTGAAATTATTTATGAAACTAGATGAAAAATTACTATTCCCCCTCCCTTTATCTCCGAAACTACTAAGCGTAAAATTTTGAAAAAAATACAGAAAATAGTTCTTTACTTATATATTACAGGAAAACCTATAAGAAATCTGTGATCTTAAAATAACATGGTAAATCACTCAATATTGTGCGTACAAACTTACGTTTGCAGTTAGAATGTATGGAGGATCATGTTTTTCAACTACAATGTTAAGATTGTTCTTGAGATAAATTCATCCCAACTACGGAACCCTTCATTGTGCGCGCTTGCCCGGTACTCACTTGGCCGGTTTTTTTGTTTCATGAACAACTTCGGTATGGAATGTCGGTTTGATCAGTAGGGCCTTAGGCGCTCTAGATCTCCCCCATCCGTACTCTGGAAAGCTGCTATCAGATCTCATCCCAATCGTAACCTGACGGAGAACCGAGGTTTCAAAATGATCTCGTTTGTATGAAAATTTTGCTCTGAGTACTTAGTTTTGACGGTAAATGTATTTAACTATTTACTTCTGTATAAAGTGAAGCACGTTCTGTAAAGCACGTAACAAGTTGATGAATGGGACAGCTTACACACGCAGCCCATACAAACTACAGGTAATCAATAGCTTATTAATTTACTGCTACTTGGCATGGCGCGCACAAATTTCGGACGTACGAAACAAATCGGTACATGCAGGTATGTGCGTCAAACATATGCTATTAGAATACTCATACGAAGGTAGCTTGCATTGTTTTCTTAGGAAAATTGCTGATATTAAGATAATAGGCATCAGACACGCACGTCTCAGCAATTTTTTTATATTTTGTGTCTTGCACCCAAAATTATAGCAATTTGAGCGGTGCAACGTATGTTTATCTACTTCACGGTCAACAATTTCTTGAAAAATCATACTCAAACATTGCTCAATAGAAGACTGTAACGTTTAGTAAGCTGCTTAATATTTATTTCTTACTTATAAGTACGTTTGGCCGCCAAAATTGTGTTGCTAAGATTGATTGCCCAAGAACTAGAGGCCGGTTAACGACTGATTGCAGTTTGCAACTCTCATAGTTGGCACGTATGGCCACCACACCATCGCAGCGAGGTGTTGCCTAATACCTCAAGTGTTATTATATTTAATAACGTCTGATTGTGTCTGCCTTTGTGAACTAGTACTCTCACCTTATGCAATTCACAACGATCTACGATGTCATTAATTTCGATTACGTTTGTTGTCTTAAGGTCCATTGCCTGTTTCTCCACCTCCGGATAAGTACTATCGACCAGATTGTTTATACACCTCCAAATAGGCACTGTTGAATGGCAAAAAAAATCGAAATACATAGAAATAGAATTTGTATGGAACTGTCAGCATTGGAACTTATCCGGAGGTGTAACAGGGCCTAAAAATAAAATAGCTTAGCAAACAAAACAGATAAAGTAACTGATACTCGTATTCTACTTAATTGAAGGAATCAAACTTTGAAGAACGTTACAGATCTATTTAAATAAATTGCTATCGTTAAAACTGTGACATATTTTATAATTTCGACACGCGTGCTTATTTTATACAAAACATTCATTAACTGTGAACCGAGACACGATAATTATCAATAAATGACGCCTCTGTATGTTATTCCAACGGCCAACTGTTATCAAAACAGATACCTATCATATCCAGTACATACCTATGTTCAAAGGTAACTAATTTATTATAAACAATTCTCTAATACATTGCTCGCATGTTATGTTTAGTAATTAGGCTTTATCATCCACCTTGTGTTATTATTTGCATGCAAGGTCAAATTGTAGCGTTTGAAATACGTATCCATCTTAAAATTAATAACAGCTCTGAAATTAAAATAAACGAGAATATTGCGGCAACTCTGCCTATGTCCAAGATCAGGGTTTCCCAAACTCATATTATATACCATACCATGATAACAGTATTTACGAATGGCTATGTAAGCGTATGCTTTTTATGCACCGCAGGGGCACATCTAAGTAAACACTATCCCAGTTCGAGAGATCCTGTTCTAGACAGTAAACATAATATCTAGAATTCTAGACACTATCCAAACAGTGATGTTATTATGTACACATAAGTAGGTAATTTAATAATATCTAATGCTTCTTTAGCAAATAAGATTACATTTATGGAAAGTAAACATACTTATTAAAGCTAATACTGGTATAACATACTCGTATACCCTTACTACATTATTATGTTTTTAATGCAAGCCAAATTAACATAAGCATTTGTAAATGCGCGTACGCAACACATTCGTTCCACGTCAAAGTGCATCATAGAATCGTGTTTCTAAAATATTTGCTTAATTACCCTTATATTTCTCCAACGGTTGTTAAAATAATTCTACGCATTAATGAATTAACTTTTAATTTGTAAGCTCCATGAAACACATGATTAGTTATTGTTCGGAAATCATAGCATTTTCTCTATGTGGAAGAAATAGTCACAAGGGTCGAAAGGAATCAATTCCCATACGATTAGACGCCCGAGCGTAGTTAGGGCGGCTATAGTCCGAGTGGGAATTGGTGACTTTCACCCGTGTTAAACACTCAACTTTTATATCGAATATTTGTAAAGTAAAAATTGTAGGTTTTCCAAAATATTTTATTTTCCTGTTTGCTCGCCACTTCATGAAATCATTGTATGTAAGTATTTAAATATCTTTCCTTTGAAATTTCTGAAAAAAGATTTTTGATTACTGTATTCGCCTCGTCTTTAATTTAACCGAATCTGGGGTCAACATTTCAGAATCGCTTGAACTCATTTTTATTAATTAGTCAAATATTAATCTCTAAAACCGAGATTTTTAATAACAGAGTTAGTATCCTGCCAAATTATATAGTATTTTTTTAAATTTTAAACATTGAACACGCCGCGTCACCGCCGCGGACCGTCCCGTTTAATAGGTATTTTTTTTTAAATTCACACTGGCTGTTTATACAGCCACAAGACCGCAGCATTTTTTTTTATTTTAGTCGATATTTTTCTAAATTATGTTACGTTTCGTAGCCGACTACCTAACCAAATATAATTCTATTTTTTAAAATAATTCCCGCCCTAGGGAGGAAAGCCATTACTATGAGTTTTTTCCCGCCCAATGGTGGGGAGGAGCGTCTTCCACCCGCTACTCAGATCAAACAAACACTACTTTCCGAGTATGAGAAATGAAAACATTGTTTTCAGAATTGTGAGTCATACCTACAGCGCACAATAGGAAGGTATTAGTATTACTATATATCGGTTTATGAATTAATTATTTGTCCTTGCTTAATGATAATATAAATTCTTGTTAGTACGGTATAAGAAGTGTATGTTTTCATACAAACAACAGATACTCTGCACCAGAATCGTGGTGTTCGAATTTGGGATAAACTCTGATTTCAGGCGATACCTAAGCATACTTAGTTTTTACCTGAAAGACCCGGCAACCTAAGGTTCAAAGCTTACAAAGTGCACTATAATTACCATACCATGCACTGATTAGATTCAAAAAAAATAATGGAAACACCACTGCTGAAACAAACGACAATCTACTATTAGCTAAAGGTTCGTACAGACTGGTGCGTAATCGCGGGCGCGACGCGATACTAGTAGCACAATTTCTTTGTCGCTGCCTGTCGCGCCCGCGATATCGCGCGAGTCTGTACAAGCCTTTATGCGGACTAGTAGGTATATCATGAATATCCGGGTCGTGCCGTGATAACCGACCGGCGAAGTCCGATGGTTCACTCGGCAATGTTTCACAAACCAGATCATGATCGCGCCCTTTGGACAATACCTAGTATCGTAATCAACATCAAGGTTCATTTTGTTTTGAAATTCTAGTCTTTGTTACTTTATACCTACTGTCTTTAGGTCGATTGCCTTTGTTCAAAATTTTTCATCGTGTACATTGTTTATCGAAATAGTTCAATGTCATCTAACTTTACGAGGGTACCAACACTTTGTTGCATGAGAGTTGCAAAAGCCATAAACAAACTTTACTCCATTGCTTGGTTTTAGTAATTAAATAAAGGTAAATAAAAAGGGTTTTTTATAGATGACACTTTCTTGTTTAAAAGTACGTTGTAACTCATAACCAAATTGAATTTATTTTTGATTTTTACAATAGTATCCTATTTTATTACTGTATGTTAAACTTTATTATTTATTCTTAAACTACTCTTCGTAGATGTAATTGCTTGAGCACAATTTTTTTGTTAGATTTATAATAATACTATAATATTTTGTAATCTGTCTATTGTAAAGAGCCCAAAAAGACAGGTTCTATAAACATCCACGAAGCAAAACGTTGTTAAATTGAAGAGTACAACTGTGACGTAGCATAACAACTGAAGTGACAGGTATTACGTTTAGTCGGTTGACAGCTCTCTCGTCACGTGTTTTTTACCTTTATATAACTACCTAAACCAACGGTATATAAGTTTTTGTATCTCTTGCTAGCTAAATAACTCTTAATTTAGCTCCTTACTATGAAACTTCACGACCTCTACGAAATTTCAATATTAACAGGAATTTAGGATCAGTTCAGTATTTAAGTTTGCTGCTTTGCATTACATACCGTAGAAAATGTCTATAAAACGATAATTTCCTAGTTTGAAAAGCGATTAAACACGTGACCGTAATGAAATTTTCAGTAAAACGAAAGCCGCACATGTGTCTTATTGGCTACTTGCTTCAGTGCTCGTACAGTCGTCGAGACCTTGCGGGCTTGCAGCCTGTTTTCCCGGCGTTTACAGCACCGTGTAACTGGTGTATTGCAAATCTTCCGCGCGAGGCATGCAACCACGCGGAGTTGTTTGCTAAACAAACGTGCACAATGCGAAGAGTGTGTCAGTGTTACTGATAGTGCAGACTGCAATCAAATCGTAATAATTATAATCATCAAATAATTCGCTCACCTACTCAACTTAATTTCCTAAGATGCTAACTAGATGCAGAAATTACAAAGTTGTTAAAACTTTTAAAAGATATGACAGTATTAAGGAAAACTCCCTAACTTCCATTCTGTCAGCAGTAACTGAATTCAATTCAATTCAAATTCAATTTTTATTCAGGAACAATTCACATTGTGTTTGAAATAAAAATTGAATAGTTTGAACCAAAGATAAAAACAAAGCGAAGGCGAAAGTTTAGGTAACTTATTTATCAAGTCTAAGAAAATGTCTGATTGCTATATCAAAATGCCAATGAACTTAAGATGGAAAAATTATTAATTGCTTGTTGAATATCATGACATTACAAAATACTACCCTTTTATTTTTTAAACATATTGTAGTTTCTACGGTTAAAAAATAATCAAAAACCTAGCAACACTATTAGACGGATGGACTTACTTTAATCGATATCTACATCTTTATTATTAGCTGTTGTTGTCAGATTAACCGGCTCAACCACTCGTGCACTGTGCAATAGGTATGTTTAGTTGCAAATAATAATATGTGTTAATTTATAGAGTGGCTGGCATTGAACGGAGTCAGTGTTTATCGTCATATTTGCGCGAAAACAAATATGTGGTAGCTATCAAAACAATAACATGTATCGAAAAAACATATATACCTACATGATACGAAGGTAACATAAACAAAGAAAATAAATCTATGCTGAAAGGATTGTATTGTTTCTTTCAGTGATTCTTTATAGGCAGTGATAAGGACCTACCTATGTCAAATGAAGCCTGCCTGTCAAGATACTTTAGTTCTCAAACGACAGCGTTTTAATATGCAGTGCTCAAGTCGTCATCTGCCTAGCCTTTTCCCAACTATGTTGGGGTCAGCTTCCAGTCTAACCGGATGCAGCTGAATACCAGTATTTTACACGGAGCGACTGCCTATCTGACCTCCACAACCCAGTTACTGGGTAACACGATATCCCTTGGAAAGACTGGTTGTCAGACTTTTTGGGCTTCTGACGACCCGTAACAACTGTCAAAGATCTACAAATGACAGCCGGGACCAACGGCTTAACGTGCTTTTCGAGGCACGGAGGTCTCTTGGTATGAACAGATGGTCACCCATCCACGGACCAACCGCGGTAAGCGTAGCTTAACCTGATGGATCTACCCGTGCGGCAGTTATTATTTAGCCACAAGCGACCTAGACCTAGTACAGCACTGTGAGCGAGCCAGCCTAGATCTCATCATCTGCACGGACTCGAACGCCCACCACCCGCTCTGGGGCAGCGACGCACCGAACTCCAGGGGAGAGGTACTATCCACCTATTTATTTTCAACTAACCTTAACATCGTGAACCGCGGCTCAGAACCCACTTGGGTCACAGCTCGAGGACAAACGATCATAGACTTAACGCTTGCTACTGAAAACGTGACACACATCATCACAAACTGGCACGTGTCAGACGAGCCTTCTTGCTCAGACCATAGAAGAATCCGCTTCAAACTCACAACCAACACCAAAAAACCCGTACCAAAACGAAATCCACGGCGCACTAATGTGCCAGGATATAAACGTCTCCTAGCCTCCATGCTAGATAGGCACCTTACACTGACAACCATAACTGACCCTGCGCGCTTAGAATACACTGTGACAAAGCTATCAGAATACATAACCGAAGCTTACCATGCATGCTGCAAACTAAGGTCGCCACAAGCCAAGGCTGTGAGGAACCCCTGGTGGAACGCCGAACTTAGTAAACTCAGAGATGCACTTCGTAAGCAATTCAACAGAGCCAAGAACACCAGACTCCCGGAAGACTGGGAGCTATACAAAGAAACCCAATATTTGTACAGGAAACAGATCAGGACTGCCAGGAGAACAGCCTGGCGGAAGTTTTGTGAATCCATCGAGACAAATAATGAAGCCGCAAGGGTAAGGAAGATCCTATCAACTGACCAGGACCGAACCCTCGGCGCGCTGAAAAAGCCCGACAACTCATACACAATAACTGACCATGAAGCCAGTAAGGTCCTTCTGGAGACTCACTTCCCAGACTGCAGGCTCTTAGAAGACAGGACCTGGGAGGTTGTGCCAGAATGGACCCCAACGGATCAAGACTGGTCAAGAGCCCATAATATAGCAACAGAAGATCGTATAAAGTGGGCTATCAACACGTTCCAGCCATTTAAGTCCGCAGGGCTGGATGGCATTTTCCCAGCCCTGCTACAGTGGGGGATAGATCATCTGACACCATGGCTGCTAGAGATTTATCGAGCGTGCTTAGCACTCAGACACATACCACTAGCATGGCGCGAAGTGAAGGTCATTTTCATACCCAAACCTGGCAAAACCGACTACACACAACCCAAGGCTTATAGGCCTATTAGCCTCACATCCTTCTTACTGAAAACCCTGGAGAGGCTCTGTGATAGACACATTCGAGACGGACCTCTCCGGGTAAAACCACTCCATAAACAACAGCATGCGTACTCCACAGGCAAATCAACAGAATCCGCGCTACACAGCGTGGTCTCTAAGATTGAATGCGCAGTGGACCACAAATGCTCATCACTGGCTGCCTTCATTGATATCGAGGGCGCCTTCGACAAAACCATGTTCAACAGCATTAACATGGCGTTAGATAGACACAATATAGACTCGACCCTAAGCGGCTGGATCACCAATATGCTCAAAATGAGAGCTGTACAAGTCACGGTAAATGACACTACAAGGGCCATCGTGGCGAAAGGCTGCCCGCAAGGAGGTGTCCTCTCACCGCTTCTATGGAACCTGGTAGTAGACAGCCTCATCAAAACACTAAATGACAAAGGTTATTTTACCGTAGGCTACGCCGACGACATAACCATAATAATAAATGGCACCCACGAAAACACCTTATGTAACCTAATGCGCCAGGCTTTGAAAATAGTAGAGGACTGGTGCAACAAACACCAACTGTCGGTGAATCCAACAAAAACCGAACTGATTCTCTTCACAAAAAAGAGGAAGTTGGCGACACTACAACTGCCACGATTCTTTGGAACTACCCTAAGCCTGGCAACTGAAACCAAATACCTGGGCATCTATTTGGACAAACAGCTGAACTGGGCAAAACACACCAACCACATCACCACAAAAGCCAGCATATCACTATGGCAGTGTAAGCGACTGCTTGGAAGGAATTGGGGTATCAGCCCCAAAGTCACCCACTGGCTATACACCACAGTCATTCGACCAATTATCACATACGGCTCACTGGTCTGGTGGCCCAGGACGGACCTGAGCACAGCCCAAAAAGACCTCGAAAAACTGCAGCGGTTCGCTTGTGTAGCAATAACCAGCAGCATGAGCACTGCACCCACTGCCGCACTGCAAGTAATGCTGGGACTGCCACCCCTGCACCTCATCGTGCGAGAGGAGGCAGCTCTGGCAGCCTTCAGGCTATATATATCGGGAACCCTGAGCAGAGACTCTAGGGTCAAGCACACACGCATAAGGGAAGATGCAATCAAACGACAACCGATGATGGCATCACCCTGCGACAAAGCCCCGAAACTACACTTCTTTCAGAAGCACTACAACATCATACTCACAGAAGAACGGTGTGACTACTCAGGCCCGAAGGAGATGAGAGTATACACCGACGGATCAAAGACCGACTCCGGAACCGGAGTCGGAGTTTTCTCACATGACTTCAACATAAATATATCCAGCCCGCTGGGATTGTTCAACACCGTCTACCAGGCGGAATGTGTGGGCATTATACAAGCGGCTTACGCCATAGAAGCCAGGAGAGTTACGGACACCCGTATACGTATACTCTCCGATAGTGCCTCAGTCTTGCAATCCTTGGGGAAAAATTATATTACCTCCAGACTAACACTAGAATGTCACAACGCACTGGAACGGGTGACAGTGTGCAACCGTAATACAGTGACACTGCAATGGATAAAAGGACACAGCGGATCACTAGGTAACGACGCAGCTGACCAACTTGCTAGGAGAGCATCCAGCACGTCAGTCTGTGGACCCGAACCTATCGTACCCATCCCCTTCAACCAACTACGCAGGTGGCTACAAGAGTTCACCCACACACAAGCACAGAACTGGTGGACCTCGACACCGGGCTGCAGGCAATCCAGGGAAGCTATGCCGTCCTTAGATGGCAGGCTAACCAGGTGGTTGCTACGCCTGGACAGGAACGGCCTGCGCCTAGTGACGGGGACCATCACGGGACACTGCTCACTGAATAAGCACTTCCACACAATAGGCATAACGGACAGCCCTCTGTGCAGGGCTTGCATGGAGGCTGAAGAAACCGTTGCGCACGTGCTCTTTGAATGCACAGGCGTCACCCAGATCAGAACAGAAACCCTCGGGTCACCCAGATCTTTCACGGATATATTAAGCAGACCAGGAGACCTAATCAGCTTCTGGAGGGGGGTGGGCTGGTTGGAATAAACAACGACGGCCGCCATGGCCCACGCACAATGGTCCACATGAAGGACTAAGTGCGGAAACCGAACCCGCTAACATAACATAACATAACATAGCCACAAGCTCCTCATGCAGTGCTCAAGTATGTGTTACAAAAGCAATTACCACATCCGAAACCAATTAATATAAAGTTGGATTCGTATCATTCCGACCTAAGTTTTTTCGTGACCCCGACTGCTTGAAAAATAACATTTCTAATGTATTATTTACGATACGCCGACAATTTAAAAATACAGCGGTAAATAATGATGGGTGATAACTGATAACAGTTATCTCGTTGTGATAAGTATTGAACTTTGACATTGCGTCGCGTGGTTTATCTTTGCCTTCCCGACGGCAAACGGGCAGATTCCTATGTATATGTTTATAAACAGAGGAAATTGTTTAACTAAAAGATAACTCGATGACACTTCAACTGTGGAATTGGACTCATCAGTCATCGTGTTATTATTGCTATATCTACTAGATATTTTAAGAATTCCATAGATATCTATTATGAATACTATAGACAATAGCAAACCTAGATGTTTTGATATAAATGAGAATCATTTTGGTAAACACTGAACCGCCCTGAAGAACCACCAGCTTTATTTTAGTTAGATACCTACAATTAAGTTTTCATTAAAATCCAGGATGGCCAATTCGGAAGTATACAACTTTAAATTAAGATATTTTATTATTACAAACGAAAATTACTGGATATTGTTCTATAATTATCTATATTATTCAGGCTTGTCAATTTTATACGGTAAATAAGATCTGCCTAATCTAATCAATTTTTATTCTTAAAAATGCGATCCCTTTTCATCGTGTTTTTCATAAAATTTTCGCACACTTTATTAGCTAACTCTAACAAAGTCACAGATATTCTGCTTTTCGTATTCAAGATTGACTACGACACGTCCGTTTAGATAACCCCACAGGTAAAAAGCCAGGACGTGTCGTGAAATCATCAATGACCAAAATGTATTCGTAGAAAAATTGTGTCATCTTTAAATTCGATTAAGAATTTCAGGATAAAATTACTAATAAAGTTCGTTGCCCCACACTAGGAATTTCTCCTGTATTGTGGGTGCGTTTACAAACATTGACAATGAACACACACACACACACTGAAAGTATTGCGGTGGTCGTGGTCTTATCCACGGTGCATAACGAATTCGCCGCATTCTTACTAAATAATAGACAATAAACAACTGAAAAATTTGGTGTCAAATCAGAATGGGGGCTAAAAAAAGTTGTATACATCCTAATTGGCCACCGGTTACAACAAATTACGAATATTTCAGTCTGAAATCGAGAGACATTCGAAATGAAATCGTTTATTCTGTAAATAGGATATCGGAATCACTTTTACACGTCATATTAAAAAATAGGGCCGAGTCCGGGGTTCGATTTCCAGGTCGGGCGAAGTGTTTATTGGGTTTTTCCACCAGGAATTTCTCAGTAGCAGCCCGGAGTCTGGATTTGTGCCCAAATGATGGCAATAGGCTCGCCCCCTATTACATGGGACTTAAACATAACTGGCGAAATGTGGGTGTACTATAAGTGCGCCTCTGCCTAACCCTTCGGGGATTACAGGCGTGATGATATGTTTATTAAAAAATAAGCTAGATGTAGTCGACATTTCCTATGTGACTACCCCTGAGAAGAAATAGCGAAACAAACTCAGGGTCAAAGTCTCTTTTAAAGTCCAGACATATCTTGGTCAGATCATCTGAGGACCATGTAGATCCGTGTCTGAAATGGTCTTTTGAGGAAACAACCACACAAATTTGAGTGGACCTGTCCAATCATAGCAAGCATTTGTCAGTAATCGTGCAGCTCAACTCAAGTCTTAAGGAGCTCAACGTCTCGACGAACAATACCAAAGAGAGGACATTTGGGTAGGCCGATTTTTTGACGTTCAAAAGTGCCTTTTGACTATGTGCCTAATTGAAATAAATAATTTGACTTTTGACTTTTTTTTTGACCGCTTATAGTGCTCAAAATGACAGACCATCTTTAAAACTAACTCAGAAAAAGAAAAAAAATGAAATTATTTACAGAAAAAAGAAAAAAAAATACCCACAAAAATGCACACATTCACAATAAATTAAAATAATAAATATGTATAATACTTTTTAAAGTAAAAAGTTAGTTCATAAGTTAAGTTCGTTCATAGGTAACATAGCATAATCAGCCTATATGTTCCCACTGCTGGGACACAGGTCTCCTCTCTGTGAGAGGGAGTGGGCCGTAATCTACCACGCGGGCCCAGTGCGGGTTGTTCCTAGGTAACCGTTACTTCTAAATCATTGAACTGTTCACATGTCAATGCCGTAATCAACTCTTATAATTTACTAACTACTACGAGTACTTAGCTTACTTACTTACTTTATTTACTACTTTTTTTATTGTTTTTTTTTGTAATTTTTTGTGCCAATAATCCTTGTGTTGGTCGAAATAAACGTTTTTATTTATTTATTTATTACTACTCCTCGTACAGTAGCTTTATAATAAGTTAAATAATAAAGAACAAACACATACTTATAAAAAGTTAACGTTCTCAAGATATTGGTTATCCAGCTTTAATTGTTATTGTATAACATTGTCACTGCATTACGATATTATTATGTAAGAATGCACTGTGTATACTTACTTACGCCGCTAATAAATGGATTCCATGTCAATTGACATAATAGAATCAACGAGGTTTTCAAATAAGTGTGAGGTTGCAACATCTTTTACCGAGAGCCTCTTTATTTTTGCTTGCAACGTAAAATTGAATTGTGCTATTATAACTTTAACGCTAACGCTTTCTTGCAGTACTGCCTACACATTTTGAATAATATAAACATTAAAATTGAGATAAGAAATTGAGAGCCTAATATGGCATATAAATCATTGAGAAATTCGGAATGATTGTTATGTAAACTCTGTCTGCAGCACAGTGCCGACCTACTCTTTTGAAAATTTAAGAAGCTCTCTAGAACTTTAAAGCCTTTTTTTTGGGTGGGAAATTATCAAATAACTTCTGCCGCTAAGGCGGAGCGGGAGGGCGTGTCAGACTTTTACTGACTAAAACCCACCGTGTTCCTTCAGATGCCTGTGTGCCAGGGCCACGATATCCCTTTCGGACAGGCTCGTAACCCTGGCAGGAATTTCTATAAACGTCACTTAGCTCGTGCTTTAGCTTAGACCGGTTCACGTCTGTTCACAGTTGTGCGACAGTGATAGGAATAACGCTTAGTTAAAGTACGTGCTAAGTAACGTTTATTGATCTCGGGCTACGAACACACTTACGCCACATAATTAAAAGTTCTTTCAAGTGCTTTCAGACTAGTAAATCGTTAAACGAGATGCATACTAAGAGATAAAGTATTTTTTTTTTAATTCTGTACCGTGCTACGGCCCCTAATCATTATTTAGACAAATTATCGACACTTCTGCTAATGATCCCTTAATGACCAAAGGGCCAAGAAGGCAGTTTCATTTACATTCACATAGCTCATTAATAACGTCTGTGGTCACTTTTATTTTAAATTATCTCAATAACACGGTGAATGACTCTACACGAATTTTACTTTGTCAATTATTTTATAAACATGCCTTTGTTGATTATTGATTAATTCAATTCCTGCAAAAAGGTTTATAGAACACAAACCTCATTATTTCGGTATAAAAGTATCTCGTAAATAATACATAGGTTAGGTAACATTTTGGAGGAGATGTTCCAACCTCAACTAGAGGCTCCATCACATTTAAGTAGGTTATGATCACTGTTTATTATGCTTGATATAAACCGTATAATAACTGGGGTCTAGGACAAGACAACGAAACCGTTTGTAATTGAAGTTGCCAAACATCACTACATTATGTAGTTGAGTTACGCAAATTTAGTAGGCTGTAACAATATGACCCGCCTTGTTCACACGCGTATGCTTGTTAAAGATATCGAGTGGCATAATTAAACCTTATTATTAATGGAAACTATTAGATTTAATTTTAATTTCTTTGAAAAAAGTTAAAGGAGCAGATTTAATAAGACTGGCCTACTATACATGTAGTCCGCGACCTGAGTCCTAGTTGCCATAGTCTATTAACCACATGTGAATAATTTAACTTACATGAAGTAATGGATTTCAGTGTAGTCAAGTCCAGCCACTTACAAAATAACCCTGTCTGTAGTCTCGCAGTCGGATAAAAATGAATTCTAACACCACAGCTTAAGAGTCTATACTACCTCGGCGCCATCTCACTCTTTATCTCGCTCGCACCTACTGCTGGTGGTCACGCGAGCAAGCGAGACAGGGTGGCAGGGAGAAGACTCCAAGGCACCGATATTTTTGTTTATTTCTTTTTACGGTGAAAATAATGGTAATTAAAAAGAAATAACATAAGACCAGGGGGCCAAGTCTGCTATTTTCAATGATTGGTCATTATGACGACCATACCAAGGCAACGCCATGACCATTGTGTTAATAGTTTGTAACCTCCTAAATTCATAATGGCGTGACAGTGTCCATAAGGAAGTCAAAATAATAGGAGCTTGTCAGTACGAGATTACCAAATACAGACAATTTTGCCAATGGAATGTCAGTGGCACGTCATTGGAAAATCATAAAGACGCCTTTCAATTAGGAGATTAGCAAAACTGTCAAACTCTACAATTACGATGCCAATGATCGGCCATTCTGACACAACTGCGTTAGCAGACTTGGCTGCTTTATAGTTAGTTCAGTTAATATGCAAAGTTTCATTATCTAATTTGAAGTATTTTTTTAATAAGACAAAAAAAAGACCAAAGTTACCTCCAAACCGAACAATAAACTAGTAACTTTGGTTTTTTTTTCTATAGAGTAATTTTTATGGAATCGTGTTTTCGTCAAACATATTACTTAACATTAATCCTTTACTTTACCATAATTATATTTATTTCCAAATTAAAGCTGCAGTATTTTCGACATAACGAGGATCATGCTAAGCCATTTGAGGTAGTATAGGCTGTTAAAAATAAAAACGAAACTTCAAACAAAATAAGTATTTAAACAAACTTACAAGTGCAAGAGCGCTCTCTGGATACCACTTGCAAGGCCGCAAGAAGATTGTGAGCAGCTCATCGTCCTCTCCAAAGTACAAGTCTTTGGTCTCCTTCAGTAGTTCCTTCAACCTCTCGAGGGCCTCACGGACCCTCTCCGGGGTCTCGCGTAACTCTTGCTCAGCGATAGCTCTTGTCTCCGGCGATAGCTCAACGCTACGCTCCAGTCTGAACTCGGCGGAACTCATTTTGGTATCTGGAAAGAAGGAGACTGGTTAACTTCCTGAAAAAACTTTAATATAGGTATCTGGTATCTGTCGGAGATTTCCTCAGTTAAGAAAATAGGGTTTCCATCATTTAAGTAACCTATCATAACCAATCTGTATTTCCACCTAACCTATTCCTTGAAACATATAGGAGTTCTCTTGTTATAAATAATATTCGTTCCGTGTGGTGCCGAGAATAGCACCATCCTATTTCTTCCTGTGGGTGTCGTAAAAGGCGACTAAGGGACTTACTAGAGAATGGGCAGCAGCGTTCTCTATGCATTTGAACACCACACTGCGATCGCCAACCCGCCTGCCAAGCGAGTATGGCAACCCCCCCACTCATTGGGGTAGACCTATGTCCAGCACTGGACGTCTTTCGGCTGAAATGATGATGATGAAATAATATTTTGCTATTTAATTACGAAATATAGTACCTATAGCAACAAGGTTTCTAAGATATCAGCTGCGTAATCGATCAGATAAAATGCTCACATTAATTATTCTCAAAGAGCATCGTTAAGTTACGGCCAGTGGCGTGTGTTGACATGACACTGGCCGCAAGGCAAGGACTTATTGTGGATTCAGACCACGCTGCGCCTGCGCACGTGTCGCCGACTCCACGTTTAAAAACACATCATTGCGTTGGAGATCGATTGCACAAATCTGTCGGCCACTATACCCATTGCTAAAATGACCCGCCGCCGCTGGCGCCGGTCTTGAAGCTGCTAATAAGTATTATTGCTGATGATATTAAGCAACTGAGTAGTTTTATGTAATCGGCAGGTTATTTTTGAAATCATTTTAAACTACTAACTTGTTTTATTTAACTGAAGCTTTCACTTTAAAGTTAAGTTAAAAGTTATGAAAGAAAATCAAGACGTACTGCACTATTTCTGAGACCTAATGAAATTGGCATTCAAAATGAGTAGGTACTTATAATAAAATTATCATCGACATACAAAGTCTAAATATTAGAATGGAATAGGACATTTATTTTGCATTGAAATCCAAAAAAGTATATTTGGCCATTAGGGATGGCTAAACAGGTTTGATAATGACCATCATTACAGTCATTATTTACGAAGAATCTTTAAGGTGAATTCGCAGCTGCAGCCCCCAAAATACAAATTTTCTTACGTTTTTTGCAATATGCAGGTCAGTGTCAGGTTGCATCTTGATCAAAATATGATTCGCGAATCAAAATCATTCATACATCTCTCTAAGTTAGATTTGTTCCCAATGTCACGATTTCATGATAAAGTCATTCAATGGGACAAATCTAACTTAGAGAAATGTATTAATGATTCTAATGATTATAATCTGTAAATATTATATATATCTGTTATAGTCGCGAATCATATTTTGCTCAAGATAAAACCAGACACTTACCTGCAAATTGCAAAAAACGTAAGAAAATTTGAATTTCGCCGGCTTCAGCTTCGGATCCACCTTAAAGCCTTAGCAACAAAGCAGACCATGCACCTATTCACTATAAGTAGGTACCTACCTACCTAATATACTACAAAAGCGTTTGAAAATAAATATATATTTTTTGAAGAGCTCTTAGACTATGTAAGTATGAATATTTGTTATTTATCTTGAGTTCAACCAACTCTACACGAGTACATGATTGTTCTACATAATTCGCTTACTTAATAAACTATTAATAATTGTAGGTACATACATAAGTCTGCCGATTAGTCTAGGCATACGCTAAAATAATGAAGGTGTTTTTTTTTGTAATGCGTTGACTAAGCTTGTTAGAGTACTCAATACTCAATATATTTATTGCTTTCACATGTGATCTTAGGTGGTTTAGCAACCTGCCAGGGTTGCGAGTTTGTCCGAAAGGGATATCGGGGCCCTGGCACACAGGCATTTGAAGGAACACGGGTGGGTTTTAGTCAGTAAAAGTCTGAGCCTGCTCCGCTTAGAGCGGGAGAAGTTATTCAACAATTTCCCACCCAAAAAAAAAAAGGTGGTTTAACAAAAGTAATGAATGATCATTGTGGACCCTTCGGGTACAGCAAAGTACAGAGGAAGAGGGCTTTTATTTGACTACATAGTTGTTATACATATATTTTTATTTATAAATGTTACAATTTTTGTTCATCTTTAATAATTAAGTAATAAATAAGCTAATGCAGCAATAATAATCTTATTGATTGGGAATTAATACTGCTAATTTATATTTATTTCGTTAAATGGGTGTTTAGCTCGAAATTTCGGTTTATGGCGTAAATTAAAATAATGTAGGTATTAATAAATTAAACATAATTAGTGCGAAGGGTTGGTTATAATTATGCGCGTTTTTAATTTATTAAGATATTATCTAATTGGTTAATTAGGTTATTGCAACTTTTGGGTACTCTTCGATAAAGGTAGCTGCCAAAGTAGGAGCTCAAATCGCATTCCGAAGCTGAAGCACCATTATTTATTTTTCCATAATTTGTATCTAATAACTTTGTTTTATTTTATTTTAAATAAAATAGTTTTTTTTATCATTATAACTCAGTTTTGTAATACGCACTTAGATAGTCCAACAACAGCTTGCCACAGTTCAAGAATGATTAAAAACTTACAACGCGAACAATAAAAAGATAGTTATTTCGGCCTAATAATAAAATCCATTCGTATAACCACAATGCCATACATGCACATAAACGAGCACAACACAGTTTGAACACAAACGCTTGCAAACCTTCGCTCTATTTTTTTCACTAATAAAACAACGGAATTGTAAAAATGCACTAACCTCACTCGCGTAGGTTCACGCGCCGGTGGAAATCACAATAAAGGGCGGAAAATCGATCGTGCGGCGGCGAGAGAAGTTAGCGAGTGTGCGCGCGCGCAAGCAGCCAGCCAATATATAGACACGATAAGCGCACACGCTTACTTTGTGCCCCAGCCTAGCGCCTGGCAACTTGCACTGTATTGTAACAGTTTGAAAATTAATCGCCATAGGTGTTGTCTAATTTCTTGTTGAACTTTAACAATTGCACTGCTTTGAGCAAGCGTTACACACCAGCATGGTTTACTCGTACAATCTCTTTCCACTAGCAAGGGTTGCAATACTTAAGTACCTACCTACTTAAGCTATCTTTACTTTACTTATAGTTTCAGCGGTGAGGCTTCACAACAATGCAGATTTCACATATTGCAGGTCCCCCTTCTTTGTCAAAGGGTTACGATACCTAGATTTAAAGAATGCAACCCCTATGCCAAAAATATCAGCTGTTACTACCTCGGATCCTTTACATCCGACACACTCCTCACTCACCATCACCACAAAAAAATTATTCGTTAGAGCTTTTAAAATAGGATCTTACCATAATCATTCCACAGCCAGAGGCATTCATTTAGCAACAACAATATCAGCCTCGATTAGATGCTGCCACTCAAATTGTCTACCCTTCTAAATCCAATACTTAAATACTCACAGAGACCCATCAGTCGCCCTGGGGGCCAAGTCTGCTAACGCAGTTGTGTCCGAATGGCCGATCATTGGCACCGTAATTGTAGAGTTTGACAGTTTTGCTAATCTCCTAATTGCAAGGCGTCTTTATGATTTTCCGATGACGTGCCACTGATAGTCCATTGGAAAAAATGTCTGTATTTGGTAATCTCGTACTGACAAGCTTCTATTAGTTTGACTTCCCTATGGACCACTGTCACGCCATTATGAATTTAGGAGGTTACAAACTATTGGCACTATGGTCATGGCGTTGCCTTGGTATGGTCGTCATAATAACCAATCATTGAAAATAGCAGACTTGGCCCCCTGGGTAACTGTAAATGGGAGGGTTACAATTGCATGAGGAGAATGTTGTTACCAAACTGCAGTTATTAGTTAAGTAATACCTAGATAATTATTATCAACCTACATAAAAGTAACTTACTGTCTATCTAGCCAAACGTTACGAAACATTCAAAACAAGGATTACTAAGCAATTTTCAAAGTAAAAGTGTTTAAAATGAACCCTAACTAATATTATGCAACCAGACAAATTGTAGATGTTTGTGCACAGCTAGATCCGCTGTCGGACATTCGTTACAAAGTAATATAAAAATGATTAGATAGTCCGATTTACCTACTCCTTCACAAAGAAAATTATCACATGTGTAGGTAACCATTACTCATATGCTGTACCTAACTTACACGCAGTCATTCTATGTTAGAAAAACATCATGCAATATATTTGCCAGCACGAGTAAAGAAATATTCTAGACAAGTTGCATATACATAGTGCTACTTATACAAAAACATGGCATACACCTACAGTTTTGCTAAATTCTCATCAAACTACTTGCTCCATGTTTCAGGATTTTCAGGCTGGACTTTTAGATGAGGAAGTTCAACTAAGACCGCAGTTGTGACAAGTGTGATGCTATTTGCTCTACTATGGTATTGAACAGGTATCATTGCATCAGGGACCCATCCCCCTCCTGATTACCTGACGATTACAGATTGATGACCGCATTATTGATATCCAATTATTTATTAATCTTTTTGACTGAACACTAAGTCGACTGGGTTATGGAGAGTAAATGAAGATACTTCTTAAAACTGAAGGCTATTTTTTTTATTTTCTACTTATGTTATCGTAGGTGCATTTATCTACGAACATAAATTTCATATGCACAGACATCCATCAGGGAATAAATAGGTCCTATAGGCCATTTAAATAGTGTGATCAGTACAGGAATCAAACCCACGAACGACCGGTAGCGCAGAAAACGTTTACGCAGCCACTGCCATACGCCAACTGTGCCGCCAAATGCTAATATATTTCATTATTTTTATAAGTACGTATTTTGCTACTAAGCTTAATTAATTAAAAGTGTATCATCAGGAGATCGAAGACATCCTGTTCGTTGGTCAGTCTAGAGAACAAAGTAATACTTTAATTGATTCTATGAATAAAAAATGTTTCAAGGCTCATCAATTTATCTATAACGCAACCCCAACCAGTCCATAGTTCACAGATCAAAGAAGTATATTGCATGCACACCGAAAAGAACAATATCCATATACGTGACTCATAAGTACATATTGGACGTAATACAAAGACACATTAGTTGTCGCGATAGGGGACTTAACGCCTTTGTTCAAGATGGACGCTGGAATAAAGTCAGCGCTGCATGGTAACACAACCCAAGTGGTAGAACCGATTACCTTTTATTTTCGAAAGGAAATCATAAGGTTTGCAACGTGTCAAACTTCTGCCCTAGTTCCAATTTATTTACGGTCAGTACAGTATTTCTTCAATTTTTTCTTCTATACATCTCTATCAGACTAAATCTAAAGAATCTCTATTTTTCTCTCTGTCTCTGCGTAGCCTTATTACTTATATTAAATTAAATATAAAGCAAATTCAAACAATGCATACTACACCACACTACACCTGTCACTCAACACTACACACTAACATTATACACTCTCATAGACACACACATACACACAGATATAGGCGCCCTGATTAACTTTTTGTTTATAGTTTATTTTTAACTTCTACCCCCAAAATTATAATAACTTTAGTTTTTAGTCTCCATATCTGTAAACTTAGATGTAATTTCATATATTTAAGTAAAACTTTCTGTTCTTCCGTGGGGTGGGGACCTGGTGATTTGTAATACAGGCACTTAACGCCTAACTCAGACACCAGCTCCTCCCATTGCTAAAAAAAAAACATATAATTATGTGAAACCTAGAATAAGCTTGTCATTGTGAGGAGAAATAAAGAACTTATGATTTATGATACTGCATAAAATCCAAAACCTACTGTTTGGGAGAAGAGACTTGCTCCTATACCAGGTGTCTTTAGCTAGCGCAGGAGTCGGGGCTTCACTTTGTTTGTACATTTTTATGCCAATAAACAATGTATTTATTATATTTGTTTGGGGTCAGCACAGTTATTTTTAAACTAAATCTAAAGGATTCGGCATTTTCTCTGTCTCTGTCTAGCCTTATTCCATTATTTGGAGTCGGCTCTCCTCGTCATTCTTCGCCAGACGTGTCTATAGGTACTGGTTCGCTGGGTCGTGTATCGCTTAGTCTGCTGAAACCTTGAAACAAAATTACGCGCCTAGTTTTTAAGGTTCCGTACCTGATATATTAGTATATTGGCATGTGCTACCTGACATACATGGAAAGTAATTGAATTAAATGTTTTATGTTGCTTAATGTAAATTATTTTGCGTACTGTTATATAGAATCATGTTTTTCTAACTGACCAGACAGCTGCGCTGCTGGGGAGTTTGTTGCGCCACCTCTTCTTCCCAGCTAAAGCAATAGGCAGTGGTGAAGTTTTGGGCGTTTTGGGGGACTGTCTTATGTAATTCTGACGTTCGGAAATTGCTGATTCTAAGCCAAGTTTGAATAAAAGACTTTTGATTTGATGATTGAAACGAAACCTTAATCACTCTTGCACTGTGTTCATGCCTATATCATGCACCTAGGCTTGTCTAAAGGAAGGGCTAAACAATAGAAGTTGGCGTGTTGTGAATGATCTGATCTTGTCTTCTCCTTGATCTTGATCTTGAGCGGATGCCTCTCCCAGTCCTAGGTATTTCCTAATACTATCAGCTAGTTGTTTGTTTACCTATTTATGTGCATAATAATTTAGAAAAAACTGTTATTCTTGTATGTCCTGTGACCTGCTGTGTCCCTGTGCATTTCTGCATGTAAGTAGACGCCTTATATCTACGAATGGTCTACGATTTTACAAAACATTGCACTGGAGAAATGATGACTTGAAAACTCCCTTTACCTAGAGCCAGAGCCCACTTCTTCTTTTAAAGAACCACTCTGGGTTGATAGGTTCTCTCACAAGAATATCTTCATCTTATCTGAGTTAATATACAAAGCAACCTACTCCCTTTTTTTGTTCTATTGTTATTGCCTAGGTTCAATTTATAAGCCACGAGTTTGCATCTGGAACCTGGATATATTGTTGTGATACGAACATATTGCCGAAGCATTGTTTTAATAAAAATGTTTAGTTTTTAAAGAGAATATAAAATTTCTTTGTTTTAAAATACTCGAAGACAATGGTTTTGTTCGAAAATTCTATACGGAGCTATGCATTCTTGTGGACTTAGCCCAAAACATCTTTGTCATAGTAATGACACAAAGACCGTGGGCGTGCGCCAGTGAATATGTACTTATAATACTTTGCTTTCTTTATAAAAAAAAAAAAATAACTAGGCACATACTTAGGCAGTTACTAAAAATCTGATAATTTTTGTACCTAATTTAACATAACATAACATCACGCCTGTAATCCCCGAAGGGATAGGCAGAGGTGTAACTGTAGTACACTCACATTTCGCCAGTTATGTTTAAGTCCCATGTAATAGGAGGCGAGCCTATTGCCATCAACCGGGCACAAATCCAGACTCCGGGCTGCTACTGAGAAATTCCTAATGGAAAATCCCAATAACACTAACACTCTGCCCGACCTGGGAATCGAACCCAGGACCCCATGCTCAGCTGTAGCGCTAGCGACCACAGACCAACGAGGCAGTTCGTAATTTACGTATCACGTTACGTAAAAAGAAATATTTTGTTTCGGGGGTTGACATAAAATAGTAGATTGGTATACAAGGGTCGAAAGGAATCAATTCCAGGAATTGATGACTTTTACCCGTGTTAAACACTCTACTTTTCATTTCAAATATAAGGAAAGTAAAAAAATATAGTTTTTCTTAAATATTTTATTTTCTTGTTTGCTCGCCAGTTCATAAAATCATTGTATGTATTCAAATATTTTTCCTTTGAAATTTCTGGCAAAAGATTTTGGACTACTGTATTTGCCTCGTCTTTAACCGAATCTAAGGTCAACATTTCAGAATCGTTTGAACTCATTTTTAACCGACTTCCAAAAAGGAGGTTATATGTTCGGCTGTACTTTTGTTTTTTTTTTTATGTATGTTCACCGATTACTCCGTCAATTGTGGACGGATTTTGAAAATTCTTTTTGTGTATGGAAGGGTATGCTCCCGAGGTGGTCCCATTGCCACCAAATCAGAATCTGATGAGGGGTTCCCATGGAAATCGAGGGAAATCCGCAAATTTTATAGGCATACCTATAGCGATTTGAGTATTTTTTATAGTAACTCGTGCTTTTGCACTCGAAAAGCACCATTTGGTGAAGTGGAACTGATGATGAAGACCACAGATGGCCACCGGAACTACTTAATAATAAGTATTTCACCGTTGCGATTCGATTAGGCACTTTAATATGGTTGCTAAGCAATTTATGCTTGTCAATATGCATATGGTGAAGTCACCATCAGTTCTCCTGGTTCTTACCAGGAGAACTCCTCAACAATGAACGCCCCTGCATCGGGAAAAGCAATATTTTGTAAAAGATTATTGAGCATTTGACATTAGGCTATTGTGAATTAGATAAATTACAAACTGATTCACTAAAAAGTGAAAAATAAAAACTTTTTACAAAACAAATAACCGACTTCCAAAAAAACACTACAAAGTGAAAAATAACTTTAATTTCGGAAGTGATTGGCTCATGTCATCATTAGCATTAAACGCTAGTGATTGGCTAAATCGATTCGTCCATTTATCATATCTATATAGTATTAAAATTGTTATGGGGTCCTAAAAATAAAATAAATATTAAATGATATACTAATATAATATAAATAAAAATATTAATAAGTAAATAAAATAAAAAAAAAACAATATGAGAAAATCAAGATGAGTAGGTACAAAACATTATTTCCACATGGGTCTTCCAATCGGGTTAAAACGGTTGATAAATAGAAGAATAAACTATAATAGCAATATATTCATTAGGCAATCGACATTGTTGTCGATAGCCTACGTTAGTGGATATGCACAAGGACATCACTAAGTCGTTGCAAGATACAGCGGCCGTACTACGCGATCGATGCATCCGCATAAATAAAGTATCGTTTTGTGATTATTACATTGATTGTCCACACTTAGCGACATACTTAGGTAGGTAGTGGTTAAGAAGCAATGTATTTCATGCTAAAACAGTTTTCGCTGTGGCATATGAGAACAAAAGTAACATAGTAAAAGTAAGAAATATTTTACGATTTATTTCTTTTTTGACTTTAACTTATAAGTATAATATCAGTATATAAGTGATTCCTTGATTTATAGTTTTTAGTTTGGCTTCGGTTTTTACAAGAAACCACTGAACAACACGGCAATCTTAAACGTTGTCACGATGGCGATGGCGGTCGAAATCGCACTAATTCGCAGAAACGACCATTTGCCTGTGACATGAGCGTTTTGATCACGTCGAGCGGACACCGACACGACACCCCCTTTGCCACTTCTGTTTTTAATATTTCTATGGTTTAATCCATGCGTCGAACGGGCGACTCGGTGGGGACTGGTTATCTCATATACTGCCATGGCTTATTTTAATTTAATTTAATTTTTTAATTGTTATTTTTTTATCTTTTTATCACGGATGCTTTTGAAGTTTTGCATCATTCCATTCTCACATGCATAATTTCAACCTGACCGAACCTTTGACAAATTCAAAAGTGCCTGTAATTGGTTTATCACCACACTAATATAATAAAGGCGAAAGTTTGTGAGTGTGTGTGTGTATGTTTGTTACCTACTTCTTCACGCTCTAACGGCTGGACTTATTTTGATAAAATTTTGTATGGAGGTAACTGACACCCTGGGTTAAGACATAGGCTACTTTTTATCCCGATATTCCCACGGGATCGAGACTTACGCGGGTGAAACCGCGGGGCGCAGCTAGTTTGAAATAAATGCTTTGCATTGAGTTAGTTTTGTGTAAAATACTCCAAGTAGGATGAACGCCAGTTAGAGTTTAATTTAAGCAACATGCTCGACGCTACAGGCTGATACGACATCGACACTACGACAAAAACAAAAAAATAAGGCATTTATGCTCTGCTATGCGTGCGAAGCCGGGGCGGGTTGCTAGAGTAGAATAAGTCGACCTTGTAAGGACATTACGTATACCGGATGGTATCTACGTGCTAGAACGTATCTAATCTTTTGTGTAATTTTGTCAAAATATTCGGCTTTTGTACGGTCAGCAACAAAATGATTACTTGTTGTTTGTAATATTCAGCAATAATCATCGACTCTGGTTCGGCGCCAATTGTTCTTCGTCGAGGTCTAAATAAACAACTTTATTAAGCGCGTGAGCCTGTTGCTTTCTAAGATTTACATAAGAAATACTTTACTTTATAGTCCAGTCAAATTAGACCAACAAATACGAGTGAAGGTACAATAATTCGCACCCAGTTCAAAATTGGTAGGATTGTTCAAAACACTATTATAAATGAAATCTAAAAACTCCTCATCGATCCGATACCTGGAAAAAAAATACTGGGGGTCAAAGGTCACAAAAGCGGGTTTTTCGCGATTTTCAGAAAAACGGTAAGTTTTAACATACAATTAGTTCAGACTAAAATTGTAGATCAGATAATTATCTATAAAAATGTATTAATACTTGTTTTCTTAAGAGGCACCGTTTCTGAGATATAACGATTCAAAAAGTTGGAAGAGTTGTAATCGTCATAATATGTAGGTATTAGCACACACAAGTATTATTCTATCGGTCAGTGTAACTTACACATATAAAATATTATAAATATGAGAATGTCAGGTAAAAAGAAACCCAGTCCTTCATTTTTATATGCCAGTGTAAAGTTGAGCAATAGTTGTCTCCTATTATAAAACTACGTGCTTAGATAAGTTTCGTTAAAATACTCGAAATAAAAAACAAGTGCAATTAGCTTGTCTTCCTCCAACCTCAGCGGCTGCTCATAAACATCTTTTACGGGTATATTACCAAGTTCAAGTGTGGCTTGGTTATCAGCTAGACCCAAAAGAGTGGGGTTAGAAGTTGGTCGACAATACATTAGAACCAGTTCAGACTTTACCTGCGCCGGAAAAACTGCTAAATACAATTTTTTGCAACTGTAAAAAGGAATGTAGTGCTAAATGTGGTTGCAAAAAAGTTGGACTGTTTTGTTCTCTAGCATGTACAAAATAATTGTCAAGGCCGGTCGTGCTCCAATGTTGAATCACCAACAGTTGAGGATTCGTTTGATACCAACGAGGAGACATGCGATGTATCATTATTGAGTCAATTTACTTGCACCCAGGATGAAGAAGAATAACAAGGAGAAGAAGAAGAACAAGAAGAAGAGGAAGCAGAAGTATTAGAGAATTATGAATCAGACGAATAAATTTCCCTATTTTTTTTAATTTACACCGCTTTTATCATTTTTAACCCCTGCCAATATCTTTTATTATTCAATAGTTTCAAATTAAACAGAATAACAACAGATCCGTGGAATAGGCCTACCGGGGAAACCACGTTAAAAAAACGCACTATGTATACCTACTACCTCAAAGGTGGCGTGGAAACGTGCGCAAATTATGGCGATTACAACTCTTTCAACTTTTTGAATCGTTATATCCCAGAAACGGTGGCTCTTATAAAAAAAAAGTATTTATACATTTTTATAGATCTACAATTTTTGTCTGAACTAATTTTATGATAAAACTTACCGTTTTGCAGAAAATCGCGAAAAACCCGCTTTTGTGACCTTTGACCCCCAGTCTTTTTTTCCAGGTTGCATCTGCAACCGATCTCGATGAGGACTTGTTAGATTACATTTATAATAGTGTTTTGAACAATCCTACCAATTTTGAGCTTAGTGCGAATTATTGTACCCTCGGATGTCTAAATTGACCGGACTATTAACTAAGATTAAAGAATTTATGTACCTAACTTCTAACTACCTATTTATTTACGTATTACTTCTTATTATTATCAAATATTATATACTTCCAAGGTACCTAACATAGGGACGGAAAATAAAAGTTAGAAGAATAATAACTAACAAAACATTTATTTAGTTTTATGATTCATCCATGTCATTCGTCGCGGTGTCATCCATTTCGTTGATCGCTGTTTCGTCATCAGAGTTGAAATCACTGTCGCTGGCACTCCCCTGCGACACAAAGAAATTTTCAAAATTATCAAGTGCTCTGATAAGTACCTATTAGTTGATAATTATTTAGCGATCCATCATTATTATCAATGCAAATGTAAGATAGCCAATGTGTAGTTATGTCGTCGTTATCTAATTCTCGTGTATTCTAGAAATTAATTACGTATTAAAGTATGTATTGCTATGCTACGACCAGATATAGATCAGATTACTATTTAACACTTTCGACTCCACCCACTTTTCGTAGGGCTCAAACGCCGTGCCTCCATACATAAAGCAAGATAAAATGAATAAGTATAAAAGTAAATAAAAATGCTTGTTTATGAAAACCAACGAGTATACTATTAAATCTTGCTAAAATATATAACTGATTTTATTTTCACAGTTTATAATGCTGTACTTATTCGCTAAGAAAAACTGATATCTCCGGTTGATGCTCCCGGCACTAAACGTGTTAATGATTACAGATGCACAGACTATATACCAGCTCTTATAGATGGTTAGAAATCTATTTTCTACTTAAGACGCTGACAACACCTAAAGCGCGGTCACTGTCAGGCTGCATACAAAAGAAAGAGAAGCGCGATGACACAACGCTTGTAATTAATTGCAAAATATGAAGCAATTATCTATTTACTCAAAAATGAGCTGAGTAATCTAAAAAAAAACAACCAAGTTCTGTATTCAATTAAGACGTTCTTGTTATTAAATCAAATACCAACCGTACGTTGATATTTAATACAGATATTTTGGATTGGAACTCAAGGTAAAAGATTAGTTTACCGATAATTAGTATCGAGATTTTTTTTTCTAAACGTTTTTTGGTAACAACAAAGTTCTGAGAAATATGTTCAAATTTTCCGCTACCACAAACTATATTAGATATGGCTTTTTTTTTTAGTGTCGTACCTCAATAGGAAAAAACTGAACCCTTATAGTATCACTTCGTTGTCCTCTGTCTGTCTGTCAGTCTGCCAAGACCCTTTTTCTCAGGAACACGTAGAGGTATCAAGTTGAAATTAATATCAAATACGTAGATCTACGGTCCATTGGAGCTCTAAATAAAATCAAACTTCTAAGTCAACGCAATAAAAAAATACGGCGATTTATGTGACATATTTTAAATCAAAACCTATAGGGTAGGTACTTCCCGTTGACCTAGAATCTTGGAATTTGGCAAGAAGCAAGGTTTTCTAGCAAAGTAAAGGAAAAAGTCCGAAAATCGTTAATTTGTAGTTATATCACATTTTATTTTTTGCGAATTGACCGTGGCGTATATCGAAGTATGGGAGAACATTTTTTTCAACTACAACGTTAAGTTTGTTTTTGGGAAAAATTCATCCCAACTACGAAACCCTTCATTGTGCGTGGTCCGACACGCACACAGACTACAATATAATATAGGGTAGACACGCACTTGGCCGGATTTTTTTTAAGACAAGTCGTCTTATATAATTTGCCTCTTGTCAGCGTCTTAATAAAACTCATAAATTTATTCATTCACTGACTGACAGATAACGCACAGCCTAAACGGGTCGAGAAGCTCGAAATTTTGCACAAGAGTTTCATCTAAAGCAGAAGTGATCACTAAGGAATTAGTTTTGAAAATAAGCCCCCTAAAGGGGTTAAACAAGGGATGAAACTGCACGGACATTTGCATATCGGGTACACGGCTTGTTAAATATTTTTTGATGTGAAAACTTCCTTAGGCGCCTTTAGCGATTTTTGGTAGGGAAAAACGCGTTCGCGTCACCGGCATGCTAACCGC
This sequence comes from Tiliacea citrago, assembly GCA_963921375.1. Taxonomy (NCBI): domain Eukaryota; kingdom Metazoa; phylum Arthropoda; class Insecta; order Lepidoptera; family Noctuidae; genus Tiliacea; species Tiliacea citrago. The sequence goes on from OY992786.1 coordinate 21,540,037, forward strand.
GATTTGCTAATGTTGACCCAGACTGGCGATGCGCAGCGGCCTGTGTACATGTATACGCATTTTTACAGGGTCAAATTAAATTATCTAGCAAAACTCCGCAGCCGTGATGGGTATCGATATCGATACATCGAACACGATAAAATAAAAATTAAACACATAATTATGACGACTTTTTGTTTTTGGGTCAACAGCCGCTTGTAGTGATTTTACTTGAAATATGAGTTAAGAAAATCTGTCATCACGTCTGTGAAGTTAACACAAAATGAAAAATAAATAAACTGATTTCAAGTGCACTACCTGCGGTTGATAATCCAAAAAAAAAAACTCCATCATATTAATTTATGTTTTGTTTTATCACGATTAGATATCGATACCATCACGTCTGCGGAGTTTCGCTAGCTAATTTATTTGAAAAAGGACTGCCGACTAAGAAAAAACTTTGGAATAACATTATACAGGAATGTTATTCCAAAGTTTTTTCTTAGTCGGCAGTCCTTTTTTTTTTTGGGTGGGAAATTATCAAATAACTTCTCCCGCTCTGGGCGGAGCGGAGGGCATGTCAGACTTTTACTGACTAAAACCCACCCGTGTTCCTTCATTTGCCTGTGTGCCAGGGCCACGATATCCCTTTCGGACAAACTCGCAACCCTGGCAGGCATTGGCCCTAATGGACCCCGTCAATTCGTGCTGACGTCTCTTTGAGGCGCGCGTGGAACACAACGCGCCGTCGACCCGGGCCCGGTCCATATCGGACGGCGAGCTACCCATCGCTCACCGTCCGCAGTCCCGCGCCTACGGTGGCCGGAAATCGGCTTGTGACTCCCGACGCCCAGGGCGTCTCCTACGGCGACTAGGGGCGTGAGGGCGCGAACCCTGCCTCTCCCTCACGCGTTCCGCCTCCTCCTTCGCGAGCATTACTGCTTCGCAGAAGGAGGTGACGGTCTCCCATGCACTCTCGCTCCGAACCATGGTCTGAACCAGGGCCGGACGCGATAGATCGCCGCCGCCGATCGCCTCCGTGAGGACACGGCGGTGCTCCGCCCAAGCCAGGCAGACCTCCACCGTATGCTCCACCGTGTCCTCCGGGCGATCCACACAGTGGTGACACCCGGGCATTTCCTCCCAGGACTGTCAGGCTGCCAGGCAGTCCCAGGACTGTCTTTTTTTTTTGCGCAGGCAATCACATCCTACACAATACTGGTCAATATTACGGTAGGTACTCCACACAATAGTAGGTAAGTGCAAGTTATAAGCGCCGTTTACAAAACAGCGGGAATTCAATAGATATTGTGTATCAGCGGTAATTGTGATTCAAAGTCAAAGTAAAATTATTTCTTTCAAAGGCACTTTTGAACGTCAAAATTTACAAAATAGTAGAATTGATTCTATTTGCCCCTTCCAAAAGATAGTTTCGTATGGAGAAGAATGGGCAAGAAACTCCACCGTTACTCTTTTGAAAATGTTTTACAATATTTTGTTTAAGGATATTAATTATATAATTATATGTGAAGACGATGCACCTAGAACAAAATTACTATACCACAATAGGTTAAAATAATTAAAAATGAAGCAATGACAGATCATTTAATTATGTGACAGATACATGGTGCCCACATATTTACAAACATCGTAAAAGTATACGATTAATAAAAATAAAAATAAATCAGTTTGTGAGTTAAGGTAATCACAGAATGTAAAATCAATGTCATAAAAATAATAAATTATACAATTAAAATAGAAATTAAATAATGAATTAATCCGCAAAATTTCAAGTATAAGTTTACCGGCCTTCATCTCGTCGGTCCACAGTACTGATAAATTAACCAGGAACATTTTATCTTCCTCACTGGTCGATTTTGAGGTACCGTGTTTGACCGAAGCTTTGAACGCTTCGAAAATGGCTTGTCCCAATACGGATTTGTCCGACCATCCGTCCTCCCAGAGACGGTGGGACGTGCTGCTCTGCAGTGTTATTCGGAATACCCTGATAAACACGTCACTTAATACTGCTGAGCGTGCCCGTCTGCTGGCTGTGGGAGAATGGGAGTCAGGTTTGTGGCTTCAGGCGCTACCGTCATTCACCATAGGCACTATGATGGATGACTCATAGTTTCGGCTCGCTACGTGTCTTCGCTTGGGCGCACCTTGTGTTGCTCCGCATCGGTGTCATTGCGGTGAAGCCGTCGAAAGTCTCGGACACCATGGCCTGTCCTGCTGCAGGAGCGCAGGTCGCATAGCTCGGCACGCCAGCATCACCGCCGGCGTACCGGCGGTGTTAATCCAAACGGATTGGTACGTGACGATGGGAAGAGATCAGACGGCATGACGTTATTGCCTTGGAAGGTGGGTAGGCCTCTGGTGTGGGACGCAACCTGTGTCGACACCCTTGCGCCATCTCATGTTCCAAGCACGGCTGGTTGTGCTGGCTCCGCTGCTGCGGCTGCTGAGACCCTCAAGCGGCGCAAATATTGTAATCTTATGGGTAACTACAGTTTTGAGCCGTTTAGGGTCGAAACGCTTGGGTCATGGGGCCCGAGTGCGCGTCTCCTTTTGAAGGAAATATCTCGCCGACTGATCGACACTTCACGTGGTCAGAGGGCTGGCTCGTTCTTTGGCCAAGCAACGTGGCAATGCTGCCAGTCTTCTGGGCACGTGTCCGGATGACAGCGATGCGGAAGAGTACTTTGACGCTTAAGTATCTTTTTGTTGTAATTTATTATGTTGTAATTTATTATGTTTGTTAGTAAATTATTATCTTTATTAATTTAGATACATACAAATTATATTTTTAAATATCAGAATATAAAAAATATATAAAAACATTTAAAAATATAAAAAATAGTTGTCCACCGGTATCGGGAGCAGGGTCCAAGCTACCGGTGGCTAGGGCTGCAGAGATAGGAACCTCCTCACGATGCGAGCCGTATCGAGGAGTACTGCCTTCTGAATCAGGCCCTTGATCCAACCACCTAACGAGAGCCTCGAAAGATGTTGCTCGAGACTTTCGGCCATCAGGCCATTGGCCGATACGACAATCGGCACAATGATAGCCGAGCTCACATTCCACATGTCAACAACCTCGTGTGCTAACTCAAGATATTTTATTTGTTTCTCTTTCTCAGCTTTCACGAGGTTCTCGTCATGCGGAATGGTAACATCGATAATCATTGCGCGGCGCGCTAATCGATCTATCACTACTATGTCGGGCTTATTGGCGACAATAGTCCTGTCAGTAATGATAGACCGATCCCAGTACAACGTGACATGGTCATTTTCGAGAACTGGGTCGGGCACATATTTTTAATACGGTACCTCAGAATCCACAAGTTTATATTTCAAAGCTAGTTGCTGGTGAATAATCCTGGCTACTTGGTTATGCCTGTGCAAGTACTCGCCATTAGCAAGACGAGAACAGCCAGAGATAATATGTCTGATGGACTCACCCGGACGGTGGCATGCCCGACACACGTCAACCGTCCCGTCCTTCATAATATGTCTCCGGTAGTTATTCGTCAAGATAACTTCGTCCATAATTGCACAGACAAAACCTTCGGTTTCCCCGAAAAGGTCACCAAAACGTAGCCAGGATACGGACGCTAAGAAATCTACACCGGGTTCATGAAGAGCCCGATAGAAGCGTCCGTGAAGCTCCTTGCTTTGCCATACCTCCTTGCGGTCATCGGTAGTAAGTATTACAGGTTTGCGCCAGTTCTCTTTAGCCATGGAGAGCGGGGTGAGTCCCTTGTCCACTGCGACCACATCACGGTGCATACCCAGGTCGGTTTTTAAAAAATATTCCCTGAGACTGCACACCTCGCGGTTATGGAGGGTCTTTGCATTTAAAAAGCCTCGACCCCCGCACTTCCGCGGGATGTACAGTCTCATCACCGATGATCGTGGGTGATGCATCCGGTTTGCGGTCAGCAGTGTACGGACCCTCCTATCCAGGGCGTCTAGTTCGGTCTGAGTCCATTTGAGTATGCCAAAAGAGTACATCAAAACCGGCATGACCCAACCGTTGAAGGCGCGCACCTTGTTTCCGCCTGAAAGAAGACTAATAAATACCTTCTTCAGGCGACCAAAGAAGCGCTCCTTCAACGATTGCTTCATGTCAGCAACGTTGATCCCTAAAGCTTTCGGATGAGGAAAGGGATCTAAGTTGTATGGAATCCGAGAGTTGGGTTCCTTCGGATTCCATAATCTCTCCTCGTTTTACATGCATGACTGCACATTTGTCCACACCAAATTCCATCCTGATGGCGCTACTGAATGTTTCAGTTACCTTCAGTAGCTCGATCAGTCGCAATTTGTGGGGGGCAAAGAGTTTCAAGTCATCCATGTAGAAGAGGTGAGATATGACCTGACCTCCTCTCCTCAACCGATAGCCTAGACCTGAATCCTCCAACAGTGTACTTAGAGGATTCAGGGCTAAGCAGAACCAAAGTGGACTCAAACTGTCGCCCTGAAATATTCCCCGTTTAATCCATACAGGCTCATCATTCCCCTGGATCTGCCGACATCCTGGATAGCGAAGGACCGTTCTCCATTGCCCCATACATGACATCAGGAAGTTGCGCAGAGTTGCATTTATCTTGTACAACTCCAGCACCCTCATGAGCCATGTATGTGGCACCGAGTCGTAGGCCTTCTTATAGTCTATCCAGCATGTCGACAGATCCTTGCGGGATCGACGAACCTGTTGGCTTATGGCCATGTCGATGAGGAGTAGCTCCTTAGTACCGCGAGACCCATTCCTACATCCATTCTGAGAGGCAGACATAATGGAGTTATTGTCAATGTGCGTATTAATTTTCACTCTCAAAATGGATGTAAGAAGTTTATAAACCGTTGACAAACATGTGATCGGTCTATAATTCTTGGGTTCCGCGGGACTACCTGACTTATGGAGCAGGTGGGTAACGCCTGTTGTTAGAAACTGTGGTAGCGACCCAGACTCTAAGGATGACTGGAACTGAGATGCCAGGCAAGTGTGTGAACTAATTAAACATTTCAAATTATTATTTCCTTTATTAATTTAAATACATACAAATTATATTTTTAAATATCAGAATATAAAAAATATATAAAAACATTTAAAAATATAAAAAATAGTTGTCCACCGGTATCGGGAGCAGGGTCCAAGCTACCGGTGGCTAGGGCTGCAGAGATAGGAACCTCCTCACGATGCGAGCCGTATCGAGGAGTACTGCCTTCTGAATCAGGCCCTTGATCCAACCACCTAACGAGAGCCTCGAAAGATGTTGCTCGAGACTTTCGGCCATCAGGCCATTGGCCGATACGACAATCGGCACAATGATAGCCGAGCTCACATTCCACATGTCAACAACCTCGTGTGCTAAGTCAAGATATTTTATTTGTTTCTCTTTCTCAGCTTTCACGAGGTTCTCGTCATGCGGAATGGTAACATCGATAATCATTGCGCGGCGCGCTAATCGATCTATCACTACTATGTCGGGCTTATTCGCGACAATAGTCCTGTCAGTAATGATAGACCGATCCCAGTACAACGTGACATGGTCATTTTCGAGAACTGGGTCGGGCACATACTTGTAATACGGTACCTCAGAATCCACAAGTTTATATTTCAAAGCAAGTTGCTGGTGAATAATCCTGGCTACTTGGTTATGCCTGTGCAAGTACTCGCCATTAGCAAGACGAGAACAGCCAGAGATAATATGTCTGATGGACTCACCCGGACGGTGGCATGCCCGACACACGTCAACCGTCCCGTCCTTCATAATATGTCTCCGGTAGTTATTCGTCAAGATAACTTCGTCCATAATTGCACAGACAAAACCTTCGGTTTCCCCGAAAAGGTCACCAAAACGTAGCCAGGATACGGACGCTAAGAAATCTACACCGGGTTCATGAAGAGCCCGATAGAAGCGTCCGTGAAGCTCCTTGCTTTGCCATACCTCCTTGCGGTCATCGGTAGTAAGTATTACAGGTTTGCGCCAGTTCTCTTTAGCCATGGAGAGCGGGGTGAGTCCCTTGTCCACTGCGACCACATCACGGTGCATACCCAGTTCGGCTTGTAAAAAATATTCCCTGAGACTGCACACCTCGCGGTTATGGAGGGTCTTTGCATTTAAAAAGCCTCGACCCCCGCACTTCCGCGGGATGTACAGTCTCATCACCGATGATCGTGGGTGATGCATCCGATTTGCGGTCAGCAGTGTACGGACCCTCCTATCCAGGGCGTCTAGTTCGGTCTGAGTCCATTTAAGTATGCCAAAAGAGTACATCAAAACCGGCATGACCCAACCGTTGAAGGCGCGCACCTTGTTTCCGCCTGAAAGAAGACTAATAAATACCTTCTTCAGGCGACCAAAGAAGCGCTCCTTCAACGATTGCTTCATGTCAGCAACGTTGATCCCTAACGCTTCTGACATACCCAAATACTTATAGCTTTCGGATGAGGAAAGGGATCTAAGGTGTATGGAATCCGAGAGTTGGGTTCCTTCGGATTCCATAATCTCTCCTCGTTTTACATGCATGACTGCACATTTGTCCACACCAAATTCCATCCTGATGGCGCTACTGAATGTTTCAGTTACCTTCAGTAGCTCGATCAGTCGCAATTTGTTGGGGGCAAAGAGTTTCAAGTCATCCATGTACAAGAGGTGAGATATGACCTGACCTCCTCTCCTCAACCGATAGCCTAGACCTGAATCCTCCAACAGTGTACTTAGAGGATTCAGGGTTAAGCAGAACCAAAGTGGACTTAAACTGTCGCCCTGAAATATTCCCCGTTTAATCCATACAGGCTCATCATTCCCCTGGATCTGCCGACATCCTGGATAGCGAAGGACCGTTCTCCATTGCCCCATACATGACATCAGGAAGTTGCGCAGAGTTGCATCTATCTTGTACAACTCCAGCACCCTCATGAGCCATGTATGTGGCACCGAGTCGTAGGCCTTCTTATAGTATATTCAGCATGTCGACAGATCCTTGCGGGATCGACGAACCTGTTGGCTTATGGCCATGTCGATGAGGAGTAGCTCCTTAGTACCGCGGGACCCATTCCTACATCCATTCTGAGAGGCAGACATAATGGAGTTATTGTCAATGTGCGTATTAATTTTCACTCTCAAAATGGATGTAAGAAGTTTATAGACCGTTGACAAACATGTGATCGGTCTATAATTCTTGGGTTCCGCGGGACTACCTGACTTATGGAGCAGGTGGGTAACGCCTGTTGTTAGAAACTGTGGTAGCGACCCAGACTCTAAGGATGACTGGAACTGAGATGCCAGGCAAGTGTGTGAACTAATTAAACATTTCAACCAGAAGTTGTGCAGTCCGTCCGGTCCCGGTGATTATTATTATTATTTTTATTGGATCTTTATGTTTCTTCTCGTTTAAGAGAGTTTAAGAGACCTTACATACGGGTCGGGACCAAGTATGTAAGGCAAAATTTAGATAGAGAAGGTGGATGACAGTGTTGAAGAAGTCAGGAACTTTCGGGTGATGCGACAAGTGTTAAGGATGGTGGCTTTTTGGAGCATGTAAAGTGTGTGAGTAGGCATCTGTAGGGTGTTAAGGCTTTGTGAGAGTGATTTTGGTATTATACCAGTAGATGAAAGAACAATGGGGACAATGTGAACGGTTTGTGCTTTCCATTGAGTTTTAATTTCTATGGCGAGATCTTGATACTTACTGAGTTTTTCGGATATTGTGGTTTGAATATTGTGTGAGTTAGGTATTGCTATATCTATCAGATAAACTGTTTTATTGGTTTTGTCGTGAACGGTAATGTCAGGTCTATTGTAATGAATAGTTTTATCTGTTATTATTGTTCGATCCCAGTAAATTTTCTGGTCCTGACTTTCTAATACAATTTCTGGTTTATATTTATAATATGGTATCATTTCGTTGACGAGTTTATATTTGTATGCTAACTGTTGGTGTATAATTGCAGCGACTTGATCATGGCGGTGTTTATAGTCAGTTTGAGCAAGTGATTTACAAGCTCCTGTTATATGTTGTATGGTTTCAGAGGCAGTGTTGCAATGTCTGCACAAGTCAGTCGGCTGGTTTGGGTCTTTTATAATGTATCTTCTGTAATTACGGGTGGCTACTACTTGATCCTGTATGGCCAGCATAAAACCCTCGGTCTCGGGAAACAAATCGCCACGTTTGAGCCATTCGTTCGACTTAACTTTGTCGACGTGTGGCTGGCTCAGGAAGGCTCGATGTCTTCCATGTAGGGCTTTTGAAGACCATGCTGCAATTTTTTGTTGTGTATTTACAATGTGTTCATTTATTTGCGTGTGCTTGTTTTGTAGGTTTAGTGGTGTAAGTTTTTTATCTGTGTCCGTTACCTGTTTGTGTAGTAATGAATGTTCCGATTTGTTATGGAAATACGCTCTGAGAGAAAGGATTTGTTTGTTGTGTAAATTGTGTATGTCTATTAATCCTCTTCCTCCTTCTTGGCGTGGCAGTGTAAGTCGTTGTATGCATGATTTTGGATGGTGTTTTCTATGTTTGGTTAGGAGTGTATTGACAGTGCGCTGTAGTTTTTTGATATCAGTCTTTGACCACCGTATAATTCCGAAAGAGTATGTGAGAATAGGTATTGCAAATGTATTGATGGCTTTAATTGTGTTTCTAGAGTTGAGGTTGCTTTTTAAGATAAGGTTGAGGCGGTGTGAGAATTTTTTTTGCAGTTCTTGTTTTGACATCTTTTGTTGTATCTGCCTGGACTGTTTAAAACCTAGGTATTTGTATGTACTCTGTTCATCCATTGGCTCCATCGATTCACCTGATGCGAGTGTGTAACTATTATTTTGGATTTTTCCTTTTAAAATTGATAAGATTTTGCACTTATCTACTCCGAACGACATGCAAATATCGTCAGAAAATTGTTGTGTTGTGTCAGCTAATTGAAAAAGAGCTTTTTTGTCAGCTGCGTATAACTTTATGTCATCCATGTACATAAGGTGTGTAAGTGTGTATTGTGTGTCATTGTTTGCCAGGGTGAATCCTGCGTCTATTTTATCAAGCAAGTGTGAGAGTGGATTGAGTGCCATGCAAAACCACAGAGGACTTAGAGCGTCTCCTTGAAAAATTCCACGTTTTATACGGATTGGTTCAGTAGCTACAGTCGAGGTGGATGAATTAATTTTAAGAACAGTTTGCCAATTCTGCATGGCAGTTTCTAAGAATTGTTTCAATGTTGGGTGAATTTTATACAGGTTTAGGACGTGTAATAACCAGCTGTGCGGAACTGAATCGAAAGCCTTTTGATAATCAATAAACATTGTATGAATATCCTTCCTGCTTTGAACAGCGCTGTTCATAGTAATCGCGTCAATGGTAAGTTGCTCTTTACATCCTTGGCTATTCTTACGACAACCCATTTGTTGTTCTGCTAGAATGTTATTTTTAGTTAAATGTTCGTATACTACTTCACTTACGCAGGCTGTTAAGATTTTATACAAGGTTTGTAAACAAGTAATTGGTCGGTATTTCGCTGGGTTTATAGTGTCGTTAATGTCTTTAGGTATCATATAAGTTACTCCGTGTGTTATGTATGTTGGAAGTAAATTTGGTTTTTGAATGAATGTGTTTAAATGATTATGTAAGAATGGATGTATGTTAGAGAATTTCTTATACCAGTAGTTGTGGATGTTATCAGTGCCAGGCGATTTCCAGTTGTGTGTGCGTTTGATGACCTCTATAAATGTATCTATAGGTATAAATTCAAATTCCATTTCTGGAAATTCTTGTGTTGTTTCGTTGACCCAGTCTGCGCGATTATTATGGTATACTGGATTTTCCCAAATGCTGGCCCAGAATTCCCTTAGTGTTTCGGATGAAGGTGTCTCTAAGGATTGGTTAGTGGTGTCTCTGTTATTAGATGCAAGGTTCCTATAAAATATTTTTTCATTGTTAATAAATTTTATGTTCTCTACTTTGCGGTTCGTGCATGTTATGTATCTTTTAAGTCTACTGGATGCTGCACTTAATTTTTGTTTCAAAGTGTCCAAAAAGTGTTCTATTTGTGTATTTGAGTTTTCGTGTTGTGCGTGTAGTTGGTATTTTTTCTTTATTACTTCTACTGCAGCTATTAATTTTCGACTTCTACTACCTTTAATGAAATGTGTCAGCCTAGCTATGTTTGCTCTTACATTTTCAATTTTCTTTTCTAATCTGATTTGCCATTTTGGCTTTCGTTGTTTATAAGTACGACGTTCATTTTGTGTAGGGTCTGATAATATTTTAGCTCCGTTGCATGTAGCTGCCGTCCATGCTCCACAGTAAATTATGGTCTGTAATTTCATGAATTCGGTGTCGACATTTACGTGCTTCGGGAGAATGACGGTATTTATGTATGTAACTATGGCAGAAAACTTTCTAGATGTCTTCTGCTTGGGGATGTATGGCCTGTTAGTGGGGAATGTGTCAATAAAATTACGTTGAGCTTGTTGAAATGTGGCTTCAATTTCTGTGTTGAATTCTGGGGCAGCTTCAAAGTAAGTTTGCGTAGGTCCAATTTGACCAATATGTATATCGTTCAAGAAATTGTCTTCATCTGTATTTACGAATGTCTGAGCTACGATGTCAGTATTTGTGCTACTGTTTAGCAATATATGAGTTGTGAGAGTATTTGTAGGTGTGTCAGTGAAGTTAGTGTTTGTATCAGGTTGTTCAAAGTCTTTCTGCGCTTGTGTATTCAAGTGATCGATATTTATGTATTCAATATTTTGTGTATTGGTGTTACTTTTCCTTAATTCTGTTACTATCTGGTTTTTAATTTCTTCTAATCTGTTGGGATGTATATATTTGTTATTTAAAATCGCTCTCACTTGATCGGATAATCTTTGCTCTGTTATATGTGTTAATTCCGGATATATATTTATGAATTCCTCGTGTAAATATTTTCTATAGGCTGTTTTATCTGTTTCTAATTTTGTGGCAGTGTAATATATTTTAATTATTGTTTCGTTATATTCATTCGTCCATTTCATGCGCTGGCCGGTTTGTGTATGAGATTGTGAAGAGTGTTGCTGTATTTGAGTGTGTACCATTTGTAGTTCGGCTCTGACTTCCTCATAAATCTGATCTATTGTGTCTTGTGGTAATAATTTCCTTTGAACTATGGCTCGCCGCTGGTCACCTATTCTTTGTCGGCTTACTTGCATAGCCGGATATTTTTCTAGAAACTTTGTGTGAAGCGATGGAAGGTATGCATTTTTGTCTGTTTCCATACTAGTAAGATGAAGGTAAGTGCGTAGGATGAATTTATTCATTTCAATGCTCCATTTCCTACGAGTTGTAGCAGTTCTAGCGGTGGGTACAGTATCATCGACAAAATTTATCTCCTGTACAACATCCGCTGACTGTATACTGATAGATGATGAAGATGGCGTCGGAGTGACGCGGAAAGATTGTGATGACGATGGAATTGATGGAAAAAGAGATGAAGGACATAACGAAGAGATTTGTGAAGTTTCGTCATATAACTGAGGCAGATTCGCCTGAAGTTGTTTTTTTGTTTTAGATCGAGTATTCATGTTGTTCCCACGAGTAGCTAGGGACTTAAAAAGTCAACCACAGCAGAGCCCTGCGTTCACTGTAGTAAGGGTGAATAAAACTGGAGGTCCCCTATTATCCAGAGTTGGCACACTAACGACTAGTGCTCTCCCCTAGCCATGAAGCCCTCGGCATGTGCGACCTTGGCTTGGATTGTATCTCTCTTGGTCTGGCTCCTCACCCTAGATCTGTCTCGGCAAAGTAAACTCTACCGGCACAGACCTAGTGATTGTTGGAGCACGCAAGCCCCACCACGACGTCAACGTAGAGATACGGCGGTGGGGTTATTATTATTATTATTATTATATCGTTTATTTCAGGCACTAAGCCCATACTAAAATTACAAAAAATACAATCCATTATAAATATAAATTAAATTACATGCATCAAAATTAAATTATATTATGTTATAAATTATATTATTATTATTATTAATTATTTATATTTGTTCTATAAACAAGATAGCATATTTGCCAGAACAAATTCATTTTATTTATATCGATAAATGTACATGAACAGAATAATCACTGGTCTTTATTAAAATAGCCACCAGTTTGATTTTGTCTAGACTCTAGATTGATGGTGTGTTACGCAATTAGAGTGCTGATTAACTTACTAATAAAAGTGCTATTTTTATTTAAATTAACAGATTTATTGATCTGATTTGAATCTGCACTTTTTGTATTGGTATGTTGGACTCAAAGGTTACGATAATTAACGATGGGTTTATCTAAACTAAATAGTTGCAGCAACAAAAAACTTTATCAATACATGTAGCAGTACTCGTAGTTATTCCGGTTGGTTCTACAAATACATTTGACAAATTAAATTATTTAAACAAATTTGATAATCTACTGGTATTTGAATTATTTTTTAACAGATTAATATTACAGCCATAGATAATTACTCATTTATTTTCAGTTGTAAGTATTGCCAAAACATCTTCCATAGCAGACTCAAATATAGAGTAGTTTTGATAATTTGGGGGTCTGTAAACGCATACACTGCCTATCCCGTCGCACCTCTGAACCCGAGTAGGTATTAGCATGGTGCGCAAAAATCAACTTTATACACATTTAGGTGGAAATTCAAGTCATCGTGAAAATTGCATTCCAGATGACACACATGTTATGCCAAACATCATGAAATGCAAAAACGGAATCGGTAGATGCAAGAAAAAAAGGCTCAAGAAAAATAGAGCAATAGTTAATGTTAAATGTTACCTCAAACTTTAAATCAGGGTTGTTACTGTTGAAGAGCGTATTCTTGACGTATCGGAACATGTGGTCGCGGCAGATCTCGTCGGTGTTGGGAGGCAGCCAGCCGCGCTTCTCGTGGCACAGGTAGCCCGGCGGGGGCTCAGGAGACAGCATGTCCTCAACCTCTGGCAGTTGGATGTCGCAGTACTAGGAACAAGTGGTTAGAATATCGTAACTGCCGAACGTAGCGATCCTTCATTTACTAATCTCTTAACTCCAAGGTATTTTAATTTACTTTTTCTCATTTAGATAACATAACATAACACAACACTACAATTAATTTTTCCTCAACCTCTAAATTAATATTACAAAATATGCGAAAGTAATAATTGTATGGTGCAGCGCAAACGACAGACTTTTTGTGCGAAGGAGTCTGCGGCACACACCAATGTGATTACATTTTATTAGCTCACAAGCTTCATTAATCACTCTTTAGGTGCAGCGCAGACAACAGACTTTTTGTGCGAAGGATACAGTGATTAATGAAAGCTTGTGAGCTAATAAAATGTAATCACATTGGTGTGTGCCGCACTCCTTCGCACAAAAAGTCTGTCGTCTGTGCTGCGCCTATGTCTGTTACATTTCATGTCTAACCGATTTGGATGAAATTAGTAACACGTATAGATTGTGACCTGGGTTAGGACATACAATACTTTGAATCCTAGTTGTACAGTTCGTTCTCGTGTAAAAATTTCCGACCTCCACGTGGGCAAAGCCACTAACTAACTAAGAAAACGATGTCAGTACACAATTTTCCTGTTTACCTGATAGAATATGTGCCGCTGCGTGGGCGTCATGCCGGGCCGGAAGTACACGCTGCCCTCGGCGATGTCCTCGGAGGCCGAGGCGGAGTGCTCGGTCGCGCTCCTCTTCGGCTTGCGGTCGCGGTCCGTTGTAATGTCTTCGCGAGACATTATCATGGAGCGCACGCCCGCTAGGAAAACGAGCATAAATTATTTATGTGATGCAGACCTGTCATTGAGGTGTCAATAAGTGTACTATGGATTTTCAGGTACTTTTGTAGGTGAATAAATAAGTAAAAAAGAAGTTTAATATTTTTATTTTCTTCTTTCAGGTGCCTTAAAAAGGTGTCTATAGTTAATCTTGTATGGTTTTGTCCAAATCGATAGTACCTGATACAATATGACCATATAAATAATGAATACACAAGAATAATACTTATGAAAAACATGAAAGTATTATCTTGTTGCATATTAACAGAAATTTTGGAAGGTATGAAAAAAATACCTGCATGCCTCAGCCTGAAGTCTAAAGTTTGGTATATTCTGGCCGCTGGTTCTTTTCGAGGATCATACCCATATCTCACCCACATTGACCTCCAGGGTCCAGTTTTCATGTAGACGGCTAAACAAGGCATGATGACCTTCAGAGAAACTAGCCTGATCTTTGTGTGATACCTTATCAAGTTCAATGACCAGATTGGTCTCTCTTCAAGGAGCTAAAAAAAGAATATTATTCTTTAATGTTTAAATAAGCAGTGCCTTAATTGCATTTGTGTAATGTTTTTGGTTACAAAAGTAAAATACCTTCCCAATAACATCATACTCCTCAATCAACCGAGGATGTAAATCAAATTTCAGTTCCTTCTGCCTCAAATAAATTTCATGCGGTTCACTTGGCAAGTCATCAGTCAGGTTAAATATATATGGAGACACTAGGGAACCTCGTAACGTTCTGGTTTTGCTGTGAACACTTTCACCACGGTCGGGAGAAGACCGATCCGGATACCTTTTATCAGTGTAAGCATAACATATTGGCTTCTCAAATCTTGTGAAGCTTGCAGGAACAAGCAGTAGTGGTGCTGGCTGTCTACAAAACAATAATAAAACTTTATTTAATGGGGCTTGAAACATGAATAATTAAGTTTAAATAATCTGTTGTAATTATTTATGTAAACACAGTAAAATACAGAGAGATACAACATAATTATAATTTTAGTACAAAGGTACTGCTTATTTTTAAGAAATTTCTTCCAGCAGACCTGTGAAAGGAGAAATGAAAAAAAAATGTAGACATAGTGTGTGAGAACAAGAAGAGAAAAATATGAAAATGCAGTCTTAAACTAAAATGTTAAATATACCCACGGAATAGATAAATATATTTGTTCCGTGAATATAACTATACTATACCATACTTTATTATTACTTACGTCATAAAATTAATTGGATCTACCCCTGAAGGTAGAACTTTTTCTAAAGAACAAGTTAGAGGGCCATCGCTAGGTCCTTCCCTATGCACCGCTAAGTATTGGAAGTCACACATCGCTAGAACAAACAAAGCATTTTTATGAGCATATTGTAATCAAAATACAGTCTGATACTCTATTTCATTATTATCATAAGCATTTCAGCCAAATGACGCCAAATGCTGGACATAGGCCTCACCGAGCAATGCCACAGGAACTAATAGCCTTGTCCTATAACACAATATTTCCATAATAACAAAATTATACTAACATTCAAATCTGATCATAGTCTTGACACAGCCAACCACAGAGGTTGACACAACTTCTCTCTTTATTTCATTGCCTTCTTTTACTTTCTTGACTTTCACTTTCAATAGGACACCTGCTGCCCTCTTCGAATTACCATATATTTTCCGGACAAATGGATTCTCGGGCTGGAAAGACAACCCTAGGCGTCTTTTTGCTGAATTACTGTACACCTGAAAATTTTCAAAAAAAAACTTATGAAGTACTGAAACATTATACAAATATAATAATCAAAACATGCTGCAACTTTATTTATGTACAACATAAACTTAATATTTTATGATCAACGAGAAAGGAAAACGAAAAGATAAAAAGATACCTGTGAAATGCTTCTAATACCACCCAAACATGCAATAGCTTTGTCTTCATTTTTGACTATTCCAGGAAATTGTATGCCAATTAATTCACGATCCAAATTATTACTTTCCATTGTTTTTGGTTTAAAAGCTATCAAATCAACAAAAACAGCAACACATGCTTTTTATTTTGACAGCACTGCATTGCACAGACTGTATATTCTATTACACTCATGGGTAATGTAAG
Source organism: Tiliacea citrago (assembly GCA_963921375.1). Classification (NCBI taxonomy): domain Eukaryota; kingdom Metazoa; phylum Arthropoda; class Insecta; order Lepidoptera; family Noctuidae; genus Tiliacea; species Tiliacea citrago. The sequence goes on from OY992786.1 coordinate 21,555,913, forward strand.
GTAGGTAGGAAATGGAGATGGTATATTCTAATAAGTGAAGAATAGTAAATAAAGTTATACAAATATCTATCGTATCGACACAATCATGTCATAAAGCGTTTTGTTTCTTTCTAACTAAACAAGATCTACATAAAAAGAAAGAGATCTAAATGTTTGTCAAGGACTAAATTTGGCAACACTTTTGTGTGACGTCAAAATCTGTACAGGCGTGACCGGACGCCATTTTTATTGCCAAGTTTTGTGGTACAAAACTCTGCAATATGCTGTCAACGGTTGTTTGCTTTCTCTCTCGCACTCGCAGTAACAACCCTACGAAAGGCGGCCATTTCAAGAGCTCGATTTATGTAGGTATGGCAAGTCCCTATGTTTCTATGTCAATGAGTACTTGACCAGGGCCGCATTCCGAATTAAGACCATAATCGCTGTAATCGATTTTAGCGCGCTAAACGGTAATAAGGAACGCGTTTAAGCGCGCTAAAATCGATTACATCGATTATGGTCCTAATTCGGAATGCACCCTAGCTGACTGACCAGTGAGTAGTGACATTGTCACTTGTCAGTCAGGTGACATTTCACGTTCCATTGCATTCTAGGCTGCATTCTTAGCGATAATTTCTGTTATTCTCGTTAGGTTAGGTTAGGTTAGGCACGAGCAGGGGGCCGATCGCGCTAATTTTGAACGTTAATACCAAAACTAAACCACAAGCAAAAGCGTTACGTTAGACACATTTCGTATCGCGCTAATCATTTCAACGGAAACGATTTAGCTTTTCTTTAGAAGTTACGTTGGAGGAACGATCGATCGAACTTTCAGTATTGGGTAACGTCAATGATTTTGTCGCTCAGAAAAAATAGCGCGATACCGTTTCTTACATCAGCTAAACCGAAACTAAACCAAAACCAAAATCGGCCCCCAGGCTTAGCACGAGAACCGTAGAGAAGCGTTTTGTCGACGGAAGAGTAGACAAAAACTACGTTTCCGTGTAGACAGTAGAACATTTTCGGTAGACAAGCGATTTCTTTTCTACAGTAGAGTAGAAATAGAAAGCGTCATGCTAAGCCTGCTGTTGATCAAAACATTCATAGTTATTTATTGGTTGATTTTGGTGCGTTGAGAATTACGAACTCTTATCTTATCAGTGTAATAAAACTTTATTAACTATTTTAAATATTTAATATCACAAACTTATATAGTCTACACTTAATGATTGCTCATTATGTAATTATTATTGCGGTCCTTAATTATATTAGGATAGTATAAAAATATAATATTACGCTTGTCCAAATGATTATCATCGATGCGCCACGGCCTCCACAGCTACCAAAAGCCTGAAACGTAAAAAAAAAAATATTATCTGTTAGAACAATAAACCATTGAACATTTTTATAATGAACTTGTATCACAAACAAAGACTTACTTCTCTAACAGGACATTCCTTTGTCTTTCAACTTCAAGCCTGTCTTTTTCCATTTTAAGTCTTATATTATTACATCTTTTCTTCTCTAAAAGCTTCTGTTTCTCAATTCTTATTCTTTCTTCTTCTAAATTAAGAAGTCTGTCATGTACAAGTCCTGGAAAGGAAGAAAATCATGTTTTTTTATACTTAACTTCCTATAATCAACTTGAAGAACAGCTGCATATTTAGGTTTATTATAAGCATAAAAGAAAAGTTTGTTTGTAAAAATACTTACTGACTGGTTTGCCCCTTTTCCACAAAGGTTTCCCTGTGACTGGAGCAGAGGACACCTCATTGGGTCCCATGCCAGCATCAGGGTCAGTGACCACTCCATCACCCAGACTCATCTCTATGTCTGCTGCTGTGAAGTGCTGGGACTCTGACGGCCATTTCTGCAATTTTATTAAATACCTGAATGTTATACCTATAGAAAAACAAATTAATAACAAGTCATAAACAACTGTGAATTTGACTATTACAGAAATGTTATTATTCAATAAATGAATACTTTGAAGACTACCTAGTCTTTAACCTACTTTCTTTTCTAACGAAATCTATGTGCCTACTAGTTGTACCTAGTTTTTTTTTTTTTGCTATTGTCTTGGTGAGATTAAGCACGCGTTTCTTAACTTCACACTTTATTTTGATAACAAAATCTGTTTGTAGTGTTGTGATTGTTTTGTGTGGTCTGGTTTGGGTACAAGGTTTGTATTTTAAGCTTTTTGGCACTCATTTTCTAAGAAAATGAGTGCCGAGGAACCCCCTGATGGGGGTTGAGGGATTCCTCCAGATATTATGGAGATTGTGGAGTGTTCCCAAAACACTAATCGCGTAAGACCCGAGGTTAGAAAGCTCCCCGGAGGTCCTGAGATTTTTGTTGACGCGAAAAGAAATAAGCCGCCGTCTGACTCAATTCAGTCCGTATATACTAAGCCAGGTTTTGAGAACGACTCCAAAATCCTCTATAGTGAGTGTGCCAGAGCTCTCTTCACTGTATTTGTCTCTAGGGTGGAAACAGACCCAAAGCAGGGCCTAACCTTGAATTCACTTAAGTTTGCCCAATTTATTTTCAATAAAGGTTTTAAAGGTGTTGTTCAAGGCAGTGTCAGGTCTTTGGGCCGTAACAGGATGTCTATTGATTTCATGACGTTCAGTGATGCCAACAACTTTGTCAGCAATCCCATTCTAATTGAAAACAAATACTCGGCAGCTATCCCACGCTTTCATTTAAGTCGCATGGGAGTTGTTAGGGATATTCCTACTGACTGGACACTAGAGGAGTTAGTCCTTGGTATAGAAACACCTCACAATTGTGGAGAAGTCATTAGGGCAAGAAGGCTTAATTTTAAAAATAAGAAAGAGGACTCCGTAACTTGGTCCCCATCATCGACTGTGGTGCTTACTTTCTCTGGCCAAATTCTACCAGAGAAAGTCTTCTGTTACAATGTTTCTCTTCCTGTCTCCATCTATCAACTCCCCACTATCCAATGCCGCAACTGCTTACGATTTGGCCATATAAGCTCTCAGTGCAGATCTCAGCCCCGCTGTTACCGTTGTGCTCAACCTCATCCCGGAGATAGCTGTAATGTTCCCGACTCACAGGCCTCATGTCTTTCGTGTGACGGTGGAAGCCATAAGGCCACTGATAATAAGTGCACTGAACACTCAAGACAGAAGTCAATTAAAATGGTAATGTCTCAAGAAAACTTAAGCTACCGAGAGGCCTCAGTAAGGTTTCCCCGCCCCCGTAAATTGCCATACTCTAATGTTACAGCAGGTCCTTCCCAATCTAAACTACCTCAAGCTTATCCTTCTCAACCCCTTCTCTTCTCATCCCCTCTTAACACTCCTACTTCTTCTCCATATGCATCCCCTGTTAAAACCTCCTATACCAAGACGGTTTATAGTACCCCAAAACCTAGGCCAGAATTGGGCAAGTCATATGATACCCAAGCCCATAAGTCGATGGTCTATACCCCTAATTCTTCTAAGCCTAATGGTTGTGCTCTGAATTCCCCTTACATTGAAACCACTCCCCTTCCCACTCCTAATGACAATTTGATAGAGCTCCTGGCTTGCTCCCTTATAAACATGTTATCCAAATTTAGTGACGCAATCCGGACAATGTCGTTGTATTAGTTCAACAACTCCTCGAATCTTGGACGCGCCAAAATGGAAAAAATCCTTCAGTGGAATAGTAGATCCATTCGCATGAAAAAACATGATATAATCTATCTTTTAAATAGATATAAACCCGTTGTCTTTGCAGTGTCGGAGACGTGGCTCAAGCCTGGATCTCTCTTTAGGGTTCCTGGTTATTCATGTCTTCGGGACGATAGAGATGACGGATGGTTAGCAGATCTATCACTTTTTCCCAGATTCCTCTTCCCCATCACGATCCTGGTTTACATGTAGTGGCCATTAGAGCCTTGGACATACCCTTTGTATCTGCCTACATTCCCCATCCCAATGCTAATATTTTGTCTGAATTTAACTCTATCCTTTCTTCCATTCCTGGCGCTTTGATTGTGTTAGGTGACTTTAATTGCCGTCACACCCTTTGGGGCTCTCACTGTAATGACCCCTCCTCCAGCTTTTTGCTTGATCTTTTAGATGATCGCAACCTTTGTGTTCTTAATGATAGATCTGCTACCCGTCGGGTTTCACCTAATCAAAATATTAGTGTTACTGACCTTACTTTCTCATCCCCTTCCTTAGTATCAACTCTTACCTGGTCTGTTCTCCCTAATTCATATGGGAGTGATCATTTCCCTATCCTAATTTCTCTTCCAAGTACTCACCCACGTTCTCCTCCCTTCCAACCCCTACAAAAATATCGCCTACCCCAAGCTGACTGGTCCAAGTTCTCGTCCAATTTGGACGCAGAACTTCAAAATTTTCCCCAAATAAATCCATCCAACTCCCTAATTCATTACAGTAATTTTGTTGAGTGTCTGTTGAGAGCGGCCAATTCATCAATCCCCTTAAAAAACTCTGCCCGTCACCTGATACCTTCTCCACTTTGATGGGATGCTGAATGCACTGATGGCGTCCGTAAACGTAAAGATGCAGAAAACACCTTTTCCACTAGTATAAATATGCCCGACTATTTAAAATTTAAAAAGACTTCTGCAACTACTTGTAGGTTATTGGCAAGAAAGAAAAGATGTGGCTGGCTTAAGTTTTGCGAGTCACTATCTCCCCGTTCTCCAGTTTCCCTTGTATGGAAAAAAATTAAAATCTACCGCAGAGCTTGTGACAGCCAGTCTCCCGATGTTTCTACCAATGACCACAGTACCTGGTTGGAAGACTTTATATCCAAATTAGCCCCTCCCTTTGTTCCTAGCTCCGAATGCCTTCTCACTATAGATCCGACTAGAATGGATCTTGGAAACTAAAGGCATCTTATCCAGTTCTCAGTTTGGTTTTCGAAGAGGTATGGGAACTCTAGATAGCCTAAGTGTCTTCATGTCTGATGTTCGCATTGGCTTTTCCAATAATGAAAGTGTTCTCGGTGTTTTCCTAGACATAGCTTCAGCCTATGATAATGTCCAACTTCCTATACTCAGGCAAAAGCTGCAACAGCTGAGTATCCCTGTGAGGATGGTCAACATCATTTGTAATCTCCTTATGTCCCGTTCTATCTCTGTCCGTCATCAAAACTTCGTCTCCTCATCCCGTCTAGTGTGGAAGGGCCTACCCCAGGGGTCGGTCTTAAGCCCCATCCTTTATAATATATACACACATGATTTGGAGTCTTCAGTGAGTTGTTTCTGCAAAATCCTACAATATGCCGACGACATTGCTCTCTACTTTAGTTCAGCTTCCATTTCAGATGCCTCATCTCGCTTAAATTCTGCCCTTTACTACTTAAACCAGTGGCTGACCGATCACGGCTTAAGTTTATCAGTCTCCAAATGCAATGCAGTTGTCTTTTCTCGCAAGCGTAATATTCCCCTTATTAACCTTTATGTTGAAAATGAACCCATTTTGATCCGTGACAAAGTAAAATTTCTTGGCCTCATTCTTGACTCAAAATTATCTGGTCTCTATCATCTGGACTACATCTCAAAGAAATGCGAAAGAGGCGTTAATGTCTTACGCGCCCTTTCTGGAGTTCGCTGGGGAGCTCATCCAACTTCCCAGAAAATCCTATATAACGCCATAGTTCGTAGTCACTTTGACTATGGAACCTTTCTGTTAGAACCATGCAACAAAATAGCCCTGGCCAAACTGGAAAGGATTCAATCTAAATGCTTGCGTATTATCACGGGTGCTATGAAATGCTCACCTATTAATGCCCTTCAGGTAGAATGTTTAGAGCCCCCACTTCACTTAAGTAGACAATATCTCTGTGACAGATTTTTTTATAAAGTCATCCAGAATAAATGTCATCCTCTTCTCCCTCTTCTTCGTAAACTTTCTCACTTAATCCCAACATCTCGCTATTGGTCTCATAAAAATCCTCCACTACTCGTTAACAGCTTCAGTAATTTCAATAGTTTGCACATTTCCTTAGTCCAGTTAAATAAAAACCCCATATTTGAAGTAAATTTTGATTCCTTGCTCTTCCAACCAAAAATTATTTTTAACTTAGGTATATCCAAACATGACCCTGTTGCTAATGCCAAATTCAATGGGATTCTGGCAGAAGACTGGCACGATTGGCTGACGATATTTACAGATGCTTCTAAGTAGTCCGATAATAGTAATGTTGGATCAGCTGTGTGGATCCCAAAATACAAAATTATTCTTAATTTTCGTAGTCCTGCTTTTGGCACTATTTACACAGGGGAAGCTATAGCTCTTTTGGAAGCAGTCTCTTACATTGAATCACATGGACTCAACAAAAGCCTTATTCTCTCGGATTCTCTTAGCTGTCTACAGGATTTAATGAAATCGCCTTTTCGCTCCCGTCACAATTTCCCCCTTATCCTAAAGATAAAACAACTCCTGTATAGATGCCACTGCTTAGGCATAGAGATTGCACTGGCTTGGATCCCCAGCCACTCTGGAATTGTTGATAATGAAAATGTGGATACGATTGCCAAGCTGGCTACTCGGAATGGGATCGAATCTCATCCGTCTTGTTATCCCCGAGATCTGCAATGTCTTGTTAAACCCGAGATGATGAAGAATTGGAATGATCATTGGCAAAAAACACGATTACTGAAGGGAAGATTTTATGGCTCTATCCAACCATTCATTCCATCTAAATGTTGGTTCAGAAAACTAAAATTTTCTAGTAAAATAGCCACCTCTGTCATAATTAGACTCCGACTTGGGTTCGTTTGCACACCAGTTTTTTTGGCTAAAATACGCGTGAGGGGGACTCTTCTTTGTGTGAATGCGGTCTGGACGAGGGAACTCTGGAGCACTTGGTTTTTTCCTGTCCTCGTTTAACCACTCCCCTTTACGACATACTCCCTTCTGATGTTCCCCGCCCAATTAACATTCCTTTCCTATTATCTTTAGCCCATACCCCTGCAGTTAAAATCCTTTATAAATTCATTAGCATTAATAAAATCCAGCTGTAGTTGATATTTTCTATTTATTTATTATATACCTACTGAATGTTCTAACATTTCTTTTGTGACGTTTTACATGTACTAACCAAAAATGTTTTGTCCTTTTTTAGCATGGGGATCCATGGATGTCACCACTACAAACACTGATCAATAGTTGTGTAAGAGTTTACAATCTGACGATCATTACTTTCTCTTACCTTGACATTGGTAAAATCATCGAACGTTATCGATGGAGCCAGAATTTTAAAAAAATAGAATAGAATAGTTGTACCTATTCCAATTTTATATTTTTATCTTTCCTGATATTACTTAGAATAGTTTTTGTACCTACATTTGTTTAGTTTTCTGTGATAATATTCATTTTATATATTTTCCAATGTTGTAAAGAAACTTTTTTTTAATTTTGACTAACTTTATTTGCTAACCATATTATATTAGGTTGGGGAAAAGGTCTTTTCGCATTATAGTATGTATGAACTTGTAATAAAATCTCTTTGGCTATACTATTTGTATCTGGCTGGTTTTGGTATCATTGAAAGTTTAAATTTTAAAGAACATAATTCCAAATTCAAATTAGGAAAATGTGTGATTTTCATTTGTTTTTCGTACTGTCAAGATGAGTGAATCTAATGAAGAAGTTCGATACATTTTAAAATTTTACTACAAAAAAGGTAAAAATGCAACGCAAGCCGCGAAAAAAATTTGCGATGTTTATGGACCTAGTGCAGTGTCTGTGAGAGTAGCACAAATTTGGTTTAAGCGTTTTCAATCCGGAAATTTTGATGTCAAAGATGCACGTCGCTCTGGTCGCCCTATTACGGATAAAATGGATGCAATTTTTGAAAAAGTGGAGCAAGATCGGCATATCAGTAGTTACGACGTAGCTGAAGAACTGGGAATTGACCACAAAACAGTTTTGGCACATTTGAAAAAAACTGGGTACAGAAAAAAACTCGATATTTGGGTACCTCACGAGCTCACTGAAAGAAACCTAATGAACCGTGTACTCATTTGTGATTCTTTATTACGACGTAATGAAACCGAACCATTTTTGAAGAAGCTGATAACTGGTGATGAAAAGTGGATCACGTACGCACAGAGTAGGCACAGACTGTGGCGAAACCCGGGTTAACTCGCAACAAGGTGATGCTGTGTGTGTGGTGGGATTGGAAGGGAATTATTCATTATGAGCTGCTACCACCAGGCAGGGCCATCGGTACTGAACTCTACTGCGAACAACTGATGAGATTAAAGCAAGAAGTTGAGAGAAAGCGGCCGGAATTAATCAACAGAAGGGGTGTAGTTTTTCATCATGATAACGCTAATGCATCCGCCGTATAGTCCTGACCTTCAGATTTCCACCTGTTTCGGTCTCTTCAGAATTCTTTAGGCAGTGTCAGGTTAACATCACGAGAGGACTGCCAAAACCACTTGTCGCGGTATTTTGATCAGAAGTTCCAAAATTTCTATAGCAATGGGATCATGTCCCTACCTACAAAAAGTTATCGAACAAAATGGTACCTACATACTTTAGTTAAATGTAAATAAACTATATTAAAAAATGTTTTGAATTTTCTTAAAAAATGCGAAGAAACTTTTTCCCCAACCTATTACATGCTAACATTTTTTATTGGTTACCATTTTTAAGTTTTTATTCAATAAAACATGCTACAAGTCCAAATAGATAAACTGCAAGGACACATATTTAATAGAGAATATTACCATACTGCTTGTAGATGGATCAGCACTGCACATGTCATCCGTGGGCCCTGTACTTTGTGCTGGTGCCTGAAACATGTGAAATTTATTCCTAATTTTATAGTTCATTAATTCACATGTTATAATTGAAGAAATAATATTCAAATGATTAAAGGACAAAACCATACACAAACTGACTGTCTTACCATGGTGTTGTTCATGGCTGTAGTCTCTGGCACTCCTGAGAGGCCAAACACTGAAGTATTTGTACAGATAAGTCTTAATATTTTTTCTTCAGCCTCTGTTAGTTGTGTGTTAGCGTTACAGCCGGGTGTAAATCGGTTCTTCCGTATTTTGAACGCTTTTTTTTTAACATTTGATTTCCAATCTCTCCATGTCTGAAAACAATTTGTATTTTCACCGTTACCTTGATGTCTGACTATATCAAAAATTTATTAAACAGTATAAATGTAATATTACCGACCTGTTGCCATTTATCTGGAGTTTTAATTGCACCAGAACCAAAACCCGAATTAGCATTAAGTTTCTCTGTGATTCTGATCCACGCATTCGTCTGAAGAATTCTTCCCTCGAGGCCTGTAAATTTTCCAATGGCCAGTTCCTTGTCTTCCTCAAGGAAATGTAAAAGCATGTTTAGCTGTTCCGGGCTAGCTTTCCGTCTTTCCATTGTTGTAATGTTGTGATCTTAAATGAACAGTGGCGTAATTATGCTTCGATTCTCTTGCAAACAGTAATTAAACTTCCTGCTAATTCTTATAACTATGAAATATAATTAGTTCCTGATAAAAAGAAAGAAATAAGTAAAATAAAAGCATTTGTTGTTACCGCATTACTGTAACACAAGCGCAACACAAGTTTTTTTTTTTTAATTTCTGCTGTTTGTCATGCACCTGTCATGGTAAAAAGCTGTCAAACACTTTTTTTTTCTTGGGTTTCGCACGGTTTGTGCATTTAGCCAATGTCACGTTTAGTTTGATATAAAGGTAGGGAAAGAACATTATTATAAATATTTTAACGGGATTTAGGATAGGACGGATAAATAGGATCAGTATAATTATAAGTAACAAGGATACAATATGGATAAATGATCAAATTACTATAAAAAAAAATAAAAAAATTACAACTTGATATTATTTAGAACATGTATGGGCAACAACCGGCCCGCGGGCCGGATCCGGCCTGCTGTAAGATATTATCCGGCCCGCGAGATATTTTGAAAAAACCTAATTTAACAGTGAGGCGGCAAACATCAAATCCTTTGATGTTTGCCGCCTCATTCTTTGATAATCGCCGCCACTTGGCTTGCTCGGTCAAATTCTTTGAGGTTTGCCGCCTCACGGGCGACACATCAAAAGATTTATTGGTTCTCAATTATTCTAAACTAGTTTATTCCAGATTATTCCTTCATTTTGCCTATATAAGTGGGTGGCCCGAACGTTAGTTCATCCCTCCGGTCGAAGACCCTGATTGTCCGCTAGACCCCGTCTCCTCGGACGAGGTTCACGATATAATCAAGGGTCTGAAACCCCGTAAAGCCCCTGGATCAGACGGTATCACCAATAGGGTTGTCCAGATGTTCCCAGCCCACCTGATTATGCTAATGACCACCATCTTCAATGGTGCTCTTAGTAATAACATTTTTCCTCAATCGTGGAAAAATGCCACCGTCATCGGTATCCCGAAGCCCGGCAAGCCTAAGACCGAGCCTTCCAGTTACCGCCCCATCAGTTTGCTCGACGTTTTCGGCAAGGTCTATGAGAGGCTTATTTATAAGCGTCTCAGAGACTACGCCGAGACGAAGGGCCTCATCCCCAACGAACAGTTCGGTTTTAGAACCCAACATTCTTGCGTACAACAGGTTCACCGTATCATAGAACACATAAGCGCCGGTTTCCAGCGCGGATTCATGACGAGTGCTGTGTTCTTCGATATCGCGAAAGCGTTCGACAAAGTCTGGCACAACGGCTTATTGTATAAGCTATACAAATTCGGTGTGCCAGATCGTCTCGTGCTCATCTTACGGGACTTTTTGTTGGACCGCACCTTCCGCTATCGCATCGAGGGTGCGCTCTCTTCCCCTCATCCGATCCGCGCAGGTGTCCCTCAGGGGTCTGTGCTGGCTCCGCTCATTTTTACGCTGTTCACCAGTGACATCCCGAAATGTAGAAAGGCGCAGTTAGCTCTGTTCGCAGACGACACGGCCATCTACTACACCGGCCGCAGTCAAGACCAGATCCCCCGCATCCTACAGACCGAAGTCAACAGACTCGGTGACTGGTTCAGGAAGTGGAGGATCGAGGTCAATCCTGATAAGAGCCAAGTGGTCCTCTTTTCTAGGCCCCGGCGTAGACCGGACCTACCACGACAGATCAAAATGTTCGGCAAGCCTATCCCTTGGGAGAAGCGAGCCAAATATCTCGGTGTGATCTTAGATCATCACATTTCGTTCACTGAGCACATAAAGCAAGTGCGTTCGCGCGCCGCTTTCGCTCTCGGTAGGCTTCATTGCGTTCTGAACTCACGCAGCAAGTTGTCCCTTAAGGGCAAATTGCGTATTTACACAGCGTGCATCCGGCCGATTATGACGTACGCGTGTGCCGCTTTCGCACACGCCCGTCCCCACCTCATTCATAGAATGCAGGCACTTCAAAACCGATTTCTCCGTAAAATTACGGACGCTCCATGGTTCGTTCGGAACGAAACCCTTCATGTAGATCTTAGAATCCCCACCATCAAGCAGTTTATGAAACGCGCGACAAAGCGGTTCTTCGAGTCCACAGATAGACATCGCAACCCCTTGGTTGTGCAGGCAGCTAGCTATAGGCCTTCTCAATTTAGTCAGACTCGCCGACCTAGGCATACTCTCTCAGACCCGGATGACCCCATTACTCTCCTTCAGGAAAGCAATAGGGCCACAAGTACAGTGCACAAATACAAACCGTCATTCCGTCCTCGCCGCCGAGGTACCACGCGAAGTTCAAGAATTAATTGTTCCCCCCGTCCCCTGCACGTCGAACCGCCAGCCCCAAGGCTGAGTGAGCCGTAGTCATTTAATGTAGACAAGACTAAAAGTAGACATTTAATAGTAATCCCCGTTAATAATTATGAATTTAAACTTTCGATCCAGCCCGTCCCCAATAGTTTGTTATTAAGTTTATTGAACGAAAAGTAAACAAAAATGATGTCTGGTGGAAAGAAACGAAAAATGGACTGAAGAATTATTTTTTATCTTGCACAATGGTAAGCCTATTTGTTTGCTGTGTAATGATTCCATTTCAGTAATGAAAGAATTCAATATAAAGAGGCATTACTCAACTAAGCATGCTACGCTGCACTCACTGACAGGACAATTAAGAACAGACAAAATCCAGAAGCTTATCGCAAATTTGGAAAAACAGCAACAAATGTTTCATAAACAAAGAACACAACTTGATAATGTTTGAAAGCTAGTTTTATAGTTAGCTAAAAATTGGCAAAGGCATTAAAACCATTTGCCGAAGGAGAATTTATCAAGGAGTGTATGTTAGAAGTTTGCAGTATTTTGTGTCCTGAAAAGAAAAATCAATTTGAAAAAATTAGTTTGTCAAGACGAACTGTTGTTCGACGTATAAAAATGATGGCTAATGATATAAAAACAACTTTGACTGACCGTATGGCTGGTTTTGAATCATTTTCCATAGCATTAGACGAGAGCACCGATTTGTCTGACACAGCTCAACTGGCTATATTTATTCGAGGTGTTGATAAGGAGTTCACTGTTACTGAGGAATTGCTTGCTTTACAGCCGCTTAAAGGAACCACTACAGGAGAGGATATTTTTATTGAAGTTTAAAAGGTATTCACAAGTTTTGGCTTGCCATGGTCAAAATTAATTGGAGTATGCACTGATGGTGCACCTTATAAAGTCGGCTTACGTAAAGGTTTCATCGGAATTTTGAATGAAAAAGCAACAGAATTAAATGTGCAAAAAGATGATTTGATAGTCCTTCATTGCATTATCCACCAACAGAACTTGTGTTCTAAGTCCATTCGACTCCAGAATGTTATGAATGTGGTAGTAAAAACCATCAACTTTATTCGATCCCGAGGGCTTAACCATCGTCAGTTCAAGGCGTTTTTGGATGAAATATCAGCTGAATATAACGACGTAACATATTATTGTGAAGTCAGATGGCTAGGCAAAGGAAAAATGTTGAAACGGTTTTACGAGCTTAGAAATGAGATAGCAGACTTTATGAAAATAAAAGATAAACCACTATCTGAAGTGACCCAAAATGGATATGTGACTTAGCATTTCTGGTCGATCTTACAGGCTATTTGAATGATTTAAATTTGAAACTTCAAAAACAAGGACAGTTAGTTTTATGATTTGTACAGCCATTTGAAAGCGTTTCAGATCAAACTACGCTTGTGGGAGTCACAGATGCTGTCTGGTAATAGTTACCATTTCAACACGCTCTCTGCGTATGAAAATATTGCTTATGCTCAATATGCTGAAGAACTCAAGTTACTGTCGGAACAATTTTCGAACAGATTTAGCGACTTCAAAAACATGGAAGGCTGTTTCAGTTTATTTGCTACTCCTACAAAATGTAATGTACAAAATGCTCCAATACACTTACAAATGGAGTTAATCGAGATTCAAGAAAACTCACTCCTAAAATCCAAATTTGAAGACGTAGAGTTGTGCGATTTCTACAAAAAATACTTAGAAGAAGACAATTTTCCGCAGCTTAGAAAATTCGCAAGAAGATTGATTTGTGCGTTTGGCAGTACTTATAAATGCGAACAGTTCTTTTCATTGATGAAAGTTAATAAATCAACACATCGTACAAGATTGACTGACGATAATTTGGAAAATTGTTTACGTCTTTGTATCAGTGGAATTAATCCAAATATCGATGGATTAGTTTCCCGAATTCAAGCTCAAGTGTCTCATTGATTTCGGTGTATTTAACTTTTGTAGTTTGTAAGAATTGCAAATTTAACGATTTAATTATAATGTACCATTTATTAAATTTCATTTTGTTATTTTAATAAATTGTACTATAATAACATTGTCGTATTATTTCATGTCTAATATCTATCGCAAAAATATTATCACTTGTAGCCGATGGGCATAAGGTTCGGGCCTCTGAATGAAAGTACCGCTTATTTTCAATCACTAATTTAATTTTCTACACAAGTTATAACGGTGACACGTTGTTGGGCAATCCGCAACATACAACAAGAATCTAATAGAGATCGAAGATGGCCGGCACTTTGCGAGTGCGGCTTGAGAGCGTCGAGTCACACACGAGTCGGAACTGCACAGTGCAGTTCCGACTCGTGTGTGACTCGACGTGTCTCGCAGGACAGTGCAGTCTGCACTGTCCTGCGAGAGGCGCCTGCTCAACAGTGGCGCTGGAAGTGGGGCGCGCGGGAAAACTAGTGGCGCGTGATTGGTTGTCAAGAACAGTGGCGCCAACCTTTCTAATACTTCCGCGATCATTAAGCGGTCTACACACCAAAGCCGCTGACCCGGCGGCACGGATCGCCGGCCCAACCCGCCGCCGGCCTTATTTTGTACAATCATGCCGCCGGCTTGCGCCTGCGCGGGCAAGCCGGCGGGGCAGCATGCCGATGCCGACGGCATCCCTCTCCACTCACTCAGTCAGTTGCCCGCCGGCTTTCATAGAGTAGTGACGTATCACTTATTCATTCTCTGTTGTTGTGAAGTGTCGGCACTTTTATTTTTTATCAACTAACCAATATGGAGTGGGACGATGCAACAGTTATAAAACTAATAGACCTCTATCATTTAAAATAAATATTATGGAGCCCAAAAAACCGTGACTACAAAAGCCGGCCAAAGCGTTACGACGCATTTAATGAAATTGCCAGTGAATTTGCTACTGATGTTCCGGAAATCGAGAGAAAGATAAAAAATTTAACTAGTCATTATTACCGGGAGAAAAAAAGAGAAGATAATTCAAATAAGTCTGGTGCGGGTACTGATGATATTTATCATAGTAAATGGTTTGCCTACAAATCACTAAATTTGCTCTGCAGAACAAAAATGTGCCTACTGGAACCACCGATACTGTAAGTAAAGATTTTTTTTTTTTTTATTTATAATCAGGCAACTAGGGTCCCATAGACATATAATTATATTAGTTTATTTATTAGTGTATCTTTGTATTTACATTTTAACCCTTTCCCGGGCATTGGCAAAATAGTTGCCACTCAGGTAAAAAAAAATGTGTTTGAAAAAAAAATAATTGAAATGTTGAAGACTTATTCAGTGCCTTTAATAAAATCCATAATAAAAAAATACACAATAAATGTTGATTTTGACTAGATATACTTATTTATTTTTTATTAAATAAAAGTAAAACGGCTAAACGGGCAGTCTTTTTCGTCTTTTTTCGCAGGACACACCGTCGACGAGCCACGATTCACAACGAGATTCACAATCAAATCAAAATGATTTACCACAGATGTCGCCAGAAAATACAACTTGGCAACGAAATAAACGTCCTAAAATCAACCCTAATAAAGAGTTGATATCCGAAGCATTGAATATTATGAAGAATGTCTCCCAACGACCAAATGTGACAAAAGATGAGGATGGTTTATTTGGAGATTATATTGCGGGTCAGTTAAGACAAATAGACGGCACGGTTGGCGCGGTGGTTAAGCGATTGACTGCTGCGCTGCGTGTCGCGGGTTCGATTCCCGCAAGGAACAAATATTTGTATGACCTACAAGTATTTGTTCCGGGTCTGGCTGTTTGTGTATGTGAGTTTAAATGTTTGTAAATGCACCCACGATACAGGAGAAATTCCTAGTGTGGGGCAACGTTTTTAAAAAAAAAAAAAAAAAAAAAAATGGATCGACAAATGAAAGCTATTGTGAGACATCGGATCAACAATATAATATTTGAAGCCGAAACTGGATATAGATCCGATACATTTACGGATTTTGCAAGACCAAGTAGTGTTTCTAGTTCACACAGTCATCCAGGATACTATACAGCATCTTCACTTCAACAGACGGTTGTAAGCCCTTCTACAAATAACTTAACTTCTTCTGAATACTCTGCCCAAACAAACCCAGATCCACAAACAATTCAACCTTCGTCACTAGAAACATTTGCTGAAGAATACCTAGCTCTAAATCCTTCTGATAGTGTTATAAAACTTATAAAGTAATCTTCAAAATATGTTATAAATATTTAATTTTCTTTTTGGTATAATAAAGGTAGCTATAGGTAGCCCCATTAAAGTTAAATTTAAAATTAGTGTTGACTATTCCCTTCACACGAGTAGAGCTTGACATACGAGTATGTGCGAAAGGAATAGCAAGGTTTTAATTTTAGTTTAGTGACACTTCTACTGTTACCAATAGTTAATATCATGTTATTGGTTTACAAAAACACATTTCTTATTTTGTTTAAAACTTTATTATACGAATCACAATAAAAGTGTATCTCACTATGTGTAATTTACGATTTTAGATTTAATGGATAATACATGGAACTACTTAATGATTAAAAATAATATTGATTATATGAGTTTTAATTTTATTCGACTAATGGGCGTTTATTGGTTATATTGCCATTCTAATCCTCCGACACTAGAAAGAAAATAATAAGTCAACTCCACTCTTGTATCCTCAGCGGTCACTGTAGTATCCGAGGTTTGATTGTCTTCTCCTGACATATTATCTAAGCTACTGTCGTTTTCAAGATGTCTACGCCATTCACCGGGAAAGACTTCTCCTTGATTATTTTCAGTATCGTATTCGTTTTGCTGAGTTGCAGCGGTTCGTTTGATATAATTAAATAAATGTATACACGCCAAAGTTACAGTAGTAGCTTTTTCTGGGATTAGCTGAATAGGTCTATGAAAAATCTTAAATTTGTGTGTTAACTGCTCAAACACGTTTTCAACTACTCTTCGCCCTCGACATACGCGATAGTTAAAAACCCTCTTAGATGATCCCATTGTGTGATTACCATCATAAGCCTTTATAATATGGGGTTGCAGAGGAAACGCGTCATCACCCAAAAAAAATACGGTACTGGTAGATTCCTTCCGGGTAAAGGGGTTTTATGTGGTATATTCAATTCATTATCATTTAACAATCGACATAATGCTGAATTATTAAAAACCCCACCATCTGAAATCCGACCCTGACATCCCACATTAGCGTACAAAAAGTTGTAATCAGCATCTACTAAAGCAAAGAGTACAATACTGAAATATTTTTTATAGTTTATATAATCACTTCCACTTTTTGGGGGACATTGAAGTTTTATGTGTTTCCCATCCATTGACCCAAGACAATTGGGTATTTGCCATCTTTTTAAATATTCATCTGCAATTTCTCTCCATCCTTCCTGACTACTTGGAATTTTCACATAATCTGAAAGTCCTTCAACTAAAGCATCACATACTTCAGGAATAATGCTTGAAATTAGTTGAGGAGATACATTAAAGACGTCGCACAGGCTACTAAAAGAATTTCCTGAGCTTAGGTATTTTAACGTTATTGACAATCTTTCCACTGGTGAAACTGCTTTTCTGTAATTTGTGTCTTGTTTAGCTATTTTGTGTCCAACAATATTCAGTAAATATTCAAAGTCGGTACTGGTTAATGACAGGAATGTCTTAAAAGAAATGGGTTTGTATAGAACCAAGTCGTCTTCCTTTAAATCACTTAATCTTTGACAAGTACTGTATTTATTGCGACTCATTAAACTTGGCCTAACCCAACACTTTCGTGTGTTGAGGGATCCACCGATAATAACTCCACAAACTGCTATTATTAAATCACTGTTATCGTCCTCCTCCATGTCAATTAGGTACTGAAAATACTACTTCTGAATTATTCGAAACACACACGTCCAATCTCTACGACTATTTGGCAATTACTAGAACACCACATGCCGCGGCTGTCGTGCCGCCGGCAAAGTCGTTCGGCTTGGACATTCTGAAGCCGCCGCGCCGGGTTAACCAGCCGGCACTAAGCCGCCGGGCTGTGCCGCCGGGTCAGCGGCTTTGGTGTGTAGACCGCTTTAGATTGGATGTTTGTACAAAGTAAAGATAGTATTGAGGTAGGAAAAGGAATACGGAGGGATAAGAGGTTACTAAGAAAGGAAGAACGGTCATTTAAAGGACAGAAGAAAAAAATATGATCTAAGTCGCCTATATCTGTGCCACATATGTCAAGTATTAGAAATCCTTACCTGTTCCACGATGTAAATCATGATTTCTAGCCGTAATTCTCGATGTTTTTGCCGAATGCCGAAGTTAAAGTCAAAAGCTGGTTTTTCTTTAGGCAATTACAAATAATAAAAAAAACATTTGTCCAAAAACATTAGTCTATGAGGGTATACCCGTCAGGGTATTTAACAAGGAATATACTACTCTCTAACGAGAGGTATATATGTTCTGTGGTCTATGACGAGTATGACCCCTTTAGGGTATATATGTTCTGTGAGTATGACGGAATCTAAAATGTGATCTAAAGTGTGTTTATTTACATTTTTCACAATAATATTTTGAACAAAAGATATGGTATTCTTAAACACATCATTGATAAAATGTAGGTCAACTTATTCATAAGAGTGAAAAAAAACGATAAAAATGAATACACTTTTGAAACTAAAAATGCTACGAGGCAGTGCTTACAAGGAGAGAATAGCTCGAAGGCATCTCACCGACTTGTCTGACTGCGTAAACTTACCAGATTCCTATCTGTTGAAGAATTGTGGTGTAAACAGATGTGTTTTCCATCACGTAATGCGAATTCTGGAACCTGTCGTTCCCAAAACTCAAAGATCAAATGGTATACCATTTCCTTTGAAGGTGACTTAAATAACTCTTGGAGTAACTTTTCTTCGTCAGTAGCTATTGTAGATCCACTATTCCTTGTAACATTTCTTTCTCAATCCTAGGTTCTGGTGACCCTGTCGTTCTTAGCCAGTGGTTCTCACCAAAAGACAGTGGGCAAAGACTTCAATATCAACATATCACAGAAGTCAGTGAGCCGAGTTATCAAGATAGTGGTTGAAGGACTTAACATGGTGCTTGATGACTGTATCATATTTCCTAGTTCTGTGATGCAGAGAGACCAAATCAAAGAAGGGTAATTTCAATCACAGTAGTTCATCACTAAAACTAATATTTTTTGGACATACTAATTCACTATTAGGAGACATTTTTGATTTGCTGTTACAGGTTTTACAGAAAATATCATTTTCCTGAAACCATTGGCTGTTTGGATGGTACTTATGTTGAAATAGTATGCCCAAGAGATGATGAAGAGGCATTCTATGATAGAAAAGGGCAATATTCTATACATGCACAAATTGTAAGTTTCTACTAGATAGAGAACCATTGCCTGCCTCGTGCCAGTTTATCTACTTTATATTGTTATTGCTTTCCAGATATGTGATGCAGATTCTAAAATAATAGCAGTCTGCTGCCGGTTTGGTGGGTCAGCCAGTAGTGCATACATTTGGAATAAAATGAATATCAGATCTTTTATTGAGAGTATCAGCAGGCAGGGAGAGATGAGTTGGCTCATTGGTTTGTTTATTTTTTCAAACTATATATTCTATTTTATTTTTTCTCTGTTCAAATTTATTTTGATTTGCAGGTGACAACAAATATCCACAAAGAGCCTGGCTAATGACACCTATATTACATGCCCCTCAAGGCACACCAGATTCTCAATACAACCACTTTCAAGGCAGAACCAGAACTTGTATAGCAAGGTGTATTGCCAAGCTCAAGGGAAGATGGCAGTGTCTACACAAAAGGCCATTACACTACACACCACAGCAAGCGGCTAAAATAATAAATGCTTGTGCTGTGTTACATAATCTTTGCATAAGAGCTGGTCTGCCAGACTCTCAGCCTTATATGGACCCAGAACCAATGCCAGTCATAAATGAGGTGACCGAGATGCCTGAAGATAATGTAAATGATTTGTATATTGGTATAGAAGTGAGAAGGCAGCTTGCAGAAAGAATCTACTACAGTGTGTAGTGTGTAAGACTGATTGTGGCAAATGCCACATAAATTCTAATTATAATGTTATGTTCCGCCTTGATAAATCATTGTATACTACTACTGTCTTAAGATAGTACCATGTATTAGTAAAACACAGTATTATTAATAAAAAATATTTAATACGTAATCAAACCGAACTTTATCTCTAAGTACACAATTTAATTAATCTTAATGCATCAGGATTTGCATCTGTGCCAGCTGACTGTAGGTGTCGCCGGGCATTCTGTACGCAATGTTACCAGCGAATGTGTTCAGTACTTCAGCTTGTTCACGCAGCCATTCCACTTGCTACAAACACAGAAAGGAACATTCAATAAATGGACAAACAAAAAACTAACACCTAACCAGAAACCTATTACTGCTTTCAAGCAGTTTTTTTTTGTAGAATAAGTCAACCTATCTTCGTATAACTATATTCTTACCTTATTGTTCTGTCCTGCAAGCGGCTGCGCCTGCGCGGTGCGTAATCGTTGCCGTTGCGCCAGTAAGATGGTGCAGAGCGCCCGCAACACGGCTGGCAGACTGCGCAGTAGCTCTCCCCGGGCAGTTCGCGCGGCTGATACTCGCGCGTCTAACTCACTCGCGTTCAATGGCACCAATTCACATTCACGAAGCGTCTGCAGAAAAAGATTTAATATTGAAATCATAATAACTCAAAAACACATTCGACATAAAAATGTATATTCTTGTCTTACCTCAAGAGCGCCTTCATAGTTTTCGCTGTGGAACTGATCGAAGAACGTCATCAGCTTGCAGAGCTTGGTGTATGCCTCAACCAGCGCGGCCGATAGCGCGGTGCCGTCAGCCGAGCGCAGTCGTCTCGACACGTGTTCTGCGAGCGTAGACAAGCGCTGACGTAGACCACCCGCGCCTCCACCACTGTTTACTACTTGTGCTAACAATACGCAGAATAGTTCTAGAACCTTCTCCAAGTTCTGCAAAAAAAAAAATTAACTGGTAGAGATTGAAGTAACAAAATTTATGTGATAATAGGGTGATGAATGATAACTTACCCCAGCAATATCATACATTGTGATGGCATCTTCAAATAGACCTTTGTTCACTAGCTGTTCTGCTACATTTAGAGCTATAACCTATAGTAAAAAACAATGACTGTAGTAACTTTAAGACTTTTAGTAAATAAATAATAAACTATCACAAGTATGCATACCTTGCTATCAATATGTGGATTATTGAATTGGTCCAATAAGCCTTGGCTACGCAGTCCAGTTACAGCGTCCATTCGACCAAACAGCAGGTCGTAATCGCGACTTTCGAGTGCCAGGTCAGTGCAGCAACACATGAATAAGTTCTTACCACTGGGATCTTTAAGGTTTCTAGACAAAATCATAAAATTAGTATGAGCGACACAAACAAATGATATCAATTTAAAGACTCGAGGAATTATTTTGGGGTAACTTTACCTCAGGAAGAAGTAATAATGTAAAGCATCAGATGGGTCTGTGAGCTCAAACTTTCTGACATACAAGAGCAGTAGTCTTGCCAAATTCAAGCGACGGAGTGGCGATGGATCGTCCGTATCGACAGACACTGTAACAGAAATAGCAAATTTGATACATACCTACTTATTAGAACGTAAAAGAGGTTTGAATGGACAGTGTACTTACACAATGGGGCTTGAACATTACGAGGTGTGCCTAACATGTAAACATCATGAAGAGCTAACGCCATGTGTACACCGTGAACTTGGAATCTGGAATTATAAATTAATTAATGACAAACAGATCTTAATTTGTTTGGCAATTTAAAAAGTGCAGCCTAGTACTACCTTACCTTGGTATTCTAGATAAAAATTCTATTGCAGGTTCGAATTGGCCAGTCAATGTCAGCATTTGGAAGTACACTACCGGTTTTTCATAAGCATGATAATGTGTTTCACCTACAAAACAAAATAAAAACATTGTATTAGTCATTGTAACATTTATAAATTGTGCCTCTTAAAATAAAATCTTTATTGTTTTGTGTAAATTACCATATTCTTCTAATATCATCTTTTGTAGATCAGAATATGAGAAGGTTTCAGTTTCGTTGTTGCCGCGTGATTTAATGAAGGACAGTTTGAGCCAGAGGTAATCGTCGGCTGTTCGTGCCACTTCGTAGTGCTCGTCGCTGAGATCACAACAACCTATGACGCAGTATACCTGTGAAAATTGAGATGCTGTTATAATACACGGACTTCAGGCAGTTAAATACCAAAATATATAATTGTTTGTGAATGAAACTTTATGTTAAATTCTGCAGTAGCACTAGTAGTTTCGTTGCTCGAAATCAAAATCTAAGTATTGATCCATGATGGCTCCATGTATGTCAAAAATTAAAATAAAAACATTGATAAGTTGTGTATCCTTACAGCTCTTTTGTATGGGTCTGTAGAGTTGCGCACTTGTATCCTATATTGAAAGTTGATGGCAGTTTGTAGTTTGTCACTTAAAGGTTTCTCTGGATTCTTTATATACTCTTCCAGAGCTGATATAAATTCTTCATGATCTCGGCTGTGAACACACAAAAACTATGTTGTTTACTGCAATGCAACCTGTCTGTCCTTCTGGTTGCAACCTGTTTGCATCTTTTTTTTTATATATTAATCTCCTGCAGCAATATGAATGTTTTCAGTGTATATGGTATTTATTGTGTGCGAAAAATAGCGTATTTTGTGCTTACCCTGCCTTCCTCAAACAATGCAGCGCCGCATTGGCGTCACCACTCCTCAAACAGTAGTACACCATGGGCCATAGTGGGCGTTCATCAATGACGCCGTCAGTCAACACCTGCACATTCTGGCCCTGCAGGCGAAGGCCTACGAAACCCCGCACTAGGGGGTATGTGCCCGGCTCGCCACCGCGCATCGCCGCTGCTGGGTTTGAGCGCACCACATCGCTCATGTATAGTTTATACCTGGAAGTAGGTTTTAGAATGAAGATTTTTCAGTTGATTATCTGTTCAATAAATAGTCAAAAATAACAGAGTTATTAAAACAAAAGCAAGTATGCGGCTGTACTTTGTAAAATCTTCATTTCTTTATTGTATTTTGGGATAAATTGGATAATTTTAATTAATAAACAGGGTTAATGTCAGTGTAGAATTGATTGCCTAAAAGCAAATCTTGTGGACCATACCTGTTCTCCAAGTACTTTTTCCCTTGAGCAACTAGACACTGTTGGATGGTAGGGTTGCCTCTGGCTTTGAGAGGGTCCTCATCCCTCACTAAGGCTGGGATATTAGCCATTGTTTTAATGATCTCCCACATTTCTTTTACTTTCTGAAAATATTTTGAATTAATAAGTAAGATTTTCCCAAATTAATATTTGTGATGTTTAGCAAATAATTAATACTTTCAAAAGGCATTAAAGAAGTAAGATTGCTTACAGGATCATTAAATTCTTCAGCAACTTGGGCAAATTTCTGATGTAAAGCAATCCTTGACTTGGATCCCTGAAACACCAGCTTGTTATACTGGTGAACTTGTCTGGCATATGCAGCCTCTATGTTGTCAAGCATGGAATGTCCAAACTTCTTTGGTGTGTCGGCAATGCTTGGTGGCTCTGGGGTCCTCTTGAGATCCAGCCAGTTTTGAGATGGACCAATCATAGCATTCATCAACTTTATCTTTTCTCTGTTCCATTCTGATAGCATGTGTTCCCATTTCTGGTCTTCCGTTGTTTGTAGGGACTGGAATTTTATTTAGAACCCATGTGAGGGCAAAATCCTGATGAAGTAATTAAAAAATAGAACAAATCAAGTTTACTAAAAACTTTAGAAAATTATACTCACGTTTTTATTAACTTCATCAATAAGTGATAAAATTGCATTTTCTCTTTCATTTCTCAAAAAGCTCTCTATATCAGAGTCAGCAATAGGTTGGAGTGGCTCGAAAGTACGTTTAGAGCTAAGTGTTTCAAGTTTCTGTGATATCTGTTGCAAATCTATTCCTTTAGAGCCAAACAATAGATGCCTGTAACGAGACACATGGTGGAAGGTTAAAAGCTAAGAAGAAAGCCAAGAAATGAGTGTGCAACATAAATGCAGCAAGTTCTTACGCTTGAATATCATTTGCTCCTGACTGGATTACTCTTGAGTATAGCTCCTGTGACGCCTCAAGCACCTGGCCCAAAGAACGTTCAACCCTCGGCAGCTCTTCATTACCCTCAATTTCAGTTGTTAACTGTTCAGCTTGTTGCAAAAGTTTGCTGAAATCATCGTCAGCCATCGTGCACTATAGGTTATCCAAGTTTGTTTGCACAAAAATACACAGACCTTTACAACTCAATTTTCTGCTTCGCTTAATGGGCACTATTAAAACTCTAGAAATACATTGGTATCACAGTACACAGATGAAATTTAAACAATAAATAACAGAATAACGGCCGGTACGCGCTCCCTCAAATCAAACCACTTGACAGATTTTATTTGACAGCAGGATTTTTTAAATACAAACTTGAAACTAGTATTTTTATCTCTATGAAACCAAGCATTTTGCTTCCATTGAGTGTATTGCTTGTTTGTATGTAAAAGTACCAGATCTTGTATTGTATTGATTCCTGAAAGCACCTTTGCCTAAAGCTGCGTATTCAATCCAAACATTCTAAACAGTTGCAATCCATTTAATAAAAACAGTTGCGTAAAATCAAAATTTTGCGTTCCACTCATTGTTTGTATCACATCATTAAATAGCACCTTAATATTCGTTGTCATAGGATTGCATATTTAGGCTCAAAGTCAAGGCGCGTTCCTTAAGGCTGCGACCAGCCCAGCGATTGAACGCGTCCCAAAGGGTCATGGCCATCAGGCTGGTACAGGGTTACCGCACGGTCTCCCGTGAGGCGGCGAGCCTCCTTGCTGGATTGCCACCATGGGATCTGGAGGCAAAGGTCCTCGCGCACATTTGGGAGTGGCGCGAGGAGGCGAAACGCCGCCGCGCCGGGGTGAAACTCCGCTGCCGCGAGAAATCACGGCACAGCGGACAGAGCTAAGGCGGGATGTCATGGAGAGTGCGATTGTCGCAACCCAGCACTGGGCACACCACAATTGTGGCGATAAGTCCCCTCTTTGAGGAGTGGCTAGAGAGGCGCCACGGCGCGGCGTCCTCACCTTCCGCCTGACGCAGGTCCTCACCGGACACGGTTGTTTCGGGAGGTTCCTGTTCAGGATAAAGCGGGAGGAAACGCCCGGGTGTCACCACTGTGTGGATCGCCCGGAGGACACGGTGGAGGTCTGTCCGGTTTGATGGGAGGCCATCACCTCCTTCTGCGAAGCAGTAATGCTCGGGAAGGAGGAGGCGGAACGCGTGAGGGTGAGACAAGGCTCGCGCCCTCGCGCCTTTAGTCGCCGCAGGAGACGCCCCGGGCGTCGGGAGTCGCAAGCCGATTTCCGGCCACCGTAGGCGCGGGCCTGCGGACGGTGAGCGATGGGTAGCTCGCCGTCCGATAAGGACCAGGCCCGGGTCGACGGCGCGTTGTGTTCCACGCGCGGCTCAAAGAGATGTTAGCACCAACTGACGGGGTCCGGTAGGACCAATGCCTGCCAGGGTTGCGTGTTTGTCCGAAAGGGATATCGTGGCCCTGGCACACAGGTAAATGAAGGAACACGGGTGGGTTTTAGTCAGTAAAAGTCTGACACGCCCTCTGGCTCCGCCCAGAGCGGGAGAAGTTATTTGATAATTTCCCACCCAAAAAAAAAAAAAAAACTCAAAGTCAATCTAGTTTTTGTAATTGTGGTTATATTTTTTTGTGTGAGTTTATCTGAGGCGTATATAGCAATAGGAACTTAGGAAACATGTATCTGTGTGCAATTTTATTGCCCAATTTTCGAAGTGGCAGAAAAAGTTGTTCGGTGATTCGCCGTTTGGCATCTCTAGGTTAAATGCTCTAAGAATATGACTAACATTACTTTACTGTGATTTACCACTATATACTATACCGCTCAGTACAGCAGTACTAGTTTTTTTTTTTTTTTTTTTCTTTTGGATTCGCACGGTTTGTGCATTTAGCCAGTGTCATGTAAAATTAGGTAACTAGTACAAAGCTTTAGACATTGGCAGAATAGTCGACACCGGCTTTGCTTGCCATACAACAAAAATAGAATAGAAAGCTGTAACTAATATTAATAATGTATAATTATGAAATGAACTCCATTCAATGATGGAGTTTATCATCTTTATCAAGCTTGATGCAGGATAAAGATGATAGATGGTATCCCGCCCCGCTCCCCTTGAGTTTCAGTAAAGACGTGGCATTTTACTGAAACCTCGCGCGGACTTCTTGAGGGAACTTAAAGTGATGTTGCACTGTTTTGTTTCATTTGTCTACACTAGTGCAGGTTCACGAACACTTAATGGTTAATAATCCACCACTATTACACATTAATATTCGGAAAAACTGCTAACATGACGCTTCACTTTCCCGCCAAGAAGTCAGCAGTACTAGTTATGTTGCGGCCAACACTGCAACATTACTTATTGCCCGCAACCATTGAGGTTGAGGTTCTTGATCCTCAATGCCCGCAACCTATAAACATGTTGCCGACACAATGTTGCGCCACTTGGTTTCCTAATTCCTAATGATACGAGCACAAACTTATACTGGGGGATGCTGCACTGAAGTTTTTTGCAATTTGCAGGTCAGTAACAGGTTGTATTAGGTTGGGGAAAAAGTCTTTTCGCATTATAGTATGTATGAAAACTTGTAATAAAATCTCTTTGGCTATACTATTTGTATCTGGCTGGTTTTGCTATCATTGAAAGTTCAAATTTTAAAAAACATAATTCCACATTCAAATTAGGAAAATGTGTGATTTTCATTTGTTTTTCGTACTGTCAAGATGAGTGAATCTAATGAAGAAATTCGATTCATTTTAAAATTTTACTACAAAAAAGGTAAAAATGCAACGCAAGCCGCGAAAAAAATTTGCGATGTTTATGGACCTAGTTCAGTGTCTGTGAGAGTATTACAAATTTGGTCTAAGCGTTTTCAATCCGGAAATTTTGATGTCAAAGATATGCACGTCGCTCTGGTCGCCCTATTACGGATAAAATGGATGCCATTTTTGAAAAAGTGGAGCATGATCGGCATATCAGTAGTTACGACGTAGCTGAAGAACTGGGAATTGACCACAAAACAGTTTTGGCACATTTGAAAAAAACTAGGTACACAAAAAAGCTCGATATGCGGGTACTTCACGAGCTCACTGAAAGAAACCTAATGAACCGTGTACCTACTCATTTGTGATTCTTTATTACGACGTAATGAAACCGAACCATTTTTGAAGAAGCTGATAACTGGTGATGAAAAGTGGATCACGTACGACAAGAACGTGCGAAAAAGGTCGTGGTCAAAGGCCGGTCAGGCTTCACAGACTGTGGCGAAACCCGGGTTAACTCGCAACAAGGTGATGCTGTGTGTGTGGTGGGATTGGAAGGGCATTATTCATTATGAGATGTTACCACCAGGCAGGACCATCGATTCTGAACTCTACTGCGAACAACTGATGAGATTAAAGCAAGAAGTTGAGAGAAAGCGGCCGGAATTAATCAACAGAAGGGGTGTGGTTTTTCATCATGATAACGCTAGGCCGCACACATCTTTAGCCACTCAGCAAAAACTAAGAGTTTGGCTGGGAGGTGTTAATGCATCCGCCGTATAGTCCTGACCTTGCACCTTCAGATTTCCACCTGTTTCGGTGTCTTCAGAATTCTTTAGGCAGTGTCAGGTTAACATCACGAGAGGACTGCCAAAACCACTTGTCGCGGTATTTTAATCAGAATTCCCAAAAATTCTATAGCAATGGGATCATGTCCCTACCTACAAGATGGCAAAAAGTTATCGAACAAATTGGTACCTACGTACTTTAGTTAAATGTAAATAAACTATATTAAAAAACGTTTTGAATTTTCTTAAAGAATGCGAAGAAACTTTTTCCCCAACCTATTATGTTGATCTAAATATGATTCGCAGGCGTAACAAATATGGCTTTACAGAGTTCTAATCATTAGAATCAGCATTACAACTCTCGTAAGTTCATAAAATCCTACTGAATGATTTTTTCAGAAATACTCATTCAATAGGATTTTATGAAGAGAGTTAGTTGTATTGCCGGTTCTAATTAATAATTCTGTAAAGCCATATTTGTTACGGCCGCGAACAATGACGGCCGCGAATCATATTTAGATCAACATACAACCTGTTACTTACCTGCCAATTGCAAAAAACGTAATAAAATTTGAATTTCGCGGGCTACCTTACCGCATCCCCCCCCCCCCCCCCTAAAGCTAAATGATATAGACATGGATTTTACACGCGACTTCGCCCGGGTGCAATCATTTCCGAATTCGACGGTCCTTAAAAAAGTACTCTGTGGACACAAGTAGAACACGACTGGGTTAGGAAAACCAGTCGTGTTCTACTTGTGTGCCAAATTTCATCGAAATCCGTTCAGCCGTTAAGGCTTGAATAGGTAACAGACAGACTAACAAGTTACTGTCTTATAAATAATATTAAATAAAGTATGTAATGTAATTATTTAAATAAATAAAAAAATGTAAATTGGCTTTAATTTATTTCTGAGATATTATATTGGGTACATTAATTAACATACAACATAAGCACAACAGTCCCCTCTCAATCTCACTTCACTGTACGTTTACACAGACAGAATTCCAGAGTAGCACAGCAGGCAGGTTTTAAAGTTCATTTAAAGGAGAATACGCAAAGGTAGCCCACAAAAATCCTTACACCCGTTGTACAGACGTTTTTATGCCGTGAAAAGCTACGGTTGATTCGCCGTGTGTAGGCACGGTCGCCAGTGTTGTATGGATCACTATTATTCAGTATTGAAGTTTGTTGACAAACAGCGGCAGTACGACCCGGCGCCGTCGCCGTATACTATACAACCGGTGGTTTGCAGTGTCATAGACAAGCTCACACGATTATTCTGCGGTGCGGCTAGCGCGCCGTACCGTAAAGAAACCGTCCCGTGTACAACAGGCCTTACGTTTTTGCTAATTGCAGGTCTAGTCATAGGTTGTATTTTAAAAAACGTTTTCGCGGACTACCGAAGGGCATTCGCAAAAAGACCCTCCATCCTTTCTCTGTAGGCGACTAAGGGTTATTTAAATTTTTTAGGTCCGAATATGAGGTCAGCATCAGGCGCCCCTTTAGGGTGCTGATATTTCTGTCGCACGTGCTGCCCTCTGTTGGGGTTGCCACTACCACCGGAACCCCCTCCACTTTCCGCGCTATATTCCTCCTCTTCTTGCCTTTCCGAGATATTCAGGGTTAACCTAAAATGTTTTTGATATTAATTATGACATCATAATCTTATGGCAAAAAATAAATGCACTGGTTTGTCGGAAATTAGACTTGTAGCTGTAAGCTCAATAAAAAAATAGAACCGACTTGAGAACATCCTCTTTTTTGTGAAGTCGGTTAAAAACAATATACGTACAATTTCATCCTCTCCATCTCTTGTTTATCCGCCAAGGCTTGTTGTTGTAGGTTGCTCGCGAGCTCAGGCGGAGCATTGAATGACTTGTACTGCGGCTTAGTACCTTTTCGTACCATCAGCACAAATTCCACGCCTTCCTTACCTTCCTGTAAACGAAGTTAATTTTTAGTATAAGTTTAACTGGATTCCCGAAAAAACCTTTCTTACTTTCCTGTGCGATATTTGACCTTCAGTCTGTCATTGAACTGCTTATGTATCCATTTCATAGTCAGTGATAGGTGTCATTTTATTTTAGGTCCAATTATAATAAAAGATAATTAACATTCATGCATAAACTCACACCAATTTCCGACAGGCAGCAGAAACTACAGAATATTACTTGTTACGCTTACATACTCCTTTAGTTCCGTCGTATATTGACTTACATTACATACCAACAACTGTTCGTAAGTTTTCTTGGTGGTCTGTCGACAGGTCATGGGGACGGCTATGTCTCGCTGTTGAGGTCTAGTCTCACGTTGTCGCTCGGCAATATTTTCCATTACCATCTTTTCGAAAGCTGATTCGAACTCAACATCTTCAACCTAAAAATAAGTTAAGTGTTAATTTACCTACTTATGTAAGTTGGCCTACTGATGTTTGATGTCAGTATTTTTTTTTAAATAACTTACTGGCTTTGGAGCAGGTCTCCTGGGTTCATTGGCAATATCGTCGTTATGCTGAATTTCACTGTCGTCATTCCCAGTATTCTCTGTAATAGGCTCTTCATCAGAGCTTTCTTCTGGAAGTTGAGGATTATCTGTCTCATCATCAGTCTCAATAATAGTATCCAATCCTTCGTTAACACTATCGTCACCCTGATCATCGTTATCCATGTCGTCCTCGCCTAGCTCCGGGTACAAAGTTTGACGCAACTCTTCTATCGCATCCTTACACTCTTGCCAACTATCAAACAAAGTCAACTTAGGCCTCAGAGTCGTTAAACATTCTTGGTATATGTATTTAACGTAAATAGGGAACATGTTGTCATCCGTCCAATAAGGATCAGATTGCTTAAACCAGTAGTAGTTTTGAAAGAATGTTAAAAAGTAATCTAAACGCTTTTTGCTAGATCCACTGTTGAAATAAGCGCCACACGTCTCGAGAAGGGCGCAGACCAGTCTTATTCTGAACACATTGTCTGGAAGGTCCAGAGCAGAAACATTGCTATGGTCGTTTGTTACTCCGAAAGTTATAAAAGAGTACAAAATAGTGAACACATCACGGGAATCCAAAAGCTTGTAGTTGTACAGCTCTCCAAGATATCTGACGGTGGCTATTCTTCTCTGGTTATATCTGGGGTGAGGATCTTCCATGGTGACTCTGATCTCTTCAAGTATGGTGTCTACTACTGCGGGGGCCACGGCCTCCTGCCACGCGGCTAGTTCAGCCGTCAGTCTAGCCAGCGCTCTCCTGGCACTGGCGCGCACTCTCCAGCCGCCTGCTAGGTGCTGTATAGCAATAGCTGCAGTGTCTGGCTCCTCCCAGTTTAGCTTTCGCATCAGTCTTAGTATCTTCTCCTCATTGCTCTTCTGCAAGTCTTCATGGAGTACTTTCCTTATAAACTGGTGCATGGGGGGTTCCTCTTCCTTAGGTTGAGCTGGAGCTTCAGGTGGACACACGTAGTAAAATGCGTTTTCAATTTGCGTCACGTAACGTGAGTCTAGTGCTGATACAGTCTAAAAAATTGTTATTTATCATATTAGTGCGGTAAGTTGGTTTTTACAAACATGTAGACGAATAGTCGAGGGCTTACCATATTCACGAGTTTGTAAATACCAATTGCCGCACGTGTGGTATACAACGTTTTTCAACACATTTGCGAGAAATCAATAGGTACAATAGGTAATGAAACAAGCCATCAAAAAAATTTCAGAGAATGATTTAGTATTTCTTCGAGTCTTCCATTATATAAAATTATTGTAAATCATTAAATAGCGCTCTCGCGAATTTGGCGGCAAGAGACCATGGAGGTGGAGTAGATTCTTATTAAATATCGGATTCCTCGCTTGAACTTATATTATTATTTTGTTTAAAAATATCAGTCGGAAAGTCGCAATAAGCTTTGACGTTTCTATGAAATTATTAGTATTATGTGAAAATGGCGCGAATTTTCAAATTGCGTCACGTGCGCATGGTGAAAATTAGTACTACATCTTTCGTCTCATTTTCTCTTTAATAATAAAGTGAGATAAACGTATTGAGCAAAAGCGCTTCCAAGGAGGTTCGATCATTCAGCTTATTAATTCTCGTAATGTGAAACGCCTTGGTGGAATTCTTATAATATATTTTTTATGAAAAATTAAAAAAAAAAACCGTAAAAGATACGCACGGCGCTATAGAACGGAGGTATGCGGTAAAACATGTACTTATTTTACCGCACGTTCCGTTGTATGGTGCGTAATTTTTAACTTTCGAACGATGGCTTCGTGAATGCATTTATTGAGCAAATGTGTTGAAAAAGTTATTTATGTATCAGCAGGGCGTCTACTCCGAACATAAATTCGAAGTATCGGCCGATTGTTCGGCCGTTTCCTAACTACGGCTAACTATGGCAGACAACGGCGAAAGAAAAAAAACGACAGTCTAAGAGATAAGTCAAAGTCAAAAATGTGACTTGAAATCGGGTAAGACTCAAAGTCAAAAAAGGAAACCATGGAAGTCAAGAAATGGCCGAACATTTAGCCGATACATCGGATTATCGCTTCGGAGTAGACCGGTTTCTTTTATAACAAAACAATTTTTTTATGCAAACGATTTTTTTTTGTTTACCTTTTTCCTCATCATTTGTTGTAGATAGATCATGGTGCGTTGGTGCGTGTCTGGGTTACAATATAAGAACCTGCCACATGTCTCAAGGAGATTGCACGCCATTTCAATATGATGATGTTTGAAGTCATGCAAGAGTACCTTCAAACAGTACAGTGCTTCCATTTTAGAGTAGAGGCTGAATTTAACCAACTCGCCAATGAACCGCACCACTTTTATCTGCATGACAAAAAACAAGAATTAATAAAAACATCAACATTCTATTTACACTTCAAAATTTACCCAGAATAAAATCAAACACTGATTTGAAAATCTTTACCTTTGACTCAATATTAATCTGATCTTTTTTCCTAACATGATACTTGAAGTCTTGTTTCAGCATCTGGCACAAATCTGCACATACATCAGGCAACACTGGGTACAGTATAGCTGCAAACCTTGAGTAGAAGGGCAGTAGATCTAGTCTAGTTCTAGCAACACTGAAGAGGACCCTTGTTAGTTTCTTCCTATTATTCTTAGTATTGAGATTCAGAACAAAATCCACTGCAGCATTGTCAATCAATTCTCTATTGATACAGTTTGGTAACTCATTCAAAAATGCATCTAGAGCATATCTGTGAAAAAAAAAATTATTTAACAAAATGGATTTCTAAAGTAAACAAGGGCAATATATTGATTTGTTCTAGCAATTAAAAACCTTAATAAATTTATAAATTACAACATAATTTAACACAGAATAAAATTATAAAGGCGAAAGTTTGTGAGCGTGTGTGTGTGTGTGTGTGTATGTTTGTTACTTGTTCACGCTCAAACGGCTGGACCAATATTGATAAAATTTTGTATGGAGGTAGCTGACACTCTGGATTAAGACATAGGCTACTCTTTATCCCGATATTCCCACGGGATAGAGAATTACGCGGGTGAAACCGCGGGGCGCAGTTAGTTGTTCATAAAAATGTGTAAAAATTATCAAACTTGTTGGAAACATTAGAAGGCTGTGCCTCTTCCTGCTCCATGTCAGGAACAGTGGGAGGTGCTTCGCTGTCACTCAGCTCATCCTCCTTCAAATCCTCATCCAACATTTCTTCTGTTACCGTCTCAGGTTTACTTTTTACTGTCTGTAAGAATGAAAGAACAAAAATTTTATTTTGAACTAAAATATTAAGATTATGAACAATGGACTAGAGCAGGGGTCGGCAACCTGCGGCTAGCGAGCCGCATGTGGCTCTTTCGGTGTAAAGTTGTGGTTGCTCGCCAATTCCATACGCAAAAAATAATTATTATTCAATAGCTGTAGTTATAATATTGGATTATTTTTTTTATTATTCTAGCAGCTAGCTAAAATGCTTCAATATGTTTTTTACAAAAACATTTTTTTGTATGTTTTTATATGAATAAATATCGATATTTAAAGTCGTTTATTTTAAATAAAAAATATAATATAAGCAAATACTATAATATCGAAACAAAATGTTTAGTGGCTCTATAAAAACTGTGAAATTTTGAAAATTGTAACTTTTGGCTCCTCCGTCTCAAAAGGTTGCCGACCCCTGGACTAGAGCAATGATGGTATGTATGATGGAAATTCAGATTATTTTTTGTCCTGCTAAAGGTAATATGATCAGATTTAATGAAGAACTGGAGCATATTATGTTGTAGTTGTACTGGCTATTCTATCCAAGTTTAATATTAAAGCATTTTTATTTCACAAAGCGCGCGCGCTTTACTCGTGGTTAGTGTCCAAACACACTGTGAATGTGTGTGTAAGCGTAGGAAGTCTAGGTACCGTCCAAGACAATGGCGAAGTCGGAAGTGTGTGTGTGTGTGTGTGTGTGTTATGAGCTGACACTACTCGTCTTCACGCACACATTCACAGCGTGTTTGTACACTCGGTTACCACTAGTAAAGCGCGCGTTGCTTCGTGAGATAAAAATACTGTACATTGTCAGTAATTTTGGCCTAATGTTAGAAGTAATTTATAAAGCATTGCTGAAACAGCATGCCTAACACACAACTAGAGATTAACTACGATAATATGGCCCGCCCCTCCAAAATTCAAAACGTTTGAAAGTATTTACAAAGCGCCACCAAGACTCACAACGCATGGGTGCGTAATGAGACGGCCGTCAAACAAAAACAAATCTACTGATTTGTTGCTCGACTAGTGGCGCCGTTTATTCCATCATTAATATTAGTATGGCGCTGCACTGACGTACTCTATGAAAACGACAGGTGCGTTGTCTAGCGCGATCGGCTAGTTATGATTAGTTGACCAACAAATCTAGAAAAAGTGAGATATTACGAGTACAGATTGCAAAAAACTATGAATAAATTCGACGAATAACGAAGATGAATACTTACAACTACATACAAACTCTTTCGTAAGGATGTGACTACATACATGGAAACAGTAATTTGGAGGGGCGAGCCATGTTATCGTAGTTCATCTCTACGTAAAAATACATGATGTAATGTTTTCCGATGTGTATTTCACGTAGTTCGCTAGGCCTAGGTCTCTAATGATCTTGTTTTACATTTGTAGCTGTAGATGATTGACCTTAATGATGGAACTGTAATTATAACATGTTGATTACTTACAATAGTCACTTCTTTCACCTGATGGTTAGGCATAAAAACTTTCAAATCTGGCAAGCTAGTGTAAAAAGTCCTGGTGTCCTCATCCTGCCAGGGATCTGTGCCAGCCTGCATGGTGAACTCCTCATTGCCACCAATGGTCACCGTGCCTTGTGTTTCAGTCACCGTCAGTGTTAATGTGGGTGGTTCACCAGCTTCTCCTAATTCCTCACCTAACACTTCTGCAAAGCTCTGTGCACCAGTCAGGAGTTTGTCATAGGTAGCCTGAAAAAAGGAAGTGCCATTAGGAATTATCATCAAAATCCACAGCCTATTTCAATTCACTGCAGTGTTTATGCCTCAACAATTTAATGCCACCATGTCCTACTTAGTCCTAACCTTGTGCAAGTATTACAGTACTCAATTTTACAATAATTTTATTGCAAAATCATCCAAGTTATTTAAAGCATCATAACATCACCTGATGTTGTTCCAACTGGTCCTTTCTCTCTTGTGACAACTCTCCCCTGGTATGCAGAGTCCTCTGATTGGCCGCATGCAGGGCTTGCAGTTGTGATCTCTCAGCTAGCAAGTGCTTTGTAAGTGATGAGAAGTAATCTTTCAACAAAGTTCTAACTGCTGTCTGCTTTTCAGCTGGCAAGAATGGGTTTCTAGGAATAGTTAAATTGTATTTCTGAAAATTAATAGAATTCAGATTAATACAGAGACCAAAAAATTTTTATAGAAATTGGTATCAATATGGGTTTATTGTCATCACAACTTTATATTTAATTGTTTCTTTGTTTATTAGACTAATGCAAAATTACCTCAGCAGTTTCTCTTATTTTCTTTGGAACTAATCCAGCATAGTCCTCACCACAGTGTTTACAAAATGACAACAGTATTGGTATATTGTTATGCTCTTCCTTATCCATATTTATAAGAACTGTGAGGACACTGCCCAACAAAGGCAGGCCCATTTTATTTGTAAATATGCCAACAGCTACCAGTTCCGCATAAAATCGTATATCCACACGCAATTTAGATGAGTTGGTAATCTTGTCTGTAGCTTTAAAAGTTAGGATTTTCTGCCAGTTTTCAAAGAAATTTGCAGAAAAATCTGCATAGGTGCGATGGAGTGCAGAACATAAATTAATAGCAGCTGCAATATCAGACATCTTCAGCTTAGCTTCTGCGATGGCTGCTGCCACTTCTGAGATGTATTTAGTGAGATTTAGAGCATTGAAGTCTTTTAAAAGTGTATCAATTTGTGTAGCGCTAAACGACTTCAATTTCTTCACAAAAGTTGTGTTCTTCTTTAATCCAGAATCCAATTTAGAGAAATGATTGTCTGGTGGACGTACACAACTCAGATTTTGATTTCTAAGTTCAGACTTTTGTTTTATCCTAGATTCTAGGTTACATGTGTATTCATCGAGGGCTGCTTTCTCGTCTTCCGCATTTTCTGTTTTGCCCTCTGTGTCTGGCTGTTGTTCACTTTTCTCCGCATCTTTTTCAGTGGACGTCATGTTTATAGTAATCAAAATAATAATATAATTATTATCATTAAAACATGTTCCCCTTGATTCAAAAGTAGAAATTGTTATTTTCGGTGTTGTTCTGTTTACTTTTTGACAGATGAGATGACATGATGACATTCAATGCGTCAAAATTAATTACACATCAAAAACCTTAACCAAACATTAGAAAACAAAGACCAAGTTGGACAGAGAACCGAGTTTAGCCCACAGAATAATATATGTATACTCAAAAGGTTTAGCCTGAGAGTAAACCAACGAGAAACCAACGCTGCGTACCTCCGCGTGCGCCTGCTTGTTGCTTGCAGATTCAACCGTTACGGTTGTCAATAATCTCCCCCGCCATTCATTATCACGACCATATTAGTGTCATCATGCTATTGGTGTGGTGATAGAAAGATAGATGGTGATAGACATAATTCAGTGAAAACTATTTTTTGAACAACAATAATCCGTGTTTGTGTGCCTGCTTATTTTATTATCGATAAACGAACATAGGCATTGTAGTATCACTACTTTTCATCAACCTGTTTTTGTGGCTGTAGCTCTATCTGAGTGTTTATGCTGTTTTGCTGTCACTGTCACTATTACTACTCTATGGTCACTGTGTTATTTTATTGGGGTTATTGGTGTAAATATTGCTTGCTTTCAATTCCAAATGAAACTAAATTCACAACTTCACCATTTCATTGAATAGTTCTATAATAATATTTGGGTGAACTATTAATTCTACAATGTGTGGAATACTTTGTGAAATAAGTTTCTGTAACAACACACCAAGCAAGGTAACTATTACCAACATGTACCACGCTAAATAACCTTGTTCTGTATTATAGCAAGAAAAACTTATTTTCAGGACGTTCAAGTTTTAAAACGCATCAAAAACAGAGGCCCCAATTGTACGCAAACCATAGAAATGTGCTTAGGTGATGGCATGAATGCATTTTTCTGTGGAGCAGTATTGTGGATGCAAGGTCCACAGCTAACACCTCAGCCTATGGAAACAGAACAAGGTGTGTTATTATATAATGGAGATATATTTGATGAAACCTGGCCCAGCAATATCAGCGATACTCTAATGATCATGGAAAAACTGAACAATCAGACTGTAAGATTTTACTGTTAGTTTTTTTTTTTTCAACCATATATTAATAACTCACATTCAATTTAAATCCCAGGGACAATCATCGGATGAATATGTTGTACAAAAATTAAAAACTTTAAAAGGACCATTTGCCATAATATACTATAGCAAACCAAATAAAAAAATATATTTTATGAGGGACAGAATCGGAAGAAGTACCTTGTTGTTTCATAAAGATGAAAATTCCATAATTATCAGTAACATCTTGGGAAGAAATTATGACTGTATTGAAGTACCAGCCACACATATTCAAATATTACATTTGAGCACTGATATAATAAAGCTGTATCCGTGGAATGATGATTTAAGCTCAAATAAGGAATTTGTGATTAAAGATTGGTTAAAAGAACTGAGAATACAACAAAGTTTACCAGATGATGAATTTCATTTTGAGTGTGCTGAAGAGGAATTTACAGAGGTTTTTAATTTTTGCTAAGTTATTTTGATATGAATATTTGTTCATTTTGAAGTGTTTTTTAAGCCATGTTAATAAATATATCATTATTGTTTTCAGGATGAGGTAGTGAAATACATAGAATCAGCAGCTATACAAATAAAATGCAAATTGACAGTAATGAAGAAACTATTAGAACATGCTTTAATACAGAAAACAGTTCTGAAAGTGACCAAACTGTTAGAAAGGAGCATTAAACTGCGTCTGAAGAGACAGCCAAATAAATGTAAAAAGTGTTTGAATGATGCAACAGATGGCTGCTATCATTGTACAGTTGGAGTATTGTTCTCTGGCGGTCTTGATTGCACAATATTAGCTTTACTAGCTGATAAATATTTGCCAAGGGAACAAAGCATAGACCTTATCAATGTTGCTTTTAAAAAAGATGAAAATGCTACATATGAAGTTCCTGATAGATTAACAGGAAGGCAATCATTACAAGAGTTGCAAAAACTGTGTCCAACAAGGTGATTCAACTTGATCAATCAGAGTTGTAAAATTGAATGTGTTATGATTCAATTTGATATAAAACATTTTAGTACATTTTTAGGAAATGGGTGTTCTTAGAAGTGAATGTACCAAAAGAAGAATTAGAAAAATACCAAGAGAATACTATAGGTGATCTAGTTTATCCTCGACAAACTATATTAGACGAAAGTCTTGGAACCGCCTTGTGGTTTGCTGCTAGGGGCCAGACTTGCTCAGACACCTCTACAAGCAGGGTAAGCTTAACGAAGAAACCAGGGTAAAAAAAGTGTAGTAATTAAATGTTATTTTGGGATTTAATTCAGAAAAACTCCTATTTTCAGGTTTTATTAGTGGGTTCTGGTGCCGATGAATTGTTTGGTGGATATATCCGGCATAGAAATTCTTTCAAACGTAATGGCTGGCTAGGTCTCAGCAAAGAATTACAACTTGACTGGAAAAGAATTTCATTTAGAAATTTAGCCCGTGATAACAGAGTCATATGTGATCATGGTAGACAACCTCGAATGCCGTATTTAGACGAAGACTTTACAAATTATATACTGCAGTTAAAACCATGGCTGAGGTTAAAACTTATTCAGTAATCTTTATTACTTTGAGATTAAACCATAATAGCTTATATTCAGCAAAACAAAATCCGCTTATGACTAATTTGGCGTGTTAAACAGACCATTAATTTTTATCTATTTACAGGTGTTTCCCCAGCGAAGATTTGGGTATTGGTATTGGAGACAAGCTTATGTTGAGGCTAGTTGCATTCAATCTTGGATTAACAGAGGCTGTAATTTTGCCTAAAAGAGCCCTTCAGTTTGGGTCACGAATAGCAAATAAGAAAGAGAAAGGTAGCGATATATCCAAAACTTTCTTCAAAAATATAACAATGTCAATGTACACCACTTCTTTTATTTAAACTTCATTTGCACATTTAATATTGATATTCATGAATGTAGATTAAAGTAGGATTTCCATCATAGCAAAGGTTTAACCTCAGCAAACATAAATTTAATGAAATGTATAAACTGTCCGTCTGTCACCAGGCTGTATCTCATGAACAGTGATAGTTAGACAGTTGAAATTTTCACAGATGATGTATTTCTGTTGCCGCTATAACAACAAATACAAAAAAAAAAACAATAAAATAAATATTTGATGGGGCAAAAAACATGATTTTTTTGCTCGTTTTTGCTCGATATTGATAACGGCGACAGGTAGACGCTTGAAATATTCACAGAACATTTAGTTATATATTCACTATATAAATAAATAATTAAATTAAAATAAAACAAATATTTAAGGGGGGCTCCAATACAACAAACGTTTTTAGGGTTCCGTACCCAAAGT
The DNA here is from genome assembly GCA_963921375.1 of Tiliacea citrago. NCBI lineage: Eukaryota > Metazoa > Arthropoda > Insecta > Lepidoptera > Noctuidae > Tiliacea > Tiliacea citrago. The sequence goes on from OY992786.1 coordinate 21,595,484, forward strand.
GTAAAACGGGAACCCTATTACTAAAGCTCGCCGTCTGTCTGTCCGTCTGTCACCAGGCTGTATCTCATGAACCGTGATAGTTAAGACTATTGAAATTTTCAAAGATGATGTATTTCTGTTGCCATTGTTGTTGAAATTCATCATCTATGATAAATTAACTATCTAACTATCACGGTTCATTAGATACAGCCTGGTGATAGACAGATGGCGCGGCGGAGCCTTAGTAATAGGGTTCTCGTTTTACCCTTTGGGTACAGAACCCAAAAAAAACGTGGCATGGTCTAGCTTCGCTTGCACCCATTGATAAAAGTACCTACTTACTAGTTTTCTTTTCGACGATTCATACATAAATAGGGAGTTATTTTGTCGACTGAAGCAGTAAAGCTTAAGAATTAATAAAATCTAGAATAAAGAGCGAGCGAAGAAAGCTAGGTTTTAACAAACTCTGGCTCGGTAGGTAAGGTTAGGATTTTTTATCAATAAAATGTCGGCTTAAGAAAGTGTTGTATGAAAGAGCGAGCGATGCGAGCTCGATTTTAGCAACCTAGCTCAGAAACATTAGGTTTTGTTTTGACCATTCATATCGAAACAGGAGTTTATAAGTCGACATGCCGCCTCCTACTCAGTACTAAGCACGTACTCAGTGTATTATCTATGTATAAGTCGTCTCAGTGTATAACCAAAAGCGATCGTTGCGGTCCTTTCACTTTTTACCCGACTGCGGCGAAGCCAAAAAAAAGAAGGTTATGTGTTTGACCTGTATGTATGTCCGTCCCTGTATTCCCTCGTAACTACTAAACGGCTGAACCGATTTTTATGAATCATATGTCGTTAGATTCGTCTTTATTGCGCGAGTGTAACTGGGTACATTAAATTTTGGCGTTTTTTCGAAAAAAAAATATCTCCTAAGCCAATCGAGTGGGGTATCAAAATGAAGGGTTTTAAAAGGTGATTACAAAAATATATACAAATTATATGTTTAAATGTAATAATGAGAAATGTTAAAAAAACTATGAAGTGAGTGAAAGAAGTAACGTAGGAGGTAAGGCCGTTATCACTATCACCCGATTATAAGTGAGTAAGTAACCTAATTTACCGTCTTATAATCCAAATTCAAAAAGTGTAAAATAAAAAAAGTAAAAATAAAACTATAAACAATCTAATGCAGTCGGAGGCATCTTCTTAACAATAACGACCAATTGCCTCCGACTGCATGAGAGTGTATAAAGTTTTAATTCATATAAATCTTGTTTCCATCTTTTAGTTCACTTTTTACGCAGTCGGGTTTTTTGGTTTTTAAAATTTTTGTAGTTTTTGTTCGTAAAACAGGAAGGTGCCCTCTGTCGGCGCGACCATACGTTCCGGTTTAACGAAGAAAAAGTGACAGTATGAACGCGACGATCGCGTATTCGCGCGATGATCGCTATTGGTTATGAGAGTTAGATCGCGGGGGTATGTTGATGTGATTAAGAAGTCTGAAGCAGTAGTGTATCTAGAACACAAGAGTTTGAATTTTATTGCGCCCAGCCTTGGATAAGTTTTAAATAATTCAGTTTTTTAAACATATTTATATATAACATAATTTCCTTATTGTTTTCGTTTTTTGTTTCATGCCTGGGCATTCCTGCCAGATTGTATAATTGGATCTGCGTTGCCAGACATCCCGATTTTTAACCCAAACATAAATGTCCAACGCGGGACAGGCTCAGTACTGCTTGTCGGGGATAGAAAAATAAATAAGTAAATTGTAAGCGTATTGTAAGTAATGTATTTCTTGTTTAGTTTATATTCCTCTGAAGACTCAAATGCACAAGGTAAACCCGGTAAACCAGACAGTTAATAATAGGTACGTATAACGTATAGGTAACGTATTTTCATTAATATACATATTCTATGGCTACATAATTATCATCATTGTAAACTTAATTTGCAACTGAATTATAAGGATTAGTAGTAAAAAATCAAAAACTAAGTACTGATTATTTACGTATTTTTATTATGTCCCACTTTCGACGATAGAAAAATCCCCCTTTTTTAAGTCAAAGCCAAATTATTTATTATAACAATGCACGAGGCACATTTGAACGTCAAAATTTACAAAAAAAATAGAACTGATTCTAGTTGCCCTTTCCAAAAGATAGTTTCGTAAGGAGAAGAATGGGCAAGAAACTCCACCGTTACTCTTAAAAAAAAAAGTTTTACTATATTTTGTTAATTATATGTGAGGACGATACATCTAGAACAAAATTACTATACCACAAAAGGAAAAAAAAAAATGCAGCAACGACCATGCAATGACAGATTATAATTTATTAATGAGATAGCTAAATGGTGCTCACATATTTACCTTCTTGTTTTCCTCACAGAATGTAAAATCAATGTTAGACAAATAATAAATTATACAATAGCAACCAATTTCATTTTGTCTAGACTCTTACTAGATTGTCCGTTTCCAAAGTTACCGGGTAAAACGGGGTGAATAGAAATGCAGGGGTGAATCGAGACGCAACTTTAAAATGGATTTGAGCCTTGAAATAATAATATAGTTTGTTGCCAAGGCACTTAATCGTTAATTATAGTACAGGTAACACATTAAACTCCTTTTTGGCAACAAAAGATAGTGTTGCAACGTTAAAATCCATTATAAAATTGCGTCTCGATTCACCCCTGCATTTCTATTCACCCCGTTTTACGGTACTCAAAAGGTTTCAAAAAATCTGACACATCTGTGTAATTTGATCATCTTCTTTTCTTTATGTTTTTTTTTTCTTAAAAACGTTAGCCCACACTAGGATTTTCTCCTGTATTGTGGGTGCGATGACAAACATCTCACTCACTCACGGTGAGTCTCACCTTATATATATATATGCTATACAAACAAGATATTTAAAAGATCACCTCTTTTAAATATCTTGTTTGTATAGCAGATAGGCTTGTGTAATTGGAATTGGATAAAATAACTATTTACGACTGCTAACCGGTAGTTAGCAACATGTTTCGCTAAAAACTAGTAGTTTACTTATACGTCCATGAGTTTACCGTTATTTTACAACTTATTCGTACGTGTTTCGTGTTTTTACATATACTTGTTAGTCTAGTGTTCTACATTAGTAACAGTAATACGAGATTTAAAGAGCATTTTATTTTTTCCTCTGACAGTAAAAAAAACATATATCAACAGTTTTTTTTTTGTATATTCTGATTTGATTTTGTATAATTTCAGCGACCGACCGGTATATTATGTATACGAGTATGTTGTCTCCACTGTCAACCAGTACACGTCCACAACCTTACACCCGCCGCCAATGACACAAGCTGACCTGAATAAGTGCTTTTCCCATTTATTTATTCGACTTTTCTATATTATTTTACTTGGCATGTTATACCGAGCTGTAAGAGAGATAAAATATTGTTTCGTGATTAGTTGAACTTTATATCGATACATTCATTTCATCTCTATAACCATAGACTAAGACAGATATAAGATAAAAGTTGAACTGTAAAGTTGAAGTTTGTAGTTGATTTGATTGATCAACAAAATACTTTCAAGCACTCACACAATCTCAATAGTGTAGCATTCATAAATCTAAATAAAACATTACACACACTTAGATCACGAAAATGGCTGCAAATCGTCGCAAGCAGGACAATAAAAATTTAGAAATTTTACGTGAGCTTATTTCACACAATGGGAACAAATATTGTTTAGATTGCAACCAAAGAGGACCTACATACGTGAACAGTACAATCGGTTCTTTCGTGTGTTCGAAATGCTCAGGAATGTTGTGAGTATTGTTTCTGCGTTATTCTGCTTTTGTCTAAATGGATAAGATCAACAAACTGATTCCTGTATTATGTTTCAGACGTGGCCTTACTCCGCCTCATCGCGTGAAGTCCATTTCCATGGCCACTTTCACGCCGGAAGAAATAGAATTTATAAAAACGAGAGGTAACGACTATTGCAGGCGCGTTTGGTTAGGCCTTTACGAGGGTGAAAGTGTGAATTTTACTGATGAGCAAAGCGTTAAAGATTTTATGTCAGACAAGTATGAGAAGAAACGCTATTATTTGGATGCACCTGCACTAAGCAACAATCCCGTCAATGGTTCGATTAAAAATAAGCCTAAAGTTAAGCCCGGAAGTAACGCTTCGGGCTCAACGCCTTTGATATCGATTTCGCCGCAAACATCGAAGAACATGGTCAATAATAACACAGTCGTCCAAACTGCGAAAGTGGTAAACAATTTACTGCCTGCTAATGACGTTAACTACAGAGTAGCTCATCCAGTCAACAATTTGGCAAAGCCTGTATTGAACACTGTCACCCCAGTACCTGCTGTTGTACCAGCCTCAGTACCTGAGTAAGTCTTAAAAAAAGAATACAAACACTATCCAGAATGTTATTTACAGAACTTATCAAAAATATTTCTTTTCCAGTTTTCCTGTTGATTTTTCTACAGCAAATATTTATAACAGTAGTCAGTTCAACAATAATGTGAACAACAGTTTTGCATCGTCTCCGTCCATGACCTCACAACAAGCATTCAATGCTTTTAGCCCTCAAGCTCAGCCTGCAAGTAAGTTTACAAACTGATCAATTATGATTAATACTTTATGGAGATATCAGGGTAAATATATTCAATGATTTTGTTTTTACAGATGACCGTTATGCTGCACTAGCAGATTTAGATCTGGCTCTAAGGCAACAAAACCAGAAACATATGGGTAAGAATATTGTAATATTTTTCTGACTATATGTTTCTTTGGTGTAATTTCGTGGTTCAAGTGGTCTTTTTTAGGGTTCCGTACCAGTGTCTTTTTTTGCTCGATATTGATGACGGCAACAGGTAGACGCTTGAAATATTCACAGAATTTAGTTATATACAAAAAACGTAATTTTTTTGGCATTTTTATAGATAATGGTACGGAACCCTTTGTGCGCGAGTCGGACTCGCAATTGGCCGGTTTTTATATAGCATTTAAATACAATAAGTATTTATTTTGGTCTGTAGAGGATAATAAAATTATAGTTTTACTGTAACTTAAATTGTGTTATGCTATCAATTGAAACAGCTGTGATATTGAAGACATTGATGAGAATGGAGAATTTTTTTAAATTTTTATTTAATTATTTTTTTCTGTTTCAGAGGATAATAACATCGTAAATAATAAAAATCCATTCCAAAGCACCACAAACAATGATCTGTTTGCCAATAAAAACCCATTTTTCAATGGAGGATGGAGTACCGCGACGTCAGCTGTACCAGTCAATCCATTTATGGTGAGAATTTTTGCTTTTTATTATAAGACTAGCTGCTGTGTTTCCCTAGGATGCGAGGATGCTGTTACTCGCATCCTAGGGAAACACTACATATGCCAGCACATCAATTGTGTAACACACTCAATCTGAATGATTTTGAACGATATTTCTAATGCATTGCTTCATATGTTCGAAAAAATAGTTTGCTCAACAACGTAAATATTGAAATGAATGTTATTGAACTGTCAAATTGCTATTGTGTGTTATACAATTACTGCGGGTTAATGTGTTGATTCAGGTCTCAGTCAACCTATGTAACCAATTTTCCGTCCTAATCCAGTTTAAGCGTGATTGAGTAACAAGCATCCAAAATCAGAAAAATCCTGACTTTTTAATAAATTAGGCATATTTTGATATTACACAGTTCTACAGGAAAATAACATAAAAAATCTTCAGGTAACACATTTACCTATCCTCATTACACAGTATAAATGTGCTATTCATAATATTATTTATGTATTTTATTATTTGATAGCTGGAAGTAAATTGAATATTTTATGTGATTCATTTTAAGATATCAATTGGGATTTGACCTTGAAACTATTTGTTGTATACATTAGCATATTTGTTTGCATTAGGTATTGACAGATCTATCAGGCATGTGACTGAATTAAATAGATGTTTCTTAATGGTAACCTGCATTATATTAATGAGATATAATTATTTTGTATTTGACTACCATTTGTTACATCTATGTACCATTTGGCATAGAATTAACCATTATTTTTTGGGCCTCATCACCTATTGTTTTCTATTATAATCCATGCATTGGTTTATCTGCATCTTATTCTTATTTAATTTCTGATAATCAAAAGCTACTAACGAATATTTTAGCGATACATTTCAACAACAATAAAAACTTTTTTACATAATAAGTACCTTTTTTTTTACCTTTTTTACATAATATTTAATTTTAAATTTCACTTTGAATTGAATATAAATTTATTTTAACACACTAAAATATTGTTAATCTAAAAATTAATACTTATGCTGAACAGTGCACAATTAATATTGATAATAACATTCTACAAGACTAAATAAAATTCTAAATATTTATTTATTTATTGTAATTTATAAATTAATAATGTAAATCGTGCAATATATAATTTAAAAATATAATTTAAAAATATATTCAAATAATTTAAAACCGAATATATACTATAAATACTTGTATAAAATATAAATACCAGAAAAGCAAATGATACTATTTTCATGATACTATTTTAATTTAATGATATATTTTTTTTTTCTTAACAAAAAGCGCCTTCAACCTCTCTCCTATTAAAAATTAACTTTGCTGTGCCCGATAGGGTCCATAATTGATTCTATGTTTAACATACCAACTGTTATATTATGTACACATTATGGAATGCAATAAAGTATTGAGTATTGAGTATTCATTTCTAAGTATATTAGTAGAATAATAACAGTCCCATTATTTATACATTAAGATTTAATTCGTTTCCTAGGGGTTGTAGCTAAGGAATAACAGCTGCACGGCTCGATCAATCAGATTAAGCTGCGCTTGGTCTGTGGACGAGTGACCATATTTACATAACAAGACCCCTCCGTGCCTTATAAAGCACGTTAAGCCGTTGGTCCCGGTTGGTAACAGTTGTTATGGCCCATCAGACTCCTGAAGTTTGTTTTACCCAGTAACTGTGTTGTGGAGGTCAGATAGGCAGTCGCTCACTCCATGTAAAATACTGGTACTCAGCTACATCCGGTTAGACTGGAAGCCGACCCCAACCTAGTTGGGAAAAGGCTAGGCAGATGATGATTAAATTACTTTCCTAAACGATTTAAATAATTTTATCATGTTTTTTTTATATGAATCATCTTTTTGCTAACCCAGTGCATATATTCATAGAACTATTTTGATAATGTTATCAACTGAAAACATACAGGAAACCACCACTGATAGATAGTTTTACTTCGCTACATTTTGTGTGTAGTTCATGGAAATAGATGTGTTACTATGTTTACTTATTTGGCAGTACGTGTGGATAAACCAGTGAGTGTCTCATTAGTGTGATAATAATATTTAATTGGCTTATCATGTTTTTAGCAGTCTACAAATAATGGCGGTTTCACGAATTCCAAGAATCCATTCCTCTGATTGGAATAAATAAACAAGAACTAAGTGAGATGTCAAAGAACAAACTACGTAACAAAAAGCACAAACCAAGCTACAAATTTTATGTTATTGAACAATTGTATAGTAGTTGAATAATTTATTAATGTTTAGCCATAGTGGGGATACAGTAACAACCCGAGATTACGCTGTCTTTAATTAATTTTCATGTATTTAACTTATACAAGATGAGACATGGCGTAAGTCGGAATATTACTGTATATATTGGTCCATAGCCAACCACCATGCACCACGCTTGTTATGGTTGTAAAATTGAGTGCCTCAATATGCCTTAAAATTTTCAATATGTATTTACAATAATTATACTATATAAATATCTCAAACTAGAAAATGAAAAGTATTTGAAAATAATTTGAAGTTGTAATTAATGAAATGTATAAATATGAAATATTGAAGAGTCTGGTTTTAGCTTTATTCTAAATTATTTAGATAGTATTGTATTGAAATGACCAGGAAATGACGAAGCTATTTAATATTAGCATAATGCGAAATTTCAAACGCAGGTTACAAATATCATAAAATGTATCAGCAACTGTGCATTCGTAAACCGGTGCCTTGTGTGAGTAAGTTTTGTTGAGTGAGTCAGCCAGTGGCCGCGAGGCGCCTGCGCCTGCCGCGCGTGATGTCATAGATTGAGGTTACCTCAGAACAAGAGGAGGTTACTGGCCTTATTTGATAGTTTTGAATTGTATGGAATGGTACAAAAAAATATTGATAAAATATGTAAGATAAAATATATAAGATTATTGGGTATTTTAATGAGTAGGAGTCCGCATTTTGTTATCATTTGAATTATTCAATACAAGTCATAGTATATATTTCATGTCCATGTATGAATTGCTCATTATAATTAAATATATTGAAGATATGCCTACCCCCATGGGAAGGCGTGAGTTAATGTATGTATGTTTATAGAAGATGTATGAACCCAACAAAGAATTATGCTACTAACAAATTCTACCATTTCAAGTTTTATTGAGTAATATATTGTTGACTTTTTGTAATCACCACGTGAAATGTAAGTTATTTTTAATGTTATTTAATATTTTAACATTTTGCTTGACAAAATTGTACTGAACATTTTCTTAGTCAGGGTTTAACATTTATATACTCCTATATTTTTAAATGAAATCAGTTGCAAATGTAGTTATAATTAGCCAGTTAGAAATTGAGCTCTCAAATTAAGTACCTATGTGCTTCATCTGTGATTATAATCAGTTTTATTTTTATTTGCAAGGAGCTAACTTGAACAATTTTTTTATTTTCTAATCAATGCACTTTCCTATTTATTTAGTTCTTAAAATAATTGTTTTTTTACTATTTGAGCACTAAGATCTGTTAATTTGTATAAATAAAAATAATCACTATTATTTTTTATACATATTGTTTTTTTTTAATTTCTGACTGATGACTGCAATGTATATGGTATACCTACAATTCACGTCGTAAGTTCCATGTGCAAGCCTATTCCCAATAACCAGGCACAAATTCAGACTTCAGGTTGCCACTGAGGAAATCCGAAACACTGCCCAACCTGGGAATAGAACCAAGGACTCGCTCAGCCACGCTTGCGGCCACGATACCGATGGGGCAGAATCCCACAAAAGTTGGGCAGTAAAACTAGTGTACGTTACCCCAGCAGGAAAGTGTCTCCTAGAGTTATATAAGTGGAACATTTAATTGGTGCCTTAGCTGCTGTAAATGTCCTCCCATAAAGCCCCCACATAAAAAATGTGGGCACCCTGTCGTTTTGAAAAAAAACGGAAAAAACGATTCCTGCTGGGGTAACGTTTTTCTAGCAGGAAAATTCTAAACAAATGATCAGAGAGAGAAAACTTGTGCATGGCCAGATAGCTTATACGAGTATGTGTGCCAAAATGTGCCCCCAAAAATAAAATCTTTTCAGGTTTTCGAGATATTGCATTTCCTGCTGGAGTAACGTTTTGCAGAATCGTATATCTCTAAAACCATTGCATGTGCCCCTGTAGAATAAACATACACGAGTAGCTCTTAATGTGTGCCCCTTAGTGCCTCAATTAGATTTAAAAAAATATTTGTAGTTGTAAAACAAAACTACAAATATTTTCTTAGAAAAAGATTTTTTTTTAAATTTGTAGTTGTAAAACTACAAATATTTTCTTAAATCTAATTCTAAGAAAACCTGAAGGGGCACAGATTTTATTTTTGGGGCCACATTTTGGCACACATATAAGCTATCTGGCCATGCACAATTTTTCTCTCCGATCATTCGTTTAGAATTTACCTGCTAGAAAAACGTTACCCCAGCAGGAATCGTTTTTTCCGTTTTTTTCCAAAACGACACACATTGTGTGCACACATTTTTTATGTGGGGGCATTTACAGCAGCTAAGGCACCAATTAAATGTTCCGCTCATATAACTCTAGGAGACACTTTCCTGCTGGGGTAACGTACACGTAAATACTATAGTGTAGTTCAATATCCCCCTAAATCATGACGATGCTTATGAATTACTTCAGCCGCAACTTCGTCTGCTAATTTCGTTCTTTCTTCTAGAAGCTTCACCAGGGGTCCCACCCATATAAATGATAGTTTTGGAAAACCAACCATTATAATCGTGAAGATAAGAATGGCTGGCCATAATTACCGATCAGCTTTAAAATATTACTAAAATCTAATACCTATTTGCTACCATTGGTACCTAATTAATAACTGAGAAAATGTTTTTTTTTCAAAATCAAAAGTAATTTATTCAAACTAGGCTGAGAATCAGCACTTTGCGAACGTCAAAAATTACATAAGACAAACCCCAAAAACGTCCACCCTCACCACTTCCTAGTGCTGGGAAGAAGTGGCGCAACAAACTCCCCGGCAGCACAGCTGTCTGTTCAGTTAGAAAACTTGATTCTATATAATAGAATGTAAAATAATTATGTCCGTGACTACCGCAGGACCACGAACGCCAATCGCTTCCATATTTGGCAAATAATTAGTGCTCAATTGGTGCTAATTAGTGCTCGAACAACAGAATTGGTGCTTTAGTAGTTTTCGAGAAAATCGACTTTGAAGGTGGTCCTGCTGTAGTCACGCTCTCTTCAGCAGGACCACCATGAGCGCCGAAAAATGGGTCATGCTACAGCTATTCTAAGTATACAAATAATTAGTGCCCTTAAATGTGATTCATTTCGTAACAAAAAAAGAACTGAAACGTTTGTATTTACCGAGAAATCAACGATAATAACTTTCGCGCGTTCGTTCAGCAGGACCACGACTTTGAATGTTGATTCCAAGTTTCAGGAGCTAGTCGCTTTCCTCAAACTTACATAGAAAATTAGTGCTCTGCGAGATAAAATTGATACCCAAAATTCAAAATTACTACTCCAGTAGTTTACGAGATATACCATACCATTGGTGGGGTGGCGGCAGTCACGGTGTTAAATTGTCATTTGAAGATTTCCCTATTAAAAACTGTGATTTCTTCCCAAATTTATAAAAAAATTAGTGCTCCTAAAGAAGTTATAGTGACCAAAAATTCAGATCCCCAAGTGTTGTATTTTAAGAGAAATTAGCATTCATTACTTTTCCATACTAAATCTCCGCGTATAACCGGACCAAATTTTGTTGTTAATGGTATTGAGCTGTTTATGAGATGTACACTCGTGCACATAAATTGATGGATGTCGGAATAGTAATAACAACAGTTCAATATCTATAATTTTTATACAAACTGTGTACCTAGGTACATATTAAGAATAAAAAATAACCTATCGTTACCCATGGCCTGTGATACCTTTGTTTATGACGTGGGTAGGTAGTACTCGAATAATTATTTTTCTGTATTGTAAGTACCTACCTTTTGTGTTATATGAATTTCATTAAAGAGCGATCGATATTTCTTATTTATTTATTTTCTACTAATTTACCGTTGCTGCAAGCAGTACCTAAGTATTAAAAACCTAATTTATTGCATTAACAATATGTTGCTAATAACGCATACTCCTATAATGTACATATTTATCTATATAATAATATATGAATATTATAAACTTACTAGGCAAACTTCACACAAACTCCTTCAAGTTAAGTCTCAATTAAGAAGACTAGATGATTTTACTCTAATTGGATTAGAGTAAAATCATCAAAAATTTTAATTTTTTTTTTTTAGTTTGATCTGATAATAAAAATAAGTTACTATTTTAAATACGTACTGGTAAGTACTTACTAATTATTTTAAGTATTTAATAAATATAGATAGTGACATGCACGATATCTAGGTATACATACATAGGTTTTGTCAAAAAACGTGAGTTAAGACACGTTCAAACTTAGATCAACTGGCTCTATGTTATAATTAACACAAAGTAATTATATATCTCCATAGCACAGGGCTCATTTTAAGTTCTACTCAGTTAAAACAAACAAAAGACAAAAGGAGCTAACTGACAGATTCAGATGATTTTGAATCTCATTTTTATCTTGTCTATTGTAAAAAAAAAAAAATTGTGGCATGGCGCGCAGGTTATTATTACCGAAGTAAAGTGTTCGCGAAGCGTGTCGTGGTACCTACATCGAGTTCTTTTATTCGTTTATGGTTTCACACACACACACACACACACACACTGACATAATACCACACACTCACACATACACACAAAATACAACAAAAACGCACACAAACTATTCAAGAGCATGTTTGCACTAAATTACTTGATTTTAATTTTATTGAATTTATTGTTATTGTTCCAAAAACAGGGGAAGACACTGATGCCCGTTTTCACCGACCTCCCCTAAGTTTAAGAGATCCCCTAAGAAGGGTTAGGGGGCTGTTAGATGGTGGTTTCCGTTTCACCAACAATAAGGGGTCAGTTAATCGTTAAAAGGTCCCCTAAATTTAGGTGGACGAAATGTGGGCTCATAAACCGGCACATACGTAAGTGATCTTTTAAGCAACGAAGATGGATAGTGATTTATTTGAAATTCTTGAAGATTTAGAAACTGTTTCTACTATATTCGACGTAAATAACAGCCATAGACCAAAAATAAATCGGAAACGACCAAACTACTTTGAAAGTTTTCATGAAACGGTTCTTTTCGGAGATATAGTTTATGCAAATCTTCAGTGTTATATTTTATTGGATAAGATTGAACACACCTTAGAGTTTCATGATGATAAGTGAGTACTTAACATATTCAAGTTTTTCTAAGAAGCACATATAAAATAACTATTAAAAAAAAAAAAAGCCCACGAGCGTGGTATTTTGTCTTAGTCGACGATACTTACGTCGATTCCTAACTAACAGTGTAAACCTTAAGTATACTTGTCAGGTAGGAACCGCTGTCCTTATTGTATTTGCATACTTAATTACAATTCCATATAAATAGCATTTTTTATTTTATTTCAGAAATAATTCTACATAAAAAATCGGGTTCAGATTTTTTTGATAAATCAGTTAAAATATCACAAAAAGTTGGTAAAATAACACACAACGCACAAGTCACAGCAAACAATGAAACAAAAAATCAAATCTTACGTCAGTACTTCACAAGGGAAAGAACTGTAAATAAGCATGAAAATATGAAATTAATTAATAATATTTATTATTGCTATCAAAACATAACTTATTAAGAACTGTATCCATATATGTGTATACTTTATAGAATTTCACAAAAAACTATCTTGTTTCCAAGTATCGATAAGTTCAAAGACGAATCAGTCACTATTATCGAAAACAAAACGTCACTTAACTATGTGTCCTATAGTTATGTGATAAAAATGATGGTGAAAATCAATTTAAATTAGGGACTAGTTTGGGGGAGCTTTTAAGCTAAAGGTACCATACGTAGGTGATAGTATAGGGGATGTCGGTGAAAACGGGCATAACTCCTGTAACATAGGTACCTACCACCTAGCACAGGAGTCAGGGCTTCAAATCAAAATGCAATGTCAATAAAACATTTTTATAATTATTATTATTTTTTTGACAAAGAAATAAATGAATATGCAATTTCAGAAAGGTCACTTGTTTTAATATTTAAAGTTTTCAGAAAACGATAAAACTAATCAATATTTCCTGAGGAAGTATAATATTTATATATAAAAAAAATTGTTTCTTTTTAGGGCATTAGCAATCGAAAGTTACAGAAATATTTTGATGTTAACGTTATTAAAAGTTGATTTAGATATTTTAAATATAGTATGTGCATGTCGAAAATAATAGGTAGTACATATTGATATGATAACACATATTATTTCCTAAAATATGCGTGATGTGCCCTTTGCATTGCATATTATTCAAATATAAAGGTACCTAGTACTTATGTAATACTTTTAATACGTTATTAGCAACATATTGTTAATGCAATAAATTAGGTTTTCAATACTTAGGTACTCAAACAGTAACAGTAAATTAGTAGGAAATAAATAAGAAATACCTATCGCTCTTTAATGATATTCATATAACAATACAAAAGGTAGGTACTTACAATACAGAAAAATAATTATTCGAGTACCTACCTACCCACGTCATTAACAAGGTATCACAGGCCATGGGTAACGATAGGTTATTTTTAGGGTTCCGTACCTCAAAAGGAAAAAAACGGAACCCTTATAGGATCACTTCGTTGTCCGTATGTCTGTCTGTCTGTCTGTCAGTCTGTCAAGACCATTTTTCTCAGGAATGCGTAGACGTATCAAGTTAAAATTAATATCAAATACGTAAGTCTATAGTCCCTTGAAGCTCTAAAAAAATCAAGCTTCCAAGTCAATGCAATAAAAAATTACGGTGATATAAGCGACATTATTGCGACATATTTCGATACTCGCAAATAAATCAAAACCTATAGATAGGGTACTTCCCGTTGACCTAGAATCATGAAATTTGGCAAGAAGCAAGGTCTCAGAGCACAAGTTAAGGAAAAAGTCCGAAAATTGTTAATTTGTAGTTTTATCACAATTTTTTTTATGCGATTACAAACTTTTATTTTCAGTTGGAAAATTGACCGTGGCGTATATCGATGTATGGGAGAACATTTTTTTCAACTATAATGTTAAGTTTGTTTTAGGGATAAATTCATCCTAACTACGGAACCCTACATTGTGCGTGGTCCGACACGCACCTGGCCGGGTTTTTTTTTCTTAATATGTACCTAGGTACAGTTTGTATAAAAATTATAGATATTGAACTGTTGTTATTACTATTTCGACATCCATCAATTTATGTGCACGAGTGTACATCTCATAAACAGCTCAATACCATTAACAACTTAATTTGGTCGGGTTATACGCGGAGATTTAGTATGGAAAAGTAATGAATGTTAATTTCTCTTAAAATACAACACTTGGGGATCTGAATTTTTGGTCACTATAACTTCTTTAGGAGCACTAATTTTTTTATAAATTTGGGAAGAAATCACAGTTTTTAATAGGGAAATCTTCAAATGAAAATTTAACACCGTGACTGCCGCCACCCCACCAATGGTATGGTATATCTCGTAAACTACTGGAGTAGTAATTTTGAATTTTGGGTATCAATTTTATCTCGCAGAGCACTAATTTTCTATGTAAGTTTGAGGAAAGCGACTAGCTCCTGAAACTTGGAATCAACATTCAAAGTCGTGGTCCTGCTGAACGAGCGCGCGAAAGTTATTATCGTTGATTTCTCGGTAAATACAAACGTTTCAGTTCTTTTTTTGTTACGAAATGAATCACATTTAAGGGCACTAATTATTTGTATACTTAGAATAGCTATAGCATGCCCCCTTTTTCGGCGCTCATGGTGGTCCTGCTGAAGAGAGCGTGACTACCGCAGGAGCACCTTCAAAGTCGATTTTCTCGAAAACTACTAAAGCACCAATTCTGTTGTTCGAGCACTAATTAGCACCAATTGAGCATTAATTATTTGCCAAGCGATTGGCGTTCGTGGTCCTGCGGTAGTCACGGACATCGCAACACAAAACATTAAATAAAATTATTTGCCATATTAATAGGTTGGGGAAAAAGTATCTTCGCATTTTTTAAGAAAATTCAAAACATTTTTTAATCTTATAGTTTATTTACATTTAACTAAAGTATGTAGGTACCATTTTTTTCGATAACTTTTTGCCATCTTGTAGGTAGGGACATGATCCCATTGCTATAGAAATTTTGGGACTTCTGATCAAAATACCGCGACAAGTGGTTTTGGCAGTCCTCTCGTGATGTTAACCTGACACTGCCTAAAGAATTCTAAAGAGACCGAAATAGGTGGAAATCTGAAGGTGCAAGGTCAGGACTAAATAGGTATACGGCGGATGCATTAACACCTCCCAGCCAAACTCTCTTAATTTTAGCTGAGTGGCTAAAGATGTGTGAGGTCTAGCGGTATCATGATGAAAAACCACACCCCTTCTGTTGATTAATTCCGGCCGCTTTCTCTCAACTTCTTGCTTTAATCTCATCAGTTGTTTGCAGTAGAGTTCAGAATCGATGAACCTGCCTGGTGGTAACAGCTCATAATGAATAATGCCCTTCCAATCCCACCACACACACAGCATCACCTTGTTGCGAGTTAACCCGGGTTTCGCCACAGTCTGTGAAGCCTGACCGGCCTTTGACCACCACCTTTTTCGCACGTTCTTGTCGTACGTGATCCACATTTCATCACCAGTTATCAGCTTCTTCAAAAATGGTTCGGTTTCATTACGTCGTAATTATTATTATTATTGTGTACCCAGTTCTTTTCAAATGTGCCAAAACTGTTTTGTGGTCAATCCCAGTTCTTCAGCTACGTCGTAACTACTGATATGCCGATATTGCTCCACTTTTTCAAAAATGGCATCCATTTTATCCGTAATAGGGCGACCAGAGCGACGTGCATCTTTGACATCAAAATTTCCGTATTGAAAACGCTTAAACCAAATTTGTGCTACTCTCACAGAGCTAGGACGCTAGGTCCATAAACATCGCAAATTTTTTTCGCGGCTTGCGTTGCATTTTACCTTTTTGTAGTAAAGTTTTAAAATGTATCGAATTTCTTCATTAGATTCACTCATCTTGACAGTACGAAAAACAAATGAAAATCACACATTTTCCTAATATGAATTTGGAATTATGTTCTTTAAAATTTAAACTTTCAATGATACCAAAACCAGCCAGATACAAATAGTATAGCCAAAGAGATTTTATTACAAGTTCATACATATTATAATGCGAAAAGACTTTTTCCCCAACCTATTAAGTTAGATCAGATAGCAAACGCCAGTATAGGTACCATTTTTTTTTTCAAAACTATCAATGAGAAATAACGTAGGCAAACAGAATGTACCTTAATAAAAACCTAAATTAAAGCCTCCAGGCATAATGGGCGTGCCCGCTTCAGGGGCGACGGCACCATACAAACCCATTCCTACCGGCTTCCCTTCGGAACAAAGACTCTATCTGAGTTTACTATTACTAAATAACATAATAGTACATAGTCACATTACAGGTATTTAATACGTAAATCATAAGACAAAAAACGCGTACCTAGATAATAACTACGCGGTTTTAGGATAGACTATATAATAAGTATCCTAAATAGCGAACGCAGTTTACATTTTCTGTTTTAACTAAGAATTCCGACAAAATATGGCGTTAAATTAAGAAAAGTAAAGGAATGACAAACATTTTTGAGGTAATTTTGATGTTATCTTGAATTTATGTGAACTGAACAACTTTTTCTTCGGCTTCCCTCTAATGTAGGTTGTAGCTTCGCTACTGGCCCGCTTACATAAAGCTATAGCTGTAACTCGGAAGTCACAAATGATAAACTGCACCATCGTAGTAAAATAATATATAAACAGTTAATTATTAATTACAATAACAAAACTATGGTCAGCAAGACGACCAGTTACCACAAGCAGTCAAGCAGTACCCGTACACGAGTATAACTCAAAGATCAGCCATCACTCCCTTCGCCATATTTGACAGAAGGAGGCAACCCGACCGACCCCCGACGCTACCGCAACCAGTGACATCTAAGGGAGCACGACGAACTTGCTGCCGGTTGCTCAGGCAAGAATAATATAATCAATTGCCGAGGTCGCTAGCTAACCACTTATTGCAATAAATAGGTACAACTCGTAAAAAAAACATTGTAATGAGTAGATTATGTCACTAATAAATTAAAATAAATTTACTTAGACTGTCAATTAAAAATAAACAATTATACGAACATAAATAACCTGTCAATATGTAAGCTAATTCTGGAGAAAGAACATGAACATTGTCTTGAGTTAATCACAGCGACCAACCCTCCTAGAGTATATATGTTCTGTGGACCAACCATTCTTATCGTTTATGTAGTCGTTGATACTTGATAGAATAGTAAGTATGCCAAAGGAGACGTTCATGAAATGTATGGGGCTTGGTACTAAAATAATTGAAAATTTAAACAGCCTTCTGACCTATATAGGCTGAAAGAGGGTAATTATTTTGATGTCTTTGGGCATATAATTTTTTTTACAGCCGCCCGTTTTTTTTAAAACAAGTGTTGAAAAATAAAATGTTCTACAAGCATTATTTATATTTTAGGGATGGCAGCCCTATGGCAAATGACGTGACAATGACAACGTCAGTCAGCAGGACTCGGCTTGACATTTACAGCGGATATTTAGTCCAAGTTTACAGCTTTGACTTTTTTCGATACGTTTTGTTATTGCATTGTCATGATAATCAATATTTTTTGTCTTAATTTCATGGAGCTGCAGCTAAAATTATAATAAAATCTCAAAGTATTTAATAGAAACGGAAACATTAGCCACATAAAATAATTATATTGCATAGAAATGAATAAATAAAGACTATGTGCGTTTTGTTTGTATTGAAACATTTTTCACTTTTTCACAAAAACGGGGGCCTGAAAAAATCAGATTTAACTATAATCGAGTAGCATAATAAATAAGCTTTCTAATAAGGTACATCACATTAGCGTTTAAAAATCGTCGGAATATTATACCAATTTTGACCTCTCCTTTAACGAAGCAGAAAAAAGAAGCTTCAGCTTGTTATAAAAAGTTTTACCAAGTACAACAAATGAGATAAAGCCGGTGAAATGGAGCACGTCATTTGTCCTTATTTTTGGTGTTAACATTGTGAATATCACTGTTTTTAGTGTTTAAAGTGTATTTTGCCTAACATATAAGATGTTGGCGAAGATGAATTGTGATGCCACCGTGAGAATACCAATATCTTTAAAAAAAATCTCTCAGAGAAACTGGCACCCAGCTGGTAAATTGCTCGAACAACTCGTTTTTGAAGAACTAATAAGTATTTTAAATGTCAGCGGCTTTACCCCACAGCAGAATACAGTAGGAAATAACGCTATGAAAATAACAAAAAAATAGACTAATGGGGCTGTATCAACGTCAGTGTATTGTCTTACTTTCCTGACGGCGTAGGCGGCCGAACTGAGCATTCCCGCTAGGCTTGTTATGTGGTCCCCCCTGAAGTTTGGCATCTACTGTTATACCCAGAAACAGTGTCGAGTCTACAGTTTCAAGCACCGCTTTATACAAACAAAACGATGATGATAAAAAAAATGGGCAGTCATTCTGACGTCAGGATGACTAGATGCCCACATTTAGAACACAGATAACTATATACTAGTCAGAGACAGATAGGACAGTACAATGGTTGACGATTAATTCCAAAAATATGCGCCAAGCGCTAGTGTCGAAATGTCACCTAGTGATTACCCACAGCTTAATAGAAAAGTGACGATAGCGATTACCATAGAATATCGATAGCATAGTGATGTTCCATGGAAAATTCTTATAGGGTTAATTTTATTATTTGCTAGGTTCAATAATTACCTTTCGTTATGTTCATTGGATACGAATATAACGAAAGAAATGTAAAAATAAAACGACATTTCAGATTGTTGCGTGTTTTTCGAACAACAGTTTAGACCTTTCAAAACTTGTATATTTTTCATTATGTTTGGCGTCTATCCAAAAATTGTAGAGTTGACGAGCGTTCGGCTTTATTGGTCCACGCAGTTTGCCCTGGACAATGCTCCCTCGAGATCCGTTCACACTATCAAAGAGTTTATCGATGAATGCCACAGCTTCGCCTGTTGTAGCCATTGTCTCACTGACATTTTGACCGGAGGCTGTAGTTTCTGAAATATTACATGATTATATATAAGTATAACAAGGGCAATTAGCAATTGGCTTTCTTCTTTGTGTCCCATTTTTGTGTTTTGTGCTTTGGTACTCTAAAAATATTATCAACACCACATTACACATTATAAATTAATTTCAGCAAACCAGTTTATTGTTCTTGGAAAATACAATCTGTCAGTTTAATAGATAAATACAACGCCCAAAATGGCTGCCAACAACATGGTTACCGAAAGTAGCGCCATAACGCATTTTTTGGAACTAAAGCTGTCGCAGGCCTGATTTAGAATCTCGACGTAAGGGTTCCAAAATTTCTTCTTTTTTTTTTTTTTTTCTTTTTGGCTTCGCACGGTTTGTGCATTTAGCCAGTGTCATGTAAAATTAGGTAACAAGTACAAAGTTATTTAAATAATTATGAAATGAACTCCACTCAATGCATGATAAAGATGATTGAGAGTTTAAGTAAAGACGCGGCACTTTACTGAAACCTCGCGCGGACTTATTGAGAGAACTTAAAGTGATGTTGCACTGTTTTGTTTCATTTGCCTACATTAATGCAGGTTCACGAACACTTAATGGTTAATAATCCACCACTATTACACATTAATATTCGGCTAAACACAAATTTTAGAAAATAAAACAAAACTGCTAACATGACGCTTCACTTTCCCGCCAAGAAGTCTAAAATTTCAATTTGCCTTTTTTTTTTTTTCTTTTTTTCTTTTTGGCTTCGCACGGTTTGTGCATTTAGCCAGTGTCATGTAAAATTAGGTAACAAGTACAAAGTTATTTAAATAATTATGAAATGAACTCCACTCAATGCATGATAAAGATGATTGATGATATCCGCCCCACTCCCCTTGGGTTTAAGTAAAGACGCGGCACTTTACTGAAACCTCGCGCGGACTTCTTGAGAGAACTTAAAGTGATGTTGCACTGTTTTGTTTCATTTGCCTACATTAATGCAGGATCACGAACACTTAATGGTTAATAATCCACCACTATTACACATTAATATTCGGCTAAACACAAATTTTAGAAAATAAAACAAAACTGCTAACATGACGCTTCACTTTCCCGCCAAGAAGTCTAAAATTTCAATTTGCCTTTACAAAAATGTAGTAGTACCTATTTAATACCTAAACCTATATTTTTTTCAAGATTTTTAGGGCAAAGAATAAAGATTTTTTGTTTACCTACTTACTATGTTATATAACTAATACCTACAGAAAGTAAAGGAATTTGTATTTTTTTTTTAATATTTCGATATACATTGTTTTGGGAAAGTTGTTCAGTATCAAAAAACTGAACCTAATCACAATATTTATCGAATTTAAATTTTGGAGTCCTTACGTGGAAGTTCTAAATGAGAAAAAATGGGCATCCTAACGTCAGAATTACTGCGCATTATTTAAATTAATTTTCTCAGTTATTAATTAGGTAGGTACCAATTATTTAAACAAAGGAATCAAATAGGTATTAGATTTTAGTAATATTTTAAAGCTGCCCGATCGTCATTTTGGGCAGTAATTCTGATGTTCACATTATAATCTATATAAATTAGGTACATAAATATTAAATTACACAACTAATTATTTACACTAAGTAGGTACTAACTACAAAAAAAAAAATACAACATAAAAAAAAAAACAGCGTCGAAGTACTCGTCCGCATCACTGCCATCCGGAAACGTGCCCAGAAGACTGGCAGCATTGCCACGTTGAATGGCAATGCTAATTCTTTGGGCAAAGAACGAGCCAGCCCTCTGGTCACGTGAAGTGTCGATCAGTCGGCGAGAAATTTCCTTAAAAAGGAGACGCGCACTCGGGCCCCATGACCCGAGCGTTTCGACCCCAAACGGCTCAAAACTGTAGTTACCCATAAGATTACAGTATTTGCGCCGCTTGAGGGTCTCAGCAGCCGCAGCAGCGGAGCCAGCACAGCCGGCCGTGCTTGGAACATGAGATGGCGCAAGGGTGTCGACACAGGTTGCGTCCCACACCAGAGGCCTACCCACCTTCCAAGGCAATAACGTCATGCCGTCTGGTCTCTTCCCATCGTCACGTACCAATCCGTTTAGTTCTAATACCGCTGGTACGCCGGTGACAAGGGCTCGACGAATAATATCGTTGATGCTGGCGTGCCGAGCTATGCAACCTGCGCTCCTGCAGCAGGACAGGCCATGATGTCCGAGACAGTCGACGGCTTCACCGCAATGACACCGATGCGGAGCAACACAAGGTGCGCCCAAGCGGAGACACGTAGCGAGCCGAAACAATGAGTCATCCATCATAGTGCCTATGGTGGATGACGGTAGCGCCTGAAGCCACAAACCAGACTCCCATTCTCCCACAGCCAGCAGACGAGCACGCTCAGCAGTATTAAATGACGTGTTTATCAGGGTATTCCGAATTACACTGCAGAGCGGCACGTCCCACCGTCTCTGGGAGGACGGGTTGTCGGGTAAATCTGTATTGGGACAAGCCATTTTCCAAGTGTTCAAAGCGTCGATCAAACACGGTACCTCAAAATCAACCAGTGAGGAAGATAAAATGTTCCTGGTTAATTTATCAGTACTGTGGACCGAGGAGATGAAGGCCGGTAAACTTATACATGAAATTTTGCGGACGCCGAGACCTCCCAGGCGAATGGGAAGTGTGGTTTGCTGCCACGCTCGGTTGTCCAGGACCACATTTAGGATAGAAGTTAGTGTGTTCCTAATAATTTGGTCAACTTTTTCTAAAAGTTGTGGATGTCTCCATAAATGTGGGGAGCGAAGGCTATAAGTAAATTTTGGTCCAAAACAACAGTATCGAATGAGTGTGAAGGCCGAATGGATGTTAATTTTAAAAAGTCTTTCCGAGACATCATTAAAATTTTGTATTTTCTCCTCAATGAACGTTGGAAAGGATTCGTCAAAAATTGGGGAGCCCAGGAGATGAAGAGAATTTCTTTCCGTAATTTTGATATTTGGTGCTATTGTATTAAATTTTGCTATGGTAGTCTGCCTGTCAGTGGTTTGGGGAAGATAAATTTCACATTTTGAAAATTAAGGTCAAGGCCAATGGAACTGATTTTTTCTTTAAAAAAAGTTAAATCTTTTAAAAGACTGTGTCTACATCACCTCCTAGGGTTCCGTCATCCAAATACCAAACGTTGAATTCAGAATTTAGTTGTCGAATAATTGGATTTATGTGTGTCCCTGTTGACATCTAACAGCTGATCTCAAAAGGTTGTCTTTATAGAGTAGTTTAGAGGGGTGCCGGTAATTTATAAAGGTAACATTGATAAAGACAACTGTAAATTTTGGGTATTTCTTTTTGAATTTCTGTCAACAAGGTGTCCCTGTTTACGGAATTGAAAGCGTTCTTAATGTCAACTTTACCACTATTGAGGTAGGTGGATAAAGCGTGTACCGCAGCCTCACAGCCCTCTTTAGACCCGAAGCCCAACTGTAGGGGCTGGAATTTGCTGGCCAGTGTTTCTCTGTAAAAAGCACAGCAAATTTTGGCTGCGGTACGACGATAGGTGGACCCTACTGCAATGGTACGAATGCCGCCATCCTTCTTGCGCATAGATTTGCCCCATACAAGATATCAATGATGGCTTCGTTCACATTGCCGGAGAGCATGAGATTAATGAGGGCCGTCAGCTCCTTCAAAAGGGACTCACCAGCCTCCCCGGCGCCTGAACAAATTAGGTCCTTCAAATGTTGAGGAGTCAAGCCGTCGAGGCCGCCGGCGGAGCCACTTCGAAAGGAGCACACGGCCGCACATACTTGTTGAGCTGTAATTTCAAGTGAGTTGTATTCCGGATCGGGTGAGTCAGGGAAGGAGAGGTCATCTGCCGGGGCGGGATGTTTGCTCTCCAGAGCTGTAAGTGTCTCTGGTGAGTACGGCGCAACCACATCGCTGCTAAAGATGATCCTAGCTGCACCTCTGGTAACACCCTCCCCTAGTTTAGACTCTACATGGTGCAATAAACCTCTTTGGGGGAGGTGGGC
Source organism: Tiliacea citrago (assembly GCA_963921375.1). Taxonomy (NCBI): domain Eukaryota; kingdom Metazoa; phylum Arthropoda; class Insecta; order Lepidoptera; family Noctuidae; genus Tiliacea; species Tiliacea citrago. Next base: position 21,619,079 of record OY992786.1, read on the forward strand.
TGTTAATTTAGAGTCGAAACATTGGGCCGAAATGTTACAATTATCCTTGATTTGTGCTGTTAACGTTTTTTTATTTGTCAAATTTTTTTGAACATGTAGAATTCTAAACGGGAAGGTGATTAATTGCCCCCGAGCACTTTGAGTTCTCTCGGGTGACGGGGCGGATACAACGCGCTAAACATGAAGCCACGGATGATCTCGCGCCACGAGGAACTCTCTTCAAAACTGGAGTTGAAGTTTTTAATTTTGCAAGGGTTTTCCAAAAGGGTTGAGCAGGTAAATCTTATCTCCGAAACTACTGAGACTAAAATTTTTAAAAAAATGCAGAAAATAGTTATTTACATATAGATTACAGGAAAACCTACAAGAAATCTATGGTCTTAAAATAACTATTTTCTGACTTTGTGCGTGGTCCGACACGGTTTTTTTGTTTTTTTAGGGTTCCGTACCTCAAAATGAAAAATCGGAACGAATATAGGATCACTCGTGTGTCTGTCTGTCACAGCCGATTTGCTCCGAATCTACAGGAACAATTAAGTTGAAACTTGGACACTTGTGGACTTCTGTGACCCAAACACGTACGTGTAACGTAAATACATGAGTTTTGAACATGGGAGTCATTTTTGGGGGAGAAATGAAAAAAATTAAAAAAGTTTTGCAATCGTTACCGTACGACATATTAAATGAAAGGGGTTATTGTAAGGATTTCGGATAATTTTTAAATAAATACAGAAATTAGTTATTTAGTTATAGCAGGAAAACCTATGAGAAGTCTATGATCTTAAAATAACAAGGTAAATCTCTCAATATTGTGCGTACAAACTTACATTTACAGTTGGAATGTATGAGGGAACATGTTTTTCAACTACAATGTTAAGTTTGTTCTTAGGATAATGAATCCCCACTACGGAACCCTTCATTGTGCGTGGTTCGACATGCACTTGGCCGGTTTTTTTTTATGTATGTTCACCGATTTCTCCGCCGATTGTGGACCTATTACGAAAATTCTTTTTGTCACCAAGTCAGAATCTGATGAGAGAATCTCATGGAAATCGAGGAACATCCTCAAATTTTATTACCCGATTTGGGTATTTTTTATAGTAACTCGTGCATTTGCTCTCGGAAAGCACCATTTGGTGAAGTGGACCACAGATGGCTACCGGAACTACTCAATAATAAGTATTTCACGGGTTGCGATTCGATTACTTTATGGTGCTAACCAATTTATGCTCCTCTCAATGCTGATGGTGAAGTACTAGGAGAACTGCATCGGGAAAAGCATTATTTTGTAAAAGGTGATGAGACCCACTAAAAAGTGAAAAAAAAAAACTTTTTACAAAAAAAAAATCACTTTGCTTCCAAAAAAAAAACACTACCTACAAAGTGAAAAATAACTTTGATTTCAGAAGTCGGTGTCTTTGGATCTGTATTTTAATTTTTGCTAGCGTCACGAATACGCGATCGTCGCGCGAATGATGATCGCTTAGTCGCTCGATGTCAAAATCTCGTGTGTCCTATTTAATAAAAGCGTATATTCGCGTCAATAAGTCACATTTCACAATGGGCATTATAAACACGCAGTTTTTATTATCGGGCAATATAATTTACCTTGCTGACCTGTTTTTACTTTTGTTTCCTACAAACAAAGAGCTTGTGACGTTTGCGCGATTTTCGGACTCCGGTACGTTTGATTCGGGTACGCACGAACAACGTTCGCGCGAACTAGCGGTGGTCGCGTAGTCGCTTTCTAATAAGACTTGTCCTATAGATAATAACAAAGCGAATCAAAGGTCAATGAGGTAAAAAATACATAATTCATGAGATTTTTTAATTATACATTTTTACAAGTGCACTTACACTATATCAGTCAGTCTCTTCACATTTTACATTTTCTAGAAATTGTATGTCACATTTTATATTTACTGCTTTTCCGCGTGAACACCGGCGTGGAGAAGTTGTCGGGCGTCACGTTAGGGCTCGGAAGCGGTGTTTTAGGGGTTTCATGTGTTATCGACACAGTTGATGCGTTCTTGATGGCATCTGGCAAGTCTTCAGGTAGATTCGCCGGTTGAGAAGATGTCGCCGATGACCGCTTTTCTGATATTGTTTTTAGTATATTTTTCCCAGCTTCCTTAGTCTGCAAATGTAATGTGACTTATTTTCATAACTATTCAAAGTCAAAGTCAAATTATTTATTTCACATAGGCACTTTTGAACGTTAAAATTTACAAAAAAATAGAATTGATTCTAGTCGCCCCCTTCCAAAAGTTAGTTTCGTATGGAGAAGAATGGGCAAGAAACTCCACCGTTACTCTTTTAATTTTTTTACAATATTTTGTATCTATATGGGTACAGGGTGGATTTTTGAGATGGGGCAGTAAGGGCAGCTACCTTAACCGTTGTAGCTACAGAAAAACTCGAGACTCAAACTTACATTTTTTACCATCGATAAACCGGCTGATACAAAAAGACGAAGAAGCAATAACTTCTACTTTGGGTATTATTTCACCTTAAAAATTAAAAATTTGAAACTTTACATTCGGACTCACCTAGTAATTTTAGTTTTGTGCTCGAATTATGAGGTGTTCAAAATGGTAGCCATTTTGTGGGCATAGGTATATTTTCTTTACTACAGAGCGGGTAGCAGCTGATAATTTGCTAGGATTAATTCCATAGAGAATCGTGGTAAGTAAATCTTTGAGTTCCTGAACACTGTCGTATTTCTTTTTATAAAGTTCAATTTTTAAATAGCGCCACAAGTAGTCTTTTTTTTTAAATTATTTTTGCCCTGTCTTCATTGTAGCGGTCTATCTATCCATCATAAAAAAAATAAGTTGGAGTATCATTTCTTACGAAATATATGGGAAAAGTTTTTTTGTGATTTATGACTTTTATAGTACGTGAGTACTACTCAAACCTCAGTTTTTGATCCTTATAAGAAACAGGATTGAATGGCATAAAAAAAATGATTTAGTAAAAATTGTCCATTTTCTGCTAACTGTACTTTTTTCAAAATCCGTGAATATTGATCAAAATTTCTCAAAAAGTTAATGACAGTCTCCTAAGACCGTTTTCCTGTATCTACAACGGTTAGGGTAGCTACCCTTACTGCCCCATCTCAAAAATCCACCCTGTATAGGTACATTAATTATGTAGGTACTATATTATTATTTAGTTATTATAATTATATAGTTATTGTAAAATAAAGGGGATGATTACATCGGCAATCTGTGAAGTTATGAGTGTTTCTTGATCACAAGGCTCAGTCATTCTCAGTTATTTGGAATAAAACATTGAACTTACACTCTCATGCTCCAAGCACTTGTAGGCATAATGAGCGGCATGGTCCAGCAGTGAGAACCTGAGATAGTACTGAGCTAAGTACCGCTGCGCCGCCGGTAACTCCTTGCTCCCGGCGTTGGTCGGGTCCTGGCAAGCTGCTGTGTACGCCGCCGCCGCACTGTTCGGCATATTTGACTTTTCGTACAACCTGAAAACATTATATTTTTTGCATATTAATCAATCTGAGATTACTAGCAATGATAGGTTGCACAATTTATTCAGGATCCTTAATCTAAATGACAAGAGTCAAAGTTATTTTTTAATTTCATCAATTTACTACATCACTGCACTTACGTAGCCAGTTTGAATAAGGCCATTCCTTCAATATCACCAGTGCTGTGAGCTTTGTAGTAACACTTGAGGGCATTGGGGATTTTATCCATTTTCTCATAGGCTTCCCCCAGAGAAACCAACATCCTCGAGTCATCAGGTTTCAGCTGTGCTGCCCTTGAGTAGTAATATATACAGTAACCATTCAATCCTAGAATTTCGTAAGCTTGTCCAAGCCCATTCCATGCGCGATAATCGTTTCTGTTCACATCTGAAATTAATATTGTTGACATTACTGTGAGTGTTTATGTTAGTAAATAAATTATGTTATAAAAATAAGTATATTTACCAATAGCTTGTCTATAACATTGTATTGCAGCATTGGAGTTCTGTAGTTCAATGAACTCATGTCCCATGAGTATCCATGCGGATAGGTACTGAGGATCCAAAGACAGGGCTCTTTGGAAGTACACTACTGCTTTCTGGTGCTCACTTCTCAAACTGTAGTAGTTGCCTGGAAGTCAAATGAAACATTTTGTCATTACTTTCCTAACATATTGATATTTTCACCAAATTATCAGTTGTATATCACAATTTTCATGGTTCTGTTAGTCTGTAGAATAAAATAGGCTGAGTTGATAATGGATGGCAAAAATTAAAATAACTTACCAATAACGCAACATGTCTCAACTCTATATTTATCTATTGACACAGCCCTTTGAGCTAAGTTTGCAAGTTCCATTCGTTTTTCTTTTAAGTACAGAAGATGTGAGTACACATCCCAGTTATCTAGTCGATATGGGTCATTCTGGTAAAGTTCACGGAATAAACTCAGTGATGAGTCAACATCTGAAACATTTAAACAACATAATAATATAAAGTGTAAATACTAGGTTTTCAAAGTAAAATTTTTCATTTCAAATAGGCACATAAAAAGCGCTTTGGAATGTCAAAGTTTTGGATGTTTTAAATGAATCATATAATTTTTATTTTAATACTCATGTTAATATGTACCACAAAAAAAATTACCTCTTCTATCATGGTGGGCAATAGCCATTTGTGCTGTAACATAAGTACTCTTTTCAAACCCTGCTGCAACCAACACCATGTAGGCTTCCAAAGCTTGCTCTGATAATTTCAATTCAACAAAAGCATGTGCAGCAAAGAAATACATCATCCAATGTTTGGGGAGTTGAAGTGAATCTAATGCGTCATACTCATTGGCGAGGCCTGCTAGCTCCACCCATGCTGCCCAGAGTGTGGGCGCAGCGGCTACGGCTGCTTGCAGCACTGTCACTGCTTGACTCCGCAAATCTAGTTTCTTCAATACCACACCCTCTAAGTACAGCAGGTATCCATCTAGGTTACTACGGTTTGCCTGGAGAGTAAAATATCTTTTAAGATATTTTGAAAGATTGCTGAGCTATCTTCGGAGGTGCAATGAATAATAAAAAACCACGGTTAATTTAAAGTTATTTACCTTAAAGTAGGAAAGTAGATCCAATAACACTTGTGTAGATTCTGTATTTTCTGTGCCTAGATCTGTAGCATTGTCTAGTCGTTTTTTTTCACTTGACATATACTGGGAATATTTGTGAAGAAACACACATTTAGAACTCAAACAATTCTCTAAAAAATGTGCAGCCCTGTCGTACTCTTGACAGTCGAAATAAGTTTTGGCGAGAGTGTAAGCCTCTTTCTCTTCTAGCGAAATACCGTCATCGTGATTAGTTGGAGGGTGTTCGTATGTAATTTTGTGATCTTTTAGAGAGAAATTTAACTCAGCAAGCCATTTAGCAGTTTGTGTAAGGCCCCGATCTGTACATTCTCGAATGCCATGTAAAATATCGATCCTTACTTGGTTTATATCAATTTGAATATCGCCTTTAGAATTAATTGTTAATGGCTGCATGATATTTTAATATGAATAATCTATGTTATATAATGCGACTACAATTTATTTTTTATGTTTACCGGGAAGAAAATAATAAAACGGAAAACTAAATGTGACATTGACTGGGAGGACCAGATTAGTGACACTAGTGACAGTTGACTTGACAGTGTTGACATTATCTTGACAACAGTCCTTTTTGACAGAAAGACCTAGACAATGGACATTTGTACAGTCACATCTAAAATGTATTCGTCACTGTTTTTACCTGCTCATTCCACGATAGAAACCACAGAGTACATTCTAATATATATTTATTTAGAGTGATATATTCTATTAAACTGAGACTATCCACCTCAGACAAATAAAAACATGCTTTTCATTGTTCTGAGCTATCCACACAATTTTGTCCATAACAAACAACGATTTTGTATGTAGATGGCCTAGGATAAATACTCAAAGAGATGGCATGATATTTCAATTTTCTTTTGCCTACTTTACCGTAACGAGAGCCGCTAATTACTTCCTAATTTAAAGTTTATTTTAATGAACCTAAAAGTGGCATCTAAATGGAGAGAAGTTAGATTTATTCCATTGAATACATATTATAATTCAGTAAATACCTAACTGATAAAGTTGCAAATCATATTTTGATCAAGATACAACCTGACGCTGAACTGCAAATTGCAAAAGCCGTAATAAAATGAGAATTTCGCGGGCTAAATTTGCGGTTTCACCTTGGGTACTTAGAAACATCGTCATTTACTTTATTGAACTTGTAGATAATTGAGCATTTTGTTATCTTACACTATTGTTGTACGGGCTTTTGAATTCTTGCGGTGCGTTCCGAGTTGCGCTGTAATCGATTTGAGCGCGCTTACGTCCATACAGAATTGCGTGAGCGCGCTTACGTCCATACAGAATTGCGTGAGCGCGAAAACGATGTCTCGTGAATCGTCATAAACTCAAACTCAAAGCATTTATTTCAAATAAACCAATTACAGGCACTTTTAATTTCTCAGGGGTCGATGAGTCAGAGAGATGAAGCTACTTACACATTCCAAAGCGTACTAGGTTCCTATGGAGAAGAACGGACATGAAACTACACGGACACTCTCATAGATGACGTCATGACATGCGCCATCTTGGGATAAAGCCGACCATCCTTAAGGGGGATGCGCTAAGGTGGACCGCGAAATTCAAATTTATTATGTTTTTTGCAATTTGCAGGTCAGTAACAGGTTGTATGTTGATCTAAATATGATTCGCGGCCATAACAAATTTGGCTTTACAGAATTATAATCAATAGGCAATCACGGCTACCTTAGCGCATCCCATTAAAACCCTAAATTGAGTGAGTGCTGTAAAAAATGACAGTTATGCTGTTTTGTTTTGAGTCGCATGTAGAGTGCGTTTCATGAAATAGTTCCTATGCCGTAATGTTGGATCCACTGTAATAGGACAAAGAAATGAACACAAACACGCTACCTAATAGGTCCATTCTTATAGCCAACATTACGGCATAGGAACTATTTTATGAAACGCACTCTATCTAATTATATTTTAGCGTGGCATTTTCGAATTGTCCTTATGGCTACGGTCGCCATCTAACCAAAGAAGAAGAATTGTACAAATGTGTGTGTGTGTGTGCTGTATAAACAAAGAAATACTGTAATCCAACTACAGAACACTATAATTTTATTATTCCATGAGCGCGTTCAAGAGCGTTCCGAATTGTTGACAGCTGCCATAATCATGACTAAATCGGAACGCAAATTAATGATGTGAGCGCTGTGAGCGGCCTAATTCGGAATGCAGCTTCGTGTCATGTCGCCTTGTCACTCACTTCTTGTCAATTTGTCATTTTGTTTTGTCAATGAATTCGCTAGGCAATGTTTTAGTTTAACTTTTAGAGTTGAATTTTAATTTATGTTACACTGAAAGTCGACTCGATTCAGTTATCGCTAGAATTTCGACGTGAAAGCACTTTCTGCGTGTTGAATATTTTGATAGAGAGACGTAAACTAAGAAAGTATTGATTTGAAAACAAGGCTGCAATTCGCTCGTAGAAGAGAAGAATATAAGCGATGGCAGAACCAAACACAGAAGCAACAACAACTGATGTGGAGAGCACCTACACAGCACCGGGAAATGATCCTAAAAACATGCAAGAGGTGACACAATATGTAAGTTGAGTTCCCCCTTTGCTTGTGCACAGTTGTTAAATATTTTACGGGTCTAGATTTTCATGCGACGCAATATTATAATGGCATTGCAGTTTATTTATTTGTTAGGTTATCAGCTTGAAAACATCAATTATGTAATGACTTGCATAAAATAATGACTTCCAAATTAAGTAGAAAAATTATAAATTGTCAGTAAGTATGCTCAATATTTGACCATTCGATTTATTTAGTGATAAGTGAAGTTACCATTATTTAGGTTGTGATGCTGAGCTATGAGGGTGGCATATCAACTATCATCTAACTGTTACAATGACCCCTCAATTAACACGTTCGCGTGAGCCACCTCATCTCTGAATGCTTGTACTGAGGCGCAACTTTTTCTCATACAAAGTTATGGCTGGCTTGCTGCGCGGCGCAGCCTAACTGCCGGTGTGGATAATGGTGCAAGAAAGGACGTCATAAGACGTTGTGCATATGCGCGCAACTTTTACATGTGTACCTACAAAACAAAAAAAAAAAAATTAAGTCACGCGGCGGTATAGCCTATGAAAATCGAATGAGTTGCGGCGCAAAATAGATGCGCCATAGAAATTTGCCCATAAAACAGACGTCCAAAGACGTTCCGTCGAAATAAATATGACAATCTAGAGGCCGTCATATAACGTTGCGCCATTTCATAATTATACCAATTCGACGTCGGAAGACGTTGCTCACGCGAACGTGTTAACAGTATATTGCAAGTCTTTGGAATTCATGTGGGGGGTCGCACATGAATTCCAAAGACTTGCAATATTTTCCCAATAAGCAGAGCATATTAAAAAGTAGTGTTTTAAATTGCTAAAAAATAATTGAAGTATGAAGCAGATTCCTTGATTAAGCTTGTCTACACAGGTTACTATTTGATCTAAATTAGCTTTAAGCCATTGTAAGATATTTTCCTCTTTTCCTTCACAGGCCCACCCCAGCTGCCTGTTACATGATTGATGCATCTGGCTGGTAGACCTAAAATGCATTTCTTATAAGTATACATTTTTCGAACTAATCTTAATTAATTATAATTTTCTAGGTGCAGTCCCTCCTACAAAACATGCAAGACAAATTCCAAAGTATGTCTGATCAGATCATCAACCGGATAGATGAGATGGGAACCCGTGTTGATGAATTGGAGAAGAACATCACAGATCTTATGACACAAGCTGGTGTTGAGAACGAAAAGTAGTAATAAAGTAGCAGTGAACCTAGAAGTAACAATCACACCACATTGTTTTGTGCCTGAATCATGTCATTTTTACCATTTAATGTCGAAACTAAATGCTAAAATGCACATATAAAGATATATAGGTGATGTCACTCCATAGGGGCTAAATGATTATGTGGCTCATGTATTTATAATTGTTATGTACCTATATGACCACCCGCTATAGATAAGATAATATTATTTAAACATAAGTAAAAAGGCAGGAAAGGGGCCATAGCCAATTTGTCTCCATATTTGTATAGGCAATAATTACATGGAGTGTAACACCAATTAATAACTTAATTTTGAAATTAAGTAATTGATCTTTTTGTATCAATAACTATGACAGGTGTTTCATTATTACAGAATTTGTTTCACATATTGTTTCTGAACACCATGTATGGACTTGAGTAATGAAACTAATTCATTCTGGTAATGGAATGCTGAGCTGTATTCACTACTAGATAGTTTACACATTAAGATATAAATCATGTGACATAATTAAGCCATTACTGCATGTAGAGTTAACAGAAACATAAACTAGGCATAATGGCATGAAGTTTGTGATTTTTTTCAAAGATATTGGGATTTACTGAATGGATTAAGATATAAGAAGTGTTCCTTTGTTACATAGTACGCTAGTAGTTGTCTAATCTATGGGAAGTGGATATCAAATTAAATGCAGAGCAATATGGAGTGATCAGATAATTGGTTTCTTGTAAGATTTTATAAAGCACAGTGGATGTATCAGCATTTGTGTAACTATCTGTATGATTGTTTATTTTGTAATTAAATTGTGTTTTATTACATATTTGATGTTTTTGTTACTAGAATAAACAAGGGTTAGTATCAAGAGGGTGAATATTGATCAGTACAGTGTCTGGCGCGGAATGGTACGGAATACACAAGATCGCGTGCACGTTACGAAGAGAAATAATTTTAAGGGCATCGCAATTTCACATGCGATTCTGTTTTACTTTCAATTTTTTGTCTATATTGAACTGGAGCCATTATTTTTCATCAAAAATATTGTTATCGCTACCTATGTAATATTCAAATTTCTTTTATTTTTTTGTTTTTCGTAATGACTGTACTTCTGTCGTAACAAGAATCTGCCGTAACAATAATCTGCCTAGAATTTGCCCTAACCAGAATCTGCCCTAACACGAACGAAGGGTAATAAAAGTTTGGAGATTTTCGTTGGATTTTAAGCCATAATAATCTTATTAATATTTGTATTCGCCCTTCTAAATTACATGCTTGATGTGCAAATGCTGTACCTACAATATATAGGTATGAATAAAAAATTCTTATGCGCAAGTAATATGAAAATGTACAAAATAAATTGTATATGTGTATTATTCATGATACTTATCCAATATGAAGTTACCCCTAGGCTAATTAGTAAAATAGTTTTACGGTCAGAAGTTTTAGTATTTTGCAGTGCTTTGTGGGAGAAACCCCAAGACATTCAACTAATAATTCTAAATAAAAAACGAGTCATATTCATACAGTGTATTATTTAGATATTTGACTAAGATAGTATTCTCATATTATCTTATGTAAGTAAGTACCTACTAGTTATCACACATGCACACAACATAATTAGTACCTATTAACGCGATTCAGTCTCTTCAGAAGAGTCTTCATCATCAGTTTCCTCTGAATCCTGCATAAAAAAAAAGATTAGCATGAGATCTTTCTAATTGGATTCCATTAAAATAAACATAGAAGGCCATATTACGGATGTTTCATCGTCTTCTTTGGTCAGTGAATTATTCATGAGAGCTGCTAGCGAGCCGGATCTAGCCATTCCTGAATTAGCATACTTTTCGGGCGACTTCGCTTTTCGCATGGTCTGTAATGAAAATGTTACTATATTAGTTGAAACTCAATTTATCACTATTTTTAGGGTTCCGTAGTCCCTTATAGTTTTGCCATATCCGTCCGAGTCTCAGACTCTTAGTACTAGAAAGCTGTAATTTGGCATGGGAACACATATTAATCACGCCGACAAAGTAGTAGGTAAAATAAATTTTGTACGTAAAGTGGGAATGATATTTTTTAGGGTTCCGTACCCAAAGAGTAAAACGGGAACCCTATTACTAAGGCTCCGCTGTCTGTCAGTCTGTCACCAGGCTGTATCTCATGAACCGTGATAATTAGCCAGTTGAACATTTCACAGATGATGTATTTCTGTTGCCGCTATAGCAACAAATACTAAAAACCAGAATAACATCAATATTTAAGGGGGCTCCCATACAAATAACGTGATTTTTTGCAGTTTTTATAGATAATGGTACGGAACCCTTCGTGCGCGAGTCGGACTCGCACTTGGGCGGTTTTTTTTATAGTCGACCAATTGACATTTGCAGCTGGAGAATTGACCGTGACGTATATCGATGTATGGGAGAACATGTTTTTCTACTACAATGTTAAGTTTGTTGGGAGAAATTCATTCCAACTACATATACCTTCGTTGTGCGTGGTCCGATACGCACTTGGTCGGTTTTTAGGTACTTATTGGTTTTGCCCATGCACAGTTCATTGGGGCGTTGTCGATACCCATACAGCTGATAAACACGCTACAGGCGCGGGAATTAGAGTCGGGATGATCAAGCCAAAACCGTTAATAAATATAAACAATGAAGGCAAGTATGTATACCTATGCATACACTGCTCTAAGTCTAACAAGTTTTAGGGCTCTTCCAGGGTTTCAATTTTCAAACCAGACTCCAACAGACAATAAAAAACTATCGCAACGAGTGGGGCATTATAGCTCACAATAACAACCATTGATAATGCCGTGCCAGGTTGTTAGCTATTCTAACTACAGTCACACGTTATTTTAGTTACCACAACGTAACAAACTGCAGACTATATTTCATCATACCACTGCCACGTTTGAAAGAACCCTATGTCTGAGAATCAGGGTTTAGGCTCGTGCAGACTGGTGTGGTGCGATAATCCTGGGCGCGACAGGCAGCGCGACCTTTGTCGCGCCAGTCTGTAAAGGCCTTTACGCTTTATTATGATTATGTAAATCTACGACATTGCTCGCAGAACAGATGGCCGCAAGGTTCCGGAAGACGTAGCGTTGGAAGGCCCCCCAAAAGGTGGACCGATGACCTTGTGAAGACAGCAGGAATCCGCTGGATGCGGAAGCTTACAGAACCGGTTGAAGTCTTGGTGCTTGGGGGAGGCAGCAGTGGACGTCTTGTAGGCTGAAATGATTATGATGAAATCTACTACTTACCTCGGTAGGTACCTACCATTGGTATACAATAAACCTAGGTGCCGACTACCGATACATTATACCGATAACCATTTGGATGCAAGCTGCCGACATCCATGAGCCAGGAAGTGCGTATCCACCCACACAATGTAGATTATTAATGCAGCGTGTTTATTAGATGTTGAATCAGTGTTATGCTAACCGCAGAGTCCTCATCATTAGTTGGTGACTGCTGGTTCATAAGCGACGCTAGAGAAGATGATCTTGCTGACATTCCAGGGTTCGCTTGTTTCTCCGGCGAACGCAATTTTCTTCTGAAGTTCTGTTAGTCAATGAATGAATGTTAAAAAATATGAAGCTACCAAAATAAGTTAATATTCAATAATATTTACCGTTTGATCCTCGTTATCTGAAAGACCTGCGTTCAAACGCTTTACAGAAAAATATAAAATTAGATAGTCATCTAAGTCAAATTTTCTAATTAAATACCTGCCTCTTACTCAATACAAATACAACTTTATGAGTTCTAGATGCGCTCTAGGCACTTCTTCTACCAAGGACAAAAATCCTCTAACGGTCAAACATGTGTTAGGTACCCACGAACTCACCTCCAAGTCACTCTTGTCATTGATATCACTGATCTGTTGATAAGCAACAGTCAGCAGTTCCACTGCCTTCGCGTGGAAGCTCATCTCAATCATGACGAAGTCTGACAGAAGTGTCTTTAGCTGCTGAAGTTTGCGACGCTCGAAGAACTCCGTTTGCTCACTCAAGCCTTTCGCCGTCCGCGACATTTCAGCAGAAGCCTTCAGTAACTCAGCTTCTGCATAAGTCTATAACAGAAATCGAATATTTACTATGGGACCAAACCTGAAATCGCGAACAAAAACTGTTGTTCCCTACATTTTAACGAGTTTTTTTTATGCGAACATATTATAAATGTAGGGAACAGCAATTTTTTCACTACTACTACTTTTACTTGAAGCAATTTTATTAAAACTATGAAAATATGCAGGCAGGTATTATGAAGCTGTGAATATGAGTGTACCCACGGTGGGGCAAGGTGGGGCCCGACCCTGGGTCCCTGACTCGAAGCTAAAAGCTAGGTTTATGAATTAACAAAATTAATAATTAGTTTGGTAAAATTCAAAATTGCGACACAATGCAGTATCGATATAGCGAGCGCGCATGCATAGGACGTAGGTAGTTTGTTTTTTAATCCCAGGTATTAATTGGACATTTCAAATCTTTGTTAGTTGTTTTTAGGGTACCGTACTACAAAAGGAAAAAACGGAACCCTCACCGCCTGGCCACGGGACATTCGCTGCAGCGAAAATCCGCGCGGTGCGCATGCATTGCCACGCCGCGCCGCCGCGCCGCCCGCCGCCCGCCGCACTGCCATTCGCGTCACCCGTTTCCGTGGCCAGGCCGTTATAGGATCACTCGTGTGTCTGTCTGTCTGTTTGTCTGTCACAGCCGATTTGTTCCGAATCTATTGGACTGATTAAATTTAAATTTGGTACACCCTAACACGGACGTGTAACATGGGTCGCTTTTGAGGGGTAAATTAGAAAACTATAAAAATAGTTTTGCAAACAACTATACCGTGTGACATAACAAATGACAGGGCTTGTCGTGAAGGTTTCGAATATTTTTTTTTAATTACTTGTAAATTAAATAGTTTTAAAGTTGTTTATGAAAATAAATGAAGATAGACTATTCCCCCTCATATCTCCGAAACTACTGCTACTAAAAATACAGAAAATAGTTCTTATAGATTACAGGAAAACCTATAAGAAGTGTATGGTGTTAAAATAACATGGTAAATCTCTCAATATTGTGCGTACAAACTTACATTTGCAGTTGGAATGTTTGGGAGAACATGTTTTTCAACTGCAATGTTAAGTTTATTCTTGGGATAAAAAAAACATTGTAGATAACTTATTCATTGTACGGAACCCTCGCCATGCGAGTTCAACTCGCACTTTTCTGGTTTTTCAATTTGGTGTTGGACATTTGCACCTGTCAAATTAAGAACTCGCAGGTTATTATTGAAATTCAGGTCAAGGTCAGTAAAATTATACTTCAGCATTTTTACAACTCTAACGAGTTTATTTACTTCTGCCTTACATTTTTTTAAGGGTGGCAACCCCTAGAAAATTGCTGGGTACGCCCATGAATTGTGATTGTGAATAAGGCTAGGTACTGGTGTAAATTATAATTGTAGCCATTGTAGGTCGGTAGGTAAGGTAAAGGTACCTACATGCAAGGGCTAACGTGCTGTGCAATGCCGCATTCTCGTGCATACTACAAAGTAGGTAGACCACTTTGAATTATATTACAAGTCAAGATGTAACTATTGTTTAACGTACGACTTGCTGTCTGTTAAAAGGCTGCCTCTCCCTGGCTTTGTCGAGCACTTTCTTGCGTGCCAATTCCTTCTCGCGGACGTTCATTGTGTGCTTTAACTCCTCCCTGGCATGTTTGCAAATTGTCTCGTATTGGCACAGCTCACCAATTACCTAAGTAAATACACATTTATCAAATCGTTATTTGGGCACTTACCTAGTTATACATTATAATGCTTTGCAATAAAGAGCTAATGCTCGTTCTCACTACCTTTAGTGTTAGTGAGAACGACACCTAAATGAATGCCTGAAAAAAGGGCGCTGTTGAATTTTTAACATTCGGCCGCATGGGAATGCAACAGCTCGCTTTTATTTAGGCATTAATTTAGGTGTTACCGATCATTTGTTGTTTCCTAGAACTATTAGATCGAAAAATAGGTTTTTTTTATTATGTGGAAATTATATGCAATTGACCAATACCTACTAGTAGGTTTGTAAGCAACTTTACCTTGGCTTCCAAACGCTGTACTTCACAATTCCGGTACTCCTCAATGGCTGTTAATGTAGTAGACAGATTTTCTAAGCCGTTACTTAAAGATTTGTTAACGATTTCGTTATTGGCGTAGTCCTTTATAACTTTTATAAGTTCATCTCCCATGTCGCGCAATCTATTTAAAAACATTGGGAATGGGGGCGTCCATTAATTAAATTAAACGTTTAGGGGGAGGGGGTCATGTCGAATCTTACCCAATCTCACGTGGGGGAGGGCTCGGCAAATATCGCGTATTTTTTTATCGCAAGCGATATTTTAAAATTGCGAGAAACCTGGGTAATTATTATAAAAAAAATACATACATACATATTTACACTAAAATAACGCATTTTGAAATGGATTTCACGTGAGATTACGGGGATTCCAGCCAAATCTCACCCAGTCGAACAATCGCCAAAATCGTATCTCTTAAAATTACGCCACCAATGGTGTAAGGTACTATTGTAGGTAGACCTACCCATACCCAAGCAGCACGCGAGCGTTTTCAACATCAATATACCAGCCTATTTAGAACTTGGAGTTCTTTTAGAGCCGTACAAGAGTGCCAAAATTTTTTTTTGTCTTCGTAAGTGTTTTTTTTTTTTTCAAAATGTACAAAATCTTTGGAAGAAGCGCTTTAGGGGAAGCGCTAAGGTAAGGCTAAGCCCGCGAGATTCAAACATTCTAAGTTTTTTGTCAGCAACAGGTTGTAGGTCAGTAACAGGTTGTATGTTGATCTAAATATGATTCGCGGCCATAACAAATATGGCTTTAAAGAATTATAATCATTAGAATCAGCATTACAACTACGAACTAAGTTCATAAAATCCTACTGAATTTATTACTAACTTTTGAAACTACGAATTTACTACTAAGATTATTTCAGAAATAGTCATTCAATAGGATTTTACGAAGAGAGTTAGTTACAGTAATTATTATATTAGTTAATATTATTTTAACTAATTATTTGCCGAGCTGTGCTTAAAAAGGACATGTCCAAAATGGTTTTTATTATTCAATCATTCTAACCAGGATCAGTTAAATATATTTGGATAGACAACCCAAAACCTAGTGGTTCTAACTATAACATACATTCATATACAGGCTTCCATTTTTGAGAAAAATCGTTTTTTATTTTAGTGTGAATTTACTCCTAAAACGAACAAACCTTTCTAACTAACTAGTATATTAAAGTGAACACACCCTAAATAAAAAGAAAACTTGTCACAATTGACACATGGCACTGTTAGTACTGTCTTTAAATATTTGATCGATGATTACGACAATGTAAACAATCAGAAATATGATGAAAAGGGATATTTTCAGTCAAAAATGTTTAGTCTAACCTTTTAGAATTGAAAGGGATTATATTTTAGATTATATTTGGGTTGCCATCAACAAATAAAATATATGAAAAACATTAAATATTTTATAATTTTTCTCTTAAATGGAGGGGTCTAAAAATATTATTTCAGCGGTTACAAATTCCATATTGTTGTCGCTTTTATTTAGGTGTAGTTTGACGCTGGTTAGATTTTTCTCGGAATAAAAAACCAACGCCCATACAAAAAGCGGACATCTCCTTTATGTTCGTTACTGTACACCCCAACCGTTTCCCTGATAGAAACCGCAACATAGTTAAATATGCAATATTATTATAGTGCTCTGTGATCACTGACCTACTTATTTTTAAATTTCACACTGGACAGGCTGTCTCCATACAAATGACAGCTAATTTTGTGACAATTTGAAGCGCCACTACGATTGTCCCGAGAACTAATTTTGACGTACACTGCAAATTCACTAGTGATTGACAAGTTCTTATGGATACAATCTCGATATTCAATACCAAAAGTTGATACAGCTCAGGCTGATTCAGTAGTTGATTAAACCCGTTTTTCGGCAGTGTGGTAGTATTACGAGTATCTAATCTTAAAACTAAACTACTTCTTTCAACAAATATGTGTAAAATTAAAAAAAACCTGTGTCAGTCCCTCATGCTATGCGAGGTCGATTTAGGGATTACTCACACTTAGAAAACGCCCATAGAAAACAACGATTTTGTACGGAGATGCGTAATAATAAATGCGTAAATAATAAAAATTCACTAGTGATTGACAAGTTCTTATGGATACAATCTCGATATTCAATACCAAAAGTTGATACAGCTCAGGCTGATGCAGTAGTTGATTAAACCCGTTTTCCGGCAGTGTGGGCTCTCATGCTATGCGAGGTCGATTTAGGGATTACTCACACTTGGAAAACGCCCATAGAAAACAACGGTTTTGTACGGAGATGCGTACGCATCCGTTCAACTTTCCGCGTCTATTCAGCTTTCGCGGCAAACAAGTATAAAATGAGGACAAATGTGTTATTATCATGCGAGTGCGTTCAGCGCTGTTCTGCCGCGTTCAGTGCTGTTCCGCCGCATTCAGCTTCGAACGCGGCGGCGGCGTTACGATGTTCCCTATCATTTGCGAATATGTGCAGGATTTAGTAATACTTTTTCCGAAGCATTATGCAAATGTACACACATCATATATGGTTTAATAAGATTCTTAAAATCGGAAGTAATTAAGAAAAGATACTTATTCATATCATCGATATGTATTATCATTACCACAGTCGACTTAAGAACATCACTCATTTTAGTTCCATGGACAATCGTATCTGCCTACAGCGCCAAAATGGTGATACTCAAATAGGCACAAAAATACTATGACAGCAGCCAGTCCATTTCGAAATTTAGGAGGTCTGTCTGTGATAGGAGGTCAGTGTCTGTGATACATGCACTAGCGACCTCTATGAACAGTCAGTGACGAGCGAAGCAATTCCTCTTTGTTTCCAAAGACATTTTAAATATTTTCATTGTATCACACACTATCATAGAGATACCTATAGTATGTTCGGTATGTACAATGTTCTGACTGCTAGCGAGGGTTCTGACTACAAATACCTATAAATCCTTTTATATAAAATCATATATTTTTATAAATCATTTTTAGGAATTATTCATATTATACTAAATAGTATTAGATTGTACTCTTATTATTTTGTTTGATCTCACCTTGCAGTTTTTCTTGTATAGTCACCAAACGCGACACAAAGTTCCCCAAAGTTTTTCTCCACGTTTGTAATTCGGTCTTGAATGAACTTAGCTTGCTGTTCATAACTCAAAGAATGCGGATTATCGCCTCTAAACATAATTGAAAGATTGAAAAATCTACTCAACAAAGATACCTTGCTTTTGCAACCGATTCTAATTTATTTACTTTTTGGTAACTATGGCAACCAAATCATGTCACGTTTAGTGAACGTGAGCAGTGAGCAGATTTATTCGCGGCAAGTAGCTCTCTGACTAGTATATAGTTATCTGTGCAAGTAGCTGGCGCCAGCCTCACCCTATAAAGTGTGAGTCTTGGATAATGTGCACATATCGAAATTAAAAGGAAAAAGCTTAATTTTATCGACGGAAAAAATATTTAAAAAAATCTAAAAAGACATTTCAAGTTTTTATAGCATTTTTTAAATTCTTGTTCGCTGCTGTGACCTCTGTGTAAACGGTATTACTTTTAAAGTAAAGGATCTATCCCGATGAAACAAACTCAGTAATAACTGGAAATAAAAACTAAAGAAAAAAGTCGCCCTCAACTGAGAATTAGGTTGATTTTATAATAAAAATCTGATATTTTTTCATAAATTTTCACAATAACTGTAAAGTATCTCAATAAAAGTCCCGATTACCTACCCTTTTTTATTACTTTAAATTATTCTCCATAGTATCAGCTTTCTATAAGTAAAAATACCATGTTTAAAAGTCAATCACAACGTTTCCTATCAACTGTTAAAGAAAGGCCTTGCACTCGGCTACGTACTTTACTTTAGCAGGTAGAGACAGACTCTTTATAAGCTTTTTTTTTTTACATTATTTTTCCCTCGGTTGCTGTTTCCTTAATTTTGCTATGTGCACATTATCATGACTCACACTGTATATTTTAAATGTACTCTGTGAGCCTCACTATTGCCAGCGCAGCCATACTTTTAGCTCCGGAGGTATTGTTGAATCGTTCCAAGTTCCAGCCTAGTGGCAGATTCCCCAGTGATACCCCGCGACTTACGTTTTTTGCAATGGTAACCCCATTGCAAAAAACGTAAGTCGCTATGCTAAAGCTGAAAGTAAGTAACTGAAAGCTCGTCATAGGTGGCAGCACAGTTAGCTTCAAACCGCCATTGTTTTGTTTACTGGAGTTCTTAGCGGGAAAGTGAAGTGACACGTTTAGCAGTTTTGTTTTATTTTATAAAATTTGTGTTTAGCCGAATATGTGTAACAATGGTGGATTATTAACCATTAAAATAAAACTATTAAATATTTGTCTGTATACATGTGTGTACAACATAAACTGTTAAATAAATAAAAGTGTTTGAGAACGTGCATAAGTGTAGGCAAATGAAACAAAAGAGTGCAACATCACTTTAAGTTCTCTCACGAAGTCCGCGTAAGGTCTCAGTAAAGTGCCCCGATCTGGGCGGCTGACCTGACGGCCGGAAGCATCGCAGTCCTGCGAAAACCGCAGAGAGCGATGGCCGTCAGAGTCATCAGGGGATATCGCACGATCTCCTACGAGGCGGCTTGTGTACTGGCCGGATCCCCGCCCTGGGACCTCGAGGCGAAAGTACTCGCGTCACTGTATCGGTGGCGCGAGGAAGCGAGGGCGCGGGGCGAGTGGCTGATGCAGCGACATGTGGAGTTGCGTCGGTCACAGCTTCGCGCAGCCCTGGTGGCGGAATGGCGGGACAGGCTTTCACGCTCTACCGCCGGCTTCGCCACCATCGAGGCGGTCCGGCCGGTACTCCAGCCCTGGCTCGGGAGGAGGCACGGCTCCCTGTCATTTCAGGTGACGCAGGTGCTCTCGGGGCATGGTTGCTTCGGGAAGTACCTGTGTCGCATAAACAGGGAGCCGGACGCCCGGTGTCACCACTGCGTCGACTGCCGGGAGGACACGGCGCGGCATACGCTGGCAGAGTGTGCCGCTTGGGAGGAGCCTCGCCGTGCCCTCATCTCAGGAGTAGGCAGTGACCTGTCGCTGCCGGCCGTGGTCGAGTCGATGGCCGGCAGCGAGGAGTCCTGGGACGCGGTGGTATCCTTCTGCGAAACAGTCGTGTCGCAGAAGGAGGCTGCGGAAAGGGAGCGGGAGACCTCGTCCGCTCACCCGGCCCGCAGCAGGCGCACCGGGCGTCGGCAGAGGGCAGATAATGCCCTCTTCCGGCCCACTAAATGGGTCCAGGGACGGCGGACTTGGGACGTCCGCCGCCCCCTATCACACTGGACCTGAGGTGGCGGCGCGTAGTGTTCCACGCGCGCCCCTTTGAGACGTCGCGGGGGGGTCTAACACCTCACCCCCCCGCAGTCTTGAGGTGGCCCGCAGAGGCGGGCCGGCACTAGCCGGGGATCACGGAAGTAATACTAGCTCCCAAGATCCCCGGTGATGATAAAGCCATGTTTGTTACGGCCGCGAATCATATTTAGATCAACATACAACCTGTTACTGACCTGCAAATTGCAAAGTTTGTAACTAAGTAAGAATTGCTAAAAGGTCCCAGTAACCGACCAGCAACAGGCCATAAAAAATTATAAAAAAAATGTTAAAAAACAACCTGCAACGCTGCCAAGATTGACGTACTGTCATAGGCTGCATCATTGAGGTAGTTCTATGTCAATGGGCTGCATTCCGTATTAGAGTTTAATCGCTGACAGCGCTCACATCAATAATTTGCGTACCGAAATAGTTATTACGATTATGACAGCCGACAATTGTCATTAATTCAGTACGCTCGATCTCGTGCCCGCGCTCACGGTTGGATTACAGTATTTCTTTGTTTAAACACCACACGCACACATTTGTACATTTCTTCTTCTTTGGTTAGATGGCGACGGTAGCCAGAAGCACAATTTCGAAAATGCCACGCTATTTTAAATAAGATAAGACTCAAAACAAAACAACGCAACTGTCAATTTTGACAGCGCTCACGGTCATATTAATTTAGGGCATGGTCGGCGTTATCGCAAGATGGCGCGGGAACGCGTTTAAGCGCGCTAAAATCGATTACAGCGATTTTTTTTTTTTTTTTTCTTTTTCTTCTGGCTTCGCACGGTTTGTGCATTTAGCCAATGTCACGTTTTAGTTTTATAAAAAGGTAGGGAAACAAAATTAATATAAATATAATTTTTTACGGGATTTAGGATAGACGGGATAGGATCAGTATTACGTTAATTACACTATAAAAAAATAAAAAATAAATTACAACTTAATATTATTTAGAGTAATGAATGAAACTATACATTTATAAACAAGAGAGCTATTTGTACAAAGTAAAGAAAGTATTGAGGTAGGAAAAGGAGTATGGAGGGATAAGAGGTTACTAAGAAAGGAAGAACGGTCATATAAGGGACAGGAGAAAAAAATGTGATCTAAGTCGCCTACATCTGTGCCACACAAGCATATGGGATCGTCGATGATATGAAGTTTGGCAAGATGAGCTGGAGAACAAACATGACCCAGTCTCATCCGTATTAGAATGGAGGTCTCCATCTTGCCAAACTTGGCCCTGCCAAACCACGGTTTTTCTGGAACGTCGGGTTGAATATGCGAAAAATAACGTCCCTTCGATTTGCTTCCGATATCCCAAGCCACCTTCCAGGTTTCCCGAAGAAAAGTCTTTGGTAACGATACGAGGTCATAACTAAAATTTGTATAAGGAACTAAGTCCCCACACTGCACCGCATCACCGGCAAGTTTATCAGCCGCTTCATTGCCATGGATTCCAGCATGGGCCGGAATCCATACAAATTGTAGTGTATTACCCTCAGAAATGGTCCTGAACGCAAATTCTCTTATTAAATAAATGATAGGTAACTGCGATTTGTGTTCGAAAGCTGATTTATTGATGGCTAGAAGAGCACTTTGAGAATCAGTAAAAATTATAGATTTTTTGAGCTTTAAAATTCGGATATATTCTATGGCTTTAAAAATGCCGAAACACTCCCCGGTAAAAACAGAAGTCTCCGGAGGCAGTTTTATTTTTTGTTCGATGTTGTATTGAGAATGGTAAGTACCTATTCCAACACAACCCGTCGTAGAAGGCTTGGCAGCATCCGTATAAATATGGTGGTACTCTACGTGTTCAGCCAGAAAATGATTAAAACTTAAATGGCAATCGGGATCTGATTTACTTACACAGTTATATTTTATAATGGGACTGAATTGTAAACTCTCATAACTATTGCTAAATATGGGAAGTTTATTGGAACGGTGAATAGGAGAAGAAAGTGAAAGGAATTTTTTATAACTTACAACTAAACAAGGTTCGCGTCTATGGGACCAGTAATCTGATGATTCAATCTGCAACACTAATGTGTCCAGTTTAGGAATGAGAGGATGAGTTGAGAATTGAAGAATCCGGAACAAATATTTGTCAGATAGGAATTGTCTTCTAAGATATAAAGGAGCATCCCCGCATTCAACTTGGAGTGCATTAATGGGACTAGACTTCATTGCACCTGAAATAATGCGTAATGCTTTAGACTGGATGCGATCCAATTTTTTAAAAGCCATGACATTACCTGGCTCTAGAACGAACAATCCATAATCCAGAGTGCTTCTGATGATTGCGTTGTAAATGAGTTTCAAAGAAAAGGGATGTGCACCCCACCACACACCAGAGAGGCATCTAAGCATGTTTAGGTGTTTTTCACATTTGTTAACAATATATTCACACTGAGGGACACTACTTAATTTACAGTCAAGTATTATACCTAGATATCTGAATTTATCTTTAACAGGGATAGGTATTTCCTTATAAAGGAGATTTACTATGGGAATATTTCTCTTCCGGGTGAATAAAACAGCCGCGCTTTTAGACGTGGATAAATCCAAACCGTTTAGATGTAACCATGACGCCAAAATAGATAAAGCAGAATTGATGGCAGAGCTAGCTTGCTCAACAGATGGACTTGAAGAATATAATAATAAATCATCGGCATATTGAAGAACCTTAACATGACTAGTTAAGGATAACTCTAAATCATAAGTGTAGATATTGTATAGAAGGGGACTGAGCACAGAACCCTGTGGGAGACCCCTCCATACAAGATGAGATACCTCATGGTCTCCTATTAACATGTTAACAGAGCGTTCAGTCAAGATATTAATAATGAAATTCAACAAATTCAATGGAACTTGTAAGGCTTCTAATTTATTTTGTAAAACCGATAATACAACATTATCATAAGCTGCATTAATATCAAGGAAAACTGCAACGGTGGATTGGTTATTAGAGAAGGATAACCGAATATCGTATGTTAATATACTTAAACAGTCAGTTGTACTTTTACCTTTTCTAAAGCCATATTGTGATTCTGCCAAGAGACCCTTACTTTCAACATACCATTCTAGTCGATTTTTAATTAAGTGTTCCGCTAATTTCATCATAATTGAAGACAAAACTATGGGACGGTATGAAGAAGCATCAGAAGGAGGTTTATTTGGTTTAAGGAATGGCAACACCATTTGACGTTTCCATTCAACAGGGATGTTTCCTGTATAAAAAATAGAATTAATAAGTACTAAATAATAACTGAGGACTTCATCATTTAAATTAGCAAAAAAGGAATACGGGATGCCATCAATGCCTGGTGCAGAATCATTAGTTTTATGGATAACAACCTTTAATTCAGTGAGAGTGAATGCAAGATCTAGCGTCGTATGAGTGTCTCGGATATTGGAAACGAGAGACAGGTTATGGTTAGTACAAATAGCCTTAGCCTCAGGAACCCAAGGCGGAGCTAATATATCAAAAAAATCACTGGCTAAAGAATCAGGAATAGGAGAAGGGTTGTTATATATGGACCTAAATCTACGAATGTTGCGCCAGACAATCGTAGGGTGAGTATTCGGTGAAATTGATAAGCAAAAAATACGCCAAGATTCAAATTTTTTCTTTTTAAAAAGTTTATAAGTTTCATTATTTAACTTAGTAATGATATCAAAATTCGTATCAGACATATCAACGTTATAATTATATTCAGCCTCTTTACGTTTTTTAATCAATTCAGTGCACTCAGAGTCCCACCACGGAGGCGAGGGAATTGTACTAATATTGTTATTTTTTACAGGAAAAACTTCATCAGCCGCTGCAATTAATATGTGTGCTAAAGCTTCAGCACAACTATTTTCATTGCCACCAGAAATTACGGGCAAGGAGCTAAGCTTACTGTCAACAATGTTCCTAAATTTGCCCCAGTCAGTATTATTTCTATTAGGCAGTTTATATTTTAAGTTTGATTTCCTTAATTGTGCATTTGGTTTGGAAAGAGGATAAGAAATAACTATTGGAAAATGGTCACTACCATAAGTAGAGGTTAAAGTATGCCAAGTTAATGAAGAGGCTAAGTTTGGAGAACAGATAGAAAGGTCAATTGCGCTTTGGTTCTGATTGGGATCTGTACGACGTGTGGCAGCTCCAGAATTTAAAATACATAAGTTGTGTAAGTCTATTATATCTATTAACTCATCACCATAACAGTTCGAAGTTGAACAACCCCATGATTGGTGATGGCAATTAAAATCCCCCAGTATTAATAATGGCTTTGGAAGAAAAGAAACGAGATTATTCATCTCTTGAAGAACAGAAAAAGAAGGGTGAGGAATGTAAATAGAAACAAGACAAGTATGATGCACTTTAATAGCTACAATTGAAATTTCCTCACTATGAGGAGGTAATGTAATGGTAGAGAAAGGGATAGAATTCTTGATAAGTATAGCTACTCCACCATACCCATCAGATCTATCCTCTCTAATGGTTAAATAACCATTCATTTTAAAAATATGATTAGGTTTGAGCCAAGTCTCTGCTAAAGCAAAGGCAAATGGCTCATATTTGTTTAAAAGATGTATAACATCACTCTTTTTGTTTACTAGACTGCGGCAGTTCCACTGGATTATTTTGGATGTGTTGTCCATTAAGGATGGATTGTGATACATTGAAAGATGGGGCAACGTTGGACGGTGAAATGTTGAACTGAGACAGAAGATTGTGTAATGCAGAAAGAAAATCGTTTATGGAAAAACTGGCATCAATTTGTCCATTGTTATGATTAGAAAGAGCACAACCATTTGCTGGTTGAGGAATGTCGTAATCTTTAATAATGGCATTGTGAGCCTCTTTATTATATCCTTGTACAGATTTGGGAGGCGAGCGTGGTTTAAGGAAGACAGTTTTTTTATAGCTACTTGAAACAGGCATTCTATTAGAAGAAGGGAAAGATGGAGTATCTGCAAAGTTTTTGGAAGGAGAAGACAAAAGTGTATCGGCATACGATTTAGTAACTGGGGGATACATTTTTGCCGCTTCAGCATAAGATACTGAACTTTGTGCCATGTATGTTTTAATTAATTTTTGTCTAGACATTTCTGGGCAAGATTTATTAGTAGCATAGTGAAAACCGGAGCAAAGGCAGCAAGATGCACTTTCATGTTCTCTTTCACAACTGTCCCCAGTATGGCCTTGGCCACATTTATAACAACGAGGTTTGGACCTGCACTGAATTTTTGTGTGACCAAAACGACAGCAATTGAAACACTGTACAGTAGGGAAAATATACAAATCTACAGGTAATGCATTATAGCACATAAAAATTCTTTTAGGCAGAATCTGCCCATCAAAAGTAATAACTATTGACTGGGATGGTTTCCAAATGGTTGTACCATCAACAACAGTTTTAAAATTGAGGCGTCTGACTTTTAAAATTGGACCGCAACCAATTGGTACAGTTATATTATCAATAACTTCCTCTGGAGACCATTCCGCAGGAACACCACGTACTAAACCCATTCTAGTAACATTAAAAGTAGGTATAAAAGCTTTATAATTATATGTTACAAGGCTATTATGTGAAATAAAAGAATTTGCGTCCAGGAAATTGGAAAAGCAAAGAGATATTTTATTGCGCCCGATTTTTTTGACGCTACCGTTAATAATATTTAGGAAGGCGTTGTGTTTTAAGAACTTGCCAAATGTAATTGGGTGCAATGACGTTCCATCATCTGGTGATAGTAATATTTTTTGCACATGAACAACGTACGGCGAGCTGTCAGTTTTGTCATACGTTTTTCGACCAATCTGAGTGGGAATAACTGAAGGCGGAGCTGGAACATCAGGAATATCGTTAGATACAATTATTTCAGAGCATTTAGGCTCCGATGGAGTTAGAGAGAGAGGTGTAGACTCCATGCAACTACAACCCGAAGACTCGGAACCCTGGTTTTTTCTGATACGACGGCGTTTGTTGCAGTGTTTGCACACTTGCATGCGGCTTCTTTTTAAGTGACGAGCCGACGACGACCCATCGGTTTCCATGCCTGATTCGTTGGATTGGATAGTTACAAAATTGCCTGCCGGGGGAACAAAGTCCCCCGGGTCAGGCGGGTCTTTCATTTTCCCGCTTTAAGAAATAATAATAAAAAACTTACCCTACAGAAGAAAATGTACAAAACTACAATTAAATTACAAGTGAAGGAATAAAAAACACTAAAACAACCACTACTGATCCTATATTATAATTAATTAAATATTTTCAATTTTAACAAAAAAGGACACGTCCACCAAGTTAAGTTTCCCGCGCTTTTTTTTTCGATTACAGCGATTATTGTCTTAATTCGGAATGCACCCATAGATAATTGCCAATTTTTTTGTTGTCATTGTCTGTCAGTGCCAAACCCAACAGCTGTTTGTTTTTTGTGTTTGTTGCCCCACAATCATTGCATTTTAACACAGAAATGAATGAAGAAATAGATGAATATGATATTTACCATCAGGATTTTACGACGGTATCAGAGTGGGAAGTGTTTATTGCTCGCATAGAAGAGGTATTAAAAGAATGGCGGTTGTCTAAATCTAATTTATCTAAACTATCAGGGGAGTACACAAAGAAATGGACAAGCAAATCGGAGGAAATTCACTTCCAGGGCAACAAATTTATATTATCTTATCATAAGCTAGAACCTGTTAAATCTGCAGAGAGTTCTGAGGAGTCAGAGGATAAATCTTTCCTTAAAGAGTTGCACAATGGTATTTGGGAGTCAACCTCAAATTTTATGGATGACCTCGATGGAAGTCCTTTTCCAGTGTCCAGCTGGTATGGTTTAAAACGTTATATAATGCTGTGTTCGAGTATACCATTGGTTGATGGAAATTTAATAAAGCTTGTGATGAGCACTGCAAATATTGCTTTTGCTAACGTAGACTGTGGTGTGCCTTTCTTTGTAAAAATACGTGAACACTGGCAGCAAACATATTTAGGGTTCTACGAAGACAGTGAACATAAAGTTAGTTTTGACACAATCCATTTGAAAAGAATTTCAAATCAATGTTCACATTTAAGTGGCCTTGTAAGCTTATTTAAATCAAAAATCGCATCGCCAGTAGCTCTGGATGCTGTTGTTGTTTCTACAAAGTTTTCTTATGAATTAAGAGAAGTGGATGCTTTTACCTGGAAAAAGACAATACAGTCAAATGAGTTTCTATCAATAGATGGTTTTGATGTAAAAAAGCTGTTAGAGCTTCCTTTTGGTTCTGAAGAAAACCCCATACATAGTGTATTGCTAAATGCTATCTGGCCAAAGTTCCGTGAATGTGCTATAGTAGATTCTTCTACATTTTCTGAAATTGATCCACTTATGGCTCCTACTTGGACAATTACCCTGAAAATGAGGGATACTTTCAACTGTCAATTATTTGAAACCATTAGTAAAATTATGGATTTATTAGATAACAATAATTTGCTTATGGACACTCTGGGATTGAGCAAAAGCTTGGGACTACTGAATCCTCTCCATAAGATCACTGAAGCGCCCATTACTATATCTAAGTTAGTGAAGGCTGCCATGGGACAGAATAGAAACATGACAGATTTTAAAGGACCTATAGCTGATGAGCTGCTCATGCCCCTGCTGTACTATGTGTTCCCTGATGCAGTTGAAGATAATACTTTCAACTATCCTGAACAGTTGGAAGTGGAATTCAAGCAGGTATGGTACTATTTCATTTTGCCAGTAGATGGCGCTAGTTGGTTCACTTTAAGAATACATTGATTAATGATTTGTTTGTATGTTGTTTTTTCAGGCGGATGGTGAGCAGAAGTTATGTAGTTATGTGAAGACGAGTCCGGAGGGCGGGCTGGTGTGGCGCGTGTCGGTGACGGCGGCGCGGCTGCTAGACGCGGCTGGCCTGCCCTACCTGGCGCATCTCTGGTACGAGTTCTGTCAGGAGCTGCAGTACCGGTGGGAACATCGTATTCTTGTGCCAGGGTAAGTTCATAGTGTATATAGATTGACATTGAAATATCAGGATATTTTTAGGGGTCTATGCAATTATCAATGCACTAAAATTCATAAAATTCATTATAGTTTAATTATGATACTTATCATTACAAAAATACTCTTACTATGAGTCATAATTTAGCTAACACAAATATTAATTTATGATCTTGAGCAACCACATTATAAGACTTCCAAAGTAGTCATAAATTAATTTCATTTCCATTTCTAATAGGTAGGTTACCTACTTACATAATTTTTAAATACACTATTTAATACAAAAATAATAAGTGTATTTAAAAATAGCACCATTTTAGATTGATTGTCTTTCATTTGATATAGAATGGTTATTTTTTTTTAAAGACTAATAATAATTATTGTGTTAATATGTTTGGTAGGGAAATTATCAATTGCCTACTGTAATCGTGATAGTTAATTATCTTTTATTACATTACCTTATCATCTATTTTAAAATATATGTACAACTTAATAGCATAAATTCAATCTTAAATGTAAATAAATATGCACCATAAAAGTTAAAAGTAATATACAATACAAATCAGTGGTAATAAGAACACCCTGTGTTCAAAATGCGAACATTATAATATTAGTCAAATAGTCAGTAACCTTCTGCAACCCATAGTAAATTGATGTGTCTACAGTGAATTAACAAAATATTATGACTAGTTTTCACTAACCAATAGTTTTAGTTTAAATTCATACAACAAAAGGCACATATTATCCAATAAGACATATTTTAGTTCACAAAATACTTGTATGATCATTGATCATGAACCGCAATTTAACTAGTCTATTATAATAGAAAATTAATAAAAATTTAATCTCAAATAAAATATTCACCATAGAATTTACAGTCCTTGACATACGTACTTAGTATACCGAAACTTAGCCAACTGTACATGATCGCAAAGTTTTTTAGTAGGTAACAATATAATAACACTGCTCAATATTCTACCGGATACCGGACACACTGGCTCGGAGCCGCGAGTCGGTTGCAATGCGCGTGCGCACGTCTATTGGTCTTCTCATGGCTGTGTCGACGAGAGTGTCGGTGCGAGCGTTGGCCTGCGCGCGCCTCATGACTGCACCACGAGGTATAGCCCGCGGGAGCCCTGCGCGAGGGCGAGGAGCGCCCGCGACACGTCCCATCTCCCCGCGCCGTGTCCCTTGCACGCTATAAAGGGACTAGGCCACTCCGGGTCGTCGGGTTCCGCGCCATGTAGATGTCCATATCATGATCAGTCCAGTTGTCGGAAGTGTCGCAGTACCCCATACCTAGGGAGCCGACGCTGTACCGGCTGGCGGGCCGTGACCTCGACCGCGGCCTCCGGCGGGAGCCCGCCGTGCCGCCCGTGGCCCCGCCTGCTGCGCCGCTCAGCGACAAACGGGAGGCACGTTCCGATGCTGCTCCTAAGGACTGACGCGACTGTCGCAGATCTAAAAGTTAAAGAGGTTAGGTTAGTTATGAACAACACCGTGCAATTCAAAACTGAAAAAAAAATCAAGTAAAAGCCAGAAATGAAACGAAGAAGTAATCAAAGCGACAGTCGAACTTACCAGCTCGTGATCCTAGAAGGCTACTAGGGTAGCCAGGCACTCCGTATCGGCCGGAATGGGAATAGCTATGTTGTGATTGACCATCAGCGAGGGAACGAGCTCTTCCAGGACGACCTGGTAATGGGTCCGGAGGAGCCGGTTCGGTATAGGAACGTGCACGCGGGATCGAACGTGCGCTATAAGCCGACACTTGATCCCACTCACGCTGCTTTCCAAATGCGCCGATCGTAGCTAACGAAGAGAGCGGGCCGCTGGGGCTCGGGGTGCCGGTGAGGCCGCCGCAACAAGGGTTAGGCATCTTCTCAGGAGCTTGCGTGTGTAGGCGGTGCACGGTGCGGGAGCGGCGACGCGAAGCTGCGGCGAATACAAGAACAGCTACGACGATGGTGCCGCAAATGGCGGCGCTTGCCGCTATCGTGATCTTGTCCATATTAGAGGCGGCGGCGGAAACGGTGCGCACCTCACGGCACTGAGAATACGGCACCGTCTCTGGACTCACGTGAACCTCCTCCAAGGAGATCACGCAGACCACGATACATTCCTGTAATAAAACTGTCTTTAATAAATTGTACGCTACTTAACACTACATAGGGATGTACTTTTTCTGTTAAAAAGTACCTATATTATATTAGCATACACACCTGAGATGGAACATTTTTAATTTTGAATTCTCTTTCGCTGGCTTCCAAAGGTGGTCCTTGTTTAAAGGTTTTGTCTCCGAAGAGTCGATAAACGACGCGGAAGCCGAGTATATTAGCAACATCTGAGTCCCATTGTATAATTACAGAATTGTCCTGCCTGTACGCATTTTTCACAATGACTTCATTGGAATCATCTACTTTTGGTTTTTGTTGTGGGAAACTCATGACAAGAGGAGGACGCTGGTGTGGCGCGTGGCGCCAGGTGGGGGCGGCTGGACGGACGGAGGGGATGCGACTGGGGCGTGCGGTGCTGGTGGTGCTGGTGGTCTGAATGATGGCTGGTTTCGTTGGTGTATCTATGTTATTACTTATTTCTGTTTCGTGTGGTGCAGGTGTACTGCTGGTTGATGGCGGGGCAGGTGTTGTGGTTGACGTAGTTGTGATGACGTGACTTATTTTCCACTCATTCAAATCTTTTGTTGTCGTTGATTGCCTTTCTGTTGTCGAAGTTGAATCATAATCACAAATTAATTCGTTTGGTTCAAAACTGTAAAACCCACGTTCACGGAAGTGGGGCGGATTGCCGCAGAATTGCGGATTTCTTTCTCGTGATGTTACTTGTAATTCTCCGTTGCGAATCCATTCAATTATCCAGCGCAGGCGACAATCACAGTTTAAGAATCTACCGCCAATACTGAGGCCTCGGAGAGTTTCGTTAAGATGAGAAAATGCTTCTTCGGGGACTGTGGGCAAAGGATTTCCATCTAACGCTAGTAAAGTTATTGATGGATTGTTTACAAAAGCGTCGACTGGTAACTTATTTAATAAATTGAACCCGATATCTAATACTCTTAAATCGCTCAGTGTTCCTATTGCAGCAGTTGGGAATTCAGGCAACAGGTTGTTTAAAAGACTCAAAGAACTTAGCGTAGTCTTTATCCCAGCAAACGCATCTTCTCTAAGATGCACAATCAGATTTCGTTCTAAGTTTAGAGCAGTCAGCGAGTCTAATCCCTCAAATGTGCGGGTACCGTCGGGTCCCGGAAGTTCTCTGATACTGTTTTGAGAGAGGTCAAGGAAAGCCAAGATCCGAAGACCTCTTATACATTCGGGTACTGTTTTTTGTTTCGTGCCTTTGAGATTTAAATTTTTTAACGAGTTTTCTAATCCTGTAAGCGTTTGCGGCTCTAATGTGACATTGTTGTCGGATACTTTCAGTGTCGTGAGCTTGCGAAGAGTAATAAAAGAATGGTTGGCGATGTGTACAATGCGGTTTTTGGATATATCTAGAAGAGAGAGATTAATTAATATTTTCAGGGCTTTCACTGGAACTTCGGTCAATTCGTTATCTTGCAGGTTCAAGTTTTTGAGATATGGCCCTTGTCCTCGAAAAGCGTCGTCTTCGATTCGCTTTATTCCACATCCAGATATTTGAAGATTATGAATTTTTAGGTTTGCAAACATGCTATTAGTGAGGATGGGAATGCTTGAATTATTAATGTACAGTAGATCGATAACAATATTTCTTGCACTCATGTTTAAAGCTGATAATAGCGTTGGGAAGTCAACCTGTTGAATAAAAAAAAACATGGTTACTTTTGATGTGTATTTCATTATAACATTCATAAAGTTACTGTGTTTAAAAAACTGAACTATACCTGATCACATTGGACTGACAAATCCCTTGCTAAATTATGTGCGCATACACACGCGGCTTGCAGCGTGGGTGCTCCCTCCCACGGACACTGTGCGCTGGCGCAGCGTGCCATCAGCATCAGCAGCATTGAACACGACCATGATCGTGAATGTGTATGCTTGGATTCTCCCTGAAAATAAATAAATGATAGGTTAGGCATGAGGAAAGAATAACAGGTGTCCTCATAGCAACATGTTACTTAATTAACATTTGCGAAATTGATGCACTATCTCTGGCGCCCTTCTTTTCCTCTATGATGGTGACAGTTGATTGTAATTGAACGAGTTAGAAAACGGAGGTTATAACGCATACAAGTAACCTATGACATGCAAGTAGACGGTTCCTATAATAATATGTTGAAGGTATTCGTGAGGTGTAGTAATAACTACACAAAGTTATCAGTAACTAAAGGTATTTAATGATAGACAGACATGGAAACGATCAAACTGTAATTTCCTATTTGCTGTCTACTGAATAGGTCTACGCTTTATCATAATGTAACACAAATGTTAAACAAAGCGTAGAGTTCTCGGTTGTTGAATTAAATTGTTACTCATCTCAGATAAATACAGTCAGAATCCGTTTATAATTGCGCATTTGAAATTATAAGTGATAATTGTGATAAGAATATCACACAGGTACGAAATGTACATATTCATACACATACAGTTACATTTATTCCCGGAGAGGTTATATACGAAAAAAGATGTGTGTAGTTTTTTTTCAAACTAAAACTTAAATATCACCTTTAGAGCTTCTCTCTGAAACCATTATGAACTTAAGTCGGATTCGACGTCGTTTATGAGATTCGGAAAAGCCGAGGAAAACTTTCAGCTAATCCTCAATAACTTTGAAATACTTCTTTTAATAATCGTATTTAAGGTTACCGGGGCAGCGGTCTAATTATGTTATGGAAATGGTGTGCTTATACTAAAAGCTTTGAGTGAATAGTATATGGTAGATGGGCGGTAATCAAGCGGTGCACAGACCGTTGAGGAGAAGTGCAGCGTGGCGGCCACGGACTACTAGCCCGGAACATCTGGCTTTCCCTGCGCTTGCCTTGCTAATGTGCTACAAAGACAATCCAATCACTACAATCGTATAAATGAAACTAGAACGTGAAACCCCTATTTTACACGTTTCCTTTACAATGTTGACGAAATAAATCGAGAAGCCGTGACTTGTACAGAACGGGGAATGTCAAACATTTGATCTGTAGGATTTTGGACAGCTAACGTTTGCGGATGTCCGAAATAATCGATGGGCCAAACATTAGGCTCGGGTTGCGGAGAGGGCTGGTACCTACTTTATACATTTATAACAAAACGGATTCGTATTCATATTATTGAATTATTACCTATGTAGATTTTAATCAAACTATAGTTGGGCATTAGAAAACCAGTACCTGTGTTTGTAAACCATATTTACACATAGGAACAGTTTTAGGACGAGCTTTAACAAAAAAACTACTTATTTTATAAGAAACTTCGACCCTTGATGTCTACTAACCAATGAAATAGAATAGAAAAGCTTATCTGTATAATGAAATATTACCTGAACCAGTACCATCATACATGTATAATTATACTTTAGCCTCGTCCTCGAGATTAGAAGTTCAATTCTAATCTCTTCGGACGAGGCTATCATATAATTATGATAGAACTTCACTTACAGGTAAGTTCGTTTAATCACTAAATATATGAATAAGTCAAACTTTTTATAAACAACGTCACTGCGGTAGTGAACACTAGCAAACTTGCGGAATGATTGTGTTTTGGTGTAAGTTCCACTAACCTATTTACATAAATTTACCAGTCATCCGATTTCGCCGGTAACGGTACTGTACGTGCAGCGCCGGACGACTCGCTGCGCCCGAGACACCGCCTGCCAGTTCACTTTCTCATGGCCTTTGGCTTAGCAGATATTCGGAAAGTAGGATCTTTTCAAATTAATTTTGTTAATCATAAATAACGAATTGATCGTTATTCGGAACATCTTTGTGATTCTTATACAAGATTTATGTTATCCATGCATGCGTTGATTTAGTCCGACTTGATTTCCCTCCCTGATCATGTAAAAGTTGGCACTGATTTAATTCAGAGTACTTCCCATTAGCCATCTGTGCCAGCAATGATTCCAAATGATTGTAGTGACCGGTTAGCAGTATAGATACAAATCAGGCTCAGCCTGATGACATTATATAAGGAGCCTACTGACTGGCACAGCCGCACGCTTGAGACTTGATAATGGTTGGTACGTTGATCGGGGAGTGTTTGGTACACTTGATGGTTTACTTTTCTTTACGAATACCTGTAAATTATAATGATAGTTGTTTATATGATGCATGTACACGCATGTATTACTGGAAGGTATGTAATGATAGCCGCTACGTGCTCGCCTAGCGCCAATGCGTAACGGTTGGCATGCGTTATGTAGCAGAGGCAGTGCGGAAGTACATCTTTAGCATGTTGTGCAGTTAGTTTAGTAAACACGTAGCGTGTGGCGCAAGAGCTGCTGACCTAACTACACGCTATTGTGTTTCTTATCAAGTGTTGATTATTAGCTCAGCATCGATTATTACGTTCACACGTCCAGCCGGCCTACGTAATTTCTACATCTGAACGTAGACGGTAGACGTATAATTCTGGCACACATTCATACATAATTATGTCAAAATTCGTTTTTCGTGCAGACCACGCAAAATTTACTCTTTGAAATAATTATGTTTTAAGATGACTGACCTGAGTATTTAGTAAATTGGTTACGGGCTTTAATAGCGGTCGGGAAAGTTTCTATTTTAAATTACTTATTCAAAAGCTGGAAACGAGTATCTCTCTTCGCAGCTTTCTACAGTTGGTTACTTGTCATATTATTGAATTTGCTTGTTATGTGTAGATTAGATAGATTCTTTGATTTGAATGATGATATGGCAAGGACGGATATATATGGAAGAAAACGACTCGATGCGCCGACCCCGATTTAATTTGGATAATGGCTAAGGCGTCTGCAGGAGGCTGATGATGATGACTGTTGGATTTGACATAAGTAATGCATTAGATCAATTAAATTGACAATGAACTAAAGATAGAAATGGTTGTAATTTATTATAATAATATCAGACTGGCAAGAGTTTATGCTGATTTTTCGCATGACAATTTAATTTAGTCTTGGAACAAGATATCGGAATTTCAAGTTTTCCAATATATACTATGACTGCAATACTAGGAATCTTCCTGCAATAACTAAAGTTGTAACTCTCATTAGAACCCGAAAACTTCGATATTTTTAAGTCCAAATGCTTTCTTTGATAAAGCAGTTCTTGGCCAAGAGTAGATAAATTATTATATTTTACCACTTTCCATACTTGTTAGTCACTAGTAAATCTTTTTATGACATCCATCCATATTCCATTAGCATTTCTTGCATTGCCACAATTTGCATGTGAAAAGATTAATGTTGTTCGAATGCGTTACTTTAAAATGTATTTCTAATAAAACTCATTGATGCAGAGGTCTCATCCTTGATTCATTCCGTGTCAGGTGGTGTCAGTTAATTAAGCTAAAATAATTCACCAGTTACCGAGCACTCGGTTTGAGTGACAGATCAAGTAAAGTTTCCCTAATTTCGTGAAATCAATGTCGCCTTCCCCGCACCTCGGTTGGGCTGGAAGGCACATTTTAAAGAAATTATTTTAGCTGCTGCTGCTCACCTGTCCCCTAATCAACTTGGAATATGGCACTTCATTTTAGATTACATCTGTTTAGTATCTTGATGGTAGACTGACAAAAAGTATAATTTATTCAATGCAGGTTATTACGTGTTTCTGTTCATTTGGTGAAAGTTGTTTTGGAGTATATTTATCTTACTATGGGTTTAAAAAATATGATGATAATTATTGGGCTTAAGATTTGTGCGAATCGTTATTTGTTAAGGAAATTGGCGAAAGTAGGTCGTTATTTTGACTGCAGGTGAGTCGAAGTGTTTACTTCAGCACTCTATATTTTTTATTTAAGGAATAGTAACTTAGTTACTTATAACGTTATATCAACTTTATTATCAACTTCGTTTGGCCACATGATAAAACGTCGGTGACAAAAAGTTCCACATAGCTCGATAGATGGCGTTGGCGTCGAATTAGATCTCGCTATGGTTTCGTTCACACCGGCTGTATATAGTCTCCGAGCGCCCATACATTGTCGATCTTTCCAAAGGTTAAACGGGGAATGATGATCGGACTGGACTTGCGATTGCATGATGTCCACCGCCGAATGTTACGCTAAGGTGGGCTAAAATCCTTCTGACCCCTAAATTTTTTGAAAGATCCTTTAATTTATAAGTATTGAAAATATTATTTGTATAATTTAAACACTGCAATAAAAATAAGTTATATAGGAAAAATGGAAAAAACAGCCTATTCATTAATTATTTACACGATTTCCTCTTCGGAGTTCGGCGAATAATGTACTTACTATAACCCACTAAACTAAAACATTGGTGCTTGGTGCTTGTCTTGCTTGAGCGCTGACTGTTCAGCTCGTTGCTAGAATAAAGCTGAATATCCGCAGCAGTTTTCATAAAATTTATTTAAAATATTTGATAATCGTTGTTTACTTACGCACAAGTGTTTGTTATAATTATTGTTATTACGTGACGTACCACGCAGTACAACGCCTACTACGTCATTCAACGTCGCTCGCTAAAATTAATTCAAGACACGATCGGTATTACTAGCGACTGAAGAGGCTCTCCTGGCATTACTTTAATGATCCTCTACAATATTTACATTATAAAAACAAAATTTCGTTTTTTAAAGCGATGATAAGTGAGGAGTCTGTGTCACAATTTAATTTATTGCGATTTCAGAGTAAGAATTTTGATATTGTCTTTGATGTTACAGACTATCTGAAAACGACTAATTAAAATGTGGTAAAGTCAAATTATAGTGTTAACTGCCCCTTAGCTAGAGCTAAAGTATATAAAAATGTTGATTTCGAGAACTCCTATCTCACACAGCAAGCAAAATAATAGTCACCGGCTAAAGTACGAAATTTTAACAGCGCCGTGTGTGGGTTTTTAGAACTAAACGAGTATCTTGACTAATTTATGGGAATCGCTGGTGCCGCTGCTATGAGTATTAATGGAAGGTTAATTAAGCAGGTTCAAGGAAGCTTTAAATTTGATCATAAAAATGCATCATCTCCATCTACATCCAGT
Organism: Tiliacea citrago; assembly: GCA_963921375.1. NCBI lineage: Eukaryota > Metazoa > Arthropoda > Insecta > Lepidoptera > Noctuidae > Tiliacea > Tiliacea citrago. Next base: position 21,656,622 of record OY992786.1, read on the forward strand.
TAAGAACATTCGTTCTTAACCAACCCTGTTGCAGACTATTGATCAGCTCCCTTTGGTGACTTGGTTACAATTTCATCTTCTTGGCTAGTTAATGGTTGTCTTCGACGTTAATAGCAACGGAAATGAAGTAGTTCTCGATCAAGGTCAGATTATGCTCTACTGGGCCAGATCTATATCAATGATAAGCCTATTTATAGCCAGTGATTATTATTGACGGCACAATTCTTTATGAAGGGATTGTCGTGAAAAAAGAACAAGCAAAGGCGACAAAAGATATAGCCTTTGCTTATGAAGAATATGGATTACATAATTTTTTGTGCTGATTGAGAAACGTCATATGAAGCTCCTGCAGAAAGGCTGGATCAAGGGCTTGCTAAAGAAGTCTAGAGAAAGTACCTAGTTAATTGGCTCACTGTATAAAAACACTTTGAAATATGGAAGTTAGCAAGTTTCCCATATAAAGGAAACAATGGCTTCAAAGTTTCAAACGCAAAAAGAATTACTACGTTGATTACATCCGACTACGTTGATTATAAACGTAGCACGACGGATGTGCAGGCCGGTTCCCGGCCACCGTAGGCGCGGGCTTGCGGACGGTGAGGGATGGGCAGCTCGCCGTCCGATAAGGGCCAGGCCCGGGTCGACGGCGCGGCGCGTTGTGTTCCACGCGCGCCTCAAAGAGATGTCAGCACCAATTGACGGGGTCCGAAAGGGCCAATGCCTGCCAGGGTTACGATTTTGTCCGAAAGGGATATCGGGGCCCTTGCACACAGGCATCTGAAGGAACACGGGTGGGTTTTAGTCAGTGTAAGTCTGACACGCCCTCCAGCTCCGTCCAGAGCGGGAGAAGTTATTTGATAATTTCCCATCAAAAAAAAAAAAGCACGACATGTAAATTTAGTGTTTATAATTTTATAACTGTAGAACTCATGTCAATTATTAATTGTCCCCGTAAACAACAAATACTTCTTGGATACTATTTTATTTACAATATAGCCGTCTAGCTCGTATACGAGTATGATCGTCATTTCTCGCGTAATCTTCTATTGTTAAACCCTCTAGCTCGTCTTTAATCTGTTAGGAGTGGAATTTTGCCAGGCTTTTCTGTCTCAGAATCTATATTCATCGTCGCTATAATTCTCAAGGATTAGGTGTTCGTCAACGCCTCATTAGAGTTTTATTCTTTAACGCCTACGTAATAGCCCAGTATTTTATGAAAGACTCTTGAGCAATATAACTCTCTATTTATTTTGTTATAATTTTAATATATTTAGTCAGTTTCCGTCCCAACTATAAATCACTCCGTTTCCGTTGTTTAGGGAAAAATGATTATGTCAATAAATTGTGGAAAACCCTGCCGATCTTGAAAAGTGCGCTAGTTCGACTACGGCCATGAATAGTATTGTGTCATTCTTTGTATCGTCGGCGATCAAATGGATTACCTACTGCATTAACAGTAAAACAAATTGTATTATTATGTGAAAACGATTGATTACACGCTAGATTTCTCCAAACTGTTTCGTGTAAAATTTCATTGATGGGTTTCGCTAATTTGTTTATCGTTGCTTTAAGTTGTTTGTAGTCCTTAGAATATTTTGCTCGAAATAATTAGCGGTCGTTTAATTACCCTGTCGGCTTTATTAAAGTCGGAGAGAGCAAAGAAAACGTTTTTGCTTGTGCAAAGGTAAACTATTTTCTGCTCCAAGTGGTGTTGGTATGTTAAGAAAGCGTGTTTGTAACCTGACGTGAGAGACTTATATACATTTCACATAACGTGACGCTTCTGCACTTATCCTGCGCTTAGAGGTAATTTAGCAGACTTATTTGTACATAGTACTTAATTACTTTAGGACAGTTTTGCAAGAAGTGTTTGTTTATTAGTTTTGTTTACGGATATGAAAATAGTTGAATAAAAAGGTACATACGTTCACACGTATGCACGTACGTTACATTCTAGTTGGTCGCGGTTAATCTATCCCTTTAATTTGGTATGTGACCTTTTTCTTATCAACTTTAAGTTTTAAGCGAGGTTGTAAAGCTCTTGCCAAATTTATCTTGAGCCGCTCCAAGATATACCGTTGCCATTAAAGTTTCACGCTTTTGACAAGGCTGGGGAGCGCCGCGGCGCGTTCGTCTCTACCCTCGTGTACTTGAGCCTGCTATTTGGATCCCCAGCTAAAGTTTTAACTGAATTCAAACTTGGAACTGTTATGAGGGTGATTGATTTAACTTGATCGTGTGTACATATTTCTGCGTCAAGATTTGCGTTGATATAAACTTTTTCTGTTGAAATATTCTTAAATTCTCAACACTACGAGTACTCACTCCTATAATTTTTCAGCAGACTAATGAAATCGCTTACCTACTGTCTACTATAATTTCGCCGCTTTATTTCAAACAACGTCTTGAATACATTATACATCTATCGTCTATGGAATGTCGGCTGTGAAACTGCAAGAAATTGTGCTAGCTAGAGCTAGAGCCAGAGACAAACATTCCTTGCTTTACGAATTTATGATGACATTAATTAACATTGTCATCTTGATAACATATTTGTCATCGAAGAAATCACTTTAACGAGTAGGTAGATGTTCCTCGAAGTCTGGTAGTATTTGTTTTAGAACTTAGTGATTACAGTTTTGTTTAAATTGGTCTCAGTCTTTGTAATTGAAAGGCAAAAAGACACAGGCTATTGCTGGCCAGTGCTATAACAGTCAAGTGGCTAAAAGATCCTCAGTTTAACAGCTTTTATAAGTGTTGTTGTGGAATTTGCCGGCGAAAGTTGGTGATTCAACATTATGTCGACCTCCCGAAAGCTTAGCAAAGTTGGCCTCACCTTTCTCTATTGAATCATATTATTCATTACTTACAACTTTTACATTATTTAATTCACCGCACAAACTATGTCTGTTTGTTTTTTAGGGTATTATTATGATGCATAAAAAATCTTGTGTCTGATTATTGCCACTGTATGATTATTAGTTTTCTTAGAAATATCTAAGTCAATCTCGATAGGAGCGCTAGAATTGTTAATATTTGCATGTTTATGTCTTCTTTTTATCACACATAGCGGTCGTTACACATTTGTCTAATAGAGCTTAACGACAATGCGCCCGTTGTGGTGATCTAACCGGCTTATAATGTCGGTCGCCGTGTGCTGCGCCCGCGCCGGCCTTACTCCCGGAACGTGCGGTATGCGTGCCCCACTTGTGTGACACTTGCCCACTCACTAGATCGCAGCTTCATTTACATTTCATTAGAAACAGATGATACCTCATCAACTCATACGAGGGCGGCACTGAAAATTTCGGGAATCAAGGAAGTGACACAACATTACTATTTAAAAATGTATGTATTGCTTTTCGAAGTATTCTCCGCGGAATTTGACACATTTTTCCATACGATGGAACCAATCATTGAAGCAACCATTCCATTCGGAAGTTGGGGTCTCCAAAATGGCCGATTTGTAGGCGTCCACAGCTTCTTCAGGTGATGAAAATCTCTGTCCACGCAATTTATTCTTTATTTTAGGGAAAGTATAGAAATCATTAGGGCTTAGGTCGGGGCTGTACGGCGGATGGTCCAATAATTCTATGTTTTCTTGCTTTAAAAACTCTTTTGTTCTGTGCGCGGTGTGAGAACTCGCATTGTCGTGATGGAGGATGATGCGGCGGTTGCAGTTTTCTTTACGGAGTTCAGAAACGACCTGTGGCAAACAAATGCTAGCATACCATTCTGCATTAACCGTTCTTTGTCCCTCAAGAGGAATAGCCGTAACATGGCCGGTTTTGGAGACAAACGTGGCCACCATTTTTTTTGCAACACTCCGTGAACGAACAATTTTTGTTGGCTTTAACTCATTTTCGAACACCCAAATTCGTGACTGGTATTTTGTTTCGGGTTCGTACGCGTATATCCAGGATTCGTCACCTGATACAATGTTGTATACAGCATTTGAGGATCCTGCGTGGAATCTTTCGAGAGTTCTGACGCACCAAGTAACGCGAGCCGCTTTTTGCTCTTCACAGAGCGAATGCGGTATCCATCGGGAAAACAACTTTTTTACACCTAATTGTTCATGCAAGATTATTTGTATTTGACTCATGCCAATGTCTAAAGTTGCCTGAATTTTGCGGTATGTCACATGTCGATCTTCCTCAATCAGCTTACGCACAGCATCAACGTTTTCTTGGGTGACTGCAGTTTTTGGACGACCTTGACGGGGATCATCACTGAGCTTGACACGTCCACGTTGAAATTCAGCAAACCAGCGATAAATTGTGGTTTTGGATGGGGCTTCATCACCAAATGCAGAAATCATCCGGTCAACACACTGTTTTTGTGTTAAACCAGTTCGAAAGTCATAATAAATCATCGCTCTTGAATTTTCTCGAGTCAATTCCATTTTCTCAACGACTAAACAAGTTTGACAAAACCTTGTGACAAGACCGAGAATCTTTTTTTAAATAAATAAATGCTATTCGATTTTTAAAACCAAGGAGTTTTCAATTAAAAAGATTTTAATATGACAGGAACAGTGGAAATATTCCATTCCCGATACTTTTAGTGCAGCCCTCGTACATGGGTGTTCAATATTGTAACTGTTTTGTGTATCTGATGAACATCATAACAATTAGAAACATCGTTCAGCTTCCAATTAAAAATATTATTCGCGGTTCCCATATTAGATTTTTTAATTTGAAATATCCGATTTCAGATGGTAAAGCCGATAATACGTGTAGCTAACCTGTGTCAACAGATATGGCACGAGGCCACGAGTATGGCGTGGGGAGCTAATACCAAACGGGCGTAAGTGGAAAATAACAGTCGCAGTGTTTACTTAGGACCGATAGGACTGTTGTTCAGCGGTATGCAGCCTCGATACTACCTCCCGTATTTGAACACAGGCAATTGAGTGCACGTACTGTTTGCACGGAGGAAAAATTTAATCAACTGTTGCTATCGAGTGCTTAGTGCTTACGTATTGGGGTCTTAAATGTTTATAATAGCTTTCCATATTGAGTAAAATTTTAAGGGAATTCTGATGGGAGCAGCACTAGGCTAAATAAGTAAATACATTGAAAAGGAAATGCGAGATTTATAAAAAAAATGCCCCTGTTTTTAAAATGGTGTTCAACAAATCCCAATTAGCCTCGAATAGAAATACTATATCTGCTTCTGTTCATTTTTTCCTGCCATGAGAAAGAGAAGCCGTCCTGGATATTTCTTTTCAAACAGTTAACTTTTTGTTTTCATACAACTGGCTTGGCGTTGTTGACTTAATGAGAAATTTTAAGCTTCAAGAATTTTCATACGACTGTTTCGATAGGCTTTCTGAATATTCCGATAGTAGGAGCATGGCATACTTTCAAGTGAACTTGTTACTCTACATTTGTTAAAATTATAAGAATGATAAAATATGTTGTACGAGTATACCTGCCTAGAAATTAATATAAAGATAATTTTGTGTACATAGATCATGAATGGTCATGATCATAGGTTTTTGTGTTGTTATTGGGTTTTTAAATCAGGATTTTCTCAGTAGCAGCCCGGAGTCTGGATTTATACCCGGTTGATGCCAAAAGGCTTGCCCCCTATGGGACATGGGACCTAAACATAACTGGCGAAACGTGGGTGTACTATAGAGTACACCTCTGCCTAACCCTTCGGGGATTATAGGCGTCATGTTATGTTATGTCATTAATAAAGCGAAAATATTTACAGACAGGAACATAAGTACTTTTTCTGATCACACATAGAACATAAGAAACTAATCTAAAATCGACTCTCTGAGTAGACATCCGCATTAATTAGGGAAGTATTGAAGCAGGTACCGGTTTAGTGTCTTGTGATACCCATACAGGTCATAAGAGTCACTCGAGTGTAAAGGGTCACCACGGCGAACGACGCGCATGGCTTGGCACCTATTACTTTATGTATGTACATATTGTTAGCTATACAAAAGCGCGAGATCTAGGTTGATGAAAAAAGTCAAAAGTACCTTTAGGAGTTTGGATCAGCTGACGGAATTGTACAATTTGCTTACTTACACGGATTCTCTGTACTCTGTAATAAAGTTGGTCCAATTTAACGTAGATTTGATTTAGATCACTCTGAATTTTAATGTGGGACTTGAAACTACTCATTAATTGAACGGTTTAGAATATGTTCAAAATCAAAATCTAAATATTTTATTTCACATAAACCTACATGGGCACTTATGAAACGTCAGAAGCGAGGTGCACGGTTCCAATTGGTCGTTTCCTATGGAGAAGAGCCGGCAAGAAACTCCACGGTTACTGTTTTAAAAATAATTGGCTTTTCCAATGTTTTCAAATTACAGTGTTAATAGGTATGGGAGGCCAGTGTAGGCCCGTCAACAAGTACCAGGTACGTAACAAAACAGAAAATGGTCTACCAATCTAGTCTAATAAGCCTACAACGTTCTAACATTCACAAAAAAAAAAAAAACTATATAAAATATTATTAAAATAATAACAGTAAAAACCTTGTTAAAATTAAAATTGTAGGTATATAATCTCAAATAATGAAAAGATTATGTCAAGGAAGTTTATAAAAAAGATAACATAAAAATCGTAATTTGGGAGCTCTAGTAGACATTTTCATAGTTTGCCGTTAATGAGGCACCAGTACAGTGTTGATTTTGTTTAGTCATTTTGGCTTCTCCTTTATTTAACTGCATCATCAGTAGGTGACGTATCATCAAAATTCAATACATTATTTTATTCTGTATAATATATCAAATTCTCTATGTGTTCATTCTAAAGGGTCAGGTAGGCTGCCTGATTTTGCTTTCCCATTTTGATCTACTTTCTATATCCTTGTTAGCAAAATTGGTACTTGCAGATCCCTGAGCTCTACATCTCGTTCTCGAGGTTTTAGATCGCCTTTAGATTCATGTCGCACTTGCTCAGTTTTAGTGTGTTTGTTTATATATTCACGCAGGCAGCATTCTTTTCCTTCTATGAAACCCACATCGATTAGTATAATATCGACTTTTGAATCAAAAACCTCTCATGTCTTAAAAATCGAGAAATATTTCCGGTCAGGTAATTAAAAACCTGATTCAGTAAAAAGGAATTTGGAAATGTCTAAAACTAATCTAGAAAGTCCACATACACGAGTAGGCATCTATGTATTAAATTTTCGACTCCCAATTAAAACCAACCCAACGTTCGCAGGTTGGGTTTGGTTTTAAAACATCAAGTTTTAGACATCAATAAAATTTAAAATGTTTTAAAGGATTATCGGCGAAAAGCTTTTTTAACGTGGTAGCTGAGAAAAAGAATATAGTCTGTATAGTAACTAACGATTATTGAAGTGGTAGATCTACTTCAATCAGTCTTATGGTTAATAGTATGCATATCATTCGTCGGCCTTTGACCGTTATTAGACTGAGCAAGAGAATGTATTATGCTTTGTCGCGAATCAGTCCCGTTTCCGCCAGCTGCCGACTCACGCGCTGGTACTACTCGCAACACCCGCTAATCGACTTTGAACTAAGGAAAATATCAAAAAAAAAAGTCATATAATCACACTGGCATATACTTACATCGAATTATATTCTTAAATCTATGGGTATATGCATACTATTCTTTCTTAGAAATTCTAAAAATTGTCCTATACGTTGATCTAAAAAAAAGGTTTGCTTTTAAATTGTAATGCATGGTGTTATCTGAACGTCCCTACGTAGAAAACAATAAATTATGTCCTTTGCCTAGAACAGTCTAGACTGTACCTATACACTTGGAACAAAAACATAATTAAACCTAAAGTAGGTAACTACAAACTAAAGAGAATGATAGTGGAACAGATTTGAGGTGATGCCACTGGCATGTGAAATGTATTCATTCTGGACGACGACGCGACGTTCATGACTGTGTAGACTACACAAAGCTTGATTGATAGAATTAAAGTTTTCGGGCAGACAGCTTTACCATAATCCCCATTGACTCTTTTATCAGTATCGTTTAACCGGGCTTTAAAGTTCGCTCGTGCTATACATACGTATGTATATGTCAGCGTCTGAGTCGTTAGGGCGCAAGGGGAGGCAAGTGGAGTGGGGATGCGAGGAGGCAGTACTGGAGTTTACCTTGTAACGGTAAGTGTGCGGGTAATGTAGTTCCCATCCAATTATCTGTTGCGTACATTTAATTAAGCGTATCACTGCTACTCAGAACATAAACAAGTGTTGGCTTGTGCCTAACCGTAAATGTGGGTAGAAAGCGCGACTTGCACTCCCTACGATTAGACGTGATGCGTGGCGGACTGACTAGCGGTCAACAGTATACCATAGTCCACGTGTATCAGTTACACGTTCATATTCAAGAAAACGTAAAAAGAAAAGTTGAAAAATCCTAAAATCTTTTGTTCTCTTTGGCCATGCAGTATAACTTATAGCTACCAAAGTAGAGTTATTATTGTCTTTGTTGTTGTGAAGGGAACCATGCGTCCGTAGTCGCTTTGATCATGTCGTGTTCTTAATTGCGCTGCTATTCGTTGCGGCAGGTACCTCCGCGACTAAGTTACCATCTGCGCAGAGACTTTGTAATAGAAAATAACCGGGTGTTGTTAATGGCTGCGATCCTAGAGAGCTCGCGGATAATGGCGGAGCGTAATGCCGTTTCGGCGGGAAGCGACGCGTGGGTTTGTGGCGTTTGTGCTGCGGATGTTGGGTGCGCTGAAGTAACTTCCCTACTCCAATTTGTGATTTTGTAACTTAAAAAGAAGTAACGTTTTATAATTGTTATATGCAGTATTGTTAAATGATTACCGTTTTAGTTTTCCGGTGCTTTACGGCTTATCCTTTTCCTTATAGCTGTCTACGATACAATCTATGGTCTTTAGGGCTCTACCTACTTCGAGATTTCCGTTATTACACCATTACGAATAGCTTCGCTGTAAAATAGTTGTTACGTATCAGCTGCGATACGAATTTTACGCATTCTTGTTTTTTGCCGGTGAAAGAATGTATAGTATCTAGTTGCATGCGCTTTATAAAGAATCCGATGGCGCAAACGATAGGTAGGTAAGGTATATTAAGAGTAGTGAGAAAAACTTTCTGACTTAAAATTTGCGACGAATGTTTGCGGAAAATGAAAAGGCGTCGCTACCGGCGCGGCCGCGGCGCGGCGGCGTAGTATTTTCCTGAGTTTGAAAAGGCAATATGCAACGAAATAACTTGGATTCGCTGAGCAATTTCTTTGCTTACCTGAAATATATTTGTTGAAAATGGAAAAATATTCGTCTTTTGGATTTAAATTATTCATTCGTCGTATTTCCGACCTATTTGTTTATTTGAAATTTATGCAAGTGAAATCCTAGTGTTAAATATTTGCCGTCCGTGTATCGAACACAAAAACTGGAAAGCAGTGAGGCGTTAACGATCGGATGTGGAGATTTGCAGATATTGCTGACAGCCGGTAGCCACGCCGCCACGCGGCAGGCGCGCAGTGCGGCGGCAGAGGTGCCAAGTGGTGTCGAATGCCCGCAATGCTGAGCCACGCGAGACAAACTCCCTGCTCGATCCCATCTACGATAAATAAGACATAATATATGCCACGGTTGGGTGCACTCTGCACGTGTCATTAACGACCCTACAATTTGACTATTATAGTACTTTTACCTTATTGCGGATTTTCTAAATACATACTCACGGTCAATTAGAGTGAAACTTTAGTGAAAATATCGCTGTTAATGTAAACCATCGATGATTTTTTTTTGTTTTTTTTTTTTTTTTTTAAATGAACACTAGGAATTTCTCCTGTATCGTCGGTGCGTCTACAAACATATAAAAACTCACATACACAAACAGCCCGACCCGGAACAACTACTTGTAGGTCATACAAATATTTGTTCCGTGCGGGAATCGAACCCGCGACTCGCAGCGCAGCAGTCAATTGCTTAACCACTGCACCAACCGTGCCGTGCAATATGTATTGACTAATATGAGACCATGCAGTCTATTTCTGGCAGTTAATATTGTAAGCTGTGGAGATGGACCAGAAGAGATATTATGAAGGTTATGCTGAAGTTATACGAGTATTATATATCGTGAGTGCGATTCGACCCTGTGTATAATTAAATAATTGTAAATTTAAATGATAGGCTCTCAGGAGCATGAGCAAAAGCCTTAATGAAAGGTGTTTTAGAAATAAAATGTAATAGGTAAGGCAAACAACTATTCGTTATTAGTCACATTCCCCGGTGCGTGGCATGCCTGATGTCTGGGTAGACGTCCATACCAACATCACGGTAGATCAACCGTCGCTAATGCTCCAATGGTAGCCAATCCATCTTCACGCCTCGCAGTGACGGCAACCGTGACTTAGATGAATATTGCACCTGCCCGGGGTCGCTGAACCTTGGCAGTGCCACTGAGGAAAATATCCAGTAGCCTGTTGCTACCAATTAAGAGACATCGCGTTAACACGAAACGCATGCTGTTTTTACTATAATTGTCGCACGATTCGATCAAGCTGTAGTTAAGAGGCCTATTACATTTTGACCGTGATTTTTGCGTTAAATGGCCAATTTTGGCGTTCTTATTCTGAGCAACCGATAGACTTCGACAACTTTTACGTATTAAGTGGTGGAGAATAGTTATGAGTTTAGTTTATAGCGGTATCCCTTTTCCCATTTTTTTTTCTTATATATATATAATATATATCCGAAAATCCCGAAGCAAGTTTTCATAAAATGCGCGACGGCTCCTTTTCGAGCTCGTGGATTAAACTACTGTAGGTACATAAGCAAAGAAAATTAAATATTGTATATTATAATAATAGCTCATAAATAGTTGTTTAGTTCATAGCGGCCTCAGAATTTTGAAATATGTATATAAAAAAATATCCCGATAAAAACTATTAAAAACGTTCAGAATTAACTGTAAATTTCTCCTTACTACATTAATATTATTACGTTAAATTCATACCAGAATAACCGTTAGTTCATGGGAAATTAAATTTCATACAAAAAAGTAAAAAAAAATGTATGAAACTTAAAATAAACGTAATTACAATTGAAAAATTGCTACATAATGCGATACGTTGGGTGCTTAATCCTTCAGAACGCAATTTTGTGATAGGCCTTTTATGAATAGATCAGCTAAAATCAATCACTGTGGCTGGCAGTTTCACTCAACGATGTAAAACGTGTATATGCTAACGATAATGAAAATCTATTAGAGGCCTAATACATAGGTTATTAGTAATAGCTTTACTCCAGTACGAAGGAAAGCTGAATAAAGAATTAATCTATCAATCAATCAAGATCTTGTTACAATATTGCTGAATTTCTCTAGGGCTTAAACACGTGTATTTTCATTAATTTAGAAGCCTAGGGGGCAGCCTAACCTTCATTCTCTTATCTTAATCTTCTTTGTTTCACAGAACTTAGCACTATGAGTCAAAACAAAAGAGTATTTGAAACGACGCCCTTATTGCAATAAAAACTCTTTCTCCTTCATTTGTAAAGCAAATTTTATATCACACACGATACCGGTTAACTTCATTTATACAAATCAATTTGGGCATATAATCTTGTTTTGTAAAAATACAACGGAGCATTTTTTGGACGTGCAAAAAAGCTGTTTACATTTTAGTTGATGCTCTTCAATGAAATTGTTTGTCATCATCATCAACATTTCAGCCGAAATACGTCCACTGCTGGACATAGGCCTCCCCCAAAAGGAGGGGGGGGGGTCGCCATAATCGCCACGCTTGGCAGGCGGGTTGGTGATCGCAGTATGGTGTTAAAATGCATAGACAACGCTGCTGCCCATTCTCTAGTAAGTCCCTTAGTCGCCTTTTACGACACCCACGGGAAGAAATAGGAATAGGAATAAATTGTTTGTATTTTACTATAATAGCAAAAACAATCTAAGATACTGAATGTATTTCAAATTAACGTTGATTAAAGATAAAAATTATACAATGATTTCCGATTGTTATGTCAGGACAGCAGCACCACGTTTTAAACTGTTGAATTAACTCATTGCATGCCTGCCTACTAATGTTCCACCAACATCATTATTATTACCGTCAGGCTCTCACCGACCAGTCAGAGGACAACAACCAACAAATTGGACGCGCTGCGAATAGTTAAAGATTCTGTTTATAGTCGTTATTCGGTTAGCTGTCGAAGCAGCGAAGAGTAACTAATCTAAATAGGTTTAAACCCGCTGGCATGCGGAGTGCGGCGTGCACTCGGGGTTCATATGTCATGGCATTCAAAGATGAACATCGGGGCACTTTACGTTTGTAATACTTTTGAATAATAGCTATTTAAATCACTATTTGTGAATTGATCAATGAGGTAAACGTTACTGTTAGGCAAAAGCGTGCGCGCGAGCGCGTTATTCATGTGAATATAATTTCGGCTGAATTTACATACTAAAAAAACATACATAACAAAAAACAGACACTAAAAAAAGTAGGTTGTCTATCTAATTCATAAAATGTCAAACAGCATCCCTCTTTATGTGCAACAAGACTGCACAGCCGCAGATGCCATCATAATATTCACATTCTCATAGGTATAACAGAGACCTTAAGATACCACCACTGAGGTTAGTGTATACGATGATCGCAACATACACGGTATATGCATTGACGTAGCTGGTTATGTATTGGGAAATCGCTAGCGCGAATAATCTGATAAACACGAGTATCAATTGTACTCAAGGGTCGTTAGGAAAGAGCCTTTAGAAATCAAAGTTTGATCTAGGTATATACTAGAAAATACGCAACGAAAATTTATTTTGTTAAATATTCATAGTAGCGTATGTCGTCACCTGGTCAATTTCACAAGCTTTTTAAGTTGCTATTTTCATTCATCATGATTAGATTTTAACTGTTTCTCGTTATGCTTTAATCACTGCTTCTAATTAAATATTTACAACTCAATTTATACTTAATTTTTAGTTTAATTTAATTTAATTGTGTTGAATTTTGATTTAATAATTGTAATAAACCTTATTAATAATTTAATTTGAGTTTAGTTTAATTAGACTTACATTTGTTTTTCTTTTTTCTCTTTTGGATCTTTTAACTTAAGTCACGTCATTCAAATACTTAGCTTATTTTATTCCTTATATAATTTGGTGCCATATGTATGAATATTTTATTGTGATGTTTATGGTTGTATTGCTCTCTTGTAATGTGACGAATGTAATTAAATTTAACTTTTATAATCTAATCTTATTTGGTCATATTATTAAGTATCTTATACATACGTACATACATACATACATACATACATTATATATACAGATCTACGTATGGTATTCCGAAATACCGCTCACCGAAAGGACGGTTTTCCGATAACACTCTACTCCGACGGTTTTTTGAACGAAAAAATGATTGGCCGATGAAACGTTTCGAACCTACTGTTACTATAGTTGTAAATATGTCGTTGGTGTGCCTTACTCATTAAATAAATAAATAAATAGTTGCATCATACTCATTCGTCTCGTTTGATTCCGAATGATATCCTTTGGACAGTAATGATACTTTTTGATTAAAACTTCTATATTCTCTCTCGAGTAGAAGCTAACCATCAGTTATTACTTGTATTTATTTCATTGCTATTTCACGAATTCTTACCGCATTGAAAAGTATGTAACTTTCTTCAATTTTGACGTAGACTACTAAATTGTAATGTTATAGCTTTAATATCTAACTGGCTTCTATGTTTACTTTAACTATGTGGCAGTTATGGCACAACTTTCTATCATTAATCTTTTGATTAATCGAATGAATGACTGAATGAATGAATGAAAAAAATATCATTTCTAAAACATTCTATCAAATTTCTAAAGCAAAATAAAACTGATGAATTTTTTTTTTCCTCTTTACCGTCACCATTTTATATGTAAAAGAATGCTCATCCTCCTTTGGTGCCATGCAGGGTAAATTAAAAGGCTTTTAACGTTTTCGGTAAAAAAGAAGGATGTATTTATAGTCTTTAATATTACAGTTACGCCATAATGGTTTTCAAGCGTACCTCACAATCACTGTCATATTTATAAATCTATCAAATTTTAACGAATCGTTTCCGCCAAAACGGTGCTACGACTGCTACAAAATACGTTTTTTCTAAATTACTTTTTTCTCTATTAATTTCTACACAGGTCGTTGCTTGTTTGCATGCAATGACGTATAGGTGCAGCGACTCGTACGTCTGTATACAATCAAGGTGCAAGTACTCCGCGCCTCCCACGGACGTGCGTCAACAACCAACCTGCGACACAGTTACTTCGTTTATTGTCTCGGCTTGCTCTCCATAGGCTTTTTGTCAACTCTTTGATCGTGGGTGAAAACTATCGTAAAAACAAAATCCGTGTTGACATGCTATTATGCTCAAGGTTACTCCATGTCATTTGGCGTTGAATAACGTAGCAGTGCAACTCAACCTATTGTGAACTGCAGATCAACTTTAGCATTTAATAAAGCGTTTGTCATTCTGGTTTCGAAATTATCCGCATTCTAATATGAACAGCGCAGTGCGCGTAGCTAGTTTACACCACTGCAATATCTATGATCCTGAGTTATTTTTCTGCGTAACCAGAAGATTTAATGGGAGCAATCAAACGTGGCGCGAGAGGAATGCATACATTACGGGGGAAGGCGTGGATCATGAAAGGGGCCTCGACCATAACTCCCGTGGGACGTCTACCTACTCCGTACGCTATAAATAAAAGCTTTAAACCCACCGTTATTTTAGATTTACGACGAAAGTAATAAATAAGGCGCATAACATAACATTCAATAAAAGAGATTTTATTTTCACACGTTTTGTGTGAGTGTTTACTAAACACAAGTTTGTTAATTTAATAATTTAATGAGCATCTGTTACGTAGGTCCGTCGATTCGAGAGAGGCAATTAAAATGTGTTCCCGAATGCGAGCTACGTGAATTAATTGGCTACTGAATTTTACGGGTAACACCATTCGCCGGTGGAAACTGCGCAAGCTGCCGGCTGCAGGGAATGCATGTACCTGCCGCTAGTTACAATTTACGGAACGGAATCTAGCCTTCCGGAATTTATTGTTAAACTTTGAAACTAACGTCACTGCTAATTAAGTTATAAAAATAATTGTCTCAAAGACTGCTATCGCTCAAGTATAGTTTAAGCAAGTCTCTGTTGGGGTTAGTCGTGATTTGGCGGCATCTACATCGCCGCCTCATGCGAATTACGCATGACACTGACGTCACGCAAAATCCTGCATCGCGCAAGCAGAGTTTACCGCGCAACTAGAATATATACAACATCCCGATATCAACCGTCGGGCAGTTGCCCACCAGACACAACACCCTTCTGGTCGGAGGATCCTCCCTTTTCTATGGAGGATGAGTGAATTCTACACCTTGTTCCTCATTCCTCTAAACAGGTGAACGTCAGCGCAGCATTCCTCTAAAGTTATATACATAATTATTATATCTCCTCTTTCCTTGATGGAAAAGTTCATTTTATATGAACTACATTTTAGAGAAAGATTATAAGGAAGGCTTCCTTTTCTGATAACACACTTTCAATAAGCAAAGATGATCATGCAATATTACCTTACGTTTTAAATTGAAGAATGCAGCATGATCGTAAATATAAAATAAATATGACTCGTAAATGAAGAGAAAACAGAATCTGCGCTTTCCCACCTTCGTAATATCTAGGTATAAAATTCCCCGATAGTCTTATACAATTCAATTACAATACAATTCAAATTCAATACATATGTATTGATAATGTTATATCTCAGACAGACACGAGGGGTAGGCAGGCAGTGGGCGACAACAGCACACATAACCCGACAATACAATACACACACAATCCGACTAATAACAACAACAACAAACCGAACCCGATAATAGACAATAGACCGAACCCGCTCATGTGATTGTTGACATGTTTTTTTGTTTAATTTTCTCTCTTATTCAATACGTAGTGTATTTCATAGGTTTATTTGCAAATAATTACCAACAATTTTATTCTTCCGCTTTATGTACTTATGTTTATAAAACAAAGTCGCGTAATAATAGATTTATTACGCGATTTCAGATTTATATTCCTAACTAATATTATAAATGCGAAAGTGAGTATGTTTGTTACGGTTTTACGCTAAAACGTCTGAACGGATTTGAATGTTTGGCACATGCGTAGACCATAACCTGGGGGTCTACTCCGAACATAAATCCGAAGTATCGCCCGAATTTTCGGCCGTTTCTTGACTACGGCTAACTATTGCTGACTACGGCGAAAGAAAGAAAAACGACAGTCAAAGAGATAAGCCAAAGTCAAAAATGTACTTGAATTCGGGTAAGGACTCAAAGTCAAAAAATTAAACTTTGGAAGTAATAAAACGGTGGAACATTCGGCCGATACTTCGGATTATCACTTCGGAGTAGATCCCCTGGATTAGGACATAGGATACTTTTTATCCCGATGTTTTTACGGGAGCGAGACTTATGCGGGTGAAACCGCGGGGCGCAGCTAGTTATGTTATAAATTACAATGTTACACTTACGCAAGTCATTGCTGTCAATAACATCAACAATGCTTCCAATTTCACGTTAATTTATTTTAGTATTTGTCTGTACTGATAGTAAAAGTTTAGAATGGAGATTGAGTGCAAGCGAGTCTAATCATGTTTTGTTGGTCGCGATTGGCACGTTGGGTTCAAAGCTCCATATTATAAAGAAAGATCGAAGGTGTTTTATTTGATTTCTCTCTGAAGAAAAACATCTCGGTTAGATAGGTAAAAGTAAACAGGGTGGCTATTAACGAAGTCGAAAGTCCGGAACTGACTTAGATGGAGCGGCTGAGCGCTGGAGCCATGGGGCCTCCCCGTCGCCGCAGGGGGATCGCCTCACCGTCGCGTCGCCGCCTCTACAAATACACTATTAAGCCGGCACATAAGAAAACTTTGTCAAGTAAACATACAATCGGAGTAAACTATTCAACGAGCTCAACTGACTGCTACCAACCAACGATTTCTTATTGAAATCGCATTTATAAAACGAAACGATTCTTTGGAAGGAGTTGTTCACGCTATGTCACACCGAGTTTCAGAAATATCAAAAAGTATCTACGTATTAGAGAAAGTGCGCGATTGACATAGTCACACTTGTGTCTGTGAGTGTCACGATGCGTCTCGCGAGACTCATTATGATGACATATATACATTGCAAGCTATGCGTATATTTATATGATCATCAGTCTCTTCGCATCGGCCCACAATCCGCATGCCCATCATTAATGCTTGAGATGAAGCCTGTGTCGGTAGGTAGTAAAGCTGAGGACTTCAACAAGTTGTCCATTATAATAATTAGGGAAATATATAATAATTAAAAGCTAAACATGATTACGGTGTTTCATTAAAAAAAAAACATTTGGGTCAATATCATAAGCACATTATTACCATAGAAGGAACTATAATAATAAATTACTCATATAAACGAGATATAAGGCCAAGAATGTCAGATAACATATTAAGTATACTCCGTTAGATTTGTTGTAGTTGAGCCCATCTTTAGGTACATTTTCTTAGTTTCATGTTCTAAGAATGTAAATAATTACCATTTAATTAATTAATTTATAAGTAGTCGCTGTTGATAACCGTACAATAAGGTACATTTTGTTCGTGCCAGTGGCTGTACGTACGCTTGAATCATTACAAGTGGGTCAACGTACGTGACGAGACAATTTTCTGTCACGCTTTACACGCCGGCTATCGATAGAAAATTCTTGCGCTCTTACAAATCTTGTAGGTACTCAATAAACTTACCATTTTGGGGAAAAAATCTTGATGACCAGGACAATAATCCTATGATCGATAGAAGCTGATTGCACTTGGTTCTAGCACTGTCACTGTGTTTTTCTTGTTTTATAAATCACCGGTGGGTTTCATCCTTAGATCACAACAATGGGAACTCTCTCACTTTCGGTGTCAGCAACCGGTTATTCACAGATTGACCAATGCGGGTCCATTTCTGCGCGGGGGATGCGCGCGCGGCTGTCGTCGGCGTCGGACTGCTGGCGGCGCGAGGCCCCCACCAGCGCTTCCTGACCTACACCTAGTGGCTGCTGGCGCTGGCGCACCGGCTCCGGTAAACAAACGGTTCACCGACCGATTACACGTCGAGCATCTTAGAGCCGCGGCCTCACCGGCGCTCGCCTTCTGCCTGCCACACGGCAACATATTTGTAATTCAATGTGATAACGGTTCCGAGAGCATTCGCGCGTTTAGTTCAGTTCCCGTTGATTCTGGGTCGTGGCATACAAATCGAGAGCAAATCGTTCTGATTCCGACGGATAGCCGCAGGTGCGCTCGCCGGTGCTCGTAACAATATAGCAGTGAGTGACCATGTCGTCAATTGAGCTGCGGTTGCGCTACGCTAAAGGATTTGCATACACGAAAGAGAAAATACATGTTCCGTGTGTTACGCGAAAACATCCAGTATCTCAAATGATTCATATTTTTTTTGCTTTCTTTTTGAGTATATTTGTCTATTTAAAATTGCGTTTAAAGTGAAAGTTGAAACACGTTGGCATAGCTACGTGACAATCGTTGTTTAATGAATGCAACAAGACTTTTATTTATGAACTACTAATGTATGATACGGTGAACTTGTAAAAGCTTTATTACCGACGCATGAGATCCTTATAGTGAGGCTAGCTTTTCGATAAAGGTAATATCATGAAAACCTTTTTTTTTTTTTTGCCGGGGTGGAAAATCCTCATGGATGTCCTCCGCCCTGGAGTGGGTGGAGGGGTCTGTCAGACTCTTACTGACTAAAAACTACCCCGGTGTTCCCTTCCCACACTTGCACCGGGGATCTTGGGAGCTAGTATTACTTCCGTGATCCCCGGCTAGTGCCAGCACGCCTCTGCGGGCCACCTCAAGTCTGCGGGGGGGTGAGGTGTAAGACCCCCCCCCCGCGACGTATGAAAGGGGCGCGCGTGGAACACTACGCGCCGCTACCTCGGGTCCAGTGTGATAGGGGGCGGCGGACGTCCCCGAGTTCGCCGTCCCTGGACCCATTTAGGGGGGCCGGAAGAGGGCATTATCTGCCCTCTGCCGACGCCCGGTGCGCCTGCTGCGGGCCGGGTGAGCGGACGAGAGCTCCCGCTCCCTTTCCGCAGCCTCCTTCTGCGACACGACTGTTTCGCAGAAGGATACCACCGCGTCCCAGGACTCCTCGCTGCCGGCCATCGACTCGACCACGGCCGGCAGCGACAGGTCACTGCCTACTCCTGAGAATATCATGATAACCTAGATTAAGTAGATCGTGATAATCTAACATAATATCTACAACTATTCCGCTTGTTTGCTTTACCAGCAAGTTTGAAATGATCGTGATTCGTGGAGGTGAACAAAGTCGATACATACGTTTTATATTTCTAAGTATAAGGACGCTATCACAAAATCTGACAAGTATTTGCAGTTTTTCGGTACATTTTGCGGCAAAATTTAACAAAACCAAATGTAACTAATAATTGTCCCAAATAGATTACTCCTTCATCTCCATTAGAAGCAATTTTTTATTCGAAAATGTTGGTCTATAATATTGTAAAAAATAATTTCCGTTACCTCTTCACACAAAATTGACAATATCGTGTTGAGTTTAGGAACATGTTTCTTCAATATAATAACATTTTAGTTATTCAAAATATTGTAAGTAAGCAGATATGTTCGTTCAACTCAAAAAGGTAGCAAAAAAACCTATCAAAATGTTACAAATAGTCTCAGAAAATAATGTTGAAAAAACCTATATTTTTTTTAAAACACTCGGTCATGTTTTTTTTCCTATTATTTAACAAACCATATTAAGAAATTTAAAAATCACACACTGGGCTTCAGCTATCCGTGTGATAAAATCAAAATTTTATTTTATGATTATACCATATCTTCATTAAGTAAATGAACAGCGAAATAAGCTATATTTTCGAGAGCGCAAAAGTGATGAAACTATTAACAGGTGCTGAGACTGACATGAATGGTTTATCACCACGAAAACTGTACTTTTATAGTTACACAGACTTAATGTTTCAATTATTTCAAGCTTTCTCACAATTAGATAAGAAATTGACGAAAAACTTTTTTTTTTGTGATAGCACCCCACCTTTAATTATTACAGGAACAACGCTTAGATGCCATAGGTTCTGTTAACAAACATATTTACCGTTTCCACAGCTTGAAGCCTGCCATAATTGCGAGTTCATTTCAGTGGTAATAAAATAACACTTATGAGAAATCCTTATTAGCAACACGTTAAGCTTTGACCCGATATTGTTATCGACCATTGATGTCACAGCCAACCGTCGTTAACATTTAGTATTTTCTGTACTGAATTTCAGTATTCACTATTTTCGTGACTGATAGAGCAATTTAGTTGGCGAATGGGTTATTATAATATTCTACAGGTAAACAAATAAAATAGGTCTACCTTATTTTCACGTCGAGGACCTAATTCAGAACGCTATTAGGTACCTAGTTGTAATCAATTCCAATAACTTCTTGTGCGAAATAGAGTTACAAAAATTAAAAAGCATCTGAACTATGGAATTGGCGTCATGCATGAATCTCAAGTATTGCGTAGGGATTTTTCTCGCATACATGTTTTGATTTAATTACAGCAGGTTATAATAAAAAATCGGTGTTGAATCGCTGAAACAGGTTAATATTGTGTCGTTTCCTTGTCTACAGAGTTGCGGAAGGTGTACCGAACGCTCGCACTTGCTTACTTCACCAAAAGCTGCAACTTCTCAACTGTTGCATCAAACGCGCTCTGGAAGGCACCGTCAGTCTCACCGGAAACTCTTCGGACGACGAATTTTTTGATTGCTCTGAGGGAGAAAATGAAGAACAACTGCCTTGGGACAGACCAGTTGGCCGACTCAGTCGATTTGGTGATGCTATCATGAAGAATGGGGCACCCCTGTATATTCCCCGTACACAGGTGTGTATTATACATACTTTTTGCATATCCAAAACTGTATATTTTGCCAATGAGGTTATCAAGTAGAAAGTTATCAAAACTGGTCGATATAACTGTTGATTGATATTTATTAAAATTTTATTTCTATGAATCCGTAATTAAATGCAATATTTATGACTGACGTTTGCATAATATTTCTTTGGAATGTAGGATCCTGCGCCAAAAACTGAAGATCAGTTAGAAGAGGATGCGGAACTAATGGTGCGACTCGGAGACGATGCTAAAGCGTCCGAGCTCCGAGCGAGAATGATGAGTGCATCGCTTCTGTCTGATATGGAGGCGTTTAAAGCGGCCAACCCTGGTGCAGAGCTGTGCGACTTCGTGCGCTGGTACTCGCCGCGGGACTGGAAGCCAGACGGCGGCGGTGCGTTAGGGGATCGCATGTTGTTGCCAGGTAACGCTTGGGCAGAGGCGTGGAGCGTAGCGCGCCCGGTGCCGGCAGCCCGCCAGCGGAGATTGTTCGACGAGACTCGCGAGGCCGAGCAGGTGTTACATTTTCTACGGTCACGAACCGTTAGTTCTGCTGTTGAACTTTTGCTGCCAGCTATTCTGCGAGCTGGATCAGTGAGGGCACATGAAGAGGGTGTACCTTACGGGAGTTCATCGCTCGGTGGTGTTGATATGCGAAGGACATTTGAAATAGCAGCTCGAGAGCTTCACGACGCTGAAAGAGAAGCCTGTAGGGCCCTATGTGTTCGAACGGTTCTTGGGACTAGCGAGGAGGGCAAGCCACTGGACGTGGCCGGGCGCACGAGGATACTGCACGTGGCCGGGGGCGGGCTGCCGCCGCCGACGCGGCGCGAGTTCACGCTGCGCGTGCGCGACAGCGTGGCACCGCAGGCGATGCGCGCCGCGCTGGCCGGCGACATGACCATCATCGGCGCCTTCACCGAGCGCATCGTGTGCTTGTAGCAGTGCGCGTGAGCGGAACCTGCATCCCTCACGCATCGGAGTGGTTTGACTGTGCTACTGTACATTTAAATCTTGGTGAAAATATTTGTTAACGGCATGTAAATGAATTGTTGAATTAGTTTGTAGGTATATTAATTTAGGCCATGTTTAGGTTGAAGGTTGAAATACGTATATATAAGCATGTGATTTTAGTGACCTAAATACTTTTAACAATCTTTTCTCTATATCCACATTCTTGCCTACATGATTATATAGCATTTTATTCCACTACTCTAACAATAACTTTACATTGTTACTTCCAGATTTGTACAGTTTCATGAAATACAGACTTCTTATGGTTAAATGCAGTTCTTATTGTCTTTGACGTGACCTTCCTGAACCTCTTGATCGAAACCAATTAACTTTATGTTGGGAAGTTGTATGATAAGGCGGATGTTTTAAGTCTAGGAGCGCAATTTTTATGCGAATTCTGAAGACTTTTATTTAGTTGCAGTGCTCCTGCTTAGTCTTTTGTACTTAAATGATGACATCGATTCTTTTTAGGAGATTTAGCTTTTTACGATTATCCCTTAAATAACGATAAGTAAGAGGGATTATTGTGCTGATCACAGCTACTGCTCTAGGTATATCGATAAATCTAAATCTATATTTTTTCAGAACACCTATGAAACTTCCCCTAATTAATACCTACACTCCATTTGAAATAAGATTAGACATTTAAATGAACTTTTTTTACAGTCCGTCCAACCGATTTTGACTTCTATTGCGTTGGTGGCATGACAAATGGCAGCTGTAATAAACAGTTGGTCTTGTAACCGCGTTTTTTCTTTTAATGCCATCCTTATGCCTACGGAATAGAAGTCAAAATCGGTTGAACGGACTGTAAAACAGTTTATTTCAATTTCTAATCTTATTTCAAATGGAGTTATAGGTACTTAATATTTTATTTTCAATACAACTTCTCATGTTCATGTACGGGGCACATTCCTTGCATACAGCAGCGGGGCGAGCACGGCCTACTGTCACATGACTTAAGTCACACATTTTATCACAGTTTCAGCGAAAAAACTGTTTTGTTATAAAATGCTAGTACAAATTAACATGACATAATTTATATGTATTGCCACAAACGTCTTGGGCACGCCCATGCTTGGCCTGCAGGCAATCAGTTCACTGAATACTTATAAGTGTGTTTCTTCATCGCCGAACTTGAAGACGAGAGTCTTCAAACAATGCTAGCAAGCTGAATGTCTATTGACCTAGCGGAGATGTGGAAGTCAGTTTATAGGCTGACCCTGACTGATAGCTTGGGAGATATCCACGTTGCAGAGTTAGCAAGTTGAAGAGGTAGTAGGTCAAACACCGATTGCTTCGGAAAGGAAAAATAGGACGCCCTACTATTTGAGCTGGACACCAAGGCAGCCGCGGTCTTCTCAATTATGTCTCCCCATAAGTACTCCCTGGATGTGAAACGTGGAGGAGACAGGGTTTGGGTGTAGCTTAAGACAGACTTATTTCCAGGTATGTTCTGGTTTTATATACTTAGGTATTTACATATATATGCATGCAATGGTAAGAGGATATCATTATGAGGTCATGTACTTACTTCTTGTAGATACTTATTCATAACTAGACATTTGATACTATCAGTTACACTAGTCGCTTTACGCGTACGATGTCGCATAGTGGTAATGGACATGCAACAGAAAATACGCCTTTGCATTGTGGTTGTCCAGAGCGAACTGATGACGTCATATTTATGATTCTTGTCCTATCACTGACCACTTATTGCGGTGCGTGGCGGCAGGCGAGTGCTCGTTGATAACAGCGCGTACGCTGCTGATTGCTATGCGTAGGGAGCAGGTGCGTGCGGCGGCGGGGTGTGAGCGCGTAATGTACGGCTCGCAGTGTGGCGGAGCAGCCAGGCGTGGGCGGCGCGCCACGCATGCGCGCGCTGCCGCGGCCGGGAGCCTCGCGAGATGCCTCAGTGGCGCGGCGGGACGCCCGGTCGATTCCAGGGCGCGCGCAAACACTCATGTTTGAACACCGTAGTATCCGTAAATTTCACTGAAAATATAAATCGCAATCACTCAAAATTCTTGATTCAGTATCGGCATAGTTTTTAATCTTCAAGTGCGTTTGATCCCGGTCATTGAATATGTTAGTGATACAGTATTCGCTCGTTTACTCCGGCATCTTATAAAGAAGTCATGGAACATATCTGGACATCTGCTTTCGTGTGATTAATAAGTACACCTACGGAATGTGTAATTGTTGTGTAGATGAATGTTAAATTTTACTGGTGACAACTTGCCATTCATAAATACTACTGATCGAAGTGTTGTTGTTGTGTAATTATAGTTATGATAATATTTATGTAAATAGTGGATGTATATTATCACCTGTGTTATGTGCTAACAATTTTTTCGCCGAAGAAAAGGCAAAAATGTTCGGCGGCTCAGTATCTTTGCTACCACTACCTAAGGTAAGTGGATCGTTGTATGTTCCTAGGATTCTGCGGTAGAACACCTCTATTCAAAATAATTTGTTCAAGGAAAATATGTTGATACTCAAATGCGAATAGTATGCTTAGCTATATTTTGATACAACTGCGACATAGTAACACAACTCCGATGGCTGAAGTCAAAGTGGGCAACTTCATGCTTGCGAGTCGTGAATCTGGCCTGAGTGCTCTGACACCGGCGCGCCAGCCCCGATGAGAACCATTATCGAGTTAGACGCGACAAATATTGGCAATTCAATAATAATATCAGCATCATAATTCAAGGACATAGCCGGTACGCACTGCTCCTATTTATTACTTTTGTTTATATACAATAATAATATAAATTAGGAAGACAGATAGCATCATGCTGCCATTGTACATCCCAAACGCTAATTCTCTCGGGGATTGGAACTTAATAATTGGGGAGTCGGTTTTAGGAAACCCCGTGAGAAATTAGGAGGCAAATATATAAACGGAATTCGATTTACCACTAATTTAGTATGTCAACAAACGAAGACCACCGACGTGGTTATTTATAAAGTTATGTATATTTACAAGAATATTATAGAGAAAATAAAGCGAGTGTTTAAAAATTTCGCTAGAGTGATTGACACTTGTTTATATTTTGTTGTAACGCGAGGGAGAATGTTGTGCAAGTACTAAAGTTTGTTATTAATATTAGGTATGGTTTGTTGTCGTCGCCCCCATTCGGTGCTGTCTTACCCACAGCCCTGATGACGTGAAGCATGCGCGTATGTTAAATGGAGCGATCTGGCGTCCTCCATGTCCACTGAATGGCTCTGAGCCTCTGAAGCTATTATAAATAGGCAACCTATTATACAGTGTGCGCTCGGCTGGACAATGAATAGACTCATAACTACTTTGTCTTGGGGAAATAAGTTTTCTAAAGGTGATGGATATCAAGGACGTAGCTCAGCTTTGTGGTTATTATCTCACCAACGAGCCAACAACCGCTCTACATTTTCAGCTTGGTGGTTATTATCTTACCAACGAGCCAACAACCGTTCTACATTTTGACGTAGCTCAGCTTGGTGGTTTTAGCTCACTAACAACAGCTCTACATTTTAACGTAGCTGAGCTTGGTGGTTATTATCTCACTAACGAACCAACAGCAGCTCTACATTTTGATGTTTTACAACTCTCCAAATGATTCAAGGCAATGACTTTAACTTTTTCTCTTCTTCCCAGGAAATTCAGATTTTACTCTCTAACTATGATCACGTATAGGTACCTACCTCCTTAAATACATTGTTGTAGGCAGAAATATCTGTACAAACAAATAACAAATATGGCTGATTCTAATTCTAATGATAATAATTCTGTAAAGCCATATTTGTTATGGCCGCGAATTATATTTAGATCAATATACAACCTGAAACAGACTTGCAAATTGCAAAAAACGTAAAAAAAAATGAATTTCGCGGGCTACCGTATCGCATCCACCTTAACACACGCTGTGTTATTTGGGCAAGTAGGCCTCCAAACTGGCGAATTTATTAGTATTTTGAATGTTTTCCCTGTTAGTAATCGTACCTAATGACCTCGCTTCACATGTAGCCCATGTAGGTAACTTTTCCGTAGTTATCTTTGGTTAACTCATGGGCTAACTCATCAGTTAGTGGAATATTTTTCTAAATAATTACCCGTTTTTTATTAAATTGCTATCTTGTATTGCTTCAAATTGGGTTAAAGGTCCACACGGAGGATTCTGATTCCCTAACGATTATTAATTTAGTTATTACTTAAATAATTGTCTTTTATTTATAAAAGGCAATAACAATAGAACGGATGTTAAGTGACTATTTTCTAGAAGTCAAAAGTATAGTTAAGGACGCTATCATCGTGCTGCAATATTGCAGTTTTTCGGTACATTTTGCGGCAAAATTTAACTAAACCAAATGTAACTAATAATTGCCACAGATAGACTACTCCTTCATCTCCATTGGTAGCATTTTTTATTCGAAAATGTTGGTTTATAATATTGCAAAAAAAATAATTTCCGTTGCTTCTTTACACAAAATTGACGATATCGTGTTGAGTTTAGGAACATTTTTCTTCAATATAATAACATAAATTTAGTTATTAAAAATATTTTATGTAAGCAGACATGTTCAACTCAAAAAAAAAGCAAAAGTAACGATCAAAATGTTACAAATAGTAAGTAAAATGACTTACTAAATGACGTTGATCTTCATTAGTACACCGTACCTACTAGAATTAAACGAGACCATAGCAGCAGGCTTGATTTTGAAAAAGACTTGTTTATCGTGTCAATGGTTGGAAACCGCATTACAAAATATTAACTCGCAGTTTTTTTCTTGAACCTCTTGAAACTGGGTAGGTATCGAATGAAAGCTTTTGGCAAGAAACATCTATCATATGGCAGCAAACGATGCTAGCCAAAAATAACATCCTAATAGATCTCACAGCACTAAAAAAAATTAAACTATGTCATGAAAGTGGCTGGGGAACATGATGGTCAGACGATAGAGTCAGGGGACAAAGTACAAGCAGCAAACTGGACAAAATAAATATTAAATTAACTTTTGGTCTAAGACAGTTGCTTTCCTTGTTGATCATAGCTCGCTACAGTAGATATGACTTCAGACGCGCGATATTTGTGCAGATATAAAAGCAGTAACTCGCTCGATCAGCTTATCTATTTATCGGATATGCCATGTTCAATGACATATCGATATACGCGCTCCCTTTGAAGTTTGCAATATGTTTATAATGTAAGCAAAGCTCAGTTGTATGCTTGTGGCTAACGATCGAGCTAAATCCTATGTTGTTCACCGCGAATAATTTACGATCGCATATAAAAATATCGGTTTACGTTGACCAGGAGGCCACGTACGCGCACCCGTATTCGTAATTCAGTGTTTTACAATATTGTCTGTTCTATTTGAACTTTGGAGCCTATTTGGTTAAATATTGCCTCCCTTTGTAACCTGGTTCTAACCACATACCCTAAGTATGTGGTTAGCAGGGACCTATCAAAAACATTTTAGTCTTATTGTAAACTTCCGCAAGTGTAGGTAGGTATATGCACAATATTACAGATTAAAACCTAAGGCGCAATACAGTTTAATTTACAAACTAAAAAGTCATCATTCTCCTGCCTTTATCCCAATTGATTTGGGGTCGGCGCAACATGTCCCTGTCTTCCATACTTCTCTATTATCGTCATCTCGGTTGTCACTCCCTTTCTAGCCATAATATGATCTTTCACACAGTCCATCCATCATTTCTTTGGTCTTCCCCTACTCTTATAGCCATGCATAGGTACTCAAAACTTTCCTCACGACATTTTCCTCATTCCCCGCATCACATGCCCTGCCCATACCATGACAACCGATTAACTAAAAAGTACATAGCATAAATGTAACATACATGCAGCCCGATTCAAACTTTATGGCGGCTCGGAACATGAGGCAAGTCGCTGCGAAGGAACGCATTCATGTGTCAGCGGGGGTGAGAGGTGAGGTACTGTGCAGCGAGTAACGCACTTCAGAGCCGCCATAAAGTTCGACGCGTACCTACTATAACTACTGTGGAAAGAAAATACGTTTATTTGCGGTAAACATGACGCAAAGAAAGAACACAAATACAAAAAGATCAAGTTGGGGGAAAATATGCGTCCTATCCACGCAAAACGGCCACTGCTCAGCAT
Organism: Tiliacea citrago; assembly: GCA_963921375.1. NCBI lineage: Eukaryota > Metazoa > Arthropoda > Insecta > Lepidoptera > Noctuidae > Tiliacea > Tiliacea citrago. The sequence goes on from OY992786.1 coordinate 21,684,751, forward strand.
AATGCTGCGACCCTATGCGAGGCAGAGCAGCGCTGGTTTCACATCACTATCAAGTTTTAAGAGGAGGCTCCTATTTTTATGTTAATTTCCATGAATATTCTGAAACAGTCACACATACAAGCAAAATGAATCTTTAGTGTATGATTTATTGGATCTTTTTCTTTCCATGTTAAAGACAGTTACGTAATTGTAATATTTTCTCTAGATACGTTTTTTTATTCGAAAATTATGGTATTTTTAAGGATAATAATTATAAAAAACAAACCAGATTGTTTGGCTTTTATGTCTAAAATAATTATTCACAGCAAGAAAATATAGTTTAGTAGCCAGCCACCAGATATTTTTTCTCTAGATCAATTATTACTTTAGTTATAAGCGAAATAAGAATTGCGGCTTACGCTATTTAGTTTCGAGCTCGAACACGATTAAAGAGCGCACGCGATATTCAACTTTACCACTGATGTGTTAGCGTTTAGCACACAACGGAGTGGCGGGGAGCAAGGGGCGGAGTTTGCGTGGAAATTTGATTTTGACTGCCTGCACCCTAATTGCGTAACACAGTTTGAATCGGAATCGGAATGATTTTGAATTATATTGCTAAAGCATCGCTTCATTTGTTAGAAAATTTTGTCTGCTCAACAACGTAAATAACGCATTGAATGTTGTTGAACTGTCAAATTGAAACCGATTTCTACTGATAGTGTGTTACGCAATTAGCCTGCTGGTCTTAATCCATGGGTAGATATTGTAGGAAAAACTCTATTTAAAATCCAGTTGCGACACGCATGGATAATGCGATAATGTGTTAAAGATTACTTTACCATTTAGCTTTCTCAAAACCGGCCTAACAGGTTTTTGATTTAGGTACATACAAAGAGAAAACAAAAGGTCTCAAAATGCAAATTTGATAAGCAAAGAACCACTTTCTCGAAGTTTGCTTTTCTACTCTAATAAACTCTTTGATGATTTTATACTTAATCTACCGATAAGTAAGCTCAATAACTATAAGTTAGTTAGGCATCTTCACTGTTGCTTATTTTCCAACTTGTAGGCAGAAGTTATAGATTGTGCCATGGTGCCATAAAGTGCGGGCCATTGTGCTCGTTATTACAAAGTGAAATGTGATATTCGTCGTGAATGAAAGTTTTTGTCATCAACCTTATACTCTGTAATGAGCATGTAATGATAGCTAGTTTGTTTCCTTATTTTTGGGTCGAAGTAAAACTTTAATAAAAACTTGGCAGAATACATGGGTAGGTACTAATTAGAAGTGGTGATCTTTCTATTTGCTGACCAAGAATATCTAGAAAAGCTTAAGGAATTAAAATTAATAAACATGACTATGATTACTTGCGTTTGCGATGCAATCATCTTTATGTTTGACAGTATTTTCGTTCCCACTAATTACTGCTGCTGAATGGATCCAAAGCCTTGCTTTGTCCTTTATCCGTCATCGTCTGCAAGTCCACAATTCTGTCGTGTCTTTGCAGCCATTCTGTGCAGCTATACAATAAATTAATTGTTGTGATGTAGGTATTTACATCTGTTATCCGACAGGTTGATTGTTTGCACGCCTTGAATACACAACTCCCCTTCAGTAGCCGCTGGCAGCTGGCCAGGGATTGTTCTGCGAAATAAATTATGTCCGCACGTCGATACTTTACTATCATCGGAACAATTAATGAGCTATCTTAGTATTACATTCGCATACAAATAATACTTACTGGAGCTTTGTACTGACTGACCCTAATTCTGTAATAAATTATATTAACTCGCAGTTGTACTCAGGAGGTGGAATTATTAGTTTTTATTAGCAGTATATACACTTATCTCATACTACAAGGTAAATAGATTATTTATGTAATGTTTTAAGTAAATATATTTAACCAGAAGTATACCTAAACCATATATTTTGCTTAGTGTTGAAATCAGCTTTTTGCGAGTATAATTTGAGTGGGTTCAGTGACTCGACACTTCTGGTTCCGTATTGTTCAGGCGAAAGAGCCGACCGCTGAACAATGGGGAGGGGGGGCACTTCAGTTTTTTAAGGAATTACAAGACGTCCTCGATTTAAGTGCCTTGCGATGCTTTCAACCGCTTTCATTATGAGGTAAGATGAGTGGTCTCATGGCTGAAGAAAGACGAACTTAATACTACGTTGATCGTAGATTGATCACAGCAACAAGATCAGACTATATGATAGCCTTTACACTTGGCTTTAGCTTATCGAAGTGAAAGCTATGGTTCTTTGTTTCTGGTGATACACGAATGAAACCCACTTACGACGATAGTTAATTAAGAATTAGTGTTAAAAGTAATTGTTTACTAGATAATTTCTGTAAATACAAATTGAATGGCAAGTTTGTACAAACGCAGTAGCGTGGTAAGTGCAATGGGCCCTGAAACGTAAACCGGTACACAGCCACCTCCTATAACGTTCAGAGCACAGCCATGTAGGTATTGTTTCACGCATCTCCATTCCCGTTAAATTGATTCTACATCGGTCATTTGTATGCGTGTCGCGTGAACATCCATTTGCATGGAATTTAGTATTATACAAAAATCTGGCTTGTCTGCGTATCAAAATATCCTATAAGTAAAAATAATTCGCAAAATCGCAATACAATACGCGATGAGATTAAACAATTAATTAAGCGTTTGGATAGCGACAGATGACTAAGCCTATACAAATTACAAATACATAAAGTAAACAGCAAAACTGTAACAAATTCATTCCCAGTTAAAAACAAAACCAATATTACATACATACTTAGTAGGCGCATAAACTTACGCCTTCTTCCTATGGGGGTAGGCAGAAACTATAGAACGCCATCTGCTACGCTCCTTACATACTCCTTTATCTTCGTTTAGGTTCATACATCTGGTCATACACGCACACCGGTTGCGAGTACTATGCACCTGACCTTTCTGAAGTACATCACCAATTAGGTCACTTATGTCCTATAGGGCGTCCCCATCCAGCGTTTTCACTCGCTTCTGCCTTGTATATGTTACGGCTAATACCCGAAGTGCGGCTACACCTAGTTTTAGCCGGTTAGAATTATAGGTCCAGACAATCCCTGTTGGATAAAACCAATTTACCAACAATAGAGGGGATCTGGCGCTCGGCGGCCGCTACCGCGGCACGCTCGCTTACCTTCACTTGTTAATGGTTACTGTTCTAACCTAACCTAACCCAAATGATTTTACCCGAAAACAATCGGCTCGTACTAGGTTTAACCCAGAGTAAGTGGCTACACCTAGTTCTAACCGGCTAAAACTAGGTGTAGCCGCACTTCGGGTATTAGCCGTAACATATATACCTTTAAAACCAATATTTCTTAAAATAATACCAGAAAAGCTTCGATAATACTGATGTTTTGTAAAAAAAAAAATGCCCGTAAAGATACCTACAGTCACCTTAGGGACGGTGTTCGAGCACCGAGAAAGATTGGAAAATGCCACAAAATCACACGAGTGCTCAAAGAAGATCCTCGCGAAGTCATTGTAAAACCCTTTTGTTGTACACTACATAACAGAATAGTGAGGGTTAGACGGGTCACGTTATACTGGATCAGTTGGCGGCCAGGTAGTCGGAGAAAGAAAGTTATCTTACCGACTATAACGGATGACAAGAGCAATCGATCTTGGAATAAGTATTCGTAGTTACGTTATGAGAATGCGTGGATGTGGCACACGTAAGCATAAAATATTCCAAATTCATAGGGTTGTCATCATTTTGTTTATTGACAGTTTAATTCGGAATTCGCCTCTGTAGACAGTTTTACGCTCTCATGACATGAGAGCGAAAAACTGTCAAACATATATCCATAATAAGGAAATAAAATCTTTATCGGTAGTTATTTGGCATTAAGCTTTCCTCGCGTCTGCGAGGTACGTATAATCCACATTTAGTACGACAATATACCATCTGAGCCGGCATTCCGCAGCTTGCCAGGAATGTGTAGCATTGAGTTACGTGGCATTCCAGCTAACCCGTAGGAATTTAAACTACTTATCATAGAAAAAAAACTGAAGCGTCGATTATTTATAAAGACTCTTAGGTATGTACCAAACCTGCCAGGGTTGCGAGTCTGTCCGAAAGGGATATCGTGGCCCTGGCACACGGGCAAATAAAGGAACACGGGTGGGTTTTAGTCAGTAAAAGTATGACACGCCCTCCCGCTCCGCCCAGAGCGGGAGAAGTTATTTGATAATTTCCACACGCCAAAAAAAAAAAAATGGTATGTACCAAAAGCATTTTCTGAAAAATGTTCTTGCATAAAATTATTTGTAGGTAGCCACGTCAAACAGTAGTTGTCTTTGTATTTTCTTTAAAGAATCGCGTTGATCGTACTTTCTTTATACTTTTAATTTTCACTTTGAACACTGTAAAATATGCAAAGCTATATTTCTAACTTACCCCTCGGTACGTTTCTGTCGGGACAAATGCAAATCCTCGATCGCGATAGGATGATTTCCGTATTTGCCATATTTCCTCCGTTTCCCGGGACAGAACTCGTTCTCGTAAAAGATTAGGCGGGATTTCTAAAGCCTTCGCCTCAATATACTACTAGAATTGTTTATAGTTTTACTATCTTAGTTTGATACTCCTGTTTTTGAGAGTGTTAGGTAATTTGCTCTTGCCTTATTTTCGTATTTCGGTTAAGGGATTTCTGTGAATATAAAAATGAATAAATGTCAAATCCATTATAGAAATATTCAAACTGAATCTGTTTGTGAAGCCCTGTCTACGTATAATAAGGGTAGATACTGGAGATGCTTTAATTACTTTATTACTCTTTGAAACTTCTTTTTCGCGGCTCCTGTAAAAGAATAGCGATAGTCCATTTACACAAAAAATTTAATCTACGGGATTTTCAGTCACCTTTGTCCATTTTCCCTGTTATAATAATTAACTACTTATTTTCGTTTATGGGTTGTTCCCATAAACGAACTTCTCCCTTGTAGGCAAAGTACACTGAACGCTACGAGCTACGACGTTTGCTACGAATGGCCTACGAATCGCTACGATCCCTTTTTACTTTACCTGGATAATGATGATGGTGATCAACCCGTTTATAATTATGTGCTTCTAGTATTTACTGTAGCTATAAAGCGTTTTTGATTAATCATAAAGCAGTGTTTTTTTTTCTATCCAATTGTCACTTTATATTTAAACACAATTATTAAGAACCAGGATTTGATTGCTTATCACCACAAGTTGGGCTCCAGTCAGTATGAAATATATTTAGGTTGTTTTAAGCGGGAAATAAATCAAGATTATCAAATTATTTATTAAATTATAATACTAAAAGTACACTTTGTAAACAAGCATTATTACAAGTTAGGGGATTCTATCCATGATAAGAATGCTTTGAAACATGCTGGTCCAGCTCCATAGGACAATCTAGAGTCTAGACAAAACTGGTTGCTATTTTAATTATTTTTATGACATGTATTTTACATTTTGTGATATCTCAACTCACACCTATTACTTAATTTTTTTTAGGAAAACGTACCTATATTTTTATAATGTTCGTAAAATGTGAACACCATGTATTAGTCTTTTAAGATTTGTGATGTATTATATATAATTTTTAATTCTTAGTCTTCACATATAATTATATAATTAATGTACCTACCTATACAAAATATTGTAAAACATTTTAAAAGAGTAACGGTGGAGATTCTTGCCCATTCTACTCCATACGAAACTACCTTTTGGAAAGGACTAGAATCAATTAATTTTTTTGTAAGTTTTGACGTTCAAAAGTGCCCTTTATGTGCATATGTGAAATAAATAATTTGACTTGATGTCCGTCGTTTGGTCCTACGGGACCATTACCTAACTTATTATCTTCATGCACCAGTTGCGCTTGCAATATGGTGTGTAACCTAATTTCCATTAAAATCCTTCTTCACAGAAAACCCTTTTCCTTAACATGCCAAGGGTCCAAAGTATTTAATCTAAGTAACAACTTAATTAATATTTATTTATAATTCGTTTAAACGTTTTATTGACACGATCAATATTCAAGCGGCGGTGCTCCACATTTCAATGTCCCCCGTGGATGGTCATGATGGTATCGGTCTGGCAAGATCGCGTGCGGATTATCTGCTTGTTCATGATCGCTGATTGCGAGGGGTGCGCGTGAGCGGCGGAATTTTGTACTAGGTATATAATATATTTGTAGACCACACTTTTTAATACTGTATTTCAAATAAAAAAATTAAAAATATGTCGATACTGGGAAGTAAAACGAATAGGACTCCGCTTATTTCTTTATATAAATCTTCTTTATTTTTCTCTATATCTTAATGGATATGAAATAACCTACGCCTTAGCATGCAGTAGGTTAGACATAATTGTAGTCTACACTTGCCGGGTCTTAGGTTTAGACTGAAAGAAAAATTAAACACTGTAGCAACTCATAACTACTTACATATAGATACCTACTTATGTCTTTATCCAAACATCCGTTAGGGTCTACATTTATTTACTAACTTATTTTGTTAGGGAAAACAAACAATTGTACATTATATAATTAAAACGAAAACAAATCACGCAAATGCAGACAATCCCCTAAATATTCCTTAAATTTTTGGCGATCTTAAGCGAATATACCAAAATCACAAAATGTGTGTTGTAGATTTTGGCTAGTCTATGGAGAGGCGCCAGTTCACCCGCGTTGTTACGACAAGGTGTCGTACTAAAGAGTAGGTAAACGCGTGCCTCTCGTTCTGGGCACTACATAATAGTACATTACTGCAGCGGCCTGCAACAGGCGCATTGATGGACGAACGTGAAAATGTGGGCCGAGGCGAAGCCGAGGCATTCATACGTCCATCAATGCATGTATAGTGCTCTTCTCAAATAATGCGCGGAAATTCAAACAAAGTAAATTATTTATAAATTCCAGATTCAATGACGAACAACGATAATTTTTCACACGCCTATGTGTTAATTTGTATTTTTTTTCAATAAACAGCTTTCTATTTGCAAGCTAGTTCGAAATTTAAATAAATCCTTTGATAAGTTGCCTCCTTGGCTGCCATGTTTCGGAGTTAAATATCGTTCCATTTTTAAATTACACGATAGATATGATGAGTTTACTATGTAAGTTTATTTGGCCGCTAAACCACAACACATAATGGATTTTCATACAACTTGAACTTGGCCACTGCTCGCATGCCAGTACAGCAATTTCGATTTATCTCGAAGAAGGTTGTCAAAATAATGCTCGAATTTCCACGTACATATGTTTGAGAAAAATATATTATTAGTTAATAATATATTTTCACCTAGTTAGGTGAGGTAGATGTAACTAATATATAATATTATTACTTACATCTAAATACCTCAAAATCATTCTCAGTTCTTCTCGTGCCGAGAACTCTGACTATGATTGACCGAGTTGCACAACCACCCGTAGGGCGTAGGCAATACAAATATTGGCTCCGTGTGAAAATAAAACCTGCGACTTATGGGGCAGATGCCAATCGCTCGGCCATTGGGGCAATCTAGCTGTCACACGTGCATTGAACAACATGGCGATAACAATTTATCTATACTAATATTTTAAAGAGGTAGAATGTGTTTGTAAGTTTGTTTGTTTGTATGTAGGGGATAATCTCCGGAACTTATGACCCAATTCTAAACATTTTTTCACTAGTATAAAGCTACATTATTCCTAAGTGCTCTAGGCTTATTTATTAACCGACTTCCAAAAAGGAGGTGGTTATATGTTCGGCTGTATGTTTGTTTTTTTATGTATATTCACCGATTACTCCGTCAATTATGGACGGATTTGTAAATATTCTTTTTTTGTATGGAAGGGTATGCTCCCGAGGTGGTCCCATTGCCACCAAATCAGAATGATCTGATGGATCCCATGGAAATCGAGGGAAATCCTCAAATTTTATAGGCATACCATACCTTAAGCGTTTTGAGTATTTTTTATAGTAACTCGTGCATTTGCACTCGAAAAGCACCATTTGGTGAAGTGGAACTGATGATGAAGACCACTGATGGCCACCGGAACTACTTAATAATAAGTATTTCACCGTTGTGATTCGATTAGGCGCTTTAATATGGTTGCTAAGCAATTTATTCTCGTCAAAATGCATATAAGAAAGAAAGAAAAATAATTTTATTTGTCACAGAAACACGTACAAAACATATGAAAACATAAACTGGTAAAAACAAATAGTCGGCAGCTGCACGTCATGACTGTGACAAGAAGGCTTGCACTCAGCATGATGCTGTGCTATGGGGGACCCACAGCGCAGCGCTGATTTTCAGTGGTCACCCGAAAAATACGTACGGAACCCAGGACAGGTTTAATGAGTTGTACATAATAGCTAACAAAATAAAATAAATCAAACAGTACTTAGAATATAATGCCTATACAACTAAATATATAAGAATAAATATGATTAAAAAACATAAAAATTAAAGGTGGTAGAAGTATGGGTAGAACCAGGAGAACTCCTCAACAATTAACGCCCCTGCATCGAGAAAAGCAATATTTTGTAAAAGGTGATGAGCGTTTGACATTAGGCTATTGTAAATTAGATAAATTACAAACTGACCCACTAAAAAGTGAAAAAAAAAACCTTTTTACAAAAAAAAACAACCAACTTCCAAAAAAAACACAACAAAGTGAAAAATAATTCGATTGTTATTTTTTTTATCAAGCATAATAGCCGAGCTATCACAATTTTTGTCTTGTAAGTCGGAAAGAAATACCTCATAAAATAAATTTCACGCAAGTTCTACCGGATAGTCTGTTCTAATTTTGCATATAATTATATTCCCTATAGGTCTGGTCAGCCGGAAGGCTATTATATTATCGTGCTATTTACTATGGGGATGAGCAATATTGCATTATGTTTGTATTCCTCCATGTTTTACAGCAAATTGTAAATAGACGAGCCAAACGGCTGAAACATTGCAGATAGTTACAGATTTAACCTTTTAAATGATTATCATCGCGCTATATTATTATGGGGCTAAGCAATCAATCATCATGATACAGGCTGGATTTTTAAAGCTTAACCGTTGCAGCTACACGAAAACTGTCCTTAACTTTTTGAGACATTTTGATCTGCGTACACAGATTTTGAAAAAAAAATTACAGCCAGCAAGAAAATGGCCAATTTTCACCAAAAAAAATTTTTTGATCAAAATCAAAATATTTAATTTCACTGCCTACATGGGCACTTATGAAACGTCTGAAGCTAGGTGCATGGTTCCAATTGGTCGTTTCCTATGGAGAAGAGCCGGACATAAACTCCACGGTTACTCTTTTAATAGTAATTGGCTTTTACAATGTTTTCAAATTACAATGTTAAAAGGTATGAGAGGACGGTGTAGGCCCGTGCAAAAGTACCAGGTACTTAACAAAATAGAAAATAGTCTACACATCTACAGTCTATTAAGCCTGCAACGTTCTCATATTATGAAACAAAACAAATATATATAAAACATATATAAAATAATAATAAAAAATGTCAATAGATCCTGTTTCTTAAGAGAGAGTTAGACCAAGTGAGTTGAATCAAAATTCAAGATGGCGTCAACCATTTGCAACGACAAGCCAGTTTTTTATAATGAATCTTAGACTGGCCGCTACAAAACTCAGAAATAGCAAAAAACTTTTTCCATCAAAATCAAAATCGTTTATCTGCATAAAATGTGGTAGGTACAAAATTGTTACGTATAAAATTCAGCGCAGACATGTGCAAAGACATATTCCACCGTGCACTAATGGCATGCAAATATTTAATACACAGTTAAACAAAATAATGATTAGTTAAACAGTAACATACCTACAATTTTATATATATAAATAATTTTTTTTTTAAAAAAATGGAGTTTGAACGTTAATAGTTCGAAGTACGAAAGGAACAAATTATTCAAGTCAATACAAGTCATAACAATATACCCATACAAGTCTAAACGTTATAAATTATTTGAGGCCCTAATTTTCTTCTTAGAATGTGAGAAGTCACTAGGAACATAATAAAATCGTAGTGGAGTCAAAACTGTACATTGAATATTTATGAAAAAAAGTACTTGTTACGAGGTTTGGGAACGATTCTTATGCCGAAAATATAGTTGTTAGAATTTGTATGTTTGTCTGAATGTATGTCACGCAAATAATACCGGATAGACGCTATTTGCTATGGGGGACGAGAAATATAACATTATGTTCGTATTCTTCGATAGTTTACATTAAATTGTAAAAAGACGAGTCAAAAGCTTACAATATTGCTGATAGTTACAGATATAACCTTTTAAACAACTTTCAACAAAGCTGGTCATGGTCCGACGACTGCTTTGCCAACCTATTGTACGACTTCCACGTGAACGAAGGCGCGGGCAGAAGCTAGTCTTTCATAAAAGGTCGCTATGTGATCAAATGTTTCTTGCATGGATAAACATGAGACTCATTTGAGTCTACACGTTACTGATATTAGACATGAGACTAGTCATTTATTATGACTAGTCTCATGTCTAATATCAGTGGTGGAATCAATGATCCAACTTCAAAACTTAATTCTGTCAATTCAGTCGTTAACAAGTTTTTCATTAATTGAAAGTATAATTATAGTCCTGGCTGGAATATTATTTTCTACTAATGGTTCAACAGTGACCCAAATAGTACAGATATCGATGGCATGATCAACTTGCTTAGTTACCTTTCCATTAAACCAATATCTTATCAAGATGTAAATATTTACATTTAACGAGTATAGGTATGGTACCTAGATAACAATACTAATGTTGGGAAAGGTTCAAGGTTGCGTGATATAAATGATCACTACGCTTTTTTTATGGCCCCCATTTTTTAATCTTTTTAGGGTTCCGTACCTCAAAAAGAAAAAACAGAACTCAAACTCAAAGCATTTATTTCAATTAAACCATTTACAGGCACTTTTGAATTGTCAATGAGTCGGTCAGCTAGTCAAGTGGAAAGTGGAAGCTATTTGCCCATTCCAAAACGTAGGTCTCTATGGAGAAGGACAGGCAAGAAACTCCAAGAACACTCTTTTAAATCAAGAGGTTACAAAATCCTGGGTACATTATTCTTGTCGCTTCTATATGTAAGAACAATGTAAAAAACAAAAAAAAAATATTAAAAAAAAAACAATTCAAAATATAAGATTAAAAGATTACAAAATAAGCCCTGGCAGTTAAGAGTTAAGAGATGACCAGCCTCAACTGACGGCGCCCGTTCACGAACATGACGCGTGGATCAGCACCATCCAGCTCAACCACTTTGTAGGGAACCGAATGATCCAACACACGCGTCACCATCAGCGAGACATTTAAGTGAGCATTACATACTCTCAACTGCCAGGCTTTTTTTAAGTCAACATACATAATAACATAATAAACGGCTCCATGGTACTCACAGAACCCTTATCTATAGGACCACTCGTGTGTCCTGTCTGTCTGTCCGTCACAATTTGCTCCAAATCTACTGCGTCGTTTAATTTGGTACACATATCAATTTCTGTAACCCAAAAATGGACGTATAACGTAAATGAAAACATTTTTGAAAATGGAGGTTACTTTTGGGGGGAAAATTAAAAAAAAAGTTATCCAATCCGTGTGACATATAAAATGAAAGGGCTTGTTGCAAGGATTTCAGACATATTTTTGTACAATTTTAAAATAAATAGATTCTTTTTAAATTGGAAAATTTTTTTTCTTTGGAAAAATTTTCTTTGGAAAATTGGCCATTATCTTCGAAACTACTGACCTAAAGTTTAAAAATATATATATATAAAAAAATATATATATAAAAGTTTAAATAAATATATATATATATATAGTTCTTTAGAGATTAACTACGATAATATGGCCCACCTCTCCAAATTTCAAAACGTTTGAAAATTTTGACAAAGCGTCGCCAAGACTTAGACAAAAACAAATCCACAGATTTTTTGCTCGACTACTGGCGTCATTAATCGAAGTCGCTCATTATTATTAGTATGGAGCTGCACTGACGTACTCTATGAAAACGACACGTGCGTTGTGTTGCGCGATCGGCTAGTTATGATTAGTTGACCAACAAATCTGGTAATAAGTGAGATATTACGAGTACTGATTGCACAAAAACTATAAATAAATTCGACGAATACGAAGATGAATACTTACAACTACATACAAACTCTTCCGTAAGAATGTGTCTACACACATTGAAACAGTAATTTGGAGGGGCGAGCCATGCTAACGTAGTTTATCTCTACTTATAGATTACACGATAACCTATATGAAGTCTTGATGGTCTTAAAATAACATGGTTGGTAAATCTCTCAATATTTTGCGTACAAATTTAAATTTGCAGTTGGAATGTATGAGGGAACATGTTTTTCAACTACAATGTTAAGTTTGTTCTTAGGATAAATTCATCCTAAATACGGAACTCTTCATTGTGCGATCATTGGTCGACAGAGAAAAGGAGATACAAGTTAGCACACTAGAACTTGAATTTTTTTGGCACGGACAGAACGATTGCAGGGAGCTGAAGTGTGCAGTTGTCAGGTTAAGTGGCTGAATTGCAAAGGCAGCGTAGACAGCCTGGCAACACTGCCTTGTTAATTAACGTCGCATCGCAGTTATCTTATTCGTATGGTGCTTCGTTCTTTTTCGTAAAACTTTGCAGATATTTTGCCAACGCCTCTTGAGCAATTCGCGGGACTTATTCAGTTATGCGAAAGAAGTTGGTCTATAACGACTGTTTGTTACTTTTCAACACATTTGCTAAAAAAATGCATTTACGAAGCCTGTATAGATTGTTTGAAAGTTAAAAATTACGCACCACACAACGGAATGTGCGGTAAAATAGGTACTCTCACCTAAGTACATGTTTTACCGCATACTCCGTTGTATAGCGCCGTGCGTATCCGGTACAGTTTTTTTAATTTTCACAAAAATATACAAATTCCACCAAGGAGTTTCACATTACGAGAATAAATAAGCTGAATGATCGAACCTCCTTGGAAGCGCGTTTGCTCAATACGTTTATCTCACTTTATTATTAAAGAGAAAATGAGACGAAAGATGTAGTACTAATTTTCACCACGCGCACGTGACACTATTTGCAAATTCGCGCCTTTTTCACATTAGAAACGTCAAAGATTGTTGCGACTATCCGACTGATATTTATAAACAAAATAGGTAATAATATCAGTTCAAGTGTGAGTTCAAGCTTTCACTGTTCTGAGGTTCAAGCGAGGAATCCGATATTACCAATATAGAAGCAACTCCACCTCCATGGTATCTTGCCGACAAAATCGCGAGAGCGCGATTTACAATGATTTTATAACATGGAAGACTCGAAGAAATACTCAATCATTCTCTGAAAATGTTTTGATGGCTTGTTTCACTACCTATTGTACTGTTTTCTTGCAAATGTGTTGAAAAACGTTGTATGACACACGTGCGGAAATTGGTATTTACTAACTCGTAACTATGGTAAGCCCTCGACTTAAAAACAAACTTATCGCACTAGTATCATAAATAACTATTATTTATTTATGCTGCAGTTTATATAAAGAACGCACGATGTAAGAGAAAATACCTTGAAAGTATTTCTCCATCTGACCTGCACCCTATTGAATCAAGCTTGAATAGGCCTTCGCGAATTTTATTAAATTACCGACGGTCGTCTGCTTTGAAGTCACAATCATGTTATATCCCCTTTCTCGCCATATAAAACTAATCCAACTACCTAAGTACCTACGCACTTTGCTGATATTAACTTTTTAATAAAAATATTTCAAAACTCCGATTGCACGCTGGTAGTAGGTAATTAGCACGTCTTTATAATTATGTGGGCGTCCAAGCAAAAAGGGTCCAGTAGTGGGGATTGAGTTAAGACTAGATTCGGTATCTAGAATAGTCAATTTATAATAAGGATAAAAAAAAATATTCAAAAACTGTATTTTTTTCAAATCAGACATTTGAAGTTGAAACTCTGAAAAAGCTTGATTTGAGAAAAGCTATATGAGCTTGTGGATAATTGAGCATTATTTAATAATCAATTAAAATCGCAAACACAGACTTCATCATCACGTGAATGTCGAGGCGATCCAGCTCCTTGACATCACTGAATTAGTGCGAAGACTAAAAAGGGTAAAACCTTTTGAGTTAGTTTACTGCAGTGTGAGTGAACTTAAACTGTAGTGCAAGTGCTGACTAAAGAACACGAGAACTAAGTGTATTCCCCTTAACATAAAGTGAATAAGAAAGACGTTATTGGACGATTTCTTAATTTTATATTTACTTAGCAGTTTAGGTTATATTTAAATTACTTAATAGCGAAAAGGCTAGCTAGATCGTAATGTGAATAAAGTATCACCAGCAGAAATACTTTATAAAAAAAATAAAAAAAAAATCGCGAAATGCAATGTTATTACCCAACTTTACAAAACTTTACAAATCTCGGAAACTAAATGCCGAGAACTGGATATACACAAATATAAATATTTAATCAAATATTACGCGCGATTGGATTCTCTTACCGGAATGAATAATGAGTTATGAATTATTGATGCGTCCCTTGACGATTGACTTTTTCCGATTTTCTGTGGAAAAACTTAAGATTAAAATTATCCCACAAAAGTGTTTACAAACACAAATATGTAGGTAAGGGTACAGTACTGAAATCAGCAAAATCATAATAATGAGGATGATACTAAAAGATTTTAGTTAGGAAGTAAATGAAGTCCCTCGAAGGTACAGGGTTATGCAGTGATTGAGAATATTGTTGCAATGTGCTTTCAGTTTCCTGCTTGACATGCAAGCATCTTTTTAAGGTGTTTACGCAGCTGTAGCCCGCGATATTCAAAGATTACGTTTTCTGACATTTGCAGGTCAGTGTCAGGTCGTATCTTGATCAAAATATGATTCGCGAATATAACAGATAATATGTATAATTTACAGAATTAATAATTAGAATTATTCATACTTAACTTTAAGTTACATATTAAGTATGTTCCATTGAATGACTTTTTCATGAAATCATGACAATGGGGAACAAAACTTAGAGAGATGTATTAATGATCCTAATGATTAATTATGTTACGCCTAAATATCGACTCTGTTGAAAGGGTGTAGCATCATCATGATTTTTTTAGTAAAATCTGCATGTGTAGGTAATAAAACTTCGATAGCGGCTGTTCCGCGGTAAATTGACATAATCTAAAACACTGACAAGCCTGTTTTGCACGTCACATGGTTTCCTATTATATAAAGTACTAACCTACTTCTTTATTTATTCATGAACGAAAGCGTTGAAGAAAAACGAAGGGAATCTAAGTACCTATAGTGAGATAAATCAGGAAAATTGCTTTTCAGTCAGCTTGTTTATGTTTATAAGTGACAGTAGAACAGTAAAGTTAAGCCAATTGAGTAGTATTGCTGCGAGGGTTTTTTACATTTTCCATCATACGAGGGCTGCACTAAAAGTATCGGGAATGGAATATTTCCACTGTTCCTGTCATATTAAAATCTTTTTAATTGAAAACTTCTTGGTTTTAAAAATAGAATACCATTTATTTATTTAAAAAAAGATTCTCGGTCTTGTTACAAGGTTTTGTCAAACTTGTTTAGTCGTTGAGAAAATGGAATTGACTCGAGAAAATTCAAGAGCGATGATTTATTATGACTTTCGAACTGATTTAACACAAAAACAGTGTGTTGACCGGATGATTTCTGCATTTGGTGATGAAGCCCCATCCAAAACCACAATTTATCGCTGGTTTGCTGAATTTCAACGTGGACGTGTCAAGCTCAGTGATGATCCCCGTCAAGGTCGTCCAAAAACTGCAGTCACCCAAGAAAACGTTGATGCTGTGCGTAAGCTGATTGAGAAAGATCGACATGTGACATACCGCGAAATTCAGGCAACTTTAGACATTGGCATGAGTCAAATACAAATAATCTTGCATGAACAATTAGGTGTAAAAAAGTTGTTTACCCGATGGATACCGCATTCGCTCTGTGAAGAGCAAAAAGCGGCTCGCGTTACTTGGTGCGTCAGAACTCTCGAAAGATTCCACGCAGGATCCTCAAATGCTGTATACAACATTGTATCAGGTGACGAATCCTGGATATACGCGTACGAACCCGAAACAAAAAACCAGTCACGAGTTTGGGTGTTCGAAAATGAGTTAAATCCAACAAAAATTGTTCGTTCACGGAGTGTTGCAAAAAGAATGGTGGGCACGTTTGTCTCCAAAACCGGCCATGTTACGACTATTCCTCTTGAGGGACAAAGAACGGTTAATGCAGAATGGTATGCTAGCATTTGTTTGCCACAGGTCGTTTCTGAACTCCGTAAAGAGAACTGCAACCGCCGCATCATCCTCCATCACGACAATGCGAGTTCTCACACCGCGCACAGGACAAAAGAGTTTTTAGAGCAAGAAAACATAGAATTATTAGACCATCCGCCGTACAGCCCCGACCTAAGCCCTAATGATTTCTATACTTTCCCTAAAATAAAGAATAAATTGCGTGGACAGAGATTTTCATCACCTGAAGAAGCTAAGACGCCTACAAAACGGCCATTTTGGAGACCCCAACTTCCGAATGGAATGGTTGCTTCAATGATTGGTTCCATCGTATGGAAAAATGTGTCAAATTTCGCGGAGAATACTTCGAAAAGCAATAAATAGATTTTTAAATAGTAATGTTGTGTCACTTCCTTGATTCCCGAAATTTTCAGTGCCGCCCTCGTAAAGATGAATAGAACGATAAACAGCCCTCTTTCCTTTTTTAAAAACTAGCTGACTCGATAGACGTTGTCTTGTCCAAACAGTAGTTCATACAAAAATCCCATAGAAAAGATTCAGATGTTACCGAATTTAAAAAAAATCCGGGAAACTTTTACAATTTTTCTTTCCATAAAAACGTAATTCAGACAAGCCGAAAGACGTCCACTGCTGGACATAGGCCTGCCCCAATGGGGGGGGGGGGGGGGGGGTTGGCGATCGCAGTATGGTGTTAAAATGCATAGAGAACGCTGTTGCCCATTCTCTAGTTTTTTTTTTTTTTGGGTGGGAAATTATCAAATAAGTTCTCCCACTCTGGGCGGAGTGTCATGTGTCGTGCATGTCAGACTTTTACTGACTAAAACCCACCCGTGTTCCTACACATGCACTTGTGTGCCAGGGCCACGTTATCCCTTTCGGACAAATTCGCAACCCTGGCAGGATTCTCTAGGAAGTCCCTTAGTCGCCTTTTACGACACCCACGGGAAGAAATAGGATGGTGCTATTCTTTACGTCCGGCACCACACGGAACTCAAGGGCGTATTCAGATTATTACGAACATTTTAAAACAAAAAATTGTAAATCGCTCCAGCCGTTCTCAACTCTATACTCCATAGGTTTAGGTAGTTAAATAAAGGTAAACAAATCATAAAAAGGGTTTTTATAGATGAAACTTTCTTGTTTAAAAATACGTTGTAACTTACAATCGTTTTTTTTTTGTTTGTATTATTACGATAGTTTCCTAAACTTTATCATTTATTCTTATACTACTCTTCGTAGATGTAATTGCTTGAGCACAATTATTTAGTTAGATTTACATATTACTATATTATTCTATAATCTGCCTATTGTAAAGAGCCCAAAAAGACATGTTCTCTAAACGTCAACGAAATAAAACGTTGTTAAATTGAAGAGTACAACTGTGACGTAGCGTGCCAACTGAAGTGCCAGGTATTACGTTTAGTCGGTTACTTGACAGCTTTCTCGTCACGTCGGTTTTTTTGTTTACCTTTATTTAACTACCTAAACCAACGGAATATAGTGATGCTCATCTCATTTTTAGGGTTCCATAGTCAACATGGAACCCATATACTAGTTTCTCCATGTCCGTATGTCTGTCCCCGGTTTAGCTCAGATACTCTAAGAACTACAAAGCTGTAATTTGGCATGGGTATACATATTAATGACGCCGACAAAATGGTAAAATAAAATCATGAAAAAAAAAATTGTTGTCTACTTCTTTTGCACGTAAACTGGGGATGATTTTTTTTTCTCGTCTGTCCTATGGTGTGGGGTTTCGTTGGATAGGCCATTCAAAAATATTGCGGGTGTGTGAAACCCATTTTTCGATGCAGGAATCCGTTTGCGTAACATTAACTATTAGCTTTAAAGTGATACTTTTTGTGTTAGAGTCAAGTATCTTTCCCCGCCAACTAAATGCTTGTTTTTGGATAGGTGAACAAATTCACGGCAGTAGTATATAATATAATTACTTAAAATAATTTAAGTAGGCTAATAATTACAAGTTAACGAGTAATAGTCGACATGTTTTCAACTACAATGTTAAGTTTATTCTTGGGATAAATTCATTCCAACTCCGGAACCCTTCATTGTGCTTGGTGCGCCACGCACTTGGCCGGTTTTTTTATTTTTATAAATACACACGAGAATCTTAGAAAACTATACATCACATCATTTTTGCTTATTATCTACTACTATTACGGATTTCAGTAGTCATTGTTTTAGAGTATAACGCGAAAAAAGGTTGAATTATATTGTTCTGGTTTACGGACTGGCCATCTGTAGATCAGTAAAATAATAATTATGTAATTTAAAAGAAGATAGAATTTAATTTATTTTATTTCCGACTGTCTTTTGTTTTTTTTTTCGCCTGCGAGCTTTGTTAATTTTATAAATTTGGACGTGTTACTTGGCACATTTCACATTGTGGACCATTGTAGTGTAACGAAATGGTTATCGGATCGTTAGAGGAATACGGTTGGCAGTACACAAAACTGTGAGTACCTAAAAATAATTTCTACTCATACCAAGCTCAACCTATCAATTCACCTGCGATTTATTTTTATGTGTTCGGATATATTTACCCAAGATCGTTCTATGGACGTCAATCGAGAGATGATCAATGCTTCACGTGATTCAATATTTCAGTTCTAGTAACAGAATATGAAAATATTTTTTGTGTACCTATAGTACGTGTTAAATTAAGAACGTCATATGGGTAGTAAGTACTGTTTCATAGACTTCGGAAAGGCCAAATAAATTTAATAGAATTTGAATGAAATAGTCAAAACAAATAAATTGTTTAGACAGTTCATCAAAGTATGCTAAATCCTATTAGATTGTTTTTGTTTGATTATCGCTTGAATCTGTGATTAAGAAAATACTCGCACCTTCGTTACCTTCTTATAAAAATTACAAGTTTTCTGCCTATTCATTTAACCATCATTTTTAATCTATGATCCGTTCTCACTTTACTAATTTCTCAGAAGTACATAAAATTGAATACATTTTTTTACTCATGACGGCCCAGTGGTTAAGGTCTCGCCTCTCCTGAACGAGGTTGTGGTGTTCAAATCCGGGCAAGTACCAATGTGAGTTATTCAATTCATATGTACTTTCTGAGTTTATCTTGGACGTTACTACATGGGTAAAGAAAAAACTTCGTGAGGAAACCTGGACTTATAGTTAATATAAATCTAAAATCCCCAACCCGTCTTGAGCAAGGGTGGTGATCATCGTTCATGCCTTCTCTGTATGAGAAGAGAACATTGTCCTGTATTAGGACTGTTAAAGGCTGAAGTGAATAAATTGCTGACTCCCTTAATTAGGTAGCCTACTGTTCCATAAAGGTTTTCAAACTAGGTACGTTTTCAGATTATGGTCCCATTGTCACCAAGTTCCGTGTGGTGCCGGACGTAAAGAATAGCACCACCCTATTTCTTCCCGTCGGTGTCGTAAAAGGAGACTAAGGGACTTACTAGAGAATGGGCAGCAGCGTTCTCTATGCATTTTAACACCATACTAGCGTGGCGATTATGGCAACCCCCCCCCCCCCCCCCCAACGCCTTTTGGGGGACGCCTATGTCCAGCAGTGGACGTCTTTCGGCTGAAATTATTATTTATTATTTGTCACCAAGTCAGAATCTGATTCCATGGAAATCGAAGGAACTCTTCAAATTTTATTATATAAATATGTATTTTTTATGGTAAATCGTGCATTTGCTCTCAGAAGTGAAGTGGAACTGATGATAAAGACCACAGATGGCCACCGAATCTTCTTAATATTAAGTATTTAACGGGTTGCGATTCGATTAGGTACTTTAATATGGTTGCTAAGCAATTTATGCTCGTCACAATGCATATGGTAAGTGGCAGTTTTCTTGGTTCGTACCACGAGAACTCCTCAATTTTGTAAAAGGTGATGACATTGACAGTGAGTCAATGAGCAGTTGAAATTAGGCTATTATTATTTAGATAAATTACAAACTGACCCACTAAAAAGTAAAAAATAAAAATCTTGAAAAAAAGCAACCGACTTCCAAAAAAACACTACAAAGTGAAAATTAACTTTAATTTTGGAAGTCGGTGGCAAAAAACTAAAATACAGATCCAAAGACACCGACTTCCGACATTATAGTTATTTTTCACTTTGTAGTGTTTTTTTGGAAGTTGGTGGTTTCTTTTTAAGTTTTTAATCAAGATAATCTTTGATTGACAGCTCAAGCTCATCATATGGGAAGTGCATACCTACATATACTATGTGATCGTACATCTTTATATCTGATCTATAGTGTAGTTTTCTGACTTTGTTAACGATTGTGTATTGCTTCTGCCACCTCTAGAGTTGCGCCAATAAATAAATTAGGTTTTAGTTTACAGACGTCACTCGTCAGTAAACTAAAACCTATTTTTTTTTAATATGGTGCATAATCTATGATTTATTTTCATTGTGGTCTATTTTCGGAACAAATAATATTTTTTTGCCTTTTAGCTAGTGTTTTTAGGGTTCCGTAGTCAACAAGGAACCCTTATAGTTACGTCATGTCTGTCTGTCCGCGGCTTAGCTCAGAGATTCTTTGTATTAGAAAGCTGTAATTTGGCATGGATATACATACTAATCACGACGACAAAGTGATTGAATAAAATCTTAATTTTTTTCTTTTTTAAGGTACCGGTCCTACCTGTGGTTCCTACACGTAAAGTTGCAATGTTTTATTTTTCTCGCCTGTCCCATTGTGTGCCCTATCGTTGGAAAGGTCGTTCAAAAATATTGCGAGTGTGTGTAAACCATTTTTCGATTTAGCGATCCATTTGCGAAATATTAAGCTTTAAAATGCAAATTTTTGTGAGTCAAGTGCCCTGCCAGCTAAGTGGTTATTGTTTTACGATATGTGAAAAAAATCACGGCTGTTGTTTATATAACGAAGTTAGAAGAAAACTACCACAGCTATGTAGGCTTTACAAGTTAACGAGTAGTCGACCAAATTACATTTGCAGTTGGAATGTATGCGAGAACATGTGTTTCAACTGCAATGTTAACTTTGTCCTTGGGATAAATTCATCCCAACTACGGAACCCTTCATTGTGCGTGGTGCGACACGCACTTGGCCGGTTTATTAAGGACTGCTGAATGCAACCATTGCCACAACGATACCACTCGACAAGGTCACACTCACAAGTTTTGGGTTAAAAGATAAGCGCTTAAAATTGAATGAATTTATTATTTTTAAATCGTTTAAGACTTCAATAATTATATCCTTAGTTATCTAATCCCATTCATACATTCTCTCATAGAAACTCATTCGTACAGTTTTTGCATCCACTCGAAGTTAATCATGACTCCAGATAGCGTAGGCTCTGACCAGCACCATCATCTATCACATCGAGCATGATGTCGCGGTATCGTCTATGGTAAAAGATCCGGTCATCGTCATCCAGACCGCCATAGTTTGAAAAGCCATTCTCTGTGATGTGCACCGTAGGATTGTTGTAATCCTCCCTGATCTTGGTCATATAATTTTGTAGGAGCCCCATGGAACAACCTGTAGTAAATAGCGACTAGTTATAAGGAATCAGTTTCAAGTCTGATCTTTTGCTTTTTTAGAACATCAAGAAAGTACCTTTAGAAAACCCGACACAGCACATTCCTAGTCATCAGGTTGATGGTGTACATTACCGATAGTCGTCGTATAATAACGGAATGCACCTATACACCAAATTAGTCGAATAGTGATTTAGACCAAAGAAATCAGATGTCCTTAAGATATATTCCACTTCTTCCGGTGTGAAGTCAGGCAACCGTGATCTGAAGAAACCCTGTTCTGCACTTTTAGCTGCTACTTTAGACTTTCTAAGTCAGGTAGAAAGTCTCCGATGTCGGAAAATATCGGATGAGCATAAATGCCCAATGAAATAAACAATATCAGCATTATAGTCATTCCGTTTTTTTCTTTGCGTTATGTTTACCGCAAATAAACGTATTTTCTTTTTTCTTTGTATACAATTAAATAGTGCCGACCATACAGTGACTAAATATTTGTAATGGGTTTAATTTTCATACCTCAAACTTATTACGTTCATCGGCCAACCTCAATATTATATACTGTTTCTGGTTCAAAGAATTCTGCGCTGAGAGCTATAAAGATAGATCCATTATTATTATTATATCCATTATATATATTATTTTGGTCTAAATTCTTGGTCATAAACATGGTAAGCTTGGCGTGTGCCCATCACAATGTTCTTGGCACACATATATTCAGCTATACGTTTGATATTCACTCTGGGTGCTTTAGTATCCGCTACGTAACCTTGATAGCAGATCTCCCTTGGTTCATTTATTGTAATCCAATATTTAACTCTATCGCCGTACAGTCCTTAAACGATGCGCGCATAACCCGCGAACCACTCGCATATCTCCGGGTTGGCTCACCCTGCCAAGTCACCATTCGGTTCAAAGTTGTATTTAAGCAATTCGTCAATTAAGTTGCTGTAATATTGAGCTCCAGCTTTGTTTATATGATGGGGAAATGTGGTGCGTAAAATGGGAGACCATGATAAAGAAAATCTGTTAAATCTATTCCTAATTCCCTCATCTCAAAATCTCATTTGTATTTGTTATATGAGTCACCTGCGACGTCTCCATTTGAGCAGTCGAACTAGGTTCAGTGTGAGTCATATAATTCCAAATGTTTTCCGATTTACCTGAAAACAATTGTTTAATGGTTAATTTATTGTTGCACATAAATTATTATTTACTATGAACATAATTTACATAATTGATTGATATCCTTACCGTCTGCATCCCAGCCTCCTTCGATTTGGTATGCTGCAGTAGGTGTTGCAAACAGAACACACAGTTGAGTTGTCTTGCCTTCAAATAAAGTAAATAATAATACTATTCTGGACACAAATATAGATGCGATATAAACATTAGGTAGATATAATGAAACGGAAAATAGAGTCAGAAGCCTGTCTGCAAGGGATATCGTGGCCCTGGCACACAGGCATCTGAAGGAACACGGTGGGTTTTAGTCAGTATAAGTCTGACACTCCCTCCCGCTCCACCCAGAGCGGGAGAAGTTATTTGATAATTCCCCACCCAAAAAAAAAAAAAGAAAGAATAACCCTTTAGGTACATACTTACACAAAGGCTTAACTTAGCCAAAGATTTTAGCAGCATCCTATGTTCGCTTAGCCGACAGACTGACAACAAAAAAGCAATCGTTAAACATATACAGGGTGGAATTTTGTAATGCCACCTGGAGGGAAAGTACTCTTAATACCGCAGATAGAAAGTTTTACTCAAAGGAAACATTCCTTTATTTTTGAATAGAAAGCAAACTGCATTCAAAGATTTTCGAAAATTCTCTTCTCCCACACCCGGGAATCGAACCGGCTAAAATCTGAAAAAATTATACCCTGTACTTTTATTGCATCGATCGTTAGGGTCAATTATAACGATGAAATCTCTCTAACAAACATGATAAATTAAATGAAAGGAAAACCAGGAAATCTTAAATTAATTTAATTATTTACAAAAAATGGTAAACTGACTAATTAGTTGCTCGAAATGGGCTCCATTCTCTTGGATACACAAATTTATTATTTTAACGAATTCATTTCTAGTAACCTTTAATAAAGTGTTGTGGTGAATATTATAAATCGTATTCTGAACTTCAACTCTCAACTCGTTGTCATTCGCATAAGATTTCATGTAAATTTGATTTTTTACATATCCCCACAAAAAAAAATCTAATGGGGTGAGATCTGGCGATCTCGCAGGCCATCTGATTGTGCCGTTTGTACCAATCCAGGTATTAAAATGGTTATTAATGTAGGCAGTAGTGATTCTGCTGTTATGTGCTGGAGCACCATCTTGCTGTAGAATTATTTGGTTTCGCTCTTCCTCGGGGAAACCATTTAACTCGTTTCTTAAGAGATCCAGTATTTCAATATACTTGACAGTGTTTAAATGACCTTCGTACACGTGGACTAACACTACATTATTTCTCATAATTCCGCACCAAACGTTGAAAGAAAATCTTACTTGATTGTTAGTTTCATGAACACGAACAGGATTCACTCGAGACCAATAATGGTTATTGCGGTGATTGTACATGCCATTATTGCTGAAGTTGGTTTCGTCAGACCATACAATGTTACTCAAAAAATTAGGGTTTCGGTCAATTTGTCCAAGCATGTTTTCACAAAATTGTAATCGTCTGTCACGATCCCAATATGCAATTTTTGCACCAACCGACCTTCACGATAGCATTTATACTTATACTTTTTCAGCACTTTAAGTACGCGAGTGTGGGTTGTTCCTAATTCATCGGCAGCATCTCTACTTGAAGCCTTTGGAAATGATTCAAAGTATGTTAAAACATCTAGTTCAAAATCGAAATAGTTTTGCTGAATAGTTTGCCGTCTCTTCTTGAAACCACCCGTATTCTTTAAATTTTCTACCATTCTTTTCAATACGAACCGAATTGGTGCCTGTCGGTCTTGACTCTTGATATCTCTCTCCATACCACCGCAGAGCTAGATTCACGTTTTTGTTATTTAAAAAATAAGCTTCCATTAAATCAAACTGTTCTTGATAAGCCATTTTCACCGTGAGACAAAATGTGAAATGAGTTGTAAAAACAATCAAATGTGAATAACAACTATGACAATCTAATTTTCAAATTTGAATCTAACATTCCATATTTAAATTACCTCATACACGCAGCTACGAGTATGTCGCAAAGGAGTTTGCATTACAAAAGATGGATGTTAGTTAAAGAGCTTTAACTTGACTCATTGAATTTGTAACTTCAGATTTCCTGGTTTTCCTTTCATTTAATTTATCATGTTTGTTAGAGAGATTTCATCCTTATAATTGACCCTAATGATCGATGCAATAAAAGTACAGGGTATAATTTTTTCAGATTTTAGCCGGTTCGATTCCCGGGTGTGGGAGAAGAGAATTTTCGAAAATCTTTGAATGCAGTTTGCTTTCTATTCAAAAATAAAGGAATGTTTCCTTTCAGTAAAATTTTCTATCTGCAGTATTAAGAGTACTTTCCCTCCAGGTGGCATTACAAAATTCCACCCTGTATATTGAAGATATCTTTATCTGGGTGTCGGGTGCCAAATATAAATTTTGGTTTAGATAAACAGTTGGTTTGCAAACGCCAATCTCGATAACTATCAAAGTTGTTTTTTGTAGCACAGCTCCTTGTGAGAGCTCTTGTCCGGAGAACCATAACTTTTCTACCACAAATAGGTTTATAGATATGTCCCGATTATACGAGTAAGCCCTATAAATGAACATAACATTTACTGAATATTAATTACCCTGATTACCTACTTGGTGTTATCTTTCTAAACCAATTGCAAGCAATAGATGTGTGTAATATGTAATGTTTCGTGTAATTTAATGAAATGTGAATAGTTTGGACGGTATTCAAACTGAATGCGAATCCTGTATGTGCTGTACTGCAAGAGCCTTTGTGTTCGCACTAAAAACCGACAGCTGATGGATCAGCGCGAGCGTTACATGTAATGCTCGTTCCGGCGTCCACACGCAGAATTCGAGTTATATTACACGTTACATTATTGGACATACCGTTCAAAAAGTGAGTGAAGTTTTCAATCTTATCAATCGATAAAATAAAGAGTTCCTTATTTTGCCGCGTCTAACCTTAAAATGCTCTTTTTCCAGTGGGAGGAATCGTTGATAAAACATAAACTGTATGAATCCATAAAAATCTACAGCTAATCTACAGCAGCTCTGTTAATTCTATAGTGATGGGCTGGGCTCACTAGCTTTGTGAAATTTCGGTTACAGGCATCGTAAATATGATTAGTTATAAATAATAACCGTAATTTGTTTATTTATGAATGTAAGCGTGAAACAAAAAAGTTTTGTCAATTCAGTCGTATTGCCCCAAAACTATGATTTCCATCATAAAGATGAATAGTCTGATAAACACCCAACACCCATCCGCTACCCGCTAATTTTATAAATTTATACAAGGGTCGTTCGAGATTAGGTAGCTATATAGGAGACTGTAAAGTTGTTACCTTCTTTAAGAAAAGAGGTAGCAGTAAATGTGAAATGCATCACTAAACGTTGTACCATCGCGCTGCTTCGGTAGCCATTTTAGTGACGCTGTAAAGACATTTTAGTTTGATTTTCGTTTGGTGTTACATATTTGTTACTTATGTAAATTCCGTTCCTACACTTTTCGGTCTACTTCAATCAATGTTATAGCTATTTATGTGCGAATTGCACTTATCAGTTGGAAAAACTATAGGGTAACTATGTTTTTTTTTTTTATCGCATTAGGTATTGGTTAATTTGTTACTTGTATTTTTTTAACGTTGAGACTTGTTTATGAAAATGTTTTTGCGATTTTTGACCTTTGTTCTGTTCTGAGTTGTTTTTGTTTTGTTTTGTAGCGGCCAGTCTATAAAAACCGGCCAGGTGCGTGTCGGACCACGAACAATGAAGGGTTTCGTAGTTGGGATGAATTTATCACTAAAACTAACTTAACATTGTATAGTTGAGAAACATGTTCGCACACATCGTTATACATCACGGTCAATTCTCCAACTGCAAATTTAAGTTGGTCGACTATTACTCGTTAACTTGTAAAGCCTACTTAGCTGTGATAGTTTTCCTTTTAATTTCGTTATAATACTCACCAAAAAAGTCTAAGCAACACGCATCATTTACAGAAACTACATGTTTTATTAATTGATACTTTTTTTCTTCTTAACTAAATACTTACAATCTTTTTGTTCTCGGAAACAGATACTGGCTAATTTAAAAAATATAAACATTTCGATTGTGTTTTGTTTTCATTAAAATAAAAGCTAATTATTTTTTCCCGATTTCATGTGCTTTCGTTGCTCGATTTGGTATTTATCTCACTTTTATCATTATGACTATATACAGTTTTTGAAAAAATGAGTTGTGAGTAATTTTTTTATGTCATGGAGCGACGCCAATTAATTGCTCATGAAATGCAGAGAGCTGTAGGAATGTTACAAGCGGGAGAAATCAGCCCCAGGTATCTCGGCATTTTGGTGTCAATAGGAGCGTCATTTGCCGTCTTTGGCAGCGTTACGTTAATATAGGGGATCCCGCTGAGCAGCACCCAGGACGTGGAAGGAGTACAACTGCTCGACAGGACCGATACATACTCGCACCTACAGTCTGTTGTCAACATTATCTGACCCACCCTAAAAACAAACGAATTTGGACCCTCTGCCTGTAACATTAAGGTTTCTTCAATTTATATGAGCTTATCAGACAAGTGCTCGAGGACTCGATGAACAAATACAATAACAATACAGACACGCGGTACACATGAATTTCTGTGACCCAAACACGGACGTGTAACGTAAATAGATGAATTTTGAATATGAGGGTCACTTTTTGGGGCAAATTAATAAATTAAACAAAAGTTTTACAAACTATACGGCATGACATATCAAATGAAATGGCTTGTTGTAAGTACCTCAAACATATTTTTTTATAATTTTAAAATAAATCGTTTTAAAATTATTTTTGACCATTCCCCCCCCCCCCCCTTGCCTCCGTACTACTGAGTCTACAATTTTGAAAAAAATACAGAAAAAAGTTCTTTACTTATAGATTAGGAAACATAATAGTCTATAGTCTTAAAATAACATGGTAAATCACTCAATATTGTGCGTACAACATTTGCAGTTGAAATGTATGGGGAAACATGTTTTTCATCTACAATGTTTAGTTTGTTCTTGAGATAAAGTCATCCCAACTTTAGCCGGGTTTTTTTACGTGTTGTCTGAAAATGGGCACTTTGATCCCTGGCCTTCCATAATCTACACGTGACTCCTTTGATTATTTATTCCTGGGTATGAGTAAACCTAATAATTTTTGTTTCGTATGTCTGTAACTAAGTTCCTTTTCATCCTGTGGAAATCCTCATTGGTCTCCCAGTGATGTGGTGTGAGTGAGTGAGTGTAACAACACAATGTCCGTTAGAATTATAAAACCATAACCTTGATTACTTCATCATTCATCATCATTTCAGCCAAAAGACGTCCACTGCTGGACATAGGCCTCCCCCTAAGGGGGGGTGTTTGCCATAATCGCCACGCTTAGAAGGCGGGTTGGCGATCGCAGTATGATGTTAAAATGCATAGAGAACGCTGCTGCCCATTCTCTAGTAAGTCCCTTAGTCGCCTTTTACGACACCCACGGGAAGAAATAGGGTGGTGCTATTCTTTACGTCCGGCACCACACGGAGTTGATTACTTACTCATCGGTTATTCTTCGTGAATCGATAGATTTTATAAAGGTCATGGAACTTTTGAACACAAGGTAGGCCGGAGGCTCTCTTAGTTTTCATTCCTTGGTGTGAATTCGGAGTCATATAAGGTAAAATCAATAACGTCTAGACATCTCTCTTTACTAAGCCATAAAGTCGTGTACATGACAGCAATTCTACCAAATTTTGTACGTGCGTGAACAGCGCTTTGGTCAATTGGGTGTAGGTTTGTGATATTTGGCCGCAAGTGCGGCTGCCAACTTTGAGATGCTGAATTGAAGTTTCATCCACTTCTGAAACCTGCAGTTATTTCAATTTTACATCGGACAAGCTAGGCAAATGGCTTGAGGATTGAGACTTGAGCATGCTGACGGATTTCAAGGGAATTTTGAAAAGGAGGAAAATTCGCATTGTTACTGGATTATGTGACAATACGGATGTATGACGGAACATAGAAAATCTTTTTCAATTAAAATCTAAAACGACACTCGGCCAGTCGCAATCACAGATAGTTCAAAATACATTTATTTCAAATGAGTATCTGATCACAACATGTGTTAAACTAGTGTCCTTCCGGCCGCCATGGCCCACGCACAATGGTCCACATGAAGGACTAAGTGCGGAAACCAAACCCTCTAACATAGAACATAGAGTGTCCTTCCGACTCCTTCGTCGTTAGACATGACGGTTGCGCGCGCGTGCGCAGCGTCTCCTTGTACATGAAGGCAGACTTGCAAGGAGTGCACGTTCGCTCACAGATCGAACCGCTCACTCAAACGCAAACAAGTGACATAGGTTTTTAATCAAATGGAAGTAGTGTTATTGTAAAAACTTATTTGATGATGATGTGATTTATCAAAGTGTTACCTGGTAAGTAACTCTTAATGAAATAATATAACTATGAACCTAATAATTGGATTTAAAAACTGATGTAGGTATATCCTTGCATCCACTCGAAGTTATCCATAAGGCTCTAGACAGAGTGACCTCTTATGTCGGAATCCTCGACAATCGCGTCGGGCATGGCGCTTTGGTATTTTCGTTGGTAAGAGATCCGGTCATCGTCATCTAGACCGGCGTGGTTTGAGTAGCCGTTTTCGGTGATGATCACCGCGGGATCTTCGTCAACAGCTAGTAGAAACCCCATGGAATAAACTGGTAAAAAAGAATTTGTTTATTTAGTAAAAGGTTCTTTGGTCAAATTAATGTTGGATCTCTACTACGATTTGCTCATTTAGAGCCTCTTGACGCGCCATGCTCCCAGTTACCAGGTTGATAGCGCACATTTCCCAAATCGTCGTTGAACGACGGAATATCATATAGGCCCACTACTGACTCATCTCTATACACCAAATAAGTCGAATAGTGATTTAGAACAAAGAAATCAGAGATCCCCTTTACATATTCCACTTCTTCCTGTGTGAATTCAGGCAACCGTGACTTGAAGAAACCCTGTTCTGCACTTTTAGCTGTTATTCTTTCTTTATAGACTTTTGGGAAGACTCCCGGTTCCAGAAAATATTGGATGTGCGATCAATGTATATCAAAACTTCCAAGACCAAGTATGGTGAAGGAATACTGTGTGCCAAAAATAACCAACATGCGTTAATTTGAGCAAAGTTGAAAAAGAAGACCGATTTTGATAACTTAGTATAGTTTTAAGGGAATATTAAGAGGGACTGCTACTGCAACACTATTCATCCCTCCTAAGTAATTCTTATCTGAACAAACTGACAATGTGAGAAGAGACTAAGAGAACAGTGTGGCATTCACCAAGTGACCAAGAAGTAGCGTGTAATCGGTAGACATAGAATGCACGCTACGGATGATATACCTAAGTTTTCATACCTCAAACTCATTAAATACATCGGCAGCCTCAATTACCTTTTCAGTTTCGGGTTCATAAAATTGAGCACTCGGTGATATGAAGATGAACCATTATGTTTCGGTCTAAATTCTTGTTCATAAAATAAATATGGTATAAAAGATTAAAATATTACAAATAGGCCCTGGCAGTTAAGAGATGACAATGTTCTATGTTAGCGGGTTCGGTTTCCGCACTTAGTCCTTCATGTGGACCATTGTGCGTGGGCCATGGCGGCCGTCGTTGTTTATTCCAACCAGCCCACCTCCCTCCAGAAGCTGATTAGGTCTCCTGGTCTGCTTAAGATATCCGTGAAAGATCTGGGTGACCCGAGGGTTTCTGTTCTGATCTGGGTGACGCCTGTGCATTCAAAGAGCACGTGCGCAACGGTTTCTTCAGCCTCCATGCAAGCCCTGCACAGAGGGCTGTCCGTTATTCCTATTGTGTGGAAGTGCTTATTCAGTGAGCAGTGTCCCGTGATGGTCCCCGTCACTAGGCGCAGGCCGTTCCTGTCCAGGCGTAGCAACCGCCTGGTTAGCCTGCCATCTAAGGACGGCATAGCTTCCCTGGATTGCCTGCAGCCCGGTGTCGAGGTCCACCAGTTCTGTGCTTGTGTGTGGGTGAACTCTTGTAGCCACCTGCGTAGTTGGTTGAAGGGGATGGGTACGATAGGTTCGGGTCCACAGACTGACGTGCTGGATGCTCTCCTCGCAAGTTGGTCAGCTGCGTCGTTACCTAGTGATCCGCTGTGTCCTTTTATCCATTGCAGTGTCACTGTATTACGGTTGCACACTGTCACCCGTTCCAGTGCGTTGTGACATTCTAGTGTTAGTCTGGAGGTAATATAATTTTTCCCCAAGGATTGCAAGACTGAGGCACTATCGGAGAGTATACGTATACGGGTGTCCGTAACTCTCCTGGCTTCTATGGCGTAAGCCGCTTGTATAATGCCCACACATTCCGCCTGGTAGACGGTGTTGAACAATCCCAGCGGGCTGGATATATTTATGTTGAAGTCATGTGAGAAAACTCCGACTCCGGTTCCGGAGTCGGTCTTTGATCCGTCGGTGTATACTCTCATCTCCTTCGGGCCTGAGTAGTCACACCGTTCTTCTGTGAGTATGATGTTGTAGTGCTTCTGAAAGAAGTGTAGTTTCGGGGCTTTGTCGCAGGGTGATGCCATCATCGGTTGTCGTTTGATTGCATCTTCCCTTATGCGTGTGTGCTTGACCCTAGAGTCTCTGCTTAGGGTTCCCGATATATATAGCCTGAAGGCTGCCAGAGCTGCCTCCTCTCGCACGATGAGGTGCAGGGGTGGCAGTCCCAGCATTACTTGCAGTGCGGCAGTGGGTGCAGTGCTCATGCTGCTGGTTATTGCTACACAAGCGAACCGCTGCAGTTTTTCGAGGTCTTTTTGGGCTGTGCTCAGGTCCGTCCTGGGCCACCAGACCAGTGAGCCGTATGTGATAATTGGTCGAATGACTGTGGTGTATAGCCAGTGGGTGACTTTGGGGCTGATACCCCAATTCCTTCCAAGCAGTCGCTTGCACTGCCATAGTGATATGCTGGCTGTTGTGGTGATGTAGTTGGTGTGTTTTGCCCAGTTCAGCTGTTTGTCCAAATAGATGCCCAGGTATTTGGTTTCAGTTGCCAGGCTTAGGGTAGTTCCAAAGAATCGTGGCAGTTGTAGTGTCGCCAACTTCCTCTTTTTTGTGAAGAGAATCAGTTCGGTTTTTGTTGGATTCACCGACAGTTGGTGTTTATTGCACCAGTCCTCTACTATTTTCAAAGCCTGGCGCATTAGGTTACATAAGGTGTTTTCGTGGGTGCCATTTATTATTATGGTTATGTCGTCGGCGTAGCCTACGGTAAAATAACCTTTGTCATTTAGTGTTTTGATGAGGCTGTCTACTACCAGGTTCCATAGAAGCGGTGAGAGGACACCTCCTTGCGGGCAGCCTTTCGCCACGATGGCCCTTGTAGTGTCATTTACCGTGACTTGTACAGCTCTCATTTTGAGCATATTGGTGATCCAGCCGCTTAGGGTCGAGTCTATATTGTGTCTATCTAACGCCATGTTAATGCTGTTGAACATGGTTTTGTCGAAGGCGCCCTCGATATCAATGAAGGCAGCCAGTGATGAGCATTTGTGGTCCACTGCGCATTCAATCTTAGAGACCACGCTGTGTAGCGCGGATTCTGTTGATTTGCCTGTGGAGTACGCATGCTGTTGTTTATGGAGTGGTTTTACCCGGAGAGGTCCGTCTCGAATGTGTCTATCACAGAGCCTCTCCAGGGTTTTCAGTAAGAAGGATGTGAGGCTAATAGGCCTATAAGCCTTGGGTTGTGTGTAGTCGGTTTTGCCAGGTTTGGGTATGAAAATGACTTTCACTTCGCGCCATGCTAGTGGTATGTGTCTGAGTGCTAGGCACGCTCGATAAATCTCCACCAGCCATGGTGTCAGATGATCTATCCCCCACTGTAGCAGGGCTGGGAAAATGCCATCCAGCCCTGCGGACTTAAATGGCTGGAACGTGTTGATAGCCCACTTTATACGATCTTCTGTTGCTATATTATGGGCTCTTGACCAGTCTTGATCCGTTGGGGTCCATTCTGGCACAACCTCCCAGGTCCTGTCTTCTAAGAGCCTGCAGTCTGGGAAGTGAGTCTCCAGAAGGACCTTACTGGCTTCATGGTCAGTTATTGTGTATGAGTTGTCGGGCTTTCTCAGCGCGCCGAGGGTTCGGTCCTGGTCAGTTGATAGGATCTTCCTTACCCTTGCGGCTTCATTATTTGTCTCGATGGATTCACAAAACTTCCGCCAGGCTGTTCTCCTGGCAGTCCTGATCTGTTTCCTGTACAAATATTGGGTTTCTTTGTATAGCTCCCAGTCTTCCGGGAGTCTGGTGTTCTTGGCTCTGTTGAATTGCTTACGAAGTGCCTCTCTGAGTTTACTAAGTTCGGCGTTCCACCAGGGGTTCCTCACAGCCTTGGCTTGTGGCGACCTTAGTTTGCAGCATGCATGGTAAGCTTCGGTTATGTATTCTGATAGCTTTGTCACAGTGTATTCTAAACGCGCAGGGTCAGTTATGGTTGTCAGTGTAAGGTGCCTATCTAGCATGGAGGCTAGGAGACGTTTATATCCTGGCACATTAGTGCGCCGTGGATTTCGTTTTGGTACGGGTTTTTTGGTGTTGGTTGTGAGTTTGAAGCGGATTCTTCTATGGTCTGAGCAAGAAGGCTCGTCTGACACG
Source organism: Tiliacea citrago (assembly GCA_963921375.1). NCBI lineage: Eukaryota > Metazoa > Arthropoda > Insecta > Lepidoptera > Noctuidae > Tiliacea > Tiliacea citrago. Next base: position 21,718,491 of record OY992786.1, read on the forward strand.
TGCCAGTTTGTGATGATGTGTGTCACGTTTTCTGTAGCAAGCGTTAAGTCTATGATCGTTTGTCCTCGAGCTGTGACCCAAGTGGGTTCTGAGCCGCGGTTCACGATGTTAAGGTTAGTTGAGAATAAATAGGTGGATAGTACCTCTCCCCTGGAGTTCGGTGCGTCGCTGCCCCAGAGCGGGTGGTGGGCGTTCGAGTCCGTGCAGATGATGAGATCTAGGCTGGCTCGCTCACAGTGCTGTACTAGGTCGGCCATCTCCTTCGGTGGGCAGTTTGTGTCCTCGCCTGGCATGTACACCGAGGCCAGCACAACATCTGGAGCATCGCCTTCTGTTTGGAGCCTGACAGCTGTCAGATCTCTGGAACAGAATTGGGTAAGTGGTGCGATAGGGATTTCTTTGGGTATATAAGCGCAGGTTCTTGGTTTGTCTGGGCTGTGTGTGTTGAGGATTAGCTTACCTCCGATGTTACCGAGGCCGCATACTCTATTGTTCCTGATCCACGGCTCTTGGATCAGTGCTATGGTTCGGGGCTTCACCTCCAGTGCCCTGCGTAGACTAGCCGTGGCAGCCTGGCTATGTTGGAGGTTGGTCTGGATGATGTTGAGGGACGGTGGCGGTGATGAAGTGGAGTTAGTCGCTGATGGATCCATCGGACTGTCTCTCCACCACCTCCTCTCTGTATTGGCCTTCGTGCTGTTCGCCCGGCGACGAGGCGAGCAGTTGCTCGTTCCAGCCAGGGGATGAGGGCGGTATGGTGTCATTGTCATCGGCCATTGCTGCTCTGGCCATGACCTCCTCAAGTTTGGTAATGTCCGTGTCCTCTGTCGGTGCCGGTTGTGTCGTAGTCGTGTCCGTGCTGTCAGTCTGGGTGTCAGGTGGTTGGGTCGTGGGCCAGAAGCGAACATATATCGAACCAAGCAGGTAGGATATACGTCGCTCCCGGGCTAGGACCTTTACGACTTCCTCCGGCGGCACACCCAGGGTCAAAAATGTCCCATAGTTGTCACCGCCGACGGCCGTCGCCCTGTACAGTGACCACCTGGCGATGTCGTACCAAGTATTCTGACGAATCAGAAGACTCTGGAGCCGGGCCACGTCACCATCGTAACGAGGGACGAAAAGCGAGGCTCGGACTCGGGTGGGCACGTCAGATTGTCTCAGTACTGTCAGCGTGAGGTCAGTGTCTGGGAGTCTGATTCTGGGCACATTCTGGGTCAACCAAGTCAGGGAATTGTCGTCCTCGCACCACATCTGCACGGTCCCTTCCGCTACCCGTGGGTATCCACGGAAGGCCGGGAGCGGCGTTGACGAGTCTGTGTCTAATAGCAGATTCTCGAGATCTGTCTTTACGTGCTCGGCCTCTTCCTTCGTCAGGTCCCTGGAGGGAGGCGGGAAGCAGATTGCTACGGCCAGCCGCGCAGGAATGTCCTTCGTGGCTCGCGCGTAGGTCCTTTGCTCCCCCTGAGCTGAGTGGATCCTCGAGCGTTTGGCGTCCCCCTGGAGCATGCTTGGTGAAGCGGTCTCATCAGGGCGCGCCCTCTTCACCGGCCCTGTACCGCTCGGTCCAGGCTGCGGCTTGGAGGTGCCTGGCTGGGTGTTTTTTGCCGACAACGCCTTGTGCAAGGCTCTAGATCTCTTACCCCTGTTTTGTCGAGGTCGAGGTCGGTCGTGGGTTACGTCAGTGTTTTGGGGTCGGCTGTCAGCCCCGGCGGACTCTGTCGCTTGCGGAGGCTTTTCGCGCTGGGTTGCCCCTTCGCGTACTTGCCCCCGCTCGCTTGATTCCACGTCCTGCCGTTTTGCGCGCTGGGTTTCCCCTTCGCGTACTCGCGGCTGGTCGCGTGGTTCCGCGTCCGGCCGCTTTTCGCGCTGGGTTTCCCCTTCGCGTACTCGCGGCTGGTCGCGTGGTTCCGCGTCCGGCCACTTTTCGCGCTGGGTTTCCCCTTCGCGTACTTGTGGCTGGTCGCGTACTACCTCTTCGGCGTTCGATCGCACATCGCGCTGGCTAGTGCCTTGGCGGGTGTCGGGCTTTCGAACGCCTGCTTTTCTCTCCCGGGCCAAGATTTTTCCGCGCTTTCTCAGCAGGCGTACCGAATCAACTTCAACCGGGAGAGAGGTGGAGCTGCCAGGGCCGTCATCTTTCCCCATCCCTCTCTGTCCATGTCGGTCTTGGTCCTTGTCTGGGTAGGCGATGCTTTTCCGCACGATGCTCTGTTGCCAGAGGCTCGCAGGAAGCGTGCATTTCGCAGTGGGTATTGGCGCGTCAATCGCAGCCGAGTTCGGGTGTATAGGCGCGTTGATCGCAGCCAGTGTTGGGTGTATGGGCGCGTTAGTCGCAGCCTGGGTTGTGGGCGCGTAAGTCACAGCCTGAGTTGTGGGCGCTAAAACAGCAGCCGGCCGCGCTGAAGAGCGCGGCACCAAAGAAGAGTTTGGTGCCCCCCCCAGATTACGATGGGGGCTGACCGCCGAGGCGGTGTGGGATTCCCCGGCTTGACCGGGACCCACCTGGGTAGAAGTTTCCATTCTCTGCATGATTTTGGTATGGGGGGTGGGCTTTTTTGGAATCGAGGTTACCCCTCCTCTAGGACCGACAGGATGTAGGGATGGGAGGGAAGATATTCGTGGGTAAGGGTATGGGTTCTTGGGGGTCACCCGAGGCTTGGGATTCGGCCTAAGGATTTAGGATCAACAGGATGTATGGATAAAGGAAGGATGGATAATTAGGTGATAGGTACATAGGAAGGGGTAAATGGGTTAACCTGAGCCTGGAGTTTGGCCTTTGGAAACTTCTCTTGTCCGGGATCTCTTTGAGATGCTCCGGGTACAGGATCGACCTTTAACAGTCGGTCCCGCAGCCAGAGTTGGGCTATCCACAACCTGCCCACCCGCTCGGTTGCAAGAGAAGAAGTGCCTGGCAGCCTGGGTCGCCCCACCACGGATGTACGTATACACCCGCGTTGGAGCGATCCAGCCTTCCCCGAGCCTGACAATTTAAGGACGCTATCACAAAATCTGACAAAAATTTGCAGTTTTGCGGTAAATTTTGCGGCAAAATTTTACTAAACCAAATGTAACTAATAATTGCCACAGAAAGATTACTCCTTCATCTCCATTAGTAGCAATAGCAATCTTTAAACATTTATTGGAGATCTTATCTTTATCAGAAAGAAAAATCTGGATTGGAGTGTGATAATAAGCAGGCACTATGGAAACGTGACCAATTTTGATAACCATCCAAGCACCTATAGGCAGTAACTATTTGTAGTAGATTATCTTGTGAAATGGAAATACTAAAGCAGCACCAAGAAGCTTGTCATGTTTTGATAACTTATGACTGACGTAAAGAGGTATCCATAATTTTACCGAGTGAGCGAAGCGTCTCTGCGTAAAGTCTGGCAAAAGCTTTCCTGTCAGTTTGTTGGTACTCAGGTCGTATTTTACAACCGATCAGGGGCCCAAGTCTGCTATTTTTATAAATTCAGTCATTCGAACATCCCATTGTCATTTTGCTAAAAGTTCGTAATCTGGTAAATTCATAATGGTCGATCATTGGTCGGTCAATGTTCTCGTAATATAATTGTGTTATTATATTGGCATTGTCGTATCTATTGCCATTATTATAAAACCCATTAGTAGAAATGTCATTCATTTGTCATTATGTACGAGATTACCAATATATGCAATTTCTTTCAATGTAGTGTCAGTGGCCGACCATTGGAAAGTCATAATGACGCCATTATGATAGTAGATTACCAAACTTGTCAAAATCAACAATTATGAAATCAATGATCGGCCATTCTGACACAACTGCGTTAGCAGACTTGGCCCCCTGGACTGAACTTGGTATACAGGGTTTACGACTTTATAGTTTTTTTTGACGTCGGGGTTTTTTGATTGGAGGGGTACTTCTTGCAAAAAGGGGCAAAAGGGGGCTACTGGATATATCCGCATATGAGATCCGATTTCGATGGTTTTTTTTATTTGAAAGGTAGTAACTTTAAATTGGTTGCATACAAATGTGATGAAGATCTGATGAGGATCTTCAGCGTGATGACCAGAATAGCTCCTCAAAATGCAGTAAATTGCTCACTTTTAGATTTCTGCCTGTGAAATTGGCTTGTATATATTAATTAATATTGCAAGTATTTTGAAAAAAAAAGTTTGTGCTCGCAAGGTCTGCTGTTCACAGAATAACTAGTTATTAGATGTCCCATCTGTCCAAGATAGATTTTGAAGTGTATATAATCGGTGGTGTCTGTCTCCAGTTTTGGGTATAAATAAAGTGGTTAATATGGTCGTCCTTTTATTTATTTTTCGAAATGACTTATTGTCTAACAGCATTCTAAAACAAAATAATGTTTTCAGGGTCGGTGCTTAGCCAGGTGAAGGATGCAGGTGCGGTGGGCGGCGTGGGCGCTGGCGTGGTGCGCGTGCGCAGTGGCCGCGCCGGCCGAGCCGCGCTCGCCGCTACCCACCGCCACCGCCGCCGCCGCCGCCCCACCGCCCGCGCCCGTCTGCGAACCCCTCGTGCTAAGAAACACGCCGCCCATGCCATCAGTACGAATCGACCATTTTTATTTTGGTTTGCTATGCCTAATACTCTACTCGGATACCTTATGACTTTCTGTTTTTTGCGGACAGTACATTATGGGACCTACTATCTACTTATTATGAATTGAAAAGGATACTAATTATCTATTCAAGTGTTTTGTACATCCCTAAGGGTTTCAAGTGAATAGACTGCATAGATAGTAGATCACCTTAAAATTCCTGTTTTGCAATTTGTCATCGAAAGACCCTAATGATATCACAGAAACTTACTATAGTCACCATCAGATAAAGATAAGTATTAAGATGTCCTAAAGTCATGTTTTATCCATAGAGCATCATAGTAAAATCTGTGGTGTTAATATTGCAGAACGCTCGTGAGCACGAGGCGGCGGCCATGCACACGGCGCGCGCGCTGGTGGAGCTGGTGCAGCAGGGCGTGGCGGACGAGGAGCGCGCCGCCGCGCTAGCCCGCGCCGCCACGCGCGCGCCGCTCGCGCCGCCACCCGCCGCCGTCGCGCTCGGCGCACCGCAGCTACATCTCGGCGTGTTATACATAGCAGAGCCCCCCAGGCTCGTCGTCTTCCAACAAAACAATTCGATCACTCTACGTCAGTTTTGGAGGACTTTGGCATCAGCGTGGAATGCCACTACAGCGGTGTGGTCAAACGCTTGGTTTTCTTGCGATAAGGATGGCGAGGGCTGGTGGGGAGGTGTAGCAGCAGCTCGTGGGTCAGGACCGGCCAGATCTGCTGCTGCTCTGTTTCGGCGCTGGCCTGCCTTGCCTTGTGAAGAGGCTATGCACGATTGGCTCGGCGGGGCTCCTTTATGCGACGCTGCTACAACAGATTGTGAAGCTGCTCCATCGTTTGGGTCTGGGGATCGGAGGATAGAGGTGATTAATAGATATTTACAAGTATTGTGCTAATATACTTATTGTTTCTTAACTAAAACAAACTTTTTGTAGTATCGATGCAAGTGCCAGGCAGATCACTGGAACGTGGGTGGCAGCGGGTGGCTGAGCGGTGCTACGATAGCCGCGGACAACTCGGGCCCGCTGACGTGCACGCCGTGCGGCATGGGCAGCGACTCCACGGCCTGCCTGGCGGACTCGCACCGCGTCGCCGTGCTCGCCAGCAACGTCGGCGGCATGCTGCTCTGTCTGGTTACCGCGGGGATTATCTTCCAGAAGAGAAAGTGTAAAGTAAGTATGCGATGCCGTATAGTGCAATCGATTTATTTATTAGCCTCGGAGTACTAAAACGGTATTTTCATGTATTCAGGCAGTGGCGGTGGGAATGTGGACAGTGCTAGAGGTCGTACTTCTGGGCGCATTCTTGATGTATGCTTCCGTAAGTATTAGAGACGTCTTAAAACGAGGTCCGCGTTGCAAAACAGTCAAAATTGAATCATATCTTGTTCATGCCCTTCATTAACTTGTATTCTATTGTATTTTTTTATTAATTAACAGTCTTTAAATTTTACTTTTAGTTAGTAAGCAGCTTCTGCCCAATGTCTTTTTTCTTTAAATGTTATGTACACCTATAATTTGTGTATGCATGAGCAGTAATACCGTTACTAAATACTTTTGTAAACCAATATTGTATGTATATGCTGTTGGTGTTTTAATAAATAAATATATTTTTTCACGTACATACATACATCCCAAATAATAATTTAAAAGTGAACATATAATAGATAAAACCTCCATCGTCCAGTTCTGCAAAACAAAATCAAGTTCTGACCTTATAATTAGTTATTCCGATCAAAGAGTGTGAATGAAGCACACGAAGCCAGTATAACAATGGACAGTACCTGCACATGGTAACCTCACTGCTTAAAGGTCACAAATAAGATTAATCGTTTCGCTCTTGCCTTGTGGAGACTTTGTAAATAGCCAACCTCAAAACAGCCCTCTTATCGTATCATGGTTACGTAGCTTCTAACATTAGATACGGCATTGTGCTATTGGGGAATTCTGTTCTTATAAATACGGTATTTATAGCCCAAAAACAATGTATCCGTTTCTTTGTGATATGCCACCATTGAGTTCATGTAAATCTCTTTTTAAAAAGATCACAACATATTAACTGTTCCCGGTATGTGCATATTTGAATGCTGTAAATTTGTTAGAATGCACTCCGAATTATTTCAACGTCTTGGAGACACTCCTACGTTTAACACAAGTTGAAATGAAATGCCACATAAATCACATAAGTTGCTGACCAGGATATAAGATTATAAGGATATATAATAAATTACCAAAATCATACAGGGAACTGCCAATCAATCGTTTTAAAACAGCGTTATTCAAATGCCTTACAGAAAAACAGGAAAATCATTATATTCTGTGAATGACTACCTAAACTTTATAGATTCACACTGACATTTTACTATTATTGTGTATAATTTGACAAATGATTGACATTCATATTCTTAATATACTAACTAGGATTTATGTTCCAATTTTATTATCTTCATTTATTTCATGTAATCAATTATTTTGCATGCTAGTTTTAGCGAATTGTTATAGAACTGTTAAAAACCCTCTGTAGTGTACTACAATTCTTGCAAATAAATTTCATTTCATTTCATTACGAATCAATTGAATAAATCAAAAGTTTAAATAAAATATTCCGTTATGTACAGCACATCAGGTTATACCAAACTGTCAAATTTCTCTAAATGATTTTAAACCTTAAAATGTTGATGGAAATCGAATGAGAAAATTTGACAGTTTAGGAAACTTGATGTGCTGGTGACTGTACTTATAATGTGCACTTATTATTCTGTGTGTTATCATCTGGCTGGATGGCTTTATCTTGCTCGCAAAAACAAACAATACTTTGTGGGATTATACGTTATCATAATCGGTAAAGAGACCGTAATACCACTGTACTGGGGCCCAAGTCTGCTATTTTTATAAATTCAGTCATTCCAACACGATCCCATTGTCATGCCATTGTCATTTTGCTAAAAGTTCGTAATCTGGTAAATTCATAATGGTCGATCATTGGTCGGTCAATGTTCTCGTAATATAATTGTGTTATTATAATGGCATTGTCGTATTGCCATTATTATAAAACCCATTAGTAGAAATGTCATTCATTTGTCATTATGTACGAGATTCCCAATATATGCAATTTCTTTCAATGTAGTGTCAGTAGCCGGCCACTGGAAAGTCATGATGACGCCATTATAATAGTAGATTACCAAACTTGTCAAAATCAACAATTATGAAATCAATGATCAACCATATTGACACTATTGTAATAGCAGACTTCAGGCCCTGTACGTAAGCTCACGGAGCGACTCCGAGTAAGTACCTAACAGGATGTAAGTTACTGGTTACTGTGAGCCTGCATAATCCCACCGGGGAAATGCTCCCCTTATGACTTGTTGAGTAAGTATAGTTATGCACATAAGATCTGGACCAAAATATATACGGATCTAAAATACAAATAACCAAAATCGTACCTCATAGAAAAAGTGGCTCTAGATTGGATTTTTAAATCGATCGTGATTATTGCACTGTACATGGTCCCGTCCTCCTTAGAAAGAATACCGGGAGGAATTGCTATAACGAGTAAGGACCTATTCTAGTAGGTATTTATTCTGTTATGACTGACTATTAGTCGTAACAGAATTAATTCAAGTAGGTACAGATTTATATTTTTAGAGTTCCGTACCCAAAGGGTGTCAAACTGAAGGGACGGACGGACAGCGGAGGCTTAATAATAGCTAAGCCTCCGCTGTCCGTCCGTACGTCTGTCTGTCAGCAAGCTGTATCTCATGAACCGTAATAGGTATAGACAGTTGAAATTATTACTATAATATACAGGGTGGAATTTTGTAATGCCACCTGGAGGGAAAGTACTCTTAATACTGCAGATAGAAAATTTTACTCAAAGGAAACATTCCTTTATTTTTGAATAGAAAGCAAACTGCATTCAAAGATTTTCGAAAATTCTCTCACCCGGGAATCGAACCGGCTAAAATCTGAAAAAATTATACCCTGTACTTTTATTGCATCGATCGTTAGGGTCAATTATAAGGATGAAATCTCTCTAACAAACATGATAAATTAAATGAAAGGAAAACCAGGAAATCTGAAGTTACAAATTCAATGAGTCAAGTTAAAGCTCTTTAACTAACATCCATCTTTTGTAATGCAGACTCCTTTGCGACATACTCGTAGCTGCGTGTATGAGGTAATTTAAATATGGAATGTTAGATTCAAATTTGAAAATTAGATTGTCATAGTTGTTATTCACATTTGATTGTTTTTACAACTCATTTCACATTTTGTCTCACGGTGAAAATGGCTTATCAAGAACAGTTTGATTTATTGGAAGCTTATTTTTTAAATAACAAAAACGTGAATCTAGCTCTGCGGTGGTACGAGTATGGAGAGAGATATCAAGACCGACAGGCACCAACTCGGTTCGTATTGAAAAGAATGGTAGAAAATTTAAAGAATACGGGTGGTTTCAAGAAGAGACGGCAAACTATTCAGCAAAACTATTTCGATTTTGAACTAGATGTTTTAACATACTTTGAATCATTTCCAAAGGCTTCAAGTAGAGATGCTGCCGATGAATTAGGAACAACCCACACTCGCGTACTTAAAGTGTTGAAAAAGTATAAGTATAAATGCTATCGTGAAGGTCGGTTGGTGCAAAAATTGCATATTGGGGATCGTGAAAGACGATTACAATTTTGTGAAAACATGCTTGGACAAATTGACCGAAACCCTAATTTTTTGAGTAACATTGTATGGTCTGACGAAACCAACTTCAGCAATAATGGCATATACAATCGCCGCAATAACCATTATTGGTCTCGAGTGAATCCTGTTCGTGTTCATGAAACTAACAATCAAGTAAGATTTTCTTTCAACGTTTGGTGCGGAATTATGAGAAATAATGTAGTGTTAGTCCACGTGTACGAAGGTCATTTAAACACTGTCAAGTATATTGAAATACTGGATCTCTTAAGAAACGAGTTAAATGGTTTCCCCGAGGAAGAGCGAAATCAAATAATTCTACAGCAAGATGGTGCTCCAGCACATAACAGCAGAATCACTACTGCCTACATTAATAACCATTTTAATACCTGGATTGGTACAAACGGCACAATCAGATGGCCTGCGAGATCGCCAGATCTCACCCCATTAGATTTTTTTTTGTGGGGATATGTAAAAAATCAAATTTACATGAAATCTTATGCGAATGACAACGAGTTGAGAGTTGAAGTTCAGAATACGATTTATAATACGAGTATTCACCACAACACTTTATTAAAGGTTACTAGAAATGAATTCGTTAAAAGAATAAATTTGTGTATCCAAGAGAATGAAGCCCATTTTGTTGTAAATAATTAAATTAATTTAAGATTTCCTGGTTTTCCTTTCATTTAATTTATCATGTTTGTTAGAGAGATTTCATCCTTATAATTGACCCTAACGATCGATGCAATAAAAGTACAGGGTATAATTTTTTCAGATTTTAGCCGGTTCGATTCCCGGGTGTGGGAGAAGAGAATTTTCGAAAATCTTTGAATGCAGTTTGCTTTCTATTCAAAAATAAAGGAATGTTTCCTTTGAGTAAAACTTTCTATCTGCAGTATTAAGAGTACTTTCCCTCCAGGTGGCATTACAAAATTCCACCCTGTATACAGCTATACAAATAATTTAAGATATTAAATGAGTATTCATACAAAACTTGGTCGGTTTTTATTTACGAGTACTCTGCAGGCCTGTTAGGAAAGACGCCCTCAGAAAGACGTGATACTTACCGTGCTGGAAACCACACGTAGACGGATCACGTTAGACCCTGTCCGTTGTTTTTAAATGGCCGTGTTTATTTTCCTAGGCTGCGTCCCAGTTCATATCGATCGTCAAGTGGCGGTGCATAGCAGGCGCGTGGCTGAGGGAGCTCGGCTTCGTTACGTGTTACGGGTCTGTGGTGCTGCGCCTGTGGGTGCTGCTCGCTGAGTTCCGCACAAGGAAAGCACATCGGTGGACGCCACGGGATTCAGAGGTAGGACCAGATATGCATTTTGACGACGCTAAGGATGTTGGGATCAGGCCAGTCTACTCTCTAAGTCCGTCAACGAAGATACGGGCCGATCCAAAAGTTGTTAATTCGACAAAACAAGTGATAACTTAAAATGTTCGGACGGACAAAAACACATCGTGATTACGGACAACATTGTCAAATCATGTTGTCTTCATTCTTAGTTCGGGCCCCGAACTAATAATAATATGTCCGTAAGTGATACGGAGTAGGAAACGACCGTAATTTTGGCCGAAAATAAGGATTTCGTGCTTAGGGAGTAGACCCCCTGATTCAACGTCTGTAAATAATTATATTATCCTTCCGGCGGTCAGTAGATTATGGTTATGGCGGACTATTTGGCGTTTTATTTTGGCAATTGTTGTCAGAATGTGGATAGATTAACTTTAGGACGATGAGTGTAAAACTGTCCACAACTCGTGATCAAAATTAATTAACCGCAGGATTTGAGTAACAGCCCGTGTCTATTAAGTCTTTAGTCAAATTCCTTTGGTGTCATAACTCTTGCATGACAGTCTGCTGTTATAGGTACCTATACCTACCTATTCCAATATTTTTTTCAATTTCTATTTAAATATTTTAAACTATATTATTATTATTTAAGTGAATTTGTCATATCTCGGGACCCGGGGGTCTGGACCTTGGAAGGCCTACGAGGGGCCGAAATCAACTCGCAGAGGCTCGTTAAGACGCTTTTAATGAAATGAGGCACCAACCGACGATTATCCCTGTACGTTCTATGCAAGTGCACTCAATGATAACCCCCGGTTGGTACAGGACTGTTGCTGAACATGGAAACAAAACATATTAGGCTATGGGTTTGGGTGGCTTTAACGAATTGGTGACCTTGAAATATGGAAGGACTATGTTCCCTGCCTGATCAATGTTATGAAGTACACAGATAAAATGGCAGGGGTGACTTGCACACTCAATAATGGGCCCCCGGAAACTGTCGCTAGCACATAGTGACGTAGTGCCAAGGGGGCAACATGTCCTGAGGTGCTTGAGGAGTGGAGAGGTGTTCCACGGGATTCAGCACAATCCCAGGGCCCGGAAGATGGTCAAGACCAGCACTTACTGGAATACTTCCTTCCTCCGAGCACGTTTGTTCTTGTGAATTTCCACTCAAGTCAGCCAATAAAGGCAAAAATTAGGTGGGACCTCTGCTCCTCGTCAGTGTTTACTCCAGCCAGCCAATAAAGGCAAGCCACAAGACTTCTCCTGGGAGATAGGGTCCGTGAGGTCGCTTCGGCCCACAGCTCGCCACATGCTGCCTTATGGCTGTATCTCTCTTGGTCTGGCTCCTTGCCCTAAACCTGTTCTGGAAAAATAAACTCTACCGGCACAAACCTAGAGTTCGGAGTGCGCAAGCACCACCATGACGTCAACTTAGAGATACGGCGGTGGGGTTATTATTATTTGTTAGCTTAGTTAACTTTATTGTGTTGCGGTGATCTTTACGTGAAGGAGTAGGCACACCTTTTTAATACCAGATGAGCAATAATTATGTGTGTATTGTGTATAAGTCTAGTTGGAGATTCTAAATCTATACATATTATACATGTAAGTCGCTTTTCGTGATTGTCTGTGTGACCGCAGTGTTCTTTTAAACTCCCCCAAAGGTTTTTGTTGCGGTTTTCATCATATTTAAGATAATTTATTCCGGAAAGTTTATGAGTATAGGTAATACAATATAACTAAGAAGTCTTGATGTTTCGTCAAGTCGTAAAAACCGTGAGAAGCAGGGACGGGTAGCTAGTGTCTTTATTTATCCCTCCCTAACACCCTTGCTTGACTATGTTAAATCCGCCTGCAGTGCAGTTTTGTTGAAAAAGTGTAGGTTCATAAATAAATAAACAATTTCTGCTTCCAGGTGTTACGCGTGGTAGGTGCGATGGTGCTGGGCGCGGCGTGCTACCTGGCGGCCTTCACGGCCACGGCGGCGTGCGACGAGGGCGCCGGCGCCGGCTGCGCGCGCGCCGCCTGGCACCACGTCACGGCCGGCGCCGAGCTGCTGCTGCTGGCGGCCGGCCTGCGCATCGCGCACGCGTCCAGGAATGCTAATGTGCCCTTCCAGGTATTTGTAGTACTGACCATACTAGAATAACATAGTGTGTCACAACCAATGTATACAAGCTGGGGGTGATTCTACCTGTCGTTTTAAACAACTCTCACAAAGAGACCCATATGTCATATATCATCACCTGCCTAGCGTTTTTCCAACTATGTTGGGGTCAGCTTCCACCTGATCCAGCTGAATACCAGTATTTCACATGGAGCGACTGCCTATCTGGACCTCCACAACCCATTTACTTGGTAACACAGTGATGGGGACAGTTATTTTTTGACTTCGTTGAGCGTCTGTTTATACTCGTTATTTGGATGTATCCGCAGGAGCGCGGCTGGCTGGCGGCGGCGCTGAGCACGGAGATCGTGTGCGGCGTGTGGTGGCGCCTGGTGGCGCTGGGCGAGCCGGGCGCGGCGCCGGAGCGCTGGCCGCTGTCGGCCGCCCTGCGCGCGCACCTGTCGGCCGGCGCCGCGCTGGCCTGCGTGCTGGCGCCGCGCTTGTGGCACGGGTACCGCGCGCGCTCGCTGGCGCAGGAGGTGAGCCGACATACATGTAGCGCTACAAGTTTATGTTGGCGCCGGGCGAGGCGCGCTGGCCGCTGTCAGCCGCCCTGCGGCTAGTGCTCTATGTTCTATGTTAGCGGGTTTGGTATCCGCACTTAGTCCTTGATGTGGACTATTGTGCGTGGACCATGGCGGCCGTCGTTGGTTATTCCAACCAGCCCACCTCCATCCAGAAGCTGATTAGGTCTCCTGGTCGGCTTAAGATATCTGTGAATGATCTGGGTGACCCGAGGGTTTCTGTTCTGATCTGGGTGACGCCTGTGCATTCAAAGAGCACGTGCGCAACGTTTTCTTCAGCCTCCATGCATGCCCTGCACAGAGAACTGCCCGTTATGCCTGTTGTGTGGAAGTGCTTGTTTAGTGAGCAGTGTCCCGTGATGGTCCCCGTCACTAGGCGCAGGCTGTTCCTGTCCAGGCGTAGCAGCCGCCTGGTTAATCTGCCATCTAAGGATGGCATAGCTGCCCTGGATTGCCTGCAGCCTAGTATCGAGGTCCACCGAGTTCTGCGCTTGTGTGTGGGTGAACTCCTGTAGCCACCTGCGTAGTTGGTTGAAGGGGATGGGTACGATAGGTTCGGGTCCACAGACTGACGCGCTGGATGCTCTCCTAGCAAGTTCGTCAGCTGCGTCGTTACCGAGTGATCCGCTGTGTCCTTTTATCCTTTTAAAACCTATGAAAGCATAAAAGTAAATTATTGAAACATAACATAAAATGAAAACTTTTATCACATGGGTCTAGATTATATTTGTGACAGAAAGCCAGGCATTTTAAAAAGCTGTTCTCAGTTCCAGTCTAAAATACTTATAAATGATAGTATCTAACTCTCTCGTGTAACAACATCCCTAGGTGTCACGTCGCGGTCCTGCGGAGGGATTCGGCGCGGAGGGCGAGGAGGAGCCCACCTCGGAGGAAGTTCGCGCTGAACTGAAGAGATTGTACGTCCAGCTCGAGATCTTACGCAACAAGACGCTGCGGAGAGACAATCCGCACATCAGCAAGCGACGCGGCGGCAGGAAACCGCCGCATCGACGGTTCTCACTGCAGGTATACACGAACATACGAAAACCTCTGTTGAAAGATTTTATAAATATTTCCTCTTTCATTACTAACCAAATTAAATTAATAGGAACAAGGTACCATACACACTTTCATAAGTTAAAAATGAGAGATCCGAACAAATAAGTCTAGATCAAAATAATTCATACGTAGGCAGAGTTTCCAGTACGGTAAGGCGCCAGCACATCAAGTTACCACAAACTGTCAAAATTTCTCATTCGATTTTGAACTTAACCATTAACATTTTAAGGTTTAAAATCATTTGCAGAAATTTGACAGTTTGCCTGATGTGCTGGAGATTACGTTTAGTGGGTATGGGTTTTACATTTTCTCTCCCCAGCTTTAGTTGACGTGTGGTCCTAACCTTTAGTTCACAATGACCGAGTTTGACACTTACTCCATTAATCACTTTTCTTGTAATTTATTTTGTAATACCTTTGTAATAGTACTTACCGAGGATGATTCATTATTTAGTATTTAGATTCAGATTATATAGTCCCGTGCCCTAGACTTTTGTTAAGGATCCAAACTTTAGCTTAAAATGATGACCCGAGGTGTTAGTAATGTGACTAGTGTTTAGGTATTTCCAGCCCTCGTGTATCGGTGTTCTGTCTCCACTGTCATTAATTGAATGTTTCATCTTCCATCCTACACCGACTTTAGAAAAAGGGCAGTCGCGAAAAGGTAAGGAGGCGTACAGTACATACCTACCTACTACGTTTATACTAACCGCATGCGCACTGACGTGGAGCACCCGCATGACCCCTGTGGATGTCGCCTGTAGCGCCCCGCGCCCGCGCCCCCACTCTGCGCCCCGCCCCGCGCCTGCGCCCCCGCGCTCCCTGCACTCCCCAGCCACACTTCCTGACTGTCGCAATGTTTCAGATATACGCTTTCTCTGTGCTCCCAGTGCCGAACTAAACAACTACTAATTGGCAGGATCGTCACCATCTAAATTTGTCTCATGTGGCACTCTTTTCCCCGCGGTCCGACTTACTCGGGCCGGGGCTGTATGTGTTTTTTTATATTTTTATGTATGTTATTTCAAGTGCGGCTTCAATCCCGATAGTAATTAGATTTTTTTCTAAATAGCGATGCTAAGACCTGAAATCGGTTGATTTTCTTTAAATATCCACTTATTATCAAATTGTAACGATCTATTTGACTTTTATCAAAACATTGCATTGTTTCTGCGACTTTCACAACACCACACAAATCAAAATTAAGTACCCACTTAAAGCTTGTACACGTGGGGGAGTCTAACCTCGCTTTTGTTACACATACGTTCTATTCGGGATTGTTGGTTGTCTATTATTTTACAATTTCAATGTTCATGGTGGAT
Source organism: Tiliacea citrago (assembly GCA_963921375.1). Classification (NCBI taxonomy): domain Eukaryota; kingdom Metazoa; phylum Arthropoda; class Insecta; order Lepidoptera; family Noctuidae; genus Tiliacea; species Tiliacea citrago. The sequence goes on from OY992786.1 coordinate 21,734,145, forward strand.
CCGCAGCTGCAGCCCGCGATATTCAAATTTTCATACGTTTTTTTTTCAATTTTCAGATCAGTGTCAGGTTGTATCTTGATCAAAATATGATTCGCGAAATCGCGACTGTAACAGACATGCATTTACAGATATCATTAATACGTCTCTCTTAGATAGATTTGTTCCTTTGAATTACTCTTTCATGAAATTGGGGAACAAAATAATCTAACTTAGAGAGAAGTATAGATTATTGTAATTCTGTAAATACATGTCTTTTATAGTCGCGATCCATATTTTAATCAAGATACAACCTGACACTGACCTGCAAATGGCAAAAAACGTTAGATTTTTTTTATTTCGCGGGCTACTGCGCATTCACCTTAAATATGAGTGCTTTTATGAAAAAGACGGCGTATGTTCCATATAATAATTTATAGACGACGAGATACTGGGTGCGTTGTGGGTACAAATCTATTAAGAACCTGTGTACAAGCAAGCTCCCAATTACTATGCAGTCTTCTACTTCACACAGAAATCAACTCGTTTCATGACATTATCAAGCATAGATATCGGCTTGATATAATGACGTGTGTCGCGTGTCAGGCGCTGCAGGCTCGTCGCGGCTGCAAGGGCAAGGCGGGCGGCAGCGCCAGCGTCGTGGAGGCGAGCGAGGCGGGCGACGCGTCGCGCACGCCCGAGGACTCCGTGTGCTCGGCCGAGGGGCCCAGCCACTACACCGATGCCGACACCCAGGCGTGATCGCACCCGCACTCCCGTCCCCATTACCCATGTCATCACCACTACTTGTGACACTGTACTGTATTGCATGGTATGATTGACCACGGGGTAGCAATCTGATGCATAGTGTGCGTGCAATCAACAACTGGATCGATGATTATATGCGCGTTGACACTCCATTTGTTTACTATTCCGTGGTATTCTAGGACCGACACCATATCTGTTCAGTGTCGGTGCCGTGGGCGCATCTAGTTGCACGGTCGGTATTCGTGCAACTATTCAATGTCTCAGTAAAAATTGGTTGAATTTTAGTAGGATGTTAGAGTGATTGTTACGGATGTAAAGTTATATTTTTAATGCAAGAGTGAGTGGGTCGTTTAGTATTAAAGTTATTATGCCATCAATGTCTGCCCCACTATGGAATAATTTAAGCAAACTCGTACATTTATATTTACTGGCAGTAAATACAACCTGATTGTAATTAATTAAAGTGATGGGTGAGAAAGAATGGTCCATTAAGCAATAGGAATTAAACAAATGTCCGGACGGATACGGAACGGATATCCGGAATTGTTATCTGTAATATATAAGACATCATTAATTAGGTGTTGTGAAAATGAATATTTTTTACGGGAAATTATTTAAATCTGAATGCAATTTTATAATAATATCTGTTCGTGATGTAACAGCCGGAGTAAATCAAAGATATTTAATACTCAAAGTATTGTAAACAACTAAATGAAATACAAAATACTAGTCAAAGAACTGCTAAAGTTTTCTATAGAGTTAACGTAGTTTTACAATAGTTTTATTATTACGTATTCTTTATATACAGGTATAGTCATGTTATGTGTTCATGGTTCTACATAATTTTGAGCAGATAGTATGATTGTACCGCGGGTATATAATATTAGTTTTAGTATATGCGAAACCCGAAACACTGTCTAGTATTTTTACGTAAAGAATCTATGTACAAAATTCCAAAAATGTATCATGAAAAATCACAAAGTTATAAGGTTGTTATGTTACCGGGTTGTCCGTACATAAACATGCTAACGGCGCCCCCGCGCCTCCAGGGTCGCGTTGCGCTCATTGATAATAATTTGGCAGTAGGTACCTAACCGTACGGCGATTGTATTGTAAGTAATTAAATGGTGATAACGTTTTCCATCACACTTAAATGTTTTTGGGACAAAATATAACATGGTGTAAAAATTATTGAAATCGATTCAGTTCCTTATTCTGAACAAACTATATTCAGGTTTCGCATATACTAAAAATAATGTTGTTTAGTATTACGAGTAATGTTAGTAGAAAGTGGAAGCCAACCCCAACATAGTTGGGATAAAGGGTGGCAGATGATGATTAATAGAAAGTGCAAACCTGGGTCTGCCAAAAACATCTCAAGATTCCTGGGTCATTTGAACAAATAAGAAAGATCTGTCTTAACCATTGAAGCACACTATTCCTGATATTCATGTTTAGGTGCCAAAATAATCAGCATAATAATATATTATATACAGAGTGCTCGGAAATTCGACCTCTTCCTGGAAGGGGGTTATATTAAAGGTCATTTCCAACAAATTAAGCCCCTCAAACTCACACATTTTTTTCAAGTAAAACACGTTCAAAAATTATAAAATTTAGAAGGTTTCCTTTGCACTCAAGACCTTTTATTTCTGAAATGATGGGCATTTAGGGCATGTATTTTTTTTTTATAAATGAGCCCTCATTTATCATCAGTCAGAAAAATAACAAATAAGTGTTGAGAGAGAAGGAGTTATTTTAAAATTATTTGATTTTGGTGACTAGGCCCAAAATTTGGAACAATACTCTAAAAACCTCCGTAACTCGGAAACCATTATTTTTTGACCCCTAGTTGGTGTGCTTAATTTATTGGAAATTACCTCTAGTATATAGTCCCTTTTAAGGAATAGGTCGAACTTCCGAGCATCCTGTATATACATGACTGCCCAAAAAGGAGTGTGCAGTAGGGTCCATGTATATCTATTTCTTTGTGCCACCATAACGTTTAAATGATTGAACAAATTTAGATTTACGCGGTAACGCTAGAATCCTTACATCATTCCGACTGACATAGGCTATAAATATAGGGAGTCGAGAAACCTCTTAGATTAAAAAGTGTTTCACATCACGATCCCCCGACAGCAATGACAATTTTATTTAGGTATCTGTTTATTGACCTTACTCAATAGGTTCGCCCCCTATTACATGGGACTTAAACATAACTGGCGAAATGTGGGTGTACTATAAGTGCGCCTCTGCCTAACCCTTCGGGGATTACAGGCGCGATGTTATGTGACGTTATGTGACCTTACTCTTTGTATATACAGATAACTAATACAACTTTTTTTTGGCAGGGCAGTCGTGTTTAAAATTTATTTTTTTACTTTAGATATAACTATCTACCGTGACTTTAATACCCTTCCAATCATTCTTCCCTGTATACCCAATGATCTTGAGTAACACAAACCACCGACTGCAAGTGAACCCAGGCTCACTCGCTCTGCTAGCATTACTCGTAGCATATTCATAGTACATAGGAGTGATTTTATATCTTTACTTACCTAGGATTTGTGTACTATGTATCACTATGAATGTACCTACCAGGGCCTCAAGTCTGCTATTACAATAGTGTCAGAATAGTCGCTCATTGATTTCATAATTGTTGATTTTGACAAGTTTGGTAATCTACTATTATAATGGCGTCATTATGACTTTCCAATGGTCGGCCACTGACACTACATTGAAAGAAATTGCAAAGAAAATGATCGACCATTATGAATTTACCAGATTACGAACTTTTAGCAAAATGACAATGGCATGACAATGGGATCGTGTTGGAATGACTGAATTTATAAAAATAGCAGCAGACTTGGGCCCCTGGTCTCATGTGTCGCTGTTCAAATAGCTTCCTGTACCTCGTGTGACTCCTTGTGACTGTCTCAGCAGGTCTCCTATTGTAAATGATCGAGTATATAAGTATGTTCGACAAATCTTCAGCATCTCAATGTTCTCTACTCTTTATAAAACTACGTCATTGTTTGCATGGAACTCCTCTGTTCAGTCTAAGCACTACCACAATTATACGAATAAAGGATATCTTCGTGTTTCTTAATTTATCTATTTTTGCGACTTTAGGCGTTCCATTGATTCATTTTGGCAGTCTATGGAAACTGCTAAAATATGAATCAATGTTTTCGATTTAACAGGAAGGTAAATACTCAAATATGGAGTACACTCAATGAAGGAATTATGAGAGACTATTATATAAAAGAGGAATTGTTAATACTTGTAAAGTTTTACTAATAGATATTATTCGAATGTTTTTAAAACTTGCTCGAATATTGTTAGTGTTACACAGAAAATACTTTAGAGCGCTAAAACACCGGGCCTCCATGGCGGCGCAGCTGGGTAGCGTCGCCAACAAAATGTATGGTTGACTGCGTAACCAAGCGGACGCCAGGTGAGCCACCCACCATAAAGCTGTATACATTTAGTTGGCAGCGTGGCCTGGCGACGTCGCCATGGCTTCCCAGTGTGTTAGCGTTCCTATCCACAGTTATCTCACCCTTGTTATGTTATTTTTCGCGCACAAGCATCCGTCTAACTTCCATTTTCAATCTTATTTCTTAACTGCACAAATTCATTATCATTTTGAACTTTCCGTGGTGATTTTATTGTGTTCTGAAATTGTTACCGGTGTTAGGGATCAATATTTTAGTTATAAATATGTTTAATTTGAATTAGCACGGGTACTAGTTTGTATGGATAATATAATGATCGCTAAATATATTTTAGATCATTTTTACGCGCAAAAGTTTTGGGTTATTTACATTTATGTGATTGTTATTTATGTATATTTATAACTGAAATGGTAAGAGAAAATTGTAAATATTAATGCTAAAGATTTGATAGTATCACACGCATGATTTGTTTCAGTATTTATTAAACGTTGAGCTTTGTTCAATGTTTGTGGTGCGTGAGGCGTTTTGATGCCAAAAATAATATTATTAACATAACAACATATTATTTATTGAATAAATGACAATATTCATATTGCCGTGTTTTATTTACAGAGCTTTTTCAAGATAAGGGAAATAATTATATTAAATAATCCAAACCTACGGTGAAGCATTCGTAACAATGTTCGACGAAAGAAGCTACAGTTGCTTTATTTACACTCTGTGCTCCTCATCCCTATACAAATCCATTCCATCTTGGAGTTTACTGTAATAGGAAAAAGCACCTACACACTACAGCTAGGTACTACATTTTATGAGTCGATGTAATTGTTCTATGTAATAAGGTTCACTTTGTTTTGTATGGGATTTTTATAAGAAAATACGTATGTTCGACTACAAGCGTATTGAAGTATATAGAGCGACTTATTTTTTTGATTGAAGAAATGCCTATTTAATATATCTTACCGCTTGTTGCACGCAAGTCCATTAAATTTAATTCCCCATTAAAAGTAATGCTGTCTTTATCTAACGGAACGTGTCAGAAAGTGACAGCATCACTTTTAATGGGGAATTAAATTTAATGGACTTACGTGCAACTGGCGGTTAGTAACTTAAACATAACTTTATCTAAGTATGAGCGTTGAACGTAAATGAAATGAAATCGTTTATTCTGTAAATAGGATATCGGAATCACTTTTACACGTCATATTAAAAAGTAAAAAATAAGCTAGATGTAGTGGACATTTCCTATCTGACTACCCCTGAGAAGAAATGTCGAAACAAAATCAAAATCAGGTCAGTCTCTTTTAAAGTCCAGACATAATCTTGGTCAGATCATGTGAGGACCATGTAGATCCGTGTCTGAAATGTTCTTTTGAGGAAAGAACCACACAAATTTGAGTGGACCTGTCCAACCAGTGCAAGCATTTGTCAGTAATCGTGCAGCTCGACTCAAGACTTAAGGAGCTCAACGACTCGACGAACAATACCAAAGAAAGGACACTTGGGTAGGCCGCATAAAGAGCCCAAAAAGCCAGACCACTATTAAAACTGAGAAAAAGCAAAAAAAAAAGGAAAATATTTAAAGAAAAAAAAACCCACATAGTGCTCACGTACGTAATATCGTCAAAAAAATAATTATTTAATAATACCAACTTTTTTCTGTTTGGGTGGGCTACGCCGTAGTCGGTGTCACGATTCTGATCCGAAAATCGTACCTCTCGGTTAGGAGCTTGTCTTTATATTGCTAAAGTCAATCACAAAAAGGGGTAATTTGCCCCTTTTAATTAAACGTGGCAAAAGAAGCATGAAAGTAGAATAAATGCTGTTGAAATGCGTTCCTTGCGAAGCATGTGTGGTGTGACTATAAATGATAGGCTGAAAAATGAGGTGATAAGGCAACGGTGTGGTTTAAAAGAAGATTTAGTGACAAAAATTGAAAAGAGTATGCTTAAATGGTTTGGTCATGTTGAGAGGATGAGTGAAAGGCGACTAACAAAAGGTATTTATAAAGCAGAGGTGAGTGGAAACGCCGGGAGGGGACGCCCTAGGAGGACATATAGTGACATAATTGGTGATGTTCTTCAGAAAGGTCAGACGCGTAGTACTCGCAACCGGCGTGCGTGTATGAACAGATGTATGAACGTAAATTAAGCAAAAGGAGCGTAGCAGGTAGCGTTCTATAGTTTCTGCCTACCCCCATGGGAAGAAGGCGTGAGTTTATGTATGTATGTAAATTAATCATTGCGTAGAGCTACAAGCGTAGAGGTGCTACGAGGCTACGCCGTAACAGGTAATCTAGATTTTGCAGTTTCAGTAAATACGCATGTATGTACCTTACTGTTACAGGTAAGCTACTTAGATGACCTCTTAGAGAATATAAACATGGAGAGCCTCATAAGCGCAATATTCTGAACAAAAAAGGTCTGTTAGTTTTGGCGGGGGACGCGGTAACTCCCCTGCTAGACGGTAAATCCAAAAACAACCATTTAGCTGGCAAGGGAGACTTGACTCTAAGCATTAATTAGCACTTTAAAGCTTTATATTTTGCAAACGGATCCCTGAATCGAAAAACGGTTTTCGTAACAGGTGCAGTACCCTAATTTTTTTAATATTTTTTTTTACCACTTTGTTTGATTAATATGTATACACATTCCAAATTACAGCTTTCTCGTACTAAGAGTATCCGAGCTAAGCCGCAGACAGACAAACAGTCGGACGTGGACCTACCTAGAATATTCAAGATAAAACCTAATTAGAATGGAAATAAAAAACATAGATAACATCAAACAAAACTTTTTATTTAAACAACAAAACTTTTTACGTTTTAGTCGGTGTCTTTGGATCTGTATTTTAGTTTTTTGCCACCGACTTCCGAAATTAAAGTTATTTTTCACTTTGTAGTGTTTTTTTTGGAAGTCGGTTGTTTTTTTTTTTGTAAAAAGTTTTTTATTTTTCACTTTTTAGTGGGTCAGTTTGTAATTTATCTAATTTACAATAGCCTAATGTCAAATGCTCATCACCTATTACAAAATATTGCTTTTTCCGATGCAGGGGCGTTAAATGTTGAGGAGTTCTCCTGGTCAGAACCATGAGAACTGATGATGACTTCACCATATGCATTTTGACGAGCATAAATTGCTTAGCAACCATATTACAGTGCCTAATCGAATCGCAACGGTGAAATACTTATTATTAAGAAGTTCCGGTGGCCATCTGTGGTCTTCATCACCAGTTCCACTTCACCGAATGGTGCTTTTCGAGTGCAAATGCACGAGTTACTATAAAAAATACTCAAATCGCTATAGGTATGCCTATAATATTTGAGGATTTCCCTCGATTTCCATGGGATTCCCTCATCAGATTCTGATTTGGTGGCAATGGAACCACCTCGGGAGCATACCCTTTCATACAAAAAAAGAATTTTCAAAATCCGTCCCCAATTGACGGAGTAATCGGTGAACATACATAAAAAAAAAAAAAAAAAAACAGCCGAACATATAACCTCCTCCTTTTTGGAAGTCGGTTAAAAAAATCACTGCACGCACCGGTCTGCACGAGGTTTTAGAATCAATTTGAAAGTAGTTTTTATGAACGTACTAGATAGAACATTCGTTCTCGTCCTTTTACAGAGGGAAAATGTTCGTAAGGCTTCTCTAGTGTTATATTCTCTAAGGATGATAATATAATTAATCGGATATTTTGTGTTGAGATACAAACGTAAAGTAGCTAACTGTTACGAGGCTACGAAGTAGTTCGCAATCTTGTTTTTATAAATTAAATCATTACTATGTATGCAAATTATAATTATAGTGTTAGTCTTCATACAGTGCACATATCGAAATGAGGTAGTTTCCCTCATTTTTATTCAGCTTAAGTTTATCGACGAAAAAAAAAACAAAAAAAAAACGAAGAATAAAAATTGGGTTCTACTTGCTAAAGTATACGTACGTATATATACGTAACCGAGTGTACGGCCTTTCTTTAACAGTTGATAGGAACCGTTCGCGTTGTGACTGAGTTATAAACATGGTATTTTTACTTTTAGAAAGCTGATACAATGGAGAATAATTTAAAGTAATAAAAAAGGGTAGGTAATCCGGGCTTTTATTGAGAAATTTTACAATTATTGTAAAAACTGATGCAATAATATCACATTTTTGTTAAACAAACAAATTAATTCTTAATTGAGGGCGTGTTTTTTTTCTTTAGTTTTGATTTTATGAAGTCGCCATATTATTTCCAGTTATTACTGAGTTTGTTTCATCGTGATAGATCGTTGAGTTTAAGTTACAACAGTTAAAAGTTATACCGATTTGTTTACACAGGGGTCACAGCCGCAGCGAACAAGAATTTAATAAATGTTATAAAAAAACTAATTGTTCTATTCGTTTTTTTTTATATTTTCTCCGTCGATAAAACTAAGCTTAGTTTCCCTCATTTCGATTTGTGCACATTATGAAGACTCACACTGTATATACATACTTTGACAGATCTATACAACTTTGGTTGAACAATAATTTTGTGTTGAGATAAATTATGCAGATACATTCAAGCGTAGAAGTGCTACGAGGATACGCCCGCCGTAGCAATGTTGTTATTGAACTCCATCTCTTTTGTCGGTTCAGTAAACTGTGTGTATGTAGGTACTTTCACAGGGAAGCTACTTAGTTGACCTACATCAATATTCATCGGTGTATATAGGAAGACAGACGCTACAGTTACCTAGCAACGGTAACCAGCTACGCCAATATTAAATACGCATTGGGGTGAAATAATTTTTATTTTTTGTTATTATTATGACGGAAATGTCGCATCGCGGCGTATCGTGGCAACGTGCCGCCTCGCCGGACACAAAGGAAGTCAGGATCCTGCGGTAACAGTGATGTGAGGAAGCAAACACGGATCATGCAGCTCCTTGAGTCAACCGGGGGCTTTAATTATTATTTAATTGAACTGTGATGGTGTCTTAGTTGAAAATGTCAGGTAAGAATAACGACACTTAACTTACAAAATTGCATTTATTTCCTGTCCGTGTTATTTTTTTACAATATTGTGTTAACTTAAACGCTTGTTACTGATTGAATGAATACTCTAGTTATCCAGATTATATTATGTCGATTAGATTAGTTTACTAGGTCATATTAATGTTTACATTGTTCGTGTAAGTAACGATAATTAGTACCTATGTATGTACTGCAGGTAGACGACGCCTGTGACTTCGTAGTCATAGCAAATCCACGTGATAACATATGTATATGCATGAGTAATTTTAGTACGACAAGCTTTGTTGAACACATATAAACGCAGTTTGTTTGAAACATTCAAAACCACACTTTTATGAAAGAATAAATAATGAAAAAGTGTTTATTCAGATAAATAAAGATATTGAGATATTTTAAAGATTGACTTCTTTGGGGGTATAAGGAACAGGGTGTAAATTTCACTCATCCACCATAGAAAAGGGAGGATCCGCCGACCAGACGGGTGTTGTGTCTGCTGGGAACTGCCCGACGGTTGATGTCGGTCGGGACGTTGTATTTAAGCTAGTTGCGCGGTAAACTCTGCTTGCGCGATGCAGGATTTGCGCGACGTCAGTGTGACGCGTAGTTCGCATGTGGCGATGTTGATGCCGCTACACTTCTGCCCAACTGCACAGCAGTTTGTTGGCAGACGTAGCTTCTTTTTTGACGTGACAACGTTTTATAATTCGATGGAGCCGGCTGCACGCAGGAAAAACATGACTCATGCGGCGTTATCTCTCATGCGGCGTTACCTCTCATGCGGCGTTACCTCGCTCTGAGGCGTTCCATTTAAGGCTTATGACGTTGTCACGTTCAACTATCGTCAGTAAACTGACTTTACAGACAAGCGATTTTTTTTTTGTAAGAAAAGTATTTAATTTGGTTTTTATAATGACACTGTTTCACATATGTATAGGTTAAAAGACATGCGGAATTTAAAGAACTTAATTTCGAACAATAAGGATGAGTCTAGAATTATATCGGTTCTCATTATACGAACATAATATATAGCTTGAACAACGACCTCTATTAAAATTGCTAACCCCCTTCCCCACAGTATTACATGCGAGAGGTACCCAATTGACTCAGGTATAGTCAGTGATCAGCATTATCTGACCCTCCTTCCATTATTCTTCTTTATAAGAGGGGTCAGGTAATTCTGGTCTCCGACTGTACAATATAACGGGTGTATTAACAATTTATAACACCCCACACAAACAATAACTTCTAAAAAGTAAAAATAAATATGTTCCCCCTTTTCACCCCTTAAGGGTTGAAATTCTAACAACACCGTTGCGTTAGCTTCCGACCATAAGCCTAGATAATAAATTTAGTGACACTTTTACATTCTAAAATGAAGGACTTTCCATACCAACTTCATCCCTCTTTTTAACCCTTCAGGGGTAGAATTATCAAAAACGCTGAGACACGTATAAATTAATTTTCAATCGTCAGCCTAAACACAAAATTTGGAGATCCTAACTTCAAAACTGACGGACTTTCATATAAACTTTCATCCCCTATTTTACCCCTTTAGGGGTGGAATTCCCAAAAATCCTTTCTTATTCCTTGTCTAAATTATAAAGAAAACCTCTGTACAAAATTTCTGATTTCTAGATCCAAGGGTTTGGGCTGGGCGTTGATGAGTCAGTCAGTCAGTCAGGACTTGTCTTCAGTCTTTTTATTTATATAAGATAGATCAAAATATTACCTACAACTTATATATCTATATATATAAGTTATAGGTAATATTTAGATACAAGCGCCGCACCGCGCGTGGTCGCGTCGGGGGATGGCTAAAGAAAATAGGAAGTTAAGAGCAGCTATTCTTTCTGTTACGTCAGTGGCTGTTAGGTAGCATACATTCATTATTGCTAGGCTCGTCTGTTTGGCGTTTTGGTAGCCCCCTATCTAGCTACTTTTAATAAATTTGTTGATTTAGGAACTTTGCCTGACCTCATGAAGAGTAGTTAAGTCATTATTTAAATCAGGTAAAAAAAAACCGGCTGAGTGCGAGTTGGACTCGCGCACGAAGGGTTCCGTACCATTTATATAAAAACCGGCCAAGTGCGAGTCGGACTCGCGCACGAAGGGTTCCGTATCATTATCTATAAAAACCGGCTAAGTGCGAGTCGGACTCGCGCACGAAGGGTTCCGTACCATTATTTATAAAATGGCATAAAATCACGTTTTTTGTATGGGAGCCCCCCTTAAATATTTATTTTATTAAATTTTTTTTTTTTTTAAAGTGAATATATAATTAAATATTCTGTGAATATTTCAAGCGTCTGCCTGTTGCCGTTATCAATATAGAGCAAAAAGGAGCAAAAAATCACGTTTGTTGTATGGGAGCCCCCTTAAATATTTATTTTATTCTGTTTTTTAGTATTTGTTATTATAGCGGCAACAGAAATACATCATCTGTGAAAATTTCAACTGTCTAACTATCAAGGTTTATGAGATACAGCCTGGTGACAGACGGACAGACAGACAGACGGTGGAGCCTTAGTAATAGGGTTCCCGTTTTACCCTTTGTGTACGGAACCCAAAAAAAGACATTGGCAATTTCAGACCTATTTCTATCTTACCTGTATTTAGGAAAATATTTGGTTACTTTCTTTTAATTACCAACTTGCTCCTACTTTTTCATGTATCCTTATATTACCTATTAGCTGTTCCAACGAACACCGTCTTACATAATTACATTATCAATACGCTGACTTATTTTAAACGGAAGGTTCTGGCCCCTGGGGTACATTTTAAACTAGTACAGGATATAGGTGATCTTTTCCACTAAAGTTAAGTATTGTTTTGTACCTATTTTATAGTTTTTGCTTATCAATAACTGCTGGAAAAATAATCTGTAACACTGTTTTTGGAACAATAAAAATTATTATTATTATATGTTTTCATATCTTGGGACCACGTGGTCCAGGTCCTTTGGAAGGCGTACGAGGGGCCGAAGCCAAGTCGTAGATAATTTTAAATGGAAATATTATTATTATTGAAGAAACATAATACCAAATTTCGACTCGATCACACTGTGGAAGATGCTCACATACAATTATCAACTAGAAAAGAGCTGATAATCGTTAAACGACTGAACTGATTTTCTTGACTTATAGCTAAGATCAAGTCACCTTTCAAACAAAACAAAAATAAATCAAAATCGGTTCAGCCGTTTGGGAGCTACGATACCGCAGACAGACACACAGGGACACACGTTAAACTTATAACAGCCCTCTTTTTCCATCGGGGGTTAAAAATATGATTAATGAAGCCATAGAATCACTTATATTTCCCCCTATTGTGATCTTTTTTTTAACTGGAGATATTGAAGTTCTAAGTTCCTATACAGCGTGTTACGGAAAGGGTATATCCATACAAACCGGGTGAAGAGTGCATCTGGTTCAGAATCTCTGTGCAAAATTTCAGCTCATAAAGAATAACTTTGAAAATGTTCGATATTTTTTTTATTTCTTCATTGAATTTAAATCATAACAAACATGTCACCACACTACGGCACTACGAGGGTCATTATCCATTATCAGTATCTGTGCGCCTAGTACACACACACACACCTGCCACAGCTCTGCGACACAGCGCCGCACCGACAGTCCGACACGCGGCGGCGCGGGCGGCACGATTGGCGACGGGATCAAACGAAAGGATTAAAACGTGTATCGATCGGCTGACTTGGTCTAGTGATGACAGTAGAGTTCAATTGAATTCAAGTGACAGTAGAATTCAATTGAAAACATTTGATTTTTATTATTTAAATGATTCTTAACTTTATAATTAAGTACGTATTATTAAAAAAATGTTGCCATGTAGTTTGTTATCACCAAAAGAATCCGTGCCTTTGATATGTATATAACCTTTCCGTAACACGCTGTATATTAATAAGTTCATATTTAGGTGCACAGTGCAGACGTAAATGGGATGATGAAGCTTCAAGTTTACAGCTGGACGTGGCCTAAAAGTAAGCGTGCACAAACGCATACTTTGAGGTCGTGTCCAACCAAATTGCCATGACCCAGTCGGAGACCATCAATGACTTCGCCACTGTTTAGTTGTTAATTGATGTCAAATTACAAATTCATGTAATAAACGATGTTATAAGGTAAGATACCCCAGCAGCCGTTGAGCTTTGTAGTTGGAGTAGCAAATCAATATCAACATCACTCTATTTTTTTTTTTAAAGTTGCCCTACACTAGGAATTTCTCTTGTATCGTGGGTGTGTTTACAAACATTCAAACTCACATACACAAACAGCCAGACACGGAACAACTACTTATAGATCATAGAAATATTTGTTCCGTGCGGGAATCGAACCCGCGACACGCAGCGCAGCAGTCAATTGCTTAACCACTGCGCCAACCGTGCCGTCTCTATTATATATGTGTAATCTAAAAACAAAGAAACCGAGAAACCACTCTTGAGACGTTGCTAACCGAACTGTACCTGCACAGTAACACAAAGGACAACTATAATATACTAGGTACTATTGTACAAGTGTACAATAGGTCAGATGATAAATGATTTATTTCTGTAAGTAGGTTTGTACAAACACTTTTACACGTCAATCATATTAAAAAAAAAACTAGATAAGGTAGGTTTCGTATCCCAGCTCTGAGAAGAAAGGCCGAAACAAACTCAGAGTTCACAGTCTCTTTTAAAGTCCAGACATAATCTTGGTCAGATCATGTGAAGACCATGTAGATTGGTGCCTGAAATGATCTTTTGATGAATTAACCACACAGATAGTGGGGACCTGTCCAGTCAGTGCACGCATTTGTCAGTAGTCGTACAGCTCAACTAAGACCTTAAAGAGCTCAACGATTCAACGAACAATACCAAAGAAAGGACATTTGGGTAGGCCGCATAAATTATTCAAACTGCCAGACCATGATAAAACCTAACGGAGAAAAAAATAAAAATAAACAATAACCCACATAGTCTTCACATTTACAAGACTTAATTAAAACAATATAATACTTAAAAACCTACAAACGATTATTATTAATTAAGGTAATTATCTAAAACCAATTTGAGTAAAAGCTCTAATGCTACGCTATGCTACGCCGGAGCGCGCGCTACGCTTTAGCTACGCCACTACTCGTACCAACAGCTGTACAACTGCAAACATTGAAATTAAATTAAAATATCTACCTATATTATAAATGTGTTTTAATGAAAGTTTGGAAAAATGGACGACGACAAATAATTTAAATAATAGATTATTTTTGCACGTGATCCACATAATTACCGACCTAGACTGCGATCCTCCAAAACTATAGAGAAAATAAGATAAATTTATAAAATAATCCTCTGTTTAAAATGTTTTGTATTTTTATTTACACAATAGTCTACTTAAACACAAAGCATATAAAGTCCTCACTTCGATCGATGAGCATGAATGGACGGATCCAGTGCCAGCATTACACGATAAAGCGCTCTCGAGAGAGTGTCTGTGCCAACTAACCGATGAATGACATTAAGTGGCACTTATTTCATTTTATCGCTGGACTAGATTTATTATCAGTGATTATCACGTTGGGTGTTACAATTAAGTTTTAATACACATACATCCGGACACTCACGTCTTCTTCCCATAGAGGTAGGCAGGAACTACAGAACGCCACCTGTTACGATCTTAACTACTCGGTTTAGGTTTAAAAGAAGAATCTAATAAATATAATGTGGGGGTGTGTGTGTATATGTGTGTGATGTGTGTGTGTGTGTTTTAATTATTTTGTATCAATGTGCTCTGTAAGCGAGTGTAATGGTGGCCCAGTGGTAAGGGCCGCGACTTACGAGTTCTAGGTACTAGGTTCGAACCCAGACAGGCGCTTTACTTTGTGTAAATAATTTCATCACCACTGCTCTCAAAAAACGATGAAGGAAAACATCGTTAGGAAACCGGCATGTCCTAAAACCAAAAATCCGAAGGAATGTGACATCTACCAGCCCGCACTGGGCTCACGTGGTAGATCACGGCCCACTTCCTCTCGAAGAGAAGTGAGAACATTACCTGTTGGCAGATTATGTGCTCTGTAAAAGCCTGTCCCTTTCTGCAAGCTGGAAAACTACGCACAGAAAAAAAAAATAGAACCTATGCCATGCTCATTTTATAACTGAATGGCGTAGGTGCGTGGCATGCGTAACGATTTCCTTAAGAGCTTCTGTATGCACTGCGTCTGTTGCTGGGTTGACAGCAACCAGCAACAAATATAACTAAGTCATACACATACACAGCATAGCTATTTATTGAACTTTTCATCAACCTACTGATAGATAAAGCACATTTAAAAGCCATAATTTTCAATAGAAATACCGATAGTTTCAACATAAAACTCGCGAGGTATCAAAGAAAGAATCGGGTTCCCATTTAAATTTCAATCGACTCAAGAAAAAAACTTTCAATATAGGTTGGCGTGTCTCGCTAAACTGTTTTCCTTACATATTCGTGCACTTATCGCCTAGGAACTGCCGTCAATCTTGTAGCCAATCTGTTCACCTACATTGTTAAAGTTAGTAGACTATGGCGTTCTAGTCAGGAACCTTAGCAGTGTAGCGATGGCTGCGTACACCGACGCTCTGGATCACACCTCCATATATCAACGTGCTGCAGATTGTGGTATTTTAAACAGATTTTTGAGAGAGAACTAGATTGCCTGTGATTTTTAAGAATGATTAAGTAGTTTGAAACTTTAAAAAAAGAAGTATGACGTGCAATAGACCCAAGATTTGGTTGTGTTCGTGAGGTACAAAATCATGTTTCTTGTGATTGAACAATGCTATCACATGTAGGTTGGCGAATTCTATTAGCGTATGTAAATCTTATGAGCTTTATTCAATCCAATCGGCATTTCGGAGTCGTTGCATTGGGATAGCAGGCGCCCTAGTTGAGCTGCAAATGAAGTTGTAAAACATTTTCGAGCTGTATTTCCGAATTAGTAATGATTTTAGGGCTTTCTAAAGCGTGTAGGTGTACTATCAAATCAGTTTTGTGCGCTTAGCGTAGTGGATAATGGCGGGAACATAGTGCATATCCAAGAAGCAATTCGTGTAATACATTGATAGGAAACACTTTGCTATTGCAGATAGTGAAGAAAGTGATGGAGAGGGAGGTTTGGGCAATTTGAATAGGTTGATCGTTCGTCCTCCGGGACAGAGTGGGAAGGCCAAGAGAGGGCAGCTGTGTTTCGACGCGGCCTTCGAGTGCGGGAACCTGGGACGAGCCGACCACATCACTGACTTGGAGTACGATCTATACGTCAGACCTGACACTTGCAGGCCGAGGGCCAGGTTCTGGTTCAATTTCACCATCGAAAATGTTAAGCTTGACCAGGTGAATGTTGAGTCCGTGCTGATGCTGGGCCAC
This sequence comes from Tiliacea citrago, assembly GCA_963921375.1. Lineage (NCBI taxonomy): Eukaryota > Metazoa > Arthropoda > Insecta > Lepidoptera > Noctuidae > Tiliacea > Tiliacea citrago. The sequence continues at coordinate 21,750,759 of OY992786.1, forward strand.
TAGCGTAGATTGTGTTTCGTAGTGTTATGTTGCCGATACTAACAGTACCTACTGTGTTTTTTCCAGAGAGTGATACTAAATATTGTCAATTTGGCCAAAGAAACAACTTTATTTGATGGAGAAATGACTCCGCTAGTTCGTTCCACGTCGCGGCCGAAATGGTAAGTACCCTGTGCTTTGAAATGAGAATCCACAAAGATGTGTTACAAATATACTTTTTGCACATTAATAAAATGTATTCCTATGCCTTAGGTAATAACTTGCAAGCACCAACAAATTGCAAACTAGACCCTATTCACTTAATATGTTAACTAATTCAGACAGTGGGCGATACGTCTCATGCAAATATGTTACGGAGTTGCTATAATATCATCTCAGACATTCTTATTTGAAACCTTTAGGCAACGGATTCCCAGACGACTGATATTCTACCACCGGTCATTAGTGCACCGGGAACGGAAGATCCTGAGTATCGCGTTTGCTTTCGATCGAGAAGAGGATGTTTACCAGTTCTCTACAGGAGCATCGTATTCTTACTCTCGACTACAGAAGCACCTGGCTACGTGGGAGAAGAGAGCTCAGGCTTTCGCCACCAGGCAGTCCATTGCTCAGACTACTGTAAGTTGGTTAAGACCAGGCACTCTAAATCAAATTCCCGCGCAAGCTCCGCCCCATGCTCCCCGCCACTCCGTTATGTGCTAAACTCTAACATATCAGTAATAGAGGTGAATATCACGTGCACTCTTTGATCGTATTCGAGCACGAAACTAAATAGCGTAGTCTCAATTCAAATTTCGTTTATAACTAAAGTAATAATCGATCTAAAGAAAAAAATATCTTGTGACTGGATAATAAACTATATTTTCTTGTTGTAAATATTTATTTTAGACGTCTTTTCTTTCTTTGTTTTATTTATAAACGTTGCCCCACTAGGAATTTCTCCTGTATCGTGGATCGTTTACAAACATCCAGACACTCACATACACAAACAGCCAGACCCGGAACAACTACTTATAGGTCATACAAATATTTTTTCCGTGCGGGAATCGAAACCGCGACACGCAGCGCAGCAGTTAATAACCGGTTAACCACTGCGCCAACCGTGCCGACAAAAACATAAAAAACACAAAAGCTGCACACTGTTTTTTTATATACCTAATTATCTTTAAAATAGACATGATTTTCGAATAAAAAATATATCGAGCGAATATATTACAATTACGTAACTGTCTTGTACATGGAAAGAAAAAGATCCAATAAATCATATACTAAAGTTCCATTTTGACTGCATGTGTGACTGTTTCAGAATATTCATGCAAATTAACATAAAAATAGGGAGCCTCCTCTTTAACTAAAGATATTATTATCGTAGTAGCCTACCGCAGCTGCGTTGTGTGAATGGTCAACGAACCCCTGTATTCGGAGCGCACTTACAATATACTTAGCTCCTTGAAATAAATAATGTTCCTTGTTAAATATGAGATCAATTCCCAATCCGAAAATCAAATGAAAACATATTCTTCACAGCTTTATCAATCCTTATTACAAGCCAAATTATATCTGCCAAATTTCTCGTTGGTCCTGGGTTCGATTCCCAGGTCGGGCAAAGTGTTATTGGGTTTTTCTATCTAGAATTCTCAGTAGCAGCCCGGAGTCTGGATGTGTGCCCGGTTGATGGCAATAGGCTCGCCTCCTATTACGTGGGACTTAAACATAACCGGCGAAATGTGGGTGTACTATAGGTACACCTCTGCCCAACCCTTCGGGGAAACAAGGCATGATGTTATGTTATGTTTATATCAGCTTGCTTCTTTAAGAAGTTCCAGTCAGTCGTATTGTCATTAATTTTTTATCAAACCATTATGCACATAGGTACATATTTATAATACTTTTGTTTTTAGCAAAAACGTCGCATTGACCTCGTGACAATTGGAGACTATAATTTTAAAGAAAAAACAGAAGCCGTTAAAGAAGAACCTGTTATAACTAGGATTAAACCAGCAGAACCAAAGAAACGGGTCGTTCTCATCATAGCGAGGACACACGGAGGAGAACCACCTTCGTCATTTGTTTGTCAAGGTAAGTAATCATAAAACAGAGCTAATTTTACTGATGTAGGTAATAATTGGATCGATGACCTTGTGAAGGCTGCAGGTATCCGCTGGATGCGGGAAACACAGAACCGGTCGAAGTGGCGGTGCTTGGGGGAGGCCTATGTCCAGCTTTGGACGTCTTTTGGCTGAAATGATGACGATGATGAGGTAATCATAAAATAGAGCAAATTTAACTGGTAAGTACTTAATCGGTCCAGTAGTTTCGGAGCAAATTGGCTGTGACAGACACACGAGTGATCCTATAAAGGTTCAGTTTTTTCCTTTTTAGGTGCGGAATCCTAAAAAGAACTAATTTTAAGGTAAGTAGTCTTTAAATAGAGCTAATTTTACTGATCACATACCCCTTTATTTATAAACGCTGCTTAGTTAAGAAACGTCTAAACGTCAAAAATGTATGGTTTAACAGTAACAAATCATTACTTAACTTAAAGCTACGTTTATAAATAAACCTCATTATCTTGCATGTCGCCATAATTACTTAATTTGAGCAGGTCTCCTGGACTACTTGCTGGGCTCGTCGGAAAAGGCAGTGGCTTTGAGAAACAACATTGTGTTAGAGGTAAGAAGAATCACATCATAAAAAGTGATAACACCATTCATCCATATTTGGCAATTCACAGTTCAGGTAGGTAAAAAATTAATAGACCCCTAGGCATATGTGCAAAGTACCTATATTTTACAAACCGCATAAACAAAACTTGCCTGATTATGTTATTTTTAATTTATTTTAATGTTAAGAGGAGGCTCCCTATTTTTATGTTAATTTGCATGAATATTCTGAAACAGTCACACATACAAGCAAAATTAAACTTTAGTATATGATTTATTGGATCTTTTTCTTTCCATTTTGAAGGCAGTTCCGTAATTGTAATATTTTCTCGCAATAATTTTTTTATTTGAAAATTATGTCTTTTTTAAGGATAATTATAAAAAACAAACAAGATTGTTTAGCTTTTATATTAGTTAGGCAGAGGTGTACCTATAGTACACCCACGCTTCGCCAGTTATGTTCAAGTCCTATGTAATAGGAGTCGACCCTATTGCCATCAACCGGGCACAAATCCAGACTCCGGGCTGCTACTGAGAAATTCGTAATGGAAAATCCCAATAACATTTTGCCCGAGCTGGGAATCGAATCCAGGACCTCATACTCAGAAGTAGCGCTTGCACCACCAGACTAACGAGGCAGTAAATTAAGTAATTATAATAACATTAAAATTGAATATAAAATTAACACTTAAGAGCAGGCTGTCTAAATCAAATTTCGAACGCAAGCTCCGCCCCTCGCTCCCCGCCCCTCCGTTATATGCTAAACGCTAATACATCAGTAATAAAGTTGAATATCGCGTGCGCTCTTTGATCGTGTTCGAGCACGAAACTAAATAGCGTAAGTCTCAATTCTTATTTCGTTTATAACTAAAGTAATAATTGATCTAGAGAAAAAATATCTTGTGTCGGGATAATAATGTTTTATTTTCGTGCTGTGAATATTTATTTCAGACATAAAAGCTAAACAATCTTGTTGACATGATTTTCGAATAAAAAAATTATTGAGAGAAAATATTACAATTACGTAACTGTCTTCAACATGGATAGAAAAAGATCCAATAAATCATATACTACAGTTCAATTTTGCTTGTATGTGTGACTGTTTCGGAATATTCATGCAAATTAACATAAAAATACGGAGCCTCCTCTTAATGCCATAGGCTATTTACCTACATTTAAATACGTTACTAGGTCATACCGATGCTGAACCCAGATGGAGTGTTCCTCGGCAACCAGCGGTCGGATGTGCTCGGCGGCGACCTCAACAGAAGTTGGAACCGAGCCACCAGCTACGCACATCCGGCTCTGGTGGCCGTTAACGATCTCCTCAAGAAACTCGCCTCTGAGAAGGTACATACGTCATATTATACAAGGTGTCCCAGAAGTCTACGTCAAGCCGGAATCGGGTGATAGGACAAGTTATAATATTTAACATAAAAATATTTAAAAAAATCTTTGCTGTTTTTTAAAATAACGGGCATTTATTAAAAAATCGAGAAAATCTACTCCTTGTGACGTCTTTAAACTCCTGTTGCTACAAATTTTGACTTTTTTTAAATTTCCTTTTTATTATGTAATCCTGAATAATGCTTCTGAAAACTGAAAGTATTGTGGTTCACAAATATAATTTAGACAGGTAAGGAAAATTATTTTACAAATGAGTTTCATTAAAAAACAATTTTTATTTACATAATATAACAAATAATGTTGTTAGTGTCAATACCATTTTAGAACCCTTATTAAATGCGCCAACTTTTAAAGTTACTTGCCAAACTCGTGTAGTATATTTTTTTTTTCAGTACAGTCATTTAAAAGTAGGCAAAATTATTAATTTTGAATAGGTACTTGGTTAGGAAAAAATTACATTAACTTCTGGACTGGAGCAGTTGGCTGTAAATTTTTAGCAACAGTTTTTAGAAGCATTATTCAGGATTACCTTCATTAAAAAAAAGAAAATTTAAAAATAGTTAAAATTTGTAACAACAGGAGTTTAAAGACCGTCACAGGGAGTAAGATTTTCTCGATTTTTTTATAAATGCCCGGAACTTTTAAAATACATAGCAAATAATTTTTTTAATATTTTACTGTTAACTCATGATTTGACCTATCACCCGATTCCGTCTTGGCGTCGATTTCTGGGACACCCTGTATACCTATTACATCGAACCCAGTACGCCAAAGGTCGTAGGTTGATGTGTCACTATAAGTTTTTCAAAGAACTGGTTTGAATCTAGGCTAGTGGCACAGACAGAAAATCTCATAACTTATTTTAGCATTGTTACCTCTTGAAACTTTTTACTTTTAAGCGAATGTAATTATTACTTACCTACGTAGGTATCTATACTGACCTACTGTACCTCATACCTATCAATGAAATCTCCGGTTTCAGACCGTGCAGTTGGATTTCATCATCGACATTCACGCAGACATAAGTCATGAGGGTGTATTTGTACGAGGGAACTCTTACGACGATGTTTACAGGTACGTTTACCAGACTATAGGTACAAGAGGTAGGAATCTCAGCAAAAAAGGAATTTTTAACCGCGACTTCGAAAAAGGAGGAGGTTCTATGTTAATTTTTTAGTTTTTTTTTTTTAATGTTTGACCTATAAGAATAGAATAGAATACTCTTTATTTCCTATCTTTTTTTTACCTATTTTGGTAGAGCAGCCTTGCGAGGTGGTCCCATATTTTTTTTATTAACTTTGCTTGGGTATTTTTTGAGTTAGCTTGAATAATACGTATTTTTTCCGCTTTGTCTATGTGGATGATGTAAATGTAATAATAACTTCATAACAATGTTATTTACATAGCAGTTTTTTTGTTTTTTTTAAACGTTTTTATTAGCTTCGCCTGTATCTACGTAGGTATCTATCTACGTACCTATGTAACGGAATCTTTGAGCTCGATTTTCGACCACTTCAAAACGTCGGATTAATTTAAAAATTTCCACACTTATCAAGGACCGATGACAACAAAATAATTTAATAAGATTGTCCCATTATCCTTACCAGGATCTTCAGGATTATCGATTTTTCATATTCAAGTAGATACTAAAGCATACATGCTGCCCCACGCTTTCTTACTATAAAATAAAAGTCTTGTTATTCACTATTATCATTTCTAATTTATTTAAAATTATTTTCTACTTTTTAGTTTGTTTTGAATTAAAGCGTGTTTTTTAGTTTTTTAAACTAGTACCTATTTATTTTGTAAAAAGTATTATGAATTAGATATAGCGATAAATAGAGATCGAACTTTATGCTCCTTTTGGTTTATAGTAGGTAGGTACTTATACGTTCCTATCCTACCTATAGCTGCCTGGTCCTTATATTCCTAATTTTTTTAAATCTTGTAGGTAAACCAGATGACGTATGCACAATAATATTGCCCAAGCAAGGTGATTTGCTAAAAGCCGCATGAGCAACCAGCAACAAGTCTACTATTTGTGCAATAATCGAAAAACTTTTTGTTTTGTCCCCGATTGTGCGTGATACTCATACATAACGAACGCCTTACCAGTGGCGGACTAAGTGGGAGGCCGCATTGGCGGTACGCCCCTGGTATTTTTGGAGATTTGGGGCCCCACAAGACCGGGGGGTCTTGTGGGGCCCCAAATCTCCAAAAATACTTTCCCAAACATTATATGCCTAGCCTTTTTTTAACTGTGTCGGTGTCGGCTTCGTCTAACCGGATGCAGCTGCGTAAGTCGATGAAGGAAAGCCTATTTATGTATGAAAGTCAAAAGAAAACCTTACCAATCCGGGGCAGGGTGCAAAAAAAAATATTTGGGTTTGTCGCCCCCCCCCGACTGGTTTAGTCCGCCACTGCGCCTTACAATAACTTCAGTCGAGATTTGCAAGTAGGTAGTGTTGCTGAAGGGCACACGTTTCTTTACGCCATTATACTTACCTACCTACTTACCGGATTTATTAAGATCTTATGTAACACTAATAGCTACTGTGTAGGTATGCAGGAGTTAACTAAGGTCTAAGGTACATACATGCTTAATTAACGTGGTCCGTTAAAAAGATCTAGGTACCTACTAAAACTAAGTAGGTACTTAACCTATGCCTGTCGTCGGTCTTCTCTGGAGATGTTTTAGGTACGTACTAATTAATTTGCTACCCAGGTTTGAACGTCAGGCAGTGCTTCCGAAGTTCTTGGGGACCCGCATAGAAGCGTGGCGGCCTGAAGCGTGCTTCTTCAACGCTGACTCTTTGGTAGCCGGCACAGCTCGCAGGGCTCTGCCCACGGGCTCCATTGATGCCTACACGCTCCTGGTCTCCATAGGGGGGCGAAGATTATCCCCTAGAGGACCTTACATCCATTATACAGAAGACGCATGTATCCTTTTAAGAACTTAATATTTTTTATTAATGTGAGTAGGTAGGTGCCCCATATTCAATGGTAATGGTCTGGAAAAGATAATAATATCAGCAGGCAGTCCAATCTCATCACATTGATGTAAGTAGGTAGGGATTTACTTTAAACCTTTAGGTATCCTTATAGATAGGTAACTGTTTCAATATGCTGTACAGTTGTTTTCCCCGAAGGGCTAGAGGTGTACCTTCGTAGGTATATACCTCTGCATAGTCCTAATTTGGACCCATATAAGTACCTACGTAGGTATGGGCCTAAATTCTGACTCCGGACAGCAACTGAGAAATTCTTTATGGAAAACTCAATAACAGTTTTCCCGACTAGGGAATCGAACCCATAAATCGCACCCATGCTCAGCAGTTGCGCTTGTGACCACTACACAACGAGGCACTCGAGGTAGCATTTAAAGTTTAATTACTTAACAAGGTAATCAGATACGAAAATAGGCAAATCTCTAGCAAAATCTCTGTGCGACTACTATCGACATATCGGGGTCATTCCCCAGCGAGTGGGTCGGAATAAGAAGAAAGATCAAAGAGGCAGACGTCGGCGGAGACGACCTGTTATTGAACGCGACAGGTCAGACATATTAACGTCATAAAATAATGTAATATACTCTCGACCCGCCTATGTTGGTAACGGAAAGTATTGGCGACTTAATTAGGTTCTCATTGTAGTGATTTAGTTAGCTGGTCACTGCTTAAACAAGAATTATTATCAACAGAGTCGGAACTTATCCACGCGCCTAAAGTCCCAGGATCCTGCAAGCATTTCCTAAAGCCTAGCAGGCAGTTTGCGAAATTTTCCCTATTGCAAAACATGACCTTTATGAATGGGAAGACATACAAAGAACTTTATAAAAGAGAAAGCCGATAAGGTAAACATTTCGAGGAAATTACTGAAACAATAAGCTTTGTTTAGTTACTCCAACTTTTGGGACACTTACGAGACTTCAAAGACTAGGTATAAGTGTTGTCGGCTCCTAGGCTTGTAGGTTGGTTGGTATTTATAATACTTAGGTACTTCTTTCAATCAATTATGTTAGACTATCGGAGTCCACTGCTGGACATAGGAGTCTCCGCATCTGTCCAACTTTTTGAGGTCAGTCACAGTTGGGGCCCGGCGTGTCCCACGCTACGCTTGCCGATACGAGAGCACTTATTTGCTTCATCTCAACTCATAAGTCGAACAACTGCACAAATAAAATCTACCGTGACCTTATCCTTTAAGATAATTGATTATGATTATTATGATTATGATTATAATTGTTTTCTTTTACACCATATAATGTTATAATGATCCAACTACTAGTTACACTTTTATTACTACATACAAATGTTATGGCCTTGTTGCTACGGAGACTCACAGACTCCATAGGTTACAGGGACTTACACCTAGTCTAGGTGTCAGAGTATTTAAATATTGACCTTTGTATTAACTTGGATCAGCAGTGGTAGCCCGAGAAATTCAACTTTTCTTACGTTTGATACGTCTCTCTTAGTTAGATTTGTTCCATAAGAACTTTTCCTTAAGAGATTTGTTCATAGGGAACATTTCTATGAGAGATGTATTAATAATTCTAATGCTGTAAATACGTATTTGATAAAGTCGCGAATCATATATTTTGATCAAAATACAACCTGACCTGACCTAAAAATTTGAATTTCGCGTTTAGTCAAAAGGATATTTGGTGAAATAAAGAAAATATGATGTAAAAAATATATTATTATAGGTCACCCAGTTCATCCCCTGAGCGACGGGTCCTAGCGGGGCGAGTCTTATCACCATCCCTGCCGAAGGTGTCCCCACCACCGCAGCAAGCTCTACCTGCGAGGCTTTCACGTCGGCCCATATTGAAGTCTCGACCAAGGACTGTACCAGATATGAACCACATACTGCCTATAATTACAGGTAACAATGCCATTAGGTAGGTACGGTACCCATAAGGTGGTTAGATAAAATCGTCATTTCCCGCTAATCGCTACTCGAAACTTCGAAAGGTACGATCAGCAAGGAAATTCGATTAACATTCGAGTTATTTAAATCTATTATCATTGAGCAAAATGTTTAATTAAAATCGAAAAATATTATTTAAGAAATTGTCTCTATTTATTACATAGGTACCTGTACCTATAAGACCTAGGTACATGACATGCTGAAAAGCAGTTTAATGAATCATTTTGTGTCAATTTTGATTATTGGACTTACGTTGCTGTTTGGACACCACAGTTGGGCACCGGTAGGTATGCGTAAATGTAGGTAACATATTTTATGTAATGCTATAGTGAATCACTGCTAGTCTCGGTTTTCGTATTGATCGAAATTTAAAATAGTGACTGTATTGTTCAGTCGTCTGAATATTTTATGTATTCGAAGAAGAAAGACGGTGCACTATTGTTACCTTCTCTTCTACTTCTGTGTGAAGTGCAGATTGGTGAGCTGCAATATAACATAATTTGATCGCAGTGGTCTAGAATATAAATATCGATAGAATCAAATGTAATATTTTATGGTGACGGATTTAGGTTTAAGTGCCAAAATTTTGATTCATGGTTAACCATAACAATTGGACAACAGGGCAATAGCATAACACACGTAAAATGACAATTGGTCGCAATGGGTTTAATTTGGACAGTTCACCCAAGTCCATTGAGTTATTTACGTTTTCAAACCTATTTAGCAATGAATTAGCACCCCAATGAATGCATGAATTGGTCCCTTACTAGATCATACATTACTTTTAGACGAGGGATGAATGGAATAAAAGAAGGTCTACTAAAACACTACTGTATTGTCTCAAAGGTAGAAGGAGCAGGCTGATGGTGTGGACATGAAGTGAGTGAGGCGGCTCTTGTTGGCTGTAACGAGAACGCCTGGCTGACTTGATAGTCTAACGCGAACTGAACTAATTATTATAAGTTGAAATGAATGTGTAGCGTAAACTGCTGAATTGCAGAAAGTGTGGTTGCACCGTACAAGCAATATCCTTCAAAACTCTCCGATTGTGATTCAAACTGTGTTCTCAATTAGGATGCAGCTTTTGAGATAATTGGTTGACGCTGATAAATTTTGTCAAGGAAAGACAAGTAATGAAACAAATCAAGCATTTGCTTACCTACTCAAAAATCCAAAAAATAAGGGTGCGTTTCCACTGAGACGGATATGTGCAAACGACACTCTAATGGACGAGTGAAATGATGTGGATTTTCAACTGTTTGGTTTATTCCTGCATGTCTCTTCTCCGCCTCAGTGGAAAAGCACCCTTAATTAATATCTCTTCAAACTTTTTGACCTAGACACTAGCCTACGGCTTCCGAATTGTATATTTCTGTTAAAAATTGATTATTTTACAGGAACGGCGGTCAAAACTCCTCGGCTGGCTGTGGTGGACATGAGCGCATACATTCGAACACCAAAAAGCTGTATGAATCAGCGAATAGAGATGTCACAATTAAAGCTCAGCCGACCTCCCCGCCCCGCGCAGGCCAGGTTCACGAGCGACGAATACGATACCCATGAGTCTGATTCATAGGCAACTTAATTACAAGTTTTGGATATTAAAGTTATATTAAATGAAACAAACATATTTTTTATTGAAACGTATAATGTTGAAGCTTCCATATTTACAATCACTAACTTCTATCGTTCAGTCATCTCATTCTTAGAACAAATCTTATTGAACACTATTATCACTACAAATTCTACAATCATAACGGCAAATGAAAAACGAGACTGAGTATCGTTATCGAGATTTATTTGAACATTTTTTTATTATTTTATGACAATTTTGGTTTCAACGTAAATGATTCGACTTCATCTACGCATACTAAAGAGGTCACAGGTCATCACAAAAACGATACAATCGTACATACGAAGGGTAAAGAAGCGCGGGCGCTTCGCAGAACGTTCAGCCGAGCGGTCGCGGCCGCGCGCAGGCCGGACCGGGCGCGAAGCACCTCCTAATAAATATCTTTGGCATGAACCGAACAGCTCGCCGACGAGTCACACACGATCGCACTAACAACCGACAGTTATTGCTTCGATGCCAATATAGAGTTCGTTTCGTTCCCGCACGGGGCGTCGCGTCGGGAGCTTCAGTGGGCGGCGGAGGCGCGCGCGGCCCCACCGCGTCATTCCCAGGCGTCGTTGTCGTCGTCGGACAGCGTGACCAGGTGCATGCGCGCGTCGTCGGGCGGCGGCGCAGGCGCGGGCGCGGGAGCGGGCGCAGGCGCGCCGGCGCGGGCTGCGCGCTTCTGCCGCAGCAGCTCCTCGTCCGCCGGCGTCAGCGGCTTGCGGAACTCGTACACCAGCGGAAAGATGCGCTCCACCGCCGACTGCACATCACTCACGCTCCGAGCTGCCGACAAGCATGCAACTCATTACAATGTATCGCGATCGTAAAGCACAGAATTAACACGGGATGGATGAAATGGCGACAGGTCACGGGAACAATCTGCGAAATGCTGCTGTCTTGTATGGATCAGAATGTGGGGCCACAAAAGGCACGCAGCTGAGATGAGAATGCTAAGATGCGAATGGATAAAATTAGAAAATCTATGAGGAAGTCTGAAAGTGGCACCGGTAACTTACGAGTTCTTGAGAGTGTGGAAATCGGTTGTCATGTTATGGGCATGTAATGCGGAGGGGAATGAGAAAAATGTCGTAAGGAAAGTTTTGAGTATGAATGTGGAATTATGGATGGCTATAAGAGTAGGGGAAGGCCAAAGAAACGATGGATGTACTGTATGAAAGATGATATGGCTACAAAGGGGGTGACTACCGAGATGATAACTAATAGAGAAGTATGGAAGAAAAAGTCATGTTGCTCACAAACAAATTGGGATAAGGACAAGAGAATGATGAATGTATCGTGATTGACGATTTGGATGTTATGCTTGCGGGCGTTACATACAAGACGAGTCCTGACATAGCTAGAAGGAGTCGCGGCAAAACCGCACAAATCCGACAGAACGCCTTAGATGGACCTCAAGAATTGACGAGAAGAATAAAAACACCGAGAGAAGTGAAACGTATGGGGGAGAGCTTTGCCCGAGACTATGGGGCTGGGGAGTTTGTTGCTCCACTTCTTCTTCCCAGCTAAAGCACTAGGAAGTGGTGAAGGGCGGGCATTTTGGGGGTCAAAGTCAAAAGTCAAAGTTAAATTATTTATTTCAAATAGGCACATAAATGCCACTTTTGAACATCAAAATTTACAACAAAAATAGAATTGATCCTAGTCGCCCCTTCCAAAAGGTAGTTTCAAATTCAAATTTATTTATTTTTGGACAACTAGATCCAAAGGTTAGTTACAAAAACTTAGAAACTATTGTTAGTTTCGCATGGAGAAGAATGGGCAAGAAACTCCACCCGTTACTCTTTTAAAATGTTTTACAATATTTTGTATAGGTACATAAATTATATGTGACGACGATGCCCCTAGAATAAAATTTTATAGTAATTTTATTACACAATATGTAAAAAGAGTTAAAAATGAAACAATGACAGACAAATTAATTGTGTGATAGATACATGGTGCTCACATATTACGTTTTCCGTTTACATTATACGTTTTCCTAAAATTTTATATGTGAAGTGTTTAAGTTAAGGTAATCACAGAATGTAAAATAAATATCATAAAAATAATAAAATATACAATTAAAATAGCAACCAGTTTGATTTTGTCTAGACTCTAGATTGTCCTATGGAGCTGGACCAGCATGTTTCCAAGCATTCTTATCTTGGATATAATCCTCTAATTTGTAATTATTCTTGTTTACAAAGTTTACTTTTAGTATTGGTTTTAAATTTTCTTTCATTTAATTGCAATATATGACAAGCATGGTATACGTCCATGATCACAAGGTATTTTGTTGTACATTTAACACAGTACCCCATAAACGATGTATATGGTTTATGTGAGGTGTTTTAGATCTGAAACATGGTTGATCTATTTTTTTAGCTTTATTTCGTGTATTAAAATTAAATTATGTCTATCACATATTTTACTAAAAAGATGTCGATTTTTTACGTCTGTCTTATGTAATTTTGACGTTCTTATAGTGCTGATTCTCAGCCTAGTTTGAAGTTTCACGTTTCATATTGATTTATGACAGTACAAGATGATAAAATAAAAACAATTAGGATCAATACCATTTCCCCTACGAAACAAGGCTCTTGTTTCGTGTAATATGGCTAGTTTGAAGTTTCACGTCTCATTTTCATTCATGACAGTACAAGATGATAAAATAAAAACAATTACGATCAATACCATTTCACCCTACGAAACAAGTTGTTTCGTGAAATATGGCTAGTTTGAAGTTTCACGTCTGATTTTCATTCATGACAGTACAAGATGATAAAATAAAAACAATTACGATCAATACCAACAACAATACGAAACAAGGCTCTTGTTTTGTGTAATATGGTCTGCTATGTTCACTTGTTTTAAGTCCTTCGACATATTATTACATTGCATGTGTTGTTATCGTAAAGTTTATTAATGGTTTTCCGGCGTTCTTATCCTATAAAATTTTATCCAAGTTCAGATACGGGAAAATACAACCTGTTATAGATATTTTGTTACTTTAGGTGTACTCTATGGACCTACGACCGATTCTGGCGGTTTAATCCAATTCTGATAATAGGCATTTCGCAAATGAAACGTTAATTTATGAAGCCAATGCAGAGGCTACGGGATGAGAGATTATTTTAATTATGAGTTTTTAGTTAAATTTAATAGATTTAAGAGTGCTTACTCTTTATGTAGAATAAAATTCCATAAACTGATTAAACATGTTGTAATGTCATCCCATCAGTTGTATTAAAATAACCCTTTATCTGAGTTTGAGTCACGGGCAATCTGAAGCTGCTAGCCCATTCCGTTTTTATTTCCTATCAATCTATGAATATTCGACTCAAAATTTTGAGCTCATGGCTACTTGCTGAGATTTAAGCCGACTGGCGCGATATCGCGGGCGCGACAGGCAGCGCAACACTTTTCATGAAGTTTTCATAGACATTGTGCTACTAGTTTCGCATCGCGCCTGTCCGTCTTTAGAAGGATGTTAATCTTTATGCAGATTGAAAGACAAGAAACCTTTTCTCTGGCAGATTAAGGATTTCCTTCAAATAGGTTGATTGAATACCAACTTCACATAATAATCACTTGTGTAAAAATGTATTTCATAAGCTCGACATTCTTGTTACTGCACTTGTTAAACTAAACAGGATAACATAAAGATTTACGTTTTTGTGTTATCCTGTTCAGTTTACTAAAAAAATATTTTGACTAATTCAATTATAATTGAATGATTGAATTATGGTATGTAACAAGGCTGTTTATCAAAATAACATTTGTTATTTCCTCTATAGAAATCGGTATTAGGTAGAATTTAGTTAGAAAGTAAAATGATGTTTACCTGTGATAGTCACACCTCCTGTGGAGAATATCTTGAGTGTGGCCTTAGGGTTGTATAACTTATAAGTGACTCCTGGGTGAAGTTCTGGTTCATAACTGAAAGAAAGAGAAAACTGCTCCAGTATTTCTTTGGTCAAGTTACATACCCATATAAACTTCTCACTACAGATAAGCTTAGTACATTTTTTGGTGTTAACACAAACATGGCTATAAGTTGATTGAAAGTCACATGTTGTGTTGCTTCAATACAGACAAACAAACCTGTTTCTAGGCCTGTAGGTAGATCCCTGCACCAGTTACAATGATTTGGAATGAACTGTCGGGACTTATTTCAATTCAACAGGGTAGGTACCATCGCGGACACTGGCGCCTAACCACTTTTCGACCTTATTACTAGGAACACAAGGTTGATAAAATATACCTAATTCTGGCTACCATTATATTAGTATTCTTCATAGTAGTCTGGTTTTTATACCCAAAAGCACCAGGAGGGCTGTTTATTCTTTAAGTATTACAGTACTTTTGCTTTTAATTACCTTGTTAATAATGCCTAAGCCATTACCAACCATGTATTCACCCCATAAGGGTAAGAATGAATATACTTCATACACATAAATATATGCAATGAATTTATCGAAAATTGTTATCATCACTGTCTCCTGACTCTTAAAAGTTTAAGGGATCCCCGAACCGAGCAATTGCAATTGACCAATTGCCATCAATTTTTATTGTAGTAATATTGTCAGTCGCTACAATTGCACTTAGTAGATCAATTTGCACATCAATGTGTATCAATTGTGTAAAAATAAACAATTTTTTGCAACTGATTGTTTCAAGGACCCTTAAGAATCAACCAAGTTGAACCCCTCAAATGTCATGCAGAATGTTCTATAAATATTATCAACAAAATGATTTAAGTGAACTTAACCAAGCAGGGATAGTCTGTTAGTTTATCATAAAAATAAAACAATTTCATCTGAACCCTGACTCTACAGTTTGCATTGGCTGATAAGATAAATTGACTCTTTATACTTTTAATATTTGCAAATAGTAGGAAATTATGCAAAATCAATAAAAAAAGTTGCAATTTAGTATTTATAGCATTTTTTTACAAGGGAATCTGTTTCAGTGTCATGAATGAGTAACATTGGTATGTTATGTGCCCAATAAGTGATATTTGTTGATAAACTACAGAAAAATGCCATTGTTTAGGTGCTAGAAGTCTTAACGAAACATCCACTTGATCATCAATATGTAAACAAAGGATTTTTTTCATTTGAAACTGAATGAACCTAAAAGATAAAATAAAGCTGTATGATGTAATTGTGTAGTAAATTTATGTCGTTTTATATACGGTATATATAAAAATACTTACTCTGCTTCTTTGTATTTCTTGGAAAAAGATATGATCCTTATACCAAAGGGCATCCGACAGGTGCCTAATACATTGACTACACGGAAATTCCGAAAGCGCACTTGGAAGCCTAGCTTCTGCAGAGCGCGCGCATACCGCCGCGCCGCCACCTTGGCCTGGTCCTCGCTGGTGGCACCCGTGCACGTCACGCGCCCCGACGACCAGATCGACGCAGTGGTGTATGGGCGCCGTAGCTTCATGGTTACCATGCCGTTCTCGCGGCGGAACTCTACGTTAACACCGTTTAATGCTATCTGTCTAAGGTTCAGGTGGCACTTAACACTAAAACTGCACACGACATTGTTTATCATTATATCTATTTCGGGCGTATCTTCCTCCTCTTCGATTGGCACGGGCGGCGCCACCGGCTCGCTTGTATCAGAGCACTGCATCTCCTGCGCGCTGGTCGAGCCAGCTTCACAATACTCATGGTCGGGAACCATGTGATTTGTAACACTATGTGTGGATATGCCACGGTTGGGCACCACGCCGTGTGTGCCTTTGCTCAGTTCCTTAATACCATTCTCTTGGATGAGCGTAGCCATGACCACCACGGCACACTGAAACAATAATAATAAGTCTATGATTTTATACATAAGACCAAAAGAAAATATAATATGTAGATCAATTAAATAAATAAGCAACTTGAAAAAGTTGCTTATTTTTGTAAGGTTTTTTTTTTCATTTACCTAATTGTGAACATTCACGCTGAGCAACAGTAAGCTTCAATGAAATGTGACTCTAAATTAACCTTACAAGTAAACTATGTAATGCTTTATGTATACGTACTGTGTACATTGCTATAAATAGTCCCTGTAGTATGAAATTAGATATTTGACCCTCAAACAATCCACACCAGCATAATAGAGTTGCATTGAATCGGCTTTATGATATCTAATTCCAGGAAGATACGAAAGTGTGTGGAATTATATTGAAAATAAAAAAAATATATATTTAAATTTGGAATGCTATTTCATTCATAAAATAATATTTTTTATTACAGGATATGAATCAACAATTGTAATGAAACACTGATTAAGTTTGTACATTGAGAGCAAGAAAAGTGTGATTATAACTGTTATCGTCGGCATTCAGCGGTAAACCATAAAGAGGACTTTATTGAAAATTGTTGATTACACAACAATGGCAAATGGCAAACACACATGTAACAATGAAAACATTTGCACAAAGCACACTTTTAGCTAAAATTATACAAGTTCAAATGTTATTCGAGTATTGCACTCAATGAACATTTAACTGTGCTATACATGGGAAATTAATTACTATACCTATGTATAGTAGGATTGGTATAATGCAATTGAAGAAGCAATTAAATGATAACTTGGTACCCTGATAGTTCCAAAATCTCTATACTATTTTTTATAAGTATCTTTAGAATATTATTAATGTAGACCATTGACAGTACTCAGTTATATTTCAATAGATAAGATACACCTACACACATACCTAGATATTGTATTATTAGGGTTGGAGTTTCAAATATTAAAGATATTCAGATACACAAAAACTTGTTTGTCACAAAGAAATAGTTTTAGCTTGATAATACACTATTTATATTTTTTGTTAAACATCGAGATTTTTGAAAGAGAGCTTGTAACAATAACAGAATCAAATTTCAAGATTCAATGAAGGGGCACAATTTAGGCCACTTCCCACGGCTGGGTACGATGCGACGCGACAACATGACACTTTGCACAGCTGACTGTCGGCCCCCGCCCCGCGCTACCCTCGGCCCCCATCTACCCCTGCGCCCTGTCTACGTCCTGCGCCCTTCGCCTTGTTTGCACTGCACATGCATTATGCCGATTAATACATGGATCACCCCAGGTGTAAATTGCGCACAAGTGTGCTTTACTTGACGTAAATTTACACACCTGAGCTTAATTTGTAACTTGTAAGCTAAGCTATCATAGAAGTTAATATGCCCTACAAATTCGTTTATTTATTAATTAATTACATTCCCCGTTAAGCGATTAAAAAGAAAATAATTCGTAGTCAGCAGTTATTGACCCCATAACGACCTGAACCACACGTGATTATGGACCACAAAGAAAAGTTATCCTCGTGAAAACTTATAATGGAATGCTTTTCTTTAACCTAATTCTTATTCATGAACAAAAGGAGAGTGACTAATAAAGGATTTCATTAAAATATAAAATTAAAGATGAACAAAATAACACGAGAATGAACTTGAACCAAAATGGGGCAGGCTCGTAACTTTTTAGTGACTGATTGTGGGATGATACTTTGGATTATAGGATCTCAGGTTAAACTGTATTAAATAGACATGGAAGAAAATTACATAAAACAACAATTTACCTGAGGTAAAGTGATATATTTGTCACAATTATTTTTACACTACCAACGAATAATAATTTTCATTGCAGAACTAAGAAAGTCCAGACAGGAGGTTCCGGTGACGAATTAGCTTTTACACAATAACAAATATTACAACACCCGAAATATGACAGAAATTACTTAAAAAGCTAACTGATACAAGTAACTCGCTAATAAATGCAAAAATCAAAAACTTATGCACATCCTGCCTAGCACCGCCATGTTCCATTCGTCGATGAACAAAATTGAATGAATGAAATAGAACACGAATGACTGATTATCCTTTGCAGAATCATCGCCTACTTTTGTCTATGCTATCATTGTTTTTTCAGTTGGCTGCTTGCTGCATAAAAAAAAAAATATTAAAAAAAAAAATTAGATCTACTATTGCTATAGCATATTTTTTCCGCGTGGTTTCTAATAGAACGCTTTAAAGGCTAGCACGCATTGCGGTTCGGTGGAATGCGGTGCGTTATTTCTGCCGTACAACAAACGCAGTCCGTCAGTGCGGGTCCGCGCACTGGAGACAAGATTGACTATCTTCTTAGATTTATTGATGCACAAAAAAAAGAGTACCCAAACAGTTTAAGGTGCATCCCTCGACGGCCCTTTTTTTTTTTTTTGTTGCCGGGGTGGAAAATCCTCATGGATGTCCTCCGCCCTGGGGTGGGCGGAGGGGTCTGTCAGACTCTTACTGACTAAAAACCACCCCGGTGTTCCCTTCCCACACTTTTCTCACATCTTGGGAGCTAGTATTACTTCCGTGATCCCCGGCTAGTGCCGGCCCGCCTCTGCGGGCCACCTTAAGTCTGCGGAGGGGTGAGGTGTTGGCCCCCCCGCGACGTCTGAAAGTGGCGTGCGTGGAACACTACGCGCCGCCACCTCGGGTCCAGTGTGATGGGGGGCGGCGGACGTCCCCGAGTCCGCCGTCCCTGGACCCATTTAGGGGGGCCGGAAGAGGGCATTATCTGCCCTCTGCCGACACCCGGTGCGCCTGCTGCGGGCCGGGTGAGCGGACGAGATCTCCCGCTCCCTTTCAGCAGCCTCCTTCTGCGACACGACTGTTTCGCAGAAGGATACCACCGCGTCCCAGGACTCCTCGCTGCCGGCCATCGACTCGACCACGGCCGGCAGCGACAGGTTACTGCCTACTCCTGAGATGAGGGCACGGCGAGGCTCCTCCCAAGTGGCACACTCTGCCAGCGTATGCCGCGCCGTGTCCTCCCGGCAGTCGACGCAGTGGTGACACCGGGCGTCCGGCTCCCTGTTTATGCGACACAGGTACTTCCCGAAGTAACCATGCCCCGAGAGCACCTGCGTCACCCGAAACGACAGGGAGCCGTGCCTCCTCCCGAGCCAGGGCTCGAGGCGGCCCTAAGCCAAGAACCCTAATTGCGACACACAAACACACAATCTGAATGATTTTGGAGTATATTGCTAATCTATTGCTTCATAAGTTACAAAAATTTATCTGCTCAAAAACCGATTCCTACTGATAGTATGTTACACAGTTAGCCCGCAGACTGATATGGTCTACTTTTCGTAAGATATAAATAAAGATTTACGGGCGTATCCAAAAATTTAATGAGGATACTACTGCTTGGTCGATGTCTTGGTGCTTTTTTTTCACTGCAGTACGCGGTACTCCTACGACATTCCTTATTTCACAAAGCGGTAAAAAAACGCACGGTGGTGCGCGCTAGGCCTTACTGGCCCGCAGCGGCCGCAACGCAGTGTGCGTTTTCGAATCGTCTGAATTTTGGTTTTTCAATTGCAGTGATAGTACGATCAACTAAGTTTTACGTGCAGCACGCCGCGGCTGCTACAGCTTTCGCGCTTGATTTTAAATATACCGCCACGTGAAATATTATGATAACTCGTCTTGCCCAAAAAGTGAGTCATTGTAGCGTACGAGCGGGTATAAAATTGCTTATTTTCCCCTGGGGGAAAAAGTTTTTTTTTTACTTTTTGTATTATAATCATGAATAGACTCTACCTATTACTCACACGGCGCTAAAATCCCATTATAACTCCATTTCTATTTACTCCCTCGCTAATTGCTCGGGAGTAAAATTATCTCGTAAATAATGGGTCATTTTAGCCCCTTGTATCTACTACCAGCCAAGTGCGAGTTGGAATAGATTCTGCAACCGGTCTCCGACAGTCGTTTCTTCTTTGGACTGTTCACCGACAGGACGTTTCGTTTTTGAGAGATTCGTCGATAGAACGTTTCACCTATGGATGTTTCGCCGACAGAATGGTTCGCATTTGTTAGTTTCGACGACAGGACTTTTCAACTATGTCATACTACAACTAACTATATCATACTTTTCGCCGTCAGATCGTTTTATCTACGATTGTTTCGATTCTGGCACTCGCCGGCCGCTGCCGTGGCACCGCTCGCTTCGCTCGCTCGGCTCGTGCGTAGGAGGTCACAGTTTTAACCTAACCTAACCTACCCATTTTTTTTAAAGAAGAAGAGTTCCGGGTAACCTATGAAAAAAATGTAACCTATGAAAAAACCTATAAAACGTCCTGTCGGTGAACAGTCCAAAGGAGAAACGACTGTCGGAGAACGGTTGCGGACTGGTTGGAATACCGGACTAAGTGTTTCGTACAACCTCGGATTAGCGAACTAAAGCGAGGGGGGCGGTCAACCCTAAATATGTTCAGTTAGAAGCAGTTTGGAGTTGGAGGCCCCGTACGTACCTATGTGAAATATATATGTATATTCCGCAAGATTTTTGCTTAAAATAAGTCGAAAAGGTAACTCTCAGTGCTTAAATTTTTCAGCTCGCTTCGCCTTTCCAACATTCTCTTAATTGTCAAGCTTTTCTGCATGCTCTATTTTTGTATGAATAGTCAAAAGAAAACCTAACCTACACAAAGTGGTGTGCTAAAATTTTGGAGCTCCCTGCGCTCGCTGTTGCATCCTACGTTCTCAAAGTTTCTAAGTCAACAAATTAACACATATTTATGTATGAACTAGCTTTTGCCCGCGGCTCCACCCGCGTGCATGTCGGAAATATCTCACGGGAGGTTCTACCTACCGGGATTAGAAGTATTACATCCTATGTGTTAATCCCCAAAAGTAAAATGTGCAGGTTCGCTCACACCTTGGCATGTTTAGCTTACTGATAGCATTTTTATACCTACCCGTCGTAACTTCAAAACGCGTGCGTGGCTCCCGCTGCCGACGCGCTGCGCATCGATCTACGTATGGTATTCCGAAATACCGCTCACCGAAAGGACGGTTTTCCGATAACACTCTACTCCGACGGTTTGTTGAACGAAAAAATGATTGGCCGATGAAACGTTTCGCCGAAAATATTATTCATCGACGGTTGGTAGATTCTGGCACTCGCCGGCCGCTGCCGCGGCACCGCTCGCTTCGCTCGCTCGGCTCGTGCGTAGGAGGTCATAGTTTTAACCTAACCTAACCTACCCATTTTTTTTAAAGAAGAAATATCTCTATCGACGAATCTCTCATTTTCGGCGAAACGTTTCATCGGCCAATCATTTTTCCGTTCAACAAGCCGTCGGAGTAGAGTGTTATCGGAAAACCGTCCTTTCGGTGAGCGGTATTTCGGAATACCATACGTAGATGCTGCGCATCCGACCCGCACACGTGTTTCGTGTGGTGTCGTTCATAAAAATACAAATAATTCAGCCCGCCACCCGTCTGCCATCCCAACCCGCGCCCGACCCGCACCAGCTGCCTGTGTGTGTTGAGCTTAATCAAGAATTTCGAAACGGCGGCGGCGTACAACAAATTTCGAGCTAGCCTCGCCTGCTCTTGCATCATACATTCTTGCTTTTCAATGATCCCCATCATGGGTAAATAAAAATCCTGTCAGGTGCGAGGCCCATGGTGTAGATAGAGTGTATTTATTATTCTACGCACGATAAACTTGATTTTTGTCATGACTATTTTTTTTCAAAATGTTTATTGAAATACCTACTTAAAAACAAAAGATTTCACCAGTATTAGGTTAATTGCTCTAAGCCAGTATTTGACAATACGGTGTCTAAAGACGGTCTTTAATTGGACAGCCGATAGTGTGTGTCCGTTCACCGCTTTTAGGAAACCTGTCTTCAGTTAAGTACTGGGTACCTTAGACGACCAATCAAGTATCATCACGGTTCACGGTTCCATGCAATAGGCGTCTTTTTCTTTTTCGGCTGGGGCCGCATGTCGCCGAAACCGGGTCCGACCAGAGGGCTAATTGCACTATCAGTAGGAATCGGTTTCGATTTGACATTTCAACAAAATTCATTGCGTTATTTACGTTGTTGAGCAGACAAATTTTTCTAACATACGAAGCAATGGATTAGCAATATACTTCAAAATCATTCCAATTCCGATTCAAACTGCGTTACGCAATTAGGGTGCAGTAAGTGGAAAAAAGCTGAATGGGACTTACGTGGATCAGCTCAACATACTCAGTTCAAACGATGATTGGCTTTGAGCCTTAGAGAGCATCTTTGATCATCTTGGAGTTTGAGCATAAGTTAAATGCTCTTCCTTCAGCCCGATAATTAATTCAAAGTTTAATGCAAAACTACTAATTACTTGAAAGTTTCCAGTAATTATTAGTTAAAAATGTTTTAAATTAACGTATTTTTATTAACGTATTTAAAACATGTTTTATTAAAAATTAGTATCTTACTAGTACAAGTCTTACCGTGTAGTGTATCAGCAGCTTAAGTCATGTACGAAACGCCATTGCAAACTTCTCCTAAAATTTTGTATCTAACTTCACTTTATTGTTCGATCATCCATCGTTCATCAATCAAGCGGTCGAATAATTCGTAATTTTACTTAATTTTTTCATATTTGTGCCAATCGTTACGTTAATTTAGTGTTACTAATACGTTTTAAGTCCGTGGATATTTATAAATGTAAATAATCATCCTGTTGTGTTTGCAAACGTGCATATGCTTTGTTGTGAGAACCACCACCTTTATCTGCTGTCATTCTGAGCTGTAGCAACTGAATTTTTCGATAATGAAACATAAGTTATTCTTTGAATGGTAGGTTGTCGACTGAACTAGACTACAAGAATAACAAATCGGTATCCAGTTGTTGATGTGTCGTGATGAGAGTGGTGTTCTTACACGGAGCCGTCATCGGGAGAATGTGCGGTGGCGTTTAGCCTTAGTGGCAGAGGACGTCAGAAATAGGATCCAGCATGGAATCGGTGAAAGACGAAGAACGTTTGCGGCGGCTGCGCGCCTTGGAGGAGCGGCTGTGTGACCCTCGCTCCACCGGCAACGTGGACTGCTTGCTGGACACCGTGACGGCGCTCGTCTCTGACTGCGACCACCCGGCTATCCGTCGCATGAAGAACGTTGAGGCATACACCAGCAGATGTACGTACACTATGTTAATTCATTATCAGAAATATGATTTAGTTAAACATTGTTCCATTCTAAAACCATGTTAAACTAATCTATAAGACCTGAATTCGTAAAATTTAATTTGGGTTGTTATTAAGGCTCTGATGACATTCAGGATGAACATGGAACCAGTAGGTACCTACACTGGTGAATATTTATCAGGAAATCGCCAGTGAAACATGAAAACACAAAATTGATGCAACTTAGGTAACTGAAGTGATTGTGTCATGTTACTTCATATGTTTATCAAATCATACATCTAAAGATTGGCTCCTGTCTGACCCATTTGCACTGTAATACAATATCACTTTCCTATTGCTTGTAAGCAGTATTTGGGAAAACATGCCTAGTTTATTTTCAGTTATTCAGAATATTGAAAAAGCATTTACATCTTTATTGCAAGCAAATAACTACTGAATGGCTTCTATAATTCAATGTAAGATGATTAATGTCTGTCATTTTGTTGATTTTGTTATTATTGACAGAGCATTAGCATGACTTATTTGTTTCTGAATCCAGAAAGGAAATGTTACCTTGTTTTTTAGAGTAATTTTAATATTTTCAAGAATATACAATTGTTTTGTCTGTTTAAACATTCAAACAAAAGCAAGTGTGCAGTGATTCTAATGCTATTAAATATCAGCCTAAAATTCTTATCTATTGTTATTTACAAACACTTGGCAAAAACCCACTAGGTATGCAATGTTTATGTGTTTTGTTCAATGGTAAAGATGATATATTTCTGGACAATTAATAATATAATCTAATGTATAATTAATAAGTTTGTTTTGATTACATTACATGTAGCACCTAATCAATTAAGAAATGATAACATGGTACTTGTGTTTATGATAGAAAGTTGATTACACATAGCAGTATATGAAATAGGGGTCATCCATTCTTTAGGTCATACTTTGACTAAGCCAAAGTTAATTTTTATTTTGTGATTTTTGTCTTGCGGGTATTTACAAATTGATGTTATATACCCAGTCCCGGAACAACTTTTTATTGTATATTGGGCTGGTGACCGCTCGTCCACGTCCAAGCGTGTAGTATTTGTGTACGAGTAGGAAAATAAATCTCAACAACTTTCCATAGGCAATGTGATTTTTTATAAAGTTTTGTTTTTTATCTTTTCAATGACATTTAAACATCCTCCATTGTGGTCAAAACAGCAAACACCAATAACCAGCTGTTGTAAAGTTATGATCCCTTCATGGCAGCTGTTCACCATCTAACAATGTTGATAATAATATTATAAATGATCATAAAGTGTAACATTGTATAGCAGTAGTTATTGCTTGAATAACATCCAGTTTGAACTATGACAATAGACTATTATTATTATTAATTATTTTGCATCTGATTGATTGAATAGAAATTATTCAATGAGGAACCGAAAATATAGAAGATGGATTACTACACACATTTATAATATTTTCTGGATATATGGTGTTCAATTAAATTATATTGAAGTAATTAGGTTTATTATTTTTTGTGTTTCGGTTTTGAAGTTTTCCTGCAGTGCTCTAAATGGTATTTCTATTTAGGCATATATTATATTAGGTATTACATTTCTGCTTACTGCTTTTGATGTTTGTATATCTTCTGATTCATAAGTAATTCAGAGAATTCTCCTGGTACATAATGTAATGTAATGTAATGTAGTTCTCAAAATTTTCCTAAAATGTTAGTGTGGAAATCCACAGTTCTTTTTTGTAATTAACATAATTATTCTTTTATCAGCTGACTGTGTTCCTCATTTAGTTACTTTGTTGTTCTGATGATTACAAACTTATGATTAGTATTAATATGTGTTGTCAACTTGAACTGTTTACTTATTTAGGATTTCTTCATTGATTTCCGTATTATATTCATTATTAACAAATTTTTTGCTAAGGAAAGTAGAGTAGAAATGTTTAAAGATTCAAAAAGTGGCAAAAGCAAGCCAATAATAAAAAAAATATTACTTGTCTTGACATTAATAAATTGTGTTTTGTTTGTTGTAGATGAGACTTTTGCTTCAGACATAGTAGACCTGCGTATGAAAGCAGCAGATTTTGATTTGATAAAGGTGATTGGCCGAGGGGCATTTGGTGAAGTGCAACTAGTCAGACACAAGTCTACACGTCATGTATATGCCATGAAGCTACTCAGTAAGGTTGAAATGATCAAGAGATCTGACTCCACATTCTTTTGGGAGGAGCGGCACATAATGGCACATGCTAACTCTGAGTGGATATTAAAACTACACTTTGCTTTCCAAGACCACAAATACCTGTACATGGTCATGGACTACATGCCTGGTGGTGACCTTGTTAGTCTTATGTCGAACTACGACATACCTGAGAAGTGGGCTAAGTTCTATACAATGGAAATTGTCCTTGCATTAGATGTAATTCATGGTATGGGTTTTGTACACCGAGATGTAAAACCAGATAATATGTTAATTGACAAATATGGACATCTAAAGCTGGCTGATTTTGGTACATGCATGAGAATGGGACCTGATGGTCTGGTGCGGGCCAGCAACGCGGTGGGCACTCCTGATTATATCTCACCTGAAGTGTTACAGTCACAGAATGGTGAGGGAGTGTATGGTCGTGAGTGTGATTGGTGGGCGGTGGGAATATTTTTGTATGAAATGCTCATTGGAGATCCTCCTTTCTATGCGGATAGTTTAGTGGGTACATACGGTAAGATCATGGATCATAGAAATTCACTCCAGTTTCCTGATGATGTAGAAATTTCAAAGGATGCAAAATCTCTAATCAGAGGTCTTCTAACAGACCGGATTAAAAGATTAGGTAAAAGTAGTGTCAACGAAATTAAGCAACATCCTTTCTTTATCAATGATCAATGGAGTTTTGAAAACTTGAGAGATTCTGTACCGCCGGTCGTGCCTGAATTATCTAGTGATGACGATACGAGGAATTTTGATGACATGGAAAAGTCCGATGCTTTAGATGAATCTTTTCCTGTGCCCAAAGCATTTGTTGGAAATCATTTGCCGTTTGTGGGCTTTACTTACAATGGTGATTATCAATTATGCAAAGGTCTTAAGGCAGCCGATGTAGTAGATACTATCTCTAATAATCATATTAATAATGTTGGATCTGAAGCTATACTGCAGCTAGAGAAACTCCTTGAAAGAGAAAGAGATGGCAGACGGAAATTGGAAGACACTCAAGTCACATTATGTGCTCAGCTAGAAGAATTGTCACAGAGGGAATCTAGAAATAAGAAAATAATAGCTGACACGGACAAAGAATTAGCACTACTACGACACGATCTGAAAGAGATACAAAGGAAGGCTGACATAGAAACTGAGACAAGAAGAAAAGCTGAATTTAATTTTAATGAAGCAAAGCGGCGGCTTGACGAAGAGCAAAGCAAACGAGCGAAAGAAATAAACAATTTACAAACATACAACGACAAAATAAATGCTTTAGAAATGCAATTAACGGAGTTACGTGAGAAGTTAAAGCAAGAAGCTGAGTCTGCTGCTAAGTCAAGGAAACAAGCGGCAGAGCTGACAGCTGCGCAGGCCGCAGCCGCTGCCGTCAACGACGGCACCGTGGCAAGCTTGCGAGCCCAGCGCGACAGTCTGGAGAGGGAACGAAGCACTCTTTCTGAAGAACTGGCTGCTGTGAAGGCAACTAAACAACGTTCAGATGCGGCTGTCGCGGAGGCCACTAGCAGATTGAATGCTGCTCACGGAGAGCTCGAGCGGGCGTCGGCCAGGTTGAACCAGATCATGGCGGATAACAGGCAGCTTTCAGAGCGAGTGTCGTCGCTGGAGAAGGAGTGCGCGTCGCTGGCGCACGAGCTCCGCGCGGCGCAGCACTTGTACCAGCAGGAGCTGCGCGCGCATCAGGACACGCAGCGCTCGCAGTTGCTCTCTAAACAAGAAGCCAATTTGGAGCTAGTCAAGGGTGAGTGTTAGTATACCAAGACGATTTACTTTCTGCCATCTAGCCCACGCTACAACCCTGTCATGTTCAACTGAGCTATCTACTGTAAAAGCTCCCAAAAATATATTTCATACCTTCACTTTTTGCATGCCTCAGGAACATTGGATATGATATTTAAAGGTATTGTTCAGTTTGCTAATATACCTCCTCTACTACTCACTGTATTGTAAATAAATATGGCTTGGTACCTATTTCTTTTCATAAATCAACCTTATCTAGTCGTTGTTAATGTTTTTAGTTGGATAGTTAATTCGATTTTTATATTTATAATTCTTACCCAAAATTTCTTTATATTACAAATGCAGTATTTAGAATCATATTTATTTATGGAGTGTTTGCAATGTGATACAACAGCTCTGCAATCGAAACTGAACGAGGAGAAGACCGCAAGGCAACGTTCGGAGTCGGTCTGCCAGGAGAAAGACCGCCAGATGTCTATGCTCAGCGTGGACTACCGGCAAATGCAGCAGCGCCTGCAGAAACTTGAGGGCGAACATCGACAGGAAACTGAAAAGGTCATTACAACTACCATTGTCACTCTGTAACAAGAGTATGTGTGTGGTCAGCAATGAAAGTCGATTAACACGTTACTTACACTATTACATAGTACATTAGTTGTCCCAATATTATTTGATGCTTTGATGTCCAGTATTTCATGATATCGAGAATAAGTGTTATTATATTATTTAGTTATGATTTAAAAACTGAAGTTTTCACTGACTTCGTTGCTGACTGTACCCAATCTAACAAATATGATGATGACTCAACTCTTATTAAATAATTTCACCAGGCGATGGGTCTATCGGCTTCCCTGGAGCAGGAGCGAGCCGCGCGCATGGCGGCGCACGGCGACGTGGCGGCAGCGGAGGCGGCGGCGCGCGCGGCGGCGGGCGAGCGCGACGCGCGCGCGCGCGACCTGCACGCCGTGCGCGCCGCGCTGCACGACACCTCAGAGAAGCTCGCCGCTGCGTCTGCGGAGCGCGACATGCATTGTGCTAGGGTGAGTGCACACTTTATACTACACGAGTGACACGCGCTGCATTGACAAATTATCGAGATTTATTTATTGAATACATGAACCTTCCGGAATCAATACTGATGATGGTGAAAACCGCAAAATCCGTTGCGTAGTTTAGAAGAACAACGCGGTCATACAGACAGACACGAAAAGTGATTTTAGTTTATAATAAGTAATAATTATTTTTGAAGTAAAACTTCTTTAAGCACGCTTGACTTGGGGAGTAAGCTGGTGAATGCATGACGAAAGCTTTACGGAAGTGAGCCAGCGGAAGTTGAGAGGGAGATATAAGTTAGTGAAGATAGAAAGAGAGAGAGTTACGTTTCGTATATTACTGTAGGGGCAAGAGAGAGGTACATAATCAGCCTATAATTTCCCACTGTTAGGACACAGGCCTCTGTGTGAAAGGGAGTGGGCCGTAATCCACTACGCGGGCCCAGTGTGGGGAAGAGAGAGAGGTGCGAGCACACATTTTCTTTCTCTCTTTATCTCATAGCCAGTTGCGTTTCGTATATCTAAGACACAGTGCAGGCCTATTGTTGTAAGTATAATTAGTATTACTATTTGTAAGTTTTACTTCAGTCGTGTGGTCTAAAGCACACTTGTTTTTTTATATCTTTCAATGTTCCTAGTGAAACAGTTGATCTAGGCCCGAACTGGGTATCCAAGACCCGTAATCATTTGCAGAGCAAGACAAATCGACAGTAGTAATTGCACTTCTTGTGGTTTAAAATCATATGACAATTCACTTTATGTCGTACTAGCTTCTGCCCGTGACTTCGCTTGCGTGAAATTTCTTGTTTTACCATAAAATAGTATCGCATCACCCGCCGGCGCTATTACTTCGTTCTCGCTTAGCGATGTTTCTGACTTTTCTTATTTTCTTTTAAAGCTCCTAAGGGGCGTGATGTTAAATAGCCCATAACCTTCCTCAAGAATTGGGCTATCAAATGCAAAAATATTTTTTCAAATCCGTTTGGGTACTTTCAGCTACATACAAACAAACAAATTAGACCTCATTTCTATATAAAGGGTAGTTTGCCAATCTGCCTTAAGCAATGTGGTGATCAATGCTCATGCCTTCTCTGTATGAGATTGTCAAGGGCCGCTGGGCAAGGGCCTGTGCCTTTGCCCAGCAGTGGGACAATAAAAGGCCGGTATTATTACTATTATTTATTTATTGCCTGTGTGGTGCCGGACGTAAATAATAGCAGCACCCTATTTCTACCCGTGGGTGTCGTAAAAGGCGACTAAGGGACTTACTAGAGAATGGGCGCAGCGTTCTGTATTCTATGCATTTTAACACCATACTGCGATCACCAACCCGCCTGCCAAGCTTGGCGATTATGGCAAACCCCCCCTTTGGGGAAGGCCTATGTCCAGCAGTGAACGTCTTTCGGTTGAAATGATGATGATGATGATTATTATTATAGGGGTTGATACTCAACCAACCCAACCCCCGTGACACCTCAGATATACAGGGTCAAATTAAATTAGCTAGCGAAACTCCGCAAAGGTGATGGGTGGCGATATCTAAACATGATAAAAAATAAATTTATTTGATGATGTTTTTTTTTTTGGATCATCACCGCCAGCGTAGTCACTTAAAATATCAGTTTAAAAATCCATTTTTTAAATTTTTTAGACGTGATGTGTATCGATATCTCAACACGATCACGAGGCACTTCAAGTAACGACACAACCAGCCACAATGGCCCCAAACTAAATCATCATATCTTTTATTTTTCTATTTTGTCGTGTTTAGAATTCGATACCCATCACGACTGCGGAGTCTCGCTAGCTAATTTAATTTGACCCTTTATACCTACCTAATTTGCACGCAGTGCATTTTATCATTGTTCAATATGACTCAGACCAACTGGCTCGCCTAGCGTAAATTGCAGGAGTGCCACCGGTGCGAGAGGCTAGCTCTGCGGTCGCCAACTTGCTTACACAGCTTACTGGACCTCGTTAAGTTTATTCTGTCCTCTCGTCGTCACCTCCTTTTTTCATAGGCCTATTCCAGACCAGAGCTGGACAGCAACGAGTTGGGTAAAAAAATAATAAACATTAGACTGTCGACGTTTTTATCATTTTTTGTAACTTAATCAAATACTTAGGAGTATGTAAGGAGCGTAGCAGCCAGTTCTATAGTTTCTGCCTACCCCATGGGACGAAGGCGTGAGTTTATGTATGTAATCAAATACTTTATGATATAATGGCGGGGTGGGCGTTTTTCATGCAAGCGTCGTTTAAAGAATCGAACGTGCACATCGAGCAAATAGTGGCTAAAGCATCGAAGTCACTGGGTTTTGTTATGAGACTCGCAGGGTGCTTCAAGAAAGCCAAAACCGTTAAGATTCTTTATTGTTCTTTTGTAAGAAGTCATCGTGAATATGCGTCACAAATTTGGAACCCGTGTTATGGCAAATACATTGATCGTATTGAAAGTATACAAAAAAGATTTATTCGTTTTCTATGTTTTCGGCTGCGTATTCTATACCATTCTGATAATTACTTAAATCTCTGCAAGAAATTTCATTTACAGCCACTTATAAATCGTCGTCGATTAGCAGATTGCACTTTTCTTTAAAAAAATATATCTAACGAGATTGACTGATCTGATCTCCTGCACAAACTGCGTTTCAATGTCCCTCAGAGATCAGTTAGATTTAATCCACCTATCTCTAATCCATATACCTCTTCTAACTACAGGCAAAACTCATACATGGTGCGAGCGAGTAAGGACTTTAATATTCTTTGTAAAGAGTTCTCATTTGACCCATTTACCACTAAAACCTATTCTGCACCCACGCAGCTGAACGCCGACTTTTTTAGAAGTGGATAGTGTTTATTGTACCTTACATTATATTATTTTCTATCGTGCTCGTTAGTGATCCTAAGATTTCTACTAATTTTTCGGTTTTTTTCCCGTCAGAACCTGTAATTGGCTCTGCTTTTCATATAAAATTGTTATCCATCTGTTATAGCTGTTGGTTCCGCTATATATAAATAAATAAGTAATAAAACATAATTACGTCTGCAGTAAAGAATTGATCCTAGAACTCTGTACCTACTAACCACCTTTCAGGAGTCTTTTCAGAGACCATGTTTGCAAATATGTTGGTAATAAGTAGGTCACTATCACGCTAATCAAAGTAATAACAATGAGAATAAAACAACTGGAAACACTTGTCAGCGTATATCAACATTGTATGCAGTATCCATCGATGTAGTTATTTATAGACACATTCATATCGATCGACAAACTTAACGGACTCTTTGAGTGTTTCTTGTGAATTAATCATAATCTCATCGCGCCGAAATAGACTGTCCTCCAGCATTACAACATAGTGACTCATTGTCGACGGCAAACATGCACACACACACACAGCTTTTGCCTTATACGACATAAACCTGCGCGTGCGCTCCTCTCCAAATAAATAAACGCATGATTACGTAGACAGCGGTTTTTCTAGAGTTGAATGTCTTACTCATTGATTATGATGTGATTTGCCAATTAATAGCACATTTATTCATAAAAGTTCACGGAATGTAATTGTTGACAATTTAATATTATTAGTCGACGTCACGTCGTTCTGATGAAAATAAATCATTCCTTAGTTGAGAACTCGATTCGGCTATTGTTGTAAAATTAGTTCGCAAAGCCGAGGAGATTAATTAATTTCACAACAGAGTGACCGTTGAAAACTACATTAATACTTTATCAAATTGTAACAGCACTCGTATCTATTCCAAAGTACACTCACATAGCTGAATGTATACAGTTTGGCAGATACTATTGTATATTTCGTTTCGAGATAGAATATAAATAAATATATTTTACTGCAATCTCATACCAGTCTCATACATAGTCGCACGAATTACCCGAGTATGAAAAGTAGGTATTCTTCTTTGACCTTGATATTTATGACACAAACATTTTAAGATTGGCTGTACAGATTAAAACTTTGTATTTTAAGTGTGTTAAGTGTGTATGTAACTAATGCCTTATTAACGGAAAAAACCTAGCTTTCTACTTTTCTTTTATAATAGGGTCGCCCCCTATTACATGGGACTTAAACATAACTGCCGGAATGCGGGTGTACATAGATACCCCTTTTTTTTTTTTTGGGTGGGAAATTATCAAATAGCTTCTCCCGCTCTGGGTGGAGCGGGAGGGAGTGTCAGACTTTTACAGATGCCTGTGTGCCAGGGCCACGATATCCCTTTCGGACAGGCTCGTAACCCTGGCAGGATAGATACACCTCTGCCTAACCCTTCGGGGATTACAGGCGTGATGTTATGGGTATCATAGAACTAAAGAGAAGACCCATGTCATGCTGCATTTATCTAAAGGCCAAGGGATTCCTGGAAACAAAATGTACCTACACCTAGTACCTTTCTTAGATGCTTGCTCAATGAGTTGCATAACTGTTCTTAGAATAGATCAGAATTCCACATAGTGTGTCGGATTTTGTCTGCATCTAAAATATAAACATTGTCTATGACAATCTTAACTTAAAAATAGAATTATAAGAACACACGTAGGAGTGAAAAATGAGCCTATGCTATTACTGCACACAAAATATAAAGTGAAGACGTAGCTGAATCAGTGTGAAGTTATGAATTTGTTGAACACAAGTGCTGAACAAACAGAGCCTTGGCAATGAAGACATGCCTATAAAACACTTCCATTATGATGATGACACGCATTAATATACAGGAATGTGTTATTGTCGTGTTAATTTCCTGGTCATCTTCAACTAGGACGTGTATCGCTGTACAATAAACTGTACTTAATGTTTTCTTGTGCATGCTACAGCTAAATACGTACTTTGTATGTAGATTCATAACGATATGAAAACATCTACTTATAAATAACAAACTTGAAATACTTAAACAGGCCGCTAATTAACGTTGCTAAATGTACAAAAACAGAAAGCCTTGATGTATGTGATGGCTTACCTGAACGTATTAGTTGTTTTTCGTAATACAATGATTTCTCGTCTATAAGGTTAGCATTTTGGTAACCGTAATTTCAATAGAAGTAATTAAATTATTCAACTCAAAAGTGAGTCATATCAACCAGAAAAGTAAGAACAGCGATATAAATTATAACAAGAGCTTTATGTCCCTTGTAGCACGATTATGTCAGTCTTACATTAAAAATAGTGACTCACATGGCGTAATCAATTCTAGAGAACGCGCTGTTCTATAGCTTTATTATAATTATAGCTTATCTACTAAAGAACACAGCTACTTTCAAATCAGATGCGTTTTCAGTTTTAGAAATAATAAAATAATTTTCATAATACCTAGTATTTGTTGTTAATACAAAAATAAATGAAAATAATTATGCATCGCATCTTTGGCAACTAAGGACTTAATCGTATCAATGATCCTGTGGGATTCTCGAATAAAATCCATTAGTATATTAAGCGCACTTACGTTATGAACAGAGAAAAGGCATACTCTTGATTTTACGCTATAATGTCCAGTACATAAGTAAGGCCAGTCAGGTGACGTCAGCCTGTCGGTGACTGTATAAACGTACACTGCAATAAATTGCAAATCTTAATAATCAAGAAATAGCATTTTATCTCAAGTTCTAACACAACTACACCCCTCCCCTTTGGTGGTGAACTTGACCATTATATTCAGTCATTGAGCACACTCCTTTCTACACACTTGTCGTGTGTAATATTTGTGTCCAATCCGTACTTGAATATCAACTTATTTTTGTATTTCATTTGAACCTAGTGTTATTACAAGTTTTTTCTGTGTATTTTGACCACCAAGAGACACCAACAGTCAGGATGGGAGGAGGAGAGCGAGATGTGGTTATTTTCAAGCCCATAATCGATGTATTGCTTGTCAAACAGAGCGAGGAACTTCGCCAGCAGTTGGAGACGGAGCAGCACTACTGCTTCGTGTACAAGAGCCAGGCGAATGACATGCGACTCATGTTGGAAGAGAACACGCGGGCGGCACGCGACTCGGAACAGGAGCGGTCGAGCTTGCTGCATCAGTTGCAACTCGCCATCGCACGCGCAGACTCCGAGGCCATCGCCAGGTTAGTGCTACATTCACCTAAGAGATACCAATGTTACTTTTATGATGATTTTCTTGACAAATGTAACTAGGATCACGAACGATTATGAACAACTTCACTTGTCCCACCGTCTTGATATTTTTTTTAAATAAGTACCTATTTAGTCCCGATGACAATGTGATGACAGTTATCCTGGGGGCCAAGTCTGCTATTTTCAATGATTGGTCATTATGACAAGGCAACGCCATGACCATTGTGCCAATAGTTTGTAAGCTCCTAAATTCATAATGGCGTGACAGTGGTCCATAGGGAAGTCAAAATAATAGGAGCTTGTCAGTACTAGATTACCAAATACAGACAATTTTTCCAATGGCGTATCAGTGGCACGTCATTGGAAAATCATAA
Organism: Tiliacea citrago; assembly: GCA_963921375.1. NCBI lineage: Eukaryota > Metazoa > Arthropoda > Insecta > Lepidoptera > Noctuidae > Tiliacea > Tiliacea citrago. The sequence continues at coordinate 21,785,846 of OY992786.1, forward strand.
AGACGCCTTTCAATTAGGAGATTAGCAAACTCTACATTACGGTGCCAATGATCGGCCATTCGGACACAACTGCGTCGCCGCCTCCTGTATCTGCGCCGCCCGGGGCCCCTCCCGCTACTGTTTATATCTTCTGTTCATTTTCGAATAGGATGGAACAAAAAGCCTAAGAAAAAAGAAAAAAAAATAGTAACCAGTGTTAGGTTTTAATCTGTAATCTCTTGTTTGTTGCAATCAAAAGCCAGTATACAATATTATCGTAATCATCGTCAAGTATTACATACACACTTTAAAACAAATGCATTTTCTCCTTAGTTATATCTTAGTGCTACCATATTCATTGATTACAAATATAACAATAGATCATACAAACGATTATTATTGCAGTGATTTTGAGCTGATAGTGACTAGTGTTTTCTTATTTATCTTTTGTTCATGAAATGGCAAACATTTTGCGAAAAACAACGCAGTGAATGAGCCGTAAAAGAGTTACTTTTTCACGTCCGGCTGGAAGAAAATTGTAAATTATTTAAATTTATTTATTATTAATTAAAATGGTTAATTATACTTAGATTTTAATGTAAAACGTGCAGTGATCGACTAACAATATAAAAATAATATAATATTTAATTTTGTAATTGTTTCACGACATTACACAATCAAGGCATTTTTCCCACGGGGGTAAGGTGAAACTACACATCACTGCGACCTTCCATAATTCATAATAATCAATTCCATCTTTGCATATCCACTCGCTGTCTGCGATCATAACTGGTCAGTACGCGCTGTTATTAATTAAAATAGCGTCCACGAGTGACACTACTTTTACTTAAATGTACGTCCAACGCACCCGTTACCACGATGTTGACTGATTAAGTTAATCTCATACGAGAAAAGTTGCGAAAGCTTCGTTATTAATTCTCCTTTAAAATATTCCAGGTCGATAGCCGAAGAGACAGTGGGCGAGCTAGAAAAGGAGAAGACGATGAAAGAGCTAGAGATGCGAGACGCCATGTCTCAGCATCGCAGCGAGCTGGCGGCGCGTGATGCGCTGGTGCAGGGGCTGCGCGACCGCGACCACGAGAACAGAGCCACCATCGACCTGCAGCGGAAGGTAACATACATGTGATTGTACACTACCCGGCCGTTAACATGCCACATCGAGCTTTAAAGAGAGACTGCAGCACGGGTATGAGTGACAGAGACAACACTCTACAAAAGTGATCTTTTTATGGTTCTGTACCTCGAAAGGAATTTACGGAACCCTTATAAGGGTTCCTGTCTGTCTGTCACAGCCCATTTGCTCCGAATCTAACCTATCTTGGACCGATTAAGTTGAAATTTGGTACACATATGGACTTCTGTGACCCGAACATGGATACACGTCCATGTTTTGGTCACACAAGTCCATCGTAATAAAGTAAATCGTAATTATATGAATTTTTAATCAATTTTGGCCACTTTTGGGGGGCACATTAGAAAATGTTGAATAACTGTACCGCGCGACATATCAAATGAAAGGCCTTGTTGTAAGACTTTCGGATATTTTTAAAATAAATTCTTTTAAAATTATGAACGAAAATAGATGAAAATTTACCATTATCTCTGAAACTACTGAGCCTAAAATTTTGAAAAAATTATAGAAAATAGTTCTTTACTTATGGATTACAGGAAAACCTATAAGAAGTCTATGATCTTAAAATAACATGGTAAATCTCTCAATATTGTGCGTACAAACTTAAATTTGCAGTTGGAATGTATGAGGAACATGTTTTTCAACTACAATGTTAAGTTTGGTCTTAGGATAATTTAATCCCAACTCCGGAACCCTTCATTGTGCGTGGTTTTCTTAAACTCGAGGTGCCATATTAACTTTTTACGGCTGTGTATAAAACGTGAAGCAACGGCGTGCGTGAAGAGTTTGCTCCGCTCCTTCACTCATACAAAAAGAGTTTTTACCAATGAAACAAGGCTAATTATTTATTTAAACTTTAACGCAAAAATGCACAATGATGGTACATATTGCCAAGGAGGATTGAATGCCATATGGCATTACACGGCTACAAAGATCTCTTGGCGCTCAAATGACGTAAACTCTTGTCAACGTCATTCGAGCGCCATTCGAAAATTGTTGATAAACTTTTGTGCATATATTGAAAAACTAAGCTCGTCATCTTAGTTTTTCAATACATAAAAAAAAAGAGTGTTAGTTCAGATTTTGGTGATGCGTCAAAAGATCCTTGTACAGCTCCTACCAGCCGTTATGTTTCCGTTTATTATATGAGTATATCATTCGCAGGAGGTAGACGAGCTCCGTCGCAGCGGCACGGCGCTGGCGGAGCGCGTGGCCACGTTACAACGTCTGCAGGAGGACGTGGACCGACTGAACAAGAAGCTCAACTCTGAGATCATGCTCAAGCAGCAAGCCGTCAACAAGCTTGCTGAGATTATGAACAGGTAACACGAATTTCATGATAGTTAGAAGGGCGGGCGTTTTTGGGGGACTGTCTTATGTAATGTTGACGTTCGAAAAGTGCTGATTCTCAGCCTAGTTTTAATAAATTTCTTTTGATTCTGAGTTAAAGCAGTTTATCTACTTAATAAAAATCTTATATTCATTCCTTCAATGATAGAAAACACACGGCCTAAGCTACTAGGTCTAGAAGCATGACATTTTGCACAAGAGTTCCTTATACAGGGTGGATTTTTGAGATGGGGCAGTAAGGGCAGCTACCTTAACCGTTGTAGCTACAGGAAAACGGTCTTAAGAGACTGTCCTTAACTTTTTGAGAAATTTTGATCTGCATTCAGATTTTGAAAAAAATGTATAGTTATCAAGAAAATGGTTTCCACAAAAACCTTTTTTGATGCCTATCGATCCTGTTTCTTATAAGGGTCAAAAAAGTATTGCACCAACTGAGGTTTGAGTACTAGAAAAGTCGGAAATCGCAAAAAACTTTTTCCATGCTTTTGGTAGTAAAGAAATCCCAACTTACTTTTTACGATGGACAGACTAGCCGAAAATAAACATGCGGCGTTTCCTCACGACGTTTTCCTTCACCGTTTTGAGAGCAGTGGTGATGAAATAATTTACACAAAGTAAAGCGCCTGTCTGGGTTCCAACCCACTACTACTCGCAAGTCGAGGCCGTATCTTGGCCACCGCTGCGTGATCCTAACTGATATTATAAATGCGAAAGTGAGTTTGTTTGTTTGTTACGCTTTCACGCTAAAACGGCTGAAAGGATTTGGATGAAATTTGACACATGTAGGTTGGATTATATATTATATATTGTATATATATATTGGATTATATATTATATATGGATTATATATTGTACCTGGATTAGGACATACGATAATTTTTATCCGGATATTCTCACGGGATCGAGACTTATGCGGGTGAAACCGCGGTGCGCAGCTAGTACTTCATAATTTACTCAAAAACTTGTCGTATGTAGATTGATTAATGCAACACAGCGGCTTTCACACGGCTCAGATTTTACGGTAAAAAGATGGGATCATACGTCAACATCCCACTGTTCATACGTTTAAAAACCAATGCAGTATGAAATTGCTATGTGAGCTTAAAATTATGTTGTAAAATATCGTACTGAACAACGACGTGTGAACGGGTGCATAGGGTCTCACCATAGCCCATTTTTAGAGTAATTAAGATTGAGAGATAAAACGAATATTCCGTCATCTGTCAGTACCATCGTCATTTAACGGCAGGGAGATAACTATATTGTGAGGGGAATGTCTGTGTGTGTTCATAAAAGTATGTTTTTCAAAAACTAAAACAAATACGTACTCCTTTTACAGAAAAGACATGAACCCAGCGACTACAAAGAACAAGAGCAAGATGTCCGTACGCAAAGACAAGGACTACCGCAAGCTTCAACAGGAGCTGACCAGAGAGAAGGAGAAGTTCGACCAGCACATCTCCAAGCTACAGCGCGACCTGCAGGACTGCCAGCAACAGCTGCTGGATGAGCAGTCTACCAGGCTGCGACTCGCCATGGAGGTAGGAGCTTGTCGTTGCAATTTGAACGTTATGACAATTATTTTAAAGTCGAAAGTTAGTCTAGACATAGAACTTTGAGGACTTGCAGGGTTTCTGAAAGACTTATCAAGTCTCTGATCTCGATTCTATCAAATTGCATGTTATCTGTTGGGAATTGTAATTGATTGACCAAAATAAAGAAAACCACAATAAAGTTGACTTGAAAATTAACTAAACCTCAGACAGCCTTATTACAAAACAAGGTTTATCATTAGAACCAGGTTTAAACCATCATGTCGTTGTTAAATTTCGAACCTGATTCCGTCTGAGATAAAGTTCTTAATACAAAAACTGATTTTAAACCCGAGTCTAAGTTGTTAACTTTGTATTAAGAACTTTATCTCACACGAAATAAGGTTCGAAATTAAAAAATTACACGATGGTTTAAACCTGGCTCTAAAGATAAACCTTGTTTTGTAATAAGGCCGATTAGGATTGAGTCGCCTTTTGGAAACCGTGTAATTACATTAGTCAAAAAGAAAAAAAAAAAAAACATGTTTTCACGCGAGTCGTTCCTAAACATAATCAACAATCTACACCTAACTTTATACCTTTAGGTCGACAGCAAAGACGTGGAAATCGAACAGCTGAAAGAGAAACTAGCTGCCCTAACAAGCGAGACGGCATCTCAGTCATCAGCGGATGCTGAAGACGGCGAAACTGAACAGACGTTGGAAGGCTGGCTGTCAGTGCCTTTCAAACAAAATATACGCCGTCATGGCTGGAAGAAACAGTACGTTGTCGTGTCTTCAAAGAAGATCATCTTCTATAACACCGAGAATGATAAGATGAACACCACGGATCCAGTTATGATTTTGGATTTGAGGTTAGTTAACTTGATTTTAAATTAATATGACTCTTCCTATGCTCCTTCTTCATCAACATCTTCCTGCTTGTGATTTCAGCGAAATATTAACATTAACAGAACAAAATTTCATTTTTTATAAAGTAATTTAATTTTGATTGTCAAACGGAGCATTCTCTCATGGCAGGTTTTTTTTTAGTGTTGCTCGCACACAAACTTCGTTAATTGCTTCTGTCGGAAAATTATAATAGTCGGTAGATTTAATTAACAACGTTTTTAAATATTAAAAAAATAATATTCAAAGCAGATAAATAATTATTTGTGTTAATGTCTGCTTTGACAGCATTAATTAGACGATTTCCATTCCCTAATGTTTAATGTGCCTACACAAAATATGATTAAATACTACTAATTTAGTAGATGAATAATGAATACTGCCACATTGTGAGAGAGGGACATAGTACCAATCATTGTTGTTCCTTTCAACACCATTCCTTTCGTACGTCTATTGGTATTGCAAAATAAACTTTATGTCTGACGTATAAGTATGTTTCTATTTACAATTTGAAACTGTAGCCTGAAAATTGTGACGTGTCTCGCTCTGATTCGCGTTTAGTGTCACGTGACCAATGCTTTATTTTTACGCCATCATTTCTCAAAAATATAAATTAATCTATTATAATTTAAGTAATTTTTTATATTTTTGGGTCACACACAAGTCACAACTATTCTACAATGCAAAATTTGTTATTTTTCTTACTGTGACCTAGCTTATTGGAACCGAACCATGCACCTAAAGTTCGTGCTTCTGACGTTTCATACGTGCGTTTTATGTGAAATAAAAACTATTTATTTACTATATTATATTTGATTTGATATACCAAAATGACTGAGGGTTGGTGCAGCATCTTATCTTATGATGCTTCAAGTAAGCACTTTCCAAAAATCTCTTAATTTTTAAGATAATTCATGTGAGTATTAACATCCTCATTTTGACTCACCTTTGTTTTTACGTAGACGCCATTAGTATGTGTGGTTCACGATGAAATTAAGCCACTTCCGTTTTTGGCTGCTGACGACGAGCTATTTCACTATGCTGTTTGCGATAAACTACAGTAACGTGAGTGACCTCTGAGTTTGTTTCGGCCTTTCTTCTCAGAGTAGTCAGATAGGAAACGCCAACCTCATCTGGTTTGGTATGTTTGCTCAATATGATAATTATGTGAACCAGTATTTCCCTAGAATTTATTGTAGCGGTGAATTACCAAAAAACTTATAAGAATTGCTTGACATTAGTGACAATAGGTTATGAAATATGGGTTTTACCTGATTTAAAAAAAAATATAATTTTCTGTTTTGTGTTACAGCAAAGTGTTCCACGTGCGCTCAGTAACGCAAGGCGACGTGATCCGCGCGGACGCGAAGGACATCCCGCGCATCTTCCAGCTGCTGTACGCGGGCGAGGGCGAGGCGCGGCGCCCGGGCGACGCCGCCGACCTGCCCGCTGAGGCCGGCGACCATACCGGTCAGTAGCACGCTGTTATATCCTCGTCTTGAAGTCCTACACAAGAAGCTCCTAATCCGCAAAAGTCGTCAAACGCCTTCTTATACCTATTACAATGATGCTGATCAGCTCTTCTTTACACAGTGTGGCTGAGTTTTCAAGACCAAATTTGGCTTTGCTAGTCATCAGAGAGCTCATGAAAGGAGAGAAAATAAGTCTGGGCCGCTGTCGCCGGATGTATTAAAGAGAATTGTATTATAGTTTACTGTCGATATAATTGCTGTATTTTAAAGGTGCAATTAGATTGTAGTAGATCGATATTGATCGGCTCAAGTATAATCGCTCGTCCATAACAAATCGATTAATAAAAGACTGACTACCAATTTGAATACATTTTGAAACGGATTGAGTTGTTGTACCATTCATTGTACCAGTAATCTGGCTGCCATTCGCGCTGTGTAGATCTAAATGGTCGATGTCACCGATCGGCTGTAATCCAGTTACACCTTTACGTCTTTCGTTTTAGTGGGTTCAAAAAAATGAAAAAAAACGAGCGACTGTAAGTTACTTATGATGTGTAACATCTGACATCTCACCTTGTAATAAGCAACTGAGCAGCGACAGAAATTAAACCTCAAAATTTAAAAAACCTAAATATTGAAATAATTATTCATTAGGTACTAGTTGTAGTACTTACTAATTATATGAGTACACTAATTTCATGCTATTATAAAGTACTTACTAATTCTATGCTATTAAAAAGTACTTATTCCATGCTCAAGCTGTCACTTCCTGTTACATACTTCCGTCCCTTTTCTCGTCATGAAATCACTGCCGCAGAAAGCGAAAGGGCAGATTTTACACATCACTAACTATAAGTGGACCAAGCTACATGACTGTGGTAATCAAATACAACAGCATCTTGAGTAACAGAGTATACCTAAAACACATAATCTTACTCTAGTTTGATACGCGACCGATGTATGGGGCGCCCGTCACTGGATGGCTACGAATGCATTCGCTGCAAAATATCTAAAGTTAGTGCAAAAGTCAGACGAATAAGTTTACTTGCACTTTATCACATAATTTGTTATCTGTGCTTACACTGCACACCATTATAAGGTGTAATGGAAAGGCACACGACATACAGCTTTCCCAGAAGTTGGTCTTCCACGCATGTGACGCACTCAATCACCGAAAAGCTGATGCCTATGCCATGAGACATGCGCTTTGTACGTTATCCGATAAGCCTGCATGAAGAATGATTTAATGGTAGCCGGATCCGAGCCAAGGCACGAATTGCTTTAATTTAAAGTTTTCGAACCACTACAATATACATCAAAGGGCGTTTTTAGTGTCGTGCGGATTTATTTGCTCAGGCATGCGGGATTGGTCCGCATGCGGGAAGTTTTATACTTTACAAATTTTAAATAAAAATATATTTTACAAAAACGCCCCTCGGACCCAGCTAGGCCCAGCTTTAATCTCCCTTCGTTGCCATAAGCGGATGGCGGAAGGCAGCGTTACTGTGCAAAAGCTGTCAGCAAAACTCCAAATTAGTCTTTCTAGAAGAGGCTTCGATCCTACAGCAGCAGACTACAAAAAACCGTTCGTTTTAAATGACTGACTGGATGGGTCCACTCAAATCTGTATGGTTTTTCTTAAAAAACCATTTCAGACACTAATCTACATGGTCCTCACGTTATCTGACCAAGATTATGTCTGAACTTTGTACACTTCTGAGTGTGTTGCGGTGTTTCTTCTCAGAGTAGTTGGATAGGAAACACCAACCTCATTTATTTTTTAAGTATTAAAGACGTGTAAAAGTGTTTGTACAAACCTACTTACAGAAATAAAATTCTTTATCATTTCATGTTATTTTAACAATACAATTGGTGTGTCGCAGGCAACACGGTGCAGCACAAGGGCCACGACCTGGTGAGCATCACGTACCACATCCCCACGGCGTGCGAGGTGTGCACGCGCCCGCTCTGGCACATGTTCCGTCCGCCGCAGGCCTACGAGTGTCGACGTGAGTATCTTCTATACATATTATAAATTGAAGTCACTGTTCCTGTCTGTCTGTGTGACCGCGTTGTTCTTCTAAACTACGCAATGCATTTTGATGCGGTTTTCACAATTATTTAGAGAATTAATTCCGGGAGGTTTACGAGTATGTGTATAGTACATTAATTATCAATTAGGTCACTATATTTTATTATGTCCTTCTAGAGCGTCCCCTCCCAGCGATTCCACTCACTTCTGCCTTGTAAATACCTTTTGTTAGTCACCTTTCATTCATCCTCTCAACATGACCAAATCATTAAGGGGGATGCGCTAAGGTAGCCCGCAAAATTCAAATTTTATTAGGTTTTTTACAATTTGCGGGTCAGTAACAGGTTGTATGTTGATCTAAATATGATTCGCGGCCGTAACAAATATGGCTTTACAGAATTATAATCATTAGAATTGGCTATTAAATGCTTTATGCGGCGTCCGACTTCAGCGTTTACGTTCTGATCGACATCTGAACGCCAGGCACAGCGTCAGCGGTCAATATATCTCATAGCGAACGACGACGTCTCGTTCACAACGTAAGTCGACAAACAGTGCTCGCGTGTGGTCGTGTGATATAAAATGGATATAAATTCGACACTTTTGGCGGTCCTTGTATTACTTGAATAGGAGGCTATAACATTTGACTGATTCAATCAATAATTCGTCTTTTTCTTTATCAAATTTCGACATTTTGTACTGACGCCAAATAAGACATTCATAATCATTTATTTATTTGTTTAGATGAAATGGAGCGCTATGTTATGCCAGTAGGCGTACAAATATAGTGTTCAATTAAAATTATTTATAAGTAATATCCATTTTTTTAGGTCAAAAAACTGTAGGTACTTATTGAAAAAGAAAGAATACAGGTGTTTGGTGCATTGTGTGCTAAATTTAGATTCAGCACACAATGATCGTGGTCCGACACGCACTTGGCCGGTTTTTATATCTGTTTTGTCTTCCCTTTTGTGAAGCGGTTTTATTATAACTTTTTTCAGGTTTTCTGGATACATGCCTTCGGGAATACTTAAGGTTAATAAAGTGTGTTAGCTAGCACCACAGGTGCTATGATCTCAATAACAAATTTTATTACTTTTGTGGATATAACGTCAAACCCTACAGGTACTAGTATTTTTAAGCGTTTTTGTGGCTGAAATAATATCTGAGTTTAGAACAGGCTGCATAAATATTGATTGCGTTGTCAAGTTATTTGATATACTAATTTAATTTATTCAATGTCATTAATAAAATAATCATTAAATTCATTTACTATGTCATTCGGATTTGTATAATTATGTCAAAGTTTTGTTTTTTATTGTATTTATTTGTTCTTTAGGTAGATTTTTTTAGATCTTTAATTATTTGCTAAGTTGCTTTAGCTTTGTTTGACATTCACGCTGCAATGCTTCGAAATAACTAGAGACGCGGCGCAAAGCGTTTGAATGCCGCCTACGGCGTCAATACGCCAACGTCAGCGTGTGAAAGAGACCACAACAGTACATTTCTATAGTAAGCATCGTGACGCGGCGTACGACGTGAAGCTGTACGCGGCCGACGGCGTTTGTAGGAGGCCATAGCCTAAGTGTGCCGGAATGACCCATTTTACTCACACTGATCGAGTACCCCTTCGGCTCTTTTCGAATAGATGGGATAAAAAAAAAATATTACTTCGAGACTAACACTAGAATGTCACAATCGTTAAGTGGTTTTTTACACTCGTTATTTTGGGTCGCCATTCAGTATCGACTTAGAAAGTAGTGTCTGACGTCATTATTTGCACAGGTTGCCGCATGAAGATCCACGCAGAGCACGTGTCAGAGGGCGAGGGCGTGGCGGCGTGCAAGCTGCACGCGGACCGCGCGCGCGAGCTGCTGCTGCTGGCGCCCGCCGCGCAGGAGCAGCGCCGCTGGGTGGCGCGCCTGGCGCGTCGCGTGCAGCGCTACGGGTACCGCGCCGCGCACCACACCAACCACGACCACACCAAGCTCTCGCCCAGGTAATCACCGCAGGAGCAGCGCCGCTGGGTGGCGCGCCTGGCGCGTCGCGTGCAGCGCTACGGGTACCGCGCCGCGCACCACACCAACCACGACCACACCAAGCTCTCGCCCAGGTAATCACCGCAGGAGCAGCGCCGCTGGGTGGCGCGCCTGGCGCGTCGCGTGCAGCGCTACGGGTACCGCGCCGCGCACCACACCAACCACGACCACACCAAGCTCTCGCCCAGGTAATCACCGCAGGAGCAGCGCCGCTGGGTGGCGCGCCTGGCGCGTCGCGTGCAGCGCTACGGGTACCGCGCCGCGCACCACACCAACCACGACCACACCAAGCTCTCGCCCAGGTAATCACCGCAGGAGCAGCGCCGCTGGGTGGCGCGCCTGGCGCGTCGCGTGCAGCGCTACGGGTACCGCGCCGCGCACCACACCAACCACGACCACACCAAGCTCTCGCCCAGGTAATCACCGCAGGAGCAGCGCCGCTGGGTGGCGCGCCTGGCGCGTCGCGTGCAGCGCTACGGGTACCGCGCCGCGCACCACACCAACCACGACCACACCAAGCTCTCGCCCAGGTAATCACCGCAGGAGCAGCGCCGCTGGGTGGCGCGCCTGGCGCGTCGCGTGCAGCGCTACGGGTACCGCGCCGCGCACCACACCAACCACGACCACACCAAGCTCTCGCCCAGGTAATCACCGCAGGAGCAGCGCCGCTGGGTGGCGCGCCTGGCGCGTCGCGTGCAGCGCTACGGGTACCGCGCCGCGCACCACACCAACCACGACCACACCAAGCTCTCGCCCAGGTAATCACCGCAGGAGCAGCGCCGCTGGGTGGCGCGCCTGGCGCGTCGCGTGCAGCGCTACGGGTACCGCGCCGCGCACCACACCAACCACGACCACACCAAGCTCTCGCCCAGGTAATCACCGCAGGAGCAGCGCCGCTGGGTGGCGCGCCTGGCGCGTCGCGTGCAGCGCTACGGGTACCGCGCCGCGCACCACACCAACCACGACCACACCAAGCTCTCGCCCAGGTAATCACCGCAGGAGCAGCGCCGCTGGGTGGCGCGCCTGGCGCGTCGCGTGCAGCGCTACGGGTACCGCGCCGCGCACCACACCAACCACGACCACACCAAGCTCTCGCCCAGGTAATCACCGCAGGAGCAGCGCCGCTGGGTGGCGCGCCTGGCGCGTCGCGTGCAGCGCTACGGGTACCGCGCCGCGCACCACACCAACCACGACCACACCAAGCTCTCGCCCAGGTAATCACCGCAGGAGCAGCGCCGCTGGGTGGCGCGCCTGGCGCGTCGCGTGCAGCGCTACGGGTACCGCGCCGCGCACCACACCAACCACGACCACACCAAGCTCTCGCCCAGGTAATCACCGCAGGAGCAGCGCCGCTGGGTGGCGCGCCTGGCGCGTCGCGTGCAGCGCTACGGGTACCGCGCCGCGCACCACACCAACCACGACCACACCAAGCTCTCGCCCAGGTAATCACCGCAGGAGCAGCGCCGCTGGGTGGCGCGCCTGGCGCGTCGCGTGCAGCGCTACGGGTACCGCGCCGCGCACCACACCAACCACGACCACACCAAGCTCTCGCCCAGGTAATCACCGCAGGAGCAGCGCCGCTGGGTGGCGCGCCTGGCGCGTCGCGTGCAGCGCTACGGGTACCGCGCCGCGCACCACACCAACCACGACCACACCAAGCTCTCGCCCAGGTAATCACCGCAGGAGCAGCGCCGCTGGGTGGCGCGCCTGGCGCGTCGCGTGCAGCGCTACGGGTACCGCGCCGCGCACCACACCAACCACGACCACACCAAGCTCTCGCCCAGGTAATCACCGCAGGAGCAGCGCCGCTGGGTGGCGCGCCTGGCGCGTCGCGTGCAGCGCTACGGGTACCGCGCCGCGCACCACACCAACCACGACCACACCAAGCTCTCGCCCAGGTAATCACCGCAGGAGCAGCGCCGCTGGGTGGCGCGCCTGGCGCGTCGCGTGCAGCGCTACGGGTACCGCGCCGCGCACCACACCAACCACGACCACACCAAGCTCTCGCCCAGGTAATCACCGCAGGAGCAGCGCCGCTGGGTGGCGCGCCTGGCGCGTCGCGTGCAGCGCTACGGGTACCGCGCCGCGCACCACACCAACCACGACCACACCAAGCTCTCGCCCAGGTAATCACCGCAGGAGCAGCGCCGCTGGGTGGCGCGCCTGGCGCGTCGCGTGCAGCGCTACGGGTACCGCGCCGCGCACCACACCAACCACGACCACACCAAGCTCTCGCCCAGGTAATCACCGCAGGAGCAGCGCCGCTGGGTGGCGCGCCTGGCGCGTCGCGTGCAGCGCTACGGGTACCGCGCCGCGCACCACACCAACCACGACCACACCAAGCTCTCGCCCAGGTAATCACCGCAGGAGCAGCGCCGCTGGGTGGCGCGCCTGGCGCGTCGCGTGCAGCGCTACGGGTACCGCGCCGCGCACCACACCAACCACGACCACACCAAGCTCTCGCCCAGGTAATCACCGCAGGAGCAGCGCCGCTGGGTGGCGCGCCTGGCGCGTCGCGTGCAGCGCTACGGGTACCGCGCCGCGCACCACACCAACCACGACCACACCAAGCTCTCGCCCAGGTAATCACCGCAGGAGCAGCGCCGCTGGGTGGCGCGCCTGGCGCGTCGCGTGCAGCGCTACGGGTACCGCGCCGCGCACCACACCAACCACGACCACACCAAGCTCTCGCCCAGGTAATCACCGCAGGAGCAGCGCCGCTGGGTGGCGCGCCTGGCGCGTCGCGTGCAGCGCTACGGGTACCGCGCCGCGCACCACACCAACCACGACCACACCAAGCTCTCGCCCAGGTAATCACCGCAGGAGCAGCGCCGCTGGGTGGCGCGCCTGGCGCGTCGCGTGCAGCGCTACGGGTACCGCGCCGCGCACCACACCAACCACGACCACACCAAGCTCTCGCCCAGGTAATCACCGCAGGAGCAGCGCCGCTGGGTGGCGCGCCTGGCGCGTCGCGTGCAGCGCTACGGGTACCGCGCCGCGCACCACACCAACCACGACCACACCAAGCTCTCGCCCAGGTAATCACCGCAGGAGCAGCGCCGCTGGGTGGCGCGCCTGGCGCGTCGCGTGCAGCGCTACGGGTACCGCGCCGCGCACCACACCAACCACGACCACACCAAGCTCTCGCCCAGGTAATCACCGCAGGAGCAGCGCCGCTGGGTGGCGCGCCTGGCGCGTCGCGTGCAGCGCTACGGGTACCGCGCCGCGCACCACACCAACCACGACCACACCAAGCTCTCGCCCAGGTAATCACCGCAGGAGCAGCGCCGCTGGGTGGCGCGCCTGGCGCGTCGCGTGCAGCGCTACGGGTACCGCGCCGCGCACCACACCAACCACGACCACACCAAGCTCTCGCCCAGGTAATCACCGCAGGAGCAGCGCCGCTGGGTGGCGCGCCTGGCGCGTCGCGTGCAGCGCTACGGGTACCGCGCCGCGCACCACACCAACCACGACCACACCAAGCTCTCGCCCAGGTAATCACCGCAGGAGCAGCGCCGCTGGGTGGCGCGCCTGGCGCGTCGCGTGCAGCGCTACGGGTACCGCGCCGCGCACCACACCAACCACGACCACACCAAGCTCTCGCCCAGGTAATCACCGCATTGCACTAGGAAAACCCGACTACCGTTGTAACATGTGAGCACCATGTATCTATCGACTTCATTCATTTATCCGTCATTGCTTCATTTTTAGACTTCCATACCCAAAGGGTAAAACGGGAACCCTATTATTAAGGCTCCGCCGTCTGTCTGTCTGTCCGTCTGTCACCAGGCTGTATCTCATGAACTGTGATAGTCAGACAGTTGAAATTTTCACAGATGATGTATTTCTGTTGCCGCTATAACAACAAATACTAAAAAACAGAATAAAATAAATATTTAAGGGGCTCCCATACAACAAACGTGATTTTTTTGCTCATTTTTGCTCGATATTGATAACGGCAACAGGGAGACGCTTGAAATATTCACAAAATATTTAGTTATATATTCACTTTAAAAATAAATAATTAAAATAAAATAAAATTAAAATATTTACCCATACAACAAACATGTTTTTTTTCCATTTTTATAGATGATGATACGGAACCTTTCGTGCGCGAGTCCGACTCGCACTTGGCCAGTTTTTTTTACTTTGTACCTATTGTAGTATAGTCATTTTATTAAAGGTGTATGATGCCTTCAAATATAATTATAATTAGTTTTTATAAAATATTATAAAACATTTTAAAAGAGTTACTATGTAGTTTCTTGCTCATTCTTCTGCATACGCCTTTTGGAAAGGGAATAAATTCCATTTTCTTGTAAATTTTAATGGCCTACTTGAAATAAATGTTTGACTTTTACCATGAGGTGAGATCATTATCAAACGCAGGTAACAACTGACTGCAACACAAGGACTGCGCAGAAATTCCACCTCTAAGTTTCTTGTGAAAAGGGTTATTAACCGGATCGGACCTTCCAGTCGTGAGTTGCTTAACCTTCGGTGTATGTTCGCAGGGACTCGATGCGGTCGAACCTGAAGTCTGCGTACATGAACGCGTCGCAGCGCAGCTCCACGTTGCCGGCCAACGCGTCCCTGCCGCGCCAGTGAGCCGTCCCCAAACGCCCTCTACGATACTTGACACTTTATCAACATGAAGGATGGGCGCCCATTGCTAAATACAAATTTCTCATTTTGCGTGTACTTGGTTTTAAAGGTTATAGTCGTGAGTCGCTTTGTTCACCGCGCGTTGGTTTTTTTACTAACACTTTTTTCAAACATTTTATTCTATGGGACCTAGAATATAATCTGTTTATTTTGGAAAACTAATTGAATTATGCTATCGTACTATCGATCGACGTACTTTTAAATAAGTACTCTGGATATCTTGTTAGGAAATCATTCATCGAGTATTGTTAGAAGTGAAGTGGGAGCAACGCGATGCGTGGCTCACGCGCTGGCATTTGACAATATTTACTATAGAATCTTTCAGAACTTTTCTATCAAAATTTCAATTAAACTTGTAAATTAACTAGTCTTAAATAAGCTTAAGTATTTTTGTCCAAATTTTTATAAGATTTCGGCATGATTGCTGTGATAGATAAAATATTAATATTTTGTACTTATCAAAGTTTTACCAACACCAAGTACTTTTTCTCATTATTTTTGAAGATGCTGATTGTCATGGCGAAATCTCACAGACGGGTCCAATGGTGCTATCGTGTGCATCAGTTGCAAGTTATTCACATTTGATACGACAGCAGCTCTTTAAGCAAGTGCTTTATGAATGAAAACTAATATTTTCTTGGTTCATTAGAATTGGGTCATGTAAATATTAGTAACCGTGTTGATATTATTATGTTTTTGTGAACTTATTGCGGTTTCGGATGCGGTTTTATGTTGCGTACGACGACCACGTCGTGTAGTGTTTGAGAACTGGGAGGTGATACGCAAGCTTGTGGAGCTTTCGCCATGAAGTAATGGAATACAAAAATTATAACATTGTCAACGTCTAGTAGTCCATATCGTTGAGTTTTAAAGTGACATAAATTAAACTGGTTGTTTTTTCAATAATATTTTTGTACAATTTATTGAACCAGTAGAGCATTTTTATTATAATGTATTTTGTTACGTTTTTATTTTTAACAGCACAGAATGTTTATGCTTCAGTATGTTGTATCGTATACTATTGTTGTATATAGATTATATCGATCGAGAAGCTGTTACTGGATCCGTATACTTTGGAATTCGATCTATCCTGATACAGACAAAGATCAGTCACGGGTGACTCCGTCATCGCGTCACAAAAAGCGGACATATTTATTACGCGGTTGCACTGTTTTACTAAAACGTTTACATATAAAATACGGGAATTGATCCACACAGGAATTGACTTACCATTTTTTACGTATTGTTAAAGAATCTAGTTAAACATATATCATGTTAATTGAAATGTAGAAAATTATAGTAAATGATTCAGGGAACTAAATGTTAGACTAAGTACGGAAGTAAGACAATTCACAACGCGAAAGTGTTGCCAATTAACGAAGAAACCGTGCCATAGGTGTTTTTGTTTTTAGTGAAACGTCTCATAATTATATTTGCTCAAGTGAAATAACTAGTTCTTCTAACAAAATTCCGCAACGTTACTTAATAATGTAAGACTCTGAATGGGCTTCCTTGAATCACAAGATCAATTTATTGTAGACTATTGTAGCTGCTGAGCTTATTATTAAATAATTAGATAAAGCAATTAATTCTACAAAAGTATGCTAAACATTTTTTCTGTATAGTTGCATCACCGATTGCACTAACATTTCTGTTGCAATCTTGAGCTGAGAAATGTAATTTTGAAGCAATAATTCACCGTGTCTTATTATTCGTTACGGTACGACTTGTTCAGTGCCAAACTCTCTCATTTGTTGATACACCAAGTCGGCTCTAAAGTGTAAAGCCTTCTATTTAACTTTTGTATCTTTTACAATACATCTTTAGGCCTATTATACCTTTATTATTAGATGTATAATGTATTTAAAAAATTTTGAAACACCAATTTTAAATAAGGCCTTGTATAATCTCATGTACAATAAATCTCGATTAGTTGTGAGTATAAAGTACAAAGGTAGTTGAAACTGTTCACAACTATTCCTATTTCAATGTCAAACCCATATTCATTAAACAAGATTAGAGAACCCTTCACGCTCAGTGTACTTATACGAGGACCTGGGGTGAGAGGAGGTTTTGTTTTGACAATAACAGCAATTTTTATAACAATAGAATTTTTACTGGTATACGTGGGTTCGGCAATCTCAAGTTTCGGCATCGATAAACGATTAGTGACGTAGAGGGATAGGCGACCGATTCGTGTAACGTGTGAAGGCTTTGGATAGCTGTGATAAATAGTCGTGTCTATGCTCGTGGTCCAGTCAAATTATTAGTATGTTTCCACGCGTTCTCAGTTAAAGATTAACGTCTTTTGAATACAGGGGATAAAAAAGACATTTTTTTTTTGTTTATCATTATTATATTTATACTATGATTAATAAAGGTTATATTTAATATATTCTTGGCAAAATACCGAAGTGACCAGTAGGGACTTGGAAACGGAGCATTGTTTCGAATTTAACTGGACTGCGGACACCCGTGGTGCTAGAAGGAAACAGGCCTCCGACGCATTGTTGTTACTATTAGTTCTTGTTAAATATTATAAAATACCCTGTTTAATATTGCTCTACACATTGTTTACATTCCTGCAACGAAAACTATGTTGAGTTTTGTTTTCATTAGTTTTATATTGACTCAAGTTCTCTGTTCTGTCGCATATTCAGTTATTGCTTTGTTTTCTTTTAGATATAAGTTCGGAAAAATCTCTTCATTCATGTTGACATGCGAATTTAAAATTTTACGTACTTAAAGTTAAAAAAAGAATGCTATTTCGTCGTAGTGTTTACGCTTATTTTTGAAATGCATTTTATTTTTATTACGGCAGCTTATGCATTGTATTGTTCGTGCACTTCATTCCATATTGTTTCATGAGATGTATTTTATGTTTCATGTGTTCGGTTTTATGATTACCAAAGAAGTTTCAAAAATAACAAAAAGAGCTGTTTATTTTGGATTCTAAGCCTGAGTTTTTCGTTCCATGTCTCGTCATTAATATTAATTCCATGTAATAATAATAATATTGTTATTTACTATGCATAATTCTGATAACCTGATTTTACTTACTATTCTAGATGACATTTTTCGGGAGTATTTTTCCCGACAGCCGCAGCCTTATAAACAGATGCGGTTATAGAAATACTCCCAAATTGTCTTATATAACAATAACTGATATAATGTTAAATCATTATGTAAATTATTTATTATCGAATTAAATCATTTATTGTAACGTTTTATTTATCTACTAAAATTGTAAGTTCCTAACTAGCTTTTCATATTTTGTAAAGATTTTTTTACTTCAAGTAGCTTTTTGCTGATAGAGGACATTTCGTATAATTCACCGTATTATGATTATGATTTTGAATATATTTGGAATATGGTTTGAATCATTGCTGTAATGTAGTAGGAGCGTCGTGTGAGAACGCGTTCGGCTCAGTAGTGACACGCGATACTAATAAACGTGCCTTAGCTACGGCTCACCCCATATCATGTAGGCTTATATTATGATACCTGTCATTATTTTAGTGTAAATACGCTTTCAATTCAACCGATATTTTATGGATTTTGAAACACTTGTAAATTGTAAAGTTTATTAATTTTAAGGTAATTAATGCCCAATAGTTAATAAGTACTATTTTTAAAATAAAAATAACATTTTAAAATATTTTCGTTTTATTTCTTAATATACCTAACTGTATTCAATAAAACATTTTATTTCTTTCAACAATATTTTCATGATAATTTTAATTCTAAGTTTTAAATACAACAGACATAATATGTACTAAAATTATATATTTATTTAAATTAATAAGTTAAAATAATAATTTTATGAATAAAATATTCAGTTATAAAAACATGTAAGTGCAAGCATTACTTAGCATCATTTTTGTTTTAACTTATTTTTGTTTATTAACACTAGAAATGAAAAAAGATCTAATTTTACACCCAAATAATGTGGGTATACTGTTTTATGTTTAAATATTATTTTATTTTAAATTGATATTTCCATACTTTATATATCAATTTATAAGCCTTTTACTCGTAACATTTCTGTGATTCAAACTATGTTGTCTTTCGCTACACAATATTCTGATCCTTTTACTTCTTTTTCCTAAAATCTTCAGAATAACCCGACCGTCTTCTTGAGATCCTTCTGCTTCCAGCCAGGCAGCGACCGGAACTCGCTGTACGGCATGCTGAATGTAGACACAAAGTCGTCGTGCGTCAAGTATAGCTGAAATAATAATATTGACATGTTACTGACTTGCCTCGTTGGTCTAGTGGTCGCCCTAGATCCTGGGTTCGATCCTCAAGTGGGGCAAAGTTAAATTGCGTTTTCCCATCAGTAATTTTTCGGTAGCAGCCGGGAGGCTGAATTTGTGCTCGGTTGATTTCTGTGAACTCCGTATTGTCGCGTCAGTGTGTGTGTGTGTGTGTGTGAACATTCTCTGGTGTGTCAATGAGCCTAAATAATCATTGGAACTTGGAATCCTCTTTCAGTTTTTCGCATATACCTCAAACACTAGACGTTCTAGGTTAAAAATAATGAAACTTTCATATCCCTTTTGTATAACACCTCCCGAGATGTTTGTTCTACAGATTAATGACTGGCCTTTTTAATTCACCTTGACCGTGACCTTTGACAAAAAATTGTGGATTTACAGTCCGCGTCACGTAAGTTTGCCGCTCAGAAACCAGGCTTTCGATGTGAATCCAACAATTTTTATAATCATGATAATAAAAGCATAATCTATGTATTGAACCGTCGTCGTCGGCGTCGCCGCTTTGTTTGAACTAGTTCAGACTCTCGCTGAGTGAAATGCTAAAACTACCGTCCGCATTATACATGAAAAAAAATTAACCCGTGCGCAAATTTTGACAAATTAAACAGGCGAGTTTTATTATACATTTATTTTGATATGTCTTTGTACAAAAAAATAAAGTTAATGAAAGATGTTTACGTCGAAACTGGTTTTATGGTTATTTGCCGGCCGGTGCGAGTGCGCGGTGTAGTGAAACGCGTAAATATATCTAAACAGCTGTGCGCTCGCTCGATTTGGGATTTGTAGGTTTTTAGGTATTTTATTAGTATTTCAAGTCGGGGGAAATAAAAAAGAACAAATAATGGAAATGTGTTCTGTTACTGATACTGAGCCACCAAAAAAAAATTGCGCACTGGTTATTTTTTCCTGTATATGTGTAACATGTTGGTCACTTTGTATGGAGATTTGCTGGCGTGTTTGGTTATAAGTCGTGCGCATTGAAGCAAGCGTTTAGTTCAATTAGTGTATTAATTACTTTTAAGAAAGAAGAAAGAAAGAAAGAAAATACGTTTATTTGCGGTAAACATGACGCAAAAAAGAACATAAACACAAAAATAAGAAAAGGTTGAGGGAAACATGCGTCACATCCACGCACTCAGCATTATGCTGCGACCCTATACAAGACAGAGCCCCAGCGCTGGTTTTCAGCGACAGCTTTTATTAAATTTTCTACGAGTCACTTAAAATTATTGGGCAATCATCAATCATGTGCGTGCATTTTATTGCTGCATAAATCAGTTAGTTACGGTCATTAATTTACTTTAAAAAATTTAACTGTTACTAATTGCACCTTTTGGCTGATGTTTTTAGAATATATGATTTGTGAGTATGACAATATACCTCCTTGGTGAGAGGATCGACGTCCGGCGGGAGATGCTCCTTCGGCCCTTTCAGGACCCCTAGTGGATATTTCTCGTATTGATCAAAACGGTTAGCGCTGTTGCCACTCTGCAACGCGCTGTTGCCGCTTTGCACAATTGCTTTGCCTTCCAAAGCACTGACGATTGCACTGAAAGTCTTGTGACCCTGTTCGAAAATAAAAAGTTTTTTCAAAGTCAAATCAATCAATCAATCAACTCAGCCTATCGCAGTCCACTGCTGGGCATAGGCCTCTCCCAGACTGCGCCACAAAACCCTGTCCTCCGCCTTCCGCATCCAGTCTGACCCAACCACCTTCTTAAGGTCGTCGGTCCATCTAGCTGGGGGGCGTCCCACACTACGTCAAATAATTTATTACAAATCAAATTAAATCCATTTATTTGGCGGATTACATTGTAAACCTACATGGTTTACAATGTACGATATTAAAAACTATAATGGTCCCTTTAAATTCTACCATTTTATATAGTGTGCAATGAATATTTAATTTTATCCTGCACAATGTAATTATTTTATTTAAATAAAAAAAACAATTAGGCACATAAAATATAATTTTGAATGGCAACATTTACAAGGAAATAAAATGTATTCTAATTGCCCATTCCTAATGGTAGTTTCGTATGGATAAGGGATAAGAAACTCCACTCCAACTTTTTAAACACAAGTAACTTTTATTACTACGGATTTGTTACTGATATTCTGCAAAAGCATACCTTCCACATGGACTGCTTCCAATGGGGGAAGAAGCCGGTGAAATGTGGCGGTTCACGTCCTTGACTCAGCGCCAGAATTGGTGTCGCAGCATCCCGTGCTGCTGGGTCTAAGCAAAAAGTTGGCAAACCTGATCATGCGTTGTAAATGTGGGAAAAAGTTATGTTCGATTTATCAATAAATTTAGACTTTGAACCTCGCTATTATTATTTCATAATGATGATTGAGCAAGTTCCATATTTCCACCAATAAAACAAGACAATAGGTTATGAAGAACTAAGTTCCTTTTGATTGACAGTGGAGTAGAAAATAGACCTGCGGGGTATTTGCTGGGACATATAACATGACAACAGGCCATGGGCCATGGGGGGCTTCAAAGGTTTGAAAAATTCGTCTCCTCTTACTGCTCGTGGCCTAAATAACGCAATGAAGTGGCTGAACTAATAAAAGGCATTGCAATTGATGGCCATTTTATGTGCGTTACGCAATTAGTCGCTGGAGTTAATTTTGACAGCTTAAAATTCACAATGTGATGGCCAGAACTCAACCTTTTATTATTTAATAGTTAAAGTTAAACCAATATGACTTCATTAGTTACCTTGTGCCAGATAGGAGCGTGCAATAGACCGGGGGTCATCCTTAGCGCGCGGGCAGCAGTGCTGTCCGAGCCACACGAACACGGCGTCGTGAGCGTCCACCACCCCAACCATCTCGGGAGCCAGGTCGTACTGGCTGAACGAAACTATCTCTTCAACTGTGGGAATCAGATGAATAAACAGTGTAGTAGTTAAGTAACGGACTATCAACTCAAATTGTCCGCACAGGTATTGCATAGGTACCTATTCAACAACAATTTTTCTTTCTTTTTTATTCAAATCACAATAAATGTCATGTTTTGGCTGTTGTATGAAAAGCCTTTATCACGGCAAATTGACGTAGTTACGTCCTTCGCCCCCCATCACACTGGACCCGAGGTGGCGGCGCTTAGTGTTCCACGCGCGTCCCTTTCAGACGTCGCGGGGGGGTCCAACACCTCAAGTCTGCGGGGGGGCCCGCAGACTTGAGGTGGCCCGAAGAGGCGGGCCGGCACTAGCCGGGGATCACGGAAGTAATACTAGCTCCCAAGATCCCCGGTGCAAGTGTGGGAAGAGAACACCGGGGCGGTTTTTAGTCAGTAAGAGTCTGACAGACCCCTCCGCCCACCCCAGGGTGGAGGACATCATGAGGACTTTCCACCTCGGCAACAAAAAAAAAAAAAAAGGGTGTCAATTGTTTAAGGAACCATTTCCCTGACTGGATACAAACAAAGCAATTACATGATCATAATTATATTATGTTGCTCAAGAAAGAGTCACATCACTTTTAAGGTCAGCACCACCGGCCTAAAAGGTAGGTATTCTTATCGTATTATTTAGATAAGAAACTTTATAAGCAATGCCATAGAGTCCGCTATTGAGGACAAACTAGAAACAGTTTCATGTCTGTGTTGTTTGTGCAACTTTGAACTTTGTCATACAACTTAAAGTTTACTATTCAATTAGCTTAGAAATTTATTTGCTTTGCGCTCGTCTACGCAGAGCCTGATAAAGTTGCTTGACCAATTACCGCTAAAACAAATTCAGTTTTTAAAAGGCGTTTTATTAATGTTATTTCACTTACATGAATATTGGGTAGGCACACCGAGAGACACGTAGAAGAGACGCGGCGGCAGGGGGCGCTGTACCTCCTTCAGTGGAGAAGGTACCAGCAGGTGGCGACGATTTCCAAGTGCTGTCCAGAAATCCGGCTTCTCTTTACCTGAGGATAAAAATCACAGTGGAGTAACAAATCCATTTTAATTTTGCGTCAGTTTTTAGGGTACCGTACCCAAAGGGTAAAACGGGAACCCTATTACTAAGGCTCCGCCGCACACTGGTCCCGAATGATAAAAAAGTGGACATTAAGAAATTTTTGACAGAAGGTCAACGGATTCGGCTGATTTTTTTTTTGTAGACAGCTGATGCAATTACAAATCACTTTTATAGATTGAGTTTTTGCCAAATAAGCCGTATTTTCAGAGAAAAAAAATATTGAAATATTTTTTGTATGAAAGAAATCCTAATTTTGTCTTTATCTTCCAAGATTCAAACGTATTCAAAATAAAACTTAGCGCAGCTTGTAGAGGTGCTAATTGCTCACCACTTTGTCATAGACACTCTTCTGCGATTTTGTGCTCCTTTTGAGTTACAGGCACTTTAAATATTTTTTGTATAAAAAAATTCTAATTTTGTCTTTATCTTCCAAGATTCAAACGTATTCAAAATAAAACTTAGCGCAGCTTGTAGAAGGGCTAATTGCTCACCACTTTGTCATAGACACTCTTCTGCGATTTTGTGCTCCTTTTGAGTTACATGCACTTTAAATATTTTTTGTATGAAAAAATCCTAATTTTGTCTTTATCTTCCAAGATTCAAACGTATTCAAAATAAAACTTAGCGCAGCTTGTAGAGGGGTTAATTGTTCATCACTTTGCCATAGACACTCAATTGCGATTTTGTGCTCCTTTTCAGTTACAGGCACTTTAAATTTTTCGTTGTCGGATGAGCTTTACTAGTTTTTTGTAGACAGCTGATACAATTACAAGTAACTTTTAAAGATGTATTTTTTGTTAAATAAGCCGTATTTTCAGAGTTAAAAAATTAATTCAGGCGGATTAGAAATAATCTTGTTAAAGATAGACTAAGATGTAATAACATTTTCTTCATTAATAAGTAACTCTTATAAATGTCTTTCTATTAAAAAAAGTCTTATTTTAAATATATCAAATAAACAACTTGGATATCTCAAAACGTGTACAGACATGTTCAGGTACAGGTAATTTATTGTGTGACTCATATTCAGATTATAAGCATTTTTTGGTAATGAGTCATTGCTTAATTAGCCGATTACTTACAATTTGGGCTATATTTGGTCATCTAACGCTAGTGAATGCGTCGGTCCTAAGCCCGTTAAAGTACGAAGGAAAAGTTTTAATTGCAATTTATACCTTTTTATCATTCAGCGTTTCCGACGCATTCACTAGCGTTAGATGACCAAATATAGCCCAAATTGTAAGTAATCGGCTAATTAAGCAATGACTCATTACCAAAAAATGCTTATAATCTGAATATGAGTCACACAATAAATTACCTGTACCGTAAAAAAATCAGCCGAATCCGTTGACCTTCTGTCAAAAATTTCTTAATGTCCACTTTTTTATCATTCGGGACCAGTGTGCGCCGTCTGTCTGTCTGTCCGTCTGTCACCAGGCTGAATCTCATGAACCGTGATAGTTAGACAGTTGAAATTTTCACAGATGATGTAATATATTTCTGTTGCCGCTATAACAGCAAATACTAAAAAACAAAATAAAATAAATATTTAAGGGACAACAACAACGTGATTTGTATGCTCGTTTTTGCTCGATATTGATAACGGCAACAGGTAGACGCTTGAAATATTCACAGAATATTTGGTTATTTATTCACTTTAAAAATAAATAATTAAATTAAAATAAAACAAATATTTAAGGGTCATCAAACGTGTTTTTTTTTTCTGTGCCGTTTTTGTACATAATGGTACGGAACCCTTCGTGCGCGAGCACGACTCGCACTTGGCTGGTTTTTTTAACTAAATACCTACGTTGATATTATAATACAGATATTTTGGATTGAAACTCAAAGTAAAGGGTTAGTTTACCGTTAATTTGTATCGAGTTTTTTTTTCTAAACGTGTATGGTAACAACCAAGTTCTGAGAAATATAGAATAGAATACTCTTTATTATGTACACCATAAAAATTACAGATATAAATGTTGAAATGTTTAAGAATAATATATTTTTCCGCTACCACAAACTATATAGATTTGGCAATTTTTTTGTTTAAGACAAGCCTACTTCTATCATTTGCCTCTAGTCAGCGCCTTAATGTGTGCCTATAATTATTAAAATATGTACCTAAGTAATTTATGTTACCTTGCATAACGAGCGCATGCTCAGTGGCGGCCATGTTCTTGGCGACCTCCCGCTCGTCGCCCGTGGCGCTGGCGCCGCACCACACCCAGGCGCGCGCCCCCTCGCGTAGCACGCAGCACGCGCCCGCGCCCCCCGCGCCCGCGCCCCCCGCGCCCGCGCACCCCGCCCCGTCGCGCACCTCCACGCCCCGCGCCTCGCGCGCGTACTGTCCTGATACGCGGATCAGCACGCGTGATGGTGCGAGAAGTCTGCGACCTGTGGCTGTCGATAATATTGTTTGTTATGTGGTCTGCTGGAAGCTCTGGGGTATGGCGGAGCTCGTGGCTAAGTAATAACAGCCGTACGGGTCGATCCATCAGGTTAAGCTACGCTTGCCGGGGTTGGTCCGTGGATGGGTGACCATCTTTACATACCAAGACTTCTCCGTGCCTCGGAAAGCACGTTATGCCGTTGGTCCCGGCTGTCGTTCGTGGACCTTTGACTGTCGTTACGGGTCGTCTAGAAGCCCGAAAGTCTGATAACCAGTCTAACCAAGGGGTATGGTATTACCCAGTTTCTGGGTGGTGGAGGTCAGATAGGCAGTCGCTCCGTCTAAAATTCTGATATTCAGCTGCATCCGGTTAGACTGGAAGGCTAGGCAGATTGATGTGGTCTGCTGGAAGAAATTTCTCATGAAATAAGCAGCACCTGTGTGTGTGTGATCCTGAACCTTTATGTACTTTTCTGTATTAGGTACGTGTTTTGTGTGTATAAATATGTGTATAGTAAATTGCTAGGTTCTTCGAAAAAGGGCATTTGCAACCCTCAAAATCGTACGGTCTACGTTTTTTAGAGGTGATGGTCTTTGCTTAAAACCCTCTAAACATCTTATCATATTATTTTGAGTACTTACGATCATAGTCAGTTGCACTGCCGACATAAGTGGTCATTCGACCCTTGAAGATTTGAAGGAAATGCGCCGGTTCCTTTCCTTGGTACACCCATGCCTGAAAAATCAAAAATCAAAATCAAAAGTCATTTATTCAAACTAGGCTGAGAATCAGCACTTTTCGAATGTCAAAATTACTTAAGACAGTCCCCCAAAAACGCCCACCCTTCACCACTTCCTAGTGCTTTAGTTGGGAAGAAGAAGTGGCGCAACAAACTCCCCAGCAGCACAGCTGTCTGTTCAGATATAAAACTTGAATCTATACAATAAAATGTAAAATAACTTGCATTACGCAACACAGAACATTAAAATAATTATATTATTTGCCTTATGATAGCTAGCACACGCCACTATACAAAAAAAAAAGAAAGATAAGAAAATATGTGAAATAAGAATTATTTTTATTAATATCTTATTTTTAACTACAACGGTAGATAATCTTTACATACCTGTACTGGAGAACGCCCCAGTTTGGTGTAGAGGTCTTTGGCTTCTTTAGCGCCCAAATTCCTCAGATCATTGGGCGAAGAGCCACCCTGTAACATTAACATCAAGTAAAGTTACATTATACTTATCTGGAAAGCTCATGCAAGTTGATTTCAACGTTTCTGACGCGGTACACTGAAGTGCTCCAGTTGGGAAACCCCCTGAAGTAGCCCAGATGGCAAGAGCCTTTGTTGGTCTCGCGGCTAGGTCGCTACTAAAATTTGCTAGGCTTATTATTACTAAAATGTTTTTTTCACCATCCAGTAGTAGAGTACGGTTTGGTCGCCGATGGGCGCGTGGTAGGTGTAGAGCACAATGTAGCAGTCTCTATCGTAAAAGACCGCGGCTTGTGGGCGCTCCACCTCGGCCAGCGCCTCCTTGTTCACGTCCTCCGCGTCGGTCCCGCGTCGTCGTACGCGCCACACTCGTAGTGCGCCCGAACCATCGTCTGGCAGCTGAGCCTTTTATGAAATGAATTGAAATATATAATATTATATTTAAATATATAATATTTTCCAGATATAAAGCCACATACTCACATACAACTTATAATAAATAGACACATAGATAACGTGATAAATAAATTTTCAATAATATCATAAATATGCAGGACTTTTTGTTTTTATTTTCTTTTTTACTTTGTTTTTATTTTTTTAACCGACTTCTAAAAAGGAGGAGGTTCTCAATTCGGAGTATGTTTTTTTTTTTGTTTTGTTTTTTAATTTTACCATTTCCCATAAATTTTTCTTTCTTTCTTTCACAATCACATTACACACACACATCTATTAGCCAATTCGCTGCCTGGAGCAGAAAACGAGAAACTTTAGAAGAGCCAAGGTTATCATCATTCTCTAGCCTTTATCCCAATTTATTTGTGGTCGGCGCAACATGTCTTTTTTCTTCCATAACTACTTCTCTATTAGTCGTCATCTCGTTAGTCACCCCTAGAGGACCCAAGTTGACAAGAGATATTCATCAACGGATTCAAGATGAGCAATATGATTGCCCAATTGATGTTTGGACACTAGGTTTAGTTTGGATTTACTGGCAATAGTACAATACCTATGATGATTAGTCTAGTCTGATGATTTTAAATATACAAAACATGCATTATGTAAGTAATATTTTTTATCCAATAATACCTAGTTTTGGGACAATATAGGCTAGGGTAAGTCGATTAAGTACCCACTCACCGGCACGGAAACTTGGCCACATGTGAATTTATCGATTATTCGTTTTTAATTTTTTTTTAACACTGAATTAAGGGTAGGTGCACTCTAGAAGTGTTTCTTATGCTTTTAGAACTTAGTAATTAGTAAATGACTACACAATTAAGCATGTTTTCAAAATTAAGCACTTTTCCAGGATAAAAAGGATTTTGCACTATCAATTTAAAAACACTATAAAATTATAAAAGTACCAAATTTCTTAATTGTCTCTACGTTTTAATATCGGGTGTTTCCTCCTCTAGCCCTAATAACCGCTTGCATACGATCTGGCATGCTTTGAATGATGTTTCTGACATCAACTTGCAGTATGTCTTCCCAAGCGGCCAGTGCCGCACTTCGAAGTTGGTTTAAAGTTTCTGGCGGGTTGGAGGTGGACTTTATCTTTCTTTTGAGTATGTCCCAGATATGCTCTATTGGGTTTAAGTCCGGACTACGTGCTGGCCACTGCAATTTTGTAATGCCAACGTCTTGAAGGTATTCTTCAACGCAGCATGCAACGTGTGGACGAGCATTATCGTGCATAAGGAGGAATTGGTCGTGCCCAATGAACCCCGAATATGGCAAAACATGTTCTTGAAGGACCTCTTCGATGTAACGGGTTGCATTTAAGCGGTTGCTAACAATAACCAACTCCGTACGAGCATCGGAACTTATTCCTCCCCAAACCATTATAGAGCCTCCATGAAAACTCACTGTTTGTGTGGTGGTAATGGGTAGAAATCTCTCTCCTCTTCTTCTCCACACTCGCTCCCGACCATCTGGAGCACGCAAAGCGATTCGACACTCATCTGTGAACAGTACTCGCGCCCATTGCTCATGGGTCCAGCTGGCGTGTTCACGTGCGAATTGAAGTCGAGCTACTCGATGATGTCTGAGAAGTTCTGGACCGCGTGCAGGTCTACGGGCTTTTAGGTTTACTGCCTCCATTCGTCTTCTCACCGTACGCTCACTAACATTTACACCTCTTGCGACTTGGAGCCGCTGACGTATCTCAACCGCGGTAAGGTAGCGGTTTCTTAAAATTTCCAGGACAATAAACCGGTCGTCCCGGGCCGATGTGCATCGAACTCGTCCGCTGCCTGGTCTGCGGGAGTAGTGGCCTGTGTCCTGGTAACGTTTCAGGGCATACTGCATTGACGAACGTGGTACGTTAAGCACCACAGCGACTTCGCGCTGTGTAAAGCCTTGGTCGATTAAGGCTACAGCCTGTGCAACTTGTGCTGGTGTTAATGGCATTTTTTTTTGGTTATAAACCACCTTCAGTGTTTTAATTAAAAGCACGAAAACACAATAATTGAATAACTTAACCGTAAACTTACACAACACACAAATTTAAACTTGTAACTTAGTCGCTCAAGAAACCCGATTCAACTAAAAATTAAAAGTTACGCTACAGTGCACTTAAACATAATGAATTACCCTCTTCAACTAAGGGTAAGCATTTTTTGACCTACCTCCATAAGAAACAACCGTTAGTAACACTTAAAGCATTTGTTATCGCAAGTATTTGCGAGATAAGCGCTTGGCCAAGATTCCGTGCCGCTGAGTGTATGTAAGAACTTACCTCAGCGGCAAGCCATGCGTTTGTAGCCAGACTGACGGCATCGAGCCTAGTTGTAGCTGACCGAGCGGCACGAAGTCGTCCATCACGCCGTGCATCGCACCAGCGCCAGTTGTGGAAAAGCGCTGCGAACTCCAACGGTTCTCTTCCTGCTGGTGCAGCTGATACAGGGACCGTCATACGACGAGCTCGAGCTAAACCTCGCGCCGCAGCTAAAGCTCCTCGAGCCGCCGGGCCCGATGCGGACGGCCCCACCCATGCCCACACACCACGGCTTCCGCTGTCCACTATGTAGACGCCCTTTAATATAAAGTGTTTGATTGTTTTTATTAAATTACATTTCTGGAAAACTAGAACCAGATAGTCCACAGAAAATAAAAAATTAACCTCTCGAAAAATAAGTTGTAAGCGTTTTAAAGTTTCAGCTTGCAGTTGCTGTTTCTGTGTAGCATATATTTTACAACGCTTACAACTTCGCCATTTCGCTTGCATCTGACGTCATAATGCCATAGTAACTTCGCCCCATTTAGTACAATGATCTTTTTGCGTGACAAAGACGGAAGAATAACCAAATAGTTATTCAAAACGCAAAACGATCATTGTACTAAATGGGCCGAAGTGTAACTTTTCCATTTTTAGGGTTCCGTACCTTAAAAGGAAAAAAACGGAACCCTTATACATCACTTCGTTGTCCGTCCGTCTGTCTGTCAAGACCGTAGTGGTATCAAGTTGAAATTAATAATTATATACTTAATTTTTAGGTCTACGGTTCCTTGGAGCTCTAAAAATATCAAGCTTCTAAATCACCGCAATAAAAAAATACGGTCATTTATGCGACATATTTTATTTTGATACTCTCAATTAAATCAAAACCTATAGGGTACCTACTTCCCGTTGACCTAGAATCATGAAATTTGGCAAGAAGCCACGTCTCACAGCAAAAATAAAGGAAAAGTCCTAAAATCGTTAATTTATAGATTTATCACCCAAAAACATTTTCGAATACAAAGTTACATTTGCAGTTGGAGGTTGTTTATCGATTTCTGGAAGAATATTTTTTCAACAACAAAGCTAAGTTTCTTCTTGGGATAAATTCATCCCAACTACGGAACCCTTCACTGTGCGTGGTCCTAATTTGAAAAGCTTTAAGTACTGAATTGCATTAAACTGTCGTAGGTAGAATACATTTTGAAACCTGTCATTTCGTGGTTTAGTTATAATGGCTGCGGTAACACAATTTATCACAATTGCAAGATTGTAAGAAATGGTAAACGCTTGACTGATTTTTGGCGGTTGCTGTTGCTTCAGGTCACTTACATCATCAGCCAGATCTTCTCTGAAAAGCGGCGCTCTTTTAATTTCTTCCAACCTTGCAGCGGGTCGCTGTGATGGTACAGTTATTGGAGTGACCCGCGGCGGCTGAGTAGCGCGGTAGAGGCGCGCGGGTCGCGGCGGTTCTGCGGGCGGCGCGGCGGGTCGCAGTGCGCGCGCTCGCAACTCTAGCAGTGCGTCCAGCAGTGCGCGGTCACTGGCCGGTAGGGTCTGCTCATACCCGTCATGAGCGATCGCAATCCGACGAGACATCATGCCCTTGTCTGCACCACGGGCCATCCGGTATGCGATCTGGATTTAGACAGTTCATTATTTAAGTTTATAGGATTTCCTTCTTTGCTTCATTGTTATTTTCTTTCATATCTCCATAGGAATGCATAGGTAATTTAATGTGCCTAATTAATACCTCAATTTAGTTTTATATTTATGTTATGGATCATTATTATTTACTATTTAAGTAGGTAATTACTTATGGAATTTTAACCCAAAACTTTAATCCTCATTTCGCATTCATACCTAAACTTCTCTCAACCGTAAGTCCGTAACACAACGAACCTTCGCTCCAAATATTTTCTCGACGAGGTTAGCGGTACGTCCGAGCCACAGCACCAGCAGCGAGGTAGTGTCGAGGACGAATACGCCATCCGTCGCGAGCTGCGCCCACGACACCGGCTCGAGCTGTACCAGGACGGGACGGCGTCCGCGCACGCGGTACAAACGAGCTGCGCCATTCAGGTTGGCTGAACCGCTTCGAAGGATCCTGGTTTTATAATAGGTAGTAGATTATGACAACACAGGTTGGCCACAGTTCTAACCTACCCTAAACCAATTGGTCAGGGTGTCCTAGCTCAGTTACTATGACCAATTCGGCATTAGAAGCCACATCGAACGCTTATTGTGACATGGGTAGCAGTTTTGTAAAACGAAGCGCAATGTCAACCCAGCTGAACGTTGTTGAACCGACAGCTCTTGGCTTGCTAAAAAATCTTCTAAACGTCTATAGACGTTACTTAGCATGTAATTTGGCTAAGCGTCATTCCTGTCTTTGTCTCACAATTGTTAAGCTACAATTAGTACTAGATAGAACTGCAAATGCATATCTGAGTAAAACACGAGCTTAGTACATACCTAACGTTTAATAATTTCGACTTTAGTATCAATCGTGTCTTACCTGATCCCGTCTCTGAAGTATGACAGAAGCCGGGGTGTCTCCTTGGTGACGGCTTCGCGGTGGACCACCGTGGGTGCGGCAAGATAGGCCGCGAGCTGCGTGCCCCGGCGCAAGGCCAGCCCCGCGAGTGACCCGCTGCGCTCTCCGGCCCACGAGTGGATGTGACGCTCCAGGAGCTCACCATTACCGTTCTCTTTTATTTCTCGACGCTGGTAATATTAAGATGGATAGATAAATTATATGCTGGTATATTTTAAGATTTGTCCCAGTAGTTTTGTTAAAAACTGAAGCCCTACAGTTTTTACCAAAACTACTGGAACTTAAAAATGCCAGAACACTATAGTTTTTAGTCGTGTAATAGTAGGTAGGCACCTGAACGCCTTTGCTACTTCGTGTCACAATTTAAACGTTTGCATTAGGCTATCAGCTAAACCTCGACTATAGTCCAGGCCTAAATAAACAAACGGAGGTAGGAAGCCCCTAGCTAGCGGCAAACCAAATTAGCCAAAAAGTCTACACGGGGAGGCCTAGCCTTGGTAAATACCTATCTATACCAAGCCCAAGGGAGATCTAACGTTATCTTCTTGTTATGGACTGGTCGCCCAGCAGGGATCTTAAATGTCTAGGACTCTGGGCATTAGTCAATGTCCAGTTACTCACAATAACATCGGGTCCAGCAGGCTGTCCCGGCAGGGAACAAGAGTACACCAAGTAAGCCTCAGCGTCGTAGAATGTGCCGTAGTGCGTGCGAGGCAACAGTTCCGTGTTCGATTCCTGAAAACGAAACCTATTACATAAATATAATAAGATTGCCGAATGATTGCAACGAGCTTCCGTGTCGTCTCGTGATCACGATGAATATTCTAGCAATTTACTTATTTCGCCCCAATCACCATAAATATTATCTATTGCGGGGATTATTCGTAATAACTCTTATATTTAAATGTAATGTATTCATTGGCGACGTTAAGCCAGATAAAAATAAAGTAGCAAATAAGCTAGGTCAGTGATCTCGAACTCGACTTGGCGCCAATAGCTTACAAAATAAATAGAAATCAGCATCTACAATAAGTTCTGGCGATTAATCTCGATCCAAATAGCTGACTATCTGCGCGGGCGTAGACCGTTATCAAGAAAAAAATAAACAATGAAAGATTGCCATCTGTATTTCGTAACTGTTATTATCGAGTGCTATAATTTAGTCAATCACTAGTTATTAGCGCGTGTTCGTTGGAAATTGTGCAGATAAATAGATTATAATCCATAATAACTAGATAGAGGTATGCATGAATGTCATAATCAAAATGTGTCACGCTCTTTGAAGCGAAATACGATATTTCAAATGTGCTGATTGCTGTTTTAAGTAGATATTGAGTGAAAAACTAAATTGTCGCCGCCGGCGGTGATCGTGACTCTCAATAGAACGTCATTGGCCGTTCGTGCATAGTGATGTACAATTACCGCGGCATGTGAGTGCGTAGGTATCTCCCTGGCGTTATATCACGACACCAACCAAACACGGGATAATCCACGTGTTTTAATTACA
This sequence comes from Tiliacea citrago, assembly GCA_963921375.1. Lineage (NCBI taxonomy): Eukaryota > Metazoa > Arthropoda > Insecta > Lepidoptera > Noctuidae > Tiliacea > Tiliacea citrago. The sequence goes on from OY992786.1 coordinate 21,819,628, forward strand.
CGCGATCTGCTTTTTGTGCATACGCTTTCGAGTATTTGTACGTATATTATGCTTATTAATTTTATGCGTATGGTAATGTTATTCTGACGGAATTGCGCGATAATTAGTTCAGTCGAGCAAACATGCTGCATAGGCTGGTAACACTGATACCTGCGTGTTGTTGTTTGTGTATTTTTCTTATGAAAATATGGCTTGTGGCGTGGCATAGATAAGGATCGATTAGGATCCCAATAATCCCTTATTCACTAGTTATTCCTTGGGTATATTGAGTAGGAAGCTCAAGTTTTTAGCTTGCTAAAGTGCAACTAAACATATCTGAGTGAGGTTTATTATTTCTGGTTGTAAGTAAGTTATTAGCATTAATTTATCGTTAATGGCGAGCTTTGGAACTTAGTTATGTTTTTCTATGATTGTTTTTCTTTCCTCTTTACGGTTAATTTCACAGTTGCAGCTTATATTTATTGAAACATAAAGATACTAATAGTAAATCAATTAGAAACTACGGTAACGTATAAGGCTTTTATTAGTAAATGGATTTTACTTTATCCAATAAGGTATCACGGTACTTTCAGGCACGTGGAGCGACGGCTTTTGCGGTGTGGGCTGCTATATAGCAGCTGCGTAAGAGTGGCCAAGCGGCGTATGTCCACCAGTGGACTACCTACCTATAGGCCAATGATACTGATACAGAAAGGTGGTATTAGATTCAAAAAAACATCGGAAACAATAAAACAACATCTGTGTCACCGGTCACCGGTCAAAGACCTTGAAAAAATATACAGGCGGTTGCTAAATTCGTTTAACCTAGCTTTGCGGTACAGACGAGTACTACAATGCTTTTATTACTGCAAAAAACAAACGATACATGCAGCATTTTTGCCCATCGTTTCTAGTTTTCCACCTGGTCTATCTTGCAAGTTCCAAGTAAGGTAGTTATTCAATGCTAACAATTTCCGTGACAGATAGCCATCTTTGTTTGTATTGTAATGTGAAGTTGAAAATCGTTCAGTCGCGGTCTGGCGGGCCCAGTTCCTCCGTCCATGTAGCGGGACTGAGATGTTCTGTGACTCACTCGGCTCACTGATGGTACCATTCAGGGCTGGCACGCTATTTATTTACATTGTAGGAAGGCAAAAATATTCTTTGGAATTCCTATTCCTATTCCAAGTTAGAATTGTTACCATTTGAACTGCATATTGAAACTGGTTAGGTAAATCCGCAGCTGTAGCCCGCGAAATTCACATTTTCTTACATTTTTTGCTATTTGCACGTCAGTGTCAGGTTATAAATGGTTACTGGTAACTCGACGTATTCCTTGCACGACGTCATAGTAAGGTTAAAATGCAACAAATTAAGCCACCAAATGTTCTACCGAAATTCAGTAGTTTTTGAGTTTTTTAAATAAAGTAATGACAAAAATTACGAAAAATAAAATGTTTGATTAGTGATCCCTGCCAAAGTTTTCGGCATTTTTATTTTTTTAAATTATTAACAAAGATTTGCTACGGCATTAGCTATGATAAATAAATAAATTAAATTCCAGTATAGTCGCACCGTAAATCATTTTTAAATTGTGTTTTTCATAAAACAATTAAAAACCTAATTAACTCAAAAACTACTGAATTTCGGTAGAACATTTGGAGGCTTAATTTGTTGCATTTTAACCATACTATGACGTCCTGCAAGGAATACGTCGAGTTACCAGTAACCCTGTATATTGATCAAAATATTATTGGCGACTATAACAGATAATGTATTTAGAGAATTATAATTGTTAGAATCATTAATACATCTCTCTAAGTTAGATTTGTTCCCCAACTTCATGATTTCATGAAAAAGTGATTCAATGGAACAAATCTAACTTATACATATCTGTTATAGCCGCGAATCATATTTTGATCCAAATAGAACCTGGCACTGACCTGCAAATTGCAAAAAACGCAAGGCTACGGATGCGGAATCACCTTAACTATAACTTTTTTTTTCATTATCTTCAGCAACGACACGTTTTCAAAAGTTGTATTGTCTGCATTTGCATGTTCCTTTGTTAACTCGATGTGAGAAAGTACGACTGTTAGGCAAACTTTCTCACATTGGCTAGGACTTAACAGTTGTTTTATTCCGTGGCAGAAAATAGAAAGTGAGTAATATTTTAATTTGTAGTACCTAATTAATTTCGCTGACAAGTTCTACAAATGCAGCTATAGAATCACACGACTTGATAAATGTGATGATATTCATTTAATGTTCTGTACAGGATTGTTTTGGCTAACCCTGTTGGACAACAATATCTGTGCCGATTGCCGACACTGGTCTTCCGTTACAATGCAAGTCTCGTACTCGGCCATTATTTATCTTTATGGAGCACACCAGTTAATTAATTTATTGGAGAAATTGTATGAAATTGTTAACACGAAAGGTGCATCTACGAACGAACAAATAAATTGCGGGCGGCCTGCTTATTAAGGATTTATTTGACAGCGCGAGAAATCTGGCAGCAAATGATAGGAATCTTAAAAGATGATTACAGGCAAGTTTTTCTAGTCTCTGTGTTTACGATCTTATCGGCACGAAATAACAGTTTAATATTTTTTTTAAGTCTCGTAGATGATTTAGTGCTACTTTCTGTTAAGCTCGCGCTACAACGCCACCGTGATGCGCATGCACAAGCGTCCATAGACCCCTCTTTCTATTCAATTGATTGACAGTAAACAGATGAATGTCAAAAACTTATCAATGAATATGTATTTACTTTCCAGGCTTCTAGGGTATTGGGAACAAGAGACTTAGCGTGAATTAAGCGCACATAACCTACATAAGGTCTTATGAGTAGAAAGTCACGTCTAATCAAGACGGCAATTGTACGTAGCTGTGGATATGGTGTTAGATTACTAGAAACTCAATTTTGTTCCAGATATGAAATGCAACTAAGAGTGGTTAATGAATAATAAATGGTATTATGTATGGTTGCAAATTGTGGCTGGACGAATGTTTCCATCGCATTGCGCGCGGCTAACAAGCGTGGTGCGCGGGCGCACGGCGCGGCGTCCATGCCGCTCAACATGCATCTCGCTGCAATTTATCGTTATGTTGAATTGTATACTTTCTCTTGTCACTTAGTATTCAAGAAAATTATTACAATATTAGGTATTCATTAATTATTATTACAATGCGTTGCTTGCTTGCTTTGTAGTTTTGCTTAAAAACCAAATTACCTAACTAAGTAGGTAGGTGTCTAGACTGCACGTATACCGAGTTTTTTCTAACCGTGATAGGGATTCCGTAAATCATTAATCATAATATAATACTACCTCTCGGAAATACTAAATATTCAAACTAAAAGGGTTCTGTAGTCAACAAGGATCCCATAAAATTTCGCCATGTCCGTCAGTCTGTCCGCGGCTTAGCTCAGACTCTTAGTACTAGAAAGCTGTAATTTGGCATGGGTTACATGGGTATACATATTATATTAATCACGCCAACAATGTGGTAAAATAAAATTATGAAAAAAAAATGTAGGGACTGCACGTAAAGTGGGGATGGTATTTGTTTCTCGTCTATCCCATGGTGTCGGGTATCGTTGGATAGGCCGTTCAAAAATATTGCGGGTCTGTGAAAACTATTTTTCGATTCAGGGATCCGTTTGCATAATACTCAGCTTTAAAGTGCTAATTTTTGTTACCTAGTATAAAGTGTCGCCCCCCCCCCCCCCCCCCCAGCCAGCTAAATGGTTGTTTTTGATTATGTGAAAAAAATCACGGCCGTAGTATATAAGTAATGAAGTTAAAAGGAAAACTATCACTGCTAAGTAGGCTTAACAAGTTAACGAGTAATAGTCGGTCAACTTACATTTGCATTTTGCAGATGGAGTCTATGGGAGATCATGTTTTTCAACTAAGTACAATGTTAAGTTTTTGTCATGTTGGATTCGCAAAAGAGATAAATATAAGTAAGTAACTCTTAATTGTTAAGGCTCGTGCAGACTGGAGCGATATCGCGGGCGCGTTAGGCAGGGAGCGCGACCCTTGACGCGCCCGCGATATCGCGTCAGTTTGTAAAATAAAAAAAACAATAAAAAATGGTTTTGTAATTAGATAGGCAGACGTTCGGAGAACATTACTTTCGCGCGCACTAATTACAACTATATTATCACCGAGCTATTAGCAAGTAATTACTGTTACTTTTCTGTCACGGTATAAAATTAATAGTTATACAGTTAAGGCGCTGACAAGAGGCAAAAGATAAGAGTAGGCTTGTCTTAAACAAAAAAATTGCTAATTCTATAGAGTTTGTAATAGCGGAAAAAATTCAGGGTGGAATCATATCGACGCGCATCCTGTTACCATGGATTCAGTACACCATTAATGACCCCCCTGCATTAAAACTTTTGGTCGGTTATTAAAAAAAAAAATCGCTGATCCATACATATTGACCGAGTAGGTATTGCACACTTCTGTAGGAAACAGCAGTTTTTTTTTAAATTACCGACGAGAAATTGCAACGCACGGGGGTCAAGTATGATGTACTGAATCCATGGTAACATGTTTCGCGTCGATGGCCCAGCTACCCTGTATATGTTATTTTTGAACATATTTCTCAGAACTTGGTTGTTACCAAAACACGTTTAGAAAAAAAAATCTCTATACAAATTAACGGTCAACTAACCCTTTACTTTGAGTTTCAATCCAAAATATCTGTATTAAATATCAACGTACGGTTGGTATTTAATTAATAACAAGAACGTCTTATTTGTATGCAGAACTTGCTTGTTTTTTATATTCGATTACTCAACAAATTTCTGAGTAAATAGATAATTCCGTCATATTTTGCAATAAATTACAAGCGTTGTGTCATCGCGCTTCTCTTTCTTTTGTATGCAGTCTGACAGTTAAAGCGGTTTAGCTGTTGTCAGCGTCTTAAGGCTCTTACACACTCACGCGATATCGCGGGCGCGACACGCACCGACAAAGACAATTCCTTTGTCGGTGCATGTCGCGCCCGCGATATCGCGTGTGTTTGAAAGAGCCTTTAAATACGACAAAAGGTTGAATGATCTTAATTAAACTCGTTACGTTATAGGTGAGATTTGGAAATGAGCAAAGACTTCATTCTCATGAAATCTTCAAATATTTACAGACACTCTCAGACAGATCACAGTTTCGACATTTTCCAGTTCGCTGCAATCGTTATTGTTATGCGTTTGGTGAGAAAACATAGTTTACCGTGTCGACCTTTCACACGCTCTACTAAATTAAGGAAACGATCACAACATCACACATATTGTTAAGGTAAACACCGAAAATGTTTTTCATATTGTTATGAGAATTTTTTTGTTTGTTTTTCTTTTCTCTATATTTTCTAAGCAATAACAATAAAAATCCAAAGGTTGTCTGAAAAGATCGCTTTTAGCGATAAGACCGCCCATTGTGTCAGGCTATGTAAAATTTAACATTTATATCTGTAATTTTTATGGTGTGGGTACATAATAAAGAGTATTCTATTCTAATCTCTCTCTTTCTTTTTCTAGAGATATCTCAACAGATAATTATTTATTACTTATAGTGATAAAAATAAGAGCCGTATGGGAATATAACCACAATTATTTATCTCGAATGGTTTAGTTATTGCATGTTGTGTGACTGTGTGTCACGCTTTGCGCACAATAGGTAGGTAGGTACCCCATTCTAGGTTAACAGCTTTCATCATCATTTCAGCCGGAAGACCACGTCCACTGCTGGACATAGGCCCAGAAAGAGGGAGGGTTGCTATAATCGTCACGCTTGGCAGGCGGGTTGGCAATCGCAGTATGGTGTTGAAAATGCATAGACAACGCTGCTGCCCATTCACTAGTAAGTCCCTTGGTCGCCTTTTACGACACCCACGGCGGGAAGAAATAGGATGATGCTTTTCTTTACGTCCACCACACGGCACAACTGCTTTACCTATTGGTTATTAATAAGAAGAATCATGCAGACAAGCGCGATATCACGGGCGACAAGGGTCATGCTGCCTGTCGCGCCCGCGGTATCGCGCCAGTCTGCAAGTGGCACTAATATTGTTTAGATACCTATAATGTTCGTGTGTGTATTTTATGTTTTAGCGGTAAAGACTCGTGCAGACTGGCGCAATATCGCGGGCGTGACAAGCAGTGCGAGCTTTTACCGTTGAAACATAAATGATAAAATGCACACACGGACATTGTAAGTAGGTATCTAAACAAAATGAATGCCTCTTGATGATACCTACTTACGAATCGATTAGGGTCACTTGCTGTCTTTATGTGAAAATTAAATTAATTTTAGATACCTACATCTGAAAGTTAATCTTGCACAAGATTGTTCTAAGTTTGCACGTAGGTATGCACCTATTACACTATTAGACGTTTATATTTCGATTCAATTTATGTACAATGAGTTCTTTGCAATGCCTTCTTGATTTGAATAACGGTACACTACCTGCTTTTATAGTAGCTCAACATTTAGGGCTTAACATAAGTCATTAAGGCGCTGACAAGAGGCAAATGATAAAAGTAGGCTTGTCTTAAGAGACTGACAACACAACAGGTAAACCGCTGTCACTGTCAGATTGCATACAAAAGAAAGAGATGCGCGATGACACAACGTATGGCGTAAAAATGCAAATAAAATCGTATAAAATTAGATATTAGCTAATTTAATAAAAAATAATCCATCACCGGATGTAGTTTGGCATTTGCAATTTTATGGTATACTTTTAATTATAATTAAAACTGTTAACGAAGGGATAAACTGCTTTTAAAAATAATTAAGAGTTGTCTTTGAAGATTTTTTTGATGTATTAAATTATGTTTTGAGTTCCATCACCGTATGCACAAAAGACTTGAAAATATCATACTGTTTTTGTTTTGGAAATAAAATATTTACGGTTTAAGAGATACACTGCTTTATAAAACCACCTTTTTGACCATTTTAAGAAATCTCCGCCTTAAACAAAAAAAATGTTTATTTTCAGACATTTAGTCCACTTTGTTAGTAACACTGACTTATAGGTACACTACATTATGTTAGTCAGAACAGCATAAATAGAAAACATTATAAATTGAAAAATACATTTAGGACGATTCATTTTGGTTTTTACTCTTAGTAGTAATCCTACTAAGAGGTTATTCGATCAAAACCCGGACGAACGCCTTCATAATTGGAGAATAGAATTTCTCCGCAATAACCTGCAAGATGCTGTTAGAATTACCGCGCAACCTGCTCAATAATGAAGCAGTTCTTTTACGTCTGATGGCGTGGAAGCCATCAACCCTAGCTTCCCCAAACATATTCGAAGCACTACATTACATATATGATGGTTCTCTATCATAAATATACCAAAACCGCTCACATCCGCCTGAGCATAATTTTTTGAGTGAAACTTATTAAGACCTGGGGGCCGATCGCGCTAATTTTGAACGTTAATACCAAAACTAAACCACAACCAAAACGTTACGTTAGACACATTTCGTATCGCGCTAATCATTTCAACGGAAACGATTTAGCTTTACTTTGGAAGTTACGTTGGAGGAACGATCGATCGAACAATATTCTCACAAAAAAAAGCGCGATACCGTTTCTTACACCAGCTAAACTAAAACCAAAAATGTTCCCTTCGAACGGTAATTACGTTGAGAAATAGCGCGATCGGCCTCCTGGTATTTGAATTTACTTGATGTCACACAAACACGTGAAACGTTAACACCTTTTCCGACAATCCACGTCAGACAATCGGTAACCGATAATTTAGTTGGCGAAAATAAAACAGAATTTCATACGGTAAACGCAGAAGTTCTACAATAATAAGTCGCTCGTATAAATGTATAGAATTTAAATCGGCCCGATAATCGGCTCTACAAAAAGTCTGCCGTATGCGAGCACCCTTACTCGACACTCAGTGTGGATGCGTAGCAGAATTAAAATGGCTCGATTCAAAATGTTGAAATTGTGTATTTATTTGTAAGACTAACAGTCTAAATTATTTTTACTATAATTTAATAATCATCCAAAAATTTGTTTACTTTTACCCTAATTTTTTGGGTCCCTCGATAGAATTTGCTACGGGCCCCGCGCTTGCTTAATCCGGCACTGATCGCATTTATTCACAATGAAAACATTAATTCATGCAAAGCGACTGTGTCATAATACAGCAGGTGTGTGTGGCAGGCTCAGTGGAGCCATGGTCGGATGCTCAATAGACGGAAGAATGATCAACAATATTAGTTATGCGGACGACATGGTTCTGTTGAGCCCGTCAGTAAGTGCGCTCAGGAGACTTCTGGGCATTTGTGAATCGTATGACAAATATGTGGACTCAAATATAATGTTCTCATGCTATACAAAGCTGGGAACAAGGCTCCCTCTAAGATCGGTGGGTCGGCACTGGTGAGGGTGGCTAAAGTAAAATATTTGGGTCACATGCTGACAGATCGGCTACAGGACGATCAAAACAAGACTCAAGACTTAGAGAGGGAAAGGAGGGCAGTCCGCTGCAATATGTTGGCACACGGTTGTTCGCACGATGTACCACGGATGTGAAACTGTCACGTTTTAGAGCCTTCTGTCAGTCATTTTACACGTGCAGTCTGTGGATCAACTTTACGCGGCGGGCTTACAAAGCCCTGCGTGTTCAGTACAATGACGCTCTGAGGGCAGTGTTAAAAAAACCTCGGTACTGCAGTGTTTCCGCAATGTTTGCGGATGCTTCCATCGATGATTTCTTTTCTGTATTTAGGAAAAGAACTGCATCGATGATGAGCAGGGTCCGTGGTAGCACCAACACTGTCCTCAAAGCGTTAGGGTGCAGAATAGACAGTCCTTTTACTGTGTACTGGGCAAGTGTACACCTGCACAGAAATAGGAAACAGGCATCAGATATTGTGTTTTGTTTACTAACAAATTACTAACATCTTTTTATATATTTTTTTTTTGCCTTTACTACTAACCATCCTACTTACTAAGTATATATTTATAATAAAATTATGGAGGTATGTCTGAAATAAAGATAAATTATTTATTATTATTATTATAATCATAATACAGACTAAAGCTGTACCATAGCTGTCATTATTTTTTTTTGTTTTAAAACACACTCATAGACAGAAGTCACAAAACCACTGTATTTACAAGAGTGTATAATTACGCCATAAAAATAAGTTTGAGAACGGAGTTTGCTTAAACTATTGTACAGAAACAAGTATCAAGTGATACTATAATAACACTTAGAACTGTAATTAGTGATCACACGCAAAATACAGCCTGTATACAGCTTTAACGATAAAACCAAATTTAAGTGTCACAAAATACTAAAAGCTTAAGAGTTTTAATATTCTGTTTAAGTACCCTAAGCTTACCTTGATCCTTTAATAAAGATTTTATACAATAAGAGCTGTATAATAACTCATAAATCACTCTTACAAAGACTAAATATTTTTTTGACACTCTTGTACGTCTCTAAAAGAAAAGTTCTAAATAGGCTGGATATTGATGTTAAAAACGCTTGCGTGCTGCTTGGGCACGTTTTAGTTTAACCTACATTTTTGCAAGGCATAATAACATATTTAAAAGTCACTAAAATCATGTATCTGCGTATTAATTAATTTGTGAAGTTTTTGAACTTTTGAGGACTATCTATTGTAATTTTCGACTTTCGGAATATAATTTAATTTTACTTTTGCTTGTATATTGTTCATAGATATCTAGTTACATGACGTGTGGACAGGTGCACACGCTAACCATAAATCGATCAACAATTAAATTCGTAAAACATCATCAGTCATAATTAACAATACATAGCTGCAATATTCAGAGTGGCAGCGAACTCACATACAGCACGAGATGATGACTCAAGTTATGACTTTTGTCTTCGCCAGTGAAAGCGAAGTCTGTTATGTATGAGTAAAAACTGTGGCGTGTAGATATGTTTCTGTAATTCTGTAGATATCTATCAAATGTAATTGAATGTGAGCGTTTCGCGTGATAGGTCAATTTAAGTTCAGTGTTGCTTGGTGAAAAACGTGACAGTCACTTTTCGTGGGGCACTCGAACTTGAGTTTGTTCAAGGACGAGTTTGTTAGAAAGATTAACATAGTATTATGAAATTACAAGTCTGTATTTTTAACTACTATCATTTAAGTTAGGTACAACTAGATAGCCTGAAAGCTGAACAATAACATACATAGTATATGTATATTGTCGTCTTACGAGTGAAAACCTCGGGAACGCAATTTTGGTAATTTTTATTTTATTACATTTTTGGAAAGAAAACCTCTCAACGCACGTTACTTATTATTATAAGTTATAGTTAATTAAGGCAACGAAATAAAACGGATTAAAAGAAGTATATCTATTTTTATTCTATAACGTATCATTGATAAACTTGTAACCGCTACCAGCAAACCATGTGATTTTTTAAGGAAAGCATTTTACGCTTTTACGATAATAAAATGAAATAAATATCTTATGCAACAGTGTATCCAAATTGCAAAATAAAATACACATATTTGAAGAAACTGTGGTAATAAAATTTTACAGCACGCAGTTTTTTCTTCCTCCTGAAAAGTTACTTATTTTACACTTACGAGGTTTTCACTTTTAAATTTTATATAATTATTTTTATGGAATAAATTTCCATTAGCCACCTAATGTTCAATGGCTTTCCGATAGTCTGAGACAAAGGTTTTCAAAAAAGGATCATATAGGACAAGGACATAATAAAGTAAAGGAAACATTTGATTCAATAAGGATATTGAGGACCGTTTCGTCATGGTTTTTAATTTAAACCCCCTTGCAGTATCTACCCATCACAAATGTTGACATAAATTGGTTTTAAGTATACAAATTAAGCTGGTTAATGTAGGTAGATGAGTAATTGGTTGTTTACCTGTGCGGTATACAGGGTGTTGAGTAGTAGGTACCTACCCATGAAAATTAACTACTTTTAATAAAGTACCATCTTTGAAATATGAAAACATAAACCGCTGTTCCCTACAAAGTGACAACCTACTCGATCAAAATGTAGAACAGCTGTTTTTTTTTAATAGGTTGTCCCTCATTTAAGCTGAAGCCCAATTGATTGACTTACCGTAATTCTCCACACGAGGAATGTGGTGTGGTCTCGCGGCACCGTGCGAAATGCTGCTTCAGCGGCGCGTGCGCTGCCGCTCTCATCTCCATCCTGTGGTCACCATGAAAATATAACAATAGATATTAATAAATACGTAGGTATCGATTAGTGGTTACCTAATTAGGTACCTACTCAAATTCTAAAATCAAAACAAAGTATCTCAATTTATTAGACCATGTTATTAATGAAATTAAAATGTTCCTAATCTAGTTACATATTTAACTATAACCACCTATAGTTATTTAATTACCTACCTGCGTGCAGCTGGTATTGTACATTTTATCTAATAGTGGAACAAAGATCTAGCACAAAGTTCTGAACTTCATCTGAGAATGAAACCTCCATTGTTTCGTTTAGATCTGGAAATCAGAACCGCGACCATATCTACAATCCAGTCCAGCCTATTGTTTTGCTCAATAAAGGCGTGACCAACGACTTAAATTACGGAACCCTTTTATTTTGATAGGCAATAATAAAGGGTAGGGCAGATTGTAGGAGCGTCTCAAGGACAGGTACGGATAAAATCGGACAAATGACTACGTTAGCGGATTGTGGGTCGTCCGACAAACGACAATAGGCCTTCTGGGTGTGGTCACTAACGTTAGTTGGGGTAACCTACTTGTAAAAGGCATGAGATACGTAATTTCCATGATAATGTATATTGTAGGTGCTGAGCTTTGTGGTGTCGTAATTGTAATTAATGTTCATGCTGGTCCAGGCGGTTGTTATGTATTTTAAAAAGCAGTATGTACCTAACGGTACCCACCTATCTATCTAGGTACCTACTTATGCACGATGAGATTGAGTTGGGTGAGGGAGGATGCAATGTGTTTGGTAACCGGTGTGTTCTATCTGTTGTTGTCAATAACTTTGACCAACAAACTACTGTGTCAAGACGACTAATAAAGTGTCATAACCCAACCGCGAAGGCGTTGATTGCCAATGTACATATCGTGACGAATTCTAATTACTACTTTTTAGGGTTCCGTACCCAAAGGTTAAAACGGGAACCCTATTACTAAGGCTCCGCCGTCTGTCTGTCTGTTTGTCCGTCTGTCACCAGGCTGTATCTCATGAACCGTGATAGTTAGACAGTTGAAATTTTCACAGATTATGTATTTCTGATGCCGCTATAACAACAAATACTAAAAAAACAGAATAAAATAAATATTTAAGGGGGCTCCCATCCACCAAGGGGGTTTTTTTTTTGCTGCATGTTAATTACGGCAACAGGTAGACGCTTGAAATATTCACAGAAAATCTAGTAGTCGCAAGCGCTACTGGCGAGCACGAGGTCCGGGGTTCGATGCCCAGGTCGGGCAAAGTGATATTGGGTTTTTCCATCATCAATTTCTCAGTAGCAGCCCGGAGTCTGGATTTGTGCCCGAATGATGGCAATAGGCTCGCCCCCTATTACATGGGACTTAAACATAACTGGCGAAATGTGGGTGTACTATAAGTGCGCCTCTGCCTAACCCTTCGGGGATTACAGGCGTGATGTTATGTTATGTTATAATCACTTTAAAAATAAATAATTAAATTATAATAATACAAATATTTAAGGAGGGCTCCCATACAAAAAACGTGATTTTTTTTGCCGTTTTTAAAGATAATGGTACGGAACCCTTCGTGCGCGAGTCCGACTCGCACTTGGCCGGTTTTTTTGTAAATAGTCTCTCAATTTTACTGATTACAATATGAGTAATAATTGGATATTTCTAAAGCTAAAACAACAAAGACTCCCGTAGACAGGCGCGACGTGACACTAGTAGCATAATTTCTATGAAAAATTCATGGAAAGTGTCGCGCGGTCGTCGAGCCAGTCTGCACGAGATGAAACCTCTGTGATGCAAATGTTGCGTATTTCATTTATGGGTGTCAGCTGTCTTCACAGTGAATAGGTGTCTCATTGAACGCTAAAATCTGTTGGTTTAGGGTGGTTCAATCCAAAATCAATTAGAAGTTGGGTTCTAAGGTTTCATCACCCACCTAATTCAGTTGGGCAAGTGGGCTTAGAGACGCGAATTCGATTCCTGTGCCGGTCGTTTGGCAGATAGGTATCTGTTTCAGGCAACTGGTCCAAAGTATTTTACTTTGATTAGCTTTTAAGTACTTTAGCCAAAGTAAGCCGGAGGTTTGAAATAACGTAACATTGATACTTATTGTATCTTGTTCTGCTCTCTCCACAGGGGAAATAGTGCGTAAAGATATACAAAGTGCTTAATTAGAAACGCGCCTGAGTGTGCGATTATGGCGATATGAAATATTTTATCTGATAAATAAAATGCACTTTTACTTCAATTGTGGGTAAAGCCTAGTTTACCTATACCTACCTGCCTACAATTCAAGTGCCGCCTTGTATACCTAGTAGGTACTATTTAGGTACCTAATATGCAATTACATAAAGGTAGGTACAGTAGCTTTAGATATTAGGTAGTTCTAATATCATATCCTAACTATTATATATACCTAAATACAAAACTGAGTTTTTTGTTTTTTACGCCTTGACGCTAAACGGCTGAATGAATTTGGATGAAATTTGGCACATGGGTAGACCATGATCTGGATAATGACATAGGATACTTTTTATCCCCATATTCCCATGGGATCGAGACTTATGCGGGTGATTCCACTGGACGCAGCTAGTTTATTTACAAATAAATAAAACTACAACAATGTTAGGAAAGTGTTAAAAGAAGGTAGTTGTTTTATGAAACTGTCTCTTGATATCTACATTTGTCAGTCAAATGTAGTCACTTAAATAATGAGTCTAATTTAATATTATTATCATTTGCCAAAGTTAAGCATCGTATCAATTAATGTCATTTATTGACTTCGCATTCAAAGTTGAACACACTCGGACACTTTCAGTTTCTTTCACTGTTTGTATACAAAAATTACGTAATTACTTGATCAGCACCAATCTCCAGGATGTGCATTTTCCTGTGGATGTTCAGGAGCTGCCTGGTTCCATAACAACAAGTTCACTGCAACTGCAAATGGCACCCGCGTGTCGGCACTACGGAGTATGGACACAGTAGGACACGCGCAGACGACCGCGACGTCTATGCACTCCTCACTGACTAACCAACCGCTCTCGGACGACGGTCGAGCGCACCACAAAAAGGAAATTTTTTCACGCTTCTTGGTCTTACATATTTTAATAAAACTTCGAGAGGAATGAATTAATTCCCGCGAAAGTCTAGGCGGCAACCTGCTCAGATTGATATGTGGCGGTGGTGACTATCGCGTTTTCATCGCTAGTTATCGGCAGCTCTTAACAACTCAATTAGAACAACGACAAATTGACGTAGCGGAACCATCAACGCTGTTTGTTTAGCATAATACCGATAGAGCGTTTAATAATTCCTCGAATCAGATTAAAATTTAGACGTAATTGTGGGTATAGTGGATAAATAATGGATAAAATTTAGACATCCATTTTATATTGGTTATAGATAATAAGTAAACCTACCTACCTCGCCTATAATCTTAATAGTTAAGTATAATGAATGGTAGGTACCTAGAGCGAGCGACCTAAGACAAGTACCTAGTTACCTGAAGGTATTTTTTTTAAGCTTTTATCATATTTGCTACATATTTATTTGATCAAATGTTGATAAGTGCTTCTTAATAAAATAATCAATAAATTAAACGACACAATAATTAAAGCAATTAAATACGTAAAGAATTTAAATGCACCACCTGATATTCGTCCATTAACGGTATAATTGCAGTTTATCTCACTTTCTCATTTAAAATGACTATGAGTATGGAACGGCTTGATAACTATCAGCTAAGTTGTCCGTCAAGCCATAGCAGAGCGGAGATGTGTACTGACTGACCAACATAAACATCGCACATGGTGTGGTGGGATCATTCGCCATAGTGAAGCTGGCAATCTGCCACACAGGACAGGATGCACGCTCGGACGCGCACTTTGTTCATTTGGATATTAATTCCGCATTCACTTTCATTTGCTCAATAATCCCTTGTTAGTAAACATACAAATTGTGATTTGTTATGGCTACCTACTTATTCTGGAAGTATTGCAGGTAGATACCATTATTTATTGTGTAGGACAGTAGAACGCCGAGGGTAGATACCCATTCATTGCCGCACCTACCCAGTGTCAAATATCAATCTGCGATGATCTGTGGTTTAATTAGAATGGGTTCGTAGTATCCACCACCCACGTAGTCTGTTATGTAGTAGGTACACAGTTCTTTAAGTCTTCATTTGTTTTCTCGGACATTAGAACAGACATAGTACCTAGGTAAAAACTGAAAAGGGAGATTTAGGATTAAATAAAAATAGGTAAGTAGGTACTTACACATTTTAAAGATATCTCTTCGAGTTATATAAATATTGGATACGTTACTGAAATACGTTTTGCAGCATCGGAAGTAGATGTCCTACATTCAGTTACCGTTATGTCAGTGTATTAGACCTCCCTGCACAAGCGGTAGGTACATGATGCGATCACAGATCGATTCGACGCGGTCAAATCATTCGAATGGTTGTAAAGTGACCTATTTTGTATTATTTACTTTAATTTTGTGTGATGTTTGGTAGCACAAAGGTCAATACAAACTTTTTGACCAAAACTTTCGTATTTTTGTCCTTGGATCAACGTTTCCGAGCTAATGTCATCCGAGGCGGGAAACAAACGACGGAAACTGTCATTTCAAATTCGTAAAAAACGTAAATTATAGCAATCATGTACACAGATGATAATTCTGATAAAGAGAGTGAGTTTGATGATAGGAGTCCGGAAGATAGTCCGAATATCACAAAAAAATCTTTATCCACCGTTGGTTTCAGAAATAATCCAGAAAACCAAAATGCGAGGCCTCTCGCGCTGCGTGCCACGCAATCTTTCACCGGAGCCGTCGAGGAGCTCAGGTTATGTGGCAATTTTCAAAGAATCAATTTATGTAACAGAATAAATGTTATGTCGGCGCCGAAGATAGCGACAGTTTGTCCGTGTGGGTGCCTGCTGCGGCCGGCCACCACGGGCCCCTTCAGGACGAGAGAGCAGATCACCCTGGCGCTCCACGTCGTCTCCCCGGAGGTACTGAGCTACCATGGCTACTGTTTCGAACCTTGCCAAATTGCTATGTTTTGGAAAAAAGACTGTCGAATGTTCCTCTGGAAGGGAAAGGCCAAGATGAAGAATGTAATTCACGCCGATTCATACAAAAAATGATATTAGTGTGCATAGACTTATTGAATTTTTTGTAGTGATTAAACTTTATCAACCATGTTTTATATTATAATACACTAAGCTTCTGTCCACGTGAAATTTAGGACCCCGACCCACTGCGGAAACGAATAACGTTCTGATTTTTTAATTTTTGCTCGGCTCCTAAGGGTCGTAGCGTGATTTTAAACAGCCTTCCTCAAAAATTTAGCTATCAAATGCAAAAAGAATTTATCAAATCCGAATGGTAGTTCCAGAGATTACCCCCAACGTAAAAAACTTACAATTTAAACAAATTTCACCTGTTTATAATAGTATATATGAAATTCAAAGAGTAATATTTAAGCTTTTATTCCTTAATAATACAAAATAAATATGAACTATGAATTTTAGTTATCACATAACAAATTATGAAATTATATAACTACTTTAACCGAATGTGCCATTGCATCATTTCATTGTAAGGTTTGGACTGTATCTAATGGTTGCTTCTCCACGCCAGGCATATTCGCTTCAATTACTTCTCCACACGAGAATCTTATGTAATCAATGACCTCAACTTTATGTTGCTCCATTACTTCCTCGACTGTATAGGAGGGGTCCACTAAGTATTCTTGGTAAATAAGACAGGTTTCGTCATCGGCGTCTTTGGCAGGCTGGTCCTTCTCTTTGTTACCGATCTTTTTAGGGCCCATGCCTACTATGTGCTGGCAGAGCTGCCTACCAACATCTTCAGTATCGTCAGCTTGTTTATATGCGAGTAGAGCTCCATATTTTCCTGCAGAATATTCCGCCGGCTTCACAGGCGCAGGATGGGTATAGCCAGCAATTTTGACGTCTTTATTGTTTGACTTCCAACATTCAGCTCTCCTCAATACCGCGTTTTCACCGACTGATCCAATGAATAAAGCTAGTACCTCTGATAACTTCTTCCCACTTTCAGTGGACAGATTGGCTAATTGTTCGCTGTCTAATTCCATCTGGAAAAATATATAAAATACATAAAAAATGGTGTACGGTTTAGGTTCATTCCTGCTTAATGGGGTATTTTACACTGTTGGCTTATTGGAAAGAATTTGCAATTGAAAATGTCTAAAAGAATGAAGTAATTTGTGGGTAAATTGACAAATTAGCCAATTAGAATTGAATTTATTTTAGACAACCACCTGATTCTGCTAGTTATTTGGGGGACTGAATAAGAGGTGATAACAGTGTGCAATTCAGCTTTACCAGAATGGCCGCAGTATAATTTTGTTACAATACACATGAACATTTATCTACAGAAAAACAGAGAAAGTTTTTGAAATGGGGTTTTTGTAGCAAAAACCGAAGAAACATATAACACTAGCCAAAGTTGTATTAAATCAGTGTGACCCAATAGCTGGAGCTGAACATCACATGCAAATGTCACCCGATGAGGTATAGATCTGACACTAACACAGAGCATTATCTAAGGTCACAGACTTCATCATAGATGTTGAACATCGAGTTATATAGTCATATACCTCCGTGTACAAGAGTTTTATAGAGAGCATAATTTAATCATCATTATGATTACAATGAAATATACCTTTGTAACAGGTCCTTTAGCTTGCATATGAGTGTGAGCAAACTTGTAGCATGCTAGAGTGGCCTCTTCAACCATTTTATGGAACTTGTCATTCTTGGCAACAAAGTCGGTTTCACAGTTAAGCTCCACAAGGGCTCCATGATTCTTATCAAACCTCACTGCAACGAGGCCCTGCAGGGCTGCGCGGCCAGCAAGCTTGGTGGCCTTAGCCCAACCCATGGCTTGGGCTTGGTCATTTAACCATGATTCAGCCTGTAATCAAATATACAGAATTATCAATAATTTAAAAGTTGCAACTATAGCTTTACCGACACTGCTGTACCTCACCTTAGGAATGCGCGGCGAGACAGACGGCGGCGTTGACGAATGAGCGGCCTGCACTGCCCCTCCGTCTAGCCGCGCACATACTTAAGGCGCGGTACAGCGGTATTGGTCAAACTATAACTAAAGTTATTTACAAGGCACATGTGAGTGAAACGCAGGGAGTGGATACCCTAGAACAACATTATCGGTGATGTACTTCTAAAAATACTTGCAACCGGCATGCGTGTATGACCAGGTTTATGAAAGTAAATGAAGCAAAAGGAGTAAGGATCATAGCCGGTGGTGTTCTGTATTTTTTGCCTCCCCCTGGGAAGAAGGAGTGTTTATATAATGTATGTATGTTAAAAGTAGCATTCTTTCAAACCTGAGAAATAGAAGCTAGGCTTAGTTTCATACATAGAAATAGTAGACAATGATTCAATCAAGTCATACCTTATCAGTATCATTGTTATGCATTTCTAGTGCTTTCTTGCAGTTAGCAATGGTGTAGCCTGTTTTCTTCCTGAGTTTAGCAAGCAGGGAGGATTCAGCTGCCCTACACACAGGACCTGTGTGGAACCGGCGCACCAACTGGAAGATCATCTGTAACAGAAAAGATACATTTAAGGGTTAGTAAATAAATATGCAGAGTCAAGTATTTCATGATAAAAGATGTGGCAGAGAGAAGAATAATTAGGACACACTGAAAACATAGCTTTTTTTATACAATAGCTTATAAAGCAGTAAGTCATGAACATATATAATATTGTTTAAGCCCACTAAATGAACACTTAGCATAGCATTTTATAAACTTAAAATTCAACTCACACAAAATCAAATTTCAAAGCAGATTTACAGTCCAGGGGATGAACTGTATTTAAAAATGAGAATATTAAATACAAATTGCTCTGTAATGCTCAATGGTCCTTTAACCATTTCATAATAGTTGTGGTACTGTGTGGTACCTACAGAAGTACACAATACAGCTAGGAGATGACATCATCTCAGTTTATCTGAGCAAGACAGATACAGTGTTTAAACAATGAAGGTCAAATGCAGTATATATATATAAGAACATGACTAGTGTAGCAGTGTTATTGTGTTTGGATTAGTAATTGAATGCTTCACAATTTTGCGCGATTTACCTTTGAATATGATTGCACTTTGAGCTTCATTTATCAAATTGTAACCTAGAAAATTGTATTAAAAGACATAAAAATGATAGCTACTGTCATAAAAACGAAACTAAATAAAACCTATCCAAACTCGATAATACTGGCCACTTAAAAATAAATTACAACAAATGAAGATAGGCCGTTGTCATGGAGAAATCAATACTTGACAATAACAGTATTTGTGATAGAAGAGATAGATAGGAAAATGGCTTTATTTGTAATTCAGTTAATTTTATTCGTTTTGTTAGAATAAATAAGTGTTAAATAGTTGAAAACAGTGTAGAGATAACCAAAAAGTAAAACAAATTCGGTGCTCACCTTTTTGGGACTCGGATAAAGCAGTTCAAAGGTATTTGATAGTAGAATTCTGTTTATTTGTTACTGTTCGACGCTGTAGAGCCGATAATTAAGTCTTAATTTTCTGTGTAATTCGCACTACAACATAATTTTAACTATTTCACGAAAAATAACCTCTTTCAACCTGTCAAAAAACGTTTGGTTGATGCTACAGTTTTGTCAGTTGTCATAGAATTATTTATCAACAATCAAGACCTTAATTAAAACAAAATAATATAATTTTAAAAGTTATATTTTAAAATCGTAGTGAATACAATAAAATAGAATTATTGTACTTAGTAGGAGTTTATATTATTTGTAGGAACAACAAAACGTCTGCCCCAAACAGTAAATTTCTTTGCTTGACTATTTTATTTGACTAACAGTTACTCTTTTTAGCCCAGGAAAATACTTGATATTTAATGCGAAAAAAACCAAATTCTCACCGGGGAATCTTTATTCAGGCCTTAAAATGTGTTGTGTGTTCTCTTACTAAATTGAAATCCTTATACAATGGGCCCTTTTGTTTCTCATAAATATTACAATCAATATTAAACAAAAGACTTAATTAAAAGCGTTTTCAATAAAAGTTATAAGTCCTAAATTAAAATTCTGGAAGAAATTTCTTAAGAAATAAGCAGTACCTTTGTACTAATATTATAATTATGTCGTATTCTGTACTGTGTGTACATACAATAATAAATAATCTGCCTATAATGTTCCCACTGCTGGGGCTGTAATCTACCACGCGGGCCCAGTGTGGGTTGGTAGATGACACATGTCTTTTGAATGTTTGGTTCTAGGACATGCCGGTTTCCTCACGATGTTTTCCTTCACCGTTCTGAGAGCAGTGGTGATGAAATAATCTACACAAAGTAAAGTGCCTGATTGAAAAAAAAAATGAATTAGGTTCAATATTAAAACTTGATGAATTTGTGCCACAGCAAAAGGAGCTGCATAAAGATAATCCCAGTGATAATCATCATTAGATTTTTTATTTCACAGACGTTCCTTTAAATAATTGAACTCATTTTCCTAGGTCATTTTATGCATACCTTGAATTGAGGGTTAAAATGTCGTCTTAGGGACCTGAGCGTTCGTTGGAGATAACGTTATTTCGGACGCACGGGATTCGGGATAGCGTTCATTCGGAATAGCGTGATTCGGGATAGCGTTCATTCGGGATTGAGTGATTCGGGATAGCGTTCATTCGGGATAGAGTGATTCGGGATAGCGTTCATTCGGGATAGCGTGATTCGGGATAGCGTTAATTCGGGATAGAGTGGTTCGGCATAGCGTTCATTCGGAATAGCGTGATTCGGGATAGTGTTCATTCGGAATAGCGTGATACGGGATAGCGTTCATTCGGGATAGAGTGATTTGGGATTTCGAGTTTCGGTCTGACGTATAAGAGTCATATACACTGGACAAACTTCTGTTCAAGTGGGTATAGGTAAAGGTAAGTAATTTAATTTTGATTTGTACAATAAAATAAATGATAGGGGCGACCGACGGATTATAAACTTCATTAGGTCTGCTTGAAAATTTACAAAGTAGGTAGGTACCTATTTACTTTCAGGATGATCAGTAGTTAGAGGCGAATCTCCGGGTAGGTAGCAGCGACTGATCAAGAGTTCTGACCGCCCTAGGCTAATTATGAGGACGCGCACCCGGCAGGTGTGTTACGGAGGGCCTAAAAAGTAGTAAGCGAGTAGAGTAGTAGTGTGAAAATTTTAACATGGTTCATACTACCTATAAAAGTTTTCAGATCGATCTGCAAGCGAAACTAACGTTGTCCTTTAATCTGCATGACATTCAACCTTAGGGTGGCTAACCATTTTTGAAGCCGACCGTATATAAAGGCAAAGTACCTCACGCATTATAAGACCAAAATCATGACAAGTGACTGCAGGCTACCAAGTAGAAAACCAAATCCATGTCGTGTTTGGCCGCATGACTTGTATTGGCTTAGTTTCTATAGACAACTTAGTTGCTATTGCCATTGACCATGAGCGTGGTCATCTAGTGTGTGAAGTTGCTTCGACTTGACTATTTATTAAATATTTACAGGGGGCCGATCGCGCTATTTCTCAACGTAATTATTGTTCGAACGGAACGTTTTTGGTTTTAGTTTAGTTTTGGTTTAGCTGGTGTAAGAAACGGTATCGGTGTTAGACCCCCCCCGCGACGTCTGAAAGGGGCGCGCGTGGAACACTACGCGCCGCCACCTCGGGTCCAGTCTGATAGGGGGCGGCGGACGTCCCCGAGTCCGCCGTCCCTGGACCCATTTAGGGGGGCCGGGAGAGGGCATTATCTGCCCTCTGCCGACGCCCGGTGCGCCTGCTGCGGGCCGGGTGAGCGGACGAGATCTCCCGCTCCCTTTCCGCAGCCTCCTTCTGCGACACGACTGTTTCGCAGAAGGATACCACCGCGTCCCAGGACTCCTCGCTGCCGGCCATCGACTGGACCACGGCCGGCAGCGACAGGTCACTGCCTACTTCTTGAGACCCACAACAGATACCTAATACAAGGTAGACGGCAGTGAAATAGTAAGGTAATTTTTGTTGAATTGAATTGCAATTGAAGAGCATATTAGCACTGGCCACTTATAACAACGTTTGATAAAACGATAAAACTAAATAAATTTAATGTCATTGTCAATGAGGGAATCTAACGTAAAACCATGTGCAGTGTTATTTGACTTGCTTATTATAAAACAGTTTAATTTTTTTATCTAAACAATGGACGCCAACAGGCGTAAAGATAGACTTGTATTTAGAAATAGCAAAAGAGGTGTTAATAATGTGTTGTTGCGAGTGGGATACAAATATATTTTTGTTAGAAAAACCTGAAAGGAACGTCAAATTGGAGGTGCTCGAACAAGTCTATTGGCCAAACGTCCATTACGATTGATAGCACGAACAAGGTAATAAAAGAATCTAATCAGATTTGCAAACCAAATTTCTTACGAGGAGAAGTGGAAACTCAACTACACGCATGCAAACGTAAAGTTTGTGAAGATATGGGATCTATTAAACCAATATTTGAAATACTGTGCAAGATATTGACCACGCGCCAAAGGATCCATGTACAACCATACTGGTGCTGCTGGTGGGTGGTGCAAAGAAAGTGGTGTTGCACCTAAAGCGTAAGCTATCTTAGCCATAATTTATTTGTATATTTATCAGTTATTTATATTATTTTTATTTGTATTTTATGTTGACCGTCGATGATTCTTTTTACTCTGCTATTGATTCCTCTAGCTCATCCGCTAATGCAAGTTTTAGTTCCTTGACTGACACCATTGGTGACTTGTGCG
This sequence comes from Tiliacea citrago, assembly GCA_963921375.1. Lineage (NCBI taxonomy): Eukaryota > Metazoa > Arthropoda > Insecta > Lepidoptera > Noctuidae > Tiliacea > Tiliacea citrago. The sequence continues at coordinate 21,842,676 of OY992786.1, forward strand.
TCGAAGTTTCATTCAACAGAAAGGTCACTTATTCAATATCTGCCATATAAATACGCAAAGTGTGCCAAGTCACTACAGTGATCTTTTGGACACCTTTTCCGACGCTAATGTTTATGTCGTTCTGGTTTCTGAGTGTTGGCACAAACGTCATCTTCTCTCCACCGCCTACTCTCTCCCAGGTTTCATTCTTATCCGCAACGATAGAATTGGTAAGGGAAGAGGTGGTGTTGCTACGAGAGCGGCACTGAAAATTTCGGGAATCAAGGGAGTGACACAACATTACTATTTAAAAATGTATTTATTGCTTTTCGAAGTATTCTCCGCGAAATTTGACACATTTTGCCATACGATGGAACCAATCATTGAAGCAACCATTCCATTCGGAAGTTGGGGTCTCCAAAATGGCCGTTTTGTAGGCGTCCACAGCTTCTTCAGGTGATGAAAATCTCTGTCCACGCAATTTATTCTTTATTTTAGGGAAAGTATAGAAATAATTAGGGCTTAGGTCGGGGCTGGACGGCGGATGGTCTAATAATTATATGTTTTCTTGCTCTAAAAACTCTTTTGTTCTGTGCGCGGTGTGAGAACTCGCATTGTCGTGATGGAGGATGATGCGGCGGTTGCAGTTCTCTTTACGGAGTTCAGAAACGACCTGTGGCAAACAAATGCTAGCATACCATTCTGCATTAACCGTTCTTTGTCCCTCAAGAGGAATAGTCGTAACATGGCCGGTTTTGGAGACAAACGTGGCCACCATTTTTTTTGCAACACTCCGTGAACGAACAATTTTTGTTGGCTTTAACTCATTTTCGAACACCCAAACTCGTGACTGGTTTTTTGTTTCGGGTTCGTACGCGTATATCCAGGATTCGTCACCTGATACAATGTTGTATACAGCATTTGAGGATCCTGCGTGGAATCTTTCGAGAGTTCTGACACACCAAGTAACGCGAGCCGCTTTTTGCTCTTCACAGAGCGAATGCGGTATCCATCGGGAAAACAACTTTTTTACACCTAATTGTTCATGCAAGATTATTTGTATTTGACTCATGCAAATCTAAAGTTGCCTGAATTTCGCGGTATGTCACATGTCGATCTTCCTCAATCAGCTTACGCACAGCATCAACGTTTTCTTGGGTGACTGCAGTTTTTGGACGACCTTGACGGGGATCATCACTGAGCTTGACACGTCCACGTTGAAATTCGGCAAACCAGCGATAAATTGTGGTTTTGGATGGGGCTTCATCACCAAATGCAGAAATCATCCGGTCAACACACTGTTTTTGTGTTAAACCAGTTCGAAAGTCATAATAAATCATCGCTCTTGAATTTCCTCGTGTCAATTCCATTTTCTCAACGACTAAACAAGTTTGACAAAACCTTGTGACAAGACCGAGAATCTTTTTTTAAATAAATAAATGGTATTCGATTTTCAAAACCAAGGAGTTTTCAATTAAAAAGATTTTAATATGACAGGAACAGTGGAAATATTCCATTCCCGATACTTTTAGTGCAGCCCTCGTATCTATGTTCGTAGCGATTTCCCTTTGAAAATCATTGCTTCATCTCCCTCACTCTATCATGCTTCCGCTGAGTACCTCTTTTTAGAGGTCTACATCAAAGGCATCAAGACCCTACTTGGTGTTGTATATTATCGAATTGGCACTGGAATCCGTATGGTCAGAGTTTGCACATTGCGTCATCATGAGTTATTTCAACACCGACCTTGCTCATCACACCCCTTGTTCCCGTAAACTCCTTAGCATCATCGAGTCCGTTAGTCTCCATATACTTTCACTGCAACCTACCCATTTTAATATCTCAGGCGATGACACTTGGCTCGACCTAATCCTTACATCCACTCCCTCCCTTGTTTCTTCCCTGTCCCAAAAGTTCTGCTCATGCGGTGTTTTGCGCGCATGGACATTGAGAAGCTTCGTCAGGATGCGTCAGACCTCAGTTGGGAACACCTGGCAGCGGCGACAGCTGTGGACGAGAAGCTGCGTATTTTCGATCGGACGGTCCTTGCTCTCTACGACAAACACGCTCCTGTTAAGAAGGTTAAACTTCGGCGTCCTCCTGCTCCTTGGATGACAACAGGGGTTCGAATGGCAATGTGGCGCAGGGATCGGGCCTTCGCAAATTTTTCAAAACTGCTAGAAATCGGTGTAATCAGATGATACGCAACGCTAAACGCCGCCATATTCTAGAGAACATATCTTCTTCTTCACCTGCTGATATCTGGAAGTTCCTTGGCACTCTTAGTATCGGTAGACCACGTCATGTGGATTTTCCTAATACGTTTGGCCTTGATGATATCAATCGTCACTTCACAACCACTTGTCATTTGGATTCCCAAATGTTGTCCCAGACGGTCCATTTCATTACTGGCCTAGCTAGTCCCATCATAGAACCATTTCACTTCTCTCCGGTCACCTTGGACGAGATTAAAAAGATTATCTTTTCCATAAAATCCAAGGCTGTGGGCTATGACGACATCAGTCGTAGTATGGTCGTTTGGACCCTTGATATCCTTCTCCCTCCGATTACTCACATCATAAACTTTTCTCTTGATTCCGGACAATTCCCATCCCTGTGGCGTATGGCCTATGTCCGCCCACTCCCTAAGATTTCAAATCCCTCCCTACTTAGCCACTTCCAACCTATTTCCATTCTCCCATTCCTGTCTAAAGTGCTTGAGGCCTGCGTACACAAGCAGTTTACGGGGTTTGTCCACCAGAACAACCTTGTTAGTTCTTTTCAGTCTGGATTCAGGCCTAGGCACAGTACAGCCTCCGCTCTCCTTAAAGTGACTGGTGACATTAGATAAGCAATGGAGGATACCAAGGTTACCGTTTTGGTATTAATTGACTTCTCTAATGCCTTTAATGCCGTCAGCCATGATATTCTCCTTTCTATCCTCTCTCATCTTATGGTTTCGCCCGAGGCCCTGGAATGGTTCTCTTCTTATCTTCGAGGACGTCAGCAGTCGGTTTGCGTTGATGAGAGCTCATCGAGTTGGCGTGACCAGGATGCTGGCGTTCCACAAGGCGGTATTCTTTCTCCATTGTTATTCTCCATCTTCATTAATTTTATAACTCTTTGTCTTCGATGTTCGTATCATCTTTATGCTGATGATCTTCAGTTGTATGCAGCTGGGCGGGTGGAGGGTTTATCGGACGCTATAGCAGATGTAAACCGAGATTTAGACTCTATCATAAAGTGGTCAGATAGTTTTGGGGTGTCAGTAAACCCTTCAAAGTGTCAGGCCATTGTAATTGGTAGCCCGCGCATGATGGGTAGGGTGGCTCTTAGATCTCTTACTTCTCTTATTTTTAATGGTACCGTCATACCCATTACCCCTACGGTGAAAGGTCTCGGTTTGCATCTTGACTCAACGCTAGGCTGGCAATGCCAGGTTTCTAGTGTTAGTCAAAGGATGACCCTTTGACTAACACTAGAAACCTGGCCGGTACTCTACGATCCCTGTATCGTCTGAGAAACTTTTTGCCCGCTAAGACGAAGACTATGCTTGTGCAGACTTTGATTTTTCCTATCATCTACTATGCTGACGTGTGCTACTTTGATTTAAATGCGGTTTCGCTAGATAAGCTCGATAGACTACTCAACAATGGTATCCGGTTCATATTTAATTTAAGAAAATATGACCATGTGTCGAGTTATAGGTCTGAGCTCAAATGGATGTCCATTCGCCAGAGAAGAAGTTTGCGCGCTTTGACCACACTTTTTCCCTACTCAACTCTCCGAGCCCTCCTTCTTATCTTATGTCTCACTTCCAATATCTATGTTCTTCACACGCTAAGAACCTGCGTTCTTCCAACAATCTTCTTCTACTCTGTCCTTCTCATACTTCTGACTTCGTTCATTCTTCCTTTCATATTTAGTCCATTCTTCTCTGGAATGCGCTTCCTTTCGATATCAGGACGGCCACCAGTTGGTTTGCATTTAAGCGAAAATTGCAGAGTTATTTGTCAAAACAAATAGTGTAGAGTCATCTCAATTTAATGTCTTTTCATTGAATTTGTATGTATATATATATAATGTAGGGATATATTATAGTAAATATATATGTATTATAATTAAGTTTATAACCTATTTATGTACTTTTGTACCTATTATATTTATATTTAATTATGTTATATTTTAATATTTTATAATATTATTATTTTCTCTCAATCAGAGCACCCGCCATCTTATCTCTTCACTACCTTTGGTTGACTGGTAGAGAATGCCTAAGGCATTAAGTCCGCCTTTCTACATTATTGTGTGTGAGAAGTTTAAATAAATAAATATTGTTGAAATGTGTGATGGTGAATCAGACATGTCAATCATACCAACGTTTGAAAGGCATAAAACCGCTTTGTACAATGCACGGAATTCAGCACTCGGTGTCGGAAAAAACACGTTTAAAAATTTGTGTGACGTAATAATTCCCGACACGCTCGCTGATAGCTTTTTCATATGTAATGATGGTGATCATGAGAAAATATTGATGTTTGCAGCACCTTCTGCCCTCTATACTTTCAAAAGAGGACGAGCATTATGCAGACGGTACATTTAAAGTTGCACCGCCGCCATTTATGCAATTGTACACCTTGCAAGTAAATTTAAACAAAACCCCAGGCAAATCTTGTTTTGTGTCCGTTTTGTACGCACTTCTGCCCAACAAGCATACAAATACATACCAGCGACTATTTTCAATACTAAAAAATGATTTTGGTCTCAAAATAAACAAGTTTAAGTGTGATTTTGAAATCGCCGCCATCCAGGCATTGAAAGCGGAGTTTTCAGAAGCCATAATAACTGAATGTTATTTTCATTTCAAAAAATCACTCTGGAAAAAGGCGAAAGAATTTGGTACAATACAAATAGAAGAAGGAAGACTTTACACCAAACTTTGTGCGAAATTACCACTGTTACAGATATTCTATTTCACGAAGTCCGTTCGGCTTTGATTGTAGTAGTGACGTATCCCGACAAGCGCGCTTGTGTGTGTAAAAGTAGGTAACGTTAGCAAAAAAATCTGATATATATTCAAGTCGAGATTTAATAATCTAAATAAAATTTTGGTTTTAAAAGTATATACATTTTGTAAATAAATTAGATTAGGTTGCAATAAATACAAAAATATTAAGAATATGTAGGCATTTAATTAAGCATTGGTGTTACAGAATGGAAACGAAACAAGTAGGACTATTCAGTATTTTCAATCACTATCAGATAAATTTTCGATTTCCGATTCCGTTTTGCTGTCGTCAGAATCATCTTGTACATTGATTATAAATTCAAAATCGAGATCAAAATATTTCAAGTAGTCTTTTTCAATTTTTTCAACATGAGCACAAGTTTTATGCCACGTTTCACTGCTAACTTGGCCCAAACTTTCATTGATCAGTCTTTCCGTATTCGTCATGTTTTGCTCGATATTTTTAGATGCGACATAATTTTTAACGATCCCCCAAATATTTTCAATCGCATTTAATTCTGGGTGATAAGGGGGAAGGCGTAAGACATCAAAACCCTTGCTTTTTATAAAATCGTCAATCTTGTAGATTACGTGTTGGGCTTTGTACTTCTTTATTGTATCGTACAATTCCAATTTAAGAAGAGATTCATCACTGAGCCATTGCTGCATATCGGCTTTCTTTGTAGATTGCGTCGGTAGTCGTTCAGCCCGTGTGTTGTGATAAGATGCATTGTCTAAGACAATGACAGAGCGCGGAAGTAAATTGGGTAGCAACTTTTCATTTAGCCATTTTACATAGTTATCATAGCTCATATTTGAATGATAATCACCAGCTGTTGAGTTGGCCTTATAAACCAAGGAAGCATTTTCAATAAAACCATCCTTGGTTCCCGCGTGCACTAAAATAAAGCGAGTGCCTGTGCTATTTTTTTTAAAAACGGAGTTCTTTCCTTTTTTTTTGCCCAGGTGTTGTTTCGCACGTGTGTCGAAAGGACGTAGCTCTCATCGGTGTAGACAATGGGCCGACTTTGAGAGCGGTACTCTGTTATTTTTTTTAAATATTTTAAACGCCACATTTGTATATCATGACGCTCCGTCAAGACTTTACGGTTGTTCTCTGTTTTGCGCCACTTGTAACCTAATTTCAACAGTAACTTGCGAACAGTTTCTAAACAACCTTCGAATCCGATTTTTTCATTCAATGCTGTTCTTAACTTAGCTAATGTTGGAATTTCTTTATGGACAATATGGAAATCTTGTACAGTACTGCGAACCACATCGGCTGTAAAATTATCTATATCCACTTTATTATCTCGCTTTCTCCTTTTCTTCATAGGTGAAGTGAATTTTGATGAAGTGGATGGGAATTCCTTCTCTTCTTTTAATATTCTTTGAACTGTTTTTTGGCTCACACCCGTAGCTTCAGCTGTACGGCGTGTAATGTCTCGTAAATGAGACAAATCACAGTTGAGTTCCATTAATGATTTTGTAAATTCATATTCTTCTCGCAGAAAACACTAGCTATCATGTTTCGACCCTAAAACAAAATGTAATCAAAATAATTAAGTAATATAAACATTTTATAACACAAAAAAACATTCATTTTATAAATACTTCTATTGCTATATTAAGTATCTTTGTATAACATTTTAATTGAAAACGTATAAATAAATATTACCTCAATATGGACAACTCTTCTTCGTTTTGTTGCCATGCTGACCTTACTCCGTGAAACAATTTGGCGCGAACTAAAAACCACTACTGATCCGGACCGTGTCCCGATCGACACTGAGCGCTCTCGAGGTTACGCACACAAAAACAATGTGCATGTGCACGCTTGACAACATTCATAGCCAAACGGACTTCGTGACATAGAACATCTGTACCGAAAGAAGATGTACAGTCTGCTTATATACGGAAATAATAAAACTTGCAACGGACTCTGAACCTATTAATAAGTTTCACAACTACTTTCTTAACTTTTGGATGAGGAAAGTGACTGGATCATTATTTTGTGTAAATGAGGATGAATTTAGAACAAACAGGAAGAAGAAGGATGGAATAACCGCTTTTTCATAGTATAATTTATTTACTAAAATGTGCCGAAACAAGAATATTATATATTATTATACAATTTTTGTAAATAAGTGAAAACCGTATAATCACTATCAATTTTAATTTAAGTTTTGACGTTCAGAAGTGCCATACATGTGCCTATTTGAAATAAATAATTTGACTTTCACTTTGACTTTAGAGAATGAGATAGAGAGTGAGAGAGAGAGAGAGATAGAGTGAGAGAGATAGAGAGTGAGAGAGAGATAGAGACTGAGAGAGAGTGAGAAGGAGATATAGAGAGATAGAGTGAGAGGGAGATAGAGCGAGAGAGAGCGATCGAGAGAGTGAGATAGAGAGTGAGTGGGAGATAGAGAGTAAGGGGAAGGTAAAGAGAATGAGAAAGAGTGAGAGAGAGAGTGAGAGAGAGAGAGTGAGAGGGAGATAGAGAGAGATAGATAATGAGAGGGAGTGAGGGGGAGATAGGGAGTAACAGAGTGAGAGAGATAGAGAGTGAGAGGGAGTTAGAGAATGATTGAGACAAAATCAAACTGGCTGCTTTTTTAGACAAAATCAAACTGGTTGCTATTTTATTTGTAATGATTTGTTATTTTTATGACATTTATTTTACTCACACACTGATTTTTTTTTAGGAAAACGTATACGTTTTACAATTTTAGTAAATAAGTGTACACCATGTATCTATCACTATCAATTTTAATTTTAATTTTGACGTTCAACTGTGCCATGTGCCTATTTGAAATAAATAATTTGACTTTCACTTTGACTTTAGAGAATGAGATAGAGAGTGAGATAGAGAAAGGGAGAGAGATAGAGCGAGAGAGAGATACAGAGTGAGAGAGAGATAGAAAGCGATCGAGAGAGAGAGTGGGAGATAGAGAGCGATCGAGACAGAGAGAGAGAGAGTGAGTGAAAGAGTGAGTGTGAGAATGAAAGAGATAGAGTGAGTGAGTGTGAGATATAGAGAGAGAGATAGATCTCTGTCTCACTGTCTGTCTGTATGTGTCTGTCTGTCTCTGTCACTGTCTAGAGTGAGATAGAGAGTGAGTGAGACAAAATCAAACTGGTTGATATAACGATGTCGCTTGGGGACTGTAGTCCCCGTGATCGGTTAAGGTGACAGTTTGTTCGGGGAGTGTAGTCCCCGTGGACGCTTGAGTGATCTTAATTGTATAATTTGTTATTTTTATGACATTTATTTTACATTCTGCGATTACCTTTACTCACACACTGATTTTTTTTTAGGAAAACGTATTTTTTTTTCAATTTTTGAAAATAAGTGAAAACCGTATCTATATCACTATCAATTTTAATTTTAATTTTGACGTTCAGAAGTGCCATACATGTGCATATTTGAAATAAATAATTTGACTCTCACTTTGACTTTAGACAATGAGATAGAGAGTGAGAGAGAGATATAGTGAGAGAGAGGTAGAGAGTGAGAGAGGGATAAGGAGTGAGAGAGAGATAGAGAATGAGAGAGAGTGACTAGTCTACACAGATTGCTACTCGCCTACACAGATAGCTACTCGTCTACGCAGGTAGCTACTCGCCTACACAGGTAGCTACTCACCTACGCTGATAGCTATTCGCCTACTCAGATATAGCTACTCGCCTACATAGGTAGCTACTCGCCTAGGTACTCGCCTACGCAGGTAGCTACTCGCCTGCGCGGGTAGTGACTCGCCTACATAGGAAGCTACTCGCCTACACAGAAAGCTTCTCGCCTACACAGAAAGCTACTCGCCTGTACAGAAAGCTACTCGCCTATACAGAAAGCTAAACGCCTACGCAGGTAGCTACCCGCTTATGCAGGTAGCTACTCACCTACGCAGGTAGCTACTTGCCTACAACGATACGCGAGTAGCTACTCGCCTACTCAGGTAGCTACTCGCCTACACAGGTAGCTACTCGCCTACGCAGGTAGCTACTCGCCTACACAGATAGCTACTCGTCTACTCTGGTAGCTACTTGCCTACTCTGTTAGCTACTCGCCTACACAGGTAAGCTACTCGCCTATACAGGTAGCTACTCGCCTACGCGGGTAGCTACACGCCTACGCAGGTAGCTGCTCGCCTACGCAGGTAGCTAATCACCTACGCCTACGCAGGTAGCTACCCGCTTATGTAGGTAGCTACTCACCTACGCAGGTAGCTACTTGCCTACAACGATACGCAGGTAGCTACTCGCCTACTCAGGTAGCTACTCGCCTACACAGGTAGCTACTCACCTACGCTGATAGCTATTCGCCTACTCAGGTATAGCTACTTGCCTAAATAGGTAGCTACTCTCCTAGGTACTCGCCTACGCAGGTAGCTACTCGCCTGCGCGGGTAGTGACTCGCCTACATAGGGAGCTAGTCGCCTACACAGAAAGCTTCTCGTCTACACAGAAAGCTACTCGCCTATACAGAAAGCTACTCGCCTATACAGAAAGATAAACACCTACGCTGGGAGCTACTCACCTACGCAGGTAGCTACTCGCCTACACAGACTGCTACTCGCCTACACAGATAGCTACTCGTCTATGCAGGTAGTTACTCGCCTACGCAGGTAGCTACTCACCCACGCTGGTAGCTACTCGCCTACATAGGTAGCTACTCGCCTACACAGGTAGCTACTCACCTACGCTAATAGCTATTCGCCTACTCAGGTATAGCTACTCACCTACATTAGTAGCTACTCGCCTAGGTACTCGCCTACGTAGGTAGCTACTCGCCTACGCAGGTAGCTACTCGCCTACACAGGTAGCTACTCGCCTACGCAGGTAGCTAATCACCTACGCAGGTAGCTACTCACCCACGCTGGTAGCTACTAGCCTACTCAGGTAGCTACTCACCCACGCTGGTAGCTTCTCGCCTACATAGGTAGCTATTCGCCTACATAGGTAGCTACTCGCCTACATAGGTAGCTACTCGCCTACACAGGTAGCTACTCACCTACGCAGGTAGGTACTCACCCACGCTGGTAGCTACTAGCCTACTCAGGTAGCTACTCACCCACGCTGGTAGCTACTCGCCTACATAGGTAGCTACTCGCCTACATAGGTAGCTACTCGCCTACATAGGTAGCTACTCGCCTACACAGGTAGCTACTCACCTACGCTGATAGCTATTCGCCTACTCAGGTATAGCTACTCGCCTACATAGGTAGCTACTCGCCTAGGTACTCGCCTACGTAGGTAGCTACTCGCCTACGCAGGTAGCTACTCGCCTACACAGGTAGCTACTCGCCTACGCAGGTAGCTAATCACCTACGCAGGTAGCTACTCACCTATAGCTATTCGCCTACTCAGGTATAGCTACTCGCCTACTCAGGTATAGCTACTCGCCTACATAGGTAGCTACTCACCTACGCTGGTAGCTGCTCACCTACTCTGGTAGCTATTTGCCTACTCTGGTTGCTACACGCCTACATAGATAAGCTACTCGCCTATACAGGTAGCTACTTGCCTACATAGGTAGCTACTCGCCTACACAGAAAGCTACTCGCCTACACAGAAAGCTACTCGCCTATACAGAAAGCTACTCGCCTATACAGAAAGCTTCACGCCTACGCTGGTAGCTGCTCGCCTACTCTGGTAGCTATTTGCCTACTCTGGTTGCTACTCGCTTACTCAGGTATAGCTACTCGCCTACATGGATAGCTACTCACCTAGCTACTTGCCTACGCAGGTAGCTACTCACCCACCCTGGTAGCTAATCGCCTACTGACTTATTAGAAAATAACTCGAACACTGTCAGATTATTAAGTCATTTTAGGTAATTTGATGTGTCAAATGTTTTTATTGAACCAACCCGAGTGACAGCTTCTTCTGCCACTTCTATAGATAATATTTTTTGTAATTGTGATTACTTACACAAACAAATTGTAAATAAGTTGCCATCTGATCACAGTGGACAAACATTTTGCTCCTTTATGCCTGTACAAAAAACTCAAATAAGGTTTAGGCCAATTACAAGTAAAAATTGAGAGAAATTGAATAATTCTTTGGCCATTACACTATGTGTTCAGAGATTTAATAATATTTGTGACCCAAATAAGTTCTACGCCGAGTTCCTTTCACTATTAAACGCACAATTTAATGACACTTTTCCACTAAAGACTAAAAGTATTTACACAAAATTCGTATTTAGTGATTGGGCGACTCCAGGTATTCGTAAAAACAGGGAAAATCTTTTTGAACTTTATGGCCTAAAGCAACATATGAATCAGACAAGCTTTCATCAATATGTTGCAAAATATTCTAAAACTTTTAAAAGTGTGTGCAAAATAGCTAAAGCTCTTTATATTAGCAATAAAATAAAATCAGCTGATGATAAAAAAAAAAAAAAAATATTATCTCATTACAAACAATGACATGATATACATATATTAAAACAAGCTTAGGACGTACGTGATAAAATAAAAACTACCTGGCAAATAATAAATAATGAAACAGGTAGGAAAAAATAGCGTAATACTGAATTAAATTTAGAAATTGCACATGGGTTCATCACTTCAGAGGTAGAAATACCTCAGGAATTTGAAAACTTTTTTCCTAATATTTCCCTTAAAACTACTGAAACTTTAAATTCCTCACCCGCGCTTTCTGCTGCCTTACTTAGAAAGAATGTAAAAGTATGCCTAATACGAACGCCCAGCACGGATTTCGACCGGTAGCACAACCAGCAATTTACTGAACTTTATGACGTACGTGGTTCCAAATGTTGGTGCTAGAGTACAAGTCGACGATGCCTACTTTGACTTCAAAAAAGCTTTCGATTTGGTTGATAATGACATATTATTAGAAAAACTGGCAGCAGTTGGATGTACACCTAAATTACTTCAGTTCTTTGCTAACTACATGAGAGGTCGACGGCAGTTTGTAGAATATGCTGGTTGTAAATCTGAACAATATTATACAAGATCAGGAGTAAGCCAGGGCAGAAATGTGGGTCCACTGAGCTTTATTATTATGATAAATGACCTGCCTGAGGCTGTCAGGGTTGCCGATGGTCTTGTTGTCAAGTTGCTCATGGCCATTAAAGATGAAAGTGACTGTGCACGATTGCAGCAAGATATAGACCAGGTATGGGCGACCTTTGACATGTTGAGGGCCAAACTTTAGCGTGCAAATACGTTCGCGGGCCGCGTTTAACAGTACTTAGTGCATTTTAAAGTAGTGCTGATATTTTTTGCGATAGATATTAGACATGAAGTAATACGACAATGGTATTATAGTACAATTTATTAAAATAACAAAATGAAATTTAAAAAAATGGTATATTATAATTAAATCATTAAATTTGCAATTGTTACAAACTACGAAAGTTAAATACACCGAAATCAATGAGACACTTGAGCTTGAATATGGGAAACTAATCCATCGATATTTGGATTAATTCCACTGATACAAAGACGTAAAGAATTTTCCAAATTATCGTCAATCAGTCTTGTACGATTTGTTGATTTATTAACTTTCATCAATGAAAAGGACTGTTCGCATTTATAAGTACTGCCAAACGCACAAATTAATCTTCTTGCGAATTTTCTAAGCTGCGGAAAATTGTCTTCTTCTAGGTATTTTTTGTAGAAATCGCACAACTCTACGTCTTCAAATTTGGATTTTAGGAGTGAGTTTTCTAGAATCTCGATTAACTCCATTTGTAAGTGTATTGGAGCATTTTGTACATTACATTTTGTAGGAGTAGCAAATAAACTGAAACAGTCTTCCATGTTTTTGAAGTCGCTAAATCTGTTCGAAAATTGTTCCGACAGTAACTTGAGTTCTTCAGCATATTGAGCATAAGCAATATTTTCATACGCAGAGAGCGTGTTGAAATGGTAACTATTACCAGACAGCATCTATGACTCCCACAAGCGTAGTTTGATCTGAAACGCTTTCAAATGGCTGTACAAATCATTTACTAACTGTCCTTGTTTTTGAAGTTTCGAATTTAAATCATTCAAATGGCCTGTAAGATCGACCAGAAATGCTAAGTCACATATCCATTTTGGGTCACTTAATTCTGATAGTGGTTTATCTTTTATTTTCATAAAATCTGCTATCTCATTTCTAAGCTCGTAAAACCGTTTCAAAATTTTTCCTTTGCTCAGCCATCTGACTTCACAATAATATGTTACGTCGTTATACTCGTATTCAGCTGATATTTCACCCAAAAACGCCTTGAACTGACGATGGTTAAGCCCTCGGGATCGAATAAAGTTGATGGTTTTTACTACCACATTCATAACATTCTGGAGTCGAATGGACTTAAAATACAAGTTCTGTTGGTGGATAATGCAATGAACGACTATCAAATCATCTTTTTGCACATTTAATTCTGTTGCTTTTTCATTCAAAATTCTGATGAAACCTTTACGTAAGCCGACCATAGAAGGTGCACCATCAGTGCATACTCCAATTAATTTTGACCCTGGCAAGCCAAAACTTGTGAATACCTTTTGAACTTCAATAAAAATATCCTCTCCTGTAGTGGTTCCTTTAAGCGGCTGTAAAGCAAGCAATTCCTCAGTAACAGTGAACTCCTTATCAACACCACGAATAAATATAGCCAGTTGAGCTGTGTCAGACGAATCGGTGCTCTCGTCTAATGCTATGGACAATGATTTAAAACCAGCCATACGGTCAGTCAATGTTGTTTTTATATCATTAGCCATCATTTTTATACGTCGAACAACAGTTCGTCTTGATAAACAAATTTTTTCAAATTAATTTTTTTATTCAGGACACAAAATACTGCAAACTTCTAACATACACTCCTTGATAAATTCTCCTTCGGCAAATGGTTTTAATGCCTTTGCCAATTTTGAGCTAACTATAAAACTAGCTTTCACAACATTATCGGGTTGCGATTAAGCAATTAATGCTCGTCACTATGCATATGGTAAGGGGCAGTTCTCCTGGTTCGTACCAGGAGAACTCCTCAACAATCAACGTCCAAGCATCGGGAAAAGAAATATTTTGTAAAAGGTGATGAGCAGTTAACATTAGGCTATTATAACTTAGGTAAATTCAAAACTGACCCACTAAAAAGTGTAACATAAAACACTTAAAAAAAGAAAAAAAAAGAACCGACTACCAAAAATAACACTACAAAGTGAAAAATAACTAACTGTGGTTTAATTTTTTCTACTCCACTCAGCTACATAGTCTATATCATGTATTGCTAACAACCGGCCCGCTGTAAGATATTATCCGGCCCGCGAGATATGTTGAAAAAATCTAATTTAAAAAATATTACATTAGGTACTTATACTCACGGGAGTGACAGTGAGGCGGCAAACATCAAATCCTTTGATGTTTGCCGCCTCACTCTTTGATAATCGCCGCCACTCGGCTTGCTCGATCAAATTCTTTGAGGTTTGCCGCCTCACGGGCACACATCAAAAGATTTATTGGTTCTCAATTATTCTAAACTAGTTTATTCCAGATTATTCCTTCATTTTGCCTATATAAGTGGGTGGATGGCCCGAACGTTATTCCTCTCTCAGACCCCATTATCTCCTTCAGGAAAGCAATAGGGCCACAAGTACAGTGCACAAATACAAACCGTCATTCTGTCCTCGCCGCCGAGGTACCACGCGAAGTTCAAGAATTAATTGTTCCCCCCGTCCCTTGCACGTCGAACCGCCATCCCCGAGGCTGAGTGAGCCGTAGAATTTAATAGTAATCCCCGTTAATAATCATGAATTTAAACTTTCGATCCAGCCCGTCCCCAACTTGCTGTTTTTCCCAACGACCGCGACGCCCTAAGCCGAGGTTCGTACCCCACAGGGGGTGCCCTTAGAGCGCTGTCGTTTAGTTTATAATACTTATATTTACGCTCCTGGCTGAAGGCTTTAAGCTAATACCTTAGGGCAGCCACAGGAAAGACCGGTTAAGCAGTCACGGCCTCTCAAGGTCAACTGCAAGATGCCATACCTAAAAAAAAAAAAAACCGAACGTTAATTCAGTTCCATTAGAGCTACCGAGGTGATAACTTGGACAAGCGATATCCTTGCGAACTGCTCGAGCCGTCAACTTGCTTTGTGACTTAGTGTGCATCTTGAGTGTTTAACGTAAAAAAATGCTCAGTCATAACTTTTAGCAGAATGAGAGAACCATATCATCACGAGTACAAGCTTGAGGGCACATCAATTGAGCGGATAGAAAAGGTACGCGACTTGGGTGTGCGCCTGAACACTGAGTTAACATTTCGTGACCACATTGTAAATATTTGTAAGAAATCATACAGAAGTCTGGGTTTTGTTCTTCGACGGGCATCGGGTTATACAAATATAAAAGCAGTTGCCGCATTGTATAATGCGCTGATAAGAACTCAGCTTGAGTATAATGCTGTCATATGGGCTCCGCATGAGACTAAATATAGTCTCATGCTGGAGCGCATACTCGCCTACATAGGTAGCTACTCGCCTACTCAGGTATAGCTACTCGCCTACATAGGTAGCTACTCACTTACGCTGGTAGCTAGTCGCCTACTCAGGTATAGCTACTCGCCTACATAGGTAGCTACTCACCTAGCTAGTCGCCTACGCAGGTAGCTACTCACCCACGCTGGTAGCTACTCGCCTACTCTGGTAGCTACTCGCCTACGCAGTTAAACTACTCGCCTATACAGGTAGCTACTCGCCTACGTGGGTAGCTACTCGCCTACATAGGTAGCTACTCGCCTACACAGATAGCTACTCGCCAACGCAGGTAGCTACTCGCCTACGCAAGTAGCTACTCACCTACTCTGGTAGCTACTCGCCTACATAGGTAGCTAGTAGGCGAGATAGAGAGTGAGAGAGAGATAGAGTAAGAGATATAGAGAGTGAGAGAGAGATATAGAGAGAAAGAGAATGAGAGAGAGAGTGTGAGAAAGATAGAGAGTGAGAGGGAGATAGAGTGAGAGGGAGATAGAGAGTGAAAGAGCGATCGAGAGTTAGAGAGAGAGAGTAAAAGAGATAGAGTGAGTGTGAGAGGGAGTGAGTGTGAGAATGAAAGAGATATAGAGATAGTGAGTGTGAGATATAGAGAGAGATAGATCTCTGTCTCACTGTCTGTCTGTCTGTCTGTCTCTGTCACTGTCTAGAGTGAGATAGAGAGTGAGTGAGACAAAATCAAACTGGCTGCTATTCTAGACAAAATCAAACTGGTTGCTATTTTAATTGTATAATTTGTTATTTTTATGACATTTATTTTACATTCTGCGATTACCTTTACTCACACACTGATTTTTTTTTAGGAAAACGTATTTTTTGAAACGGAATAAATGTCCAAAAAGGAATGTGCTGAAAAAGGAATCAATCAAAACTCGCACTATCGGGATTATGTTGCCAGCTCACCCACTCGCTTGACCACCGACCGATTCGAGTAACAAGAATTTATATTTTCAAAATTTATTGTTAAAATCAGGGACTCTCAAGCGCATTTAGTTTTAGTGTTTTGTCTCGGTCTAGTTGAAATATGTAGGGTAGAATGATGCAATGATGCTAGATTTGTGCGATTTTAGCGCGCCCCCCCCCGATTCTCGCGCCCTAGGCTGCAGCCTAATTAGCCTAAGGGTTAATTTACCAGGTTAGTTGCACGTATAAATTAGGTGTCACCGTTTTTCTTTTTTTTTTGGTGAGAAATTATCAAATAACTTCTCGAGGGCGTGTCAGACTTTTACTGACTAAAACCCACCCGTGTTCCTTCATTTGCCTGTGTGCCAGGGCCACGATATCCCTTTCGGACAAACTCGCAACCTTGGCAGGCATTGGCCCTGATGGACCCCGTCAATTCGTGCTGACGTCTCTTTGAGGCGCGCGTGGAACACGACGCGCCGTCGACCCGGGCCTGGTCCTTATCGGACGGCGAGCTACCCATCGCTCACCGTCCGCAAGCCCGCGCCTACGGTGGCCGGAAATCGGCTTGCGTCTCCCGACGTCCAGGGCTTCTCCTGCGGCGACTAGGGGCGTGAGGGCGTTGATTTTGCCTTACCCTCACGCGTTCCGCCTCCTCCTTCGCAAGCATTACTGTTTCGCAGAAGGAGGTGACGGGCTCCCATGCACTCTCGCTCTGAACCATGGCCTGAACCAGGGTCGGACGCGAGAGATCGCCGCCGCCGATCGCCTCCGTTAGGACACGGCGGTGCTCCGCCCAAGTTGGGCAGACCTCCACCGTATGCTCCACCGTGTCCTCCGGGCGATCCACGCAGTGGTGACACCCGGGCGTTTCCTCCCGCTTTATCCTGAACAGGAACCTCCCGAAACAACCGTGTCCGGTGAGGACCTGCGTCAGGCGGAAGGTGAGGACGCCGTGGCGCCTCTCTAGCCACTCCTCAAAGAGGGGACTTATCGGATAAGTACGAACAAGTGGCGATAAGTAGCAACATATTGGGCTATGGGTTCGGTTGTCTTTAGTGGATTGGTTACCTGCTAGAACCAGTGGCTTAGCTAGCATGGGGGACACCTGGTGCGCATAATTGTGTCACCCAAGAATAAAAACCGGCCGAGTGCGTGTCGACCACGCACAATGATGGGTTCCGTAGTTTGGATGAATTTAACCCAAGAACAAACCTAACATTGTAGTTGAAAAACATGTTCTCCCATACATTCCAACTGCAAATGTAAGTTGGTCGACTATTACTCGTTTTCCTTTTAACTTCGTTATACTGCAGTGATTTTTTCCTTCCCTTTTTTGCTTTATTTAAATTATTTAGTTTGGATAACTTGGTTAAAATGGCTTCAAGCCTAAGAGGTTTATCGTTAAAAACGTGATAGTACGATTTTTTTTTTTAATAAAAGCCGCACGGGTCGATCAATCAGGTTAACCTACGGTTGCCGCGGTTGTTCCGTGGATGGGTGACTATCTTTACGTACCAAGACCCCTTCGTGCCTCGGAACGCAACGCCGCGCGTCGCACCGTTGCGCCGTCAGTGCCGGCTGTCATTTGCTGTGGATCTTTGTCAGTTGTCTTGGGTCGTCAGAAGCCCGAAAGCACATAGCACTGTATAATATTGGCCAAAAGTCTGACAACCAGTCTTACCAAGGGGTATGTATTACACAGTAACTGGGTTGTGGAGGTCAGATAGGCAGTCGCTCCATGTAAAATACCGGTATTCAGCTGCAGTCGGATTTATAGGTACTGGAAGCCGACGACGCCTACTAAAACTTTTTACAAAAAAAAACAAACGACTTCCAAAGAACTATATAATCATAGTGAAAATATATATTATTCTAATATATAACTTCTAATATAATTATATTCATAGTGAAAAATAACTTTAATTTCGGAAGTCGGTGGCAAAAAACTAAAATACAGATCCAAAGACACCGAGGAAATTACAAGTTATTTTTCGATTTTTAAGTGTTTGTTTTTGTAAAAAGTTTTTTCCCAACTATGTTGGGGTCGGCTCTTAGTCTAACCAGATGCAGCAGAATACCAGTATTTTATAGTTACAATAGCCTAATGTCAAGTGCTCATCACCTTTTTTTACAAAATATTGCTTTACCCGATGTAGGGACGTTAATTGTTGAGGAGTTCCTCTGAGTGACGAACTGCCACTCACCATATGCATTGTGACGAGCAAAAATTGCTTAGTAACCGTATTAAAGTACCTAATCGAATCGCAACCTGTTCAATACTTATTATTAAGTAGTTCCAGTGGCCATCTGTGGTCTTCTTCACCAGTTCCATTTCAGCAAATGGTGCTTTCTGAGAGCAAATGTATGAGTTACCTACTATAAAAAATATTCAAATCGCTATAGGTGTGCCTATAAAATTTGAGGATTTTATTCGATTTCCATGGGATCCCCTCATTAGGTTCTGACTTGGTGACAATGGGATCACATTGAGACAACATATAACCTCCTCATTTTTGGAAGTCGGTTAAAAAGGCTAAGCAGATTGATTGATATAAGTAATATAATTTTGATTTCCACTTATGGGAGACTAACCCAGTAAAACTGACTGTCTGTTTCAAAATTCACAAAGTAGGTTTGCAGGATGATCGGTTAAAGGATGAACTTATTCTTATCCCTATTAATGACCGAATGAATAACTAATAATGAAGCAGTGCCCACTAGGCAGGGGCGGATTCTGATAAGGTTCTGAGCTATAGAAATTCGGCAATTTTCGATAAATCCATGTGATAGGTGGTCAGAAAATAAATAAGACGTCCTTCAGTATTTTTGCAAATTTATCCCTTGAGGTTTAGGAATTCCGGTACTTGGTTTTGTAGTTAAACCCATGAAAATTGGTAGGTATTTAGCCTATTGCTTGATGCAAAATTACGTGTTCAGCGTTTTTAGAAATTCAACCCAAGAGGATATATGTTTATTTCAAGTTCTGAAGTGGACGTGGTTACCAGGTGAATTGCTTGCTAGTTGCTAGTGATCCTAAGTATGTGCATGCTTGTTGTATCCTGAGAAGTAGAAACTTACCTGTTGTAACGAATATATTTCTGTTTCCCGATATACCTACCTATGAGTATACTGTGTAAAGTGCACCTGAATTGAATCAAAAGAATGGAATTCCTGGGTGTTTATGGGAGCATGGCCCCCGTGCCCCCTCATATCCACCAATGCCACTAGGGGGTGACCCACCCTGTAGTTTGATTTTGATTTTAACGGAATGTTAAGGCGTGTACGCGCGAACGAACAACAACACGAACATCAAACACTTGTTCGCATATGCGTACCACGAACGAACGTAGATCCGAATGAAAAAACGGAACCCTAATAGGATCACTCGTGTGTCTGTCTGTCTGCCAGTGCATCTGTCACACCCAATTTGCTCCGTATCTAATGGACCAATTAAGTTGTTTGGTACACATGAATTTCTGTGACCCGAAATGAATTTTGAATATGGGGGCCACTTTTTGGAGGCAAATAAGAAAAAAAAAGAGAAAAGGTTTATATACTGTACCGTATGGCATATCAAATGGCTTACTGTGCGGGTCTCAACCATTTATTTTTATAATTTTGAAATAAATTATTTTAAAGAAACCGCCTTATCTCCAAAACTACTTACAACTTGCTCAAACGTTTGAGAAAAATACAGACAATAGTTCAACACTTATTAGATTACAGGAAAACCTATAAGAAGTCTTTAAAAAATAACATGGTAAATCTCTCAATATTGTGCGTATACTAAATGATTTTATTTCTGTACATAGGTTTGTATAAACACTTTTACGTCAATCATATTTTTAAAACGTGATAAGGTCGGAGTTTCCTATCTGACTACTCTGAGAAGAAAGCCCGACGGAAACTCAGAGATCACAGTCTATTTTAAAGTCTAAACATAATCTTGGTCAGATCTTGTGAAGATTGGTGTCTGAAGTGGTCTATGATGAAATAATCATACAGATTGAGAGGACCTGTCCAATCAGTGCACGCATTTGTCAGTAAACGTACAGCTCAACTCAGAACATAAGGAGCTCAATGATACAACGAACTATTACCAAAAAAAAATAAAAAAATAATGACCAACATAGTCTTCACATTCACAATAATTAAAATAATATAATACTTTACTACAGTAAATATTCATGTCATTGTATGTATGGGAGAACATTTTTTTCAACTAAAATGTTGTTAGTTATTGGGTTAAATTTATTCTAACTACGGAACCTTTCATTGTGCGTGGTTGACACGCACTTGGCCGGTTTTCGACCAATGTGTGTATATTTCGACCAACTAAACAAAAAATACACTTATTGCGCAGTGGCTGAGCGATTGGATGCTGCGCTACGTGTCGAGGGACAAATTCCGGCACAAAAAAAAAATCTTCCAGTATTAGGAAAAACCGGCCAAGTGCATGTCGGGCCACGCACAATGAAGAGTTTCGTAGTTGGGATGAATTTATTCCAAAAACAAACTTAACATTGTAGTTGAAAAACATGTTCTCGCATACATCGATATACGTCATGGTCAATTCTCCAACTGCAAATGTAAGTTGGTCGACTATAACTCATTAACTTGTAAAGTCTACTTAGCTGTGATAGTTTTCCTTTTAATTTCGTTATCTAAACTACTGCCATGAATTATTTCACATATCTAAAAACAACCATTTAGCTGGCAGGAGGGGAACACTTGACTCTAACAAAAAAATACCACTTTAAGCTTAAAGCAAACGGATCCCAGAATCGACTCACGACGACTACTGTGTCGGCGTGATATGTATACCCATGCCAAATTACAGCATCCTAGTACTAAGAATCTATGAGCTATGCCGGAGCCAGACAGACAGGCAGACCGACGGACATGGCGAAACTATAAGGGATGTTGACTACGGAACCCTAAAAAGGTGTAAAAGCAATTGTAGTACTTACGTACCTTAATCATTTTTTATAGGAGCCAAAAATGAAGAACAACAGACCAACACGAAAGAAAAGCCAACCCTCTCCGTCCACTTCCGATATAAAACTACCGAAAATACCGAAGATTGCATTGCCTGATGATTTCAAAGTACGGACGCGTCCTTTGTTTTCATTGCCGGAGGAAGTTTTAAAATTACCTTCGCCGGCTACTAAAGCCGCAAAACTGCAGTCGGCGAAACTTGCCCCGAAGAAGAAGTCCAGCGGTATCTAATTACTTATTCTCAACTTTCCATACCTATTTATTTTATTTGTAGTTCGCAGTCTTGATTCTTGTGAGTTACTTAGTAGCAAAGACATTAAATTATTTACTTAACAATAGACAGGACATAGGGAACAAAAACGTAATCCGATACATTTGTCCTAATGGACAAAGGTCGCTCAGTCTAGTGTGGTATGCCTGCATGTCAAGTCGCATTCGTGTCCACCAACAAAAAAAGAAAATTATTTTCGAAGTACCTATACATGGTGGATTTTTGAGATGGGGCAGTAAGGGAAGCTACCCTAGTCGTTGTAACTACAGGAAAACGGTCTTTAGAGACTATCCTTAACTTTTGAGAAATTTTGATCAACATTCACCAGATTTTGAAAAAAAATTACAGTCAGCAGGAAAATGGGCAATTTTCACAAAATCTTTTTTTTTTCCAATCGATCCTCGTTTATATAAGGATAAAAAATCTCTATCGGACCAATTGAGGTTTGAGTACTAGAAAAGTCATAGATCACAAAAAACTTTTCCCCGTAAGAAATGATACTCCAACTTAGTTTTTTATGATGGATAGATTGATCGCTACAATGAAGACTAGCCAAAAATAAACAAAAAAAAATCAAACTTCGAATTTCGAAATCGCTTTAATCGAATTCCAGCAATTCGCAAGGCAGTTGATACACACATAATTATGGTCCTACCACTTCGCAGTCCTGATCTCACGCTTCTACACTTTTTTATATGGCGCTATTTAATAATTTAACTTTATAAAAAGAAATATGACAGTGTTCCGGAACTCAAAGATTTACTTACCACGATTCTCCATGGAATGAATCCTAGCACATTATCAGCTGCTACCAGCTATGTATTAAAGAGAAGTATTAAGTAGTCCAAATTCAAGTTTCAAATTTTTAATTTTAAGGTGAAAAACAAAACTTCTACTTTGGGTATCCAAAGTAGAATTTATTGTTTTTTATTTGTTTTTCGATTTGTCTTTATTGTAGCGGCCAGTTTATCGATGGTAAAAAATGTGTCTCATTTCATACGAAATGAATAGGAAAAGTTTTTTGCAATTTATGACTTTTCTAGTACTTCGATTGGTCCAATAGAGGTTTTTGATCCTTCTATGAAAGAGGATCAATTGGCATAAAAAAGTTTTTGTGAATATTGCTCATTTTCCTGCTGATTGTAATTTTTTTCCAAAATGCATGTATGCAGTTCAAAATTTCTCAAAAAGATAAGTACAGTCTCTTAAGACCGTTTTCCTGTAGCTACAACGGTTAAGGTAGCTGCCCTTACTGCCCCATCTCAAAAATCCAGCCTTTATATCAATTGTGCAATAAGGTATTGCAAATCTCGTATTTTCGTCAGTATTTTGTAAAACCCAGTATTTACATAAAATAAATAATTTTCTTAGATGTTTCAAAATATTTGATTTCGGTAAAAGTGTAACGTGTCAAACTTAGCTATTGTATAATTTTGCTATATTTACGCTAGATGGCGTCACTGAGACATGGGATCACAATGTTTCTATGACATTACTTCTGATAGCCTCTATAAAGTGCCTAGAAGAAAGTATCATGTTCTAACGAATGCTGTTGGTTCCAAAAATATTCCACTTTAAAATTACCAAAGTGAACGCTTTTAATTATAATTTTAATATATTTAGATATTTTTGTCTTATTCTCTTGCCACTTGGCTCAGGTCTTCTTTTTGTCCTCCGTCATGTCATTATTATGGAGGTTGGACAGCCCCGACACAAAGTGACGAAGAATATAAACCAAAAATAATTCAACTTTTGGTATCGGCGGTGCTAATGACTAGTGATTCCTTCCAGTAATGCAAAACTTCACACAAATGAGAAAAGCTCGAGAGGAATTTAGGTTAAAATTGGTACAGTTGATATGTCAGAGTGACGAAGGGGATGAAGATCAGGCTTTGTCGATGCCTACAGGCGAAGAAAAAAACCTGCTTAGGTATTACTATTACCTGCGTTATGGTATTGACACCATACACGTAGCGCCTCTGGACAATAAAATAATATTAAGGTAAGGAAATAAATACCTAATATTTAAAATCATGCTGTAGTGGCTCGTGGCTAAGTACTAAAATTACTAAAAAGTACTAGTAGGTGTTACCCGCACAGGTAGGGCGAGTCTCACTATCTATTCGCGTATTCTCGTTGCGTTTTTATACTGCGACTATTCGTGACCAAGAAAACGCTTGTTTATTTCAATTGGTTTGCCATTATAATAGAATTTAAACGTATATACCTACTTTAAAAAAAATCTTTTTACTATAAAAATGTCTACGATGCGTAATTTGATACGTACTATTTGTTATACCCTGCTTTGACAGTTATTAAGTAAGTATTTGTTTTCAGATAAAGTTTGATTATGTTTTGTCGTAGCCATTTTCTGTAGGATATCGTCGATATTGATTTTTCACCAGGCGTTTAAAAACGCTCTATATGGGAATACGGAGACATTTTATAGGAGGACGTGAGTCTCACGATTTCCATTCGTCGTTTCTTAAGGTATAGTGAGACTGATTTCAAAACAAAACGTGCAGTCTCAGTATTACCATTGCAATGGGTAATGGGAATAGTAAGACCCACCCACGGGCAGTAGCGGACTTTCCCTAAGGACGAAGAGGTCCGGGCCTAGGCTGGCCAAAATTAGGGGCGGCCAACCTGCGCCTGCGGCTGGCAATATCTCAGCTCAGTAAATAATGGAGCTATGACGGCTAAGTTGAATGGAACGCAGTGTTTCTGAACTTACATTTTTACCTCCCGTTTACACAAAAGTATAATCCATGTTAATGTTGTAATTTATTGACCTACATCTTAGAAAAACAAGTTTAAAGACGAGTTGTATACAAAACTTGTAGGAAACTACAAGTCAATTTTTTTTAAATTGTCTGAAACAAAGTCTATACATGTATGATAAATATTTTTTTATACACGACAATGTTTTTGACAAGTATTTGATAAGACTTGTCGAAAACAAGTAACTTGTACAATAGGCATGGGCGACGGGAGGGGTGCAAGGGGGTGCAATTGAGCCAGGGGGTGGCATTAAAATAAAATATAGGTGTAGGTACAACACATTCAGAAAAAAATATATCTAAAAAAGCCTAATATAAGAATGGAGAACCTAACGTATCCGAGCGGGATCCTAAAATTTAATTTATTATTTCGTAAACTTTTGTGCATAAAATAAAACAAAGTTCCTCCTGTTGCTATTTCAGTATGAATGGACATAAAAAATCTAACCGAGACTTAATTTTTCGAGCACGTTTTGCTCGCTCTTGCATTAACTGTGCACTGTTATTTCGAAGGTATTTGACAGCATGCTTAATAGACATTTAAATAAGTATATAACACCTCATGATAACCAGTTCGGGTTCAGATCTGGACTATCAACGGAAAGCGCTGTGTTGTCTTTTAAGCATGCTGTCACATACTACACCGACCGCAGCACTCCCATTTACACCTGCTTCCTGGACCTGTCCAGAGCATTTGACCTGGTTTCTTATGATATACTATGGTATAAACTTGAAAAAGCTCTCGTTCCACCTGAAATAATCAACATCTTTAAATTTTGGTATAGAAACCAGGTCAACAATGTGCGATGGGCAGGGGCTTTGTCTGATCCATATGGGTTGGAGTGCGGGGTGAGACATGGGGGGTTTGAGCTCACCAACGCTCTTTAACCTATATGTCGACGAGCTGATTGGCAGGCTCAGCAGCACCAGGGTCGGTTGTCATATAGATGGAGTCTGCGTTAATAATATCAGCTACGCGGACGACATGGTGCTGCTAAGTGCGTCAGTCTGTGGCCTCAGAAAGCTTGTGGCCATTTGTGAGGAGTATGCCGACTCACATAGCCTAATTTACAATTGTAAAAAAAGTAAATTCATGGTCTTTGGGGCCGCGGGTAGGTATCTTGTTTATGTACCACCAGTTTACCTTAATGGTATGCCGTTAGAGAGGGCGTATAAATTTAAATATCTTGGCCACATACTTACCCCTGATCTCAGGGACGATGATGACGTTGAACGGGCGCGGAGGGCCTTGTCGGTTAGAGCGAACATGCTGGCTCGCAGGTTTGCTCGTTGTTCAGTAAGCGTTAAAATTACTCTTTTCAGAGCATACTGCACTACGTTTTACATGAGTAGCGTGTGGGCTAGATATACTCAAAAGTCGTACAATGCCCTCCGCGTGCAATACAATAACGCGTTCAGGGTGCTGTTGAGGCTGCCCCGCTACTGCAGCGCATCAGGGATGTTCGCGGACGCACATGTGGATTGTTTCTTTGCCACGATGCGTAAGCGCTGTGCGTCCCAGGTGCGTGGGGTGTGGGGCAGCAACAACAGCATCCTGTCTCTAATTTTGAGTAGGCTGGACTGTCCGTACGTGAATCGCTGCTGCGCCATTTCCCATGGAATGGCGTGGCCGCGGTGAAGCGTGGGACAGTGCTGCCGCTGTCAATGGTAGGTGTACTTTTACTTTTATATTTATTTTTATATGTGAACAAATTTTATCTTAATTACTAACGTAGGATAAGTTTTTTTACTAACAAATGAGTCTTGGTTACTTGAATAAATGAATTTAATTGATTGATTGATTGATTATGAATTCTTTTAAATAATTAACTTTTCTAAATTAGTCGACGAAATACCCAACTCCTATGTCCGTATGAATGGTGAACAGAAAAACTAATCTACACTACACAGCGGGGGGCCTAGACTGCTCGGCTGTCCCAATTCAAAACCTACTAAAGGGCACTTTTTTCGTACATCGTTTTATTGCATAATCTTGCTAACCTAGACCAGTTTAGCAGGATTATGCATTAAAACGATGTACCAGGATGATCATTCATCATTTCAGCCGAAAGACGTCCACTGCTGGACATAGGCCTCCCCCTTAAGGGGGGGTTTGCCATAATCGCCACGCTTGGCAGGCGGGAGGTCAACTATATCTGCATCAAATTAAGATTTTGTACCTAATATGTTTTCAGTTTTTCTGTTATTAAATCAAATATTTTTCAGAGTACACAATCTTATATCCCCGAAATTGAAGAAATGGAGGGAAACTTTATTTACGTGCACAGATGAGATGCGCGAAGATTTTATGATGAGTATGAAAAAAGCGATTGTGGATTTCGTGCTGAAAGATCCTAATACGGTATCTAGAAATATATTACCCGTATATACACTATATCTACCGCCTTCGAGGCCCAATTCAGTTTTGTATTTTACGTAGCTACACTCGTGGTTTCCCTGGTCGTCATACTTATGACGACTTATTAAAATACTCAAGAGTACTTATAGAATGTACCTTCCGTACAGTTTTAATGGTCCTTACCTACCACATAAATAAGAAAATTACCAATACGGTGCTGTAGATAATAGATTAAGAATTAATATTAGGGGTAGTAGTTTGATTTTCCGATTAATGTTGCGTTTGTACCAAATCAGAACCTCTAGCTCAAAGTAAAGTCTGACAATATGCAAAATCTTATAGAGAATGTATAAATTCCGCAGGAAGAGTCGTTGGAGGAAGAAGACACGCCGCTGAAGCAAGAGCTGGCATTGAAAGATGATGCTTGGAGGAACCGCTATGTCGTTGGACAGAAGTACCTTACAAAGAACCTGCACAGCGTGAACCCCTGTATCGCTCAGGTGTTACAAATATGGTGGAAACAATTCAAGTAAGATTGCACAAAATCGTACCTTCGTACTTTGAAAATAACATTATAAAAGACGTATATAATCTGAATAATTTTATTTCACTCGTTTTAGTGACTTAAGATTGATCAGCATGAAAGATATAATGACAACGAACGAGGCATACGAGCTGCAAGACTTCTGTTTTGTTTGCAAGAGACACATAGAAGCGGCAGGTAATGTGCTCACACATCAGTGGATTCCAACTATTCAAGCTGTTTTTCTTCAGGTAAGCTATAAGGTCAAGAAAATTCAAAAACATAACGATCCTATAACCGTTTGAAATCTGGCTGGAATATGGGTCTGGGTCGGGTAATCAAACGGCCAATTTGGACATACAAATGCGCGTCGCGCTCACGCTGAGCCGCCACTCGGTTTCATAGGGAATATTTGTTTTTGGCAAATAGATATAAATATTTGAAAAAAATCACAGACAGAATTATAGATAATAAAATAGTCAGTACATACACCAAAAAAAAAATCCTGAAAATATCTTAAGTAGTTTGGAAGTAATATCGTTTTTTATGCTTTGGGTAGACATTACTTCCTGAATTTATTTCATAAAGTATTTTACTACAATACTTAAATATTAACTTAGAATTGAGTATATTCGTATCTTCTAGTTTAACATAGATTTTTTGCATTATCTTACTTGCATTATATGAAGGCGTATTAACAGATTTAAAAGTCACTTTAAAATCATATCTCTTCACCTTAATTAAACGGTTCTGTGATTTTAAGAAAAACTAAGTAGGTATATACAATTTATAATTGTACTAGTTTATAATTGTATTACCTTCTTCAGGGCAGTAAAAAGAGGTTAATACCAAACCCGAAACAAGTACAGAAAATGAAGCGTTTCTACAACTGTCTGGGATGTATAATGACTTACAATCTTCAAACTTTATGCTTGAAATCAATGGAGGAGTTCACTGACTACATTATGGATGTGGGCGTAAGTACCGCTTGTTATGAAATGGGACAAACAATTAATTATTTAATCTTGCATGAAAAAGAGACCCTCTTTCTCTTGCTGATTGAAAAGTCAGACCTGTCGTTGGGGGAATATTATTTAAGAAATAAGCTTAGAGCTATACCTACAATCCAATTAAGTGTTTATAACTGAACGTTTCAAAAGTAAGTACTTTCCCCTTGAAAGTAGAAATATATTTCTAAAATTGCGACAGCATTTTGATTTAGATTGTTAACGAAAGAGGAATAATGAAGTTGTTTTCAAGCACCATGAAGTTTTTAACCAAATACATACGTTGCAGGGAACCAATCAAGGCTTTATAATAAATTTGGGATTTGTAAACGATGCTATAGAATTCGATCCCAGTTTTAAGCAGTTCAAAGATCAGATGAGTCTTTTGTACGAATTTTTGATCGATGCGTGTCGGCAGTCACCTCGTTTGGAATCTTTGCTATACCAAGATTTTGCGGATGCTACCAGATCCACTCTGAGGGTACGTCATGTGAATGTTTCAGTATTCAAGTTATTTTTTGTTGTCAATCCTTAATTAATGTCCTTTTTCCAGCCCATCATAGACAAGGAGCTAGTTCACATGTATAAAAAACAAATAGAGGAATTGATTGCGGAGCAAAGAATAGGTCCCGAACTAAGGGTTCAAGATTTTGATGACTATGTCTGTTTATTGAACGGCGAGGTGATTCTATTTATATTTCTACCTATTTCTTAAATTAAAATATTTTAATTACGTTTTGCATTATTAACAATATCTTTGTTTGACAGTCTCAAGGTATAGTGGAAGCTTTTATTAATTCGGTTCCGGAGAAAACCTTTGAGGAATATTGCGCGGAGTCTGTGAAATACGTTGAGTTGGCACGGGAGATCCCTTCTAAACTTGAGGGAACTGTCGTTATCGGCATGTTTCAAATGCAGCGGGGTGAACTCATTACCGCGTTGCGTGGAGCTGCGACTAGGATGGCCAATACGTTGTTGAGGAGAATGACTGATGATTATCAAGTGATGATCAAAGCGTTAGTTTAACAAATATCATGTTATTTACTAAATGATATTTAGGTAGTTAATCTTGTTTTTGAGAATAAGCTTGATATTTTTTTTGTAGAATTTACGACGAATACTCTACAATAGCTAACACGCTGCTAACTCCGCCAGCGGACACAGCGGCTCTCATGGACCTGATAGATTACGTCAAGAAGGTGGAGGATGTGATCCTCACTGAGATGGAGGACAAACTACGCAACGTTATGAGATACATTGTCTTCTTGGGAGACTATACTAATTTCACGCCGTTAGAGCTCAAATCTAACAACCAGACATACCACTGGTGAGACATCTTTTAAAGTGGCTGACAGACGCACAAGCCACTACCGCGTAGGTATTTATGGCTCGTCGATCTAATTCGCCCTCAAGATCTAATTAACCTTAAGTACGCGAGCTTTTAGGGCTAAACATGGGCATAAAAAAGGTAGTCGAGCTTCCAGGACTTAGTACCTACGCGTACTTGTTCGTACGTCTATCAGCCACTTAATTAGATATTTTGAAAGAGATCAAAGAGAATCCTTGAAAGAGATTTTAGGTAAGGTATAATATCTACCTATAGTTAATGTCCGTAAACCACCGCCACTTTATTATGCAAGCGAAACATACCAGGGGCTGCAGTCTCGACATAGATAGCGATCGCTTTACGAGCGAATTCGGTCGCAAAGTTCTAATGGGGTCACAGTCATAATTGCTTGACAAGCACGAAAAAATCACAATCTAGTCAAGCAATTTTGACCGTTTAGCTAGTCCGACCGACTCAACTCGACCGAATTCGGTCGTAAAGCGATCGCTATCTATGTCAAGACTACAGCCCTTGATCAGGGGGTCTACTCCGAAACGCTAAACCGAAGTATCGGCCGAATGTCCGGTCGTTTCTTTACTACGACTAACTATCGCTGACTACGGCGAAAAAACATGTTGATAACAACAGCGAACGCAAGTTTCGACTTTTCGTTACCTAGGTAGGTACTTATACCTACTGTGTGGAGGCCGGCCATGGCTATACGCATTTTAAGTATTTTCGTATACTTTCAGGTATGCTCGCATGCCTAGCATAATAGAAGAATCTAAGACCATTTGTGATCAGAAGAAGCAGGAATACCAAGAACTATTAAAGGTAACAATTCATTATTATTGGCTACTTCTGGAAACAATTTGCCGATTGTTGGCATAGTCTTTCATAGAACTTAATTCATTATTATTGGCTACTTCTGGAAACAATTTACCGATTGGAGGCATAGTATTTCATAGAACTTAAAGTAACTCTTTAATGTTTATCGTTATTTGTAGGTTCGCATTGCCAAGTTCATTGATGATCTGGCAATTTATGAATTGCAATGTAATGAAGTTCAGTATTGGGGAGAAATCAATGAATTGCCGAAATACGTCTCGAGGGCACGACATCTGGATGAGAAGTAAGTCATGCGAAATCATTGACTTGCGTCCGGTTTACACTCGTATTTATAATTAGAATTGGGATTTTAACTGCTTTTAGAGAATTTCAGATTTAGCTTACGTTATGAACGGAGATTTTACGATTTCATTCGGATTTAAGCCGAATTTTCGATATTTGTACCACGTGATGAAATACCGATACTTATGTTGAAAGAAATAATAATTTATGTTCTATTTACTCATGTGTGTAGGTTATCAAACGCTCTCACTAAGATAGACCAGTTTAATGAAGAAGAAAGCTCGTTTGGGTGGGAGTTATCACAGTATCCCAAGAGGAAGGCTGTATTCGATAAATTAGTGCCGTATAAGAAACTATTCGATGCAGGGTATGACTTCCTTGCGAAATATAACACCTGGATGACTTCTAAAGTAAGTATCTTAATTCGTGAGTACTTACGCGATTGCAGTGTTTACGCTTCTAATTTTGCGTCATTCCTGATTTCCTGAAGAAGAAAGATCTATCTCAAAATTCTCATCGCCGCTACATTCAGTGTAGCGGTGATGAGAAATTTGTGATAGATGTGCAGAGTAACAAGAATGAATAAAGTAAGACACATAAACATAAACTCACGCTTTCTTCCCATGGGGGTAGGCAGAAACTATAGAACGCCACCTGCTACGCTCCTTACATACTCCTTTTGCTTCGCCTACGTTCATACATCTGGTCATACACGCACGCCGATTGCGAGTACTACGCACCTGACCTGAAGAACTTTTGTTAAATGTATCCTCATGTATTAGGGACCCAATATTCAAGCACCAAATAAATGATTTGATTTGATTTGAAGAAATAAGTAAAGAAGAGGAAGTTTGATAGCGGCGCTAGTGACAGGAAAGTTGAAAGGAAATCGTTTGTCTTGTTAGATTACTGAGACGATTCGCGTTTGATTAAGAGAGTAATAAATATAAACTATGATGGAATGTGTGACGGATTATAATGACAGAAATGGAAGTAATTGATTGTCCCCAAAGTACATGGGGTAGAAAGAATTAATTGTCATTTTAGGTTGGCAGTTTTGATCCAGAGGATATTGAAGGTGACGTCAGTTATTACTATAAAATTGTGTACAAGTTGGAGAAGTCATTCGCGGAAGTTCCAGAGACTCATCGCCTCGCTTCTTCTGTGAGGTAGTATGGGTTATTATTTTTAAAGAAATATTTGCCTTAATATAGGACTTTTTAAATGATAGTGAACTACTTTCAGAGTAAAAATGGATGAGTTCAAGGAACATTTGCCAATCATACAAACACTTGGGAACCCTGGCATGAAGCTGCGTCATTGGGAGAAGATCTCAGAAATCGTTGGATTCCCCATTGTCGTGGACGACGAACTGTCGCTAGAGAAAGTGATCGATTTCAACCTGGGTGACTACATTGAGAAGTTCGAGGGTATATCGGAAGCCGCCACTAAAGAGAACAACCTCGAGAAGGCTTTAGACAAGATGATGAAGGAATGGGCCGACCTCGCATTCGACATTCTCGTTTACAAGTAAGCCTTAATTCGGTTAGCCTATGGCTTAGGATATTCTTATAATAAAATGTAGTTTCTTACGGATGTAGGTACATAAATCGTAATCAATATGTTATTTCAAAATTTTCAGGGACACTGGAACTTACATTCTGTCAAGTGTTGACGAAATTCAATTGCTGTTAGATGATCATATTGTTAAGACTCAGACTATGAAGAACTCGCCGTATATTAAACCATTTGAGGAAATTATTTAGTAAGTTGTATTATTGAGTGAATACAATTAGGTACTAATAGTAGGGTATATTTTGCTGACATACTATTGTTGACACACTATTGTTATTTTCATTGATTTTGGTTCTTCTTCAGTGACTGGGAGGGCAAGTTGATTCTTCTACAAGAGATTTTAGACGAATGGTTGAAAGTTCAAGCTACTTGGATGTACTTGGAGCCTATATTTTCGTCACCCGATATTCAGCAGCAGATCCCGGAAGAAGGGCGACGGTTCAGTGCTGTAGATAAGGCATGACCAAATTGAGTACCTCTATCTAAAGATATCAACGTGCTATACCTACCTACTTGGATACCCAATCTTAGATAATTTTCATGTGTATTGCCACTTAATCAATCATCTATTTTAGGTTTATGCATTCTAAATTCATTTTTGATTGGCCGTTTGTAGAAAAAAGATCCAAAAAATTTAGTTGGAATGGAATTTGAACTTCGTCATGATATGATATTGAGCTTGTATTCCAAAAGCATGATAATTATCATAGATTTTGAATTAAAAAATAGATTTAAGTTGAATGGTATGGGTGGTTATCTTAACTTTTTTCTACATAAGTTTACGCTAGATACCTCAGTTCATGTATAAAGTTTAGTTTAGGTACAGCCTGACACACCATACCTGCGCATTTATTCCAGATGTGTTACCATAACAAAAATGCCTTTACAGATGTGGCGCGAGATAATGAAGGCCGCATTCGCAGAGCCGCGAGTACTTGACGTCATCCAGATAGAGAAGATGTTGGAAAGACTGAAGAAGTCCAACAACTTGTTAGAGATGGTCCAGCGCGGCCTGAACCAATATCTGGAGAAGAAGCGTCTATACTTCCCTCGCTTCTTCTTCCTCTCCAACGACGAACTACTTGAAATCCTGTCCGAGACTAAGGATCCGACGCGGTGCGTTTATAACTGACTTCTTTAACACAAACCGTGTCCCAATGGGATCTTACATCGGTAAATTCTCAAGATTCTTAGAGGATGAGTTTCCATAGAACGATGTTACAAATAACTTTTACTTATAAACAGCAGCTTTAGTACCAACTTCTGCGTTTCGAACTTCAGAAATAGCTCATTCCCATACAAACTTTTATCCCCTATTTAACCTCTTTTGGGCTAGATTTTCAAAAATCCTTCCTCAGTGCTTACTTTAGTTATTTAAAAGGAATTCTTGTGCAAAAGTGCTTGCGTCTTCACCCAGCTGTTGAGGCTGTGCGTTGTCTGTCGGCAAGTGAATGAATATAAGAATAGAGTACTCTTTAATATATATGTTGAAATTTTATTTTTTACATAGGTTGACAAATGGGTGGATATAAGATAGTTAAAAGATTTTTATTAAGTACATGGTACTGCCAGAGAAGCATGGCACAAAAAGGAGGAGGCAGACTCATCTGTGGGTGGAAAAATCTGCCAATGATGATAATGCCATGATAATGTTGTATGTTTGTGGTATGAATGGATCTCGTCAATAGTGAATGAGCTATTGAACTAAAGATGTCACATTTTAAACTCTCAGTCCGAAATCTGTCACTGCATTAGCCACATCTAAAGATACGAACAGTGTTAATATTACTTGTGTGGATTAAATTCTCTTATTCCTATTTTAACAGTGTACAACCTCACCTCAAGAAATGTTTCGAAGGTATGTCGCGTCTGACGTTCACTGAGGACATGGTGGTGACACACATGAGATCCTCGGAAGGAGAGATTGTATT
Organism: Tiliacea citrago; assembly: GCA_963921375.1. Taxonomy (NCBI): domain Eukaryota; kingdom Metazoa; phylum Arthropoda; class Insecta; order Lepidoptera; family Noctuidae; genus Tiliacea; species Tiliacea citrago. Next base: position 21,876,973 of record OY992786.1, read on the forward strand.
GCTCACTTTGACTATCAATACTGCCGCCGCGAGAGGACAGGTGACGTAGTTCTCTGTATCTTTGTTTTAACTTTTGTGGTACCTAGTCAGTCGATAAAATTTATGACTCCATTTACTTTTTATTTTAGGTAGAGAAATGGCTGCTGGAATTGGAAAAATCGATGAAAGCATCTGTGCATAATGTAGTGGCCCAATCATACGATGACTATCTGCATCGGGAACGAGTCGAGTGGGTGCTCGTTTGGCCTGGCCAAACCGTTAGTATCATAACAATTAGCAGATCGACCATTGCAGATTGTGACCCGAACTCGAGGCTTGCCTCGAGGCATTCGTCCATCGCTATCGCCCAAATTAGATACCTAATAAAATTACAAGTTAATGTTAAACACTCGTATAGACTGGTGCAATTTCGCGGGCGCGCCCCGCAGTTTCGCGCCAGTAGTCTGGACGTGCCTTAATTCGATCTGTATCCAAAGGTATCAAAATAGTCTAATGCCACGACAACGATAAAGGTACCCAAAGATAAAAATATAATTTGCACAACTTCGAATGAATAGCCTAATTTGGATACAGACGTTACACTGCGGCGAGTTATGGTCTCTGATGGCGCTTTTATTTCACATTTCATTATTAAAAATGACGTTGGCTGAGACCTTTTTTGCATTTTAAATAAAATCCTTTATGTATAGGTACAATGTATAGCGATGACTTTCTGGACATTAGAAGTAACAGAAGCCATTCACATCAGCATTGCTGCTATGAAGACGTACTGGGAGAAGTGTAATTTCCAAATATCAAAAATTGTTGATTTGGTGCGCGGACACCTCAATTTGCAGAACAGAATTACACTCGGTAAATACCCAACTACTGTGTCATTTTTCTCTTATGAGTACACAAACAAGAGGCTCCAGCAGTCATAAAATAGATGACCAAGGAAGGACAAGTGGTCCCCGCCACTAACTGACTCTTATTAAAGACTGACTTGCCATTCGGTTCTTGACATACCTATAACATTCCCTACAAGAAGGTAGGCCTGTTTAACAGGTGTCTAAAACTCCATGGTCCATGGTCATGGAAACAAAAAAATAAAAAATAATTTTAAATACAAATATGTGCAATGTTCTGGTTACATCAAATTCAAAGACGCTTAACAAAGCCGAGAGTTACTTGTTCTTCCCGTCATTGTGTTATTTTTGTACTGGACTATACCTGGCAACCTTCTGGTTACGGAGATGTTGAGGTTACAGTTACAATTTTACATTATTATTAACTATAAATACCCCACAAGTCCTAAACCGTTGCATCCATCCATAAGCCCAAGTTTTGCAAGCTGCTGCTGCTGCTGCGTTACATTGCAAGCTGCTGTAAACAGTGACATTTCACACCAAAAAAAAAACACAGAGGTGAGTGGAGACGCCGGGAGGGGACGCCCTAGGAGGACATATAGTGACCTAATTGGTGATGTTCTTCAGAAAGGTCAGGGGCGTAGTACTCGCAACTGGCGTGCGTGTATGACCAGTACCCCAAGTGTAAGTTTGCAAGAGAGTAAACGTAACTATTTCGTTTGGAGTCTTACAGATCAGCATATGATGCGTAATATCTGACATCTTACCTTGGTAATAAGGAACTGAACAGCGAAATTTGACTCAAAATTAAAAAAAAGCTAAATACTGAAATATTTATTCAAATAATTATTCATTACTTACTAGTGGTCGCCGAAATTCTACTTACAATCTATATAGTACTTATAATTCCATAAGTACTCAAATTCCATGCTATTATAAATGAATAACTAATTCCATGCTTTTAAAAAGTAGTTAAGTACTTAATTCAATGCCCAAGCTGTCATTTCCTGTTACACACTTCCGTCCCTTTTCACGAAATCACTCCCCGCAAAAAGCGAGAGGAAAGATGTTACACATCAATATAAGTCGTTTCCTAGCAATAATTACTGTTCAATGTTACTTAGTTTGATGTACTTGGATATTTTTACACCTTATATCCCTAGTAACTTAACAAAAATTCCATCCTTCAGTTTCCAATTACTGTCTGTCTGGCTGTCGTACAAGTTCGATATTTCTGTCAACATGTAAAATAGGGATTTCAAAAATATATATATATATTATTATGTATTTTTGGACTTATAAAGGCTCGTGCAGACCGGCGCGACTAGTCACACGACGCGTCATCGGTAGAACAATTTCTATGAAAATTTCATCGCATCTTTGTCGCGCCGGTCTGTACAAGCCTTCAATCTTGTATTATTTGCTATAATTCCAGGAGCGTTGGTGGTGTTAGACGTCCACGCAAGAGACGTGCTCTTGCAACTCATAGAACTTAAAGTTCAGCAAGACAATGATTTCAACTGGCTCTCCCAGATACGATACTATTGGCAGGTGATTATAGCCCAGCTTATAGTGCCTTAGTCAATGATATTATAAGTAAATACATATAATATCATTGGCCTTAGTTATGAACCTCTATATACTCTTATAAATGAGTTGCTGTTCGTTCAACTTGACATTATCATGTAATCGTTATATTGTTTCGATTTTCAACTCCTACTAATCAATTATTTTCTTATAGTAGCATTTGTGTGGGGTTTAATGATTTTACGTTGTAACTGGTAATCGTCTATAATACCTTGGCATTGTAGGAGCAAGAGGACAAGTCTTGGCAGTGCTTGACCCGCATGATCAACTCCACTCTGGCGTATGGCTATGAGTACCTCGGCAACACCGGCAGGCTGGTCGTCACGCCGCTTACCGATCGCTGCTTCAGGACCTTGTTCGGCGCTTTACATCTTAACTTGGGTGAGTATTCGAGCTTGTAATTATTCAATTCAGAAGCTTTTTTTTCCTGGAGAAATCCTAATCAATACATTCCGGCCATACATCCATGGTGGTCAGTGGAATGCACTTTTTGTACTATGATAGGCGAAAAATCTCATGACAACCATTTCATCACCACCGCTTATAACTTTAGTGTTCTGATCAGCACTCTGCTATGAAATTACGTTTTCAGAATTCTATCTAGCGCTTCATACATCAATTTTGATTACGTTTGATAAGTTTCCTAAAACATCTTCAACTAACGGAAAACATGGTTTCCACAGGCGGAGCTCCGGAAGGCCCCGCCGGAACCGGCAAAACAGAGACCGTCAAAGATCTGGCTAAAGCTGTGGCGAAACAATGCGTCGTGTTTAACTGTTCTGATGGCCTCGACTACATCGCCCTTGGAAAATTCTTCAAGGTATTGTCAAAGAAAAGCTAGTGGCTAAAAATGATGCTACTTTTTTCAGCATCTAAAAATCTGTGCATGTTTAAAAGTGATAAGAAGATGGCGACCATGCATTTTTTTGCATCAGCAGTGCAAGTACGTACTTTGCATCGATAAGACATCGAGATCGCTAAAGTTTGCATTTTTATCGATCGTGTTAACGAATTTGAAAACACGCGACGATAAGATTTATCTTGGGATCGCTCGTCAAATGGCAATACTGAGGACGTCCACAGACAAAACATTTAAGGTGAGATTTCTGTGGCAAGACTAATGTCCGAGATATTTAGAAAATCCTTTATTTTCATACATTTTTGGCATTGTAAACAATATTTATGGGTATAATTCAGAGAAGCTACCAGTATTTACCAAAATTTCCGTTTGTTTTAGTAAAAATACAGAAAATATGCCATCTTCCTAAAGCGTCTTCGTGTTTACCTTTGCCAATAAAAAAGTTTATTGTTAACATTACTATCTTGAAGCTTGAGAAAAAAACATACCTATACGTAAACCTATAAAATGTAAGTACTTAATCGTACTATTAACTTGAGTTTAATCAAAAGGCAATTTCCACGCAGGTTAGGTATGTTTTGTATAGATCTCAAATAAAGTAGGTAGCTATAGTAAAAAAACAGTAGGTAACTTATCACGACTTCGACAGGGAGTCCAGTGGATCGTATCCTCCGCACATCTACCTCTATCCATTCTATTAAAATAACTGCCACTTCTCGAGTCACACGAAAGAGGCGAACAAAATCTTCTTCTGGAAGTTCCAGAGGATTGTTTGTGTCTCTGAGATGCCGCCTCCGAACACGCATCACATTGTGATGCTGCTGCCGTTCTTCCTCATCACCCAGCAATAAAGTCATGAGTCCTAAATCCATTATTAGTTCTGATCACCCGTTATGCATAGGCATAACGGGTTTTAACAAGGTGTCGATAAATTACCGAGCTTGACAGCGTAAGCTGGCGATCTCAACTGTCAAAATCTCGTTTCGTACCATTTCGTACTTGCATTTTCGTTAAGCTGGGTACTGAACGACGTTACGGGGTATGGGTTTGTTAGTAAACCAGTAATTAAATAAAAGCGGCAGTAAAGGGGGCGGGGTACTTAATGGCCGCTGGCAGACATTCCAAAACATATACGTAACAGTCAAAGGATTCGCCAAAAAACCGACAGCCGGGTGGAGCACTTAACAGCTCGTTGCTCGCTGGTTTCCCCGTAACACTACGTACTGACTGCATGAATGCTCGCCGTGTTACATGTTACATTACATCTCGTAACGTCGGTCAGTACCCAGCTTAAAATTAATAAAATTTTTAGAGTTTATCTACCGATCGTTAAAGTAGAAGTTACGTACTTGCGACATTGATTCGATTCGATAAAAACTAATTTTATCGAGAATAATTGTCAAATTTATCGAATCGAGTCCTACGTATTTGCACTGCAAATGCGAAAAACTATAGTACGTGTAGTACCTAGTAGTAATATGTACTAGAAATCTGTGTGAAGAATATAGTCCGGAGAGTAGTAGGTACCCTAAATTATATATCTTCATAATATACATATAATTCTTCTGTACGTGTGTTTGTCACCTAACTCCTATACGGCTGGACCGATTTGGTTGAAATTTTGTATTTATATTTCAATGGGTTCCTGGATGGTTTGAAAACAATTGAACCCAGTAGGTGGCGCTGCTGTCGGTATAAGGCGGTACGAAGTTCGCCGGGACAGCTAGTTACTTTATAAAATACTAGTGAACCGCGGTTTTTACGACTTGACAAAAGTTTAGCAGCAATGTAATACAAACATAAACCTTCCGAAATAAATTATCCAAATGATGTTGAAAACTGCATCAAGATCCGTTGCGCAGTTTAGAAGAACACTGCGGTCACACAGATAGACACGAAAAGCGATTTTAATAATTGATAATATGTATAGATTTCTGCCGACGGTGCTGTAGTTCGGTTCGGTCCAGATATGTTGCGATTTTATTTCATTTTTGTTTTAACCCAGGGTTTGGCTTCTTGCGGCGCCTGGTCGTGCTTCGACGAGTTCAACCGCATCGACCTTGAGGTGCTCTCGGTGGTGGCGCAGCAGATCCTATCCATCCAGCGGGGCATCAACTCAGGCTCCACAGAACTGCTGTTCGAAGGCACGATGCTACAGCTCGACAAGACATGTGCTACATTCATTACTATGAACCCCGGATACGCTGGACGATCTGATCTCCCTGATAATCTGAAGGTATTTTTTTTAAGTTTGCGTATCCAAGAATGTTATGATTCTGCGATCACACACAGCGAGTTTGTGAGCAAACCCTTACACACTTTTGCTATCCTTTTCCTAATGATTTCACAAGCAGATTATCATATGCTCTGATTTGTACTGTTGTATACAGTACTTTTGATTGCTTTCACCTCCAGGCGTTATTCCGTTCCGTGGCTATGATGGTCCCGGATTACGTGCTAATCTCCGAGATCGAGCTGTACGCGTTCGGCTATCTGAACGCCAAGCCGCTCGCCGTCAAGATCGTCGCCACTTACAAGCTGTGCTCGGAACAACTGTCCTCGCAGTGCCATTACGATTATGGTAATGTGGTTTAATTTTACAGATTCAGTTGACTGTGGTTATTAATATTTACAAAATATTGTAAAACATTTTAAAAGAGTGACTATGGAGTTTCTGGCCCATTCTTATTGGGACATAAGCACAACCTGTCACTAGTTCACTACAGCCAACGTGCTTTATTGGATTTAACAAAGTATCTCGGAAGCTACAATAAATTTAATTGGTATTCTTAGCTATGTTCTTAAGTGGGTTAATTGGGTAACTACAGCTAAATACTCTTTACAAGTACCAATTCTAGAATTGGTACTTGCAAAGAGTATTTAGCGACACATGTCAAGCTATACTTTTTCAGTAGAAAGTGACGTATTATATGAAAAACCTACAATGCGAGGCCAGCTTCTACTGAAAATCTATAGCTGGACATGTGTCATCTAGAATTGGTAATAAAAGGTCTAAAATAAAATATCATACTAGTCAGTTAATAAACGTGTAAACTTGTCTATGATTAACCAAATTCAATTACTGTTGAAATTACTATGACGACACCCATTTGGAAATAGACAAGTAGTTTTTTAATAATACCCGAGAACATTTAGCAATACTTTCTTGTTTGATATTAACTAAGCTGTATAGGACGTTTTAAATAAGTTTTAGTTATTTGTAGCCGTTTCTTAATTAGCCAAGCCAAATCGGTACTTTGCTAAAGTTTGATTTTTTCCGTGTAGGTATGCGCGCGGTGAAGTCAGTGTTGCGTGCGGCTGGCGCACTGAAACTGCGCTATCCTGACGAGCTCGAGGATCTGATTCTATTGCGCTCCATCAAAGACGTCAACTTACCCAAGTTCTTGGAGCATGATGTGCCACTGTTTATGGTAAGCCTAATTTATGGTGTAGGTATATTTCTTTTGAAACTGAATTCAATAATACGAAGCTTCGCTGCGCTACACAGATATGTTGCCTTTTCGTAGAATTTGAATTAAAAAAATGACCCTTCTATATAATATATAGAAAGGTCATTTTTTTAATTAAATTTTTATAATTTCGCTAGATAGATAGAAGATATTATCTTCTATCTATCTAGCGAAATTATAAACTGTCGAAAAATTGTGAACTGCAATAAACCATTTAATTTTACAATAAGTATTATAGCTTGATATAGAATATTAACTAACGGTGCTCACAATCTTCCGGTGACATAATTATACATTATACATTTTTCTAACTAAATGACATGTGTTTTGTGAACCTATTTGGTATCAAAAATCTCCCTGTCCGTACCATACCTCTACACGCATTTGATGCTATTGTAACGAGAGTGTGTAATTCCGAGCTCGCTTTATGAAGCTTCTGACGCCCGCGGCGATTGTTATTTTTGGAGCGTGTCTGCAAATGAATGTTCAATTTTGTATTTTCGAAAATCAATGTCTATGCCCAGGACCACCCCGGGCGTCAGAAGCGTCCAGCCTTACAAACCCCCACCCCGACTGGGGATGCTGCGAGCGGTATTGTTCATGGCTACATTCTATACGTGTACTGATATGTTTTTGACAGGTTGATCCGTTGATTGTTTACCTATAATAGCTACCTAGTAGTAGGTACTACTTAATTAAATGTAGGTATTCGGGAATTTTATGCTTCGATTTTCTTAAAGTTTTAGATAACATAACATAACATTACGCCTATATTCCCCGAAGGGTTAGGCAGGGGTGTACCTGTAGACACCCACATTTCGCCAGTTATGTCTCATGTAATAGGGGGCGAGCCTATTGCCATCAACCAAGCACAAAAATTCCATAATACTTATAACTACATCGTTGGTCACTAGACCAACGACCAATATATTTTTTTAGGATACGTTAGTATATGTATAGAATTATAAAAAAAGTGCCATGCCTAATGAAATACTTAGGTAAAATTACAAAATAACCTGATTCATTTTACACTTATAAATGGACCTTATCAATGTTTTAGGGTATCATCGGAGACTTGTTCCCCGGTCTGCCGCTGCCATTGGCTGGTCTGCCTGAATTGGTTGAATGTCTGAAGGAAGTCTGTGTCCCACTCAACTTGCAATGTAATGAATTCTTCATTGAAAAGGTAATTATGGGTACATTTCACTTGTTTAAATGGTAATGGTCATACTTAGAACGTACGAACTAGTGAGAGCATTATGTTGAGCGATGGCCGTTTTGCGTGAATGTGACGCATGTTTTCCCTCAACTTGTTCTTTCGTGTTTGTGTTTTTGTTTCTTTGCGTTATGTTTACCTACCGCAAATAAACGTATTTTCGTTCTTTTTCTTTCTTTCAGAGCACATGTATCCCGCAATATAAAAACATGTTGCTGAATATAAAAATATATATAACAACGTCTTGCGACTTTTGTTTCCCATTCCCATGACTTCTAAGGCTCTTCTTCACCAAATGAATTATAACTTATTGGTCTATTTCGTCCATCATCATTTCAGCCGAAAGACATCCACTGCTGGATATGGGCCTACCTCAAGGGGGAGAGGGGGGGTTGCCATAATAGCCACGCTTGGCTGGGTTGGCTATCGCAGTATGGTGTTAAAATGCATAGAGAACGCTGCTGCCCATTCTGTAGTTAAGTCCCTTAGCCTTTTACGACACCCACGGGAAGAACAAGGCTGCTTTACGTCCGGCATCATACGGAAGTCTATTTTGGTCTATTTATACACAAGTTATCGTATGTATTAAACTTTTGTAGGTGTTGCAACTGTACGAGATGATCTTAGTGCGGCACGGACTTATGCTGGTCGGTCTTCCGTTCGCCGGGAAGACAAAAAGCTATCAAGCACTAGGAGCAGCGCTCGAATGCGTCGCTAAAAAAGTATGTGAATGCTGATATTGTTTGTACGCTTTTATTTATTCGCATATGATGTGTAACATCTGGCATCTTACCTTGGTAATAAGCAACCCCCTCTACTTACAATCTATATTATATACAGGATCGATTTTTGAGATGGGGCAGTAAGTGCAGCTATCTTAACCGTTGTAGCTACAGGAAAACGGTCTTAAGAGACTGTCCTTAACTTTTTGAGAAATTTTGATCTGCTTTCACAGATTTTGAAAAAAAATTACAGCCAGCAGGGATATGGGCAATTTTCACAAGAACTTTTTTTATGCCAATCGATCCTCTTTCTTAGAAGGATCAAAAGCCTCTATTGAATTGAGGTTGAGTACTAGAAAAGTCATAAATCGCAAAAACTTTCCCCTTACATTTCGTAGGAAATGAGACTCCAACTTAGTTATTTATGATGGATAGATGGACCGCTACAATGAAGACTGGCCAAAAATAAACAGATCAAATTAAAATTCGAATTTCGAATGAATACGCGTCATAATTTAATTTGCTTTGAAAACAGAATCTAGATAGTTTGTTGCTTGGCTGCTTGTAATTTCTGAAATTCTCTTATGACCGTTTTCCTGTAGCTACAACGGTTAAGGTAGTTGCCCTAACTGGCCCCATCTCAAAAATCCCCTCTCAAATATATAGTACTTACTAATTCCATGAGTACACTAATTCCATGCTATTATAAAGTAGGTACTTACTAATTATATGCTATTAAAAAGTACTTACTTATTCCATGCTCAAGCTCTCACTTCTTGTTACACACTTCCGTCCCTTTTCACGAAATCACTCCCACATAAAGCGAGAGAAAAGATGACACATAAAAAAAAGTTAAAGTACGTTTTAGTTACCTATATTATTTCATTCGAGATCCAGAAAGGCTCATCGGATGTTTCTTTCTGTAAGCTACAAAGAAATTAAAATTTCCGTTGTAATATTTTTTACATCCTAATTGTTTATTTAACAGCAGATTAAATTATCAAAGGTTTGATGAATTTCAATAATCAGTAAACCAAAATAATTTTGAAAACTGATGAAATAATATTTGCACACGTTCTCGACGTTTTCCTATGGAATGATTTAACTTGGAAGGGTACGATGGACGAGAATGCAGTAGAGTGGACGGTGATGAACCCGAAGTCGATCACAATGGGCCAGCTGTACGGGCAGTTCGACACAGTCTCCCACGAGTGGTCCGACGGCATCCTTGCCGTCAGTTACCGAGCCTTCGCTGTTTCCCCTAACGACAACAGGTAAGTAATTACCTACAATTTAATTTCAACAAGGTTTTTACTTTTATTATTTAAATTTTTTGACGACACGGTTGGCGCAGTGGTTAAGCGATTGACTGCTGCGCTGCGTGTCGCGGGTTCGATTCCCGCATGGAACAAATATTTGTATAACCTACAAGTAGCTGTTCCGGGTCTGGCTGCTTGTGTATGTGAGTTTAAATGTTTGTAAACGCACCCACGATACAGGAGAAATTCCTAGTGTGAGAACGTCGTAGGCCTATCAGACTGTAGATTTGTAGACCATTTTCTGTTTTGTTAAGTACCTGGTACGTATTGACGGGCCTACACTGCCCTCCCATACCTATTAACACTGTAATTTGAAAACATTGTAAAAGCCAATTATTTTTTTAAAGAGTACCCGTGGAGTTACTTGCCGGCTCTTCTCCATAGGAAACGACCAATTGGAACGTCAATTTTTATTTGATGTTGTTCTTCAAAGGTTAAAACCAACTTCCCTAACATTTTCGTTACAATTTCCACATCCTAAAATCATGCTCATTTTGCCACACTTTCGCAGAATAACTGTTTTTGTACAATTTCTCATCTGTTTTATGGGTTTGTTTGGATTTATTTATTTATTTAAACTTCTCACACATAATAATGTACAAAGGCGGACTTAATGCCTTAGGCATTCTCTACCAGTCAACCAAAGGTGGTGAAGAGATAAGATGGCGGGAGCTCTGATTGAGAGAAAATAATAATATTATAAAATATTAAAATATAACATAATTAAATATAAATATAATAGGTACAAAGTTACATAAATAGGTTATAAACTTAGTTATAATACATATATATTTACTATAATATATCCCTACATTATATATACATACAAATTCAATGAAAAGACATTAAATTGAGATGACTCTACACTATTTGTTTTGACAAATAACTCTGCAATTTTCGCTTAAATGCAAACCTACTGGTGGCCGTCCTGATATCGAGAGGAAGCGCATTCCAGAGAAGAATGGACTGAATATGAAAGGAAGAATGAACGAAGTCAGAAGTATGAGAAGGACAGAGTAGAAGAAGATTGTTGGAAGAACGCAGGTTCTTAGCGTGTGAAGAACATAGATATTGGAAGTGAGACATAAGATAAGAAGGCGGGCTCGGAGAGTTGAGAAGGGAAAAAAGTGTGTGTTCAAAGCGCGCAAACTTTTTCTCTGGCGAATGGACATCCATTTGAGCTCAGACCTATAACTTGACACATGGCCATATTTTCTTAAATTAAATATGAACCGGATACCATTGTTGAGTAGTCTGTCGAGCTTATCTAGCAAAACCGCATTTAAATCAAAGTAGCACACGTCAGCATAGTCGATGATAGGAAAAATCAAAGTCTGCACAAGCATAGTCTTCGTCTTAGCGGGCAAAAAGTTTCTCAGACGATACAGGGATCGAAGAGTACCGTTGACCCTTTGACTAACACTAGAAACCTGGCGTTGCCAGCCTAGCGTTGAGTCAAGATGCAAACCGAGATCTTTCACCGTAGGGGTAATGGGTATGACAGTACCATTCAAAATAAGAGAAGGAAGAGATGTAAGAGCCACCCTACCCATCATGCGCGGGCTACCAATTACAATGGCCTGACACTTTGAGGGGTTTACTGACACTCGAAAACTATCTGACCACTGTTTGATAGAGTCTAAGTCTCGGTTTACATCTGCTATAGCGTCCGATAAACCCTCCACCCGCCCAGCTGCATACAACTGAAGATCATCAGCATAAAGATGATTCGAACATCGAAGACAAAGAGTTATAAAATTAATGAAGATGGAGAATAACAATGGAGAAAGAATACCGCCTTGTGGAACGCCAGCATCCAGGTCACGCCAACTCGATGAGCTCTCATCAACGCGAACCGACTGCCGACGTCCTCGAAGATAAGAAGAGAACCATTCCAGGGCCTCGGGCGAAACCATAAGATGAGAGAGGATAGAAAGGAGAATATCATGGCTGACGGCATTAAAGGCATTAGAGAAGTCAATTAATACCAAAACGGTAACCTTGGTATCCTCCATTGCTTCTCTAATGTCGCCAGTCACTTTAAGGAGAGCGGAGGCTGTACTGTGCCCAGGCCTGAATCCAGACTGAAAAGAACTAACAAGATTGTTCTGGTGAACAAACCCCGTAAACTGCTTGTGTATGCAGGCCTCAAGCACTTTAGACAGGAATAGGAGAATGGAAATAGGTCGGAAGTGGCTAAGTAGGGATGGATTTGAAATCTTAGGGAGTGGGCGGACATAGGCCATACGCCACAGGGATGGGAATTGTCCGGAATCAAGAGAAAAGTTGATGATGTGAGTAATCGGAGGGAGAAGGATATCAAGGATCCAAACGACCATACTACGACTGATGCCGTCATAGCCCACAGCCTTGGATTTTATGGAAAGGATAATCTTTTTAATCTCGTCCAAGGTGACCGGAGAGAAGTGAAATGGTTCTATGATGGGACTAGCTAGGCCAGTAATGAAATCGACCGTCTGGGACAACATTTGGGAATCCAAATGACAAGTGGTTGTGAAGTGACGGTTGATATCATCAAGGCCAAACGTATTAGGAAAATCCACATGACGTGGTCTACCGATACCAAGAGTGCCAAGGAACTTCCAGATATCAGCAGGTGAAGAAGAAGATATGTTCTCTAGAATATGGCGGCGTTTAGCGTTGCGTATCATCTGATTACACCGATTTCTAGCAGTTTTGAAAAAGTTGCGATTTTCTTCACTGCGATCCTTTTTAAATTTGCGAAAGGCCCGATCCCTGCGCCTCATCGCCATCCGAACCCCTGTTGTCATCCAAGGAGCAGGAGGACGCCGAAGTTTAACCTTCTTAACAGGAGCGTGTTTGTCGTAGAGAGCAAGGACCGTCCGATCAAAAATACGCAGCTTCTCGTTCACAGCTGTCGCCGCTGCCAGGTGTTCCCAACTGAGGTCTGACGCATCCTGACGAAGCTTCTCAATGTCCATGCGCGCAAAACTCCGCATGTGCAGAACTTTTGGGACAGGTTTAGGCGGTTTTAGGACATACGAGACGAAAATGAGGTCATGATGGGAAAAACCAGGAGCAGGATACTGACCATGAGAGGAAACAAAGGAGGGAGTGGATGTAAGGATTAGGTCGAGCCAAGTGTCATCGCCTGAGATATTAAAATGGGTAGGTTGCAGTGAAAGTATATGGAGACTAACGGACTCGATGATGCTAAGGAGCTTACGGGAACGAGGGGTGTGGTGAGCAAGGTCGGTGTTGAAATCGCCCATGATGACGCAATGTGCAAACTCTGACCCTGGTGTACAATACACAACACCAAGTAGGGTCTTGACGCCTTTGATGTAGACCTCTAAAAAGAGGTACTCAGTGGAAGCATGATAGATTGAGGGAGATGAGGCAATGATTTTGAAAGGGAAATCGCTACGAAGATAGATAGCAACACCACCTCCTCCCTTACCAATTCTATCGTTGCGGATAAGAATGAAACCTGGGAGAGAGTAGGCGGTGGAGAGAAGATGAGGTTTGAGCCAACTCTCGGAAACCAGAACGGCATGAACATTAGCGTCGGAAAAGGTGTCCAAAAGATCACTGTCACTACAGTGATCTTTTGGACACTTTGCGCATTTATATGGCAGATATTGAATAAGTGACCTTTCTGTTGACTGAAACTTCGACGCACAAAGTCACCAATGGTGTCAGTCAAGGAACTAAAACTTGCATTAGCGGATGAGCTAGAGGATTGCCTGAGCCCAACTTATGGTAACCAGATGTTGGCAAGTGTATGTTAGCTGTGATTAGAAATCGGATATTTTATTCGTATCTTTAGAATTTGTTGAATTATTGCAATCGACCTGTCCGCCGTAACTTGTCCTTACTTTATTCCCATTAAATAGATAATAATTTATGTGTTTCCAAGTGGCCATGTGCTGGTTTTAAAATATAATAATGTAATAGTGCAAGATTTACTTACAAATTAAACTTGTGTTATTAAGCAGAAACGATGCGCAGCATGTTTGAGAGGACGTCGTATACTTCCCGTCAGTTGCCAACCAATCACAGCTCTCGTGATGTCCCATCTTCGACCAATCCGCGCCAAATTCAAGCGCCGGTAGTCACGTGGTCCCAGGTGGCGTGTTCGCTAATGGCGGAGCTTTACCTCCGTTAGGACTATATGTGTTCTTTGTTTACCTCATAGAAGTCTCTCATCAGGAGACCTTGAATGGATGCTGTGCATCGTCTCTGCTTAATTATATAATATAAATAAGCAATTAGAACTCAGAAGGATCTTACGCAGACCGTCACGAAGGTTCTTCAGAAGGATCTTACACAGACCGTCACGAAGGTTCTTTAGAAGGATCTTACGCAGACCGTCACGAAGGTTCTTATTAGCAATTTCGCTCAGGAGACGCTCTCGGCGATTTACAATGAATTCACCTCTTTTTCCGCAAACTAGCTGCATCATTTATTCACAAATTTCATGGAATTTTGATGAGGGTAGAAATGATTCCAAAATGTTATTCAAAATTTCAGAGGCAGAAAGTGTAGCATCAGAAAAAGCTATCCAATCAATGAAATTATGTAAGCTTTGATTGAGTAACTCTTAGTAATGAAATGCTGCTTAAACATAGGGCTGCTATCAATCTCTCGGAATTCTGCACATAATCGTTACTCATAACAAACTGTCGAAGGTCATCGTTATTTTCTAGCTCGACAAAGCCAGGAGCAGCGTTACGAATCTTCAACCTGTACCCCAAGTGTAAGTTTGCAAGAGAGTAAACGTAACTATTTCGTTTGCGTTAATATTTGACCGATAGATCATAATGCTAAGACTATAAGGGTGAGAATAAAAATCTTAACGCAAACGCGCTAGTTCCGTTTACTCTCTTGGAAACTTACACTTGGGGTACCGTCCGCGTACCGCACATCCTTCCACGACGAATCACCGAACTTTTGTAACGCTCTAAGTCGCTTCACCCGATTTGGATTCGAGCGAGGCACCTTGGGGTTTTTAAGCGACGTGCTAACGACCCTTAAATTTAAACGCGGAACTCCATTCGATATTTTTGGTCGGTTCAAATTAAAGCCTAAAGTAGTTAAAATTGACATAGTTAATGTGGTAAAGTTTCTATGGGTACAATGACAAATATTTAAATTGGAAAAGGGAATTGCTAGCCATCCTAACTATTATTATAAATACGAAAGGAAGTTTGTTTGTCTGTTACCTTTTCACGCCTAAACCACTGAACCGATCATCCTGTTTAATTTTGCATTTACGTTGTCAGTTGTACAAAAACGGACATAGGTTACCTTTAATCCCGAAAAAAAGTACTGTTCCCGAGGAATACAACAATAACGTTCTTATGATAATAGATGGCGCCACGTGTCTTTCGAATCATGATTGAAAAAAATTCAATTTCAAAAAGAAGAGTACAACCCGAAATGAAATTCAAATTCTAAATTAATGCGAGCGAAGCCGCAGGTAAAAGCTAGTTGATTCGTATATTTCCTCATCTTGTTATACCATACGCAGTCTTGGGGATGAAATAGACATAAAACACCTTGAAATGGTATACTATGCTTTAATAGAATCAAGCTTGAGATTGTTGTTGATTATTTGTTGAGTTGTTGTTGTTGTTGATTGTTCAGTTTTGGGGGACTAGTTTGAAATATAACTGCCAGAGAGACTTTGTACTTCAAAAGAGAGCCATACGAACCATTGGTCCGGATATCACTAATAGAGAGCAGTCGTCCACATTATATAAATTTAAAAATTCTTACTGTGCCCAGCCTCTATGTTTTACTATTGTTGGTGAATTAAAAAAAAAATGCATTTAACCTATGAAACAGATGAGGAGAGACAGTTGAGGGAAAGTACGCGCAGGAAAGATTTTAAAAGCAAAATAATACACCAACTTAAGATTGTTCAACATAGTCCTCAATATCAAGCAGTGCGGATTTTAAACAGGTTGCCATTGGACTTAAAAACTATAATTTACAAGAGCTCATTTAAGTCAAGATTCAAAGCGTTCCTATTGGAGAAATGTCTGTATTCAATAGACGATGACTTAGCCACGTTTAAAAAAAATTATATAAGTTAATGTGAGACTGGGTTAAATTTGTATTATGTAGTACCTTGAATTGTTATTGAATTTTTAATTATATTGAATGTTTAATTTTCTATTATTTATTATATTACGAATGTGTTAGTTTTATAATTTTAATGAACGTGATTTTATTTATTAATTTATGATTTCAAACACAATGTGAATTGTTCCTCTTTTTTTTATTGTTCCTGAGTAAATAGAATTGAATTGAATTCTGAGTCGAACCGGATGCACCCACACATTAAAAAGTTCGTGAGCACAGCCACTTGATTAACAAGATTTAAAATGTCTGATGACTCATCTGCATTTCCGCCGTTTTACCTGTTTCCTATGAATCGGATTGTGAAGAGCTCGAATCGCTTCGTGATAGCCGTTAACGTGCGATGTAAACAATAGCTCGTTGTCTGCCTGCACTTCTTGATCCGAATCACAATTTTTCACAATTGCACTATTTATTTGATTTTCACTTATTGATTTTGTATCACTTTTAACTATAAAAACATTCAAAATATTAAAAAGTAGCTGTAAGCTCTAAATTAGATGTTACTTAAAGTCCTTTTCACCAGTTAAGGCCAAGACTTTTAATTGATGTTCGAGTGTATATTTCTGCTTTATAAATATTGCACAAACTTATTGTACTTACAATAAGTTTGTGCAATGTAGGGGCTGCCTTAAACATAAGTGGCAAAATGTGAGTGTACTTAATACAGATACACCTCTGCCTAACCCTTCAAGGATTACAGGCGTAATGTTATGTTATGTATGTTATCCAGACTAAATATGACCGCATCCTGTGTGTAGTCTTATCATTAACGCTACGCTTACCCACGCACGGTCTATTAAACTCTATGGTACCTACCCTCATGAATCATAATTGTTAAATTGATAACTGACAATTAATGCGTGCACTGACTGGACAGGTCCACTCAAATCTGTGTGGTTCTTTCGTCAAAAAACCATGTCAGACACCAATCTACATGGTCCTCAAAAGATCTGACCAAGATTATATCCGTATTTTATATACACATTGACATTGATGAATTTTATATTGGTATACAATGACATGAATATTTACTTTGTTATATAATATTGTTTTAATTAAGTATTGTAAATGTGAAGTCTATGTGGGTTATTGTTTATTTTTTTTTCTCGGTTAGTTTTTATCATAGTCTGGCAATTTGAGTAATTTATGCGGCCTACCCAAATTTCCTTTCTTTGGTATTGTTCGTTGAATCGTTGAGCTCCTTAACCCTTTCGCGGACAGTGAACGCCTGATGACGTCATAACAATAAAACTTCTATTGTGTCTCCTTCACCGCCCGTGAAAGCGTTAAGTTCTTAGTTGAGCTGCATGACTACTGATGCGTGCACTGACTGGACAGGTCCCCTCAATCTGTGTGGTTCTTTCATCAAAAGATCATTTCAGGCACCAATTTACATGGTCTTCACATGATCTGACCAAGATTATGTCTGGACTTTAAAAGAGACTGTGACCTCTGAGTTTGTTTCGGCCTTTCTTCTCAGAGTAGTCGGATACTCATCTAGTTTTTTTTTTTAATATGATTGACGTGTAAAAGTGTTTGTACAAACCTACTTACAGAAATAAATCATTTATTTTAGAAAATGGTTGGTTTTCGACGGTCCTGTGGACGCGATTTGGATAGAGAACTTGAACACTGTGCTTGACGATAACAAGAAGCTGTGTCTGATGAGCGGCGAGATCATACAGTTAGCACCAACTACCAACCTAATCTTTGAACCGATGGACTTAGAGGCTGCCTCACCGGCTACGGTGAGAAACTTTCAGTGACTAGGCTAGTTTGTTATGGTAAATTGGAGCATGCTTGTGTTTTTAAGCATCTACACTCACGGCCCGAGGAACCTGATACTCATATTGATAATTCACTCAAAAGAACTGTCAGGTTCTAGCTGCCACTTTGTGATAAAATATTGTCCAGTGGCTTGAGTGTTTGTTATGTGTTAAGTTATTGTAATAATGTGACTTAAAAAAATAATAACATGGTATTTACCAGGTCTCTCGGTGCGGCATGATCTACTTGGAGCCCAAGGGTCTCGGTTGGAAGGCTCTGTTGGAGTCATGGCTCAACGTCCTGCCCCCCTCCCTTCACACGGTCAACCGCAACCTTATACGCAATCTCTTTAACCGGTTTATGTCGCCGCTGCTTTGGCTCGTCGAAAATTCCGGATTGGTTAAGGTGAGGAAAAAGTCATCTTACAAATCGCAAGAAGTTTGGTTGCCCTTCTAGTCGTGTTCCTACTCCCAGCAGCCCCCAAGCCATAACGTTCCAGGGATTAGTTCTATATTGTTCCATCGGTACTCACCTGAAATTTTATTTGCACCGCGTCATTTCTTGGAGTATAGCTTCTGATATCAACTTCCAACCAGCGGACTATTTCTTCGTTATTCGACTGATAGTCCTAAGATTGTGTGCTTCTCGTTTTACTATCAACCTATTTCCTATTACGCATAATTTCTGAAAACATATACCAAAACAATACCTCCAGCCGGCGGACTCTTTTTTCTAGAACGCTTAGGGTCATGCAATAAAGATATTATTTTTTAGAACCTATTCGGTTTAACACAATTATATTGTACATCTATCATAATTTTGTCTACTTTTACCAGAAAATTTAATTTTTATTATTGTTGATAACAATAAGAAAACTTAGTAAAGTCAAAAAAATCAATTTAATTTTTTTCCCCCACATTACGTTAGTTTGACGTGTTGTACGTGAATAGGTTGCATTTCCATGCAGCAGTGGTTATCCTGAAAAGATAAATCATGTGTTCGACATTCTGTGTTTTATGTGTACAAAATGTAACTAAACTGGTGAGTATCAATGGAACAAATATAGGTCTAATCCCTGGAACCATCCGCGCTCTGGTATGGCTTGGGGGGCCGCTGGGCGTAGGGACAGTTTCTAATTGTCTCGTAGCGGTTCGTAGGCGCACGCAGTCCATATTACTACATTATCTATATTGTTCTTTACATACCTCCAAATCGTAATGAGAATGAATATTATGTTATTGCTTAGGCTATTAGAACAATTGTGTGTTAAATAAAGACGTTGTTATATTAGGTGATTTCAATTTATACTCTTGTAATGTAAACATAAATAATTATTACGAATATTTTATATATTTTTGTGAACTTGCTCAGAAAAATAAGGTAACAAATTCTAATAATAGGCAGTTGGATTTAGTGCTATGTTCGTTGAGTACGGGTGAGAGTCTGTGTGTCAGTGAGGCAGATGACGCGATAGTGCCAATAGACGCGTACCACCCACCGCTAGACATTACTGTACCGCAGATAAGCAATCGCTCAGCTGTTAGTGGTTGCACTTTTAAAGATATACCTGTAATTATGCAAGAGTGAGATTTCTGGCCACGGTGGAATTTTTATAAAGCGGATTACAGTAGGTTGCATAATATGATAATTAATCATGACTGGTCGCCTATGTATAACATGAGCGAGTTAGAGGAGTGTTTGAATTATTTTTATGATACAATGTATGGATGATTGCGTTCCCAGGAAAATGCGACGTCGCCGTGTAAATTCTAGGTACCATTACCCTGAGTAGTACACGGCAGAGATTATTCGCGACATAAAATTAAAGGCACTGCTTCATAAGCAGTACAAAATTAGTGGATTAACGAGTGATTACGAAATGTTTTCTCAGAGTAGAGCTAGAGTTAAAATAATGATAGAATTGGCACACGACAAACACCTTGATAGTGTGCAATACAATCTCACAAAGGATCCTAAATCCTTCTGGAGTTATGTGAGAAGCAAAAAGGGTATAATGAACCGTAAAAAAAATCACAAAAAATGGTCAAATGTTATCGGATACCGAATGTGTTCACGGGTTTGCTAATTTTTTTCAAGTCCGTATACAGTCCCATGAAAGCAAAACTAGATGTGCAAGCCGCCGTGGCCAAGAGTAACACAAGAAGTTCCCGAGAACATATAGGGAGTATTGATAGGAGCCAGGTAAGGGAGGCGCTAACTAAACTTAAACCTAAGCGGTCGGCGGGACCAGATGGCATCCCACCATTTATTATTAGAGACTGCAGGGATTTAACACAACCGCTATTATACGTATATGAACAGATATTGTACGTATATGTTTTGAACAGTCATACTTTCCAGAACGTTGGAAAATTACACGAGTAATACCAGTACCTAAGAGCGAAGCAGGGAGTGAAGTTAGTGGGTACAGACCGGTGGCGGTACTGTCGGTACCAGCGAAGGTATTTGAGTCAGTAATCCATCATTGTGTCTTAAATCAGGTTTCAGTCACGTTGTCCGACTCACAGCATGGGTTTCGGCCAGCTCGTAGCACGACTACAAACCTGCTAAATTTTATGGCATATGTGGTTCCTAGCGTTGATTTAGGAGTGCAGGTCGATTCTGCATACTTTGATTTTAAAAAGCTTTTGATTTGGTCGATAATGACATTTTATTTATTTTTATAGCTTGCGGCAGTCGGATGCACTCCTAAATTGCTGAAATTCTTTGCTGAGCATATGAGTAACAGAAAGCAGTATGTCGAATATGCTGGGTACAAATCTGAGCCCTATTTTACGAGGTCAGGCGTAAGCCAGGGCAGTAATTTATTACCACTTCAATTTATAATAATGGTAAATGACTTGCCCGAGGTCGTCAGGAATGCCAAGTGCCTGTTGTTTGCTGACGATCTAAAATTACTACTAGCTATGAAAGAACAAAAGGACTTTGAGCGTTTACAGGAAGACATGGACAGGGTTGTTGAATGGGAAAAGAAGAATAAGTTGTTGTTTAATACGCCAAAGTGTTCGGTAATAACTTTTAGTAGGATGAAAATGCCCAAGAAATACGACTATGAAGTGGACAACACGTTATTGAAAAAAACGGAAACGGTGCGTGATTTAGGAGTACGCCTTGACTCTGACCTGGCATTTCGTAATCACATAGTAAATGTTTGTAAAAAAGCCTATAGGAGCCTAGTTTTCGTCCTAAGAAGAGCAGAGGGTTTTACAAACATCGCTGCGCTACTTCTTTGTACATTGCATTAGTAAGAAGTGAGCTCGAATGTAATGCAATCATATGGGCTCCACATGAAGCTAAATACAGTCTCATGCTGGAGCGTATACAAAATAAATTTACGAGGTTTCTGTACCTAAGGTGGTATGGTATATATCCATTTTATCCGTTGATGTATCCAACTTTGTTTGTTATAGGCATGGGGGGATACAATAAATTGGAAAAAAGGAGGAACATAGTTCTTGCTACCTATATTTTTAAATTATTGCGTGGCAAGACTTCAAACCCAGGTATATTGAAAGAAATAAACCTGTGTGTGCCCGACAATTATGTATTGCGAAGGCGACGGCCACGTCTATATGTGGTGCCCAGTAGTAGGACCAATCTACTGAGTAAAGCCCCTATAACGCGTACCTTGCGTGTACTTAAGGACGTAGCAGACAGAATATTTATTTTTACTTGTTCTCTGAGTGAGTTCACAAAAACCACAATGTATATAATATGTTATAGTGAATAAAAAAATTGTAATTATGGCCACACTATTGAATTAGGAAATCCCTGTAATGATAGTGATGATGAGTTAATAAATAAATAAATTATTTACTATTCTGAGACTTTTTGCAGCAAATGTACGTAACGTCCCGAACAAACATCGTTCAGTCGTGCATGCGTCTCTTTGACTGCTTCATGGATGATTTCTACGACGAGAAGTATCTGGAACAGATATCAGATCTTGATATCAGAGCTCAGCTTGAGGTAATATCGTTCTCATTTTTAGATACTTGAACTTTATTTGTTATTGCTAAATAAAGGTTATTTTGGCTTTATACTGCATAATGTGCGTTATTTTATAAGAACAGGGTTTGAGTAACACAGCTGCACATCAAGCTATAAATTTCCAGTACCAGCTGACCTTCTCACTGTACAAAAACCTTATACAATGCGAGATAAGCTTATACTGGAAATGTAAAGCGTGATGTGTACTAAGAAATCAGTTTGAGCCCTGCACAAGATTTCAAGAATGCGTTTAGGGTGCTGATCGGACTGCCGCGTTATTAGCACACTTCCAAAGTTTCGATACAATTAAGCCAAAAAGAGCCAGTATGGTTGCTTTAGAACAAAAACGAAAACAGTTCAGTTCGGTTCAGTGCTCTGCTACTAGGCAGAATTATTTGCCAGTACCTAAAGGTATTTTGTACTTACATGGTTTATGATCTACTAACAGAACGGTCTAAAAATTGAAATATATTAAATAAACCCTTTATCACGGGAATCAAATTAAGCATCCAAGCAACAAAGTCTGGATGATATCTTTTTTGATTGATTTCAACATAACTTAAGGTACTACATGACAATCTGATTAACTAATAATAAGGTATGTTATAGGGCGTTTTCTTCTTCTCATGTATTTGGTCTATTGGAGCAACATTGGATGCTGATGGTCGTCCTAAGTTTGACATGCTTTTCCGAGGCCTGCTCGAAAAAGAGTTTCCTGAGAAGGTAAAAATTCCTTTTATGCTTCTATACATACCTATATACTTAATGGCAAACAGACAAGGGGTAATTTATCTTAATTTTTTTTTTCTAGGTTCGGACTTTGCTAGATATGCCCAAAGAGGTTAACAAACCAGACAAGCAATACATTTTTACAATTCCCAGGGAGGGTTTGGTTTATGACTATAGATTTATTAAGGAAGTAAGTATTTTGTGACCATACTTTCTGATACTCTGTAAAGATTTCATGAGGTTGCACTGTTGTTATTAACACTGTTGTATTGTTGATTTTAACATTGCCAATGTGCCATGCCTTGTAATTACCAGTACTCATGAGACATTCCAGATCTGCCTCCGGGATGGCAACGCAATCTCTTGCAGTAGCAGTATCCAATAACATAGTACCTGCAATTTTAAAAATAACGTCTGAATCCTATCATGTTTTTCGTTGTAACGAGCAGTACACGGTTAATTCCCAATATTTAAGGGTAAAGGTAAATGGAAGCCATGGGCCGACGATGTGATGAGCGCGCCGCCCATAAGCCGTGACACGCCTCCCAACCAGATCCTGGTGACGACACTGGACAGCGTGCGCTACCTGGCGCTGTTCAAGCTTATGGTCACGCATCACAAGCTCGTCATGATGGTCGGCCCAACTGGCACCGGCAAGTCCGCCTATATTATAGTAAGTACATATTTTAAGTAGTAGCATACATATTTTTACATGTGGTAACGTACGTTTCAAATGGCATATTCTAAGACTGAACAATATTAGTGCCACATCTCTGTGGCACCCGGTCTAGTTGTGGAATAATTGCGCGAAATTTATTTATTGTATTTCGGTTTCGGGTATATGCCAAAATTATAAATATTCGCAGGATTTTCTAGTGAAGCAAGTCGATACCAAAGTATATAAGGCTCTGATAATGGCCTTCTCGGCGCAAACCAATTGTAATCAAACTCAAGATATTATCATGGGAAAGCTAGACAAAAGGAGAAAAGGTAAGGATATTCAAATGAAATCAAATATATTTATTTCGGATTCAAAAATGATACCCATAGGTGTTACTAACACTAAACTTAACCTAGTGTTAGTACAGTTTGTTCAAGAAATTTAATTTAAGTATGGGTCGGGCTGAGCACCCATCGCATGAGCACTCATCCACTGCTTCAACAGTGGAGAACCCCACCTGTTATATTAATTTGAAATATTTTCAAAGAGATTGCGTACACAGTTATCCTTTTCTAGGAACCTACACCCGATTCACCTATGTTGAAGCACTGTGGGTTATTTTTGTAATTTATTCCACTCTGGTAGAGTGGAATAAAATTCATTTTTTTGTGGTTAATCAATCAAAATATAACACTTATCAGGGGTGTTCGGCCCACCGATTGGTTGCTACTCGGTGGTGTTCGTGGACGACGTGTCCATGCCTCAGGCGGAAACCTACGGGGCCCAGCCACCTATCGAAGTGCTGCGACAGGGCATCGACCTGGGCCTTTGGTATGACCGGAAGACCAACGTCGCCATGCACCTCATTGATGTCCAGGTAAAAATGATTTTTTAAACAACCATTATACGAAAACTGAAGATTGAAATACAATGATTGCACATCAAAAGTTCCGTTTTTTATTTGAACGTTGACACAATAACAGAACAACTACAACGCCATCTCTATTATACGGACAAAACTACATAGTGCTTAGCGTTGTCAGACTAATTAGTGTTTGACATTGCGAATATCGCAAATAAACTTAGTATAGTGACATCTATTGAGCAATAATAAAAAACATAAACACTTGACACTTCATAATAAGAAGCACAATTTCACCGTTTTAGTACAAGATCAGCTGGTCTAGTTGGTTAAGCGCCTACATTAGAGTGTTAAAGAGACCGAGTTCGAATCCAACCAAAATCTTTCATATCGTTTTTGGCTCTTTCACAGTATATTTAGATAAAAGGATAAAGGATGAATTTCTTAGAAAATATCACGTTTCGACGTACTCGCACTCGATCGGAGCGCTCGGAAATAAGCGACAGTGACAACAACAAAAATATTACTCCCCAAACACTGGACGGTACATCTAATAGTATGCCCGAAATATCAGATGATGAATATAACCAGCAGATTGAGTTATTGAAGAAAAAAGTTGAAGAATTAACTTCACAACTAAATAGCGCTCATAGAGAGATTGAACTGCTTTCATTAGAAAATAATAATTTGAAGAAAAATAATGAAGATTTAACAAAGAAAAACATAATTTTTAGAAAAATTGCTAGCAGCCCAAGTAAACCCTTAACACCAAACAAGAATACCGAGAAGAATGGCCCAACTAAAAAGAAAAAGACCCAAACAAAACAAAATAATAGGAGTTCCATTGAAAACAATAAAGAGAACGAAACCAAGAGTCAAAAAAGAACAACTTTAACACTAACTACAGAAGATGCTCCCCGCACCACGATTAATGATACCTCATTACAAGACTCACCATCGTCTTCAAACCATAAGCTGTGTCTCATCAGTAGTGAAATCACAAACAGGCTTTATACTTTAATGGAAAGTAGGGTTATATCTAATTATGAAATATGCCACTATCGTATACCTAAATGTGGAATAGAGTGTATTCTTAATAATATTGAGGGCAAAGTCAATAATTTTAATAAGTCCGAAGAAAGAAGAAAACGCATAACTATAGAGAAATGGTCGGGTTTATTATTTAACAAAGAAAAACATAATTTTTAGAAAAATTGCTAGCAGCCCAAGTAAACCCTTAACACCAAACAAGAATACCGAGAAGAATGGCCCAACTAAAAAGAAAAAGACCCAAACAAAACAAAATAATAGGAGTTCCATTGAAAACAATAAAGAGAACGAAACCAAGAGTCAAAAAAGAACAACTTTAACACTAACTACAGAAGATGCTCCCCGCACCACGATTAATGATACCTCATTACAAGACTCACCATCGTCTTCAAACCATAAGCTGTGTCTCATCAGTAGTGAAATCACAAACAGGCTTTATACTTTAATGGAAAGTAGGGTTATATCTAATTATGAAATATGCCACTATCGTATACCTAAATGTGGAATAAAGTGTATTCTTAATAATATTGAGGGCAAAGTCCGAAGAAAGAAGAAAACGCATAACTATAGAGAAATGGTCGGGTTTATTAATAAAAAATTAACGCCATTACATCACACTAATTTCGTAATCTGTCCACCAACATTCAAATATATGAATAATTCTAACGTGATGTTCAATAGCAGAGTAGAAGCTTTCAATAACTTACTCTATATGGACACTGAAATCTATAAATATGCGTTTACTTTGGACTCGAACCTTAACCTGCCATATACAAGCGATACCTACAATAAACGTTTTGGAACGTTAAATAACAAAGGTCAAATAATCGTTATTACTGACTTGCAGAACCTTATTCAAGATTTAAGCGTACTAAATGCTGTCCACTTAGAGGTTGATAGTTTCCGATTAAATGAAAAAGAAATTCTCACTGAAAATGATTCAAGATTAAACTCACAGTTTTTTCTGTAATTGGATTAATATTCTGCACCAAAACATAGCGGGACTTTTAAATAAACTAGATATGCTTGTAGTCAAACTAAGTGAACTGAATAACAATGACAGAACTGTAGATGCTATATGCATAACGGAACATTTTATACAAATAGGATATGAAGATTTGCTGCAAGTTCCGAATTACTGTTTAGCTGCATGTTTTTCGAGGAATGTTAAAAGAGGGGGGGCGCTTGTATACTTGTGAGAGAAGGAGTTCAGTACAAAGAAATACCGGAGATAGCCAGACAATCAATTTCAAATGTTTTCGAATGCTGTGCAATAGAATTGATATCTTACAATGTTGTCATATTATGCGTGTATAGAATACCTAAAAGTAATTATTCAACATTCTACGGAAAGTTAGAGTGCATACTGAAACGAATTAGTTTACAATCAAATAAAAATATTGTTATGTGTGGAGATTTCAATATAGACGTACTCAAGAGAAACAAAATAACAATGGAATTCGAATGTTTCCTCCAACAATTCAACTTAAGACTAGCCCTTTATGAACCTACTAGATTTGGCAGAGCAATACATGCATTGATAATTTTGCACACAACTATCGCGCGGCATGTAAAGCAGAAGTAATCGACCTAATTCTCTCAGATCACACCTCTCAGATACTTAAGGTACCTGTCAAAAAAACTTGTAAACTTAAATTCTGGAGAACAATAAAACAAGATATATGCGAAGAAAACCTAATTAAATTCAAATCACATCTAAAAAGTCTATCTTTCATGAATGTTTATGATGCCAAGGATGCAAATGAATCGTTTCAGAGTTTCATAAATAACTTTTTACTATTATATAAATTATGCTTCCCAAATAAATACGTTACTATAAAAACTAGCAAATCTACCAAGTGGATTTCCAATGGTATAAAAATATGCAGCAAAAAACAAAGACGATTACTTTGGGAATATAGAATGCAGCGGAATCCAAAAAATAAACTTGCTTTTAAAAAATACTCTGCAATATACCGGAAAATAATAAGATTAACTCAAAGAGCCCAAAATAATCATTTTATTAAATCCTCTAAAAACAAATCCAAAGCTGCTTGGAAAGTAATCAACAAAACTAAATACAATTTTCCTCATGACTCAGTATTATTATTAAAAACAGAAAACCGAACTATTACTCATCCAAATGAAATTGCAACAACATTTAATAACTATTTTATAGAATTAATTGAAAATGATCATATAAAAGACGATTGTGATAATACAACTAATAACAATTTTAATAATTTGACATCTCAATCTTTATTCATGTTTCCAGTGACACCGTTAGATATAATTAAAATAATTAATGAATTAAAAAATACAAATACTGTTGGCTACGATGGCGTATCTACAAAAGTAATAAAATATGTTAAAGATTCAATATCACAGCCTCTAGCTCATATTATTAACAATTGCATAACCGATGGCATATTTCCTACACACCTCAAAAAGGTTATTATTAAGCCAATTTTCAAAAAAAATGATAAATCCGATATTAAAAACTACAGGCCAGTCGCAAAAATTCCAGTATTCTCAAAAATCATAGAAAAAGTAATATATAATGCTCTTGCAACTACTTTGAAAAAAACAAGCTATTATGCCACGAACACAAAGGATTCCGGAAAAACTCTACAATAAATATGGCACTTTATGACCTATTATCAAGCATAATGACGTCTGTAGACAAAAGGAACCCAGTATGCGCCATATACACTGACATGTCGAAAGCATTTGATTATGTAGATCACAACCTGCTACTAAAGAAGCTATATGGATATGGAGTAAGAGGCAACATCCTTAACCTTCTAGAATCTTACTTAAGTGACAGGTATCAATGTACTGAAATCTGTAGAATATCCCCTAAAACTAAATTAGAGACTTCCTATACATCCGCATTCAAAAAGGTTAAATACGGCGTGCCACAAGGCAGCGTACTGGGTCCGTTACTATTTTTAATATACATAAATGACCTTCCAAGAGCAGTAAAACAAAAAATGGTCCTCTTTGCTGATGATTGCACAGTAGTTATTGAGTGTACAGACCCTAACGACCACGAAAATAATATCAATGTTACTCTAAGCGAGATCGTTAAATGGATTGAAAACAACAACTTAAAAATAAATTTAAACAAGACTCACGTAATGCATTTTCACCAACGACGCGTAAATCCTACCATTTCTGTAGCCTACGACGATAAAATAATAGAAGAGGTTATGAATAGTAAGTTCTTGGGCATAACTATTGACAACAAGCTAACTTGGAAAGTTCATGTAGAATTGTTATGTAAGCGCATAAGTAAATCTGCCTATGCACTATTTCAGCTTTCAAAAAAAGTAAACGTTGAAACACTAGTCACAGCATATCACGGAGTAGTTGGTTCAGTCCTTCGCTACGGGGTTATTTTCTGGGGTCAATCGACTAACAGTGAGACGGTATTTAGAATGCAAAAGCGTTGCATAAGATCAATGTGCGGTCTTCAAGTAACAGACAGCTGTGTTCCTTATTTTAAATCCTTGAAAATATTAACTCTACCGTCATTATATATTTTAGAAACTGCGTTGTTTGTAAAAATGAATCCGAATCTGTTCCCTAAATTCTCAGCAGTAAAGAAAAACCCAATAAGATCTCAACATGCAAATCAATTATGTAATTTAAAATGTAAAACCGCTCTTATGTCCAGAAGTTTTTTTGGATTGGCTCCTAAGATCTATAATAAATTACCTAACGGCATAAAAGACATGCCAATAGTTAAATTTAAAACAGCTCTACAGAAATTTTTAACCGAAAAATGTTATTACAGAGTAGACGAATTTTTAAACGAGAAATAATTATAAAACTAAAAACCTTACTGTAATAGTTCCTAATTATATTTTAAATTTATTGTACTAATATTATCTAAGCATGTGAATCTAGTTATTAAGTTCTCAACAAAAAACATTTGTATGCCAATGAAGCAAAACATAGAGCTACTATTTTTATTTTTTATTTTAATACCATCTATGTTAAACCTATGTTTACAAATGAATAAATGATTATGATTATGATTATGATTGTGTGTCAGTCTTTTACTGACTAAAACCCACCCGTGTTCCTTCCGTTGCCTGTGTGCCAGAGCCACGATATCCCTTTCGGACAAACTCGCAACCCTGGCAGTCATTGGTCCTACCGGACCCCGTCAGTTGGTGCTGACGTCTCTTTGAGGCGCGCGTGGAACACAACGCGCCGTCGACCCGGGCCTGGTTCTTGTCGGATGGCGAGCTACCCATCGCTCACCGCCCGCAGGCCCGCGCCGACGGTGGCCGGAAATCGGCTTGCAACTCCCGACGCCCGGGGCGTCTCGTGCGGCGACTAAGGGCGCGAGGGCGCGAACCTTGCCTCACCCTCACGCGTTCCGCCTCCTCCTTCGCGCGCATTACTGCTTCGCAGAAGGAGGTGACGGCCTCCCATGCACTCTCGCTCCGAACCATGGCCTGAACCAGGGCCGGACGCGAGAGATCGCCGCCGCCGATCGCCTCCGTGAGGACACGGCGGTGCTCCGCCCTAGCCGGGTAGACCTCCACCGTGTCCTCCAGGCGATCCACACAGTGGTGGCACACGGGCGATTCCTCCCGCTTTATCCTGAACAGGAACCTCCCGAAACAACCGTGTCCGGTGAGGACCTGCGTCAGGTGGAAGGTGAGGACGCCGTGGCGCCTCTCTAGCCACTCCGGGGACTTATCGCTATAATTGTGGCGTGCTCAAAGGTCTATTTGCCTAGGTGAAAGTTACCACACTTGTGAACTTCCAATTTGCTGGGAATTTTTGTCGAAAGTGATAAGTATACCAGATTGTTATACAAGGGTCGAAAGGAATCTAATCCCATACGAGGTATTTAGCCGCTCGAACGAAGCGAGGGCGTCTATAGTACGAGTAGGGATTGGTGACACCCGTTTTAAAACTCGACTTTTCATTTCGAATATAAGGAAAGTAAAAAATGTTGGTTTTTCTAAAATATTTTATTTTCTTGTTTGCTCGCCAGTCCATAAAATCATTGTATTAAGGGTATTTAAAAATCTTTCCTTTGAAATTTCTGGCAAAAACATTTCAGAATCGCTTGAACTAGTAACCGAGATTTCGAATTTCGGTGCAGGTTACAGAGTTAGCAGGTATCTCGCCAAATTATATAGTCTTTTTTAAATTTTAAACATGGAACACACCGCGTCAACGCCGCGGGCCGTTCCTCTTAATAGTTATTTTTTTTAAATCACACTGCTTCTCTCACTCTGACAAGACCGCAGCTTTTTATTTTATTTTAATCGATATTTTTTGTAATAAAATTTTTCGTAGCCGGATATCTAACCAAATATAGTTCTATTTTTTTTATTCATTCCCGCCCTAGATAGGGAAGCAGTTACTATGAGTCTTTCTTGCCCAAGGGTGGGGAGCAGCGTCTTCCACCCGCTACTCGGATCAAACTAACACTACTTTCAGAGTATGAGAAATGAAAAAGTAATTTCGAGGTCGACTAAACCTACTATTTGAAATAATTTTGTAATAAGGGCTGAACTGGCTTGCCATTTCTTACAACGAAGAGAGCTTCCTCAAGCCATTAGATAATTTTAATGAATACTTATGAACATTATATTTGTCCGACACACCCTCTGTACTTACATTTGGACTAGGTACGCTTACAATTACCAAAAAAAGGTGCTGTCAAAATCAATTTCAATTAATGATTTCTTTAAAAAAATATGACTTATTTCAGTTCATGTGTGCGATGGGCAAGCCAACTCCGGGCGCTAAAATCATAACGCCGAGGTTCTCACGACACTTCTCTTTCTTCTGCATCGACGAGTTCGATGATGAGACTCTTCAGGTCATCTTCAGCAGGATTATGTTGTGGCATCTTGATACCAGGTTTGTATAAATGGCACTCTTGATCTTAAGCACTACGTAGTTTATAGAGCTCTTTGTGAAAGAGCTCGTCTAGGGAAGTACTACCAACACTTTTTCTGAACCAAGCATCGTTCCTTGGTTCCATCGGGTGCTCATCGGGTGTACTCAATTACAAGCACATGAGATTATCATCAGTTTTGCCACTGCAAAGGCAACGCTCATGTGATGCCTCTGGTTTGGTGCCATTCAAGTATTACGTAAGCAGCGTTTTAGTCATTTTTAACCGCCCCCTCCCCCTTGTCAGCAAAACTCTTACCCCTTCCTATGCTTGCGTAAATTTTGGTATATATATTTTTTTTAATAACGCGCTTGGTAATTACACTACTTCGGTTCTTTCTAACTTACCCTTATAATACCGCGTAAGAGCGAGTTGGTAAGCAATTTGAGTTATTTTGGGGAATCCCCAAACCCCTAAACATGCTTTTCGCTTTCGAGCATAGACAAGTAGGTTTGCCATATTTGTTCAAATCAGAATCTGCTAAATTTTGCAGAAAAATCAGAAAATGTAAAAATTGCTGACGTAATCACCATCCAGACCCCCCCCTCCCCCATGTCATCAAAAATAAGGAAAGCAAAGACTCCCCAGCCCCCTTTGGTGCTTACGTAATGCTTGAATGGCCCCTTTGCAGATATCCATAAGGCGCGTGACCTGCACTTTTCATAAGGCGAGCCGCTTAATTGCGGTAAGCGTACCTAGACTAGCTAAATAGAATATTAACTGCCTAGCAATGTGAGTGCGCATTTATAACAAAATACTAAGGCATTTCAAAACATTAAATACAAGATTTTTTAAAATTAACTTTTATAAATGGTTACTTGAATGTAGTTTTTATAGTGTAAAAGAATCGATAAAAAAAATTGATGTTTTAAAAATGTTTATGGTTGATGCCTTCTTCACCAAACGTTATAATTTTGCATGCTATGTCTTATCCTAGCTAAACATGTTTGTGCCATATAAATTTGTATTTAACACCATTTTTTACGCATATAAATATTTTATTATTATTTATTAAAAAAATCTGTTTCAGAGGCTTTTCAAAAGATTTCGATCCATGTATCGAGGAGTTGGTGATGGGAACATTGGAGGTATATAAGGAGTGTAGGATCAACTTGCTGCCCACGCCTTCCAAGTCGCACTATACGTTCAATCTGCGCGACTTCTCCCGAGTCATATTGGTAAGTAACAACCACAACTTAAGAACAAGAAATCCCTTCTTTTTCCATGAATAGGAGCTCCTCTCGGGAAAGCTCAAGGGATATTTATTTTGATGTTTAAATTAATAACATAATAGCTAAGTTCTTGTGTTTGTTTAAATCTTATGCTGAGACATCAAGTATTACTTAGTAAAAAAAAAACTTGTTTTATTAATATTTTGAAGATAAAGAATTGCCGAGACATTTTTTTAAATCATATTGTGATATTAAAGACCTGAGAGAGATGTTTGGAACGTGTTAGACGTGGGTCGTGTTATTAGAAATAGTTGTAATTTTTCCCACAAAAATATTTCACAGGGTATTCTACTATCCGTGCCCGAAGTAACTCCAGACTTGCAGTCAATGAAGCGCCTGTGGGTTCACGAGTGCTTGCGCGTCTTCAGCGACCGCTTGGTGGAGGAGTCGGACCGGCAGTGGTTCGTCACTTGCCTACGTGCCGCCACCGCCAACAACCTCCACGATGACTTCGACAGCATGCTCAGCAGACTCCTCTCGAAGTCTGGCGAGGTCAGATGTTTGTCTTTGATTTTAATTGGAAGAGGAGCTTCGATCTTGTCTGAATGTGCCCACATTTAATTCAATCAAAGAGCCTAAGAATTTGTTACACATTTCATTATACACTCCCGGACACCTGAATTGAGCCACCGTGCATCTTACTGTTAAACTATTGTAAATAAAACATTACCCTCCTTCTGGAGCAAACGGGTAAAAAGATAGATTTTTAAATAAATAAATAAAACTTTATTTTTCCATAAAAATTGCATTTACGTTATTTAGATCTAAAACAGTTCCAGAGTGAAAAACTCTGTCAAAGTCAAAGTCAAACCATTTATTTCAAATAGGCACATATGAGGCACTTTTGAACGTCAAAATTTACAAAAAAAATAGAATTGATTCTAGTTGCCCCTTCCAAAAGGTAGTTTCGTGTGGAGAAGAATGGGCAAGAAACTCCACCGGTACTCTTTTAAAAATGTTTTACAATATTTTGTTTGATTACATTAATTATAAGATTATATGTGAAGACGATGCACCTAGAATAAAATTACTATACCATAATAGGTATAACGAATTAAAAACTAAGCAATGAAAAATAACTTAATTATTAGATAGATACATGGTGTTCACATATTTACAAACATCATAAAAGTATGTTTTTCTAAAAAAAAAAAAAAATAAGTCAGTGTGTGAGTATATGTTATCACAGAATGTAAAATCAATATCATAAAAATAACAGATTTTACCATAAAAATAGCAACCAGTTTGATTTTGTCTAGACTCTAGATTGTCCTATGGAGCTGGACCAGCATGTTTCCAAGCATTCCTGTCCTGGATATAATCATTAACTTGTAATATGCTTGTTTACAAAGTGTACTTTTAATATGTGTTTTAAATTTTCTTTCATTTAATTTCAATATATCACAAGGTATTTTGTTGTAACATTTAACACAGTACCCCATAAAAGATGTATGTTCTCTATAGAATCTGAAAAATGGATGATCTATTTTATCTTTATTTCTAGTATTAAAATTATGTCTATCGCTTATCTTGTTAAAAATATGTAGATTTTTCCTTACATACATAATATTTTCATAAATGAATTGGCAAGGTACCGTCATAATATTAATCCTTTTAAATAGTTCCCTATGAGATTCGCGGCGACGGAGATTATAAATTGCTCTGACAGCTCTCTTTTGCAAAATAAAGACGGACTCAATGTCAGCAGCCCGACCCCACAGTAAAATGCCATACGACATAATGCTGTGGAAGTAACTAAAATAAACCAAACGCGCGGTTTCTATATCTGTTAGCTGTCTTATCTTTCTAACAGCATAAGCGGCCGAGCTTAGCCGCCCCAGAGAGGTTATATGTGGTCCCCATTGCAGTTTCTCGTCTATAGTGATTCCTAGGAAAACCGTTTGATTAATAAATTCCAGTTTTTCTCCGTTCAATATGATATCACATTCGCTACTTCTAACATTAGGTAATTTAAATCTAATACATTTGGTTTTTTTTTCATTTCGTACCAAATTATTTACCGTAAACCAATCTTGGACCTGAAGAATAGAGTTATTCACTTCGTCAAGATTTTGTGATCGTCGATCTATTTTAAAGATCAATGATGTGTCATCAGCAAATAACACCATCTTCGGTTGATTTTGAAGTAATTGGGGTAAATCATTAATGTAAACTAAAAAGAGGAATGGACCCAATATCGAACCTTGAGGAACGCCCATTGCTATTTCAGACCCTAATGAGTTAACGCCGTTTATTTGAACTTTAACATTTCTATCTTTTAGGTATGATCTAAGAAAATCAAGAGCTGTATTCCTAATCCCATAGTGATCTTGTTTCAGCAGAAAAGTCTCATGGTTAACGCAATCGAAAGCCTTAGAGAGGTCACAAAAGATTCCAATGGCATCTTGTGCTTCCTCCCAGGCGTTAAAAATGTTCTTTATTAGGGTAACACCGGCGTCAGTGGTACAACGCCCTTTAGTGAAACCGTACTGCTGTTCATGAAAGATGGAATTTTTATTAAAGTGACGTAACATTTGATTGAGCATCAACTTTTCAAACACCTTACTGAAAACTAGCAGAATTGACACAGGCCTATAATTATTGGGTTCTTTACTATCTCCGGATTTGAACAAAGGAACTACTGACTTCTAAACTAGGTTTACGTACTTGAATCTTAGAAGAAAAATAAAGGTTTTAAAACTAAAATCAAATTCAGATAGTCACTATCATTTCTGGTTGTCATTGTTCCAAATTTGAAATCGGAATACTAAAAAAATACCGGCTTAGTGCGTGTCGGACCACGCACATTGAAGGGTTCCGTAGTTGGGGTGAATTTAGCGCAAGGTGATTTTCAAAATTTTTGTACATTTTGTTGTGTCTACCTGAATATTACCCAAGAAAAATGCACTGAGGTGATCAAACTAGTATTATTTATTATCCTTGAGCAACCTTTTTTCGAGATGGGTTTCAACATTTCAGATCATAGTAATAGGTAATAATTTTTTTTTAAGAACTTTTCTTCTTCAGTCTCATAATATTTTCATAGAGCAACCTCGTGTCTCTAATCAGAAGCGCGTAACAAAAAAACACATAAAGAGGAAACTACTCTCATATTTAGATGTTGTAGTTGCATAATGTCTTTATGACTCTAATTATGATGTAAATGATATAAAATATAAATATATAACCTAATGCATAATAATAATAACTTTGTTTCAATACATGTCTTCCATTTCAATTATTTTTGTTATTCTTTATTGTTACACTAATAATAGTAGATATTTGGGTTTTTCAACTGGAAAAATTCCCAATTTAAAACCGTCCAATCAGATGACAACAGAACGTCTGTCCACCATTTTGACAACGGGTGCCACCAACGAGAAAAGTGTGTTTGTTCCTGTGCAGTGTTTTCTCTACACTAAATCTTTCATTTTGGTTGTTCAGGTTTAAAAACAACGGTAAGGCAATCTCTTATTATTTTTGCGTAAATTTAAAGAATCCAATAAGATTCTTTCTTACCTCCAAATGTTTGAGGTTGTAATTCAACTCATGGTTGATTTCATTTTTCTAACGATTTGTTACGTTTTTCTGTTGCGTAATAAAAATGAAGTAAAGCCGATTTCATACAGAATTATTATGTTTATATAATAATGCTTGGCTTATTAATTGTATTTACACATTATTTTTTAAATATTTCAAAAATAAAATAAGTTATAAAAAACCATAAATAAATGAGAAGTAAAAGAACATTTACAAGTTACACGATAGTTTCTAAAGTTTAAAACTTATTATAGTAGTTATTAAGCCACTGTTGATTATTGTTATCTAGTTAAAAGTGGCGTATGTGATATAGACACTGTTTTTTTTATTATTTATATTATAACAGCCTTTTCAAAATAAATGTTTGGCTAAAAAAGTTTCCCTTAGCCATTATTTTTGTAATGACGTATTTAAGGTTATTACCAATTTTCAACGCCTAAGTTCCACGACAAAATGTTTATTAAATTTTGATTGGGCTAGACATTTCAATGAGTAGTTAAAAAAGTGTTAATGACCATAAGAAATACACAATTTTGAAACTGATTTTATGACTGTAATTCAACAGACTGATTATTATTAAAATGCGATTTCGTTGTTTTCATTATCTTCTGTGAAATAGCCCTAATATTTCATTTTTGTTATTTTTTTGTGACATTGTTCATTTTTGTAACGGTATTCGTTTTTGTTTCATTTTGTAACTGTACAAAAATTTTGAAAATCACCCAAGAACCAAATTCGTGAATTCATATTTGGATCAATGAACTGATGTCAGGTTCAAAACTGCATAAAAACGTTATATCTCTAAAAATTAAAAAATAGCCTATAAAAATAAAAGTGCACGGAGGCTCGATTTAGGAGTCCGGGACTGTAGTTGGTCAGATCAATTGTCTTTAAGCGGGCTACTCACACACCGCCGCAGGGGCAATCTAGGGTGTAAAAGTGGGGATGACCCTTAATTGTGACATGTATAGGCAAGCAGAGGCAATTTCCTATATTGGCCCTGCGGCAGGGCAGCAGGGGCGCCATCGGGGCAATTTGGACAATCATTGTGGAAATCTATTTTGGCGATATGATACAACTAAATTTCAAATCCTCGTAGCTTTGTCTGCTGACCAAAAACCGCAGTGTAGCAATTAATCGTTCTTTAGCACCTATGGCATTCTGCATTAATGTATCTTTTTTTTCTATAAATGGTGTCACCATTGTAAGGAGCTCTTCAAAAGAAGCAATACCTATTCGTAAAAAGGTCTTCCAACTCATTCATAATATTCATGTAGCTCAACTCACTTCTTTTCTGTAGCCACTTCTTCAGCCAGTATCTCCTTTTCCTTTTTTTGCGGTAGCTCCACAGAAAGAGCCAGGGCTATACCGATCTTTTGATTTTCGATAATACTCGTACCATTCTCAACGCGTGTGTTTAGCTCAATTTATACCCGAACACTGAACGGCAGTCATGTGTGTAGAGATAATTCCAATATTGCCGCAACTGCTGTGCGCCCAAGATTGTCCCTGAGGCAGGTGTGTGAGTAGCCCGCTTTTTAAAAGGCACACGTTTTTATATTACTTATAATGTGTTTTTATTATTTCATTTCCCACAGTTAATTACCGATCTTCATCTCCGAAGACTAATTTACTGTGATTTCGCGAATCCGAAAGTGGATACCCGCTTTTACATGGAGACTACAAATATGGAACATTTGAATACGACGATTGATGCCTTCCTCGTCGAGTTCAACAACATGACCAAGAAACCTATGAACCTTGTCCTCTTCACGTAAGACTTAAACACAAAACCATACCTATTATGGGGCTAGTTTTATTTTCTAGAGCACAATAATGTATGCGAGTTATGCAATAATTACGCAATGAGGAAGTTCGGTGCTCTATTTGAATTAAAAAGGGCATTTTTTGTTGAATGGGACATACCAGAGGGCCTAGAGAAGTGGCAGTACAATAGCTTTCAAAGTGTTTCGTATACATTTTTGTAAATTATGGTCATTGTTACAGCCCCACATAAATTTTTGACTTTTCCATCATAGTTATCGCTGATTGAATGTCACATTGTCTAGCTACGATCCTCAGAAGTGTTGTTGCTTGTTGTGTACAGGTTCGCGATCGAGCACGTGTCGCGTATCTGCCGCGTGCTGACGCAGCCGCGCTCACACGCGCTTCTGGTGGGGCTGGGTGGCTCGGGCCGGCAGTCACTCACGCGCCTCGCCGCGCACATCAACGAGTACGACCTCTTCCAGGTCAGCACTATCATCATTTCAGTGGAGAGACGTCTACTGCTGGACAGGACTTATACGAGCTTATACAGGCTTGTAGGCCTCACCAAGCGTTGCCACATCCCGTCATGCCCACCTCACCTCACATTACATACACAAAACGTACACTAAGTTATATTTAATCTAATCTAATCTAATTTTTTTAAATTGTAATAAATTATAAATAGTAAACAGTGGCATTTCTTGTGTAAATTATGTAAATTTAAGTTACGGAAGAGGGGAGTGTCCTAGTTTAGGCATTTACTTGCTTAAAGGGACACTTCTATCACTAGTATGTAGTACAAGCTTGTTAAAGAAAATTTTATTTAGTTTGTATTTGTATTTGTATTCTGCTTGGCCCTCGACAGTCTGCAACGATAGAACCATAATTAAAATTGATGCAGCAAGCAAGAATGCTCGTATTACATAAATTGCTCTTGTTACTAAATAATGTTATAAGTAGGATTCTCCAGAGAATATTGAAACAGACATACAGACAACCTTACTAAGCAGATGTCATCTCGTTTATGTTAGTTGGTTCGGCAAAAAATGAATTAAAAAAAAACTAATTGTTTTTACTAATTGCACAGGTGGAGATGAGTCGGACGTATGGTAAGACCGAGTGGCGCGAAGACTTGAAGACGTTGCTACGAAAGACAAGCACGCCCGAGTTACTTATGGTCTTCCTATTTATAGAGTCACAGGTGACAAATAACGATTTCATTTGAAATTCTTTCCTAGATTTTCATAGTGTTTTCCGTGATATTGGAAAAAATGATAACTTGTTACTCTTTTGAATTTCTTAGATCAAAGAAGAAGGATTCCTTGAAGACGTCAATAATATGCTGAACTCTGGAGAAGTACCTAATATATTTTGTGCTGATGAAAAAGCAGAACTGTGTGAGAAAATGAGAGTTGTAAGTACCGTTATTTCTTTCTAGTGAACGCTATTCCAGAGCTGAAACTGATATTTCTTATTTGGCCGTAATTACATCTACACCTAAGTCTGTTGCAACGCTGTTTGGCAAAAAAAAAAAAAAAACTGGTGGTAGAGCTTCTCATGGCTAGCTCCTTCGCAAACACTGTTTGCGAGTTTCTTGCCGGCTCTTCTCCATAGGAAACGACCAATTGGAACCGTGCATCTAGCTTCTGATGTTTAAAGAGTTCCCATGTAGGTTTATGTGAAATAAAATATTTTGACTTTGATTTTTGGACACCTCTAGAGGAACCACTGCTTGTTTAAAAAAAAACTAGATTAAATTCGAGATGACGACTAACTGAATAAGGAAGACAGGTTGCGTTGCAGGATCCCAAATAAATTGTAATAAGAGCAAGATAATGATGATATTCTAGTTGCTATACTTTCTCTCATGCTCGTTCAGATCGACCGCCAGCGTGACAAGTCGCTACAGACGGACGGCAGCCCGACGGCGCTGTACGCGTACTTCGTTTCCATCGTGCGTGACCAGCTGCATATCGTGCTGGCCATGTCGCCTGCCGGTACTTCGCTGAGAACGCGCATCCGCAAGTTCCCCTCACTCGTCAACTGCTGCACCATCGACTGGTTCCAAGTACGTCTCTTCATTATCCTTATCCGCATCATGATCATAAGCTTATAGTAATCTCCCTAACATGGCTGCTACAACCGCAAGCTACTAAAATGAACCACGACTATTCTCTACTTCCATTCAGCTTTGCGCGACCATCGCTCTCGTCTGCCGTGCCGCGATATGGTGTCTTCTAGCGCTCGCACCCAACGTTCCCGTTCAGAACCGTCTCGAGCCTGGAAATATGAAAGGACTATCCATCTGGCAGGGATCGTTGCTCCACCTAGCTTGGGGCGGCCGTACTACCTTAAGTCTGCCGATTTGCTCTGCCCCAACGGTCATCGGCTCTACGGCTAATATGGCCAGCCCATTGCCACTTCAGCTTGCTTGTTCTATAGGCTAGATCTCTTCGCCGACTTTTGTTAGAATAAACATGACATTTAACCGTCTGCAACTGAGGTGACTTTATTGTTAAAATTTGACTGACGTGTTGTCTATCAGACGTCAGCTATACTAGACTTATTTACCTATATTTTGACGATTTATTATATATATGCACATTTTATATGTTGTAGTGGTTCTACTTTCAAATTAAATAAATATCAATATTAATAAAACAATGCATTGACTAATACGAATCACTTTCAATGAGATCAACATTTTACACATTTGGTGACATACAGGTACAAAATATTATTAAAAAAAAAACTTAATGCTTATTCTATCTTTGAGCAAACATAATTATTTATAACATTACAATCAGAAGCTATGAAAAAAAAAACAACAATATCCTATGATAGGTTTGGGAACAAATCAGTCTCAAAGTCAACCCTAATTTTATTACCTAGAACTTACAGTCTTCACAAATTTGAGCCGAGCATTGCAAGCAAATAGCTTTTTTGCAAGCACAGCAGTTGAATCTTGTCTGCCTTTTCAATCTGCTGGGGCATATGCTACATAGTCTTCTTGCTGATGGCTCAGGTTGTGGAGGACGTTGAAGAGGGGGAGGCAAATCCTTACCCTTCTGATTGTCAATCGAAGCTCTCTCGGCAGTCTGTCATTATAGACGCGCTCTTTCACGCTGGGAAGTACTAACGTACTACTAGTTCTACTTGATCTGCCAATCTCAGTTTTCGACCATTGAAACCCGTTTTTTCCAATATAATGAGAAACTCCTCGTTCTTGTATAGAAAATGAGCTTAGTCTCGAGCTCATCCTCATTTTCGCTGTCGTTACCTTTGCTCTCATCACTTTCATTTGGTTCCCTTATAATATCTTCTTGCGATTCCCTGTTTCCTTCATTCTCAAGATTTTCCACTCTTTCGTCACTTATAAATTCAGGGTCTTCAACAGAGTCGTCAACATAAATGAAGTTATTTTCTTCTTCTAAATCTTTAAGCCAGTCTTCAATGTAGGTATCTATATTTTTTGATCTTCCATTGAAACTTCTTTTGGTCGGTCTACTATCTATGTTCCCTGGATTCGACATTTGAAAGTAAAAAACATACTTGAAGAAAAAATATAATAAACTGAGGTTACGTAGAAGAGACATTATGGCAGTTTACATATTTTTACTGAGGTTACGAATGTAGGACACTACGGAACTACAGTCGATCTTTATGAGGTAACGTCTATCAGAATCAGATCTTATTGCTGTACTTACGTCTGAGAGACACCAAATGCTCGTAGCACCAAACGTGTAGATCGCGCGACCGCTCACGCCACACTGCCCGATGCCGCGGACTAATACAGGAAGGTACCGAGCGAGATAGAGCTACATCACGCGATATTGCGAACAGACAACGAATTTTATGATTGACGGTGTCTGACATACTACCACCTCAGTTGCAGAGGGTTAACTTTTGATTTTCTTTTTTGTGGCTGCATGAGTACCGGGGCTATCCTGGGCAGGCACGCCACATTAATGGTGGCAGACTATTCCATAGGATAGCTCGTGAGGACATGAAAGGAGATAAACTACACAATATTTTTCTTCGATTACCAGGAGTGGCCACCGGACGCGTTGCTGGCAGTGGCGACCCGGTTCCTGAAAGACATAGAGCTGACGGACCTAGAGCGAGATACGGCCATCAAGCTGTGCCAGGTGTTCCACTGCGACACGCAGGCACTCACCAAACAGTTCCTGCGTCGTCTCAAGAGATACAACTACGTCACACCCACCGCCTATTTGGAACTTATCAACATGTTTAAGTCATTGCTTAACCTAAAACGATTGTGAGTCTACCACTTTTGTTACTTAAAGTCGTAACCCTCGGTTTACGAAAGCCTGACACGACGAAAAATCACATTGTTGTCTTGTTAGCTTACTGGAGGTGATCTTAACTGTTGAAGTATTTCGATCAATCAACCACAACACCTAAAATAATCACTAATTGGATAGCTTGGAAGCAAGTGATCTAACTAACATGTTGTTTATTTAGATAGGTGCATTTTGGTTTTTAAGAAACCATTATAAATGCCAAAATGCACCTAACTAAATGACCAAAATGTTTTATTAATTTCGGACAGAACTCTGTCACATCGACGGCTTTAGCAGTGCAGCATAGCTATTCACAAACATTCGACACGCTTCCGTGCCAAATCAAACATTAATCAATGTTATCGAAGGAGCCCTCTAAACGCTGTTCAACCCCGAAATCAAAAATGTTGACTGCTTAAACCAAATAGCAAATACCTATTTCTTCCCGTGGGTATCATAAAAGGCGTCTAAGGGACTTACTAGAGAATGGGCAGCAGCGTTCTC
The DNA here is from genome assembly GCA_963921375.1 of Tiliacea citrago. Lineage (NCBI taxonomy): Eukaryota > Metazoa > Arthropoda > Insecta > Lepidoptera > Noctuidae > Tiliacea > Tiliacea citrago. The sequence continues at coordinate 21,919,482 of OY992786.1, forward strand.
TATGCATTTTAACACCATACTGCGATCGCCAAGCCACCTGCCAAGCGTGGCGATTATGGCAAACCCCTCCCTTTGGGGGAAGCCTATGTCTAGCAGTGGACGTCTTTCGGCTGAAATGATGAAACCAAATAGACGACTAATATTCTTCCGATGGTTATTTGCTGTCGGGGACTAGGCTACAGCTACCTAACCGAAAATGTGTCATTTTCGGTACGGAGGCCTATCGAATGGTTGTGAATAGCCATGTACTATGAAGGTGGTATTATCCTGCGATAGGGTAAGGCAACAATACTCTCTCAAATTCTTTTACTTGATCAGGGAATTAACAACAGCAGAGAAGCGCTACTTAACGGGACTGGACCAGCTGGCAACCGCGGCTAAATCGGTATCAGCGCTGCAAGAAGCTTTGGAAATCATGCAGCCTAAACTGGCTGCTGGTGCCAAAGCGGTGGCCGAGACTACTGCCATCGTTGAGAAGGAGAAGGAAGGGGTCGCGCTTGTGGAGGCCGAAGTACTCGTTGACCAGACTGCTGCGGAAGAACAGGCAAGTAAACAAGTGCCTTTTTATATTACCCAGGATATCAATTTTTCTTGGTTTGCTTTAATGTTATGTTATAAAAAGACATACGTGACTAAATATTAGGTTGGGGATAAAGTCTTTTCGCATTATAGTATGTATGAACTTGTAATAAAATCTCTTTGGCTATACTATTTGTATCTGGCTGGTTTTGGTATCATTGAAAGTTTAAATTTTAAAAAACATAATTCCAAATTCAAACTAGGAAAATGTGTGATTTTCATTTTTTATTTTTTTTTTGTTTTTCATACATTTTAAAATTTTACTACAAAAAAGGTAAAAATGCAACGCAAGCCGCGAAAAAAAATTGCGATGTTTATGGACCTAGTGCAGTGTCTGTGAGAGTAGCACAAATTTGGTTTAAGCGTTTTCAATCCGGAAATTTTGATGTCAAAGATGCACGTCGCTCTGGTCGCCCTATTACGGATAAAATGGATGCCATTTTTGAAAAAGTGGAGCATGATATCAGTAGTTACGACGTAGCTGAAGAACTGGGAATTGACCACAAAACAGGTTTGGCACATTTGAAAAAAAACTGGGTACACAAAAAAGCTCGATATTTGGGTACCTCACGAGCTCACTGAAAGAAACCTAATGAACCGTGTACTCATTTGTGATTCTTTATTACGACGTAATGAAACCGAACCATTTTTGAAGAAGCTGATAACTGGTGATGAAAAGTGGATCACGTACGACAAGAACGTGCGAAAAAGGTCGTGGTCAAAGGCCGGTCAGGCTTCACAGACTGTGGCGAAACCCGGGTTAACCCGCAACAAGGTGATGCTGTGTGTGTGGTGGGATTGGAAGTGCATTATTCATTATGAGCTGTTACCACCAGGCAGGACCATCGATTCTAAACTCTACTGCGAACAACTGATGAGATTAAAGCAAGAAGTTGAGAGAAAGCGGCCGGAATTAATCAACAGAAGGGGTGTGGTATTTCATCATGATAACGCTAGACCTCACACATCTTTAGCCACTCAGCTAAAATTAATAGAGTTTGGCTGGGAGTTGTTAATGCATCCGCCGTATAGTCCTAACTTTGCACCTGCAGATTTCCATCTGTTTCGGTCTCTTCAGAATTCTTTAGGCAGTGTCAGGTTAACATCACGAGAGGACTGCCAAAACCACTTGTCGCGGTATTTTGATCAGAAGTCTTTTCTATAGCAATGAGATCATGTCCCTACCTACAAGATGGCAAAAAGTTATCGAACAAAATGGTACCTACATACTTTAGTTAAATGTAAATAAACTATATTAAAAAATGTTTTGAATTTTCTTAAAAAATGCGAAGAAACTTTTTCCCCAACCTATTATATAAAAACTGCTAATTGTAACATAATAATAGTTTCGGATATCGGTAGCAATAAAAAAAAAAGTAAAAGTTACCTTTATTTTTCACCTTTTAGTGACCTTTTACCTATAGAGGTTCTATGATGATGCATCATCCTGGCCGCTAGTTGGCACTGGCAGCTTAATAAAAATAAATATTTAAATTAGAACAAAGAATTGCAATGATGGTCAGAGATCATCGGGATGTCTGATTGTCAGAGGGACAGACGATAGCTTAGAACTTAGATAGCTTACGAACGAACATGTATTGATAAAAAATATAATTTTATTTATCCAAATATCCAAAAGGATTATTATTTAATAGTGTAGCACGTTCCCCACACTACAGTACTTACCCCCCCAAAATGTTGGCGGAGGCCTATGTCCAGCAGTGAACGTCTTTCGGCTGAAATGATGAGGATAATGAGTAGGTACTTATATCAGCTGAAAAAAAAATTTTTGTTGTAAAAACCGTAGCGATCGAAAGAAAAAAAATCCAGGAATCACGTTTCATAGGTAAATGAATAATTCAACAACTTAGTTCCCAATTTTATAGATTACAATCAATCTTCATTCACTAGAACAAAAAAATCATCACGGCCAGTGTTGTCAATATTCACGTGTGCAAATTACCCTAAATTTAAGGGAAATTTATATTTCATTTAATCAATTCAACTTATTTAGGTTATTTATTACTAGTTATTTTATATTCTTCTTATTAGATTTCCTATAGAAAATGAATATGGAGAAATTATTGGATTTAAAAAAAATCTAAATTGTAACTGTCAAAATGACTGGATTTAAAAAAAACATACTCAGCATTTGGGATGTTATACAATAGATACAGTAATTAAAATATTTTCAATTATTAACTATGTTGTTAATTGCACATATTTTCATAGGGAGATTTGGTTCTTACCATTAACTTGTTAAAATAGCACGGTATAATTCTGCCGACATTTCCAAGAAACTTGTCTCTCGACCTGTATTTGTCTTAAAATAAAACAATAATATATGGGTAAATTTGGCTAACATGGCAGCCCTAAATTCACTCACACTTAAGACTGTCGCCGCCATTACGGAACACAGTTTTGTCTTAGCGGGAGTTCCGTCCGAGTTTTTTTATAGGTCCATGGTCCCATAGTAAAAGTTGTTTATAATGATGAGGACAATGATCCCTTAAGGGGTTGTGCGTTAATTCTGGGACATGTTGTATAATCAGACGAATCCCTTAAAAGTATATAAATAACTTTAGTCACAAAATCATCCGATAGGTTCAGTATTTTTAAGAAAATGACGGTCATACAACCATTCAAACATAGAAGTAAAATACTTCTTATTCAAATTAATAATCAAAAGTGCTGCGTATATAGGCAAAGGAGGCCCAGGGCATCAAAGATGAGTGTGACGCTGACCTGGCGGAGGCAATGCCGATCCTCAACTCGGCCCTCGCGGCGCTCGACACCCTCACCCCTCAGGACATCACCTTCATCAAGACCATGAAGAGTCCTCCGAGAGGCATCCGCATCGTCATGGAAGCTATCTGCATACTAAAGGTACATTTATAAAAGTAACTTTTGCGAAAGTCTATATTTTACTTTTTAGGGTGAATCCGCAGTGGTAGCCCTATAAGCTTCTAAGTTAGATATGTTCCATAAGAACTTACTCATCCATAGAAAAGGGAGGAACCTCCGACCAGACGGATGTTGTGTCTGGTGGGCAACTGCCCGACGGTTGATGTCGGGACGTTTTATATACGCTAGTTGCGCGGTAAACTCTGCTTGCGCGATACAGGATTTTGCGTGTTACGCGTCACTTTGACGCGTAGTTCGCATGTGGCGATGTTGATGCCGCCACAGTTTTGAATACAAGGCTATTTTTGTACAGAAAATTTAAACCTACGCCAGCTTGTTATTCTATTAATAATATTATGAGCCTATGACTTATGGAAACGATTTTGCTTGCAATAACATCTCAATAAGACTGAGATAATATTTATAGTAATTAAGTTACTAACTTATTAAAAAAATGCTGCTTGTTACACAAACATGTAAAATAGACAAAACATGTTATTCTATATTTTATGTTTTACCGCTTTACTAAAGTGGGATGACCCGGTAAGTGCTTAACTTTAGTCGCACGATGCTACATAGATTTGTAACTTTATACATACATGTCTCAAGCATGACGTTGTTGTACAGGCCACGAATCTTGAGCTTTCGATGATAGAGTGGGATCTATTGTTCCCACAGTTTTACTCCGAGTTTGTTTCGGTCCTTCTTCACAGAGTAGTCAATCAGGGAACACCGAACTCACCTAGTTTTAAAATATAATTTATTTTTGACGTGTAAAGTGTTTTTAGAAGCAATTTATAGAGATAAGTATCATTTATCATTGTGCAAATCGATCCCTACTCTTAAATCGAGCGCTCAAGATACGTACGTGCCTGCCAGTCACTGTTCTTAGTAGAATTTGCATTTTTTTTTTCTATTTTATCTAATACTAATATAATAACAAATTATGCTAATAATCAGTGTTAACTTATGTCAAGCTTACACATAAAAATGTACGGTTTAAAAGAACTAAAAATAATCTTTTTTTTAACCAAGTTTCTAATTACATAAACTATTTTGTTCCTAGGTTTTAAACATTATTATTATGAACACGTCTTTCTCATGTATTATTAATTCACCGTGAGCCCTTTTTGTGGTGTTGTAATGATAAAGATTGTATGTGTTATTCGACATCTAAGTTAATTGTTTTATTAACAAAAAACTTGCTGATTGTAGATAGTATCCTGTTTGTAAGTATGTTCTATACTAATTTATCTAATGCCAGGTACTGATTGGTGAAACGTAACATGAAATTAATATACAAACTTTGAAACAAATTATTGTATTACATTTCATGTTGCATTGCATAGATTAGGATGGCTCATTTGATGTTACGTTTAAGAAACAACAAACATAGTGCTCACTCCCATAATAAAACAGGATGTAAAACCAGACAAGATTCCGAATCCGTCTGGTGTTGGCACTGTTGAGGACTACTGGGGGCCTTCGAAGAAGATCCTGAACGACATCAAGTTCCTGGAATCCCTGCAGAACTATGACAAGGACAATATCCCGCCGGCCGTGATGAAGAAGTTGATGGCGACCGTCATGCAGGACGAGGGGTTCGTGCCAGAGAAGATCAAGACTGTGTCTGTGGCCGCAGAGGGTGAGTTACTACTTAGGCCGAGATTGATAAACGTATGGTCTGTTACAAAAGTATCTGATAACAAAGAGAGAAAGATGAAAAATGTACACAAATATTATAAATAGGCATCAACAGGTACATTTTCTAAAATTTAAAAAAAAAGTACCTTTTGATACATTTTCTGATCCATTTGATTACAGAAAATTTAATCAAATGGATCAGAAAATGTACCTGTGGATGTCTATTTATAGCTTCACTTAAAGCACATTATTTGAATACTTAAACCCGAAATTCTAAGTTTTAAGTCAACTTGAAGATATTATTTTCATTTGACTATTGAGGTTAATTTTATAACCTCAATTTTCGTCGATGATTTTTCAATTAGGTACAATTTAAAAATGTAATTCAAATTATGGTTGTGGCTAAGTAATAACAAACGCACGGGTCGATCGATCAGGTTAAGCTACGCTTGTCGCGGTTGGTCCATGGATGGTTGACCATATTTACATACTATTTCTGTGCCTCGGAAAGCACGTTAAACCGTTGGTCCAGGCTGTCATTCGTGGATCTTTGACAGTCGTTACGGGTCGTCAGAAGTCCAAAAGCCTGCCAACCAGTCTTACCAAGGGGTATCGTATTACCGAGTAACTGGGTTCTGGAGGTCGCTTCAAGTAAAATACTGGTTAGACTGGAAGCCGACCCCAATATAGTAGGCAGATGATAATCAAATTGTGGTTGTTGGTGAGATTAAAGTTGAAACCTTCTAAATACAGATTGCGTAAGAGTTTAACCTGAACAGGGTTTGTGTACACTTTCTTGAGATACTATTGAAGCAGACTATAACTTATCACGTGCTTTGGCTTTGATATGTTCCCAGTGTTCCTGTCTCTATCATGCACTTGCAGCTCAACTACAATATGTTTCCGTCTCTATCTTGCACTTGCAGCTCATCACCAATATGTTCCCGTCTCTATCTTGCACTTGCAACTCAACACCAATATGTTCCTGTCTCTATCTTGCACTTGCGGTTTGACACCAATATGTTCCCGTCTCTATCTTGCATTGGCAGCTCATCACCAATATGTTCCCGTCTCTATCTTGCACTTGCAGTTGGACACCAATATGTTCCCGTCTCTATATTGCATTGGCAGCTCATCACCAATATGTTCCCGTCTCTATCTTGCACTTGCAACTCAACACCAATATGTTCCCGTCTCTATCTTGCACTTGCAGTTCGACACCAATATGTTCCCGTCTCTATCTTGCACTTGCAGCTCATCACCAATATGTTCCCGTCTCTATCTTGCATTTGCAACTCAACACAAATATGTTCCCGTCTCTATCTTGCATTTGCAACTCAACACAAATATGTTCCCGTCTCTTTCTTGCATTTGCAACTCAACACAAATATGTTCCCGTCTCTTTCTTGCACTTGCAGTTCGACACGTGTACGACAATGATACGAATGATGCTTGGCCAAAGTACGCGCCAAGTAACGTTTTTCTATCTCGGCCTTCACTTGTTAACTGAGGCAGGTTTAGGGGTCAGGTTAATCAAATCAATATTATATAGAATAGAATAGCCTTCAAACATAAAAAGCTTCAGCACAATAAACGAAGTAAAGAGGAAAATCAAACATATTTATACAAGGAGACAATAGAAGATAAGCATGATTTGGAATTTAAAAAAGTGTTCATTATACAATTATTTTACACCACTCCAGTCTCACCATTGCCCTCAATTTTATTCGATGTCTAATGTTACAAGATACATATATCTTGATATCAATATCAACATAAATGATAAAGAGACTTAGAAATACAACATAACATACAGGTATGTGCAAATGGGTGATCGCGATGACGAAGTACGACAAAGTGGCGAAGGTGGTTGCGCCTAAGAAGCAAAGGTTGGCGGCCGCCCAGGCTGTGTACGACAAAGCCAGTGCCGCCCTTGCTGTGAAACAGGCTCAGCTCAGAGAGGTCAGTACACATACCGATCCTGCCAGGGTTGCGGGTTTGTCCGAAAGGGATACCATGGCCCTGGCACACAGGCAACTGAAGGAACACGGGGGGGTTTTAGTCAGTAAAAGTCTGACACTGCGCCCAGAGCGGGAGAAGGTATTTGAAAATTACCCAACCAAAAAAACTAAAACCTACCGACACTACGAAAAGCTCACGCTATACCGCCAAACATAACAAAAATGATGTTGAGCTGAACTTTAACTTAAATTTTCACACTTCACCAAAGATATGTATAATATGGTGACCATATGTCATGTTTGTTCATTTGGATAATTCAACACGTTATTCCTATAAGTTTGAAAAATATGTATATAATAAAAATTTCCAATTTAGGTACAACTAAAACTCAAAAAACTGGTAGAGGTCCTAGCCGAACAGAGTCGTCAACAGAAAGTACTGGACGATGAGGTAATGGACTGCAGCAACAAACTGAAACGAGCCGAAATGCTCATCTCGGGCCTCGGCGGGGAGAAGACACGCTGGACGCAAATCGCTAAGTCTTTGCGCGAAACTTACAATTCACTTACAGGTTAAATAATAAATGATATTTATTTCAGACATTTCGTAAAAAAAAAGTCAACAATAAATTGTTTTGAAACTAGATGAGTTCGGTGTTACATATCCGAATACTCTTAAGCAGACTCAGACATAATCTTTGTCAGACCTTGTGATATGGTAAAAACCAACTTTCTGGCTGCATGATTTAAAATATTTTGTCTACTCACAATAAAATGCAATACGATTATTTTATAATTATTCTTCCTAGTTGATTTTGTTGTCATTTCAGGGGACATCTTGATTGCTGCTGGAATCATCGCGTATCTCGGACCATTTACAGCAACTTTTAGAAATACACAAGTATGTAATATCTTGCCAAGCACTCTACTGTTCACATTTGTTATTGTTGTTGGTCTGACAGGATGACGAACCCCGTTGAGCGTCTTATCGATGAAGCAGCCATATCTCTGGTAGTTGATGACAGCCGTTACAATTTCTGCTTAGAGCGTATGTCAGCTGCCTATCACGGTGTATCTTTTCAATGTTACGGCGTTTCTAGTGTCACGCAGGTTTGCTCACGCACGCGGGTAGGATCGCCTCTCATGCGTTCATCCGCAATGAGTTTTTTCACTATAATTTTTCATGTAAATTATCATCTCTGACCCGCATGTGTAGGTATAGCACACATGATATTAACACATACCTTTGATAAAGTGTATTGCGTGTGCCAAGTCTCGCGTGCGTGTGCAAATCTGCATAGACACTAAGTAAGCCCTTGATTTTTACACACACTATCTGCAAAAAGCCCTTGTCTTCTTAGACTCACTGTCTGCAAAAATAACCTTGCCTAAGAATAGAACGTGATATCTGCGCGTTGCTGATTAACTCGAGATTTTACAATTTTCTTTTCATAAAATATTTAGAAATCAACAACTTTCATAATATAAACAAATGGAAACTATCAAACTTCAAATAATTTAATAGATTAAATTATTTGAAGTTTGATAGTTTCCATTTGCGTGGAAATAATAATTATAGTTATTATTGTAACATCGATTAATAAATACCCCTAAACTTACATAATCTGCCTATAATGTTCCCACTGCTGGGACACAGGCCTCCTCTTTCTGTGAGAGGGAAACTAAAAATACGTAAGTAAAATCAAATCACTAAACTGACAAAACCAAATAAAATATTACTAAATTTCGAGAGGCTATTGTTGTTTATATCTTTGGCTTTGGTAGGTCTGCTAGAAGAAATTTCTGATGAAATAAGCAGTACCTTTGTGTATTTTTACTTATTGTTTTGGGTGTACATAACTAAATAAAACGCCCTTTCTGTTAGATTTTATCTTGGGCACAAGCGTGCCACAACTGCGGCATAGTGTGCACGCTGGACTACAGCTTGATCAAAGTGCTGGGCGAGCCCGTCACCATCCAGCAGTGGAACATCAACGGACTACCCGCTGACGACTTCAGTGTGGAGAGCGCTATCATCATCAAGTGAGAACTTTCTTTTCATCCGTTACTAGCTTCTGTCTGCGACTTCGTCCCCTTACACACCGCGTCGCATCGCGTCGCCCGCCCACGCTATTAATTCGTTTTCACTTTCTTCTTTTTGCTCGGCTCCTAATGGTCGTATTCGCGCAGAGATTAGCGCGTTCAAACACGCTATTAGTTTATGTCAATTACAAAGAACCAGGTGTATGTGATAATTATTTAAAACGTGTTGAATTTACTTTTCATTTCTCATACTCGGAAAGTAGTGTTTCTTTGATCTGAATAGCGGGTGGAAAACGCTGCTTCTCCTTGGGCAAGAAAAATTCATAGTTATTGCTTTGCTCCCTACGGCGGGAATTAATTTTAATATAGAACTAAATTTGGTTAGGTAGTCTGCGGTCTTGTGAGTGTAACAGCCAGAGTGAATTAAAAAAAAACTATCAAGCGAGACGGCCCACGGCGGTGAAGCAGGGTGTGTTCCATATTTAAAATTTAAAAAAGACTATTATAATTTGATGGAATACTAACTCTGTAAGCTGTACCGAAATTCAAAATCTGAGTTTTGACTAATATATAATTTGATGTTCAAGCGATTCTGAAATGTTGACCCCAGATTCGGTTAAAGACGAGGCAAATACAGTAATCCAAAATCTTTTGCCAGAAATTTCAAAGGAAAGATATTTGAATACATACAATGATTTTATGAAATGGTGAGCAAACAAGAAAATAAAATATTTAAGAAAAACTATATTTTTTCACTTTATAAAAAATTTAATTCGTAAGTAGAGTGTTTAACACGGGTGGAAGTCACCAATTCCTACTCGGACTATAGCGTATGGGACTTGATTCTTTTAGACCCTTGTATAACAATCTACTATTACACAACTGTATTGCACCTTTTTACTGCTGATATAATAATAATATTATATGTGAGTCAAGTGAGAAGTTTTTAAAATTATATGTATTTCAATATCTTTCCTTTGAAATTTCTGGCAAAAGATTTTCGATTACTGTATTTGCCTCGTCTTTAACCGAATGAGTTAACTTTTCAGAATCGCTTGAACTAATTTTTATTAATGAATCAAATATTAGTCAATAAAACCGAGATTTTGAAATGTCGATGCAGCTTACAGAGTTAGTATCCCGCCAAATTATATAGTCTTTTTAAATTTTTAACATGGAACACACCGCGTCACCACCGCGGGCCGTCACGCTTAATAGGTATTTTTTTTAATTCACACTGGCTGTTTATACACTCTCAAGACCGCAGCTTTTTTTATTTTAATCGATATTATTTTTAATTAATTAAAAAAATTCATAACAGAAATTTAGTTCTATTTTTAAAATTCATTCCCGCCCTAGGGAGGGAAGCAATTACTATGAGTCTTTTCCGCCCAAGGGTGGGAAGCAACGTCTTCCACCCGCTACTCGGATCAAACAAACACTACTTTCCGAGTATAAGAAATGAAAAAACATATTTTATCAAAGTATTAAGTGCGATGGTGTTCAACCAGCTAACGACTTTAAAATATAATAAATCTTTTATTTTTTTGTACGCTCCATTGTTAATTACTAAAAGTATTTTTAGAATTTATTAATACTTAATAGCTTATGGTAATGTGAAACAGGACAGCTCGACGTTGGCCTTTGATGATTGATCCTCAAGGCCAAGCCATTCGCTGGATCAAAAATATGGAAAAACCGAACAATATCAGTATAGTGCGTATGACGCAGGCTGACTTAGGACGCATCTTGGAAAACGCAGTACAGTTTGGACAGCCGGTATGAAGCCCACATTATTTAAAGGTGCAACCAGTCTGCGGTCGATTAACGTCGACTGTTATCGCAAAATATCCTACGATAATGTTGATCGATGTCGTTCGACTGCAGTCTGGTTGCACGTTAATGGTATTTTTATTCAATTTTAGAACATTATCTAATAAGATTTGCTTGCTCAGGTTTTGCTAGAAAACGTATTGGAGGAGTTGGATCCAATGTTGGAACCACTTCTTCAACAACAGACCTTCCGGCAAGGTGGAGCCCTCTGTATTAAAATTGGTGATACCATTGTTGAATACAGTAAAGATTTTAAGTGAGTATTAAAAAAAACCGTAGTTTGATGACCTTTATGAGTAGGTATGTTAACATTTTTATTGAATTTTGTTCAAAATTAGTAACCTATATTAAGTAACCGTGTATCCTGTTTTGAGCGTCACATTGTATTAAACTAAACTATATTTCCTAGATTATACATAAGTACAAAATTGGCGAACCCACATTACCTACCTGAGGTGGGCGTGCGAGTGACTCTCGTCAACTTTATGCTGGCAATGGATGGTCTACAAGCACAGTTACTGTCGCGAGTGGTCGCCCGGGAAAGGCCCGATCTGCAGCAAGCCAAGACGGACCTTACCACGCAAAGCGCCGAGCATCGAAAGCTTTTACAGGACATTGAAAAGAAAATATTGACAGTACTATCCACTTCTGAACATTTATTGGAAGATGAAGAAGCTGTCCAGGTAACACAACATACCTTTTTGAATCAGAATATGAATAATTTTAAAGTGCCTATATTGCTAATTCATTGCTTCATATGTTCGAAAAATTTGTCTGCTCAACAACGTAAATAACGCAAAGAATGTTGTTGAACTGTCAAAATTAAACCCATCGCTACTGATAGTGTGTCACGCATTACCCCGCTGGTGCTGTGCTGCAGAAGGTAGGTATTTCTTGCACAAACTGTCACTGAGCACAAACTGTCGGGGCCAATGCTTGCCATTTTCCAACCAAAAAAAAAACGGGTATTGATTATGGTTGAGTATTTTTTTGCTTATCAATGTATGCATATTACTTTCTCACTCACTTTCATAGTATTTGTCACTGTATACATTATTTTTTTCGTACATAAATCCATCCATTTATAACGTAGTCGTAAGTTTTACTAACAACCTTGTTGGGCCTTGGTTACTCGATTAAAGAAATTTTTATTCTATTCTACAACTTAATTCCACCTTTGCTTGATCTAATAGAAACACTTTTGAATTACTTTCTGCGGAATTTTCCACGTTTAAACACAAAAAAAACACACAGACACACACACACAAATATACTTTAAATTTGTTTTGCTCAACACAATAAAACGATATGACAACTGATATAAACTACCTCCCACTACAGCAAAAGTAAAATTGATTTGATTAACCCCTGATCGGAACGATGTAGCAATAAACATTATAGTCGCCTATCTCTGGCGAAAAAAAATTGTGTTCACTCAATTTTATTAGTATGGTAAGAAATACATAATTATTTTAATTATGAATTTTCTGTAATGTGATAGATGAGTCTTTCAATTATTATGAATATAAAATGTATTCCAAAAGATGATTCTAACTGTAAACTTTCTGAGATAATATGATAGTTCTGCCTTTTAAGAGCGTATACGTCGTACGGCATTTCATACAAACTTTCAAGTGCTTGTTTTTCGAAATGAATGAACCAATTTTAATGAATGAATGATGAATGACTTTTTTGTTTTATTTTTCTCAAAAAATAGTGTTACAGCCAAATTAGATCGATTTTAAATTTTCCATAGAAACAGAGATTTCCAGTTATCTGTTTTTAAATAAGAGATTTCGAAAATGTTCTTAACTAATTATTTAGACCTTTGTATCCTGCTTATGTGTATGAAGTTTCATTAAAATTGGTTCAGTAATTTCGAAAAACAAGGGATTGAAAGTTTGTATGAAATGCCGTAGGTACTCGATATAAAATGTATGCAAAAAAAGATTCTGACTGTGAACTTTCTGCGATATGATGGTTCTACTTTTTAATTAATATGACTGACTTACAAAATTGAGTTTTGAATGTATGATAATTGAGTGTTTGGATTTTCTGCGAAATGAAGATAGCCACTTGAAATATAACACAATTAAGAAAGAAAACATAAGAAATAAAAAAAAACAAAATTAAAACCCATAGGTAGACCCATTATTTTCAATATGTGTGATTGTTTAGGTTTTGAACTCTGCTAAAGAGATGGCGAATGAGATCAAAGAGAAGCAAGAGGTGGCCATGGTAACAGAGCAGGCTATAGACGTGGCTCGGGACGACTACGTGCCCATTGCTGTGCACTCCACCCATCTATTTTTCCTTATCGGTAAGTTATTGGTGAAGTGTTGTTGTGAAGAGATTTAAGTAAAATATGTATTTGATATGAATGTTTAGACAGACTTATAGCTTGATGTTTTTGAAGATATACTTTAAGCCACGTATAATTAAGTGGATAATAATTTGCAAGTACCTATATTTTTAATTAAAAAACTTAAAATTTCATTTATTTATAGCATCGTTGGCGCATATTGATCCAATGTACCAGTATTCGCTGGGCTGGTTCGAAGGTTTGTTCGTGGCAACCATCGATAATACTGATAAAGTAGATGACATTAATGAACGGCTGGACATACTGAGGAACTTCTTCACCTACTCTCTCTACGCTAACATCTGCAGAAGTTTATTTGAAAAGGTAAAACAGACAAACTTCGACTGTCAATGTCTTGAAAGAAAATTGGAAATCCCAAGTTTTAAGCCTTGGATTCACTAGGAGACAAAATGTCCCCAACTTGGCTCGCAACATTGGATCTACCGTGTCACTGCAACGTTGACCACCGTCCCGCAACGCCGTGCGGCCTATATCCATGCCGTGGGACATGTCACATAGATTCGCTCCTGGAGCGGTGGCCCGTTCCACGGGCAGCATTCTCGTAGATATCCCGCGTCAAGGCATTTTACTCAATTTGTTTCCTAGTGAATCCAAGGCTTTTATTATTGTCATCAATGCCTATTTTTTACTAGTTACACGGCGCTTTAAACGTTCCACGCACCGGTTACTAAAGGTTATCATCATGGTTGCAGGATAAAATTGTGTTTTCGTTATTGCTGGCAATCACGCTAATGTTGGCAAAGGGGGAGATATTAAGGACAAGCGTAATTTTCCTGTTGGGCGGCGCGCAGCCTCGAACCGTGGTGCATAATCCAGTCCAGTTCCTGAGTGCGCAAGCTTGGGCCGAGTTCAATGCGTAAGGAACACTTTTATTGAAATAAATATATTAGGTTGGGGAAAAAGTCTTTTCGCATTATAGTATGTATGAACTTGTAATAAAATCTCTTTGGCTATACTATTTGCATCTGGCTGGTTTCGGTATCATTGAAAGTTTAAATTTTAAACAACATTATTCCAAATTCAAATTAGGAAAATGTGTGATTTTCATTTGTTTTTCGTACTGTCAAGATGAGTGAATCTATTGAAAAAATTCGATACATTTTAAAATTTTACTACAAAAAAGGTAAAAATGCAACGCAAGCCGCGAAAAAAATTTGCGATGTTTATGGACCTAGTGCAGTGTCTGTGAAAGTAGCACAAATTTGGTTTAAGCGTTTTCAATCCGGAAATTTTGATGTCAAAGATGCACGGGGCTCTGTAGGCTAATTCACGTAACTAAACAAGTGCAGTAGCAGTGCAGTTGCAATGAAGTTTCGATCAAAACAACGCTTTTCGTATTCTACTATTCTCTACGCGGCTGTCAGATACGCTCGCGTCAAGTGCGCGTCACGCGAGCGCGTTATCGGCATTCTACTGCTGCGCGTCATTAGTGCGTAATTCTGAACGCAACTTGATCGGTATTCCACTATTCATTTGACGTCTCAAAATGACAGCTTTTAAGTTTCAATTCGATCAACGTGCAGTTTCGGTTACGCTCAACATAAGTTCCTCATTATTTACTTTTGTTGGCATCAAATTGTATTTTTTGTGAATGTAAGTGTTTAAAATTCAATATTGTATGTTTAATTATTAAGACATGTTATCTACAAGTAGTTTTTAGTTATATTCTAATTATTTTTTTACCTTTTTAGTGAACATGAGTTTCCAACTTGGTTTGAGGATTTTATCCCTCGCTGCCGAACTAGATGACCGAGAAAGCCGTCAAGCTCTAAGGCCTCATTTACGGAGACGCGGGGCGTCGCGCGTCGCGTGCGGCGTGGCGTCTCGCGGCGCGTCGTATGATTTTTCTGTTTACGGAGCGGCGCGGCGGCGCGTCAAGCGGCACTTATCATCGCACGCGTAAACAAAAAAGTATGGCAATATAAGACGATGTTCATAGAGATGCGGGGCGGGAAGCGTGGTGGTGCTGGCCGCTGCGCCCGTGGCGAATTGTCAAGCGTGTAGCAAAGCACGCGGCGGGGAACGCTGATTTTACACGCGTTTGCTTGAAATGCAGGCGGAGCACGCGGATGGCACCGCCGCGTCGCACGCGACGTTTATCGCGGCGGCGCACGCGGCGTTGCGTTTCTGTAATTCTCCGTTCAGGGTAAAATGTAACAACACCCGCGGCGCCGCACGCCCCAGTACGAGCATACGGTGATACCAGCTAAGTTACACGCTAGAACTTCCGCCGCGGCCGCAGCGGCGGACACCGCTACTCTTCACGCCCCGCGTCTCGATGAACAACATCGTACATTGCCATATGTTTGTGTTGGCGCGTGTGATGATGCGGCCCGCTGCACGCACTGCCTCTCTGTAAACAGAAAAAAACGTCCGACGCGCCACGAGACGCCACGCTGCACGCGACGTGCGACGCCCCGCGTCTCCGTAAACGAGCACGAAGAAGACAGGTTTTCTGTGGATCCATTCCGTATTTCGGATCGGGAATTCCAGAAACCTATCGTCTGAGCAAAAACTTGACTCGCCAGTTGATTACTAAAATTTCAACATGTGTTCCGAAGGAGAGAAGGAAAGATGGCTTGAGTGTACAGGCAAAGGTTAGTCAAACCTGTTTAACTATAGTAATTTAGAGTTTGTTTGTTTAAACGCGCTAATCTCTGAAAGTACCCGTCAATTCTTGAGGAAGTTTATAGGCTATTTAACATCATGCTATGACTTACGAGCCGAGCGCGGGTGAAACCGCGGGGCACACCTGGTATTGGAATTAAATACCTAAAGCAAAATACATTATATTTGACAGTAGGTAGGTAGTCTATTGATAATTGGTTAACTTTCAGGTTCTCATAACACTAGCTTTCTTGGCGAGCGGCACTTGGCCGGTTTTTTTATTTTTATTGTTTTGATATTTATTATAGTTTCTAAATGTTTTTGTTTCAGGTGTTTCTAAGTTGCACGCATGCTTCACTATGATCCTGTTTTTGCAGGCCAAATAGTAAATGCCTGTGCTGTATTGCATAATATAGCGAACAAGGCACGATTACCAGTGCCCCAACTGACACATCAAGAGCGTGAGCAAGAAGAGTGAATGCGTGTACGGCATAGAGCATGTGAGGAGGAAGTGCGTGCGGAAAGCCTGACTATACTTGCTCAAGGCAATAGGCGGCCAAACAGAGACTTGTTGGAAGGTCGGGCAGTCCAAGAGGCTCCTATTAATCGCATGTGGCTACATAGGGAATAAGGAGTCAGAATAAACCTTAATTATTTATTTTTATATTCATAATGATTATACACATCTTCTTTTACATTGTTCTCACACTTCTCACACAGGTAATATAGAGTCCGCTTGTTTTAATCGTCATCTGAAGAAGCTAGCCGCCTCCGCCGTTTTGCTTAAAAAGAAAATGACTGCAGTATAGTTTCTATTAGGATTAAGTATAAACAAAATGTAGGTACAACTATAATCAGTGTAAAGTCGCGTGTGTGCAATAAAGCAAAATAAATGTGTATTTTCTAGTGCTTCTGCTATGCGGCACTGTGCATCAGCCGATTTAGTAGCTGCATCAGCCATTCTGTTCATGGCATCGGCCATCTTACTGTAGCCTTCAGCCACAAGCTTTTCGACCTCTATTCTGGACTTTTCTATATTGGCCAGCGTATTTTGAGACTGCTCCAGCTCTGAGCATGGAGGAGGCGCTGCAAAAAATAATTATCAGATTTTTTTTTATGTTTCCATTACATTTTATTGGATTAAGTATATAATAATAAAATTACAATATATACATTGTCTACGACGGCGACGTGGGTTATTGCTGCGACGCTGTCTGGCTGTAGTGGCCCCTTGCTCACTAAAACAAAATAAAAATATATTATGTTATGGTTTCTAGTCTGTTATTTATTTCCTAATTATGCTGATGATGATGATGACTCATTGGTATACCTTCCAGTAAAATGTGTGATGTTTTGTGTTGTTGCGGGTGTAACATCAACATCAATTATAATATCTTCATTTCTGAAAAAAATAAAACATTCATGAATATTAACTGGTTAGTAACTAAATAAATCACCAAACCTTCTTCTATCGTGTTGGTATGACCTCGCACGAGAACTGCATATTTCTGATATTAAAACTTACCTATTAAAAGTATTGTTGGGAGTAGGTGCATGTTCTATATCATCGGAGAAAAATGTGGGAAGTGCAGGCAGTGGAGAATTGCGAAGTGCAAGCGATGGAGAAACGGCGTGGGGTGCAGGCTAGCAAAGCAAAAAGAAAAATACCACTGTCACTATGACCAAGCATAAATACATTAAAGATTAAAAAAAGGTATTCCATAACTCACAGACAAGGGATTAATTTGCACCTCATTTTGGGGCGTGCCACTCCTTCCCACAACCTCACTGCCTGCACCAAGCACAGCAGCGAGTCTTTCTTCTAAAGAGGATAAAGAAGTGGTCACGCCTGGCCCTCCACCTGTACCGCGTTAATTCTGCCAAATCTGCTTGATTCGGTTGAGCAAGCGGCACTTATAGTCTGTATACCACTAAAAATATTACAAATCTAGTTATTTACCCAAGTACATTTTGTACCGATACACATAAGTACAATATTGATGGAATCTAACAAACCTTGCTCCACTGTTTGGGAGTTCTTTGATCCCCGTCTGCCTCGGCATTTAATATATTGGCGCACTCTGACCAAATGCGTGATGTGAGGGCACTCCCTTCTCTAGATTTGAGTCGGCCACGGGCAAGGTCCCTGTGGCCCTCCAAATACTCCATCAGCAGTTCTATTTGCCGCACAGAAACGCGTTTGCGTGAAGTCATACCTACTGAAAAATCATGATGAAACATAATGGAATTTAAACTGCTACTTCTTCGTAAACTTCACTGCCTACATCCTTAAATATCATTTTATTATAATATAATAGGTACATACTTACCATCAAAGTTTAAGTCGGTAAGTATAACAAGTTTTGTATTTAATTTGCACCGAGTCTTGAATTATTTGGAGTTTCGCGCTCCTTGACATTGGTGTGCTCCTCTTATTTTGACACTTTTGACAGTCTTAGTTTTATGCGGCACTGTTAGACCATCATTCAGCCAAATTTTAGCAAAATATAACTTGGATTTTGAATCAAAACATAATTGTTTGTTTTTATGGGAAGAAAAAGCACCAAAATCAGTACTGGGGTATTATTTTAATATTATAATAACGTTAAATTCATTGAAATGTAATCGATTCTATTCGATTATTTAGTGAGTAATATTTTTTCTATCGTGTGGCCACACCGTAGGTAAGTTCGGTAGAGTTTGGTTGCCGTGCAGTTGACGTGCAGTTCACGCGCAGCTTACGCGCAGTTCAAAGATTACAAGAATACCGTTTATCACTCAAACTTAAACTTAACTGCACCTGCACTGCAACTTGATCGGCGCGTCATGAAATTACGTGAATTAGCCTTCTGGTCGCCCTATTACGGATAAAATGGATGCCATTTTTGAAAAAGTGGAGTAAGATCGGCATATCAGTAGTTACGACGTAGCTGAAGAACTGGGAATTGACCACAAAACAGTTTTGGCAAATTTGAAAAAAACTGGGTACACAAAAAAGCTCGATATTTGGGTACCTCACGAGCTCACTGAAAGAAACCTAATGAACCGTGTACTCATTTGTGATTCTTTATTACGACGTAATGAAACCGAACCATTTTTGAGGAAGCTGATAACTGGTGATGAAAAGTGGATCACGTACGACAAGAACGTGCGAAAAATGTCGTGGTCAAAGGCCGGTCAGGCTTCACAGACTGTGGCGAAACCCGGGTTAACTCGCAACAAGGTGATGCTGTGTGTGTGGTGGGATTGGAAGGGCATTATTCATTATGAGCTGTTACCACCAGGCAGGACCATCGATTCTGAACTCTACTGCGAACAACTGATGAGATTAAAGCAAGAAGTTGAGAGAAAGCGGCCGGAATTGATCAACAGGAGGGGTGTGGTTTTTCATCATGATAACGCTAGACCTCACACATCTTTAGCCACTCAGCAAAAATTAAGAGAGTTTGGCTGGGAAGTGTTAATGCATCCGCCGTATAGTCATGACCTTGCACCTTCAGGTTTCCACCTGTTTCGGTCTCTTCAGAATTCTTTAGGCAGTGTCAGGTTAACATCACAAGAGGACTGCCAAAACCACTTGTCGCGGTATTTTGATCAGAAGTCCCAAAATTTCTATAGCAATGAGATCATGTTCCTACCTACAAGATGGCAAAAAATGGTACCTACTTACTTTAGTTAAATGTAAATAAACGATATTAAAAAATGTTTTGAATTTTCTTAAAAAATGCGAAGAAACTTTTTCCCCAACCTATTATTTAAGGGTGTTGTACAGACCATCAAACTGATCAACTTTTTCTATGTATGGTACATCTGATTGGATTTCGCGATCACGATGTCGGTCCAATGGAGAATTGTTAAGTTTGATTGTTTGATGGTCTGCACCGTTTATTAAATATGACTACACAATTCTGGTACACGATGTACATATATTATTTTTATTTTCATTATTATGTTATTTTGTCTGTCATTATATCAACAAAAAAGAAAAAGATCACCAAGTCACTAAGAGAGAGAGAGATCACTAAGTCTAATTTCACTATGTCTGCTCTAACTACTGAATGGTAAAAAAACTTTTTTCAAAATAAATGTTAGTCGGTAATTTTGTTATAGGTTTAAAGAAACTTTATTCGCAATAGTAATGAAGTAATGATTGAAATACTATCGTGAATTCATGCAAGCCTAGTACTTTTTATTAGGTTACTACTGCTTAAGAAATTGTGCAAAACGTGTCGTGAACAGAATACCGTCTTGTATGCATGCAATGTAGTACCAGAAAAAAAGTATCCTATATTTTAAATCCAGGTTATAAAATATTTTATAAACTATCTGTATGCCAAATTTCATCCAAATCGGTTCAGCCGTTTTAGCGTGAAAGCGTAACAAATAAAAAAACAATCACATTTTCGCATTTATAATATTAGTCCTTACTAATATTATAAATGCGAAAATATGATTGTTTGTTTATATTGTTTGTAATTATTTGTGTATATTGATTGAATCTTATAGATTGTTCAATAGTGAAAAATCATTTTTCCTTAAAAAATGATTTTTTACTATTGAACAATCTATAAGATAGATATAACCAACAACAGACTCAAATTACTTTGTGGGACCAATGGAACATAAAAATAAAATTATTAAATTTATTCCCGTTCGTTCCACTGATATTGATGGTGGGACGAACAGAATTCCCGTTCGTCCCACCAGTGGGACGATGGCAGTTGGACGAACACGATTTAATTCACCACCTATTTCATTCGTCTAAGAAATCAACTAAGACTATCTTCTAAGAGCCAATGGTTCAATCGTCAGATCATGAACTTTTATCCAAAACTTGTCAAACCGTCACCAGTGGTGTAGCTAAGTAACCAAAGGCCCTGGGGCAAAAAATAAACTAGGGCCCCAACCCGTCGTTTTCCGAATTCGACGTACTCCAGATTTGTCGTAATCCAGATTCGTCGTACTTCAGATTCGTCGTACTCCAGATTCGTCGTACCTAGTACAGTCGCGCGCTTGTAAATTCACTAGTAGCGTTTTATAGTCACGCCGTTGAAGCGCGCTATTCAAACGCGCTCTTTGACGGTGCGGCTGTGAAACCAGCCCAAGAGGCTAAGAAACCAGGGGAGTTCCCTGCAAGTTTCAAACTTTTAGATATTCCAGACTTGTTGGGAATTCCCCTGTATTTTTTAAAATAAGTTGTCATTATTAAAGTCGCGATCCTGGAATCTGGTTTATTTATATTCCGGATGTGGGAGCAATTTTCACTAGTTCAATTTATAGAATTTAAGTCAGAGTCCGAGGGCCCCCCTGAGCTTGGGGGCCCCGGAGAACTGCCCCATCTAGCTACGCCACTGACCGTCACAATAATTTTATCCCCATATAAAAGTTGTCAGACACGATTGCTCGATCGTCCTTATGATTCAGGTGTAAAGCTATTTCTTTTACTTGGCAGACTTAATGAAGTACCAAATTATCATGGGATTCTGGATCACTTCATAGCAAACGTTTCAGCATGGGAGAACTATTGTGATTTGCCTAATCCACATGAACTTCCTTTGCCTTCACCGTGGGACAAAAAGCTAAACATGTTTCAGGTAACAAACATACCTAGTTAATAATAACTTTACAAGAACATCAAAAAGTTAATGACTATTTATTCCTACAGAAAATGTTAGTATTGAGGTGCATGCGTATGGACATGATGGTACCGGCAGTCCAAAATTACGTCACAGGTAAATGCTAAATGATTTTATTTCTGTAAGTTTTTACAAACACTATTACACGTCAATCATATTTTAAAACTATGTAGATGAGGTCGCTCTGAATCCTATCACTGAAGTATGAAGTAAGAAGACCCTCAGAGGCGTTCCGGATTTCGTAGTGGTGCAGTTTCTGTTTCATGAAGAACGCAATCGAATGCCTTAGACAAATCGCAAAAGATGCCTAAAGCATCGCATTTATCCCCCCATGCATTATAAACATTATGTCCTAAAAGTTCAACATGATCAGTAGTCGAAGGACCCCTTGTAAAACCGAACTGATAGGTAGAAATTCATATTTATTAAGAAATATTTGCATTTGATCTAAAAAACAAAGTTTTTCAAAAAAATTACTAAAGCTGAAATAGGTCTATAATAAGAAGGGTCTGATGTACTGCCCGATTTAAACAACGGTATTATTTTAAAGTTTTCCATAAGATCAGGATACTCACCACGGTCAATACAATTATTAAAAATAACAGCTAGAGTGGGTGCTGCAATGTTTATAATGGACTTAGCAACGTCCCCAGAATTACCACATACATCTGGGGTAAATTGTCAATTAACAGTTAAAAAGGTTACAATGATACATATTGAAAATGTAATTCAGAATCACAAACTGGAACGTTTTCTTTCAGTAAAGACTCTGCAGCAGTGTGTGTGCAGTTTAGAGATTTAGTAGTCGATACGAAAATCTCTGCAAAGAAATTATCAAAGGCCGCGGTGACTTGAGAATCTGATTTGATTATATTGTCATCAATAGCAAAGCTGTAGTCACTACGGTAGCATGATCTTCCCGTTTCGCAATTATTATTCCATGTAATTTACGAGGGCGGCACTGAAAATTTCGGGAATCAAGGAAGTGACACAACATTACTATTTAAAAATGTATTTATTGCTTTTCGAAGTACTCTCCGCGAAATTTGACACATTTTGGAACACATGGAACCAATCATTGAAGCAACCATTCCATTCGGAAGTTGGGGTCTCCAAAATGGCCGTTTTGTAGGCGTCCACAGCTTCTTCAGGTGATGAAAATCTCTGTCCACGCAATTTATTCTTTATTTTAGGGAAAGTATAGAAATCATTAGGGCTTAGGTCGGGGCTGTACGGCGGATGGTCTAATAATTCTATGTTTTCTTGCTCTAAAAACTCTTTTGTTCTGTGCGCGGTGTGAGAACTCGCATTGTCGTGATGGAGGATGATGCGGCGGTTGCAGTTCTCTTTACGGAGTTCAGAAACGACCTGTGGCAAACAAATGCTAGCATACCATTCTGCATTAACCGTTCTTTGTCCCTAAAGAGGAATAGTCGTAACATGGCCGGTTTTGGAGACAAACGTGGCCACCATTTTTTTTGCAACACTCCGTGAACGAACAATTTTTGTTGGCTTTAACTCATTTTCGAACACCCAAACTCGTGACTGGTTTTTTGTTTCGGGTTCGTACGCGTATATCCAGGATTCGTCACCTGATACAATGTTGTATACAGCATTTGAGGATCCTGCGTGGAATCTTTCGAGAGTTCTGACGCACCAAGTAACGCGAGCCGCTTTTTGCTCTTCACAGAGCGAATGCGGTATCCATCGGGAAAACAACTTTTTTACACCTAATTGTTCATGCAAGATTATTTGTATTTGACTCATGCCAATGTCTAAAGTTGCCTGAATTTCGCGGTATGTCACATGTCGATCTTCCTCAATCAGCTTACGCACAGCATCAACGTTTTCTTGGGTGACTGCAGTTTTTGGACGACCTTGACGGGGATCATCACTGAGCTTGACACGTCCACGTTGAAATTCAGCAAACCAGCGATAAATTGTGGTTTTGGATGGGGCTTCATCACCAAATGCAGAAATCATCCGGTCAACACACTGTTTTTGTGTTAAACCAGTTCGAAAGTCATGATAAATCATCGCTCTTGAATTTTCTCGAGTCAATTCCATTTTCTCAACGACTAAACAAGTTTGACAAAACCTTGTGGCAAGACCGAGAATCTTTTTTTAAATAAATAAATGGTATTCGATTTTTAAAACCAAGGAGTTTTCAATTAAAAAGATTTTAATATGACAGGAACAGTGGAAATATTCCATTCCCGATACTTTTAGTGCAGCCCTCGTATTTATTATTTAATTACGTTACTACTTTTTTTATTTTTGAACTCTTGTAACGTGACTTGGTCATACAAACTTTTTTTTTAATAATTTAGAATAATTCGTAACATACGAATTAAATTGAGTAGTGGTAATACAAGTGCGTTCATTGTACAATTAATAAATGACCGGCACGAGTCGTCAGCACAGACGGGCAGTAGTGGGGGCAAGCTCGCGCATGTACAATTTTATTTAGTACCGATTTTGCTCAAATTATTCATATCTAAGTACTTATGCAAACTATACCTAATTAAAATATTAGTGGTACTTAAAATTAACCACTGCGCAGGTGTCAGTTTGTGCTCACGACTCATGCCGGTTACTATACCAATGGTGGTGGCAGTCACGCGTAACTATAATATTAACCGAAAATATCGTTGGAATGAAAGTGTTATCAAATTATGTGCAATACGTATTTAAAAAATCATTATACTGTTGCTTAGGATCATCATTAGTTGACAAAAGTGGTAATTTACTCAAAAGTTTAGTTTTAAATGTTTCCAAGCGATAGTAGTTTTTGGGTTAACAGTGATGTCTTTTTTAGTCACTTTTTTGTTTAGATTTGGAATAGTGATCCGCAATGATCTGAGTCTATTAAAATAATAATTTATTTGTGGATAGGTATGACATATGTATATAAATGTTATCTAGGCATGTGGCACTAGTGGGAGTTATTCTAGTGGGCTCCAACAATTGGTTAGCAAGATTGTATGACTGAAATTAACTTATAATATTAGACCTTAACCCAGAATTTTCCAGAAAAAAAAACATTTTTAACACTACAATTGCTGTTAGACTTGTTCGAATTACAGATGTTATACAATACTTTATCCATAACCTTTTCAAAACAATCATAAAATCGTATGTACACACTTAAAAAAAATAACATTAATAACACTGCAATTTCTGTTAGACTTGTTCGAATTACAGATGTTATGCAATACTTCATCCATAACCTTTTCAAAACAATCATACAATCGTAAAGGTCTGTACACACTTAATATGAACTTTTCCAGTTCTATACAGACTATTTCAATTGTCTGCTCAACAGAGAGGAGAATATCCTTACGATCTTTAAATTTAAGCTAGTTATTAACAAAAATTTATGAGCCACCATGCTATTACTCTGCTGAATGAACTACCAACCTGGTGATTACTAACATTGAACATATACTGGTGGCTTTTAAGCCAATGTTCTGTAATACAAAGAATATCTATATTATTACAATTCAGGAATAATTCTACTTCTAGGTCTTTGTAAAAATTCTTAAATGTTGGATGCACCGGTTGATACTATTTTTTTTTTTACACTTTCGTTTGATTTATTATTTGCCTTATTTACATTTTTGCAAGAGGATGCCTCTATGTTCCTAATTTAAATGAAAAGCAATGCCATTAATTGTGACCAAATTATTGACAGATTAGCTAAAGATTTCATTACATTGCTCAAAAGAAGCAAGTTGTTTAGCCAAATTTTTGACTGAAATAGAAAAAAATATATATATAAAATATGTTAGCATACCAAGTCGTCATCATCAATTGCTGGGAATATAATTTTTATAATTGTAATATGTGTCATTTTTTTAAAGATAAATTGGGCCGTAAATTCGTGGAACCCCCACTTTTTGACCTAGCGTCTTCGTATTCGGACTCTCACTGCTGTATCCCCCTGCTGTTTGTGTTGACACCTGGCTCTGATCCTATGGAGACACTACTGAAATTTGCAGACGATCAGGTAAACGACATCCACCATAATTATAAAGAAGTCATCATCATCAACGCTAACCCCTTTTTTATAAATTGAAGCATATATAAAAACTCCCAATGTTACTTTGGGTAACACATTTTTTTCTTCAATTATCCGCTGTCAATAGTCACGCTATCATTGTCCCTTTTAGGGGTTCCGTACCCAAAGGGTAAAACGGGAACCCTATTAATAAGGCTCCGCCATCTGTCTGTCCGTCTGTCACCAGGCTGTATCTCATGAACCGTGATAGTTGATAGCTGAAATTTTCATAGAACAAATACAAAAAAACAATAAAATAAATATTTAGGGGGGCTCAATATTGATAACGGCAACAGGTAGACGGTTGAAATATTCACAGAATATTAAGTTATATATTCACTTTAAAAATAAATATTTAAATTAAAAAAAAAACAAATATTTAAGGGGGGCTCCCATACAACAAACGTGTTTTTTTTGCCGTTTTTATAGATAATGGTACGGAACCCTTCGTGCGCGAGTCAGACTCGCACTTGGCCGGTTTTTTTATAGATAAGGGTACGGAACCCTTTGTGCGTGAGTCAGACTCGCACTTGGCTGTTTTTTTTTATACATAATGGTACGGAACCCTTCTTGCGCGAGTCAGTCTAGCACTTGACTGGTTTTTTCATACCATTCCTTTTCCTCTCCATCCATCCACATTCATATAGCATTCATTACTCTCTTAAGCCACAAACGTTTTATCTCCCCTCATCATGTGATGGGGAGGTAGGAGGGAGGCAAAATAAACGATTCCCTTTCAACTTTTCTTGAACACCATATTAATGAGTAATAAAGTTATTATTTATCTGATGCCCTTTTTAATAATCTAATAATATTTATCAGGGTTTTGGTTCTTCCCGTTTGTATTCGCTGTCTTTGGGCCAAGGTCAGGGCCCTATCGCAGTCAAACTTATTGAGGAAGGCGTTCGGAGCGGCACATGGGTGGTGCTGCAAAACTGTCACTTGGCTAAGAGCTGGATGCCCATGCTAGAAAAGGTAATTAATCAGCATCACCGCTTTTACCGTTAAAACTATTTATTAGGTTTGGTGTTTTCATATCCTGTCGTCAATGCAGTTTTCAAGACAAACCTAGATATTTTCAAATTTTGACTATTTTCCAGATCTGCGAAGGGTTGACTCCAGATACCACACATCCAGACTTTAGGCTTTGGCTTACGTCATACCCTGCTGATCATTTCCCGGTGTACGTACTGCAAAACGGTGTCAAAATGACCAATGAGCCACCACAAGGTAATGTTGGCGCATTATGTCTATGTACATTATCGCATTTTTTAGATATGATTTAATGTTCTTTCTTAGATTTGTATATTAAAACGACTGATTTCTTCCTTATTTATATGCCTGTCATGTCATTTTGTTTGGTTTGTGTATCAAAATCCAGGATTGCGAGCGAACATCTCTCGATCGTTCAGCAGCGATCCTATCAACGACCAGGAGTGGTTCGAGGGCAACAAGCAGGCTGAGAACTTCAAGAAGCTGCTGTTCGCACTGTGCTTCTTTCACGCCGTGATCCAGGAGAGGAGGCAGTTCGGCCCGCTGGGCTGGAACATTCACTACGAGTTTAACGAGACAGACCTCAGGATCAGCGTCACACAACTCTATATGTTCCTTAATGAATACGATGTGAGTAGGGTGTGAATTGATTGCTAAATAAATTGACTAACGACTTTTTTATATTGTCCGTAAATTCAATTCACAATTATTATAGTCATTATTTGTCTATCGAATGAATTTACTTTAACGTGGCAAGTTGACGTTGTGTTCAATCTGTTGAACAATATTGCACAACACGTGCCCTGACTGTGCATAGACGATGCTACTGTCGTTAATGACCTGGGTATATTGGAAAACTTGACGGTGATTAAAAGGCTTGTTAAAAAAAAACCGGCCAAGTGCGAGTCGGACTCGCGCACATAGGGTTCCGTACCATTAACTATAAAAACGGCAAAAAATCACGTTTGTTGTATGGGAGCCCCTTAAATATTTATGTTATTCTGGTATTTAGTATTTGTTGCTATAGCGGCAACAGAAATACATCATCTGTGAACATTCTATTACGGTTCATGAGATACAGCCTGGTGACAGACGGACAGACAGACTGACAGACATACAGACAGACAGTCGGTGGAGCCTTAGTAATAAGGTTCCCGTTTTACCCTTTGGGTACGGAACCCTAAAAAGACGATACTTCCTGCATTACGTGTAAATAACCGCTTAACTGTAAATTGTTTGCTCGCACTGATCTGATGACTACTATCCGTTAATTCGTTGTTAAATTTTGCTATTCAGCAAATAAGGGGGATCATCCACACCTTAGGTTTTATTTTTTGTCCACCACTGCTGGAGCTTCTCTGAATTTGCGCCACAACACCGGGTGGCTCCGCCATTTGTCCTACGGTACAGTTGCCCATCATTGTTGGTTGATTCTGAATGATATGGTAAATATTTTGTACCCAGGACGTGCAATTCATAGCACTGCGGTATTTAACGGGTGAGTGCAACTACGGCGGCCGCGTGACTGACGACTGGGACCGGCGCACGCTCAACACCATGCTGTACAAGTTCTACAACCCTAAGGCCTTAAAGGAATTCAACTACCCTCTCGACCCTTCAGGTGAGCCAGCGACTTTAAACGTATTTGGACCTTTTATAAACCATAGCACGGAAAGTCATGACATGATTTTACTAACACGACCCTATGTAAAAATGTATAGAATTATATGACGACACTGTTCGTTCTCGGTCGACGGTAACGTTATACGTAATCTAAATTTTTTAATTAGTGTTCATTATATATTTTATCGTTGCCGTACACAAATCAACACAAAATGGCATTAGACGCCCACTATATGTAAATTATAAAAGCATTCCATTCCACCGTTACCATTATAAAAGCGCCCATTGGCCATATCCGGTACAGATCGATCAACCGATCTGCGGAAAGAAACGGTTAATATGTTTTACCTATTTATGTGTGAGTGTATAAGTTTACCCGCACCGATCAGTACCGACTTTTCTTTACTGGAAACTCGCGTCTTTATGCAAGCACCCTATGACATGTACCTACGAGGTAATGATTTCGACAGGCGTGTACTACATCCCGACCCTGAAGGAGCACGGGGATTTTGTGAACTTCGCGCGCTCGTTGCCGGCCGCCACGCCGCCCTCCGTGTTCGGCTTCCACCCCAACGCAGACATCACCAAGCACTTCCGAGAGGCCGAGGAGCTGCTTAACACGGCTGTATTGACCCAGGTCACCTGCAATATTTCACACCCTTTAAGTATACAAGCTAGAACCGTAAGACGCCATTTTATCGGATGGTGAACATCTTTTTATAATTTGATGCAAAGAGCATTGACACGAACTTAATTAGATAAGCTCATGGCGTGATTAGAATATACTTAAATCAATCAGCAACGTGGTAACGGAATTTACTGGTCAAAATGTGCTGGGGAGATAGTTACGTAAGTATCACTGATTAATGGTAAAACAATAAAATTATAGTAATTTGTCAGATTTATTGTAATTCGATTGAGAATCTTTAAAAGTACCTATAGTAGTATCTTTAAAAGTACCTATTTTAATATTATTATTTATCTTTAAAAGTACCTAGAGCTCATAATAATCACTGTAGTATTATTAAATATGAAAATATCGTGAGCCGTAATGTAATCCATTTATATCATGTTGTGGTATTTCTTATGTTTCATCTATCACTGGTGCAACGGTGCAGGATCGTGTGGTAAGACAATTGAATTAATCAGAATTGTTAATTTTACTAAAAGTAACATCATTAATGTCGATTTCTCATTTTCATGCCTGAAGGATCTCGAGAAAAAGTACCAGGTAAGTGAGTTTTTTACCTTGCAATCGTTTAACCAAACAAAAATTATGCTCAATTTCAAAAGTATCTACATTATTTAAATAAAAAGTTATGGCTAATGTAAGAGTCAAAATGCAATTAGCTGAAGCACGAATACCTAGCGAAAAGTTATCGCTCCAACATGGCGTAAAACAAATTAATTTTGTAAGGTTAATGGATTATTATAATCCTAAATTAAGAGGGACCTTCCCGGTTCATCTATCGTCAACGCGAGCATGGTTGAAATGCTTGTTGTTTCATCCAGCGCAAGTGAGAACTACTAAAAAGCGAGTGAGAACGCAATAACATTGAACGAAAAATAGTGTACGGAAATTTCATAGAATTTCTTGTTCCAGGAAATAAGTGTTTTTGAGTAAGGCTTACAAGTTTATGAAATAAATGTTGGTCATTTAGAATCTCCATTACATGTGCAAGGTTTCTATTGTAATGTTTTCTTAACATTTACAAGTTATGAGTACATTATGAACGGCCAAAGTTCAGGTAAAATTTGTGCAAAAAAACAGATTTTTGCAGGCTTATACTGAATTTGATTCTTCAAATTTTTATTTTTTGCTTGCCTAGAAACCTAGACATAGTGCACAAGATTCCTATTGGTTAAAAAAATTGAAAGAAAGATGTGCTACATCGCCATAATCACGTACGAGCGTTTGTATGAAAAGTATGACGGGTTGGCCGCTCTTAAGCTTATGAGCCGTCAATGTTATTGAGTGAAAATAATAGATCGTATGGAGTGCAAAGGCTGATTCAATCATAGTTCGCAACCTTATTGTAGGTGTAGAGGCCGCCTAATGTCTAGATTAGGTATATATGAAAATGAGTGCTAACAATTGCCGTTTAAAAGCTTCCACAAACTAAAGACTAAGCACATAAAAGTTATCCGTGTCCTAACACAGGACATGGCGGCGGCCGGTGATGCAGAGATAACACCAGATATGCAAGCGATGGCCATCGCCGAGGACGTGTTGAAGCGGCTGCCAGCCAAGATCCTGTCAGGGCCGTCGCACGAGGGGGATATCAAGCCGTCAGATATGACGCCCATGTCCATTGTCGTCATACAGGAGGCCGCACGATACGACAGACTGGTTAACGTTGTCAGATCCAGTTCTAAAGCCGTCATTGGAGCTGTGCAGGGTATGTTTAGAAATAAGAAAAAGAGAATATTGACTTGACCGGGTTAAGATGGCACAAAACAAATATATACAGTTTCCCACATCAATTGTTTGAAGTTACCTATGTGGTGTTTTAGCAAGCCACATGATTAAGAAACAGTTTTTGACGTTAAAATTGTTTAATCGGCAAATTCTTTTTCAGAATTCTTTTTTATGAAAATTATGATAGACTAGTTTTTGCCAGCATTTTTCCGCCCGAACAATAATCTCCCGTTCTACTTCTTTGTATTGGGTTTTTATGAAACCTTTCTAAATAAGCTATTTGCTAAATAGTACTTTTTAGTGTTGGAAACTAAAAAAGATCTACTGGTATAATAATGCTCAATCACTTATTGCATTCTACAATATGTACCTAGGTAAGGAGTAGGTACTTAGGTTTCAATTTAAAATTTAATGAGATCATTATGAACCCTGTCGGGCACAGCAAAATACGAGGAGAGAGGAAGGGAGCTGCTGTGAGTTGTGTTGACAACACACAGTAGCTCCCTTCCTTTATGCACAATTTTGTGATTGACTAGTTGTAGTCGATCACAAAATTGTTTACTGTTTAAAGACTTTTAGAAAACTTGTTGACCAACCAGAATCCAATAAATGCATTTCCTCATAAAAATATCATTTGCACGTATGGTACAGGCGTAAGTGTTCTGAACGACATAACGGAGGAGGTGCTAACGAGTATGGTGCGCGGGCGCATCCCCGCGCTGTGGGCCGGCAAGAGCTACCCCTCGCTCAAACCCTTCGCCTCCTACTTCAACGACCTGCTCGAAAGACTCAAGTTCTTGCAGGTATCCATTTATTTATCATATTATCTTAATTTACATAGGAACCAATTATTTTACCGTCAGATGCTTTTTATTTGAGGAATAAATATGACAGTTTCACAGCTTTGGACTTTCATAGAAAATAAATGTCAAACCACCATATTTATGTTATATATTTCCACCGATAACAGGCCTTTTCTTTAGGCTTTTCAATCAATCGTCTTCGATTGGTTCGTTCTTTAGAACTTGCGCTTGGCAATGCCTTAGTGTGATCATCAAATGCAAAGGTTTACTATCATAATAGGTACTCTCAATTTTAATTACGTCACTATTATTATATTCGGTGTCCAATCTATCCAAACAAAATGTAGTTTTCCTTAGAACACATTCAGATATTGCTCTGAGTTGGACCCGTGCCCGCGTTGTACTCATGCACGTGTGCACATCTACATCTGACTCTGAACTCACTCGTGTGACCATACCACATGGCTGACTCCAGAAAATGTTAGGGTAATTTTATTTCTGTATATCACTATTAATCTTAAGGTATAAATATAAACATTCTTCGTAAAATTTCGATTTAACTTTATCTAAATTATAATAGGTGTATTTCTTATACAACTGCAGGGACACTGTTAAATTGGCCCTGGTAGGTTGATTTCATACTATAGAGCAGTGTTTTGTCAGCGAGTCTTGCTTACACAAGAAGAGATTCCCGTCCGATGAGAAGCGAGCATGTTCTTGCGAGACAAGAAGGCTACAATCTCCAAAAGTTTTAGCAGATTCATGTGATAGATCATTTATTTGTCCGAAACATGAGTACACACACAAAGCATGCAAGATGTTAAGTAGGTACATTGCAGAAAGGATCACAGTCATGTTTTAGCTTAACGGCGTACAAATATGTATTACAATTACATTTGATCAGACATTGACATTTGTTTAGACTTAAACTCATCGTGTAAACGGAGCTTTACTAAGCGTGGACATTGTGTTGTCAGCACTGGCACGAGTTCGGGCCACCGACGGTGTTCTGGCTATCCGGCTTCTACTTCCCGCAAGCCTTCCTCACGGCCGCCCAGCAGAGCTACGCGCGCAAGTACAAGATACCCATCGACCAGCTCGCCTTCCACTATGAAGTAACTAGCTTCAAAATATCATAACATTTGTTAAGTTTATAATATACTACTTTCACAGTTATTTTACCTCTGATTTTGCATCACTGTCAAAATCACAGTGATCTTTATTTCCGTTAGAATAAGGTTGCTGTTGGGTTGCTTCCACTGACAAAATCAATCTGCCTAGCCTTTCCCCAACTATGTTGGAGTGCTGACCCCAACATAGTTGGGAAAAGGCTAGGAAAATACTAGTATTCAGCTGAATCCGGTTTTATTGGAAGCCTTTCCACTCTAACCGTATTTTTAACTTCCGACGGAAACAAAGGGTGTTATAAGTTAACGTGTGTATTTGTATCTGTGTGTCTGTCTGTAGCATCGTAGCTCCCAAACGGCTGAATCGATTTTGTGATTTTTTAGCTTTGTTTGAAAGGTTACTTTATTTTAGCCATGATTCAAGAAAATTTGTTCAGTTGTTTGAAGATTATCGGCTCTTTTCTAGTTGATGAATGGATGTGAGCATCTTCCACAGGTCTGTTGAGGCCAAATTTGGTATTCTGTTTCTTCAATGATATTAGAAGAACAATAGTAATCTAACTGATGCTGCAGCATCACCTGGAATTTTCAGGATACCCAACTCCCTCTCCAACTTACAGCAGAGGTATCGTGTTTGGGCTCATTGGAATGGTCTCAATGAATAGGTTATAGATAAGAAGGCGATCAGGGTCTGATAATGGAGTGGGACAGAGAAATGAGGATAAAATAGTAACTAGCTTTACTCTGGGAAAAATACGTACAGCGGCGCAGATTTAAACAAGGCACGTGTCACTCGTAGCGTGTCTACTAGTAATATATAAAGTTAAAAAAACCGGCCAAGTGCGAGTCGGACTCGCGCACGAAGGGTTCCGAACCATTATCTATAAAAACGGCAAAAAAAATCACGTTTGTTGTATGGGAGCCCCCTTAAATATTTGTTTTATTTTATTAAATTATTTATTTTTAAAGTGAATATATAACTAAATATTCTGTGAATATTTCAAGCGTCTACCTGTTGCCGTTATCAATATCGAGCAAAAACGAGCAAAAAAAATCACGTTTGTTGTATGAGAGCCCCCTTAAATATTTATTTTATTCTGTTTTTTTGTATTTGTTGTTATAGCGGCAACAAAAATACATCATCTGTGAAAATTTCAACTGTCTAACTATCACGGTTCATGAGATACGGCCTGGTGACAGACGGACAGACAGACAGACACAGATAAACGGCGGAGCCTTAGTAATAGTGTTCCCGTTTTACCCTTTGGGTACGGAACCCTAAAAAGCATGAAATGAAAGTTAAATAAAAAATTAAAAAACCCCCGACACAAACAAAACCTCTAAAAAGAAAAGCAATAATAATTATGTATGAGCAGGCAGTCTAAATCAAATTTCGGACGCAATCTCCGCCCCTCGCTCTCCGCCACTCCGTTATGTGCTAAACGCTAATACATCAGTAATAAAGTTGAATATCGCGTGCGCTCTTTGATCGTGTTCGAGCACGAAACTAAATAGCGTAAGTCTCAATTCTTATTTCGTTTATAACTAAAGTAATAATTGATCTAGAGAAAAAATATATTGTGTCGGGATAATAAACTATATTTTCGGGCTGTGATTTTAGACATAAAAGCTAAACAATCTTGTTTGTTTTTTAGAATTATCCTTAAAAAAGATATGATTTTCGAATAAAAAATTTATTGAGATAAAATATTACAATTACGTAACTGTCTTCAACATGGAAAGAAAAAGACCCAATAAATAATATACTAAAGTTTTATTTTGCTTGTATGTGTGACTGTTTCGGAATATTGATGCAAATTAACATAAAAATAGGGAGCCTCCTCTTAAGTTTAATAATTATAAGGTAAAGGTAATATTTTGATCCAAGCGCCGTCGCGTCGGGGACTGCTAATAAAAACGCCAAACAGACCAGGCTTATACGCAGTAATAATGAATGTATGCTATGAAAGGATTTCTGCTGTTATCTTCCTATTTTCGTTAGCCGAAACTTTTTAAGTTTCTAACCGCGACTGCCTATCTAACCTTTTCTAACCACAACCCAGTTACTGGGTAACAGGAGACCCCTTGGTAAGACTGCTTGTCAGACTCGTAACGACTGTCAAAGATTACGAATGACAGCCGGGACCAACGGCTTATAATCTTAATTGTCTGGTCTGGTAACATAACTGAGATACAACTGTGGGTTGTTAGTTCACCAACTATCTGTGTTTGTAAAGACTTGATGAGATTTGATGAGATGTTCGCATCAGTAACGGCCGAACCCAATAACCTAATTTCAGTGAAAGACAGTCCGCTATTGATGATAGACAGTATAATTCTATCTATCCTTGAATGACGTCTCACAATCATTGATAAAGGCTATCTATCTAACGAAAACAATAAGTAGGGTTCTCTACTAGGCCCCCGCGTGCGTTCCGTTACAGCCAACATCACTTTAAAAAACAACGTGTATATTAGTCTTATTACAAAACTTCTTTGTTTCCTAATTCTAACTAAATTACCGGATTAAGATATAATTTATTTTAAATTAAAACTCTGTTTGTAAGTAGTACCATTTTTTTTTTTTTGGTTGGGTAATTATCAAATAACTTCTCCCGCTCTGGGCGGAGCGGGAGGCCATGTCAGACTCTTACTGACTAAAACCCACCCGTGTTCCTTCATTTGCCTGTGTACCAGGGCCACCATATCCCTTTCGGACAAACTCGCAACCCTGGCAGGCATTGGCCCTAATGGACCCCGTCAATTCGTGCTGACATCTCTTTGAGGTGCGCGTGGAACACAACGCGCCGTCGATCCGGCCTGGTCTTTGTCGGACGGCGAGCTACCCATCGCTCACCGTCCGCAAGCTCGCGCCTAGGGTGGCCGGGAATCGGCTTGTGACTCCCGACACCCAGGGCGTCTCCTGCAGCGACTAGGGGCGTGAGGTCGCGAACCCTGCCTCTCCATCACGCGTTCCGCCTCCTCCTTCGCGAGCATTACTGCTTCACAGAAGGAGGTGACGGCCTCCCATGCACTCTCGCTCCGAACCATGGCCTGAACCAGGGCCGGACGCGAGAGATCGCAGCTGCCGATCGCCTCCGTGATACAAGATTTTATTGCATTTTGCCAAACAAATAGTTAACGCTGGAGAGGAGTAATGACACGTAATTGACAGTTTGACTTATGAAACACCGCACCTTGCTAAGGTTACTAGACGATAAATTTCGGTGATTAAGGTGAATCCGATGCTGTAGACCGCGATATTCAAATTTTCTTACGTTTTTTCCAATTTGCAGGTCAGTGTCAGGTTTTATCTTGATCAAAATATGATTCGCGACTATAACAGATATGTAGGTATTTATAGAATTATTATCATTACATCGCTCTAAGCTAGATTGGTTCCATTGAATGACTTTTTCATGACATCATGACATTGGGGAACAAATCTAACTTAGAGAGATGACGTAATGATAATAATTCTGTAAATACCTATATTTATCTGTTATAGTCGCGAATCATATTTGATTTGATTGGGACGTTAAAACCATCGATAGATAGATTTTTCTATCTCCAGTATGCCAAAACTGGTGATAGATAGGTTATTGAGTTCGGCCGTAATAAAGATGTTGTTCAGATGTTGTCTAGCCGTCTGCAAATACACATGTGTATCAAAAGTTGAAGAATAAGTACACACTTTTTCTATTGAAACGATGTAATACAGGTACAGAAGAAGTTTGAGTTTGAGGAACCACCAGTGGAAGGCGTGTATGTCCACGGCCTTTTCATGGAGGGCGCGCGGTGGAACAAGAACACTATGATCGTCGACGAGTCCATCCCCAAGATACTGTACGACGAGTTCCCGCCGGTCAGTCCACACTTTACTTTACTACCTATTCACCAGCTTAAACACTATGTTTACAGATAAGCCATTATTGCACAAATGGTAGAACGGCAACAAAAGATTTTCTATTGTGTTTGATTATTATTCTTAGGATATTATGGATACGTAAATATGTACCCTCCGCCACAGGAATTACCGAAGGATTTATATCGGGACTCTTACAAATATGTGCTCCGGGATCTAGAACTCATATTTATAATAACTTCGATTAAACAACGCTTATACACATGAGCTATACCACAATCATTGCATGGCAGGTGATGTGCACGACAAGTTAAAGTGCACATGGACTCACATGATACAGAACAGCTTGACACTCCGCCAAATTATGTCAAATATTGACCTGCTATAAGAGCGTGTGTTAACCCCCCAGGTGTGGTTAATACCCATCAAACGCGAGGACATCCCGACGGGTATGTTCTACAACTGCCCACTGTATAAGACGGGCGACCGACGCGGCGTGCTCTCAACCACAGGCCACTCCACCAACTATATCCTCTTCATGCTGCTGCCCACCATGATGGAACCCGACCACTGGATCATGCGAGGAGTGGCCTTGCTCACGCAGCTACCGTTCTAGAACATTCTCACAAGTCAGGGGCCCTGTCGTAATCATTAGCAGGGCAGTTGATGTGCAGGGTGTCAAGGTGACAGATAACAGTTGCACTGGCACTGCACATAATTCAAAATCGCTTGACATTTCTCACGATACTTCACTTTGTCTTAGAGCCTTATTAGACTATCATAGAAATATGATCAGAGATGTATGAGTCATTTCTATACGAAGGACCTATGACGGTATAATATCTGATTAATATTCAAATTGTCTACGATCATAGCTAAGGGATCCTATTTGACAGCAACCGTACAAATATTATCATATCCGTCTAACCTCCAAAATGGCGTCAAAATGCAAGAACCGCTACTGGAATATCGAAACAACAAAAATATTCATTAATCTTTACGAGGAAAACGAGTATTTGTTACAAATTTTTAACCGTTTATTATCTTTTTTTTTATTGTAATTAATAAAATTGCAGTCATAGCAACGGAAAACACGCCGAAATCGTTATCCATCTTTGATTAAGTATGATATTTATATTATGATCAGAAGTGTAACATGTAAAAATGAAGCAGCATCATTTAACAATGATCATAGAATTTGACAGATATGAAATCATGTTTGTATGATAAATATATAATAGTGAAAAAAAAGTACGTCTAACCTGATATAAGAGTCCAATTAGACTCTTATATCAGGTTAGACGTACTTTTATATACCAGCAGTGTAGCAACACATCTGCCGAAATTACGTCTCGTCGTCAAGTAAAACATGTCCACGAAGAATTTGTCACGTGCTACTTTTTTACCTACTTGTTTTATTAATTTATGAAAATATAATATATTTGAAAAGACAATATTTATCATGGTATTTACAATGTTGGCTTATTTATTGTTAGTCATTATTTTTGTTGTAACTTGGTCTAGTCACCTAAGAAATATTGTCGATCTATGTTTAATTTATTCATTAGTTTGTTCTGTATATGGAATTGGTTTTATATTATTTCATTTCTTAATAAATAATTACATTATCTTAACCTCTGTATAATTTTACCCTATGTTCACAAAATAAATAAATGAATTTGAATTTTAATGATATTAAATCTGCGAAGATTTTCAGCCAGATAAAAATCACCTAAACATAAGTCTGTATTTCAATCCTAAAGAGAATCCTATATCTTGTCCACTATTTGCTAAATTAAAACGGATTCCTAATTTTTTAATACCTCAGTGCTACCTCACCTCTTCATTAATTCTTCATTTTCCGGTTTAACTCGTCAATTCCCAGTGTTACTTCTAGGTGACGGACCTTTACTAAAACTTTTTTCATGCAATTTAGTATATTTTAAAAACAAATATATTACTACTAAAATGTCAATACTTAGTAGTGTTTGTGAATTTATTGTGGCAGTACTGGAGTTATGTTATCTGTCAAATAAATTCAATTGTTTCAAACGGTCTTTTAGTTTTCACGCTCGAATGTGTTTTGTGGAATTTACGCTGTTGTAAAAATGTCAAAAGGGGTTATTTTTTTTATTGTTAATTATTGTTCACTATTCAAACTAACAATATAAATGTATTTTGTTAAAAAAAATATTAGTTTTGTACAAAATAACGGTCGAGATACTACGTGTCACCTGTAGGTGACACTGGGTAGTATTGTAAGTAGATTGCTGTTTGAGGTGGGTGCATAATAAACTTTTTATCATGCTTTTGGTGGACGTTGAACGAGATAGTGGATATATTGGAAGCTGGAGATGACATCATATTGATTCCTCCTGAGGGTGGTCAGGTCACTGATGAAGATAGTGGGGACGAAAATGAGGTCAATTTCATTCACCTTCCTGGTCAAATGTTACGTTCTGAAGTAGAAGTGCAGTGGCCTGCACTTCTACTTCGGCCTGTCGATGAAAATACTCAAGAAGATGATAAAGGAGAGGAAACAGAAGAAGAACAAAATGAAAATCAAGAACCGGCTTGAAAGAAAAAGAATAAAAAAGAATTTACAATAAAAAAAAACTTCTTCTTGTGGAAAAGGTGATTCTGAAGAAGACATTCTAGGCACCTTTGAAGAGGAAATGAGTGTCACCAAGTGTTTGGAATATTATATAGAGAAGGCATAGTGTCATATGTAGCAGACATGAGTCACTTGTATGCCTTACAGAGGAATCATACCTTGAATGTAACCAAAAATATGGAAAACCCTTCACTAAAGTCACCAATTGCATATTGCCTATTGAATCATGAGTTTCAAATGAAACTAGACTGGGCGACAGTTCACCTAATCACATAGGGACTGTAACGCCACTGCGGGCTGTGTCATGAACGCACAAGACAAATGTGTTCAAAGAAGTGCAACATTGGTTTACATCTAAAATGCTGGTGCAAATTCCACAACAAGTAAAAAGGATATTCTACTTATCTAACTATCCAAAACCATATCCTTTTACAATAATAATATAGTTATAAAAATACAATAATTTGTATTCTTTTTACCGTCATACAAAATACAAGGTATAAATTACGCGCAGTGTAACCTGTGGTGCCACCACTTAAAAAAAAAACTATGATGTATGATTTTTTTTTCCATATTTTGAATACGCAAACATTAATTAGCACAAAAAAAAAATCATAGATGGTAGCTTGGGAATTAAAGAGATGTTCTTTGAATCCAGTGGTGATTTAATAATCCCCTTATTTATAAACGTTTTACTATTAGGTACCGATAATAAAATGGACAAATTGCTAACAAGTAAAATAAAACGGTTCATTCCAAATTTTTTTCGTTTAGCCTATCTTATGTTTTGAATACCTAGCACATTATACACTCTGCTCTATTTTTCTGCGAAACAGCTACTTATTATTGTTTTTACTTAGCATTTATATGAAAAGATAACGTTTATCATGATTATTGTTTTTGATGTTATTCTTAGTAATTATTTTTGTTGTATCTTGGTCTAGTCACCTAAGAAATAATGTCGATTTTTGTTTAATTTATTCATTGGTTTGTTCTGTATGTGGAATTCTTGTAATAATTCTAATTCTGTAATAATAAATAATTCGATGATAATAATGTTGTTTTAACTGTTTCCTTTGCCCAGCTTCTATACTATTTTCATATGATCTGATTTATTTGTAGGTACCACACAACACAATTAGAATAGCCGTAAACAAAGAAGTTATGCAGTTCCAAACCTTATAAACTTGTAACCCACCCACCCAGTTATGCAGCCACCTTCCTTCACCCCTAATGTTTAATAGGTTTGCTTCACATTTCTGTGTTTGTGTTCGTCAAAATGACACTGTTTTTTTTATTATAAACTGTAAATGTGTATGTTAGTACATTCTCTTAATGTATGTTTATGGTTAAATTAGTGAATAGTATTTTTTTTTTGTCTTTTGTTTTCTCTTCTACTCCTGCAAAAATTTAAATTAATTTAATGGTGTGATTTTTGGTACATTTAACATGAGATCTTAATAATAAATAATTCGTTCCTCAAAAATCTACCTTAAAGGTATACACTCTTTCACAGAATTAGTAATTATTATAAAAAAGGATAGTCAACATCTTACACACGTTGTCTATAACTCTTTGTCCGCTTTTCTATCGCAGGTATGCTGGTAGAGATTTCTTTATAAATAAGCATCTACTTTGTACGTATGTTCCTTTCTTCTTGTCTGTGTATATGTGTGTACATAAACTGTTAAATAAATAAATAGATAAAGTCATTGATTTGTCGACACGGTTGGCGCAGTGGTTAAGCGATTGACTGCTACGCTGCGTGTCGCGGGTTCGATTCCCGCACGGAACAAATATTTGTATGACCTACAAGTAGTTGTTCCGGGTCTGGCTGTTTGTGTATGTGAGTTTAAATGTTTGTAAATGCATCTACGATACAGGAGAAATTCCTAGTTTCGTTTAAATAAAAAAAAAATGATTTAATTATCAATTCTTTATTACGCACCATAATGTATACTCCGTGTGTACATCCTGTTATGAGTGCGGTGCGAGCCATTTGAACGCCCTTGGAACGCAAGGCTCGCACCGCGCTCGTGTTTTTGTTAATTATTCAAATGTTAATTTTAAAAAAAAATACTTTCATGAATGATTAGTAGTCATTAGATACATGAAGTGGGCTGCCGTTGTAAAACGATTAAAATGCCACGGTGTATAGTTGGTAGGGAAATAATTATATTAGACACAATTATGGACCGTGTCGGGCACAGCATAGATCAAGTAGGAGAGAGGAGGGAGATTTTTTTTTTATTATTAGTCAAGTAGATTGAATTTAAGAATGATAATTATTGTTTTATAAATATATACATTTATTTATTTATTTAGCGTAATATTGACATATCTTTTGTTATCTCATAACGTAGGTAGTCAAAGCTCTCGTTCACAGTATAAATGTTACGGCTAATACCCGAAGTGCGGCTACACCTAGTTTTAGCCGGTTAGAACTAGGTGTAGCCACTTACTCTTGGTTAAACCTAGTACGAGCCGATTGTTTTCGGGTAAAATCATTTGGGTTAGGTTAGGTTAGAACAGTAACCATTAACAAGCGAAGGCGAGCGAGCGAAGCGAGCGTGCCGCGGTAGCGGCCGCCGAGCGCCGGATCCCCTCTATTGTTGGTAAATTGGTTTTATCCAACAGGGATTGTCTGGACCTATAATTCTAACCGGCTAAAACTAGGTGTAGCCGCACTTCGGGTATTAGCCGTAACATAAATAAGACTAGCGTAACTTCGCGTGGTGGTATTGTTGTGAGCGTTATTGAAACAGAGGGCATTGTGTGCCGGAACTTCATAATAATGTTCTGGGATTATATGTAAGACGTACAGAGTAATGAGACGGCGAAGCTTTTATATGGATATGGGTTCTTGTATCTAACTCTGCGGCCAAGGCCCCGAGAGATTCGAATCACTACATTTTTACCCGACTGCGGCGAAGCCAAAAAAGGAGGGTGTTTGACCTGTATGTATGTCCGTCCCTATGTTCCCTCGTAACTACTAAACGGCTGAACAGATTTTGATGAATGATATGTCGTTAGATTCGTCTTTATTGCGCGAGTGTAACTGGGTTTATAAAATTTATAAAAAATCAAAATGACGGCAAATCTTTGGCGCCTATAAGTGTGTATTAAAAAAAACACTCAACCCTATTGACTGGGGTATCAAAATGAAGGATTTTAAATGTGATTACTTACAAAAATATATACAAATTATGTTTAAATATCATTTGGATTGAGAAATGATGAAAAAAGCTATCTCCAACTTTTTGAGTAGGTAAGTGAGTAAGACGACGCATCTTCTTAAATTTAACAATAAAGGCCTG
Organism: Tiliacea citrago; assembly: GCA_963921375.1. NCBI lineage: Eukaryota > Metazoa > Arthropoda > Insecta > Lepidoptera > Noctuidae > Tiliacea > Tiliacea citrago. Next base: position 21,961,893 of record OY992786.1, read on the forward strand.
CATGAGATTTTTTATAGTATTAAATAAATCTAGTTTTCACCTTTTTTAGGTTCACTTTTACGCAAACGGGTTTTTACCAAATGTTTTTAATTTCCGTTTTTTTTTTAACAATAGTTTCCTTATTGTATAATGCTTTTAAAAAGGTGCCCCGCTGACTAGTAGGACAAAATGTGCTCTTATTACAAATCCGAGGAAATTGAATATTTGTCGTCGAATGGTAAAGATATCGGAACGCTTAGAAAACCCAGGATTGTAAATTCTTTGTCCAGAACTCTAAATATTTGTGTCATGCTATCTATGTAATAAGTATAGTAGGCATGAAATTCCAAGGATTGTTTCTTCACATGGCCATCCACGCTATAAATTGGGCCGGGACGAAAATTGAAGTTTTCTTCCGGGAACGAGGTCAATGTCATCGTTATCGTTGCGCGGTTTAATGCTCGGCCAAGGGGACCTCAACGCTATAGCCATCGCACTGACATTACGAGAGCGGTGACTTTGCGATTACGTTGCCCTGTCATTTAGCACGAAAAAGCTCGCATCCCAGATACGGCATGTATTAAATAAGCGAGTAGTGGGCAGGGCGGGGGCCGGGGTGGCGGGCCGCGGGGCGCGGGGGCTGTAGTACGGGAGGCACTCGGTCTAGCGCGGCGTTGCCGGGGCGACGCGAGATATTGATCTGCGCGCTCATCCCCGCGCAGCATCCCTCCCGGCCGCGCTCCCCCCCGCGCCCCGCGGCCCGCCACCCCGTGCCCCACGCCCCGCGCCCCTCGCCCTTGATTCTGCCGCTCGACCACCGCCACCACGACCCCACCGCACCCCCCTACAAATACTTATTACATTTCGCACTACATACTCCACGTAATCCGATGAAGAAATTTCGCTCATGCTTTATAATCATGCCTATGCTGCTAACCTCGATATTTTCTAACTTGCCAGCGTACGTAAGACTTAACTTAAATGTAAAGTTTTCAAGATATACACGAGCACGACTCAGGGTGTAATTTAGAAATATTGGAATTAGATTACCTAATAGTTAAATCACTTTAGTCACTGAATAAGGTGAGGTAATAAGGGTTATGGGAAGGTGATGATACTGGAAAGGATTTTCATATTCATATTCATATATTTATTTGCATTCCATATTGTATAGGTTAAGGTGTTACAATGGCTTGAAGCTAAGGTACAATTACGGACCCTGTACGGCACATCAAAAGGTATATTTTCACTAAATACGAAAAAACATTAGAGATTACTGCACAACATCATCCAAACGACAGTTTAACAGAGGAAATAATGGACAGGCGTAGAAATAAAATTACTTTTGATATTTGCCAGTCGTGCCACATCACGTAGATGCTCATAATACAATAAGTTAAAGTATGGAGGTCGTTTTAGAACTAATAATTATGATTTTGAACTGTCTACCTACACAAGTTGCTCGTTGACGCAGAATGTAGACGAGATCAATTCAGATCACATGAGCTATGCGGCTAATGCAATGTGTCGGAGAGCGCATAACCCGTCGTAAGTGGGTGAGCAGTAATGTGTGAGGCGAGCGCTGTGCGGCACGCCATGTATTATGGTATTAACGCGAGCCTAACTCGACACGAGTCAAACATACGTAGGCGATTAGAAGTTGAGCAGGTTCGAATCGTGCGAAGTGCCACACAATGTGCGGCAGTCATGTTGACAGTATGACCTGCTAAGCAGTAGGTATATTAACGTATGACCAGGTACGAAACATGCCTTAGGTATTTTAAATCCACTTACTCATACTGAAAAGTCCAAAACTCAGCAGTGCTGTATGCTCCATTACGTGTCCATCAAATAATGATCAAAGTGACCAGAGCGACAATTTCTAAAACACAAGTGTGTTATCGACAATACGTTTCTCAAGGTCTTGGTGCTGGATGATAAGCTGAGCTTGCCGATCACATCTCCAGACAAACTCATAAATTACATGAAATATTGTAAACATTATTATTTCAAAACTCATAGGAGTCCAGAAACGTTATAATAGGTTGGGGAAAAAGTTTCTTCGCATTTTTTAAGAAAATTCAAAACATTTTTTAATATAGTTTATTTACATTTAACTAAAGTAAGTAGGTACCATTTTGTTCGATAACTTTTTGCCATCTAGTAGGTAGGGACATGATCCCATTGCTATATAAATTTTGGGACTTCTGATCAGAATACCGCGACACGTGGTTTTGGCAGTCCTCTCGTGATGTTAACCTGACACTACCTAAAGAATTCTGAAGAGACCGAAACAGGTGGAAATCTGAAGGTGCAAGGTCAGGACTATACGGCGGATGCATTAACACCTTCCAGCCAAACTCTCTTAATTTTTGCTGAGTGGCTAAAGATGTGTGAGGTCTAGCGTTATCATGATGAAAAACCACACCCCTTCTGTTGACTAATTCCGGCCGCTTTCTCTCAACTTCTTGCTTTAATCTCATCAGTTGTTCGCAGTAGAGTTCAGAATCGATGGTCCTGCCTGGTGGTAACAGCTCATAATGAATAATGCCTTTCCAATCCCACCACACACACAGCATCACCTTGTTGCGAGTTAACCCGGGTTTCGCCACAGTCTGTGAAGCCTGACCGGCCTTTGACCACGACTTTTTTGCACGTTCTTGTCGTACGTGACCCACTTTTCATCACCAGTTATCAGCTTCTTCAAAAATGGTTCGGTTTCATTACGTCGTAATAAAGAATCACAAATGAGTACACGGTTCATTAGGTTTCTTTCAGTGAGCTCGTGAGGTACCCAAATATCGAGCTTTTTTGTGTACCCAGTTTTTTTCAAATGTGCCAAAACTGTTTTGTGGTCAATTCCCAGTTATTCAGCTACGTCGTAACTACTGATATCTTGCTCCACTTTTTCAAAAATGGCATCCATTTTATCCGTAATAGGGCGACCAGAGCGACGTGCATCTTTGACATCAAAATTTCCGGATTGAAAACGCTTAAACCAAATTTATGCTACTCTCACAGACACTGCACTAGGTCCATAAACATCGCAAATTTTTTTCGCGGCTTGCGTTGCATTTTTGCATTTTTTGTAGTAAAATTTTAAAATGTATCGAATTTCTTCATTAGATTCACTCATCTTGACAGTACGAAAAACAAATGAAAATCACACATTTTCCTAATTTGAATTTGGAATTATGTTCTTTAAAATTTAAACTTTCAATGATACCAAAACCAGCCAGATACAAATAGTATAGCCAAAGAGATTTTATTACAAGTTCGTACATACTATAATGCGAAAAGACTTTTGCCCCAACCTAATATATTATTAGCTGAGCCGTTGTCCTGTCCAAATTTCAATCATTAATACAAAATTCCAATATAAAATGCACTTTCAGTTTTCCTGAATTTTCCCGACATATTTTCTCTACATAAGAACCTTCCTCGGAATTCAACGAATATTTGAAATAAAATTAAGCCGAATTGGTCCAGCCGTTCTCGGAGAGTTTTGCGCTTAGCAACACATTTAGCCATTCATTTTTATTATATAAGAAGATATTCGTAAGTACAATCAACATAACGAATATACTATAATCTTAATAGTATTCGTAATAATCACAACTAGAATCTGCAGATGTCATCTTTCTTTTATACTGTCCGCTACTCTCCACGAATTAAATCCCTCTTGCCACCCCCACCTTTTTCACTTTTATTCCCTCCTGTAGCTCTCTGGACATCATAAAACTGTACATATATTTTTTTGGAATTTAGCCTTATCATTTGTTTCCCGGGATATGCCACCCCGGGCCGCCCTCCGCCTCCCTACAGACAGGTACCGACTGTTAACGCTCTCACAGTTCATTGTCTAATTTCAACGTTGCTATGACGAGAGACATGGTGTAGGCACAAGTACCTCCGACTTGGCAGCAGCTCTATTGAGTTGTTGCTACTAGTTACTAACAAGTACCTAACGAGATGAATATTGAAATGTTTCGGAGCCATATTTTCCGTCGAACCCTGATCATGTTTCACGTATGCTTTGTTACTTTTATATCGAACTCAATCTGAAGAGCGACTGATTCGAGTGGTGGATGTCACCACTTGAATTAGTAGTGAGCAAATTACAATGGTGTGACCGAGGCACAATATGATTTGAAGTGTTCTTTTGTTGACCATATTTTTTATCGGATAGCAACAGTGGTCTAATGAGTAAAATTAATAAGCTGATTAATTGATTGCTCTTTGTTATCAGCTGACTACAACATTGTACAATGTATTTTTTATTTTAAAAAAATCTATCCACAATACGACGACATTAATTCCCAAAAAATTTGTAACATTTCCATCCAGTTAACTTGTGTGTCCGAGTGGACACGAGTGGCTGTCGTATTAAAATGCAGGCGTGGCAAGCATTATCATCATCACGGCAAGCGCATCGACTCGCGGCGAGTTTCAAACACAGCTTCAATTGTGCAGGACGCGGACGAGCCGACAGAAAAAACGAAAAGTATATCCCACGGCGCTACGAGTATCTCTCTGCAAAAAGGATTTAATTAAAATGCAGCACTTACGTCTGCCCGCGGCGCTCTGCCCGCTCGCACACATCGCCCGAGCCCCGGCTCTGCCTACTTTGTTAGCGAACTGCCCTCACCGACCCTCCAGCCTAATTAAATGATAAACACGATACTCCGCGTGCTTCTGCTTTACAGTTTTTTGGGTGATTTCATCCAGATAACCATTTTCAATTTTGGTTTCGTAGGATGAAATATTGAACCACGTTTTACAACGCCAGATTTAATTTGTGGAAAGGGGAGATGCTGGCTAAGTTAGACTGTCTGATCCGATAAAAGCCGGCAGCTCCAAGTCCGTATTTAAACGAGCTATTTTAGGTGGCTTGTAACAGTAACGTTGGTCGGTACAGTGCACAGAGCTCACAGCCAATCGCTTATTGGGATTGGAAGCAAAGCCTTTCGGGCGGTTGCGGCCGCTCCGGCGGACTTCCAATTTTAATGTTATGTAACTGAACCGAATTAATTCGCAGTGCGCTCCACCGCCGCTAGTTCAAACACCCGCTCCACGAAACAATTTCCAATAATTATTGCTTTTTAACTGTATACGAAGAGTTGTGGTTGATCTGTTGTAATTAAAAAGCCCGTTCAATTCGAAAATTCAGATTTAAATGTGGTTTCGGTCATATTATTAATTACGAATAAACTATAATTGGAACGCATTCGTATTTCCATCATTGGATACGGATCTTAAATATTTTGTTTAAAATTGAACCGAACGAATCTTTGTTTTGTTTCGCAGTACCATCCCGCCCTATCAGAATTAAATTTCAACATCACATAGTATAAATATTTTTTTTACGCTACAGAAGACTGACGAAGTCCTATTGATGTTTCTTACTCCTCTCATTAATTAACTCTTCGCATTCATTTTCATTTCTTATTAATTAGACAAGGAACCCAAGTACAATAAAACATTGATATATTAGATTTGCTAACATAAAAGTAGGTGGTCCAAAGAGTCCCGCCGATAACCGCCCATTGTCCTTTAGCTTGAATATCAAAGTCTAAAACGCATTCCTCAGTGAATAAAACTACTTAATAAAACAAATTTTTCATCCCCAAACAAAATGTTTCACTATAATTAGAATATCAAAACGAAAGCCTCTCTCTGACATTTCCCAGCGGAAATAATCATATGAAACGAGTAGTTTGCTCATAGTTTGCTTTGTACGTCAATAGTTCGAGTGCGGATCTGCTGGCAACAGCAAACTCATTACAAGGCGAACTTTATATAAATTATACAGACTCCCGCGTTCAACACGGCTCCTAATTAGTGTGGCTGATGAAAAACAAATATATGCAGCCTGCTATAGTCGGTAGATACTGGTAATCTGTAGAGGGATTAGAGTTAAAGGTACTTTAAAAGGATTTGATACACACGTTTAGGTCTTTTTAATGGGTTATAACGTTTTATGACTATGTTGAGAATTTGTGATGATAACTTCAGTAATTTCAGCTCAGCAATGATGACTCTATGACATTCCTCTTCATTCGAATAAATAGATAAGTGCGGGTACGCACCTATACTAGCAACGAGTTTGAAAATTAAGAGCTTGATCTGAGATATTAATCTCTGAAGACAGAAACACACCTTTTTTTTTGGGTGGGAAATTATCAAATAACTTATCCCGCTCTGGGCGGAGCGAGAGGGCGTGTCAGACTTTTACTGACTAAAACCCACCCGTGTTCCTTCATTTGCTTGTGTGCCAGGGCCACGATATCCCTTTCGGACAAACTCGCAACCCTGGCAGGCATTGGCCCTAATGGACCCCGTCAATTCTTGCTGACGTCTCTTTGAGGCGCGCGTTGAACACAACGCGCCGTCGACCCGGGCCTGGTCCTTATCGGACGGCGAGCTACCCATCGCTCACCGTCCGCAGGCCCGCGCCTACGGTGGCCGGAAATCGGCTTGCGACTCCCGACGCCCAGGGCGTCTTCTGCGGCGACTAGGGGCGTGAGGGCGCGAACCCTGCCTCTCCCTCACGCGTTCCGCCTCCTCCTTCGCGAGCATTACTGTTTCGCAGAAGGAGGTGACGGCCTCCCATGCACTCTCGCTCCGAACCATGGCCTGAACCAGGGCCGGACGCGAGAGATCGCCACCACCGATCGCTTCCGTGAGGACACGGCGGTGCTCCGCCCAAGCAGGGCAGACCTCCACCGTATGCTCCACCGTGTCCTCCGGGCGATCCACACAGTGCAGCAGTGGTGACACCCGGGCGTTTCCTCCGGCTTTATCCTGAACTGGAACCTCCCGAAGCATCCATGTCCGGTGAGGACCTGCGTCAGGCGGAAGGTGAGGACGCCGTGGCGCCTCTCCAGCCACTCCTCAAAGAGGGGACTTATCGCCGCAATAGTGGCGTGCCCAAGTCAAAAAAAAAAATAAAAACACACCTTGGAGACAGCTTTCGGTTGAAATTGCTGCTGATATTCTTGAAACTCCTTTTGCACCGTGATAGTATGAGACAAACAAGGTTCCAAAACAAAACTTTAAAATTTGTTCAAAAATATGCACATTGTACAAGTGTGCTCGTACCTTATATCTACTGGAACTACTCTAACAGATTATAGCAGCATTACCAAACAACTACTGTAAGCTTTAATGGGGTTTCAACTGTTGTTATTCCAAGGGTCTCGCAAAATAAACAACACTGTGTGTGTAGACAGCAAATACTCGTACTCATTGGCATCATTCCATTAGGTCGTAAGTTCACCCCTACGCGTATGTAAATAGCTTCTTTTGGAGTCTCACCCCCAATTGACGGGAGCAGTCGCTGGAAGGTCGTATCTTTTTAGAGAACTATAAAACAGTTTTGACTACACTATGGGTACCTATACCTTTTTAACATCAACACTATGTGAGGATTCTTTGATGCAATTATTGAGTGACCTATTTATTTATTGCAATGCGACCTAAATGTAAAATTTTTATGATATCAAAAAAAAAAATAGTTTCCTCTAAAATTCATCATCAGATTGTGATCATTTTTGATATCAGGCCATGCTACAGATGTTCTTCATCTCATCACATAACGTGTGAATCATTGTTTAATTGAGGGGCGAATGCGGGGTGTGGGGGGCGGCCGTGCATCGATCGTCTCGCGTTTCCATGGCAACGCTCCCGCGCCCGCGCTCCGCAGCCCGATTCATTTGTAATCATTTGTTTCGCGGCCGTCGAATAATGGTGGTCGTGAAACGGTGCGAAATTGATGGATTACCGTAAGGTACATAGGCACACTTAGATACAACTGTAATTTATCAAATTATGTAACGTTACACGCGCCAGGGATTTAACTCTATTGATCACCATTAAGATGAAACAATACCCCACTGCTGTTAGAATAATTCTCAAAAGTATCTCATGACACATTATATTCGAAACTCTAATCAAACGAATTGAAAGTCACTTGAAATCAACTTAAGGATGCTGTTTTAATGTATCTCTATTGAAATATAAATAAGCCTACAGCGCCCTTAAACATAACAGATTATAACGTTTATCATCTATAACTATTATTACAATTGTCTCTTAATAGAAATAGAACTAAGTTTACTGTATTTGGATTAGGCTAGTTTTTGTTTTTAATTTGTTTTTATGTTGTTGTTTCTTTAAGTACTTGCATGACACTCAATACCAGTTGTAAGCCATTATATCTGGAGGAACATTGACTCCTAAAACACAGTTTAGGAGGCATCAGTTCGCCCTTTAATGTAACTCTATTGTACAACATTTATTTAATCCTTGTGTACATAAGTATGTTTTCATTTTTATTTTTTTTATAAGCTAGGTAGATATAAATAAAAGCTGGCTACTCCAATACACATTACGATTACTGCAATGCAATATAATCAACACAAATTAGCCCTTAATTAATATGGTAATTTAAAAAATTCCTTATATAGTACCAGGGGGGGCCGGGGGGGGGGTGTTAGGTTATGTAGTATCTTTACTCATAAACATAATAGCAGTATATTAAATACCAATATTCCGTCATGGAAATTAATTTCAGTAGAACTAATTGAATGTTCAACCGAGCGTGAATCTACAAGTGCTACGAGTCTACGGCGTAGCAAATCTGTAGCAAACATAATGAAAGCCGGTATATTTTCGTAGCCCGTAGCTCATGCGCTATTAATTACGCTAGAAAGTTTTATTCAGACTGTTACAAAAGCTTGCCAAATAATAATTACTTTTGGATAATTTTCAAACAAAATGTTGGTGGTGACTTGAAATAAATTACGTTGAAGTGCTTAAACTCATAATTGTGTTCAGTGTTTTTTGATTGATGGCGTCAAATTAAATAATAATCACGTATATTTTAATTTTTTTTGTTAGTTGTGAACGCAACTTTCACAATATTTCTAATTATTATTTTGTGATGTAATTATTTAAGATCGTTGCTAATTATTGTTAAAGTTACCTACATAACCGTTAATCAGAAGCTTTCCTAATAATTCCCCGGATAATAAACTGCCGTGGACATAAAACTCGATAATTTTATGTCGTAATCAAGTTAAATAATTTTACATAGTAAGCCGGATAATTAATCTAATTTAACTTCAAACGGTAGTACTAAAAAGGTGAAAAAAAAAAAATTGCGAAAGGAAAAATAATTACATAAAAAACAGGCCACTTCAAAGGCCTTATCCAATTATGCCGTCGATATCGAACAACAAAAGAGCTATGAAGTATAAAACATGGTATAAATTGGAGCGAGCCGGCGCGAGAGGATGTTCCCGGCCAAGTGTTGGGTTTTCTCAAATAATTTTAATAGATGTCCGGGGGTTGGTGCGGCGGGTGGGTCGCGGGGCCCGGGGAGAGGGGGGTGCTCGCGAAATGAGATTTCCTTTGAGCCAAAGAGCGGCTGACCGCGACACCAGCCCCGCTTGAATCATGTCCCTCATATATCATGCAACTCTACGTATAATGCGAACCGTACGTGTCGCGTGCATTAGTGTTTATTTGTATGTCAAGGGTTCCAAGAGATTTTCATTTGTATGAAATCATCACGAAATTGTTCTTCATATTCATTAAGTTCCAACTGTACTGCAGACCATTTAGCTATCGCTTACTTTCAATAAACAAAAAAAACATTGGGAATTATTCTCCCACAGTCCAAATCCTATTACCAGTCCATTCTACTCCAAAGTCTAAAAATCTAACTTGTATATAACACCGAACCCTTTGGCGTGAAGTTGAGAAAATATATTTAGGCGGGTACAAAATAAAAATAGTAAGCCGAAGCCTTTCATAGAAGCCAATGTACTGTTAAACATTGGGGGAGAGAGCTCTCGGCCGGCGTCCTCTTGATTTTAATTTCATCGCGGAACAAAACGAGCAAGGTTTATTGTGGATGCGCTCAAAGCTCACATAGTGGAACAGGGGAGGAGATCGCTTACACGCTGCAGCGAAATATAACTCTGTTAGCTTGCATTGTACGCCATGAATATTGGTTCTGACTTGAGATTTCACAAAGCCTGCATAAAATAACCCAAGTCGACGAATAATGGTACCCTTAATAAAAGCGTACACATTCCCTTTTGTAACACGAGTGTATTGACGGAAAACAACGGAGATGAAATTTTTCTCCTTGTTAACATAATGAATGTTCTCTTTCGGTAGAAGTCTCTGCTCGTATAACGTTTTTAAATTGAAAATACGAGACGTCTGATACAATAAGTGCGTTGTAATACAAAACTCAAAATTTGAAATAACAAAAGGAAATTCTGCACACTTAGCGTTACTTATTACTTGTTTGAGCTATTGGACTTGAAAACAGAATGAGATTTTTATTACTGAAGGTGTCGTACTTAAATAACGTTCAAATTCGAGTCCCATTTCCGTGCCAACAACCAATGTCCAAAACTTGTCAAAAATAGGGTTTTTTTTTGGCAAATTGAGACTATGATTAGAATGAACGATCTTAAAAATACGGATGTTGCCCCTCTGGTATCAACAGAAAACAACCAAAACTTGTATCATTGGTGAGTTTACCTTACATTACGAGGCGTACATAAAAACTGCCACATGATTAATCATCACTATCATAGTAGTAAAAAGTTAAGTTGCAAAACATCGTCAATCTACAAACACGTTACTAGATCGTTAGAGAGCGTGTCGCCGGGACGGCTGAGAGTACTCTCAGCCTCCGAGCACACGCTTATGAACTCCATCATCTTGCAGCTTATAACACATCACAGTGCTTTTTATCCAATTTCATCCGCCGTGTGCATTCATACGTCTCCTCACCGTTTTCAACAAGTCTTTGTTAAATCTCAGTCGAGAATACACTCTCAATCCAATTTGTATTCTCGAAAACATCGATCATCGAACGGAAAGGCCATCTCTGATTTAAATATGTAGAAAATGGATGGCGTAGCAACACCTCGATTTGTGTTATTAAATAACGATAAAAATTAATGATTCGATTTTCGACAATAACGAGAGTTATTCATGTCAATATTTAACCAGTACTTAAGCTCGACTGGTTTTCTTTTTTTTTCTAATGATGAAATCAATAACAATGTCACTTATTCTACATGTACTCCTGTTAACCCCGTCTTAATAAACATACTCTCTTATCAAACCAGTTACACAAACATGAAATGTGTAATTTTGATATGAATCTACAGCTAATATCGCAATCAAGCAGTCCCCGGGCGATATTTACAGGGCAGCCTCCCGAGTCCCCCCTCCCCAACCACGAGTCTCGACGACCCATTAGAGCCTGTATCGAGGAGGGATCCAGCGACTTCCGTCAACTTTTGTATGCCGCCGGACGCCGCCGGCCGCCGCCCGGCCCTCCGATATTACTGATGTAACCCTCTGGCATACCTACTGGCTTTGACTAATTTGCGATATTAAATATCGTCGGAATTGCTTTTTATTGCTATAATTGTATGGCAAAATTGAAAGGGGAAGTTCTTTTGTAATGAAAATTAATTCAGCTTTCAAAGAACTTTAATATTGGAAATATACCAATACAATTTAGAAAATCGTATTATTCACAAAGCGGTCCGGTCAGAGTAATGTAATCCCTAAACGTACAAACAATACGAAAACTTTATCTGTATTCAAACGGCTGGTCACGTTTCACCTTAATGGCGTTGTTTACAAAGTTGCGAATAAAAAGCAAGTACATGTAGAACTGTAAGTTTTCTCGTGCGTGTATTACTCGAGAGTGTAGGAAAGTTATCCGGAGCCCGCGCCCGGCCGGGCTTAACCAGCTGAGTTCGGAGTTAGAGCCAGGTAAAGCGTCGTTCCACGACAAGTTTACTGCACGTTTTATGTTATGTAGCATGTTCCGTGGCACCTGACACCGCTCCGATCTTTACACAAAGAACTTCCGTCTAGCTGGAACGCGCGCGGGATACATAGGACTCTTAAATTAACCCTTATAGCTACCTATTACGAGTATCCGGATGGGAGCGATATGTGAGCGGAACTAATGTAGACATCGTATCGCTTTTTGATCTTTTTAAATTCTTCGGTAGTCCATTTTGAAAATATTTTTTTGTTTTGGTGGTGTTCTGTTTGAGAAAAGTTCACAATTTCTACCATAATATAACATCACACCTGTAATTCCCAAAGGATTAGGCAGAGCTGAACATATTAGTACACCTACATTTCGCCAGTTATGTTTAAGTCCTATTTTAAAGGTGGCGAGGGAGGCAACGTCTTAGATGGGAGAACGATATTAAGAAAATAGCTGGTGTTACTTGGATGAGGATGACCCATAATTGAAAAGGGTGGCAAGTTTTAGGAGAGGCCTTTGCGGAAACGCAAGACAATCGCGATACCGGTGTCAAATAATAATTATTTTTTAAGTTTATTTTGTTACTGTAGTTTAGTTTACTTTCATTTATGTTTTCATAAGATTTTCGAATATAGGCTATTATTATTATTACATAGGTGGCGAGCCTATTGCCATCAACTGGACGCAAATTCAGAATCCGGACTACTATTTTACAATTCCCAAAAACTTCTGAGGAGCCTGCAAGGTATTTATAGCGTGGCCAAAAAAGAACACCCGAGTACAGACAGAACGAGATATTTTTTTAGGGTTCCGTACCTCAAAAGGAAAAAACGGAACCCTTATAGGATCACTTCGTTGTCCGTCTGTCTGTCTGTCTGTCAGTCTGTCAAGACCATTTTTCTCAGGAACGCGTAGAGGTATCAAGTTGAAATTAATATTAAATACGGAAGTCCCTTGAAGCTCTAAATAATCAAGCTTCCAAGTCAACGCAATAAAAAAAATGTGGCAATATAAGCGACATTATTGCGACATATTTCGATACTCGCAAATAAATCAAAACCTATAGGGTACTTCCCGTTGACCTAGAATCATGAAATTTGGCAAGAAGCTAGGTCTTACAGCACAAGTATTAGGAAAAGTCCTAAAATTGCAAATTTGTAGTTTTATCACATAAAAAAAAAATTGCGAATATCTCGCACATAAATCAAAACCTATAGGATACTTCCCGTTGACCTAGAATCATGAAATTTGAGCAGAAGCAAGGTCTTACAGCACGAGTAAAAGATAATATATAAAAAAATAATTTTTAGCGATTACAAACTTATATTTTCAGTTAGAATATTGACCGTGGCGTATTTCGATGAACAAGAACATGAACTTGGAGAACATGTTTTTCAACTACAATGTTAAGTTTGTTTTAGGTATAAATTCAATTTCATTCTAACTACGGAACCCTTCATTGTGCGTGGTCCGACACGCACTTGGCCGGTTTTTACTATATATAAGGTCATGAAATCACGGAGAAACTTGACACCGCGATTCAGCAAAAAAATAAAAATATACAACACTATCTATCGAGGCTGACGGAACTAAAAATTCAAAATTTGTTATTTTGACATTCAACACTTAACTACTATTATTTCTACCCCTAGCTACAATTATGTTTAGAATGAGGACAGCTTTGTTCACTGTCGCAATAGATCTCGCTAATAAGTGAAAAATGCAGGCAGGTTTAACAAATTTTTAAATTCATACATCATGCCCGAAAAATGTGTGTAGTATTCATAAGGAAGTTTCCGCGCGAGCAATTTGAGCGTTTCAGTGATTTTCAGGCATGTCAGCACCAGCTACAAACTGACGGCTACGCTATATTATTAAGCAAAACGTCTCTATTAGTACGTGGCCTCGAAAATAGCGGGTTAAGTAATGTTATTCATATATAGATCTCTACGTAATCACAGGGCGTTATGAAAAAAATACAGACAACTTTGTGGCCCATCGAGTATTGACATAAATCTTCTACTTAAGGCGCTGATAAGAGGAAAATGATAAAAGTAGGCTTGTCTTAAACAAAAAAATTGCCAAATCTATATATAGTTTGTGGTAGCGGAAAAAATATATGCTATTCTTGAACATATTTCTCAGAACTTGGCTGTTACTAAAACACGTTTAGAAAAAAATCTCGATACAAATTAATGGTAAACTAACCCTTTACTTTGAGTTTCAATCCAAAATATCTGTATTAAATATCAACGTACGGTTGGTATTTAATTAATAACAAGAACGTCTTATTTGTATGCAGAACTTGTTTGTTTTTTATTTTCAATTACTCAACTCATTTTTGAGTAAATAGATAATTGCTTCATATGTTGCAATAAATTACAAGCGTTATGTCATCGCGCTTCTTTTTCTTTTGTATGCAGCCTGACAGTGACCGCGGTCTAGCTGTTATCAGGGTCTTAACAAAAATCTTAATTTCATTCATTCATTTACAGTCTGCACAGCCTAAACACCTAAGTCTAGCATGAAATTTTCCACAGGAGTTCCTTACTTGTACAACGAAGGTGAGTACCAAGAAAAGATTATTGAAAATTTAAAAGGAAAAGATAAAAGAATATCGGGCACACGGCTTTTACATTCATAACTTTAGGATTTAATATTAATAATAAGATAATAATATTCATTTATTTCAGATAGCTAGGTATCCATAGAGCTAGTTACACAAATACAGTAGGTAAGATATTGGTTTACAATAAGTAGGTACTTAAGTTAAATTATCACACTAATACGGCTGAAGTATTTTAACTTATTAAGAATACTCTCTCCGCTGCCGCAGTGGCCCCGCCGTGACCCTTTATCGCAAAGCACCGCGAGCGACACGATCAATGTGCCAGCGTGAAGCTCCAACGGTGCAAAACACCAAATAACTTTGAAAATTCGCTGCAGAAAACTCTGTATTACACAAACTGCTCATAGCTTTGCCTGCCTCCACCAGGATTCTGTACAGGGACGTGAATGACTGAAAACTTTTTGTAGCAAAATCGTGAGGTAAATGGTACATAAGTAATAGAAATTTTCAATGGATTCTGTTTCCGTTTGCAGTTTGACTCCTGCAAAGTTTTTTTTGCATTGTCAATAAAATAAGGTACCTTTCTAGAACGAAAAAAGCTTCTTAAGAAGTTTTATTCTTTGCGCTACGAATATATCCAAGTAATTCGTTTTGACGGTCTTGTTTTGGTACGTATTTATGTAAGCTTTAAGTTATGATATTTCACTTATTAACACGTTATGCTTTCAATTCTATCCTACATATTATAAACTATGAAGCATGAAACTCTGCTTCGGCGAACAATAATAGAGAACCCATTACGCTAAGTCCTATTGAAACATTCATATGACCAAGCCAAGTTCTGTCTTCAATTTCGCGCCAAACCACACGTAGAATGTCGACCGCTTTAACATTACAAAGAAAACTACTAACTAGATTTCATACGTACAATTTATAAAGTTTAAAAACTGAATAGTAAGTGGCAGCTTACTCAGGGATTATATTTTTCTTTCAAAAGTTTTCCCAGGCGGATTAAATTATAATTGATGGAAGCGCTGAAGTTAGTGTGGTAGCGATCAGCTAGTTTATTCAACTGCCTACAGTTGGCTTATACAGAGAGTATACTTTAGTATCAGACTTTATCATTGCATCCTTGACTTTTACATAATTCACTAGGTAGTACACTCCTCAATGCACTAGGAGGCATCACACTAAATCAAACTGCTTGATGGCTATTTTGGTTTGTTTATTATTTGACGGGATTACAGTAAAATAAAAGCTTTTGCCTAGTCCAGCTACAGATGTATAATTCATATGTAAAAAAAAAAAACCTATAAGACATGTGCACAGTGCTACAATGTAAACAATTATTGAAATAAAAGTATTATTATTATTATATTAAGCGTAAAACCTGCGAAAGAATTGATTTTAAAAGTAGACAATACATGAAAATGAAAAACCATAACTAAAATAATAAAACGCAACAATATTCCTTTACGAACTTGGCTGCTACACTGCCGTGAACCGATACGTTTGTGCACATGTGCTCACAGCACTAATGCATTTCCATTAATTTGAGCAGATTACAGGAATAGAAGCAGACTACGTATAATTATTCCATATGCCTTTATGTACTTATAGGCGCTAGATTCAATATATTATGTACCTAAATATATAATTTAAAATTTTATTTCGAGGTAATTACACTTAATCGGCAGTCCACCGCCTATTTCAAACGAACAAAAACCTTTCTAAAATTGGAAGAGTTTGGTCAGACCAGCTGTAACGCTACTGTTGAACTTGCATGTCACCAGAATAGAATATTTCAGTTGGTGAATTGGATGACATGGTTGGAACGATGCGCGACGTGCCCGTAAAATGCAAACAAGTTTTTTTTTTTTAAATGAATAAGCACGTTTTTCCCTTAACAAAAAAAACACACACACCAGACAGCTTTTAAATTAATTAAGATCATTTTCCAATATTTACACAAACATCAAAAACCAGGGGGTGCAAAATTAAACATACTTCAGACGAGACGAATTGAATTGCGTCTAATTTGTAGCACAGACAGAATTTATTATTACCTACCCGCGTTTCACCCGTGGACTGGGTACGCTGATAACCTACCCGCTGTTAATTGCTCAAATCCGATTAGGATGCGGTGAATGGTTCACGATATTTCGAGTGCCGTGCTTCAGCGGGTCTAGTGCAATATTATTCTCATAATGAGGATATTGTTCATTGAATTGCGCCTAAATATTACATTGTTTTAGTTAATAATTTAACAAAGACAATGTTATATTAAGACGTTTGCGTCTCGCCAATAGCTCAAATTTGAACAACACCCGACAATAGCTTCAATTCCAAAATTCCAAAAAACAAAAAGGTTGAGCGTGAACACTTATTTTTGTCCACAACGGCACTTTAGATAATCCAGACTCGAGAGTCAGCTTCCATTTAAAACAGGCACAATTCTGTAGACTGTTACGTCGGTCCCTAATTACAAGCAGACGGTGGCGTAGCCGAAATTCTTTGTCGTCTTTACACCGTGCCTGTGGGTTTTAACGTACCTAATTATTATTTTTAACGCGTAGGTTGAGGGCGGTAGACTGTGCGGAGTTGGCGGGCGCGGGGCGGCGGGGGTTAGTTGTCGGTGACGCTGCGACATCGCTGCGGCGGATAGCTTTTGGCGTTTATCGGATAAACACACGCATTTCACGGTCTACCACTCCAAAGCTGACCAAACAAACCTTTATTAGATAACGTAGAACGAAAAACCTTTATTAAAAAACAATTAAAAAGCACAAGACAACAACGAGCTTCATTCCAATATGCAAATCCTATTGTAATCCGGAAATAAAAGGAAAAACAGTCTGTTTGTCACCCAAAAGGTTGTAAAGATAAGTGGCGGAAATTAAATTTTGCGAAGCTGCGAGGTGACTCCTTTGTGCTTGTGTTTAGCAACAGATTGATGATGATAATGATGCTTATTAATTTAATTAAAGCATCTTAGTACATATTATACGACGCACTGGGTTCTTAAAATCTTCAAAAAGTATATGATTTTTTTAAACGATTTAATAGAATTTAACATATATAACATCTTATAAAAAGAACGTCTTTTGATAGAAAGTATGAAAGTCGAAGGTAAGAAACGGTTTTTCCAGTCAGGTCACATTACCTTCAAAGAAGAATTATGCATAACATAATATATGTCTGTCTAGCAGGGGCGACGGCTTCATACAACCCCATTCCTACCGGCTTCCCATCGGAACAAAGACTCTATCTGAGTTTACTATTACTAAATAATATAGTACACATTACGGTTATTTAATAAGTAAATCATAAGATAAAAAACGCGTACCGTACGTACGAGTTTAGGATAGACTATAGGTATCCTAAATCGCGAACGCAGTTTACATTTTCTGTTTTAACTAAGAATTCCGACAAATTTATATGGCGTTAAATTAAGAAAAGTAAAGGAATGGCTAACATGTTTGAGGTAATTTTGATGTTATCTTGAATTTATGTGAACTGGACAACTTTTCTTCGGCTTCCCTCTAATGGAAGTTGTAGCTTCGCTACTGCTGTCTAGCCATCTCGAGCCTTAGGCCTATTCCACGCAGATGTTTCACCTAGCGATACGCAGTTTTAGAAAATGCTACTATAGTAACATTTGCATCCATTCGTAATAAAGTTGAGCGCAAGTTCAAACGGATTTGTAAACTAAAACTAGCGATGCCAAAAGGAGACTTATAAACCCACTCCTACAACTACCACCATAATTGGCTAAGATGAGTGGGCATTACCAGAAATGCTTGAAACTATGTGCAGCCCACATTGTTACATTTTAGATTTTTTTTTAAGTTTAATGATTTAATAGATAAAAATCAATCAATCTGCCTAGCCCTTTTTCCTAACTATGTTAGGGTCGGCTTCCAGTCTAACCGGATGCAGCTGAATACCAGTATTTTACATGGAGCGACTGCATATCTGACCTCCATAACCCGGTAACTGGGTATTACGATACCCCTTGGTAAGACTCGTTAGCAAACTTTCGGGCTTCTGACGACCCCTAAGCCGGGACCAACGGCTTAACGTACTTTCTGAGGCACGGAGGAGTCTGGGTATGTAATGAGGGTCACCCATCTACGGACCAACCCCGGCAAGCGTAGCTTAACCTGATGGATCGATCCGTGCGGCTGTTATTACTTAGCCATGAGCTTCATAAATGAGTTAAAAATAACACGTAAATATTTTCATTAAAACTAGATATAATAGAATAGAATAGAATACTCTTTATTATGTACACCATAAAATTTACAGATATAAATGTTGATGTTGATAGTGTCGGTGATTCCTAGCTAACTGCTCTGTGAAGAAACACGAAAACAAACTCAAAAAGCCAAAGTCTCTTTTAAAATCTATACAATTATATTTTAATGCTCAGATCATTATGAGGAACATGTAGGTTAATGTTTCAGATGATCTCTTGATAAAAGTATCAACCAGTTTTGAGTGGAAATTTACTATTACTGTTTGAGATAATATAGTAGTTCTGATTAATATGTAAGCAAATGGATCATAAAATTGCCAATTTGTAGCGCCACTTAATTAAGTGCTTTGATTTGATGATTTGAACACTTTAACCCGAAATTTTCAGTTTTGAGTGGAAACATACTATTACTGTTTGAAACAATACAGTAGTTCTGATTAATAAGTAAGCAAATGGATCATAAAATTAACCTATGGATACCAAATTGTAGCGCCACTTACAATTTAAGTCCTTTGATTTGATGATTTGAATACCCGAAATTTTAATTTTAAAACACCTTGAAGATGTTTTTCATTTGACAAATTGAGGTTAATTTTAAAACTTCAATTTTTGTCGATATTTTTACAATTACAATTTAATAATGTTATTCAAACAATAATTATTGGAAAAGATGGTGAGATTTAAAGTTGATTGTATATTGTGATTGCTTTTAGGTTGCTGTCTGATGAAGGACTGCAGATTATCAATGCTTATGACTCGATTGCATTCTTGTAGCTTTTCAACAAATAAAAGAGATGTGGTCATAAATGCGTCGACGTAGACGATTTTTATGACAAAATATAGGTTATTACATGACATATAATATTACGGCGCGGCATTTTAATACATTTTGCAGTTCATTTTTACGACTTGTAAGATTTAATGATCTTACAAGTCGATTTATCTTGAAGTTTCATAGAATTTCGAAAATAAAATACTTTTCTGTCTGAGATTACAACGATTTCTTCGTCGCTAATTACGAGTATAAAAAAAACCCAATTCCTTCGAATATTTTTTTAAAATAAAATAAAGTATGCTATTTTTAGATACTTATTGTAAGCTCTTCGTTCCTTGAAAGTAATTTATCGGAGCATAAACGAGCGCGAAGCTTCGTCAATACAACATTGTGCACCGAGCCTTAGCCGTCCGCGCCTAATAGGATTACTTTGAGGAGCAGGCATGCACGTATCATAAGATAAATATCATTCTGTACAAGGACCATGGTGGAGGTACTGTCTTCATGTTTCTGAGTACTTATTTTAAGTACTACATAATAAGCTTCCATATTGTTAAGGATACCTTGATACAATGATTTGGAAGCTACGTGCATGTAAGATTTTTGCTCGGATATTAGAAAAATCTTAGTACAGGAACATAAATACATGTATTTTTATTCGTTCCCGAACTAAGATTTTTAGACGTTTTAACAAACACGGGATAAATATTAAAAAGTTTCCCCAGCACAAGGAGCCACTCGATACCTCGTTCCAATGCAGAAACTTTTATGTTTACTTTGGCTCCATAACGACTTTGCGATAAAAACTCCGGCATAATTTCCATTTCTCTCTAACCGTTAAGTATGAACATAAATGGATGGAGGCTCTTCACTTTCTTCCGGGTACTTACAATGAATAAATAACTGAAATATAAATGGAATTATGATTCGCTATTGAAATGGTGCTCTTCATTTATAAAATCTCATCTCTTTACTAAGGACACGACCGCCGTCTGTTAATAATCGGCTTATATCCTTCCCCCGTGGGTGGATGCATTGGGGACTAGGGAGCCATGGGGACCTACCCCCGAACATTAAGCATACTTCACACAGGACTTGTGAGGCTCGAGTGAAGATAATCTGACACTAGACTGTCTGCGATGTTTTGAAACACAATGTTTGCGCTTGTATGTGATTTTGGAAGGCTTTACGCTGCTTGAAACTTTCATGAGTGGTTGTTATCACAAGTTGTTGATGTTGATTTAGTTGTAGGTACTATCTGCTTTGTTAAGATTTACCGTATTTTTAAATGACTTTCTCATGATCGAACGTCATTGAAAAAATTTCGTAGACCCTCTACGAAGAGTGCTACGAGTTGCTACGAATTCGTAGACATACTATGGACCTTATAAAATCTACCTCAGTTTCTAATTAACTTTATGGAAACCTTCTCAAATAACATTTTTTATGTAGTAGTGCAAATAAAATGTTATTAAAGTTGGTATACAGCCTCAGTTTGCTATGTAGGAGGTAGGTCGGTATGTACTGAGCCAACGACGGGTGACGCGTCTAACTCGCGAGATACAGCACGTTGCTTATTATTTTTAATTTATTGCTGTAGCTCCTCGCATAGTTCATGATTTATTTTAGCTACAGATTTCTGTGCTGGTGTTCTAGGGTTCTAAGCTGTGTTGTGACATCTTCCTGGAGATTATTAAAATCAAAACTTTTTTGCGTGATGAGGATAACATGGTAATTTCAGTCCCAGAGTAAATATTGAGCAGCAAGAACCATAAGGCTCTATCCAAAATATAAGAAATTCCCAATGGCCCTCGATTTGCAAAAGAGCATCTGTTTTGTGCCTCAGTCCTGTTTCCCACAATGTGATAGAGGAAGAAGAGTTCTAGACGAAAAACGAAAAAATGCTCGCATCCAAATTAAGCTTATTAAAAGAAAAAAAGCAAGTAGTTACTAACAAGAAACATTGCAAGGTTGTTGTGCTATTACTTAATAGCACAACAACTGATTACTTAATCAGTCATATCATTGTACTTTCTCATTATTCAAAAAGATAATATCTCTGTATACCGGACAGCAAAACGTACATAAAGTACATAAAAGTGAGACAAATCACATAAAAGTTTTCTTCCCAGTCCGTACGAGTACATACTTGTACGGACTGGGAGGGAAACGTTGTTTAAACAACGTCGTTTTATTCGAGAATATAATAAAACACCTACAGAAGCCTGTAGAACATTATAATTAAAATTTGTCTATGTGAGTCGGTAGCGAACATCCCATATTTTGCTTTTATTTGTTCACATCCATCTGTATATTAGATTCCGGCTGTCGCTATGGCGACGTAGCTCACCCGGGAGCCGCCGCCCTGGGAAGCCAGGACGTGCCACTAATTCACCTGTCTCACGCACACAGATCCACACGCGCACGCACACACCGCCACCGCCTCACCTGGCTGGAGCGAGCGTACACCGACAACATTACACGCTTGTATGCACACGGCACAACCTTGCAACTGCGTACCGCCCATCATAACAGACCTTATTCTGACAGGCGGAAAGTCGAAAGTGCGGCGCTGCTACAACGTCAGTGGCGTAGCTTTTCATTTCGGCATACAATATAGTAGAGTGACACCGAGGATGCGAGGTGCGGCCCGGGCATCGGGCCGGGAAACACTCGTTAAACCCGTCCGCAACCAACTGTAACTGCATCGGAAGCGAAGCAGTCACCTCAGGGATTGCATCGGCGACCGGTGCTCGCGATTTCTGCCGCTTTTAGGCATTTCGTTTGCCGCTAGGTTCCGGCCTAGGTAGAAGCTTTCGAATGTGGAAATTCGATCCGAATGAGTTTACGAGTCGTCGCGCATCGTGTTGTGAGCAGCAGATGGAATTTCTTGTGCAGGTTGGTGGAAACTCCCTTTATACGCTCGACTTGCTATGAATGTAGTTATCGGGAAATGTTAAGACGGTTGTTGGCAAACATTGGCACTGTTCCAAGCCACTGTTACCTAAGAATACATCGGCGAAGTATTTGTGCAGCGATCGCTTGGACCCAGTGGATCAGAAAATACGATTTATAATTCGGCTTAATAATGTGGCGTTAGTAATTTAACATAGAAAGTTAAATATGCTTCATAGTTTTAGTTCTGTGAATAATAATGAATGAACTTTGTAAAACATATTTTAGTTATAGTTTTCTTATTTTAAGTGATGTTTTATTAAGTTAGTTAGTAGCTATAGTTCGTTTAAATTTATTTTAGCATAAATTAGTATGTATTTTTTTAACTATGTTTAAGAATGAATAATTTAAATACCTTCAAGAAAAACGTAAGTACCTAATTCAATCAATCTGCCTAGACTTTTTCCAACTATGTTGGGGTCGGCTTCCAGTCTAACCGGATGCAGATGAATATCAGTATTTTACATGAAGAGCGACTGCCTATCTGACCTCCACAACCCAGTAACTGGGTAATACGATATCCCTGGGTAAGACTGGTTGTCAGACTTTCGGACTTCTGACGACCTCTAACGACTGTCAAATATCCAAGAGTAACAGCCGAGACCAACAGCTTAACGTGCTTTCCGAGGCACGGAGGGGTCTTGGTATGTAAAGATGGTCACCCATCCACGGACCAACCTCGGCAAGCGTAGCTTAACCTGGTTGATCGACCCGTGCGGCTGAGCTCCTCCTACCTAAGTACCTAATTGAATTGTATAATTATTAGAACGCAACTATAGTTAATCAAATATTTAAGATGGCTTCTACTACAGAATTCCGTGATAATATTTTCACACATCGAGAGCCTTTGTCTCTAAAAGGTACGGAGCGTATAATAATAAAAAACCGGCCAAGTGCGAGTCGGACTCGCGCATGAAGGGTTCCGTACCATTATCTATAAAAACGGCAAAAAAATCACGTTTGTTGTATGGAAATAAATATTTGTTTTATTTTATTTTAATTATTTGTTTTTAAAGTGAATATATAACTAAATATTCTGTGAATATTTCAAGTGTCTACCTGTGGCCGTTCTCAATATCGAGCAAAAACGAGCAAAAAAAATCACGTTTGTTGTATGGGAGCACCCTTAAATATTTATTTTATTCTGTTTTTTAGTATTTTTTGTTACAGCAGCAACAGAAATACATCATCTGTGAAAATTTCAACTGCCTAACAATCACGGTTCATGAGATACAGCCTGGTGACAGACGGACGGACAGACAAACAGACAGACAGACAGACGGCGGAGCCTTAGTAACAGGGTTCCCGTTTTACCCTTTGGATACGGAACCCTAAAAACGTGGGGAGTAAGTAGTAGAGTCATTAAGAGTACAAGTTGGTCTTAATGGTCGTTTTAGTGCCGGCCGGGAGGTAGCAGCGGCCACGGGAGGTAGCAGCGGCCACGGGAGGCTGTTCGCACATAATTATATAATTACACTCTAATTTTTCTTATTAGGGAAGACGGGAGCCATAATGGAAGGAATTTATTACGTGGTGGCAGCGCTGGAGTAGTGGAAGATATCTTGTTTTTAATTGTTCTTTTTGTATGTGGATTAATTAATAAGCCCACGGTCTACCAGATGAAGATTGGATACTACCACTAACAAACAACACCAAGGAGGTCTTCAATGCGTTTCCCACCTTCAAGATTGCTGCATAACCTGTTTTTCCTTAACTTTTCTCTTGGTAGCAAAGAGAAAAGCTATTTATTTAATTTTTATCGTATATTGATATAATAGATAAAGATAAAATATAATATTATAAATAATATTATTAAATATCAATTGTATATTCTTTGTATAACAATATATTGATTAACCCAATTTTAAATGAACAGCGTTTTCCATTTCTGGTTTAATTCTTACACTTGGTTTTACGATAGCAAGCAGTAGACAAATAAATAGCTAATTGTTAAACGAGAACCTTCTACAGACTGATTTATACCCATAATTTGATTCCTCCGAACCATAACAAATAAAAGCCACCTAGGCACTTTTCACTACTTCTTTATAAAATAAAATATTTTAACATGATTTTGCGAATAACTTTCAAAACAAATGATTCTAGTATTTTTCAAATACGTTCCTTTGAAATAGGTACTTTTTCATATTGCAAGCACAGTATATGGAAATACTATGTTCCTTTTGCATTATATTAACTTTTCTTTATGAGGGCTAAATACAAAGATCATCGCGTCTGATTTTGGTTTGACTTTCCAATGTCTGAATTTTGAATGATATACCGATGTAGAAACCTCCAGAAATGGAAAAGAATAATAATAGGTCCCCACCTATGAAATCAGCGTTTTGTATGGAGAATTTTAAAGAAGTTGCATTTTCCATACTAACATTTTCTTAATTTATAAAACAACCATGAACACTAATGTTTTAAAACTTTTATGCACTAATGTTTCAAAACTAAGATAACGATATTCCACTTAGATTAAGCGCTAGCGCATGCGCTTTTGGCTAAGTTAAAACAAATAGTGGTAATTTCTTTAAAAAAAATGAGGAGTCATTTTTAAGATATTTTTTATGTTTAGAAAACAACAAGTAATAAGGTTTTTTTACTACTGGTAGTTGTATGTGGTGGTCAGTATTCAATATAATACCAAGCAATTGATGAATATTTTAAATCATAGAAGTGACGAGGGTCTCTATTTGTGAGCAAAAAACGCCAATTTCATAGGTATTATGTATAAAAACCCGATATAATGATAATATAATAAGTTTATTTATTTTCTCTCACATTGGTTTTCTAGCACTTAGCAGTTTTGAACTATAAGAATATGGTGGCCGCATGCAGTTCCAAACCGCAGATACAACATAATGCCAACGACGGATGCAAGTTGCACTTTGCACCATTACTAATTTAATAGATACTACAAAAAAATAATAAAAGATTTTTTCCGTAAACAAATTCATTTCTGTCTCTACTTAACTATGAATACGACATGAAAACATAATGAAATATTGTAGGTATGGATAGCATAGAAAAGATTTAAAGAAATGTTTCCCAAAGACCTGCATCAAACATTTCAATTGCAATAAAATATAATATCTACCTATCATATAAAATATACACGTCAAAACTATATCATCATTCAGCCGAAAGGCGTCCACTGCTGGACATAGGCTTCCCCCAAAAGGTTTGACGTAATCGCCACGCTCAGCAGGCGGGTAGGCGATTTCAGTATGGTGTTAAAATGCATAGAGAACGCTGCTGCCCATTCTCTAGTAAGTCCCATAAAGTCACCTTTTACGACACCCACGGAAAGAAATAGGGTGGTGCTTTTCTGTCCGGCACCACACAGACCATATACACCGTGGCATTTTTATCGTCTTACAACGGCAGCCCACTTCATGTATCCAATGACTACTAATCATTCATAAAGGTAAAAAAAAATATTAATTAACATTTGAATAACTAAAAAAAATGTTTAGCAGTAAATTTCATAATGAGAGAGCAGTGGTGGCCTAGTGGTAACGGCCGCGACTTGCGAGTTGTAGGTCGTAGGTTCGAACCCAGACAGGCGCTTTACATCTAGTAAATTACTTCATCACCACTGCTCTCAAAACGGTGAAGGAAAACATCGTGAAGAAACCGGCATGTCCTAGAACCAAAATATTTGTAGAGATGCTACATCTACCAACCTGCACAAGGCCCACGTCGTGGAATACGGCCAACTGACTCTCACCGAGAAGAGGCATTGCAGTGGGAAAATTAAAGGCTGATTATGCTACTCTTATGCCATAAAGGAGAAGTTTTAAATTTCGGTTAAAATTTGGATATCTTCTATAAGATCATATTCCTATAAAATCCTGCAAGGAGTTTGAGGCAATCGGCTACATTCCTGCGACAAATATGAATCGAATCAATACAAATTAAACGCTATTATGAAGAGAAGACATCACTTGAGCCGAGAAAATATGATAAGAGCTGTAGGAATGCAGGAAGGGGTCATTGTACTCATCATTATGAACAACTTTTACTATGGGACCAAAGTTGAAATGGCGAAAAAAAAATCTGCTGTTCCCTACATTTATGTTCGCTTACCTCGTCAAAATGTAGGGAACAGCAGATTTTTTTTTCGCCATTTCAACTTTGGTCCCATAGTAAAAGTTGTTCATAATGATGAGTACAATGACCCCTTAAGAGATTTCGTGTATGAATAGATACATCTTATATACGTCGCCTCTGGACATGGTACCGCATCACTGGTAGCGTGGCTAAGCGCCATGGAGGACGAACTCGCATTACCACACGCAGACAAGATCGTTACATACAAATCACTGCACAACGGAATCCTACAATGACGGTACTGATGTTCTTTATGAGACTTTGTCGCGCTTCAGGGTTTCGTATTCGATATCGTTATTGTCTATTAGATATCGTTTGCACAAAGACAATCTCCGTTCCCGAAAGCTGCTACGAGTATGGCAGGGCCCGTCTACGAAGAGCTTGTAAACACAGAAAATGAGCAGAAAAAGCGTGGCTTTTTGTGTGCTTTCCTGTTAGATCTCGTTTGGTATGTGACTAGACATAGGCATAAACATTATTAGAATACCTCTGGATTCCAAAAGTCCATGTATACAGGTCTAAGGCGTTAGACCACAGACGATTGTGTATTATAATATAATTTATTAGTGGCAAGGTTGACAATACAATGACTCAACGTTCTCTCGTAGCAGTCTGTCGTTTCGTCCTCTGCACTGTATAGTAATAGAACAATCATGATATGGGCAGGTATTTGGATCGATGGAAGAAACGGAATTGTTGTAATCAGAGGCAATCTCAACGCACAGATTTACGCCGAGATTAATTGGTCCGATTTTGCATATACCACCAGAGTCGATACAAAGAAACACACTTGCCAAAGCTAAACATCAACGTCTTACCATGGTCTGCCCAACCGCCAGACTAAATTACATTGAGCACGCGTAGAATATGCTTCAAAAAATAGCTCTGTAGCCAAGTATATAAAAAAAGATATATTGTATACCAAAACTCTTTTTACCTGATACAACGGCTATTACTCAAAGTCATTTAGATGAACTCATGTTGTGCATGCCAAATCAATTTGATTGTGTGATACGAGTTAAAGGTAGAAATAAGACTACTAATTTCTCATGTTACGCAATAAAAACCACCAAGAACTTTAATTTTTATCATGTTATCACTTTTAATGGCAGCATTAACTAAGCCCGGAATCGCAAACACTCTTAATTAATGCAAAAACTCTACTTCGTAAGTCTAGATGTAGGAAAACATTCTACTTAATAAATGTTCAGCATAGATATATTTCTTTCATGTGAATAAGATAAATAAAATATTCAAAATCTTCTTGATCCCTAAAAACTTTTGATGTGTGTGTGTAGTTAAAATAAATGTACCAGCAGGTACTCAATTATTTTAATCTTGCTGCGCGTTTAGCATTGTAGAAGCTTATGCGTGTGTACATCTTTAAAAAATAACTTTAGCCCGACGATTGCAATTTAATAAGCGGCGTGCTATAAGTAACCTACACAACCACTATAATTTATTTGACCGAAAATCTATAACAAAGAAAAACAAAACCCTATTACTAAACAAGAATTCAGTATCATCTTTAGAGACCACAAGAGCAATGAGATCACGTAGGTCTCGCACGATGTAAATGTGATGTAAATAATTCATGCACGTGATGTGCCAGTCTCCTGGAGACATAAATTAAATTCTGATGGCATAAAAAAATACAATCATACATTGCCACTTCGGTCATGTCCTTACTACACGGGTATGTAGTAGTAGTCAAACAAAGAGACAGCAGCTAACTTGCTACAACGTGAGTGTGCTTAGTAGCACACATATCATATATGTGTATTCATTTTTCCAGTACACTTCCAATTTACATTTTAATTGCTTACTAAAAACATTTTCAGGTTAAGACACACTTAAAAATGTGATGTAAAAGACTAACTTTTACATCACACTTCCAATTTACATTTTAATTGCTTACTAAAAACATTTTCAGGTTAAGACACACTTAAAAATGTGATGTAAAAGTTAGTCTTTTACAATCTTCCAATCTACATTTTAATTGCTTACTAAAAACATTTTCAGGTTAAGACACACTTAAAAATGTGATGTAGAAGTTTTGTAAGTGTTTTTAGTAAGCAATTAAAATGTAAATTGGAAGTGTACTGGAAAAATTTATATGTTTTCCTGTATACTTAACTCTCTTGTTACCTCTAGCTGTATCATTAGCAATACATCGGTAACTGTACAGGATCTTGTTGCGTGTGCAAATATTCTAAGCCAAATAAACTCCATATGTCATTCTATGACATCTCTTCGTATTGAGCACCCAAGCACACAAGGCTTCCAATGTTCCAATTAATTCATTGCTATTGTGCCACTAAAAATATAAAACGATTCATGATTAAAAACGATATCGTGTAAGCGCTCAAGTTTGTGGTGGCCGATGTGTTAACTTATTTTCATTATTCCTACCACTACCAAACTGTATTACCGAAATGGAATATGGACACAATATGTAAGCGCTAACGACATTGTTCCAGACTCTGCTTGAACAGTGAACAGTGACAATTAAGAACAGTGCCGAGTTACCCTTAACGGTCTGTTTACTGCCTTCTCTAGGTCGTTGCTGCGCTCTGCTGTTTGCACTTTGCCCACGAATGATATTGTGACCACTGGTTGTTGTTTAACGTACGGCTGTCTGAGATTCATATATATTGTCCTTTGAATCTTCATTCCCTGTTGTAGTTTTATGGTAGTCAGCTCTAAACAGTCAATATGAGGATTCTGGCCTATGCGAATGCATTTAGAACAAAAAAAGGTCACTAACTAAATAACATACTGCTTATGCCTGCCTTTTATGTGCAGAGTGTTGTTGTTGTCATCGGTTGTTGAAGTAAAGTTGTATAAAATTTATGTTTATTAGAAGAATGACTTTGGGCACCAACTAATTTAGTATTTATGAACACAAACTCATCTTATTTCACGTAAGTTTAAACTTAAATCTAAAGTATAGTGGTTATAGTGGTTGTGTCTTATAATGGTATCGGATTTTCTTATTATTCACATTAAAAGGACCACAAGAACAAGTTATTCTAAGACTACATCCATGATCTTAACATTAAATATAACATACCGAACATGATCTTGATATTTAGCGAGGCGCTTTGAAAAGATCCAAGAATGTTTTCGTTTGGAGTCATAATTATGATGATTTTGTTATTTCGTACAGTCTCACTAAATATGTAGCTTTACGTCAAAAGACATACAAATATTAGCTTAATTTGTACTACGTACCTATTATTCTAATTCGAAGATTCTTGCTGTTCCTTATGTCCATGGATTTTAACAGTATACTGCAAATATAAGTGTAGAAAGTAAGAATGGATCAGTCTAAACTTAAATGTTCTTCGAAAATGGGTATACTCGTATAAGTTACATTCTATATTTTGTAGTTATTAGAGTTGCAATAAAAATAATTGTCACTTAAGTTTTATTTACAGTCGGACTTTATCAAAAGCCGTTGCACACATATTTCATAACTTTTCGGACCATTCTAACACTTTTGTGTGGTTATTCCAAAGAGTACCTATGTATCCAATTTAGCATGGAAAAGCACTTTATCTCTTTACTTCCCAATGAGGTCACCAAGATTGTTACAAATAAAGTTTTGTTACGTAATAATACTTTAGAGTATGCTGGGATGTTTCAAGAGACGTAGAAAGCTTCTTTCAAATTATTCATGAATGCACTCACACATTTTATAAACTCTTTGCACGTACAGCCCTTATTCTTGACGGACTTTATATTCTATGTTCTATATTAGAGGGTTTGGTTTCCACACTTAGTGCTTCAGGTGGACCGGTGTGCGTGGGCCATGGGGCCTTGGTAGTTATTCCATCCAACCCACCTCCCTCCAGAAATTCAATACGTCTCCTGGCCTGTTTAGAACATCTGTGAAAGAGCTGGGTGCCCCGAGGGTTTCTGTGCAATCAAAGAGCACATACGCAACGGTTTCCTCAACCTCCATGCAAGCCCTGCACAGAGGACTGTCCGTTATGCCTATTGTGTAGAAGTGTTTGTGTTTAGCGAGCAGTGTCTCATGATGGTCCCTGTCATCAGGCGTAATAAACGCCTGGTTAGACTACCATCTAAGGATGTCATAGCTTCCCTGGATTATCTGCAGCCAACGTCGAGGTTCTACAGCTCTCCGCTTGTGTGTGGGTGAACTTCTGTAGCCGCTGCGTAGCTGGTTGAAAGAGATGGGTACGATAGATTCAGGTCCACAGACTGAAGTGCTGGATGCTCTCCTAGCTAGTTAGTAGACTACTACAGCTGGACCACTAAGTCCAGCTGCGTCGTTACCTAGTGACCCGCTATGTGTCCTTTCATCTATTGCATAGATACTGTTACTCGTTCTAGTGCATTGTGATATTCTAGTGTTAGTCTCGAGGTAATATATTTTTCTCTAAGGATTGGATAACTGAGGCGTTGTCGGAGAGTATACGTATATGGGTATCCGTAAATTTTCTGGCTTCTATGGCGTAAACCGCTTGTATAATGCCCACCCGCTCCGCTTGGTGGATGGTGTTGAATATTCCCAGCGGGCTGGATATGTTTTTGTTAAGGGCGTGTGAGAAAACTCCGACTCCGGTTCCAGAGTCGGTCTTTGATCCGTCGATGTATATTCTCATCTGTTTCAGGCCTGAGTAGTCACACTGTTCTTCTGTGAGTATTATATTGTAATACTTCTGAAAGTAGTGTAGTTCGGGGCTTTGTCACAGGTTGCTATTATTGGTTGTTGTTTGATCGCAACTTCCTTTGTGCGTATGTGCTTCACTCTAGAGTCCTTGCTCGGGGTTCCTGATATATTGAACCTAAAGGTGGCCAGGGCCGCCTCCTTCCAGATGATGGGGTGTAGAGGTTGCAGTCCAAGCATTGAATGAAGAGGGGCAGTAGGTGTAGTTCTCATACAACTAGTGATTGCTACACAAGCGAACCGCTGCAGTTTTTCAAGATCTCTTTGAGCTGCGCTCACGTCTGTCCTGGGCCACGAGACTAGTGAGTCGTATGTGATAATTGGTCGGATGACTGTAGTGCATAGCCAGTAAGTGACCTTGGGGCTACTCCCCAAAGCTCCTGCCGAGCAGTTGCTTGCACTGCCAAAACAATGTGCTTGCTTTTGTAGTAATGTAGTTGGTATGTTTTGCCCGATTCAGCTGTTTGGCCAAAAAAGATGCCCAGGTATTTGGTTTCAGTTGATAGGCTTCGGGTAGTTCCAAAGAATCGTGATAGCTGAGTGTCGTCAATTTTTCCTTTTATTTAAAGAAAATCAGTTCGATTTTTGTAGGGTTCACTGACAGTTGGTGTTTATTGTACCAGTCCTCTACTATTTTCAAGGCTTGGCGCATGAGGTTGCATAGGGTATTTTCGTGGGTGCCATTTATGATTATGGTTATATTATTGGCGTTGCCTACGGTAAAGTAACCTTTGCTATTGATTATTTTGATGAGGCTGTATACGACCAGGACCCATTGAAGCGGCGAGAGGACGCCCTTTAGAGGACGATAGCCCTTTGCTACGATGGCCCTTGTAGTGTCGTTCACTATAAATTGTACAACTCTCAATTTTAGCATGTTGGTGATCCAGCCACTCAGGTTCGAATCTATGCTGTGTCTGTCGAGAGCCATGTTGATACTATTAAACATGGTTTTGTTAAAGACGCCCTCGATGCCAATGAAGACGGCCAGTGAGCATTTGTGGTCCACTGCGCATTCAATTTTGGATACCACGCTGTGCAGCGTGGATTCTGCTTGATCTGCTTGTGTAATATGCATGCTGTTGTTTATGAAGTGGTTTAATCCGAAGAGGTCCGTCTCGGATGTGTCTATCACAGACTTTCTCGAGGGTTTTCAGTAGAAAGGATGTGAGGTTTACAGGCCTATACGCTTTGGGTTGTGTATAATCGGTTTTGCCAGGTTTGGGTATAAAAATGACTTTCACTTCGCACCATTCGAGAGGTATGTATCTGAATGCTATGCAGGCTCGATAGATCTTCATCAGCCATGGTGTCAGATGATCTTCACCCCACTGTAGTAGGTATGGGAAGATGTAATCCAGCCCTGCGGACTTATATGGCTGATAGCGCAATATATCCGGTCTTCTGTTACTATACTGTGGGCTCTAGACCAGTCTTGATCCGTTGGGGTCCATTCTGGTTCAGCCTCCCACGTCCTGTCTTCTAGGAGTTTACAGTCTGGGAAGTGAGTCTAGAGAAGGACCTTACTGGTGTCATGGTCGGTTAGTGTGTATCTGCTACCGAGTTTTTTCAGCGCGCCGAGAGTGCGGTCGTGATCGGTTGATAGGATTTCCGTTGTATTGGTCCCAGTCGTTCGGGAGTCTAGTGTTTTTTGCTCTGTTGAATTGTTTACGTATTGCATCTCTGAGTTTACTTAAATTCAGGGTTCCACCAGGGAAACTTTTTATTAGGACCTTTATATTAGAGAAGGAACTTTATATTAGAAACTTCAGGACAAAGATTTAATACAATATGTTATGTAATTTTAAAGAATATTCCTAAGGCAATTCTTAGAGAAATGTTTTCTTTATAATGAAATATGTTGTAGCTGGTATAATAATTTTAAGGAAAATTTATTTAATGGCATTTACCCTAACATTACATGGGTGAACCCTGACAGCAGCCGGAATTAATCGCGACAGACAGGACATGAAATAAAAAGGTTTTTAAGAATCGTAATAAAATTGTCCTTGTTTGTAAAAAAACATTAAATTGTTGACAGCTGTTTCGTATTAAATATTCAGATTTACTAAGTTATTCCTGTGCTATTGAAAAATAAAGAAACATGGTGTATCTGGCCGCCACATCTCTCACGTGGATTTTATAATAAGAAAAAGTAATAAGGACATGTCGATTTAAAATGGACTTTCCCATTGTTTTCTTATTGGAAAACATAAAAGAAATCCATTTAAAGACTATTTATTTAGACAACATTCCAAGACGAAACTTGCAACATATAATTTTTGTGATAACATGTAATGCAGAGCTACTCGGCCGATACGATTCTCGTACACTCAGTTTAGTAATTTAAAAAATATTCACAGACATCTGAACTACAACACTAGAATCTATCTACCGTTTTGTCCATTCACATTAGAATACTCGTCTAGTCACTGATTCTCTTGACTTTGAGACGTAGAACCTCGTGTAGCCGCAGTTCCGGCTGAGTCATGATCCCTCTATTGTGAACGAACGTTTTCACGTTACTGCAATTTATGATTGATTCGTAAGTTTATAGCCCGAAAATGTTTTCTTCAGAGCTCTTTGGCCGAGGGGAAAATTGAGACAAATATACAGCATGTTGCAGGCGCGGGGTACATAATATCAAAACTGTGTCTGTTTGAAACATTTCGATAATATAATTTGGTAACATAATTTGGTACTTTTTTTTATGACTTTCTCGTTTGTATGAACTTTGATTATTTCACATAAAAATCGAAAGGGGTTCCGAATTTGATGCGTTTATTTGCTTTCAGATCACTATTATACCTATTACGCAAACGTTGTCCCCAGGAATGAACTCTAATTGTTACATAAAGAATAATTTGCCAACATTTCTGCGAATATTACCAAAGTTACATTATATTCTCAATATGATAGTAGGCAAAAGTTATTTCTATCAATTTAGATTGTATACGAAGTTCGAAGTATTCCAACGGGCTTGTCGTGCTTATGTAATTAAACGATAGTATGGTCGTTGGCACGTCTCATAGGAGCTTGTAACGAGTTGCCGGCGCCCCTCGGCGCTGCTTGGCTCACATTGTTGCTTCATTCTCAATTCCACTTGAAACAGTGTGATTGTGTAGCGGTTATGTAATAACAAAGAACAATGTACGTAACGAGTACTACATTCGCAATGTACTCGATATTGATCCCAATGTTTATGGATAGAAAATGTTTTAGGTCCTTTCTTTTTCATGTTAAAATTGAGATTTAGCCATATACTTACGTAACTTTCTGTACCCTCCTATTAGTATTTTGCATACGCTCAGGTTCCACGAACTAAAAGCGCATCGCAAGTTCTTTGTTGAGAAAATTAAAATTTTGAGCTATGTCTGCTCGGCAGGAGGGAGCCGTGCCCTGGGGCCTAATAAGAATAACGGTGATAGAGAGGCCGTAATGAAGAGCACTCAAAGGCGGCTTCGGTCGGTCGCAAGCCCGGCCGGCCCGGCCACATCGGCGATGCACCGAACAACCCTTAATTGAATAGCCCGGCCGGGGGCTAATCAGGGCTCAGCTGAGCGGTGCAGGCGCGGGCGGGCGGAGGGCCGGAGGAACGCGCGGTCGGGGGGCGCAAGCCGGAGCCACGCGGGCTGGCCGCGCCCCCTGCGCGCGCCGCTCTGCCCGGGAGCTCATTCAAGTAGCGAGCGCGCCCCGTGCCAGCCGCCACCCTCAGGTATGTCCATTTTGCTTTTGGTGTTTGCACGTAACGTACCTATCGCGCGCGCTCCGCGAGTGTCAGTCGTGCAGTGAGTGAACCGTGCCGCTGCCGCGTCGCTCCCGAGCCGCCGCCGCCGCTGTCTCAACACAAGGTAGGTCGCATGAAGCACCGCCACGCATTCAAGCCTGTGCCTACACACGAATTTACTCGTTTTTTTTAAAATTAAATGTGCCTCTGGTAAATTTATCCTATACTTAGTTACCGTGACGCGTATAAATTAGAAGTGTAAAACTGCCGGCGTGTTGACATTGATAACAATTTAAAGCAATAAAATTTAAATTGGGCCGTTCAATGGTTCCTGCCTCGGATCGAAAAGAAAATTAAATCATCAAAATTATTTTAACTTTATACTTTATCGGCATAAATTTTATTTTACATCGGTCAAATTACATCATACCCGGAAGTGTACAAGATAGTTCAGGCCCTTCGGTCTAAACTCGTCGCGATAAAAAGTACCATCACTTTGCTTCCTGTGTCGCATGTCTTGCAGAATGTCTGCTTTAATTGTTCTACTTTTATCTGAATTTTAATTAAATCATAACCGATGGCTGCAGTTATGAGAAATAGTCATGAAAGTTTTTACTTCCCTTAGATCATTTCAAAATTCAATCATCTTTCAAGTTATTAAGGTCATATGCCATCTCAACAAGTAATTAAAATTCAGAGTTGATGTCGTACCTTAATGTTTTATTATTACGATAGTCTTCGAATCGTCGATGACGTACATCCATATGGGAGGCTGCAGACGAATCTTCAAGGAGGGGCAACTTTTGAGTTTATCTCACATTTCTTAATACTTCGCTAGATTTTTACTTTTCTACTTTCAACATTGTCCAAGGATATTTTTCGCTTTGTAGGGGTTGAGTTCCAGTCTGTCTAGATGCGGCTGAAGATCGGTTTTCTGCATTTTTCGTTCTGCAAGTTAAAATGATTATGAGCAACGCGAGCGATTGTATCCTTATTATGTCATAAGTATAACGCTCGCGCTGTGCTTTTCTTCTCGGTAACATTTACAGATTTAATCTGTCTGTCTCATTCTATCTCACAGCGTAATTCAGAAGCTGCGTTTCTATTTCTTACATCACGCCAGTATTCCCCGAAGGTTTAGGCTACTACACTCACATATTTTTATCCCTTTTATATCTCTAGATAATTTCTCCGGTTAGACTGGAAGCCGACCCTAACATAGTTGGGAAAAAGCTACGCAGATCTCTAGAGAATTTCTCGCAATAATCTATCTGTCCGCAAAGCGGAACCCTCCTCTGTAGGCTTACTTATAGATGTAGGGTTGGCGAGATGTCGGGAGGGTTTGAGATGGTTGTAACTGAGGGCGAGGACTTTCACTGGCGCCGCTACTTCACCTTGTCGGCTGGCGCTGTGCCAGCCTCCTTACATCCCCCCTCACACCACCGCGCCGGCTCCCTCGCGAACCACCCCCAATCCGCCGCGTATCCGAGTTACGATACCAACAACGCATTTTATGCTAAACGTAAAGTTTATCAGCGTTGCTACTGTATTTTATTACATTAGCTTTTCACGTCATGTAATATAGGTAAAGATATATGCAAATGTCATTAACCACCCATACAAAGCCATACGCAATTACATTAAATTACTTTTTAATACCACCGTCATTACTGAATGTATACAAACTTTCTTATCTGATAGAATTACTTTAATTGGTAGTAAGTTCATTATACACGACGGAACTTAAAATTGTCATTAGTTGAAAAAATTGACAAAAGATACGAACAAACACCAAATGTCTTATTTCGTTCGGCTCTCGGTAGGTACCTAGTAAATAGCGATTACTAAAAAACTGTTTTTTTTAAACAAAACGTATATTTTTATGGGAATACTTGATAACTCTACTTATCTTTGATAATGCGTGCCCACGAGCGTGGAGGGCAATAAATCGCGCTCGGAAATAATATCGATAATGTGTGCTCGTAGCGCGTAGCCGCGTAGACCGTAGCAGTCGCTACGATATCGGCGCCGTAGACGCCCGCCCGCTACCGCCCGGCGTAGCCGCCTAGATCGCGCTCGAGATTACCCACCGGTGCAATGTATCACAATAATTAACATACTAAAATAAAATTAACATAAATACCTAATTGGTATAATAAATTATGGTAACTTTAATAAAATATAAACTTTTTTTTTTACTTTGGCCTAATTATTCACAATAAATTTTAAAATACGTAGTTTTATGTGTGATAAGGAATCATCACTATACCTTATAAAAATCTTGATAGCAAGCACTTGTAAAAAAAACTTGAATGAACATTGAACAAGTGTAAGAAATTTAAAAAAAATATTAAATTAAAACAATGGAAAATCTTTTGTTTGGATGCCTTCTAAGATAGCAACAATTGGTACGTATGGTAAAGCTTACAACATACTACTTGAGTTATTTTATAAAAAAAAAAAAACAACTTTGAAACTGGCCATAGGCTTTGGCATGTACACTTCTTCGATACGGAACTTCGGATACTCCTTCAACAAATGCCTGAATAAAAAAAAAACAAGCTTCTAAGACAACCTAATAAAAAACATGCGGGGCAGTCTCTGGGGACTGCCGATAGAAGTGAAAACTATCGTTCGGTGACGATGACGCGAAAGCACATATAAATACACAGTATACATATAGCTCATGGAAAGCGTTCGGTGACGATGACGCGAGTTCCATGGTTTTGGTTCACCCAAAAAGTGCTCAACGCGCCTAAAGAAGTTTTCACTTCAAAAATATTTATGGACAATCCTCATGGCACTGAAATTATTACACTGCCCATTTACTTTACTTGCTGAAACGTTCAAAGCTACCAATATATCCGACATCTGCATTTAGGTCATTATTTCTATCTATATAAAAAAATATTTTTAGGAATACGGTATTGTTCCGGGCACTGGCGGTGTAAAATGCTGGCGTGTGGCAGTGCTCAGCAAACCCGCTCGACTCCCTTGTTTATAGTGGACTGTATTTATGGTTTGATTGCCAGGAGATGAGGGATGGGAAGAACGTTAATAACACGAACTTGTTCCTTGAATATATGAATCTGAAGACTACTTTTATTTGCACACCTTATGGTGCACTGAACAACACAGACATCATCGGTCGAATGACAGTAGTACAATGTTTCAATGTGAGAAAGAACTATAATTTTGCAACTTCCAACAGGTATTCTATATTCGTTAACATAGTATTTAACTCAATAAAATCTAAAAGATGGCGCGGCGGCGTTGGAACAGACGACGCACAAACAGTACATAATTATTACATTCGGTATTAAAAGTACGAAACTATTGATTAACTGAAGCGTTTATCGATATCTGTGCTAGATAGTGTAGTTATCGATAACTCGACATGTTATTTACTTAAAGAAATATATAGATTTAAAAGCTAGGGGCAGGTACTTCCAGTCTACGAGATTTTCTTTTTGGAACATTGCTTTGTTCGTCTGTACCAGTCACACTTAACAAAGTAGGGACATCAATTATTTTCAATATAGAAAAGAAAAAAACAATGTTGCAAGATCACACATACATTGAAAATGCTGTTAACAAAATGATAATTAATATTTTAATGAAAAATAAATGAAGTATTTTCAGTCCACAAAACAAACCTATTTTAAACATCACAATTCAATTTCTTACAACTATAATAAATTACACGAGTGCCCATGTAGGTTTATGTGAAATATTTTTTTTTTTTTTTACTAAATACCTACATCTAAATTAGCTAATAAATAAAATTTGTGAGTTTAGGTAGGCCGATGGGAATTAGTAATGATGGCGTACTGAATAGGCCTTGACGCGAGAGCAAGAGCCTGACAACTATTACTTTTACTAACACTAGGCTAAGAACATTGTTACTAACAAATTTATGAACAAATGACTAAATAAATAAATAGTTAATCTACAAAAATATTTAGTGCTAAGCACGTTTTGTTGATACAAATGACGTTTATTGCTACATATTTCAATAATGTAATCTTAATTAATTTTTATGAAGCCTATTTGTTGGTATGATATTTATATGCTAAAAGCCTTAGAAACTCTTTATTAAAAAAAACTATTACTTACCTATATCTTATTGTTTGAACCGTGCGTCTGCGCACTTATACAAAATACTATACAAGGATAAAGTATTATATCAAACTATGAAAGCAAATACAGAAAACAACGACAGCTGATCAGCATAGGTACCTATTACAAAGCGATCGATAGTATCCACTGAGGGGCGCCCGCCTTATCAGCGTTATCATCGCTTATCTATCACCGAACACTCGATTAGATACCACCCCATTTGCACTTTAACTGCTGTTAATTCGATACGAGGTGACTCAGATTGAAACTTAGTTTCAAAGCTCGTTTGGCACCTGCTTGATACTGAAGTTACATTAAATATGTCACGATTGTTTGGAATAAGTAGTCTTCGAGCTGAAAAGAGTAGTAATTTACGGGATCGTGAACATATACCTAGACTAACGTATATTTTTTTGCTTTCTTGACTAACTTAAACTGAGTCACTGATGAAGTAACTTCTATTACAAAGACTAGACATTACTGACATAATGCCGAAAAGCACTATATACATAATCAATTATTGCTATTGAAGTTTATTTTAAAACATACTGGTTCAACAGAAAATTAAAATATTTCTTTGAAATTTTCTAAATTGATGAAATATTATTTTGAGAAACTAGCTACCGGGGTAGATTAACATTTGATTCGAATTATCAGTTAAGAAAAAAAAATGTATTTTTAAGCGGTGACGGCCCGCTTGTAGCGCGTTACAGCTTGTAAAGCTTTTATTAGGGAACGATTACAATAAGTTTTACGCTCCCAACTTAAATCACATAAATGTCAGTGAACGTAATAATCACAACATTAGCGTATAAAACTCATATCAAAACTTGCAATATTCATGAGATTAGTAAACCAAAACATTACAATACCGTGCAGCCGGCACGTTGCGTGACGTAGCGTCGCACGCGCCTGCGCGCGACATATGCACGGACCTATCAATTTGATCCGCGCCCGCGCAGCTGCGTACAACGACCCCTACACTATAGTTCAATAGCACAACGGTCGAGTAAAAAACACCCCATATTTTGGATGATTAATCCAACCCGCTTTGTCTAGGATTAAAACTCTCATGCATTTTTCGCACGCGTAACCTATCTGCATATTTAATAGAGTGCATTAAAACATAGCTATTGTGTTGTGGACTTGCGACCGGCCTGTGATGCGTGTAATCCTACAACTGGTTCTGATGTAAATGTCTCTTAATGATTTATTTTACGTTGGCATTTTACAATGTCTAGATGCAATTCATATACAATGGAATAAACAGAAATTACCGTTTACTTAGTAATAATCCAAATATTTTTAAAACATAAAACTTACCTTTTTGAAATACATTCGTTCCAAGAGAGTAGTTTAGTTGTAAATCGATAAGCTCACGTGACTACTTCCAAATTCAATCAAAGCTATAATTTCACACTTCGGCTCGACATGGGGAGCCGTAACGACGCCCATTAACGGTTCTGTCGTAGTTAATAATAATGGTTGATATTCGCTCACACAAGTCGGTCACAAAAAGTCTCGGATCGGCAAACAATCAAATAGGAACAATGAAAGTCGTGAATCAAACAATCGATCCATCGAATCCGAAAGTTCTCGCGACAGCTGCGCGGGGTGGCTCGCTCTGGAAATTATGACAGGGCCCCATCTCCCACGGTCCCCTGCTCCCCTGTTGTCCAAATTTCACGACTAGCATTAGAATAGGCTAGAGACCAGTTTTGGACAGTTTGGAGACCCTACTCACTTGTTTTGTGAAATAGTTAAAAAAAATTAGAAAGTTAAATATTATTTGAATAGCGAATGTACCTATTTATTTCGGAAATTTTATAATAAGGGTTAATCTTTCTTTTAAGGTAAGTACACTCGGTTTTATGTGTACTTGTCTTGACTTGTTTATATCGGACAATAAAGAAGCCATAATAAGTCGTGTCAGCTACTCTACTTACTGAATTCGTTTTGGTAAATGGAGCATGAGAATTGATCGTAGTGTTTGAAGGCTTATTGGTACTTCACTACCTTTTGATAATTCGAATGGAGTCAATTTGGTTACTGTGGTGAGACTCGTATGTAGAATTTCAACACAAATGATGTAACCAATATTTTGTAACCATGTCAATTTAAAAGAGTGTCCGTGGAGTTTCTTGCCCGCTCTTCTTCATAGGTACATACTAAGCTTTGGAATGGTCAACTAGCTTCATCTTTATGACTGACCGACCCCTTGACAATTCAAAAGTGCCTGTAATTGGTTTATTTAAAATAAATGCTTTGAGTTTGAGTTTATGTTAGTTATTCATGATGCGTACCCTATGTGCCTATAATATTTATAATGGAGACGTTCACGAAATGTATGGGGCTTGGTACTAAAATAATTGAAAATTTAAATAGCCTTCTGACCTATATAGGCTGAAAGAGGGTAATTATTTTGACGACTTTGGGCATTTAATTTTTTTTTACAGCCGCCCGTTTTTTTTAAAACAAGTGTTGAAAAATAAAATGTTCTACAAGCATTATTTATATTTTAGGGATGGCAGCCCTGTGGCAAATGACGTGACAATGACAACGTCAGTCAGCAGGTCTCGGCTTGAGATTTACAGCGGATATTCAGTCCGAGTTTACAGCTTTGACTTTTTTCGATACGTTTTGTTATTGCATTGTCATGATAATCAATATTTTTTGTCTTAATTTCATGGAGATGCAGCTAAAATTATAATAAAATCTCAAATTATTTAATAGAAACGGAAACATTAGCCACATAAAATAATTATATTGCATATAAATTAATAAATAAAGACTGTGCGTTTTGTTTGTATTGAAACATTTTTCACTTTTTCACAAAAACGGGCGCCTGAAAAAATCAGATTTAACTATAATCGAGTAGCATAATAAATAAGCTTTCTAATAAAGTACATCACATTAGCGTTTAAAAATCGTCTGAATATTATACCAATTTTGACCTCTCCTCTTCAAAATTATTATCGAAATTCGTAGTCATTTTTTTTTAGTCCCTTCGCTGTTGTTGCTACTTGCGAAATTATGTGTCATATTGCATGTTTGGAGTTTAGAGATAGCCTTTATTTTTTTTGTACAATGGTACCAAAGATGAAGAAAGTTAGAATGTGTGACTTCACAACCCCTTCAACTAACTACATATTATGATATTATTACAGTCTTTACCGTGAATACTTGTATTTACTTGTAGTTGTGCGAACAGTAAACCGCGACGAGCACGAACTTTTTTTTGCAACCATTATTAATATACCACTCAAGTTATTTGATTTGGATAGGAGACAATAGATTGTCCGAGCAAAGCCGGACTTCGTTCGGAGCCAATCTCTGCTTGTGCTGCAGGCATATCCTATAATACCTATCAGCAGATGGTAAGCATAGGTCAACATCGAAATTTCCGAAATTTATTCCGTACGCCGAAACATTGTTTCTTTGAGAAAACTGATTGAAGCTACCACATATAACCAAAAAAAATCATAGCAAATGGCAATGCGATAATTAAATAGAAATAAACTAACCCACAACTAACCAACTACTATCTGTTAAACATGAGACTTTACTTTTGAAGCTACTTTAGTCCTAACATAACTCAGTCACACAAAATTTTCGACGGGACCTAACCCTTTGGAGATCGACAACGACAGCGCAATCTAGCGGTGCACAGTACCGCCATCTAGTGACCTTATTGTAAAACTAACATTAATATTGGTTTTAAAGCCTCGTTTTAGAGACTTCTGAAAATAATTTTCAGGATTCTCTAGTTTTGTGATGAGAAGGTGGTCCCAGGTACTCCATAAATCCCTACCTAGTAGGTAAAGGGCCGATTCCACTGGTAGAAATATAAAAGTGAGCAATTTACTGGATTTTGAGGAGCTATTCTGCTCATCACGCCGAAGACCCTCATCAAATCTTCACCAAATATCTATGAAACCAACTTAAAAGTATTGCCTTTCAAATAAAAAAAGAACCATCAAAATAAGATCTCATAAGGCGGAGATATCTAGTAGTCCCCTTTTTGCCCCTTTTTGGAGGAAGTACCCATCCAATCAAAAATCCCCAAGATCAAAAAAAAACTATAAAGTCGTAAAACCTGTATACTAACTGTCATCCAGATCAGTTGTAAAATACGACGTGTAGAGGAGTACCAACAAACTCACAGAGGAAAGCAAATTTTGCCAGATTTGAAGCAGACACGCTTCGCTCGCTCGGTTAATAGCATTGCTACGAAACTGGAGGGGTTGGTAGTGTTACTCTATGGGAAGGCTTGCCACGGACACGGCAAAGGAATTCCCCCGTATGTGTTTATGAAAATAGTCTCCTAGCGACCAGTAAAGTGACACGATTGTCTTTCTATCAGTATAATCAACACACAGATTATTTATTTATTTATTTATTAGGGACAAAAAACACTTACATGCTAAAAATACAAAGAAATACTTAAACTAAGATTTAACAAACATGTAACCCACACCATTGTCCACGATTCCAGACAACTGTAAAAAAGAAAAATAAAACAATAGTCGCTTCCACAATATTGCGGTGATACTTAGCTTAGCTTAATTTAACTAAAATACTCGCTAAACAAACAAAAAAATTATGGATATAATGACTAAGGTACACCATGTGTAAACATATTTGTAGGATTTTTAATACCTAAACTTTTATCTTTCTGTCAGGTTAGCAGATTAACGTTGAGTTGCACGAAACCAACATTAGTTTACTGGAGGCTTTAAATGGATGCTGTCACTTTCCTTTTGATACAAAATGTAAGGGATGGCATGAATTTAAAGTCTCCGTTAAACTAATGTTGGTTTTGTGCAACTCAACGTTAATCTGCTAACCTGACAGAAAGATAAAAGTTTTATTTTTATTCACGGTTTTAACTCACGTGTTACCGACTAACTTCGGACTCGAACATCATCACGCCGATATCGACAATGAGTCAAACAGCAGTCAACAATTTTTCTTTCCAAGTTTCCAAATTTATTTTTCCAAGTAAAACGATTTTCTTTTATTATCCATCACATTTCCTGGTTCTCGGATACCTATTGAAAATATTATACTGAGATATGTATAAATACATTCATTTGTAGAGACAGGCCGCTTGACCTTACATTTGAACAACATTAACATTGAATGTTCTAAAAATATCATAACGTTTAACTTTGTTATGAACTCATGACACGACAGAGTGTTCATTCCTAACATTGCTCATAGTAGGCTTCATTGCACGTCATCATTACATCCAAACGCACTACCATTACACAAGGACTCGTCTATCACATTTATCAACCGGTCATCTGTCCCTAAACTCAGCTCCATCCTCTTATTAGTTTCAAATATTAATTACTCCATCCCCAAAAAAGGTCCAGATACACCCTCTATTGAAAAGAACCCTCATATCGTATTGCCACCCAATAAAACACGTCCAACCTATTTT
Source organism: Tiliacea citrago (assembly GCA_963921375.1). Taxonomy (NCBI): domain Eukaryota; kingdom Metazoa; phylum Arthropoda; class Insecta; order Lepidoptera; family Noctuidae; genus Tiliacea; species Tiliacea citrago. The sequence goes on from OY992786.1 coordinate 22,006,357, forward strand.
TTTAAATACGAAATTGTATAGAACCCTTCCTTTTTTTTAAACCAGACGACCTTAGCACACTTTAGAGCAACTTTTTTACTTTAATAATAACGGTTTGGGAGCGAAGGGGTAACGTCGCGTGGCGCCGGGGTCGTTGAACTCTACCTTTCGATTTTAGAGTACATCGAGTACTCGATCAAATTTTAATCGGTTAATGGATCGGCTCATGGATGACACCATGCGATTGTAACGTAATTGAAACATTCAGCGATGACCAGTTTATTTATCATTCAGTAGGTAGGTCCCTTATTCGGACGACATCGGTTCAATGTCGCTAACTTAAATATTTTTTTATTTGTGTCGTCTTTCTTCTAGTTTCTAATTTTAGAGACATTTAATATTGATAGGTAGACAGTATTTTGACCTAAACCAATTGAAAATTCAATTGAAGCCCAACAAATGTTTTTAGTTGACTGTGTGTATCGTTGGATACAAATAAACGACTTTATAAAACGTGAATATCCTCCTCAACAAGCTCATGAGTTAGGGCTCCAATCGACATCGAAAATTAACAAAGCAAACCCGAAACAAACACGTGAGTGATACCGTAAACACAACTGACTCACCAACCAAATTAAAACACACAACTACCTCATTTAGACCTAAAAAACTTCAACATTCAACGCCAAACTTAAAAAAAAAGAAAACTCGGAAAGAAAATAAAGAAGTATAAAATTCCGTGGTTATAATTGACGGCTACAATTTTCACAGGCTATTTCCACCTCAATTTAGCGGCTATGCGGCTATACGGCTATACGTAAATAAGGCGTCGGCGCTGAGTGGTGATTACATAGCCGTGTCATTTAACAGACGCAGTGAGGGTCGTGAGAAGGAAGCCCCTCCAACACTTCCGCTTGCGATGACGTCGCTAAGTACCTTCCCTGCTCGGTGCTACATAGATCATTGTCCTTAACGGTTTCATTTAGTTTTATGAATTTAAGTGAAATTTAAAGATAATTTTATTCAGAGATGTTTTATTTAGTTAATCAGGCACCATTCAGTAATGACTTTATTTAATTAAAACAACAAATTTTTATCTGAATTCTATCCTTCACAAACAGTGTGTATTTCTGACTGCACTTCTGGATATTTTCCGTGCTTTTTCTTGAATGCGGAAGGTATCCCGTAAGTGAGAATTCGGGTGGAGCTGCACATTATCATCACCAAAATGCCCCACTGAAGTCACAGAGAGAGCTCTATGGCCCTTTCAGATCAACTCCATGGGGGCCATAGTACTTTCTCTGTGTGCTCCCATCTCCACGCCCCTGCTAGCTGAAGTTGCATAAGAAAAATTACGGATTCCGATGTTAATATTTCGACCTTTGTTGATATTTTGTTACCTATTTAAATTCTTCTATCGTATCTCATTCTGGAACCGGTGTCCTCTCTAACGAGGCGTGTAACACCATTCTTACTACTCTTCTAACTTCAACGATATAAACAACTTAATCACGCAACCACAACAGCCCATTTTCTTAGAAAATCAGGCGTCAGCGTTTTATGAATAAGTCTAGTAGCAGGTGGTAGGGGGTGGCAGGTGGTTCAATGTTTACATTCCTTCACCATGGAGAGTGCAGGGTTATTATCAGGCCGACCACCGACCACCGCACCGCTTTCCGTAGGGGAACGCCGATCAATCAAAACCTCTACTATTAGTACAGTTATGCGTGATACCGCCCACCTTTCTCAACTTTTTATGTTTCTATTCCCCTTGTTTGAAGGGTGCTGTTTAATGTTGAAAAAATAAATTGAGTTTTCTTTTACATCGTGTACAAACATTTGAGATTGTTGCTTTGGCTACTACTTCATATCGTTTAGTCACTATTCGAATTTAGGTACCTACGCTATGAATTGCTGGCTGTTTCTGTATGTGAGTTTAAATGTTTGTAAACGCACCAACAATACAAAAGAAATTCCTAATGTGGGGAAAAAATTGAACGCTCTTTTTATTCTCATATTTAACAAAGAAATATGTTACAGAACAGAAGTCAGAATTCTCTTCTAAATTGCCATTTTTATCGATGCCGTCCAATCACTCGTCACCATTCGAGCATTTGCCCAAGTCGGATTCTATTTCCACCTATCAACAAACTCCCTTAAACCATTGTTGTTGACTGTATACATTTACAGAATCAAATCAGTCCAAGGCCTCCCAAGTGATTGATGTACCAGCTCGTATTCGTTCGCCTTCGAATGACGTCGCTGGCCAGGCGTAAGTAGACCCGCGGTTGGCACCACCAGCTAAGGCATACTCATCCGTAACAACTTTCACTCCCCTTCTTTTATAAGCTAGCCTAATAGCCCATAGTCACATTACATTTGTGCCCAATGTTTTTGGCTTTTTTAAGTGTATTTTTGGAGCCACACTTTTCTTTAATATAACTTGTTTGGTTCGTTTATAATCCTTTACTTCTAAGCATAGTTCTTTCTAGTTCTTCATAGTGTAACATTGCCTAATGCGGGAAATGTTCACCTCTGACAGTCACTCAAGTCAATCAATCTGCCTCGCCTTTTCCCAACTATGTTGGGGTTGGCTTCCAGTATAACCGGGTGCAGCTGAATACCAGAATTTTTACATGGAGCTGAGTAATACGATACCCCTTGGTAAGACTGGTTTGTCAGACTTTCCGGGTTCTGACGACTCGTAACAACTGTCAAAGACCCACAAATGAAAGCCGGGACCAACGGGTTTACATGCTTTCCGAGGCACGGAGGAGTCTGTAAAGAGTATGTAAAGATGGTCACTCATCCACGGACCAATCCCGGCAAGCGTAGCTTAACCTGATGGATCGACCCGTGCGACTGTTATTACTTAGCCACGAGCTCTCGTCTGACAGTACCGCAAATATAAATTTAAATGCATCAAATATTATTTCATACCAATCACACCCCGACTCTCAATTTCATATTTATGAAAAATTCATAATTTCCTTTGTCCGGTAGGTATATTAAAAGTAAGTGATAAAACATTCATGAACTTAAAAACTCAATCAGAATTCAATTCTTGAAAGTCAATCTTGTGATGACGTCAATTTTAACGCGGTAAGGAAATAACGGAAACGGAACGAAACGGAACTCGAGGTGATGAATTATGTATTATGCTTTATTGATGTATTTCAACAGGTAATTGATAGGTACGACATTTTTAACCTTCACGTTAGCTAATTTAAAACAGGAACAGTGGAAAAAGTGTAGTGAAAATTAGCATTATCATCGTTGTCTTTACTTTCCTAAGATTAACCTCTTTTATCTGACACGAAACTTTTGGCCTTGATTAAGACATTGTGATTCAATAGTTCCACAATACCAGCTTATTATGTGTTCTCATACAGAAAAGACACGAGCATTGATCCCCATCGTTTGTTCAAGACGGGTTGGTGATTTTTGGCTTATATTGACTATAATAAGTCCAGGTTTCCTCACGATGTTTTCCTACACCGATACCGTGACTCCATAATCTTTTTCAATTTATTCACGCATTACTTCCTCAGATTTCCCATTTTCTTCTATGTACTGGCTTCTGTTCACAAGTGATCATTTCTTCCATACTTCTATATTAGTCGTCAACTCGGTAGTCACCCCTTTCTAGCCATATCATCTTCAAACAGTCCATCCATCGTTTCTTTGGTCTTCCCCTACTCTTATAGCCATCGACATGCATACTCAAAAGTTTCCTCATTACATTTTCCTCATTCTTCCGCATCACATGCCCATACCATGACAACCGATTTCCGCACAACTTTTGAGTCATCGGTGCCGCTTTCAGACTTCCTCTTATGTACTCATTTCTTATTCTATCGATTCGTGTCATACCACACATCCCTCTTAGCATCAACATTGGCTTCTGTTCATAAATAACGCTCTTTATTTTCTTCTGAATACAATACCTTTTGGTTATTTCACAACAGTAAAGTGAACGACCTGCAAGTTGAGATGTTATCAGACGATCGATAAGTGATTCATGACACGAATGCTATCACAATTTAACGTGCGTGCTATTTTTATCCTTATAGATACAATGATTCCCATGCAGTATTAACTTTAGTGCAAATTTTAACTCTTAGTTTTGGACAGAGGTTTTTTATAATGATGAAAATATGGAGCAAAGTTATGTTATAGCTAGCAAAAATACTGTTAATTAAGTATATTTTGTTGTTAGCTTATTTAACTATAAAGAAGTGTTGAAATGTTTTTTACTGGAACTTTGTCGTCTGCAATACGAGTATGTTCTAACTGTGTTTGATATTTACTTTTGGACATTTCATTGACTTATTTCATCTGCACTTGTTTAATGCCTACAAGTTTTGTGCTAGCAATATTTGTCAGTATGCGTAATGATAATATTTTTTTTTTCACTCTCTCGTGTCTACAATACATTTTTACTTTCCTTTTTAATGCGAATAGGCTGCATATCTGATAAAAACGATCTATCACAAAATCTATTAAAAAAAACTTTCTGTTCTGTCGTCTTCTTTTCAATGTCTTTAACTGCACTTATCTTCCGCACTCGTATCAAGATAATTACACTATGAGTTCTAATTAGAAACTGGTTACTATGAATGCAGACAATAATTGTATCTAGTGTAATAACCTGGGACGTAGGGCTGCACGCGTGACGCACCCCTCTCGGTGTGACAAAGGGGCCGCCAGCTGCATCCCTGCGGCCATTGTGCGTGCACAATGTACCCTCGATCAATGCGTGTTGCGATTGCGCACGAAATGCAACTACAACTAAGTATCTTTTTTTGGAGCTAAGCTCTCACTGAAGAGACTGCATCGAAAATTTGTATCCTAAATTGTTTTTTAATGTATCTGAGAATGTAACGGAGTTTGAAGTGTATTGATTTTACAAAATTGCAATTAATTTCAAAACTTTAAACCTATTGTATTTTATGTTTGAGTGTTCACTTTTTGTAGCTGTACCTACTGATTATTCACTAGACAAAGTCTAAAAAAAGATATCGAAACAATGCTCCGGTCTTTTGGCTTCTAACCTAAACATCGAACTTGAACTCATTCCAATTTTTCCAAGATTCTTATCATAATGTAGCTAGTAATTTATTTATATTTACATCATACTGTTTCACTTCATCACCTCCCCCCCAATATTAGCCCAGATTTATGAAACCCCCAGAAACTCGTTACGTCTGTGGGATGTTTAATGAGTTCAAAGCGGAGGGGGGGTATCGGTAAGCTAGAAGGTCAAGGTAAAACGATAAAACACAAACATTATAATTTTATTATGATATCTGTATGAGCGATAGTTAAGAAAATCGGAATTGTTGTGCACCCAAATTGCGAAATACACTATAATATATAGCTAATCCATTGCCTTGTTCGAAAAATTTGTCTGCTCAACAACGTAAATAACACGATGAATGTTGCTGAACTGTCAAAATGATAGCCATTGCTACTATTAGTGTGTTACGCTGGTGCTGTGTTACAGAAGGTAGGTATTTCTTAAAGGGTCCCGCTGCTTGTCGCGCCAGTCTGCATGAGCCTTAACGCAGGCCTATCCAACAACTGACAATTCTTCACCTTATTATATACCTAAATAATTTTGTGGGTAGGTAATTAACTGTCATCTTTTCAAATAATAAGTGCCTCTCCTTTTTATGTATTTTCACAGTTCTAAATAGTTTTCAGTTGTTATGATGTATAATTTTTAGACGCCTTTGTGAAACATAATAGCAATGTCTCACATTGCCATCTTGTCTACAAAAACCTATAGGCGTCTGTCTCTATGTAATTTTTTTATTTGATTAACCTATTTGTAAGATTGTTTACTGGAGAGAAAACTTCAAGCAATATTTGAAGAAAGAAAAATATAAGAAGATAGCAGTCCTCCTCCTCGCGTTCACTGTGTTGCCATTATGTGTTAATTTTATATCATAAGGCACGCGGTGAATGCCAAGAGAGGACTTATTCGTCGAGCGAACAGAAGAAAGAAGACACCCAAGATCAGAAGCAGAAAGTCAAGAAGAATTCTTAGATTTTAGTTTTTTCATTTATTTTGTCACGTATTCTGTTTGAATATTTGCCAGAATGGCTTAAGAGCGTATACGACGTACGGCATTTCATACAAACTCTCAAGCCCTTGTTTTTCGAAATGAATGAACCGATTTTAATGAAACTTCATACGCGTAAGCAGGATACAAATGTCTAAAAAGTTAGTTAAGAACATTTTCGTTTCATTAAAATGGGTTCAGTAATTTCGAAAAACAAAGGCTTGAGAGTTTGTATGAAATGCTGTACGTCGTATACGCTCTTAATATTGTGAGATGTTGTATCTACATATTTATGTATGTGTATACGTGTTTGTTTTATTCATTTCTTTTTAGAGGTTTTTACAGTATGCAGTTCAGCTTTCCTGCTGTACTTCAAATAATCAGAGTTCTAATCTGAAAACGTAGAATTCCTAGCGCTATGCAAATTGAAGATATTAAACTAACCTTACCATCATTAACATCAGCTAGGAGGCATTATGCCATTGCGCTACCTACTGGATGGACATACCTAGGACTCTCTCACTAAAACAGTCCGTCTATTTATCGTTTTTTTTTTAACCAACAATTGTTTACACTCTTACAATTAAAAAAAATGTTTTGCTAAAATCTCGTAACATTTCTTATAGGATATGGATAGCTTTTTCATGAACAAGAACACGCACCGAAATTTCAATCGTACATTAATCCGCCTACCTTCCATTTTTAATCAGGCGTTATAGTAACCTACGTAAAATCTGTACACGTTCACATTTACAAAGACAACATAATCTAGGTCAGTGTTTCACTGTTTTGCTATTCTATGCGGAATTGCATAATTTACACAATTCTACTCAATTTACATGCGCCTGAATTCGATTCGGTACAAAACAACCTATCGACTACGTATTGGATGCTAATCTACTCACCAAAAAAAAACACTAGAACGTATTGAGGGGCAGATATTTGGGTGATGACTAAGTATGTATTTTGTATAAGGAAAAATATTTTTTAGCACAACCTAAAAATGAATAGTAATCCAGACCGAATTTCGGACATGGCGACCAATCTCAGCGGGGCCTTTGGCGCCGGAGATATTATAGTGCACAAGTGTGTGCGCAGACACAGGTGCACTATACTCTCATAGTCACATGGGACGGCAATATATACACGACAGGGGAGAGATCAGGCACAGGGACAACGCCCTTTCGCCCGTAACGTGCTTTCCGAGGCACAGTAGGGTTATCACATCGCTAACTTCCAAACTCCGGGCTGTTACTAAGAAATTCCTAATAGAAAAACCTAATAACACTGCCCAACCTGGGAACGGAACCCAGGCTCTGCGTAGATAAATAGAATACCCTTTATTATGTACGCCATATATATTTATGATCTGCCTTTTGCATTTTCTGGTTTGTTAAGTCCGCTTTCGCACATTCAACATAGAAACATCGTAATTTTCATGTGGCTGACAACCTTCCCAATCTTTTCATCAGTGTGTTACCAATAATTTAATTTCGTTTCAATAAAGTATGTGGTGTGGTGGGAGTGTGTGTTTAACATTCCAACATAATTTCATGTATACATGAAATATGCTCACATGCAACCTAAACTGTTTTTATTCTAATATCCTACGGTCATAGCTGTCTATTGTCTGACTTGTCCTAAAGGTGAAAACCTCGAACTGTGGTTTACATAAAAAATAATAATAATCAGACGCATCAACTTGACAACTTCCTCCTTTTCTTCGTCGATTAATAAATATATCTAGTGTTCATTTTTGCAGTTGGGTCGAACAAACAATTGACGTCATATACGCAGGTAGTTACTCCCAAAGCGAACCCCAAAAACAATTATGCAGATCCAACGTGACAATTACCTACTCTCAACTATTGTATTATTCATTGAGATAGGACAAAAAATACGTTCTCATGAAGCGGGTTTTACCGTAGCAATAAAGCAAAACATTAAAATCAAAACAAGGTTTCTCGAAACAAGAGGAGAAGACTAAATTCTGATAATAATACAATTATGGCTTATTATAACATTACAGCACGCTTGTATTCCCCGAAGTAGTAGACATGTAACTAAAAGCAATTAGTTACCCAGGTAGGTATCTAATGTGTATACACCCACATTTCACTAATAGCCACTTATATCCACATTTCGCTAGTTATTTATTTATTTCTTGGATCTCCAACAGAGGCCACACAATTACATGCATGTTAACATAAACAGGGACAAATACAAGTATGCGGTTCCATTTATAGGTGACCACATCATTCACTTATTATCTAGGTAGGTACAAAAAGTTTCACAAGGACGAAAACATTAAAATAAATCAAAACACAATACACGAAAATCATAAAAATAATACACATTGATATCGTTATAAATTTAAAAAAAAATAACGTTATACAACAGAAAAAAAAAACAAAATATTATGCCTTAAATACTATGACGTTTATGTATTTTTTTAATTTTATATTTAATAACCAATTCATTAGGCCTTGATACCTCGTTATACTGCCTACAGAGCCTAGGAAAAAAGGTCCGAGATTTGTTTTGGATCCCGGCACTTAGAAAAGGTTAAGAATACATTTGCGCGGCAAGAGAGATGGTGCACTCATTTGCAGCTTTCCAAGAAGATCGCTACAATCAACAACCCCCATTGAACAGTTTGTGAATAAATGTGAAATCTAGAACGTTTCTTCTATCTACCAACGAGGACATCTTATAATATTGTAGTCTTAGATCATAGCTCCTATTTTTTTTTGCCAGGCTGTATTTATGGCAAAGATGGTATAGAAAACGTGTTTTACACTTTACAAGCGTTTAATGTAAATAACATAGTGAGGATACCATACGGTGCTATTGTATTCAAGAAGTTGGCGAACCATTGTTTATATAATTTAATTCTAGTCGAGGTTTTAGAAAATTATTTGCTATTGCGCAAGACAAATCCAAGGACCTTGAACCCTCTTGAGGTAATATTTAACATATGCCTATCAAATTTCAGTTTCTTGTCAAATAAAATTCCCAGGTCACGGCCTTCTTCCACTTCATGATGATGCAATGTGTATTTGTTGGTTTGCACTGTTTTATTACGAGAGAATTGCACACTGTGACATTTAGCGACATCTTGTTTGTTTACACCAATCCGCCATTCTATCGAGATCAGCCTGTGCAGAATCTAAGTTTGTCACTATTGGTTTCATAATTTTAACGTAATATACTCAATACTTTATTGCATTCCATAATGTGTACATAATATATGGTATGTTAAACATAGAATCAATTATGGACCCTGTCGGGCACAGCAAAGTTAATTTTTAATAGGAGAGAGGTTGAAGGCGCTTTTTGTTAAGAAAAAAAAAAAATAACATTAAATTAAAATAGTATCATGAAAATAGTATCATTTGCTTTTCTGGTATTTATATTTTATACAAGTATTTATAATATATATTCGGTTTTAAGTTATTTGAATATATTTTTAAATTATATATTGCACGATTTACATTATTAATATTATAAATTACAATAAATAAATATTTCGAATTTTATTTAGTCTTGTAGAATGTTATTATCAATATTAATTGTGCACTGTTTAGCATAAGTATTAATTTTTAAATTAACAATATTTTAGTGTGTTAAAATAAATTTATATTCAAAGTGAAATTTAAAATGAAATATAGGTACTTATTATGTAAAAAAGTTTTTATTGTTGTTGAAATTTATCGCTAAAATATTCATCAACAGTGTAGTAGCTTTTGATTATCAGAAATTGTTTTAATTTATTTATAAAGATATTATTTTTATTTATACTTTTGATATATTCCGGTAACTTATTGTATATTTTAATGGACATAATGAATGTACTAGAAGAGTGCATTTTTAATCGTGAAGTGGGTATGTTTAATCTGCTTTCATGTCTAAGTGCAATTTTAGAAACTTGAGTGCTTGCAAAATGACGTAATGTCGTTAAAGAAGATGTTTCAGAGATAGGGCCTTAGTGCGAGCCTTGCGGGACTCCCGATGTTACGGGAAAGGAGTCAGAGTGGTGACCATTAATGACCGCTTCTGAATTTCCAAGTAGACGAAGTAAGAACGGAACTAGTAGTAAATTATGGTCAATCTCATCAAATGCTTTACTGAAGTCTGTGTATATCGTGTCTACCTGATATGGCTATGACTTAAGGACATAACACATTACAACACAAGGTTTGTGAAGGTTGACCTTGAATTGATAAAACCATGTTGATGGGTAGTTAATACATTGTTTGTTTGTTTAGCATTTGCGTTTAGGCGTTTCCTTACTAACTTTTCAAGTACTTTACCGAATATGTTTAAAATAAAGTAAGACACTTAGAGGCTTTTCTCCTAATTTGAAGCTTCCTAACACCTCTCAGGAAACACGCCATCCACCATTGGCATGTTGGAAATAATTTTAAGAGGTCCAGTTAGTGCTTTTGCTCATCTTTTCATAAATATGGATGGAATACAATTCGAACAGATCCGCTCATTCCACCTCGTCCTCCCATAATCGAATGTAAACAATTTTTCAATAAATTAGAGAATTCCCGTCTAACATGTCTTGCACGCAATGTCTCAAATGACATGATGTCTAGAGGATTTGTGAACTTTTACGCGATATTTTTTTTTCTTTTAGTAGACGTATAACATCTCGAGAATACCACTGTGGATATTTATTGCCCAATATTTTTTTCATCGGAACATTTTGTTTCATGACGTCGTGCAGTACCTACCTTGTACAAATATATCGATTTCGTCAGTTGTGGGGTTACCTCCCAGTTATTTACCCGTAATCAGATTTTAAAAAAAGTCTGGTTTTATTGTTGGTTTAGCTTGAAGATGGTTTGCTACAACTCTAAGAGTCTAACAACTGACTTTTACAAGACTTGCAAAAGGGTGCAAGCCTATTGACATCCACCGGGCACAAGTTCAGATCCTGGAGCTGCTATTGAGCAATTCTCAATTGGAAAACGCAATTACACATCACCTAGTTTGTATGGCACTTTAATTCCCTCATTGACACTTTAATGTTAAATCCAAGTGTGACTTGTCCGTCTTTTCCAAGTGGGTAGTAACGAAATAATCTCATACCTACTTTCCTTAGAGCTGAGTAATCAATTTTCCACGACTTAACCGAGATTCCTTTTAAACATGTCATCGGCAATATTGACTGTTAGGTATTATGTATGACTAGCTGCACCCCGCGGTTTCACCCGCGTAAGTCTCGATCCCGTGGGAATATCGGGATAAAAAGTAGCCTATGTCTTAATTCAGGGTGTCAGCTACCTCCATACAAAATTTTATCAAAATTGGTCCAGCCGTTTGATCGTGAAGAAGTAACAAACATACACACACACACACTCACAAACTTTCGCCTTAATAATATTAGTGTGATATCATTTCAGAGCAATTGGATGCCGCAGCAATTTGACTCGGCGACGTTTTTAGGTCAATACTAATTACCTATCCATTGTTGTAAAAAGTCAAAGTAAGGATTAAATTGATCGAAAGGTTAAACCGAGGTTCATTAATCATTACATTTGATGGGTGGCCAGATTACCTTTAGGTACTATAGGGCACATTAATTTGGTACGAGACTGAAAATTCATTACCTACACAAATGCCTTGTGCCTTTATATGAAGAGAACGGAGAGCAACTTTGTCTAAACTGCTAATAAACAGGAATAAAGCTAATTCTAAAATTAATTCTAATGATGAAGTCGTTATTCCCTCTGGCAGTCTTTGGGAGGCCCATTCCCAAAGACCGCTACAAAAGATTTCTCTGAAAAGTAGCAAAGTGATTTTTTAGAGAGACCCACAAACTCTGCTCTGTCTCGCATAGGGTCACGGCATTATGCTGAGCGGAGGTGACGCATATTTTCCCCCAACTTTGTTTTGTTTCAAAATTGTATTGTTTCTGTTTTTTTTTGTGGTCTTGTTTGATTCATGTTTACCGCAAATAAATGTATTTTCTTTCTTTTTTCTTTCTAATATCCATCTTTAATTTATTACCTTTAAAATAAATAATATCATCGCATAGTGACATGACGATATTGTCCAATGTGTTTCGCGTTTATGTTCCGAGGTCACGCAGTGATAGCACAGTTGGAAAGACAATGTGTTTGCAGTCCTTACGCCTGTGCCGATTATCGCCAGTACATGTGCATGAAGTTACTACATGAATTAATCATTTAGTATAGGAAAATACGCGCTCCAAGGGAAACTTGATATAGGTACATTTACGAGCGAGTCACATCTTAGTCCCATAAGGAAATGATTATTGTTTATAACGGAATCTTTTACTCATTTATTAGTTAGGAACTTGTGTCATTTTTACTACACCTCTTCTGCTTAATGTGGACTTTCTCATAAACTACTAAAATATAAATACGAAAGAAATGAACTTTTTAAGAAGGCTAGTGCCCATTCCCTTAATATCTAAGTCGCCTTTCCTGAATCTTGTCTATTCCACGGAAATTTGATACGAATTCCCTTATCACTCCTGAACGCAACTCAAAGAGTACCTAACCAGTGTTTATAACTTATTAAATAAAAATTTAAAGACAACACATTCACACCTTGACAACAACAAGCGTCGTTAAAACAATTAGTTTAGACTCATAAAGATAATGAACATCAGTCACTCATCAGTCACCAGTTACTTTTGAACGTTTTGACCAAGCAATCAATCAGCGCTAGTCAAGGCGAAATACCATTTAAATAATAGTCAACTATCCGGGTAACATTCTGCACTTTTGCGTTATGGTTTTTCTGAGTTAAAAGTTAGAGAAAAAAAAACAATTGAGGTACCTTGGAAGGAAAAAACGCATGTGTTTTCCGAGTAACAAAGTCTGCATTACCTACCTCATTCAACGCAGCCAAGTCTTACGATATGGTTTATTTATTTTTTATTTAATAAAAACGTTTACAAAAGGTGTACATTTAGCCAATAGTAGTATAAATATCCTATACAATTATAGTGGGTACTAATAAACTAAAGCTAAAATATTTTTAATTACAGGTGCAAGTAATGATGGTTCGGAATTAGAATGCTAGGTAGCGACCCGCCCGATCTAGGTTTATTGAAACCTGTGTTTCAAGCCATCACTTTACATTTTAATTACATTGGGACATATTTTTTTGACATTTATACAATTATTGACATTTCAAAAGTTCACGTTTATCCGTCAAAATATTATAAGGAAACAATGTGTTCGTATTGGTCCACCATTGCTTTTTTATAGGTAGGTTGTATTATTAATTTCTGGACACAAAGTAAGTAATTGGTGTTGAACTGCAGTATCTACGAGAAGGCTATATAATTCTGTGTCAGTAATTGGTTACTACATCAAAGAGAAGTCACGTTCGGTACGTGACCAAAGTTCAATCACAATACTACCTAAGTATTATATCTTGTAGCATTGTGCAACCCTGTGACCCGTGGACCCTTTTCATCTCATCAGAACGATATCCAGCCCAACGCCTGGCATTATTTACTTTTGATTATTTACATGATTTATTAGATTTATTGATTTTTTTATATTTCTTATGCGGAACCACTCTTCGGTCCTTAATAGCTGTGTGAAAGAAGAACAAGTAACAAATCCATTTTTATCGGGTTTCGATAGAAATAAAATCTTCTGTAAGATTTTATTTCTTGAGACACATACATACAAATAAATTGTGTTACCTACAAACAAATAAATGTTTATGTTTTTACCCATGTGAGTGCTTCGGGATTGTCCGTTTGAGTTCGGAACGAGTTGGGAAATTCCGATGAATAAACATGGGCAAATACAGAAAAATTACTAACATTACGTACAGTCATGAGCACCACTATTAACACTTAGCAACTTCCAAGCGGTTGGTCGACTCTTCACGTGACCAGACGGCTGGCCTATTTTTAGCTCAAAGAATCAGTATTGCCATCCAACGTGGCAATGCTGCCAGCCTTTCAGGCACTTTTCCCATTGACAGCGATGCGGACGAATTTTTTGATTCCCAATGAGCACTTCCCCCCTTTTTTATTATTTTATTATATACTTGTACATACTATACCTATTTTAGAGTTAGCTTAGCAAAATTCAAAACCGATTTCCTCGTGGAATAACGCTTGCAATTTTGACAAAAGATCTATTTCATAATAGTTAGGATTCCAAAATACTATGTTCTTAGTAAAATAAAATTACAATAAATACAATTGGAGGAAATCACTTTTAAAAGTTGCTAAGTATATACATATTAATGCTCCTGACTGTACCTACTGTAGTTGATAATTCAATCTTTATCAGCTGGAGTGTTTTATTTTAAATTTAGGTATAGCACCAACTGTTTAAACACAAATAATGTTGCGTAGAATTAATCAAATACCGTTGGTCACAAATTAAATGGAAGCTATTTTACCAGTTTCAAGTCACTTAGTTCTGCAACTATGAAAAAAATACTCGTCGACCTAAGAACCTCCTTTTTCGTCGGTTAAAAAGGATAGGCAGCTCTTTATTTGTGTATTCCCTTATCTATACTTTACTCTATTTGAAATAAGATTAGACATATAAATAATCCTTTTTTACAGTCCGTTCAACCGATTTCGACCTTTATTGCGTTGGTGGCATGACAAATGGCAGCTGTATTAAACAATTGGTATTGTAACCACGTTTTTACTTTTAATGCCATAGTTATACCTACAGAATAGAAGTCAAAATCGGTTGAACTGACTGTAAAAAAGTTAAATTAAATTTCTAATCTAATTTCAAATGGAGTTTAAGTATATGACAACAGCACGTTCTAACCACTTTGGGTTTTTTTTCCCAGTCGTTGCATTCATCACTTCGGCCCGTAAATATTCATCACTGAATATTTCAACAAGATGAAGATTGAAGAACCAAGACTGAAGACAAAGGAGATCCTAGTTTTTTCAGCGAAATCGTGACAATCGTGCAGATTACTAAAGAGTAAATAGACTGTAACAATACTATTGTTAAGTTTTTGTTGACAATAAAAAAACGAACTATTGACTTTGCTGATAGTAGACGGTTTTTCAGCTGAAGCTGCTAAGGTTATAGAACTGTTATCTGTGTAAATAAAAGATAAAACTATAGTTATGTTGCTTTTCCTTTTTACAAGAATTCCGGTAAAATCTACACGGTTGGTGTGTTGGCGGTTCAGACCAAGAATCCTCGTGATATTTTTCTTTAACTGTGTAGCTTATTAGTGTCTAGAATTGAGTTTTAAACACACACATAACGAACAAGTTCTTAAACGTTCCGGTCTAAAGTTCCTTGATAACTTCATCATCATCATTCCAGCCGAAAGTTGTCCACTGCTGGACATAGGCCTCCTCCAATACGGGGGGGGGGGGGGTTGCCATATTCACCACGCTTGGAAGGCGGGTTGGCGATCGCAGTTAGTGTTAAAATGCAGAGAACGCTGCTGCCCATTCTCTAGTAAGTCCCTTATTCGCCTTTTACGACACCCACGGGAAGATATAGGATGGTGCTATTCTTTACGTCCGGCACCACACGGAACTTACTAAATTACTACTTACTTTACTTGATAACTTACTAAACTATTATTTAACTTAATCCGTGTCGGAAACTCAATCTATGTTACGGAAACTACGAGTATTTTTCGTACTAAACCCTAAAAACTAACAAGAACGCCAAATTGCGGCTCTACTTACTACGAGTACTAGTAGATTGGAAAATTGGATTTCGTCGTATCAGCAGTAAGTTGATCAAATTGGAGAATATGTTACATCGTAAGTTTAGCTCAGGAAACTTTTCCGTAAGGAAAATACAGTTCGTAGTTTTGTTTGTCGGAAGTAAATCTAAGATTGACTGGTAGGAAATGCCTCAGGCATTAAGTCCGCCTTTGTACAGTATTTTTTTATACTTATGCATAACGTTTTAATAAATAGGTACTTACGGGGTTTACCATATAGGGAAAGAAACAGTGTTTAACTTTGAATACAGTCGTGTAAGTGACCTATAATAATTAGAATCTAGAATGAGTCAGAATTCACCAATGCCTATTTTGTGATAAGGTTAATATAATTATAATTGACACATTATTAGACAGGTTGCTGACGTCTTTGGCAACCATTTGATGATGACATGACAAACATTTTTGTTTATCAGTTAATTCGTCGTGCATTCGAAAAAAGAAAATAGGATTAGTAGGACTTAGGCTTTTATTAAAATAGAAGGAAAAAAATACACAAAATAGCATATTCATTACCTACATTTTACTTACATAATATTTTCCTACATGGCATCCTACAATTTCCACAATACCGCTGGTCTGTAAAGGAAAGTGGTTGTTTTCTCAGCGAGCTGTGAGCACCAGCCGCTAATCTTCCCACGGTACGAAAGTGGACGCCGAGGGAAGGCTATCAACCTGTTACCACTCGAACTTGTTGCTGTCTTTCCATGCAACACGTATTACCTCCCAGCCCTTTATACAGCACCTACGAATACCATACGAATAATTTTTAGGTGTCAGCAATCAATCATCAACTTTTACAAAAGACAAGTTATTCGTGTGCCTATTTTTCTTTTAACAAAGACGTGAATAGCCTAAATCCTTCTGGTTAATTGGTAAAAAAAGTGAATCTTTAGCAAGAAATCACCGATCCGTAAAGGTACCTAAGTCACTTTTATCAGTAGGTACTTACATTAATGACCTCAGTCGTCTACGGAAAATTTAAGTCAACATGATCCAAGTGAACGTACGAGTATGCATGTCTGTACTCGTGTCATATCAGCTCAGACAATAACAACGCTATAAAGAAATGCGACTGATGTATTAAATTTATCTTATCAATACACACTCGCCAAAACGTGTCTGCACGTAGATTCACTATCTACATTTTATTATGTACACTTCTATGTCTTACAAGGGTATCACACGCCACGATTGTTGGTTGATGAAGGATGATTCTGATTACCTACTTACTAACTTAAATATCTGTTTGCATTGGTCATCAGATTAGGGGAAACACATAAGAATAAAGTGCATATCTGGTAATTATCATGAGGTGTTGGTATGACCAGGGCTATGCAAATATAATCGAATGACAAATTTACTAACTTTGGATTTGGACAGCCTACGTAAGCACGGGCGCTCTTTTAAACGCGACGTTTCTTGCCGCGCACTGTCAATTTTACAATTTCTTATTTATGATGTACCAAAATTGATTAAATATCGACATTTAAGAAGATTTAACAGTACCTTAAAAAATTACTAATTCAAAAAATAATGCTATTACTCTCTATCAGATTTTTTAAATGACTATTTAATTTACAATGTTCATAATATTAAGTAATTAGTAAATAGAATAATTGTTACTATAAGTTAACAAAAAAAAATTGCATGCATGAGGCAAAATGTATATGGATTCAAAAATATTGTAACACCTAATTGTATTTAATTACCTACATTCTATGCAAATAAATAAATCTATCTATCTATCACTGGATTATTAACGCTCGGCTTAGTGGCGTGAGTTGAAAATCCAATGTCCACTTTTTCAACGCGCTAGGGATGCACGCTGTTGATATCGTGGGCCAGGCACACAGGTAATTGAATGAACACGGGTGGGTTTTAGTCAGTAAAAGTCTGACACGCCCTCCCGCTCCGCCCAAAGCGGGAGAAGTTATTTGATAATTTCCCACCCAAAAAAAAAAAGCATGCACTCTGTTGGATCCTTAACGCTTGGTTCGACACTGAGAATTGAAAATCCAGAGCACGGTCTAAAAACTTCGCGTTGAAAAAAGCGCCCGTGCG
The DNA here is from genome assembly GCA_963921375.1 of Tiliacea citrago. Taxonomy (NCBI): domain Eukaryota; kingdom Metazoa; phylum Arthropoda; class Insecta; order Lepidoptera; family Noctuidae; genus Tiliacea; species Tiliacea citrago. The sequence goes on from OY992786.1 coordinate 22,024,197, forward strand.
TATGTTGAGTTAAGATGCTGACAACAGCTAAAGCGCGGTCACTGCCAGACTGCATACAAAAGAAAGAGAAGCGCGATGACACAACGCTTATAATTGATTGCAAAATATGAAGCAGTTATCTATTTACTCAAAAATGAGTTGAGTAATCGAAAATAAAAAACCGGCCAAGTGCGAGTCGGACTCGCGCACGAAGGGTTCCGTACCATAAAAAAATCACGTTTGTTGTATGGGAGCCCCCCTTAAATACTTGTTTTGTTTTAATTTAATTATTTATTTTTAAAGTGAATATATAACTAAATATTCTGTGAATATTTCAAGCGTCTACCTGTTGCCGTTATCAATATCGAGCAAAAACAAGCAAAAAAAAATCACTTTAAAAATAAATAATTAAATTAAAACAAAAGAAGTATTTAAGGGGGGCTCCCTTAAATATTTGTTTTGTTTTCATTTAATTATTTATTTTTAAAGTGAATATATAACTAAATATTCTGTGAATATTTCAAGCGTCTACCTGTTGCCGTTATCAATATCGAGCAAAAACAAGCAAAAAAAATCACGTTTGTTGTATGGGAGTCCCCTTAAATATTTATTTTATTCTGTTTTTTTTTTTTGTTATAGCTGCAACAGAAATACATCATCTGTGAAAATTTCAACTGTCTAACTATCACGGTTCATGAGATACAGCCTGGTGACAGACGGACAGACGGCGCGGCGGAGCCTTAGTAATAGGGTTCCCGTTTTAGCCTTTACGGGTACGGAACCCTAAAACAACCAAGTTCTGCATTCAAATAAGACGTTCATGTTAATAATTAAATACCAACCGTACTTTTATATTTAATACAGATATTTTGGATTCTCTTAACTGTTGGAACTGAAACGAAAACGTTAGTTTTTTTCTTCTAAACGTGTTTTGGTAACAACCAAGTTCTGAGAAATATGTTCAAGAATTACATATATTTTTTCCGCTACCATAAACTATATAGATTTGCCAATTTTTTTGTTTAAGACAACCCTACTTAGATCATTTGCCTGTTGTCAGCGCCTTAAGCTCCAATTTCCTTGAAGAGCTGTTTCGTCATAGTCATGAAAATCTGTAATTTTTACCGGTAGGTACTTGACGTTCAGGTTTTAAAAAACGCTCGTGATCGTTCACCGCTTTCTTAGGCAACTAAAGTTCTAGCAGAGAATGCAATATTTTCCATTCATTTGATGCAACTCTTTAGCCATCTTTTACCGATCATTGAGCAGAGGTCTATTCTTAGAGGATGCTTCACGTGGTAGGTATATTGTTATTTTTAGTATATAAATAGCTGATGAGGACAACAGTTGACGCTCGCAAAAGATGCAATCAAACAATTAATTATTAGGACAACTGACATGACGGTACGTAACATGTACCTCGTGTGAAAAACATTTCTTAAATCTGTATCAAGGTCTGAGCTATTTGTTAATAAATAGTTAAAAGATAAGTAGCCATACATATTCATAAGCTCACTCCTTTTTCCCATGGGGGTAGGCAGAAAATGCAGAACACGACCAGCTACGATCCTAACATAGCCATCCAAAGGTTGTCTGTAAAAGATCGCTTTTAGCGATAAGACCGCCCATTGTCTCACCCTATGTAAAATTACAACATTTATATCTGTAACTTTTATGCTGTACATATTAAAGAGTATTCTATTCTGTTCTATACTCCTTTTGTTGTCCTTTCTCATTAAATGAAGATTAATTTAAGGTAGATCCGCAACTGTAACCCGCGAAATTCAAATTTTCTTGCGTTTTTAGCCATTTGCAGGTCAGTTTCAGGTTATATCTTGATTAAAATATGATTCGCGACCATAAACGTAAGAAAATTTGAATTCACGGTCTACTATTGCAGATCCTCTAAGCACACCTAATAGTGTTTCTTTTGAATAAGGGCAGGTAAGTAGGCAGTTTTGTCTCGAATCATATTAATTACTTAGATACAAATTACAACATATTTTGTAAGTAAACCAATTTAAAAAGCCATTAATTTAGTTAATTATTGCCATCACTCTATTTACTCACTAGTTTACTTAAAATAAAAGTTCGTAGAACACATTGTCTCTAAAACAAAGTAGATTTCTATAAACTGTTGTTATTACCCAATTAAGTATTTATCTCATAATAATACCCCTCTTAACAAAAATAGTCAATTAAACTGGATAAGCGATCATTAGAATTTAGAACTTAATTATTTAAAATAACAATATTAATACACAAAATAATTATATAATCTCCCGGGTACAAGGAAAACGGGATTCGAAAGATGACGTCAGCCTAAAATCAGTCATCACACATTATTACCTCGAATCTCGTATCCTGGTTAAATGTAGAAATGGAACATTACGAAAAATGTACTATGTTAATCAAAGAACATTGAGGAAACCGTTGATTTAATAGGTACATTTCAATTATCATTTGTATTCCAGTATCATTTTATTAGTGTTCCGTTGAATGATTTTTTCATGAAATCATGACATTGGGAAAAAATCTAACTTAGAGAGATGTATTAATGATTCTAATGATGATAATTCTATAAATACATATATGATATAGGTAGTCGCGAATCATATTTTTATCAAGATAAAACCTGACACTGACCTGCAAATAGCAAAAAACGTAAGAAAATTTGAATTTCGCGGGCTGCAGCTGCGGATTCACCTTAAGAGAGATCCCATGCAAAGAAAGATGACCCAAACGTAAAAATAAAAGCTAATTATGAGTGACCTTAGATAGGTTACTTAACTAGCAATTTTAAATGATAATATGTGATTATATTATTACCCATTTAAAAGAAATGAACCGGACTTACTGCATTGTTCGTAACCGGTCTCAATTTTCGATAAACTTAATTCGATAGGCTCATTGTTTCCTTTCCTCTTTAACTCAATTTATCGGTAAATTAGTACTTAGATATACTAAGTACCAATGTACCGATAAATTGAGTTAAACTGTTTCAGTAAGACTAAAAATATACGTAAAGTTGCTACGGTGACATTCTGCGCATAAATAACCAGATTTATTGGTACTCTGACGTTGACGTTCAAACAGATTATGGTAATTTATGGTTGACTGCAACGGTAGGACAATTATTACAAGAAACATAAAAACATCATGCTCGTAAAATGAAGTAAGTATCGGAAGAAAACTTTCTAGGTGTTTATTGCATGGATAAATAAAAATCTTTATTGCAGACCATATGATCAATAAAAAACAATTTTAAAAAATACGTTACGGATAAGTCACGGGCATTATTGACATTATCCGGACATCACCCATTTTACCAAATAGACGGTTGTTTCTAACTTAATTTTCCTTTTTCCTTTTTTATTTTACTTCTTAGGTAAACTGTTACTTGACAATAGATCAAGGTGATTTACGGCAGAAATCTTAAAACTAACTATAAATACGGCACACACCCACATGATCAATAAAAAAACCGGCCAAGTGCGTGTCGGACCACGCACAATGAAGGGTTCCGTCGTTAGGATGAGTTTATCCCAAAAACAAACTTAACATTGTAGTTGAAAAACATGTTCTCCTATACATGGATATACGCCACGTTTTTTCAATGTGATAAAACTATAAATTTACAATTTTCTGACTTTTTTCTTTACTTGTGCCGTAAGACCTTGCTTCTTGCCAAATTTGATAATTTTTTTATTGCGTTGACTTGGAAGCTTGATTTTTTTAGAGCTTCAAGGGACCATAGACTTACGTATTTGATATTAATTTCAATTTGATACTTCCACGTGTTCCTGACAAAAATGGTCTTGACAGACTGACATACATACAGTCAGACAGACGGACAACGAAGCGATCCTATAAGGGTTCCGTTTTTTCCTTATGAGGTACGGAACCCTAAAAACAATTTAAAAAAAAAAAAGTTACGGATAGGTCACGGGCATTATTGACATTATCCGGACGTCACCCGTTTTACCAAGCAGACGGTTGTTTCTAACTTAATTTTCCAAACATTATTGCTTAGGTAAACTGATACTTGACAATAGATCAAGGTGATTTACGACAGAAATCTTAAAAATACTGCACACACGAAACCTGTGGACATTGGGAACAATGAATATGCTAAAGTAAAAGTCAGCCTGGTGTAAAGATTTCCAGTTACATTAAACTTCATTGATATAATTTAGATGGCAGCCTCGCATGATCCATCAAACTGAATGACTCTCACTCGCGTGAACATTAACTATTTATTGCAGTTTTTTACGTCTAAAGAACAGCTTTGGGGTATCGTTAAACATTTCTAATTCTCAGATATAAGTATGAGACATCTGTAAAGTAAGATACACGTTAATGGGACAGATGTAACGTATTCATAATGCAGCCTTGGATTTAGTACTATAAAAAGACCTAGGCTGAAACTGGCCAGCAGAGGAGCCAAAAAGTATACCTAATATGTCTATAGGTACAAATAGTATTATCATAAACGTGGACGTAAAGTTCGTATTCAGTTATGACGGTGTCGTGCATAGTTCGTCCTATTTAGCCACACCCGGGAGACTTCCAACGCGGTACAGACCGGGATGACTCATTATATGTTGGCCACAGTCTTATCTCCCGGGAATTTCTCCTTTGTTACACGCTAACGTTTTGGCTACTATTCAACTATCCGATGAAAAAAACAGTAAGTGCTCCATATGCGCTTCAAAAGGAAAATATTGCGATTCCGTTGGGAATGTCACTAAATTCACTCTCATTCAGCTTTACACTAAAAAGTGAAACTAAGTTTTGTGAAAATTTTCCATAATCGGATAAATTGCAACTATCAAAACATTATCAACTCTAAAGTTACTGCTGTGGACGTTAATGCTTAGATATTTTAGTTAGATACTAAATATTACTCACAACAGTCATTCACAGCCATGTTCTAGTGATAAAATAGGACAGTTTATTGTTTATTTTCGATATGACTGTCATTACCTAATCCATAGTAAATCGATTACCTTATATCATTAATTTTACAATAAGCTGCATTTACTGGTGTAATTAGTAGGTTTGTAATTGTAATTTTTGCTCTGTTGTAAATAATACATGAAGTAATTTATTTAATTTCGAGTACAATGACTCACTCTATTGACATTACGCTACGTTGTCGGCGCGCTGACAAATAAATAAATGAACGATTGACACGAGTGACGTATTCAATAATCAGCTACAAGCTATGTACATAACTGGTTTTAAAGATAAAACCAGGTTTCCTCGTCAGTGTTACACGGCCGGACAAAGGCAGGATCTAGATAATTAGTTGCGGACAAAAATAGTCGTCGCTGTCGGGCCCTGGGCCAGGTGACGTCAGCGCGCCAGGGCCGCCGGCGGGGCAAGACGGGCCCCGCGCCAGTGTCGCGCGCGCCGTCAGCCCGCTCGCACGCCACCTGCCGAGCCTGACTCCGCGCCACCAGCCACCGCGCCGCTGCCGCCTGTCGCCTGCTCGCCTCCACCTCCCACCTCCCGGTTGCCTACGCGATCCTGATCCACACGCTCACTGTAAGTACTCACTGGCGACCCTATTATATTTATGTTACATACGTGTTGAAAGCTATTGTCTAACTGCAACGATGCAACGCGATAACATCCGATGCAGATTTCACTTCGGCGTACTGCGCTAGGGTATAATAACTACTTAACGACTACATTCTTTTTTATTTTGATTTTATTTTTATTGAATTTAGTAATTAATGGGGCCTAGGTTATATCGGTACAGAGAAGCGAGTCAACCTTGGCGCATCGTGCAATGCAGCGGGGACCTTGCAAGTCACGCGTCAGAGTAACCTCGACTCACGCCGTACTCGCGCCGCTACTACGATTTCCATCGGTACTATCGCAATATCTTGGTTGGTAGACGCAGAGCGTATTCCATTGCTTGTCGTACAGACTTAGAAACGGACAATCTAAAACGAAACGGGCAATGAATGTGTTACCAATAGATGAGAACGGATTGTAGTTATTATCTCGGTGTGGCAACATGTTGATAGACGCGCTATGGAACTAACACAAACAGCTGACTGCTGACGACGTGTTTCTTTTTTTGACAGATAAAAAATATGACGCGGTCATTCAAGGACGGTCGACCACTGACGAGGTATTTCCCGTTTTTGAACTGTCAATGTGACACGCCAGTGGCGATGAAACGACTATATTAATAAAAGTATTTAATGCACCAGGGATGCGGTTAGCTTGTAGAAATACTCGTTCATATAAATGGGTAATTAAGTGAGATTGCGGTATTAACACGCGTTGGCAAGGGGCCTCAATGTTCCCGAGTTATCGCGGCGGCAAAACACGCCATACTTTATCGTATGTTATTCGCTATCAGCTCGGCGCGGCGGAGTTACAAACTGTATTGTACTGTGAGCCGATACTCTTCAAGGGGCTCAGTGCTTACAAACATCACGTGTGCGATTAGCTCTATTCTTACAGAACTATTAAGTCACGAACTTTGTAATATCGTACTTAACACACTGATCCATAAAAATATAACGGAGTAACTGTACATTTAAAAGTAAAGGTGATCTCGAAATTGAAAGTGCCCAAGTTTCGTGAACCACTTTTCTTAAAAACTTGTCCTGCCTGATTTCCGGGGCTTTGCTCGACCCTCAGTAGGTGCCTACTTATACTTAGTTGTTCAGTGGTATTGTATCTACCCCAACTCCCCAAACCAACTATTGCAAATCGTTCATTGCATGTTGAGATAAATAATACCTAAATGAACTATTTAGGTACCTTTTTAAATTGTTAGATACATTTGATTGAAATGCTAATGAAGGTACTTACTTCATCATAATTGACTAAATAAATCAACCCGTAACTTCGTAAAAAAGCGACGCGGTGCTCGTACTACCTCAAGATTTCAATGATAATATTTATTCAACGTTACCTTCTAGAACGTCTTTAGACATATTTTTTTCACCTCGAGTTGGCATTGATCGTGGTCCACAAAACCGGTAAGACTGCGGTTACCCTTCGCTCAACGTTCAAACATGCTCGACCATCGAAATTAAACCTCACTTCTTAATTCTGACACATTTGCCTACGTAATTAAACAATATTTGGAATTTCATGATTTATTAATAGGTCTCTATCGCAATTATTATTTATCAAATTGAACATGTTCGCTACCCAAATAATACTTTGTTTGATATTATTGTTTTGACTACAATATGTGCCAAAACTCGTCCTTGCTAATAAAAGATATCTTCATGTTAATGCCATTCTATCAGTTAAAGTTAGCTTATATTTTTCTTATTTGTTTTTCAGAGTGCAATGGTCAGAAGATACGAAAGAATGAGTGGACGCCAGTCCTGGAATGAAGACGACATGGCCAAGGCTGTCGCAGCGGTGGTATCAGGTAAGATGGGGTACAAGCTGGCCGCCAGGACCTTCCACATACCTCGCTCAACCCTCCAGAGACGCGCAAGCAAGATAAGGTACCAGCAACCTGATGACCCCAAACCTTTAATGGGCCACTACCGGCGGGTGTTCACAGATAGTCAAGAGAAAGACCTGGTTGGATACATAAAAAGTATGGAGAAGTATTTTATGGGGGTCTCCAGGCGAGATATTCGAGAACTAGCCTTCCAATACGCAGAAGACAACAATCTGAATCATCCATTTGATGTCAACACCAGAATGGCAGGCGAAGACTGGGTCAGGAATTTCCTGAAGAGGAATCCTGAACTCCTGGACAAGTCAGACCACGAGGTCGCCATGGAGCCCGTGAACTTTGACCAGTTCTATCACTTTATGTGTCAGCTATCATGATGACTTGCTTCTTAGTACGTTAAAACTTGTTGTAAGTAAAAAGGTCAAGTTCGCCCCCGAGAGAGCCTCAACATTAATGTATGGCGTGTGTGAATCCAACCTGTGTATACTGTATGACCCATTCTTGTAATCATTCTTAATAATACGTTGTACAAGAAATTGCTCAATAACACACATTCGTAATCAAAAAATACTAGCCACATCAGAGTTTAAGCAATTCGTATCCACAAGTTGAACATTAAAAGTACAGTAAGACTTTTTGGAAACATTTTTTAAATTTATATGGACAAAATTGTAGCAAACGTTAGGACGAGAGAGCCAAGCTCAAAAATGCGATGTTACCTTCGATATTTTTCTTAATTTGGTTAAATATTTAATTTTGTTAATATTCGGGATCGTTGCCCGTGGCGTGCGAGGAGGCTCTGCCTAGTGCCCTCGGGTCATAGTCACGGTCCTGCACTTATTAAGTACTTACGAAGTCTATAGTTGTATCTGATTTATAGTTTAAATTTTGTTATTTAATGGTACTAAAAGATAACTTGCTAAATTAAGGGCTGTGATAACAAAGAAAGGTGTATTTTTATGGAACATATCTATTGAGGTGATGTATCTATTTACAAAGACGGTATCTGATATTTTAAATTTAATTATGCTTATTACAAATTGTAACATGAATGCTGAGTATAGATAGGTTGTAAAAATGTTCTGTAACATGGCTTCTACCGGCAAGGTGCAGCGTAGCGGTGCTCTGATTAGTAATATTTCCTTTGTGTGCAATATTAAAGTACTTAGTGGGCGCATTAAACTATGCAGCACGTCACACAAGAAGCGTCAAATAACATGTTTCAGCGGAGTGCGCCATGCGCGTGCGCCGTTTTACGTGTGCCAAACTCTATAATGACAAACATAAACAGACTAGGGAAATATAATATCTATTTAGAGCTACAGCTATAGCACGGGGTTCAAAACGGTTATTCGTTTAGTTATGATATTCCAGACAGCACAATAGAATACTTTCAAAATAATAAAAAGAAGCTAAAGATTCATGACAGAGAGAGATCATACATTTGAAGCGAAAATTTTACTCTCTCATTCCTCTTCAAATCTATGATATATGTACATTGTACATAACATTTCTGCAAATTATACGAAAAAAGAAATGATTGTCAACGTTAACAATTCACGGAATATACGCGAGTGAATCGGCAAGCAAAGCAAACATTCCCATTAGCAGAGTTTGACGTAGCGCGCATAGCGCAGCGTTGCCAGTTACGGAACATTTACCCCTAATGAATGCTGATAACGAACGCGTCAGCGATTCAGCATTGCTAGCTCAATCCGCCACACCACTACACTCGGCAGTCGACACCGCTTGACGCAGCCAATCTATCTACGTCATCAACATTTATATAAACTTTTTACGTGGTATAGGGATGGGATGGTCTTATTCGTGGGATTTCGGCTTATATAATAATTTCGCCCGTAATTCACATTATTATGTTCGTGGTTCGTCCAAAATATGCTATTTTTCTATCGTCACTATTTAATCCCACTGTACCAAATTAGTTATATTATTATCGTTACCTGATTCAAGTTTTGATCTCTTTAACTTAGTTCAAAATAGCAAAATGTTTATTTATTAGATCTCGAAATATTAAATATTGTTGGTTTTAAAAGAAATTTTAACATTTGAACCATTACCTGTATGCCAAACTATGTTGTTATTTTGAGATTTATTTTTAATTAAAATAATAATATATTCCTACGTACTTAGTTAAAAAAAAATGTGATTATAAATTGAAATATTTAATAAAGAAAATTTTAAGTACCTATCTACGACATTCTATTATTTCCAAGTTCCACTAAAATAAGTAGGTACCTTGATAATAAGAATACAAACTAACTTATAAGTCAGCAAGGATCCCTGCATCATAATCAACATGCGAATGACGCAGCTGATGAGGTACCAAGTACCAAGTCGTGAGCAACTAATAAATTGATGACATAAACCGCTGTCAAACAATACTGGGAAACTCAAAATAATTAGTTTCAGTACCACGTTGGTGAAGAGCCAAATCGATGCGATCTTCAGAAGTATCATTACAATGAAGTCTCGCTTCTTCTTCACGTCAGAAAAGAACATTGTTTTGCAAAGATAACTAATGATACAATGTCTTGATGATAAAGGAATGATCTCATATACAGCAGAGTATTAGAATAATGGCAAGACCCAGGTTGGTCAAATCTAGGAAAACCTGTCCCACCTATTCAGGTGGAGATCCATAGACGACTTTACGACGGTAAAATGGTGCTGTTCCACAAACGATGGGACATTTAGTGTCATGTCACGTTACAGGAACTGGTGGATAAGAAGAAGAAGAATAACGACACAAATAATCCATCAAATTACTAGTGTAAGTAAGTATTGCTTGATGTGTAACAGAACAAGCGGTATTTTGTGTTTAATCAATCAATCAAGCTGGATGAAAGTCAAGTCTCATTCTAAAACCAGCAGGCTTAGCACGAGAACCGTAGTTAAGCGTTTTGTCGATTGAAGAGTAGACAAAAATTACATTTCCGTGTAGACAGTAAAAAAGTAGAGGTGTAAGTATATAAGGTAAAAAGAAAAAAGAAAAATAAGGATAAATGAATAAATAAGGTATATTTACAATAACTAAGTACGTACATACAAAACTGCAAAAAACACAGTAAAAATATTTTCAGAGCATAAACTGATTAAAAAAGCACTTCAATCTCATAACGAACTGCGAGCAGAAACTCAATCACGTTGTACGTGAGGGCTTTTACTTAAAAACCGTAATATCTTTAAAGTGGACGTAGGACTTGAGTCTTTTATCTAATACCGAGTAAACAGGTCAGTGATTTAGCTCGGCTGCGCTGGAAAATGCTGAGCTGCGCTGGGCTACGCTGGGCTAATGCACAGAGTGCAGGAGCGAGGTGTCCGGAAGGCGCGTCGTCTAGAGAGTGCTTTACTCTCAGAGTATTAATGTGACCGGCTAGTGTCGACGTTGGAAACTTAAGTATACTGTCAGCAGTACTAAAAGTTTTAATTGGAACTAGCCACAGCTGATGAGTAAGTATCTTGGGCTTGAAAACTGGCAAGGATTGAATCTGTAAGCAAGATTGAAGAGAGCGCAGCTGCAGAGTGTAGCGTGCTGTAGTGTGTGCTGCAGTTTGTTTTTCGTAGATTCATTTGCCAATTAGTCAGCAGCGAGAAAATGTACCTACCTATAAACATAACTACTCAATGATGGCAACAGCCGTACCTATCACGCTTGACAGATTGATTGGTGAACGCAATAATTCATTCATGGCAAATGATGATGCTGTATACTCTCTACTAACTAAATTATTAAACATGTAGGCAAAAAGATGTCTACAAGTTTCATTAGCTAGTCTCATTCATACTTTAAGATTTCCAGATGTTAGTTCTAGCTATAGTACTCGTTGTACGCTGTCGAGTACACGAGTACACGATGGCAGCATGCACTAATGATGTCGGTCTCATATTGCGCCGTTTTACAATATCAAGGTTAGTTAGAGTGTTATGCGATTTTGATTAAACTTCGTGTTTCTTAAAAGATGGAGAGGAGATCCGAATCGTATTGTAAGTTGAATGTTTTACATAGTTTCACATGAAAAATTGAGTGAAAGAGTTGTTGACGACATTAACAAGATTTAATGTTTTTTTTTTATTTCAGCTCTGCAGTGTGTGAATCAAAACCAATATAAAGTATGACGAAATACATGGTAATGATCGATGTTATTTTAGAATATTAATCTTTATCCTAGAAACTACTTTTTCCGGTAGTAGTCTACAGCACATCAGGTTATACCAAAGTGTCTAATTTCTCCAAACGATTTTAAACCTTAAAATGATGGAGGTTAAGTTCAAAGTCGAATGAGAAAATTTGACAGTTTGTGGTAACTTGGATGTGCTGTGTACATACATTTACTTAAGAACTATGTTTTATATTTTTCTGCTAAAGTAACATCCACATTTTTATTGACAACTTCATCTTAAAGCATAAGTCTACAATCAATATCAAAACACTCTCCCAAGAGGGGAAAATGCGAAAGAATAAGAAAAAATCCTGTCTAGTGAAGTAAGAACAAAACTCACTTTACATAGTACCTACTGAATGACGAACATGGGCGTTAAGCCTCCCACGCAAAAAGAAACATACCGAAGGAAAAACTGTAAATGATTATTATATAAAGGTATATGCCTACATACAAGTGTAGCGTTTCCCTTTGAAAATTGCATTCGCCATCTGAACACAAGTCGTCGCTCGCACACTTTGCTATAACGTTTCCTCCAGTGTGCACTGAGCAGTGTGGCGAAACGTATTTTATTATTTGGTTTATAGTTGTTTGAAAGCCAATTTACGAGACCGAAGCGGCGAAGACGCGGGAAAAGCAAAAACAACGTTTGAAAGGCTCCGTCTAAAGAAAATATCCTTTTCAAAATACCCATTAGGGAACGACGAGAGAAAACAACTTATAGCTAATATTGTACAGACTTCCTGTTAACTTTTGTGTTTAAAAGCTTTTGATTAGCTCCGTGTAGATGCAATTATGATTGCTACCTGTTTTAAAGGGAAATTATATTTGAACTCTCGTGCTGTATTTTTTAATTAAATATTTCCTGCATTAAATATTTCCAAGACAAGCATACAGTTTCTTCAAATATTGTGAAACATCAAGATATTTTCATTTCTTTAAATATTATTATTATTATATATTATTATTTCTCACTTTTTTTATTTAAACGTTTCCCCACACTAGGGATTTCTCCTGTATCGGGGGTACGTTTACAAACATTTAAACTCACGTACATAAACAGCCAAACCCGGAACAACTACTTATAGGTCATACATACTTTGTTCCGTGCGGGGATCGAACCTGCGACACGCAGGGCAGCAGTCAATCGCTTAACCACTGTGCCGTAAAAGGTGTTACGTAAAAAAAAGCTGAAAATAGCTTGAAAGTATTTCAAAGAGCCGACAACTTAAACTATAACTAAATTCAAGTAATGAACGCAAAGCACGAGAGATGCAACACTTCAAGAAAAATAATATTCATCGATCATTAATGTGCATTACGCTACGCTCGCCTCCCGGCCACGCCCCTACACTTTTTATTCGAAATTACGTGAGAAGAAAGCGCCGCTGCAGCATTTATCAAATGCTGTCAACACAACACGAGTTTTAAAGGAAATAAAAGCTCGTTCGTGCAATTTATTGAGAGCACCTTTCCTATATTTTTGTGTTGCTCTCGTAGTTTCAAATATAATTTCTTCACCTAAAGTTTAGTTTAATATTTCACTTGAATGGAAAAAATTGACAGACAATTGTATTTTATTCGTAGCTTTGGTGCCAAAGGTTTATCGCCAGCGCGGGTTTCCACTACATGAAAATAAAGAAAGTAAAAAAAACTTTGGCTCAGTCAAAGCTTTATGTGGAGAATTGGGAACTTGGGAGTTTCGCCACGATCCTGCGCCGATATTTTATCTTGCGGGCTTTATAGCTGATCCGAGTTTGAGGCACGTTTTCTGAGTATTGTTCTATTCTTTGTCTGATAGATTTGTTGAGTTTGATAAAAGGATTTATTAACTTGAGGTAAATCACAAAGGTATGCATTGTTGTTAAGAAAATAGGTTAGAACTCTCTTCTTAAGAACAAAGGAAGCGAGAAAGCAATTTGATTATTATATATGTAAATCTTATCCTGTTAAATAGGGTGGCCAAATCGGAACTTTAAATTAACATTATAACAACGAAAATGAACAACAAAAAACTGTTTCCAAAATTACCATAAAATCTGTTTATGATCATTATTTTTAATTATGGTCACCCTATACACTAACTTGTTAAGGAAATTTTTATATAATTGATATCTCTTGAAATATTGACTGTGCAGATGTGTTGTGTCGGTGTGTGTTGTTGTGTGTTTGATTACACGAATATTTAGTAAAAATTTCTACAAAAGAATTCACGAATTTTTCAAAAAGAAGTAAATCGTGTTTGGTCGCTCTTAAAGAATAAAGAAGCTTTGATTAGAGTCAATAGTTATTTCTTTTTTTTTTGCATATATAGAGTATCGTTATTCTTTATTTTTGAATCCATTCTGACAAATTATACATGTTTCAAATTATGGATACTGTACCTGAAATAATGAGGCAAGTTGTGGTACTTCTTCAGTCTGAGCTTAGTCATCGAAACGTAAGTGAACAACTTCATGTAAGTCGTGCTCCCGTTCAAATAATGTAACAACGGTACACAGGCGGCTTCGTGCGCCGTCCAGGGAGGAGCACGAACCCGGGTTACTACAGCCCGACAAGATCGGTTTATCTTTACCAGCCTGAATAATCGCCACCTGACCTCAGTACAGGTCCAAGAACAGCTTCGAGACTTTCATGGACTGACTGTATGCGCTTGAACTGTTAGAAGGCTCAAATACTCGAAGAACGTGGCCTGAAACCTCATAAGCCAGCTATTGCTCCAAAATATACATGAGCTCACAGAATGGCGCGCCTACAGTTTGCATGTGAACATTTGTATTGGACTCAACCTCAACGTCAATGGAGCCAGGTTCTTTACGACATAGCAATGATGGACGTAGGAAAGTTTTCAGCAATGTTGCATTAAAGAGAAGGGAAGTTATGGCGGTGGGTCTGGCGTTGAGGTTCTGATTGGACCACGGTTGCCACTACTAAATTGCGACTAATATGTATGTACCTAGAGGCTCATGCGTTGCCATATGCTGAGTTTGTGGGCCACGATTTCTTTGTTATGCATGATAGTGCAATCGAGCGTACACTGCAAGAATTGTTCGAGAATACCTGCATGACTTGAGGGGTTCCAGGGTGTTTGATGTGCAATACAGCCACTTAGCCTCTCCCCAGAAACTCCACTCCCGCCTACTCGTGGTTGCTGTAACGTCGAGTAACCTATTACTGAGATTGTGGTATCTAAACCCTTTGGAGATATGCAACTGAAAGTTTCAGTAGTTCTGTCAACCGGACTAACAACCGAACTACTGCTACTATCGGTTGACAAGCAGACGGGAGAACGGGAGTCCGGTCATATCTTTTCATTAACCGGATGTTAGTCGTTGACAGCAGGACGTACTGACTACTCATATTATCACTGCGGTGCAGGAGGCAATGGGAACTCATTGCACTATTTTCCCAAGAAATCCTATAAAAGTGGACCAAGTAAAGAGAGTGATAGGATTCGTTCCGGCTACCACCCGGTGTGCGGCGCCATGTTGAGTTCAGGTCTCATGGTGTGAAATATGCTACTGGCCATACTGTTGTGGCTCATCAAGCACACTCCGGACAGTATGTTACTGGTGATAAAATAACTGGTCGGTACGCGGACTCCTAAATAAACTGACGACTGAGGGAAACTGACCAGTGGTATGCGGACTCCATCGTGTACAGGTTCGCAAAAAGTTAAGATTGATAACCTTTTTTTTTTGGGGAATGATCCAATCAGGGAAAAAGAGATTATAGACAAAAAGCAAGCACAATATACCTGAAAATACTGGGGATCACCGAAAGTCACATGAGAGGTTCATGCAGGATACTATACAATCCCGAAGGGTCACACTGTTTACTTTTCTGGCCCAGGAAGTGAAAGTAAGAATGGTGTGGCTTTATCGGTGTCTCTCGAAATAAACAAATCTGTTCTAGGATATAACCCGGTAAATGACCGAATACTAACTTTGAGAATCAACACAAAACTGTGTCGTGTCACAAAATTGTAGCGAAAAACTGATAAATAAATAAAAACTTTCGCCACATAAAACGTATAATTTTGTAGTTTATATAAAAAAATACAAAATAGTATAAAATTTATAGAAAAATATATAAAAATGCAGAGTTGAAAGTTTTTTTAGAAGTAATCGCTTTTTAGGAAATCTTAAATTTGTAATGTATTATCAAATTAATAAAGATGTACGCATGGAAAATTGAAAATGATTGCAATCACCTGGTATTTCACGCGAATAGCAATAAACGAGATTAAATATTCAAGTAAATTAATGGTTTTAAGTTTTCTTAGGACAACGAAACATATTATTGAAAGTAACACCAAGAATTTAGGATTAATATATAAAAGAGATTTTTTTTTTAAGGCGTTCCTGGATCCCTTGAGGCGCACTACACTTGTGACGAGTCGTTCGTCACGGAAAAGATACCTAGCTGTACCAGTGCAATACACCGTGGCGCAGCGGTCGTCTGCTGAAAGCTAGATGGGTCGTATCGCTCTCATCCACGCAATACAATGCCGGACGGAAGTCATAACAGGTGAGTCGTTCGTCACGGACGAAATGGGTGTACCAGTAAAACACTCCGTGGCACGGTGGTCCTCTACTCGAAGCTGGATGGTCGGTCAGATCAGGTGAAATGGGAAGGCTGTTTAGATATATAGCCGGTACCTTGGACCAAAATCTGGCCCTTATGGTTGATTTCCAACCATTAAAAGATAACAAGAACAAACAACACAAACACCGTCACTACGGTTGTAATGCTTTATAAAGGAAAAAACATAACACTCCTTTTTTGGGCAGTCGTGTAAAAACAACCAAACCTTCAACTCAACCGAAAAATAGGTATTTTTTCACAACATTGTTCCGAAGCTTTGAGAAAAAAATTGAATTTGAAAAACAATCAAATTTAAAAATGAATAGCCCAATAAAGACAAAGAGTTCAACGCGCGTAAAAAGTTTTAATGCAGGAATTATACTGCACAATGTAGTAATGGGATGGACCAACGGCAACCTCAACAGAATCTAATGTTGAAGCATTCTATAACCAAGTCGACGATACTTTAAAAAGTCTGGCAAAAAGAGATATTGGGAGACCTTAATGCCAAGGGACACGTCGAGAGATGGCCACCTAAAGAAGTAGTTGGCTAATACGGACTTGGCTCCAGAAGTGACAGGAGCGAGAAATGGCTGCAATTCTGCGCGGCAAACTCCTTTACGATTATGAACACCAGTCAAGTGACAAAATAGACTACATCGCTGTCGACAAGAGATGAATATCGCGCATAAGCTCTACTAAAACTTATCCTGGAGTAGATTGCGGGAGCAACCACAAACTCCTAGTAGCCGAGATGTGTCTCAAACTGAAAAGATTAGCGATTAGTTCAACCGGTACAAAGGAGACCTGAACCTGGAAAACTAATGGCCTTCATTGATTGTTTTAAGACCAAATTAGCCAACTTTGCCATTAAATGTCATGACGACATCGATGAAAACTGAAACAGAGTGAATAATTTATCCTTTCATCTTGCAAAGAGAGCCCGAGAAAGGCAGTCGATTCTCCGAGAAAGATATGGATATGGGAAGAAACAAGGAGAGCTATCAGAAAACGAAATGAACTACTTAAAAGCAATGTTGCGCTTGCAGACTACCGGGAAATTTCGGCAAAGATTCAACGTCTATGTTGCAGGGACTATAATGAAAATCTGAATTCAGTTTCTCAGTACATAGAGAATCATGCGCAAAAATTCCAGACAAGGGATTTCTTCCTGAAAATTAGGAGTCATTCTTTCTTTCGTTATCACTCGAGAATTCAAGCCGAGAATATGAGCCATAGAAAATGACGACGGAAGACTGTTGACCGAGATAGATCAAGTTACAGAAATATGGCGATCATACTATGAAAGCCTTTACGCCGACTCTGCAGCTTAAGCATCAAGTACCTCGATTAAACTCAAATCAAACCAATCAGCCGGTAGAGACAAAATGTTTGATGAAAAGCTTAAGTACCTAGGGGATCTAGGGGCAAAGATAATGACAATGACCTATGCAAGTAAGTCTGGAAAACAGGTAGATGGTGCACTGACTGGAAACAGTCCTAATTCCACTGCACAAGAAAGGTTCAACAAGAACATGCAGGAACTACTGGACAGTCGCACTTATATCTCATGCTAGCAAGATATAGCTTTACGTTATCAACGGACGAATACAATCATACCTTCAGTGGGAGTGGTATGTGTACCCAGTGAACACGTGGGTTTCGTCAAGTTTCGTGAAAGGTCGAGGTACAAAACAACAGATTGTGAATGTGAGGCAAATAATTAAGAAAAACTGAGAGTTCAACACGCTGACACTAATGTTTGTAATCGATTACTCGAAGGCGTTTGATTGCGTCAGATAGGATTGCCTATGGACCATATTACAAGAGATGGGCGTACCTCAACACCTCGTGTCTTTGATCGCTAATCTGTACTGTAACAAGACGTAAACGTGTGTTAATGACGTAATCTCAGGCTCTTTCAAGCCAGAAAAGGGGGTAAGACAGGGGTGTATTCTTTCTCCTATCCTAATTAATATATGTATATGGTGAATAAATAATCAGGAAAGAGAAATCAAGCCAAACAATGGAAGAGAGGCGTCTTTGCCGGGGGAATAAAGATCAGCAACCTGAGATATGCGGACTACACTACATTCTTTGCACCTTCAGAAAAGGAACTAGCTGATCTGTTTCGCTGAGTAGAATAAGAGAGTGGACTGGTTGGACTCATCGACAGAACGGGAGAACTCGCAGATTTTGGGAGAATTTGTCAGCAAGTTTATCTACCTAAGATTGCTACTTACTGGCCAGGGAGGAAGTGACGATCGAGGGATCAAGAGGAAATGGCCAAAGCTGCGATGAGTAAGCTGACAGAAAGGTCTTCAATGTCACCAAGATGATACTAGTCCGGCCACTAGTTTTCTCGATATTCCTTTACGGCTCACCAAGTCAGCATCGTGGACAATTCGGTCAATAGAACGAACAAAGATAGAAGCTTTTGAGATATAATGTTGGCGAAGAGTGTTTTTAAGAGTATTTCTACAAATTCCAGGATCGGGCCTACAAATTCGGCTAATTAACTACAAAATCTTTGCAGTACCCGCGTTTAAATAAGAGGCTCTTCAATCCATACGAACACGGCATTTTCCCATAATTATATAATACAATACAACAACAAAAACTTTAGGATAAAATTACAGAAATTAATGCGGTAGTCGTGGTTTTATAAATGGTGCACAACGAATTTGCCTCATTTTACTCCAACAACCGTAAAATTGGCGCCTAATCAAAATGGTGGCCAAAAAAAGTTGTAAGAAACCCACCCACCACGTGAAAATATAGTGGTGGCCATCCTGTGGTGGCCAACTCGAATGTGTACAACTTTTTAGCTAATGTGAAGTTTTAAACTAACAAGCAATGAAGCAGAATATGTGTGTTTGAAACATAGATCGAAAGCATACCTACTTAACTTTCTTATCAGCCGAAGCCGCCTTGTTTCTTTGCCTCAAGATTCCTTAAGTAGTTAGAAGACGTACTGACTGTCTCCACAGACACAAAATTGGATATTCCCATTAACGTAATGCACAGACATCTTCAAAGAAGTGGCTTCGAGAAAAGCATACAAAGCCAAAGTTTTCTTATTCAGCTGCAGAATACAAGTACAAAACTCCTCAAACAAGTCTTCAGCATGCTTTGAGAACTCTATGGGTTGTTTACTTAAAAATTGTAAGGCAATCCAATTATATTGATGTTTGCTCCTCAAAGGAGCTGAGAGCAGCATGGCGGGCGGGCCACGGCTCACTTCGAGAGCTTTGCCGACGAACTAACGAGAACTGAGGCTTTTATTTATGTTACACTCTATTACGACGTGACTCCAGACTTCAGATGGCACGTTAGAGTTTTCGTACCCTGTCAAAGGCCATGAAATGGATTCGCAAATAGACGCCCTGAATGTTACCGTTCGATGTATTTATGTTTATATATAAAAGTCTCGGAGTGTATCCGGAGCACAGAGTAATGCCGTAAAGAAGCGTCACCGTAGATACGAAAAATATTCGTGTTCGCGCTCGTTTCCTTTGGAATATATCTCTAGCACAGTGTTATACAAATTTCTGAACTCATATCTAAAACTCTTACTCTATATAAAAGTGTCATATAACAATACTTCCTTGAACTAGGTACTTATATATTACAATGTACACAAACAACCACTATGCGCGACTTTGAAATCAAGTTAATTTGAATTCCTAACCGATTTACTAAATACTGCGAAGATTATGTTAAGGGAAAAGATCCCTCGATCACTAAAATCAACTAAAAACATGGTAATTTTGAAATAAAGCGTGTCGTCACGTTTTTGGTGGCATAAGGAACAGGGTGTAAAGTTCACTCATCCACCATAGAAAAGGGAGGATCCTCCGACCAGACGGGTGTCTTGTCTGATGGGCAACTGCCCGACGGTTGATGTCGGGACGTTGTATATAATTATGCTAGTTGCGCGGTAAACTCTGCTTGCGCGATGCAGGATTTGCGTGACGTCAGTGGGACGCGTAGTTTGCATGTGGCGATGTTGATGCCGCTACATCACTCCCCGCCGGAGACCAGGGGTCGATAGTGGGCTGAGTTTTGTTTCTTGCGATGCTTGCCAGTGCCAGTACAGGGTTCCAGTGAGTCGGAAGCGGGTGCCGCATAGTTCTCGGTGGGTCGGAACTGTCTGCGGTGATTCGCCGGTGAATCAGGGTGGCGCTGCATTATGCTCCAGTGAGTCGGATGTGGTACAGCGCTGGGTTGAAGCTGACCGCTGGCATCGACCAGGAGAGGTATCATGTTCTCTGCTTGTGGACCGGACGAAAGTGCAGTGTGATGTGCCAAGGTTGCTGATGAGGCTGTGGGTGCCAAGGTTGCTGATGAGGAATGCGCGTCCGCTGCATGCTGGTGGTCAGTATACCCGTTGAAGCCGTGGGTTTTAGCAGGCAGATCTTCTGGAACCTTCAGGTCAAACAGTCGCTCATATTTTTGTTCAAGCCTTTTCGTGTTCATATCTGTTCTTATTCGTACAAATTGACTGTGATTGTTAGTGTCGTTTTTGTACCTGCATAATATATGTTAAAGAAGTGCCGAGGTAGGCAGTAATACAAGCCAGCTATCGTTAATCCGTGTACTATTGAAAATACCCCGTAACACTTCATACAGGGTGTAAAGTTCACTCATCCACCATAGAAAAGGAATGATCCTCCGACCAGACGGGTGATGTATCTGGTGGGCAACTGCCCAACGGTTGATGTCGGGACGTGGTATATATGCTAGTTGCGCGGTAAACTCTGCTTGCGCGATGCAGGATTTGCGTGACGTCAGTGTGACGCGTAGTTCGCATGTGGTGATGATGATGCCGCTACACGTTAATTAGTAGGGCAGTCTGCTAGAAGAGCCTTACAATCCAAAGTAATATGTGCCAACAAAAATAATAAAACTCTTTGCAACATTATGCAACAGCCTTTAGTCCGCTATCATTGCAAACATATCTTGATGTCTAGGTGCACACCGAATTCAAATTACACGCAGAGTATAGATTGGGAGTGAGGGGATACGGACTGCCAGACGGACAGACAACTGGGGGGAAATAGGAGGGGGATAAAGGGTTCTATGCGGACCCTTTGAACGCGACACCCAAAAGTACCTTATATGGTTAATTACAGAACAACATAACACAATATTGCTATTTTATTTTATAACTGAGTACTTTTTGACATGAAATTAGTGATTATGTATGTTTTAGATTCCATGGTTGTAAATCACTAAATTCATTTAACGCTTAACTGGTTAAGGACATAATTTTGTCTCTTTCATCTTCAAACGATTGATAGAAATAGAACGATCATCATAATCATTTCAGCCGAAAGACGTCCACTGCTGGACATAGGCAGCAACTGGCAGGCAGGCAGGCAACCGGTCGAAGTGGCGGTGCTTGGGGGAGCCCAAGCACCGCCACTTCGACCGGTTCTGTGCTTCCCGCATCCAGCGGATACACTTAAGCGTAATAGAGCGATGCAGGTATTAAATTAGTTTAGCACTAAATGCATTTAATGATTTGTGGTGCAAACTGGCCTTATTAAAGAGAAAGAATTAAATAGAAGTTAAAAGAATAGAACAAGATATATTATGCATCTGGTCAACCATTGGTCTTAATTTGTATCTAGCCATGTATGCTGGACTGAAGCCAGCCTGGTCATTATCTTCAATGCAATTGCGTTACATTATGTAGTAGGCACATAGGAGAATTATTGATAAGATCATTAATGCAAACATAACTACACTACATAAACATACACTATGTCATACAGATGTATAGTGTGTGTTTCCTATTATAAGTTCTTGGTCGTGTAAAGTTGCGAGAATAAATATATTACTACTATAGACAGCTCGGCAATAATATCTGATTTCATGATTCACCCATTAATATCTGTCATCAATATGACGGCCAACACATGTGATCGTTTGTGGAAGGCATGTATGTACAAGTGGTAGCACGAATATTTGACATCGAAGGAACACCAAAACTATCTGACGAGACATGCGACGCTAAATTAAATATAGGATAGTGAATCGGTTTCAAAAAGATGTGTAACCTTTTAGAATGCAATGGACGTGTCTTGCGTTATAAATATCTGCCTACTCAATTAAATTCAGAATAATGTGATACCTCATTGTAATCAAAAATATCTGACATCACTTGGATGACAGATATTAATCGATGAATCATGAAATCAGATATTATTGCCGAGCTGTCCATAGTAATATATTTATGCTCGTGACTGTACATTGTTTACATACAGTACTAAAAGTTGCCATCATAGATAAAAGTAGTTAGACTCTCATTTGCAAGTGCAAGTCCGGTTGTAAACATGCTTTCCTTGGCCAGCAGCCAGGACAATGACAGGATAAAGAAAAATATCGCACATTCTTACTGTCCCTTGCAAAAAATAGGCTCTTTTGAAGAGGATTTGAAAAAACTAAAACGAGATTATTGTTAATTGAGATCGACTTCCAATTTACCCAGTGCATCTGGGTGAATGATACAGGAAAAATCTAAATAATTACCGTCAGAACAAAGCCTATCAAAAAAGAATTTCTGATGACACCCTGCAATTTGGCACAAACTAGATTAAGGTATTTCATTTGACTAGGTACTTAGGGTCAAATTACAAAATTATTATACAGGTGTCATGATTTCTTTAAAAAAATAAAAAATATGATTGTTGTGTGTGTGCCAGGAGGCAAACAGTGTCGGATAGCCGAATATCATTATTTCCAAATATTAATAAGATTTGTAGTAATTTGAAATACCAAATATAAAATTGAAAGTATGTGATTTGCCCCAAATGATTTTTGTATCATGTAATGAAGTATAAAAATATTTAATTTGACAGTTACGGTAAAAGTATTGGGTTTTTAACAGAATGGAATGAAAAACATGATATTTGGGGCGTCACGTAGTTGATAAGTCAATTCACTTCGAGCCTCGGAACCTAAAGGTTGTCTTCAAGAAGTCTAAAGTCTATACTGATATTAAATTGAGTACCTAATTAAATAGTTCTTTAAATATTGCTATATACCAAGTTTGTATGTGTGCAAGAAGATAAATACAGAAATATTCAAACTGAAAAGGTGTTTTCAATACACTTCCTCGAAAACTGGTTCATATCGCACTACGATTAGGTTCACTATGCAATGTATTTCACACGCGTGCGTTTTTTATTTTCCAACACGTGTGCGGGAATAAAAATTGCCACAGATAACTTATACCTATACCTATACTTAGTGCAAATTGGTTCAATGCCTCTATTCTCTATTCACACCGTCTCCCGCCAGAGACGGTCCTCTCTATTAGGACATGATTTTTTTGGCAAAATGCGTCTTTACGGCGTTAATATTTTTTGAATATTTAAGTAATGTTTATAAATAGAATACCATGATTATTACAATTAAAAAAACGTTTATGAACGAATTAACATTTATTTGTGATCTAAACTCAAAAATATTTGATTTTTCATATTAGACTGTTTATCGGTTTTATACTTTTGCTTCTCCTTCATCCTGGCGAAAGAAAAGCGCGGAAAAAAAAAAGGAAATTAAATCATAGTTTCGTAATAATTCATGACAAAAATATTTTTCGTTATTTTATTTTATTTCTTCAAAATTGTATTGAAAAACGTCATTTGATACACGTAGACATTTGTTATTACAGTTCTCGGCTCAAAAACAACCTCGCCTACGGCTCGAGTGTTAATTCCGAGTCCGCGTACCACTGGTCAGTTTCCCTCAGTCGTCAGTTTATTTCGCCTCGAATGCAATAACAAACATTCTCCACTTGTATCAAAATGTACTATTCTTTACAAGTGTGATCTCATTTGTAGATCTTGATGCAACGATATGCCTTGCTCCTCAATACCTCCGTGAATAATAGATCCATATCCATACTTCAAATTCTAATTCTAATTCTTTATTGCGAACTAAGTGTACAAGATTTTGTAGATGTTGAAAAAGGGTAGGTTCTAGAACTTAGTTGCCTGTGAAGACATTGCAATTTAAATCGTTATAAAATATAAGAAAAAAATTAAAAAATACACCACTCCACTACTACCATACTAACTACTACCACGGGTACTTCCATTTTAATATTTTAAATGTCAAAGTCAAAGTCAAAGTCAAACCATTTATTTCAAATAGGCACATAAGAGGCACTTTTGAACGTCAAAATTTACAAAAAAATAGAATTGATTCTAGTTGCCCCTTCCAAAAGGTAGTTTCGTATGGAGAAGAATGGGCAAGAAACTCCACCGGTACTCTTTTAAAATGTTTTACAATATTTTGTTTGATTACATTAATTATATGATTATATGTGAAGACGATGCACCTAGAATAAAATTACTATATCATAATAGGTAAAACGAATTAAAAACTAAGCAATGAAAAATAACTTAATTATTAGATAGATACGTGGTGTTCACATACACACATCAACACGGTCTAGGGATATTTTTAAAAAAGCGAATTACTATCAATGTGTTAATTATTTATATGACATGTATATACTTAAAAGATACGTTATTCAATATTCTACCATTTTTTAATAATGGTTAAGGTACTTCGATTAAAATTTCAGGATTTTATGGAAAAAAAATGAAGCATAGACGGAAACCGTATATGAATTAACTTTTAATTTATGAGTAAAAACTGAAAAAAAATAAAAAAATCATTTAATTTGTGTTTATAAACTTGAAGTTAGTAGTCTGAGAAAGCGCCCATGATGTTCATAACACATCGGCAATGATTCGGCATGCTCAGAACAAGGTTGTCATTGTCTTGCTGCGGAATATTGTCCCATGTCCTTCTGAGGTGCGCAAAAAGTTGATCTTCTGTAGCCAGATTTTCAGGAACTTCCTTCAGAGCTCTTCTTTGCAGCATATCCCACGCATGCTCAATGGGATTTAGATCTGGCGATTGAGCAGGCCAGTCTAAGGCCTTAACATTGTGTGTATCAGCGGCGAGGTGTCAATTTTTGTATGAGAGAAGCCGAAGCGAAGCCGGTTTAAATTACTTACTTATCAATAAAGTAAAAAATAATTAATTATCTTAAAAATAAGTCTTTCCTTTACTGAATTTTTACACCATATATCGTCAATTAGCAGAACCAAAAAGACGCATCACTACACAAACAAAACTTTTTTGTTTGTTATTTCAATTCAAAGCTAATAAAAATAGACATTTTTGTTGTTTGAATGCTATAGTGAATTAAATACCCGTAGTGTAACTATATTTTTTTGCAATAGTCATACATTATTGAAAAATGCTATGCTAATGAAAAACCTCCAAAGGGAAGCCGGTAGGAATCGTGTTATATGGTCCTTTCGCCACTGGTGTGTATGTAACCAAGCTGCTACCGTTCTCGCCGTGTGTGCCCGGGCATTGTCGTGCATGAGCAGGAAATCTTGCCCCATTTGTGTTCTGTGGGGCAAGATTACGGGCCCCAGCACCTGTTGGACGTATCGTTCTGCCGTCATATTGCCCCGCACCCAAACGAGATCCGTCCGTCCTCCA
Organism: Tiliacea citrago; assembly: GCA_963921375.1. Lineage (NCBI taxonomy): Eukaryota > Metazoa > Arthropoda > Insecta > Lepidoptera > Noctuidae > Tiliacea > Tiliacea citrago. Next base: position 22,049,928 of record OY992786.1, read on the forward strand.
AGACGAATTCCTGCCCAAACCATAATTGTTCCTCCTTGGTATGGGTGAACTTCCTGAGGGTTCTGAAGACGACTCCATCGTCCAGGAACTCGCCAAACACGCGTCCTTCGTGAATCTGGATGGAAGCCGAACCTGGATTCATCCGTGAACAGCACATTGGACCATTGCTCACGGCCCCAGTCCACGTGGTTCCGAACCCATTCTAATCGTCGTCCACGATTGCCTCTCCGTAAAGGTGGGACCCGGAGTGGTCTACGAGAGCGTAGATTGCTTTCATGCAGTCGCCTTCTTACAGTTTGGTCACTCACAAGCACTTGGTGTTCCACTCGCAGCCTTTGGACCAATTGAGTCGCCGTTGCATTTGGTTGAGCTCGCGCAGTAATTTGCAAAAATCGGTCTTGTCTGGGGGTAGTGATGCGACTTGGCCCCCGGTGCCTCTCCTCTACTTCACCTGTGGCACGATAGCGTGTCCACAATCTTGAAATTACATTTTGGTGGGTCCCTATGGCCTCAGCAACATTACGCTGAACAGACCCAGCTTCCAGCATTCCCACAGCTCGTAACATCTCCGCCCTCGTCAAATATTGGCGTTGCATGGCTACAATACCTCAATTTTAACTTTATCTTTTGTTTAAAAATAAAAAAAAACAGTAACTAAACGTAATTCATATTGTTTTCTAAATTTCGCACAAATGAAAATTCCCTCTCCTACACATCAAGACATTTTTATGCCACCGAAACAAAAGAATTTTCAAAAATTTGAATTTGGAATTAGTCTGAGATAAATTACAATCAAATCGGTGTATAAAAGATTCCAATGCGGCCAGTACTTTTCGAGTTATTTAATTGAGTATGAAATATCCCTAGACCGTGTTGATGTGTCGATATTTTCGTCAATTATTTACAAACATCATAAAAGTATGTTTTTCTAAAAAAATAAAAAAATAAGTCAGTGTGTGAGTATAGGTTATCACAGAATGTAAAATCAATATCATAAAAATAACAGATTTTACCATAAAAATAGCAACCAGTTTGATTTTGTCTAGACTCTAGATTGTCCTATGGAGCTGGACCAGCATGTTTCCAAGCATTCCTGTCCTGGATATAATCCTCTAACTTGTAATATGCTTGTTTACAAAGTGTACTTTCAATATGTGTTTTAAATTTTCTCTCATTTAATTTCAATATATCACAAGGTATTTTGTTGTAACATTTAACACAGTACCCCATAAAAGATGTATGTACTTTAGATAATCTGAAAAATGGTTGATCTATTTTATCTTTATTTCTAGTATTAAAATTATGTCTATCGCTTATCTTGTTAAAAATATGTAGATTTTTCCTTACATACATAATATTTTCATAAATGAATTGGCAAGGTACCGTCATAATATTAATCCTTTTAAATAGTTCCCTAAGAGATTCGCGGCGACGGAGATTATAAATTGCTCTGACAGCTCTCTTTTGCAAAATAAAGATGGACTCAATGTCAGCAGCCCGACCCCACAGCCATACGACATAATGCTGTGGAAGTAACTAAAATAAACCAAACGCGCGGTTTCTATATCTGTTAGCTGTCTTATCTTTCTAACAGCATAAGCGGCCGAGCTTAGCCGCCCCGCCAGAGAGGTTATATGTGGTCCCCATTGCAGTTTCTCGTCTATAGTGATTCCTAGGAAAACCGTTTGATTAATAAATTCCAGTTTTTCTCCGTTCAATATGATATCACATTCGCTACTTCTAACATTAGGTAATTTAAATCTAATACATTTGGTTTTTTTTTCATTTCGTACCAAATTATTTACCGTAAACCAATCTTGGACCTGAAGAATAGAGTTATTCACTTCGTCAAGATTTTGTGATCGTCGATCTATTTTAAAGATCAATGATGTGTCATCAGCAAATAACACCATCTTCGGTTGATTTTGAAGTAATTGGGGTAAATCATTAATGTAAACTAAAAAGAGGAATGGACCCAATATCGAACCTTGAGGAACGCCCATTGCCATTTCAGACCCTAATGAGTTAACGCCGTTTATTTGAACTTTAACCTTTCTATCTTTTAGGTATGATCTTAGTAAATCAAGAGCTGCATTCCTAATCCCATAGTGCTCTAGTTTCAGCAAAAGTGTCTCATGGTTCACGCAATCGAACGCTTTAGAGAGGTCGCAAAAGATTCCAAAGGCATCTTGTGCTTCCTCCCAGGCGTTAAAAATTTTCTTTATTAGGGTAACACCGGCGTCAGTGGTACAACGCCCTTTAGTGAAACCGTACTGCTGTTCATGAAAGATGGATTTTTTATTAAAGTGACGTAACATTTGATTGAGCATCAAATTTTCAAACACCTTACTGAGAACTGGCAGAATTGACACAGGCCTATAATTATTGGGTTCTTTACTATCTCCGGATTTGAACAAAGGAACTACTTCATGAGATCCGGAAAGACTCCTTGATCCACACTGGTGTTAAATATAAAAGCTAAATAGGGCGCAATGGTTTCGATTATAGATCTACAGACTTTTACAGACATGCCCCAGAGATCTTCTGTTAATTTAATTTTAAGATCTTTAAAAGTTTTTATAACAGCCTGGGGGTTTGTATGTTGGAACCTAAATTCCAAAGGGCATACTTTTACATTCTTTCTAAGTAAGGCAGCCGAGAGCGCGGGTGAGGAATTTAAAGTTTCAGTAGTTTTAAGGGAAATATTAGCAAAAAAGTTTTCAAATTCCTGAGCTATTTCTACCTCTGAAGTGATGGGCCCATGTGCAGTTTCTAAATTTAATTCAGTATTACGCTGTTTTTTCCTACCTGTTTCATTATTTATTATTTGCCAGGTAGTTTTTATTTTATCATCAGCTGATTTTATTTTATTGCTAATATAAAGAGCTTTAGCTGTTTTGCACACACTTTTAAAAATTTTAGAATATTTTGCAACATATTGATGAAAGCTTGTATTATTCATATGTTGCTTTAGGCCATAAAGTTCAAAAAGATTTTCCCTGCTTTTACGAATACCTGGAGTCGCCCAATCACTAAATACGAACTTTGTGTAAATACTTTTAGTCTTTAGTGGAAAAGTGTCATTAAATTGTGTGTTTAATAGGGAAAAGAACTCGGCGTAGAACTCATTTGGGTCACAAATATTATTCAATCTCTGAACACATAATGCACTGGCCAAAGAATTATTTAATTTCTCAAAATTTTTACTTGTAATTGGCCTAAACCTTATTTGAGTTTTTTGTACAGGCATATAGGAGCAAAATGTTATTGTTTGACCACTATGATCAGATGGCAACTTATTTACAATTTGTTTGTGTAAGTAATCACAATTACAAAAAATATTATCTATACAAGTGGCAGAAGAAGCTGTCACTCGGGTTGGTTCAATAAAAACATTTGACAAATCAAATGACCTAAAAAGACTTAATGTGTAAGTAACGCTGTCTGTTACCTCTTCACGCCTAAACGGCTGAAAGGCACACGGATAAACCATGACCAGCAGTGCTATTCTGTAAATATCTCACCGTGAAATCTTGCGTGGAGTGAGCTGTCAATGTCATCTCACTGATGCTAGGGATGGACCAAGCATTATAATTATTTACAATCATAATCGAGATTTTAATAATATATTTTGATGCTAATTCTGTTGATAATTTAATATTATTTCAAAGCTAGTATTTTGATGTGTAAACATTCCTAATAAGGAGATTTTTAAATTAAATATCAAAACAGAAATTCAGTCAGATATTCATTTTTGTTGTTATTCCGTTTTTTCCTACACTAGTCCTTAAACATAACTATGTTTAGACACTTAAATACTAGCTTTGAAATAATATAAAATAATCAACATAATTAGAATAAAAAATATTATTAAATTCTCGATTGTGACTGTAAATGTAATATTTGATCCATCCCTAGCATCAGGTGGGATGACAGTTCACTCCACGCTCACTTCACTTATGTTTTCACGGTGAGATGGTTACAGAATCGACATGCTGGGTATTTATTTCTATTTGAGAGCAAAACACAGGAGAATTCCAATGTAACGTAGTGACAGAACTACGAGGTTTTATAATGAGACAAGATGGCGGACGTTATTACTGAGTGTTTCTGTGCGTTTGATAGTTTGTCCTATTTATTTACTTTGTGGAAAGTTAATTTTAAACCCAGCTAATGGTATACTAATGTTCTTTTGCAATAATAAGTTAGATTGAGAAAGGAGTTCTCAGAAAACTCTTTTAATCACCAAATAAAGATTTCTCCCTCCCCACTGGTACATATATTTTGATAGCAGTTACTAACTTCTTTTTCGTGTGTTATTTTAAATAATCAACTTATATTAGGTGCTTTTTTTGCTCAAAACAAATTCACATTATAAATGGGACAGAACATCCAACACGAACAACTTTGATGTTTCAAAAACTTGATTAACGTAGCTTCTAAATTGATTCACTAGCAATGTACCAATGATTGAAGAATCTAATTAATAATTAGAATTAGATAATGCTAACTAACTATTCACATAATAAGTACACTATAAGGTCAGTAGACCGCCGCCCACGTGAACATTATCTAAGTATTAGTAACAGTTTACCGTTAATCCTTATTGACTATACCAACTTGCGTGGGTTTTAAAAGCCTACGTCATACGATCATGCAATATTCGGTATGAAATTTGAATACTTACCGCTCCGTTTAATTTGTTTCTGATAGCATCAAAAACTACGCAGGTGAAAAATTTCCATGTCAACATCGTTTTAATAGTCCACCACTAATTTCAAAATACCACACTCATGCACACTTTCATTTAATCTATGATGTTCTGAGATATCTAATATCATCAAAAAATAATGCACAAAGGCTTATCAAGGATTGATCAGTATGTACTACTGTATTAATCATTCATTACCATTTTTAACCGACTTCCAAAAAGGAGGAGGTTCTCAATTCGGCGGTATGTTTTTTTTTTATGTTTGTTATGCGTTTACTCCGTTAATTATGAACAGATTTAAAAAATTCTTTTTTTGTTTGAAAGGGTATACTCCTGAGGTGATCCCATTGCCACCAAATCAGAATCAGATGAGCGGATCCCATGGAAATCGAGGGAACCCTCAAATTTTATAGGCAAACCTATAGCTATTTGGGTATTTTTTATAGTAACTCGTGCATTTGCTCTCGGAAAGCACCATTTGGTGAAGTGGAACTGATGATGGAGACCACATATGGCCACCGGAACAATATAATAATGAGTACCCCTATTTTACGGGTTACGATTAAGCAATTTATGCTCGTCACTATGCATATGGTGAGTGGCAGTTCTTCTGGTTCTTACCAGGAGTACTCCTCAACAGTCAACGATAATCAAAAAGCAATATTTTGTAAAAGGTGATGAGCAGTTAACATTAGGCTATTGTAACTTAGATAAATTCAAAACTGACCCACTAAAAAGTGACAATAAAAAACTTTTTCCAAAAAAATAAGCACTTATTTTTTTGTAAAAAGATTTTTTATTATCACAACAAAACATTATTGACACTACGTTAATTTAATTGAGATCAACAGATAATAAGTAACAAGGCATAATGTTTTCTTTTGTGTGTCCAGACTCTATACTCTATTCTTTTTTTTTCAAAACTATTTAATATTTATTTTTAATAAATAAATAAAAAATATATAAAAACAATTATTGTAAGAAACACACAAACGAGTGTGTTAAATTCTTCATTATCAATAAAATTATAATTCGGCCAAACAGAATAAATTAGATATTATAATAAAGAAAACATTTAATGGATTTCCTCTAAAGAGTCGACTTGTTATATATACAAATGAAAACTGGCCAGTGGCAATGAAAAAATAATATGAATGACATTAAAGTTTTCTTTTTAATAGTTTGTTTTTTATTAACTTATATGGCTTTTCCATATAAATTTTCATCAAAAAAGGCCAGTAGTTTTTTATCAATCTTACTAAAAAGTTTACATATTTTGCGAATGGTCTCCGCAAAAGTTATTTTCTATTTCAGCTATTCGAAAACAACTTTCGTCTTACTTTAAAATAAATAACAAAGATAAATGACTGGTATCTTTTATAATAAACAGTTGGCCAGCCATCGCTCACATGCTCTAAGACATAGACTTTCTTTGCCATACCGTAGCCTCATCTATCACTTTGTCCCTCCATTCCAAGTATTAAATAACACGTAGGTGGCGCTCCTGGGAAAAGTAATTAAAGAACCATTTCCGCACTTCCTTTGTTACTTAGAGATATTAATTTTTATCATCTTGAAGCGAAGTTCTGATGAAAAATGTTGCGTACATTGTTCATTTAAGCGTTCTATCTACAGGAAGATATGAACAATATGGTAACAAATATTAACGATTTGTACGTATGACGTGTATACGACGACAAGAGAATCTGGCATGACACAAAAATAAAATATGCATTTTTCTCTCCATTTTCAGACACATTCCTCTGCAGCCATTACAAGATTACGGGAGAAGCGGCAAAAATATCCGGTGATGTGCACTGTCTCGTGCGTCAGCCGGCAGGTAAATCCAATTTGCCCCATGTCACATCGCCAGGCATTACTGAGCTACACAAAAAGTGCCACAAAACCAACTTGCCACCTCGGCCTTCGTCGCCAGTGTTAAACTGCATCCGGGACAGGACGTTCGAAAAATAATTGAAAAAGTCATTTGATTTCATCTTAATATAAAACTCATTCTTGCCAGTCCTGTTTCCGTTGCTGATATTTTTTGCTTTGACTAAGCTTTTCTGAGTTCTATTTTCTGCTTCATTCTGAACATTTCCTTTAGAAAAGTTAGTTTTTATGTTTTTTTTTATATGAAGCTTTAAGCGGGTACAGCTCAAAGAAATATTTTATGAATAAGTTCTACTTCAATCTAAAGATTTTCGTTGAATGATGCTATCAGGGCGTAAAGCGACTGGGCAAATGTGCCTTGAGAATTTCCATGACCACGGTTTGCACTAAGTATTTAGGTATATGAAGTTTTAATAAACAAGTAGATATAAGATAGAGGTTTGATATGCAAAACCGACTAGTACCTGTGTTTTATTAATGCTTAGTGAGTCAATCATCCAGGTCCTGGTTCTTGATGAGGGACGCACATAACCGGGAAGTATGGCAGAAGAAAGAGGAGCTGGCGTAGACCCAGCAGTAAATAAATAATTCTTTAGTTCACCAAAAAAAGTCATCACATTATAACATCCAAAGACTAAGAGCATATCTGACCAAGATTATGTCTGGACTTTAAAAGAGACTGTGACCTAGGTTTAAAGAATCTTTATTTCTCATAAGAACATGATACAGTTCACTTATATGAGATTTAACTTTTAACCTCCGAGTTCTCCTCTGAGAGGGACCTCTGAGTTTGTTTCGGCCTTTCTTCTCAGAGTAGTCGGATACGAAACGCCGACCTCATCTAGTTTTTTTTTTTAATATGATTGACGTGTAAAAGTGTTTGTACAAACCTACTTACAGAAATAAATCATTTATCATTTATCGTAAAAGGCTTATAGGTCACAATAAATTGGCAGTGGTTAAGCAATTGACTGCTGCACTGCGTGTCGCGGGTTCGATTCCCGCACGGAACAAATATTTGTATGACCTACAAGTAGTTGTTCCGGGTCTGGCTGTTTGTGTATGTGAGTTTAAATGTTTGTAAACGCACCCACGATACAGGAGAAATTCCTAGTGTGGGACAATGTTTTAAAAAAAAAAAAAATATATATAATTCTTTGATTCCTAAACTATGTGCCTTTGTCTTAGGAGTATCGCTATCACAGTCAATTCTACAACTGACGTATCGTACCCAGGGGGTCACTAGTACATATATAAATCCCGTTTCCCCATGACGTAAGTCATATTCCGGAGTATAACTAACAGAGAGATCTATAAAGTATAAATCTGTTATTGACGCCCAAGTATTGACGCAAGTCTGAGATGCCTTACGCAACTGAGATTGCGTAAAGTACATATCGTATGTTAGAAAGTTACCTTATGAAGGCAATAAGGTAAAAAGATGCACGTGTATGTTTTCTTAAATTGAAATCGATTCCATTTATTTTTGGTGGCATCGAACTCGGAGTGGCATACATTTGCAAAGGTTTAATTATTCTAGCAGTCCATTTTAGAACTTTAATGTCGATTAAAGTTCTAAAATGGACTGCTAGAATAATGCTTCAACAATTTTAGGATAATTTCATGTACCATAATCACTAACCAGGCTATAATGTTCTCTTTCTGTGAGAGGGAGTGGGCCGTAATCCACCAACCGGGCCCAGTGCGGGTTGGTGGATGTCACATGTCTTCGATTTTTTGGTTCTAGGACATGTCGGTTTCCTCACTATGTTTTCCTTCACCGTTTTGAGAGAAGTGGTGATGCAATTATTTACACAAAGTAAGGCGCCTTCGGGTTCGAACCCACGACCTACAGTACTCGTAAGTCGAGACCGTTAACACTGCCACCACTGCTCTCGTGCGATTTTGGGGATATTCTATGTTAGAGGGTTTCATTTCCGCACTTAGTCCTTCATGTGGACCATTGTGCGTGGGCCATGGCGGCCGTCAGTCGGTTTATTCCAACCAGCCCACCTCCCTCCAGAAGCTGATTAGGTCTTCTGGTCTGCATAGAATATCTTGATTTTGGGGATTCCATAAAGGTTTATTTTAGACATTGGATATCGAAATACATGCAATTTTTTTTTAATGTATCTTCTATTAATGTAATTATTTAAACGTGATTGCATGTTAAACAATCTGTTCATAGGTAACTATGTAATAAGTTATCTAGATTAACGGTGACAGCACAAATATTAGCTATTGAGCAATAATATAGCCTAGAAATTAGATCAATATTTAACCGTATTGCTACAGAGCTGATGACGCAACCCGCTCCAAGAATAGGTTGCCTCATCTAATCCCCTGGGTGTCGTAGAGGGAACCTCGCGGGTAATACCGAATAACGGCTGTCTATTCACTGATAAAATAGAACTGTGGAGATTTTTCTCTTTAGAAGTTTTTAGATAACTTGGCATGATACTGAATGGATGAAGGACGACATAGTTTTTAAAAGGGGTTTAAAACAATTAGGTACCTTTTAAAAGTGCTGTAATGCGTAATTTTGATAGGTATCCAACGATCTTATTCTTAAATGATAAATAGTTGATTTCAGTAAATAGGGTTTAATAAACACTGTTTTAAACTAGATGAGGTCGGTGTTTCCTATCCTATTAATCTGAGAAGAAACGCCGAAACAAAACTATTTTAAAGTCTAGACATAATCTTGGTCATGAGGTCATATGAGAACCATGCAGAATAATGTCTAAGATGTTCTTTTGAGGAGAGAACCACACCGATTGAATGTACCTGTCTAATCAGTGCCTTAATGTTTTAGTGATATCACGACGAATCCCAATCATAATTTCATAACCTACTTTTTATTTTTTACTTTTTTTTTTTGATTTTTTGCCACATTATGCCTTCCACTTTAACAATCTTGGGATGGTATCTTATCATCACGTTCTACCGTTTTGATTTTTGAATTTGTATTTTACTGTGTATTTTTTTAATTTAATCCTTATATTATAATTTTGATTCTAATAATAATTTTCATTTTGATTTTAATTTTTGATTCTAATTTCGATTATGATTTTGCTTTTACTTAATATTTTGTTCTTTGTTTCTAATTAATTTTTCTATCCTCATTACGAGTAAAAAATCTTGTTAAAATATGTATATTTTAGAAGCTATTTTTATGTAAGTGTTGTGTACGCCTGTAAGTGACTTATCCACCACAACTCAATGCATATGTTATTTTTTATTATGTTAATGTTTCTAGTGAATAGGTCGTTGATGTACCTTTAAAATAATATAAAATAAAATATCACAACGGACCTGTATCATTCCTTTTCTAATCCATACAAAAAATCCGGGTTTTTTTTTTTCGGAAAAAACGGGACGGAATAGTTCAAAAAGTCACTAAATATTATGTATACTTAATTAAACTCTCATAATTTTACTCTGTCTTACAACTGTTTCTATGACACCACAAATATTATATTCGTACCACGAGAACGCCTTCAACATCATAAGTTTGACACCGACATGACACTGGGGGAAACTTGGGCAGAAGTTTCAAACCTTCATAAAGTTTCACACAAATAAATCATCTCTTGTAATATAGTGATTAATCAAGGTATGATGGGCAGGGCCAAATGTCTTGGATATCGTGGCGCTGGCACACAGGCAACGGAAGGAACACGGGTGGGTTTTAGTCAGTAAAAGTCTGACACGCCCTCCCGCTCCGCCCATAGCGGGAGAAATTATTTGATAATTTCCCACCCAAAAAAAAAAAAAGGGCCAAATGTCTTGAGTGAAATAATGCACTTTACTTCACAGGTTATATGATAGGTTTATATCGGTTATGTGGAACGGACTCATTACTTTATTTGAATACGGAAGTTGTACTGTTGAAATCACATTCCGGGGGTAAAGTCTTGCATAATCATCATAAATTCAAAGTCAAAGTCAAATTATTTATTTCAAATAGGCACATAAGAGGCACTTTTGAACGTCAAAATTTACAAAAAAATAGAATTGATTCTAGTTGCCCCCTTCCAAAAGGTAGTTTCTTATGGAGAAGAATGGGCAAGAAACTCCACCGTTACTCTTTTAAAAATGACGATCGAAGACGATGCACCTAGAATAAAATTACTGTACCATAATAGGTAAAAAGAATTAAAAACTAAGCAATAAAAATAACTTAATTATGAGATAGATACATGGTATTCACATATTACAAACATCGTAAAAGTATATGTTTTCCTAAATTTTTTAAAATAATAAGGAGTGAGTTTAGGTAATCACAGGACGTAAAAATCAATGTCACACACAAATAACAAATTATACAATTATAATAGCAATCAATTTCATTTTGTCTAGACTCTAGATTGTCCTATGGAGCTGGACCAGCATGTTTCCAAGAATTATCAGTCTGAAAATCATCCTCTGCTGAAAACGAAGTTCCTAGCCAACAGTTGGTACTTTATGTTTGGCAAACCTTTAGGTAATGTTTGCCATAACATTGGCAGTACGTTATGAGCCCGTAATGGCGTTGCATAATCACACTTGACGTCATCCTTTAGTCACATTTTAAGGCTTCTTAGGGACAAAAGGCGAAGGTATTCAGCTTTTTTATGAACAACAAAAGGGTTTTTTCAGATATTGTGCTACAGCGCCTACACCTTATATGAATAGAGAAGCCTTTTCTCTAACTCAAAACTACAACTCAGTTGATTATTCTACCACAAAACCATTCACAAAATAATATTATACGGCAAAAATACTGTAACAAAATCACAGCCTCCGTGGTCGTTCCCCACCCACCCCGTATAAAATATATCTAGATCTAGTATATACCTTCGTCTGGGAGAGCTGTCTGAAATTAATCAGGGAGCGTAACAGGAAGTCGGCTCGATCAAAGGGCGCTAACGAACAAAGGAAGCGATCGGGCGTGGGCATACATGTCGCAGTGCCGCCGTTGTTACAGCTCCAAGTCAACTGATATTCAATAAGAAATGGCAACTATGCTTTTAGGTATGAATTACTTGTAGAGCGCTGGCACCTGCGAGACGAGTAGATACACGACGTAATCTGGGCTATGGGAAGGACAATAATGTTTTGTTTGCTGGCTTGCTTGTTATGCTTTGGTAAACTGAACCAAAAAACTGATCAACAAAAGGGATGGGAAGCAATGGAAGGTGCTTCTACGTGATGGAGGAAGTCGGTTATGTTCCGATTTAGACGCCACGTGTATTTTTTGCGTGGGTGTCGCTATGGTTAGGAATGATCGTTAAATGGAAGGGCAGAAACGCCAACAATTATATTTTTATATGTGAAAACAGTTAAAACCTATGCGAGGCATTTCATAACTTTTTATTTACACTTATTAATTTAGACTTTGGAGGAGCTCGTGGCTAAGTAATAACAGCCGCACGGGTTGATCCATCAGGTTAAGCTACGCTTGCCGGGGTTGGTCCGTGGATGGGTGACCATCTTTACAAACCGAGACTCCTCTGTGCCTCGGAAAACGCGTTAAGCCGTTGGTCCCGGCTGTCATTCGTGGATCTTTGACAGTCGTAACGGGTTGTCAGAAGCCTGAAAGTCTGACAACCAGTCTTACCAAGGGGTATCGTATTACCCAGTTACTGGGTTGTGGAGGTCAGATAGGCAGTCGCTCCATGTAAAATACTGGTATAAGCTGAATCCGGTTAGACTGGAAGCCGACCCTAACATAGTTGGGAAAAGGCTAGACAGATAGATAGATGTGCAAAACAGTTGATCGGACTTTTTCGAGGGTGTGTGCCTGTATGTTAAAGGAATATTTTTAAGAGGAAAGGCAGCAATTCCAGCTTCGTAATTTTTGTTTAAAGCTATAAACAATCGGCTTCTACCTCGACAGGCCTTAGTAAAGCGCCGATTTTGGGACGATGGCTGGTAGCAGCTGGATAAGATTAGACGAAGATCGCGTTAAATGACGTTATTATGCTGACTTAAACGTAGTCGTTAATTAAAAAAATCCTTCACAGCAGTTTAATAAAAATATGCCAGTAAGATTCTTCTCATCAGACTGATCATACGTGTACAGCTTATAACCTCGCTGTAAATACTAACAGCTTGTATTATTCATACCCCAACGAGCGATACTCTCATCTGTAACTCACATGCTCGTATCATATTCCAATATATCAGAGTGGCGTGGCATTATGATCACATACGTTACTCGCGGGATCACGCACCTGCTTCGGAAAATATAAGTTTTATACCTACAACCTACAGTAAATATATTTAACGCAAGCTACGTGACTTAGTGTTTGTTTCGAATCTACATTATTACTGCCCATTATCTATTCCCGAATCTGAGTGCGGCCTAATTCGGTAGAAGTATTAATAAATCATGCAGTAAAAGCTTTGTTTCACGAATTTGTTTTAAAACTTGATGTTTTTGTTTGGTTTTTACAATGATTTTACTACTTTTTGTAGGTACAGATTGATCGTAGTAACCTACGAAATTCATGTCACGAGGCCGACTTTCCTCGACTTTGATCTTTCTTTGAAAGTCAAAGAAAGATCAGAGTCGGGGAAAATTCTTCGTAATCATCAGTGGATTCGTATTTATAAAGGTAATAAAAGGCACCCAAAACACCCTCGTTGTACACCTACGACCTACGCGACGTACGCTCACCGCAATTTCAAACAAAAATATTTACAGAAGCCTGTTTCAAACATACGCATATGAAAACAGGTAATTACAAAAAATATATAAGAGCCTTTGTGAAAACAAACAAAGGCGCAAAGCGAAAAATATTTGAATTTGAATTCTATCATTCGATATTTAAATCCAGCAGCAGCGGTGCGGTCGGGGCGGGCGGCGAGAAGTTTCCTCTGGCGAGGGCGGCGGGGATGCGGGGGCGGGCGGGACGGCGCGGGGCGGGCGGGATGCGGGGGCCGGGTAATTAGGCGGCCCGGCGGAGGCTGTATTGATCGGCGCGTCTCCTAGCAACGCGCGAGATGGCAGCACAGCCTGCCCTCGCACCGGGAACAAGTTTTTTGTTCGAGCTCGCTCTAGGTGAGACCGTTTTGATGTAATCTCCGCGGAGATGATTCAATTCGATTCAGCACTGTACGTATTCCGCGGGAGATTATGACGCTATTAGTCTCGTTGTAGGGGTTTTTACGCTGATTCACCATAATGACGGGAAATCTGGCTTAATTTTTTTATATTAGACCTTTGTTCAAGGTGTTGCGTTATGGGGGAGGTTTAGTCACGGCGAGTATTGTTGAGCCAACAGCCTTTGTGTACATAATTAAGATTGCAGTTACAATAAACAGCGATGATCCGCAACGAAGGCTCGCAGGCACGTCTTCTGAAGGCTCTCATACTGTACAGAACTTATTAAGTTCCGTTAAGACTTGGGACGGGCGAACCACTTCTAACTTTACCGCAACTACGGAACGGTGGTTGGGTCGGAGTAACTATTAATTTGTGTGGTTAAAATTGTCACAAAGGGGAAGTTTTCCGATGGCCCTTTAGGAATAGAACACTGGGAATATTAGAAGATACGTCTTTAGAATCTCGGTCATGATCATCAATTTGACATGAACAATAAAGAACAATACTTTTTCTAAAAATATTCTAAAAGCGGTAGATTTCCGAAAGTGTCTAAGCGTAGGTCACCGAAAATATTGAAATGAGATGAATTTATTTTAGCTGAAATCCAGATATCATCAGAATGTAAACACCCTTGATACAGACATCAATATGGGTGACAATCGTGATGATAATGATATACTCATTCCAATAATATTATCCACGTCTACTAAGATGGACGACAGAGTATAACTCAGTTCCACAGAGGGACAACAATATTTTTAATTGGGATAAAAACTTCTGTTGTCTGTGATCTGTACTCCGTTCGTTTAGGTAGTTAAATAAAGGTAAACAAAAAAAACTACGTGACAAGAGAGTTGTCAAGTAACCGACTAAACTTAATACATGTCACTTCAGTTGTCATGCTGCGTCACAGTTGTACTCTTCAATTAAGCAACGTTATATTTCGTTGACGTTTAGAGAACCGGTCTTTTTGGGCTCTTTACAATGGACAGATTACAAAATATTATAGTACAATTATAAATCTAACAAAAAAATTGTGCTCAAGGAATTACATCTACGAAGAGTAGTTAGGAATAAATGATAAAGTTTAACATACAGTTTACTGTAATAAAAGAGGAAACTATTGTAAAAATCAAAAATAAATTTAATTTGGTTAAAAGTTACAACGTATTTTGAAACAAGAAAGTGTCATCTATAAAAACCCTTTTTATGATTTGTTTACCTTTATTTAACTACCTAAACCAATGGAGTATAGTTCAGTATAATAATATTGCGTATCGTTTATCAAGAAATACATCCACGAGTAGCATAATCAGCCTATAATACTGGTGGGACACGGGCCTCTTCTCGGTGAGACGGAGTGGGCCGTAAACCACCACGCTCGCCCAGTGCGGGTTGGTAGATGTCACATGTCTTCGAATTTTCGGTTCTAGGATATGCCGGTTTCCTCACGATGTTTTCCTTCACAGTTTTGAGAGCAGTGGTGATGAAATAATTTACACAAAGTATAGCGCCTGTCTGGGTTCGAACCTACGACCAACTCGTAAGTCGCAGCTAATACCACTGTATCACCACTGCACCATCCACCATCATAGACAGTACTAAACCGAATAGGCTTCCAAAATTTCCTAAGGATCTCCATCCCCAGGAAATTTTAGATATCGGCTTGCGCAACACGACAACGGGCCGAGCACGGGCGTGCCAAGACGTTTGTGACAAGACATGATAAATTATGTCATGTCAATTTGTACTAGCATTTTATGACAAAACAGTTGTATCGTTTTATCGCTCAAAGTGTGATAAAATGTGTGACTCAAGTCATGGCACAGTAGGCCTTGCTTGACCCGCTGGTCTATTTTCAAATAGAACATCCCAGAAGTTGTGACACGTGAGCCATTAAAATCACGTTGGAGCTCTCGTATTTTTGCATTAAATACCAGAACTTTTCCATGCGAAAAATATCTTTTCTATCATTGAGCTAATATCTGAACCGGCGCGGGCGTACGAGCCGACACAAGGCATTCTGATAATACATAATGATGCATATTTTTCACATGCCGCCGTCCAGCGAAATGCAATAATATGCAGTTCTAGAATACGACGCCAGAGGGCGTTGCAAACGCTTGTTTATGGAAAAAAAAAAGTTCGCCCCACATTTCTCAGACACGTTTGAAATTGCTAGAAGTAATAGAAAACGACTGGCTTTGTAGTTTGAAAAACGTGCAATTTTCCTACGTTTTCTCGGTAAGCTTGCAACTGCAGATTTCTTTATTTCTTCTTTCTTAGAAATAAAGTGAAAAGGTAATATGATATGAAAGAAAATAAGAAAAACGTAAAAAAAGAGCGTCTAAACCTAATTAAATTAACATTATATTTTAGAATTGGCAGTACAAAAAGAATAAAAAAAACTGGCCAAGTGCGAGTAGGACTCGCGCATGAAGGGTTCCGTACTTATCTATAAAAATGGCCAAAAATCACGTTTGTTGTATGGGAGCCCCCCTTAAATATTTGTTTTATTTTCATTTAATCATTTAATTTTAAAGTCAATATATAACTAAATATTCTGTGAATATTTCAAGCGTCTACCTGTTGCCGTTATCAATATCGAGCAAAAACGAGCAAAAAAATCACGTTTGTTGTATGGGAGCCCCCTTAAATATTTATGTTATTCTGTTTTTTAGTATTGGTTGTTATAGCGGCAACAGAAATACATCATCTGTGAAAATTTCAACTGTCTAACTATCACGGATCATGAGATACAGCCTGGTGACAGACGGACAGGCAGACAGACAGACAGACAAACGGCGGAGCCTTAGTAATAGGGTTCCCGTTTTACCCTTAGAGTACGGAACCCTAAAATGACCCGTGGGAGGCAAAAAGGGCTCCTACCTCAGCATAATGCTGTATATATATATATATATATATATATACGCAGCGTGCTCGTCAGTTTGACCATATTACACCCGTTAATTCTTTGACCAAGCAAATTCAGCCATGTACTTTGTCATCATAAAATCCAACCACACCGTTACGGACGTTCACTTTATAATTATAAATTCACAGAAATACCATACTCATCAAGAAATCCTTACAAAATATATCTAATGAAAATCTCGAACAGAATTTTCCTACCACGGATCACGAATATTTAGGTTAAAGATACGTAGGTAGGTGGGTAGATGTACGTGTTATAGATATGCACAGACAGAACAAGCTTTGATATCCAGGAAGAGCTTGATTAGAAAAGTTAGATTATCTGACGAAACCACACGACGGCTGCCAGTAAAAGATGGAAACATCCAACAGAAATGAAGGATATTATGTAGCAAAGAGTTCCATATAACATTAACCTACATATGAAACGTTTTTACTTACGTTTGCCCGGATTTATTCAAATATTCAACGAGTCCGGAACGAAAATTAAATGGTCTTTATAATTCTTTATTACATCTCATTTACATTTGACGGCCACTGAGCATACTTTAGATAATTGGACCCAAATTACTTTAACGACACATTAACCCGAGCACCCTTTGTCAAGGAACCCTAACTCAACAATAATATCTTGAGATATGCAAGTTCCTTTCAACAATTTCTCTTCGTAAAGTTTCATAATCCAGTTAAAAAGCCTACGCTTCGTAGCCAGTGCTACGAATGGCTACGAAGCTCACCGCCTAACTTCGTAGCATTGCTACGGATTGTTACGACAATGTACCGAAACTTGCAATTTCGTCAACAAGCGAATTTTAATACAATTGCAGTCTACGTCCCGCTTGTTTGCTGAAAGACTTGAATATATTTATTCGCGATACTGGAGCGCTACGTCGCATTTTAAATCACTAGGGACGTACGCTAACTTCCTGTAATAATGTACTTGTGCTGGCTTTTATTGTATTTGCATATCATGTTTTGGCTTTAAAATAGAACTGAAAGGCCATAATTTTACTTTAGTGATCTTAGAAAATAAACCTAAACTGCTACTACGAACAGGCTGTGGATAGTAATGGCCAGAATTACCACGTTCGTGAGGATTCAATGGCCCATCCACCTGAAATGGTAATAATTGAGTCGCTTTCGATGCAAACGGCGTAGTCAGAGTCAACGTCGTAGCAGGATGCTACGAGGCGTAGCCGAGATCTACGAAACAGAGGTTACAAGTTTTTGTAACTTGTAACCTCTGTTTCGTAGATCTCGGCTCACACTAAAATATTCCAAGTTGTTTTATACACAAACCAATCGTAATAATGTTTGCATATCTAAGAAAAGCACACGAATAAAGAAGAATATCTTCCATAACACTGAATTCGCGTGCAAACCCGCTCGTCATCACGGGGCGCGATGCCGGGACATGTTCGTGGCAGATTTATAGCCCCGTCCCGGGGGCTGGGGCCCGGGTACCCGATAACGGTAAGACAAGCCCGGGGGACCGCGCCACGTCACGGCTCAAAAAAAATACCCCTTTTACTCAGTGGCATGTTTGTACTATTTATTACGCAGGTATTACGTCAAATTGTGCACATTATTCACGCTTTTAGATTAGAATCCCAAATGATCCCGACGCTACCCTTGAGTCCTGTGTTAAATATTTATCTAAATGTCAGCCGTTCTGTGAGTGTTAGGTTGAACTTACATTTTTGTAGTGTTAAGCGTTCCGAATAGTTCACAACCTTTTTAGAACACTGAAATTATTATTTTCCTTTATTACATCACACTAATATTATAAAGGCGAAAGTTTGTGAGTGTGTGTGTGTGCGTGTGTGTATGTTTGTAACTAACAAACATACACACACGCACACACACACACTTCTTCACGCTCAAACGGCTGGACCAATTTTGATAAAATTTTGTATGTAGGTATCTGACACCCTGGATTAAGACAGGCTACTTTTTATCCCGATATTCCCACGGGATCGAGACATACGCGGGTGAAACCGCGGGTGCAGCTAGTTTGTATATACATCAATTACATTTATTTTTACAAATATTTTTATAAAAAATCATTAAAAAAAACATTTAAAAATATAAAAAATAGTGGTCCAAACTGCCAGTGGTCAGGGCTCTAGAGAGAGGAACCTCCTCACTATACGTGCCGTGCCCAGTAGTACTGTTTTCTGAATCAAGCCCTTGACCCAGCCGCGCAATGAGAGCCTCCCGAGGTGTTGGTCGAGGCTCTCCGCTATTAGGTCATGTACCGTTACAATGATTGCAGAATCCACGTCCCACATGTCGACAATCTCGTGTGCTAGGTCAAGATTTTTGATTTTCTTATCTTTCTCAGCTTTGACGAGATTCTCATCATGAGGGACAGCGATATCAACAATCATTGCACGGCGCTCTCGTCGATCTATCACAACAATACCAGGCTTATTGGCTACAGTAGTCCTGTCAGGAACACTGACATTACTCTTAGGGTCTTCTTAATTCTGGACAGTAACCTACTATAATAGACATCCCGCAATAACTGAATCCGTTTTTTGTAACATGTCATTTTTACTTCCTCGTTGGTCTTGTGGTTGCAAGCACTACTGCGGGGCATGAGGTCCTGGGTTCGATTCCGAGGTCGGGAAGTGCTATTGGGTTGGCGCGAATTCCTCCGTAGCAGTTCGGAGTCTGGATATGTGTCCGATTGATGGCAATAGGCTCGCCCCCTATTACATGGGACTTAAACATAACTGGCGTTATGTGGATGACTACTATAGGTACACCTCTGCCCAACCCTTCGGGAAAACAAGGTGTGATGTTATGTTAATTTTCATATCATGATAAAAAAAGTCAAAATGAAGGTACTAATCTATTATAAGAAGCAAACCGGCAGAAAAGAACTTAGAAAAGGTACTTTTAATAAAAGAATAACCTACGTAGTATCGTTTGAATACCTAAAACTCTTTGTCAATATTTGTAGCTCAGTTTCTAGAAAATCAGACCAGTCTTATGTCTCCTTTATAGGTGTATCTATTCATACACGAAAACTCTTAAGGGCCCGGGTCATTGCACTCAGCATTATAAACAACTTTTACTATTGCATAAAAGTCAACTCATGTATTTGGGAGAAGACACTGGCTCCTGTAACACAGGTGGTATACCTAGCGCAGGAGTCAGATCCTCACTATTTTTGTTAAAAATGATTTATGCCAATAAAGATGTTATTATTATTATATTTGTTTATATATTTGTTTTCCTCGGCCTAGCCGGGTAGTACTGATGGCACGGGCCTAAGCCAAGTGTCCAGCAGTGGAGTTTAGTGTGCCAGTAATATTATACGTAGACTCTATAGTAGACGGAAACTAGAATTATATTAGACTGGGAGTATTGGTGCAGGATGTCCAGCTCACACTGAAGAAATATTTATTACTATGGGTCCAAAAATTAAATCGCGAAAAAATTCTGCTGTTCCCAACATTTTGACGAGTTAATGCGAACATAAATGTAGGGAACAGCTGTTTTTTTTTTCACGTGTTCCGGTTTGGTCCCTTAATAAAAGTTGTTCATAATGAACAGTATACAATACAGTGACCTCTTAAGAGATTTCGTGTATGAATAGATACACCTTATGCATATACTCGTGGCAAGACAAAGATGAGCCATAAAACTGTGCGCTACATCTTTAGTGGCCGGAGCAGCTGAATGTGGGTAATAAGTTAAAATACGTACATCCTTTGTCTAGTTTAGCTAACGGTAATGTTTCTGTTCGTTTCTACGCTTAGTTGTAGATCGTCTCCCGTGGTCGCTTCAGAAGTACTTGAGCGGTTTTTCAATGAAATAAGGAATTTATTGCAGATTTATCTGATTTTTTTTTACTTACCGGATGTTCATCATCGTCTTCGTCATTTCAGCCGAAAGACGTCCCCTGCTGGACATAGGCCTCGCCCAAAGGGGGAGGGGTTGCCATAATCGCCACGCTTGGCAGACGGGTTGGGGATCGCAGTATGGTGTTAAAATGCATAGAGAACGCTGCTGCCCATTCTCTAGTAAGTCCCTTAGTCGCCTTTTACGACACCGACGGGAAGAAATAGGATGGTGCTATTCTATACGTCCGGCACCCCACGGTACCAGATATTAAGTGGATGAAAAAACCCATCGAACCATTTTTGATAGCACAACGCAATGGTGCGATGTTTTTTCAATATTCTGGGTACAACAAAATAAACTTGGCCAGTCGAAAGTATTTTTAAGGCGAACTAACAATTTTTTTCTCTTTATTTAACAACTATTATAGATTTGTCCTCTTTAATTTTCCCTTGAAAACTCATTCATAACTCATTCAATTTGTTTGTTGTCAAATTATTCAATCGAGTTTGGTTGACCGGTCACTTCCACTTACATCATAAGTTTACTGATCAGACTTTATCAGGCTTCCTGAAACCTTGTGCTAGTCATTGTGATAGTTTTCTATGACAACCCCGCTCCTGCTGAACTTTGGGTCAAGTAATTAGTTTCCGAAAATCTTCAAGGTTAAATAGGTACCTACCTTCTACCTACGTAAGTTTACCAAGTTGGGCAAGTTACGAACAATAGGTACATTGTTCTGGAGGTGTATCAAAATACAGGTGTAAGACGTCAGTGTTTAAAAATTTGTAAAGGTTATTCCTACTCATTACCTCGTGAAAAAGATGGGTCACGGTGAATGGTTACGACTGTAAAATTAAATAAATGATATATTTAGCTCTAGAGTATTCTGCTCAATCCTAAAACCCCCTCTTATCTTAAAGAACGTTTCAAGTTCCTTCATGACACACATAATAGATATCTGAGGTCATCGGAAAACTTGAGACTAGAGATGCCGATGCATTCCACCAGCTTTTATGACAAGTCTTTTACAATTCAAGTAGTACGGTTATCGAATGCCTTGCCCGTGTCGATAAGGCGTGCTCAATCTTTGTCCACTTTTACAATTCTGGTAATAAAACACTTTCTCTCTTCTTAAACAGCATCATTACAGAATACAGTTCCTTGCTCTTGTTTCATGTTTATTATTGTATATTGTATATATATTTATATAGATAAGTTATGCTTTGTGTATGTATGTATTTATTGTACATGTAAATAGTACACCACTGACTACCTGCAGTATTGTCTCTCCTTCTCTTTTTAATCCATCCAAAGTTTGTCTGTAAAAGATCGCTTTTAGCGATAAGACCGCCCATTGTGTCACCCTATGTAAAATTTCAACATTTATATCTGTAACTTTTATGGTGTACATAATAAAGAGTATTCTATTCTATTCTACATTTATTTGCCATAAAAATACAGATAGGAACCTACGTGATTCATTATAAAATAGTGTACATTGTAACATCTGGTTCTATGTTAATATCTGATCTCAAGTATAGTTATAACCCTGCCTCTTAAACTAGGTAAACCTGTATCTTAAGATTCAATTCAAGAATTCTGGCATTCTAAAGATTTGTGAAGGCGAAAATGCCACATGACTACCAGGCCCGATAAAATAATCCTCTTATGGGAAACTATATCTACACCATAATAACTACAATTGGGCGTGAAGCTTAAATAAAATATGTAGGTACCTATGTACCATCCTAGCTACTTTAAAACCCCGCCACGCTAAAAAAAAACGTATTCAAAATAAATCAGGCCACACGACCTCCAGAGTTTTCACCATAAAGTATCATCGTAAAAGCATAAAGAAAAAACATATTTCCTTTATTTTTGAACAAAAAACTGGCTGGTAGATTAGGTTCTCCTCCATAAATCTCCGGTCTCGACGGTAAAGAGTATAACGGTATAACGTGCAAGAGAAAATATTCAATCAAGTTTATAGCATCAATTCTTCGGAGGCGGCGGGCGGTGCTTTATCTCGGCGTTCTCGGACAACGGTTTCAGGGCTCATTTGGCTCACTGTAATGGCGGACAGGGCTCCGCCGACATCATGAGAAAGATCGCAAAATTGTTATTTCCGTGAATAAACTTTGAATACTGCGTGTTTGAAAATGTTTGAGTTTTAGATTGTTTTGGTGAGTGGAAGTTAGTAGGTTTGAGTGGAAGTTAGAAATAATTCCATGGGTCCCATAAAAACCGGTTTTTGGGTTTTTAAAGGGTTCAAAAACGATCGTCCGTTCCTTCAGTCAGTGACTGAAATCCACAAAAATACTATTTACCGACAAACTAAACCAATTAAGTAGAAGAGTTTCTCGTCAACCTACTGTAAGATCTCTTTGTTCAGACTCGTGTGTTAGTCTTCAGATACTTTAATAATCAAAATTTTACTTTGGGGAGTATTATGTAACTTGTATATAAATTGGTATCTAATAATTAGAGCAAATATCAAGTTATGATACAAAATGTAGAAGGGCGGGGGGGGGGGGCGTTTCTATAGATGTTAATTACTTCC
Source organism: Tiliacea citrago (assembly GCA_963921375.1). NCBI lineage: Eukaryota > Metazoa > Arthropoda > Insecta > Lepidoptera > Noctuidae > Tiliacea > Tiliacea citrago. The sequence continues at coordinate 22,072,974 of OY992786.1, forward strand.
TAATGTTTAATTTCTAATATTGTAATTTAACAATGCATGCCTAATGCCTCAAAAATATACCCTATATTTTTAAGGTACTATAAAATATTTTTAAGACCCTGTTACATCGCCAAAAATCGCATTAATAAAAACTTTGACTTTTGACTTTGGCCGTAAATATACACTAAACTAATCGAGTTTCCAATTTAAATACACTTTATCAATGTATCCTATATCGTTTGTTACTGAGTACAGGGTAAGTGCCAACTCTCACAGAATTAGCCTCCCGTATAAAGGCTAGCTCAAAGCTCACATTCACTACATTCTTCAAATTAATCGCCGATCGCGCCGGAGAGCGGAGATTCACACTCCACCAGACAAAGAGCTACCTCGAAACTCGAGAGAATTCGATAGTGTATCCCAACCAACCTAAGTAGCTGTAGTCACACGATTAAGGAAGCATTGGCATAACATCGAAAAGGTCGAATCGAAAAAGAAAATCCGCATGTTCGAGAGATAAAGGAAGCTGTACCTATACAACGCCCAATCAGCACTCGATCTGCAAAGTACAGAGATTATTCCCGAACATGCTAGTAAATCCAGCCATCAAAGCTTTACGAACGTTTAACTACAAAATCAATAGGTATAGCGCACCTAGGCAGCCAGCAACGCTCAGTAGGTACATAAGATTATTGATTTTCCATCCCGGGAATAGTCGGGAGCTGGCCATGCAATATAAATATTGTGAACATCCCTATTCAATTATTAACTAAGTATAACGCATGTGTGGACTATGTACTACCTACCTCGCGGTCCGACTGTAACCATTGGCAACCGCCGGCGGGAGCTTGCATCAGCTCTGCCCGGGCCGAGTCCCATATACAACCAATTACAGTTATAAACCTGTTAGAAATACGGTCCATAATCGCTTGCTAAACGATGCAGCCGACGTTTGTAGGTGAATTGCATTTCTCTGCCACCTGATTCTCGGTCTCGTCCCGGGAGGGGGCCGGGCCCGGACTTAAATACAGCACGGCGGAATCAGTGCGTCAATATTCATTTGAATGCTAAAATTACCTTAACATCAAAATTACTAGACACTTTTATTTTTAAAGCGTTAGGTACTATCAAATTAATTACCCATTATAAAGTTTCTCATTAGAATATAGGTACAGTCGCCAGCACATCAAGTTAACACAAACTGTAAAATTTTCTCATTCGATTTTAAATTTAACCATCAATATTTTAAGATTTAAAATCATTTGAAGAAATTTGACAGTTTGGTATAACCTGATGTGCTGACGGCGACTGTACATAGTGGACTTCGATAGCAGACAACTTAGAAATTCAAATACCGTATTCCTTACGTTACTGGTTAACAAAGGCTCGCAGACTACTCATTAGCATTTATTACGCAAGTTGTACTTGTATTTAAATAATAACTACGTACATTTACATCATTTATTCATTAGTGACATAATATCCAGGTGCACTGAGGTGCATAATGGAGCTAGGAAACCAAGTGATCCAAAAAACATTTCAATGGCTAAAATTGAGTTATTACACATAACTCAATTTTATCCATTGAAATGTTTTTTACGAAATGAAATGGCTTTTAAGAAACCATTATTGATGTTTAAAAAAAGCATTCATTATTCTAACTGCATTGTAGGTATCTTGCTAAAACTACATTATTACTTAGTTGTGCACAAAATATTTTTAAGAATCATTTGATCCAGTTAGGTAAGTTCAACTTCGAGAAAGAGGTCAATCGTCGAATCGACTCGACTCGGCTAGACAGCGTTCGGGAACCTAATGCGCAATATTTTATCGTCCCACTTAACGCAGTGTTTCAAGACGAAAGTCTATGACCAGTGCGTGTTGCCAGTAATGACCTAGTATGGCACCGAAATGTCAGTTGGATCACTTGACTTCTAAGCTATCCTTCTATTAGTTACATACAAAATCATAATGAAAGAAAGGTATCTATTTGCATAATTTAAAAACTGATTGCAGTTGTTGCACTTCATTTGAACACTCTGTGACCGCCGCCATGACGTTTGAACAGCCCTCGTCGCTCTGTACACCCCAAATAAGTATATTCGGTGTGCATATGACATGTTCACGAGTAATTACATCGAAAGTAGACACCTAACGTACACACACGCACTGCAGATACATGTATCAAAGGGATTCAATATTGGATTCGTTAATTAATGCTACCTTTGTGATAGGCATTCCACATTCGACAGGCAGACACAGACAGAGGGGCACGGACACTAATTAAGGGATTTCGGAAATGGTTTCGTTTAGTCTGGGGCGAGGTAGACAGCTTTGATATGTCTGTAATGAACAATTTGATGCCTGAATACTGAGTATAGATGCAATCATGTCGTATATTGAACAGCTAGAATTTCACAAAGGGTTCGCCTCCCCTCTGTTTATTAATAATGCAAGTCTGGAGAGGTACTTCACTGTGGAATTTAACAGAGATAGATCTGTGTATGGTATGATTAATTTACATAATCTGCCTATAATGTTCCCACTGCTGGGACACAGGCCTCCTCTTTCTGTGAGAGGCAGTGGGCCGTAATCCACCACGCGGGCCCAGTGCGGGTTGGTGGATGTCACATGTCTTCGAATTTTTAGTTCTAGGACATGCCGGTTTCCTCACGATGTTTTCCTTCACCGTTTTGAGCGCAGTGGTGATGAAATAATTTACACGAAGTAAAGCGCCCGTCTGGGTTCGAACCTACGACCTACTACTCGTAAGTCGAGGCCGTTAACCACTGGGCCACCACTGCTCCCATGATTAATTTGTAATATTGAAATTTTGATCTATCAGTTTTTGGTCTGAGGCGCAGACATTTTTCTAATTTTGATTAGGTACACGAATGATTTGTTTTTCTATTTAACTCTTGGTAAAAGGAACGGATTTTTATTTGTTGCTGTTTGTCTATGAAAAATGTAACAATAATCATCATCATTTCAGCCGAAAGACGTCCACTGCTGGAAATAGGCCTCCCCCAAAAGGAGGCAGGGTTGCCATAATCGCCTAGCTTGGCAGACGGGTTGGCGATCGCAGTATGGTGTTAAAATGCATAGAGAACGCTGCTGCCGATTCTATAGTAAATCCCTTATGGAGTCTCCTTTTATGACACCCACAGGAAGAAACAGGAATGAAAAATGTAACAATAGCTTACGATATAGATCTGTGGACAATGTCAGTAGCTAGGTAAGTACTTAAAGAAGAACTGTGTGAAAAGCAGAGGTCAGAAAAATGGAGATGACGAGTCACCCTTGACTGCCTCTAAGATCGAGGTATGTAAAACCACTTACAGGGTATGTTTACATCTGGCAGTAACTGACATAATTGCTTGATTCTACTAGATAATATTTACACCAGAAAAAATGCAGTTTAATAACAACCTTCTCAACACGGGCAGTTCTAGGTTACAATTACGTAATGGTTTTTACTTTTTACCCCCAGCGTTTATTCAGCACTCTTCAGCCTTTTGGTCTGATATCAAAATGCACAATAATTTATCAAATTCGTGGCTCATAGGCATCGCTATGTTTTACGAGCTGCTATATTTCATAGGGCATGACACATGGTGCGCCGGCAACATAACGGATGACAGTGGCGGCTCCCGACAACCAACTATCGTAACACACTAGTTCTAAAAATGTTTCATATTATTATAATGTTAATAAAATGTGACATAGGATTTTATATTCAGAGATATTCTAACACAGCAGTAATTCAGGGAGCTACAGATTCTTCTTAGTGATGTATAAGCATTCAAGAAACTAAACAATTGTTAGACAAAAATAATGTTTAAATAAATTTAAATTTGCCGTATAGACCGTTGGGGTAGACGTGGTCTTGAGTGGAGACCGCGAATCGGCAAACGTAAGGTAGGACGCCCTCAGGCTAGGTGGAGCGACGATCTTCGCAGGGTGACTGGTGGCAGCTGGATGAGAATTGCCGAGGTTCGAGCTGAATGGCGTGCAATTGGAGAGGCCTATGTCCAACAGTGGACTGCTAAAGGCTGATGATGATGATGAAATTTAAATAAGACTGCAATTATGCATTTTAGCCAGCGCGCATTGACTCTTTCCAATCTTGACACAAGATAGGTACAATGACATTATAATTGACACGCATCGGTTAATACAACTAAGATTTTAGGACTGCACATGTAGAATTGTAGAGGCTCTGAATAAAAGAATAAGCAGTAGTGCGTACCTACGCCTAGTAGGTAGGTACATAGATGCGTTACAACTGCTTATTAAGATCTGAATCTAAAATACGGTTTTATCTTTTGGGGTAACTGAACTAACAAATTGTATTTAAAGCACAAAAGAGATTCTTCTGAGCTTTGTTTAAGTGGAAAATTACCAATAGTTGTAAGCCATATTTCATACGCCATAAAATATTGACACTGTCATCTTTTTTATATCTGGAATCAGTAATTTACTTTCGCAAAGAAACTCTGTCTGCATAGTATCTAGTAGGAGTGCACTTATGCGCGTATTTGTTTCTTGCATGCCCCCATTTTTTTATAATAAGTTACTTATAAGTTGGAGGAAGCTCCTTGTACAATTGCAGAAACAACTTAAGTAATTTCTAACTGACAAAGCATGTAAGTATATCTAATATTAAGGAATTTCTGGCAGAACCATTTATTTTGACATAGATTTTATGTTTTCGTTTATTTTACTGTTGACATCTATATTTTATTACTGTTTGCTAAATTCAAGGTAAATTAATGAAATTGACTTGACTACCTACCTTAATTATTAACAATCATAATTATTCATATTTGCACACCATAATATGTGGCAAACATGTACAAATCTGTTTTTTTTTTAAATGTTATCCTGCCTGCACGTATTTATTCTTGCATGTGTAAACATATTTGATCATATAAATAAGTATATCTTATTGTATTTTATCTTATCTTAATGAGCCTAACATTCAATCTTTTGGAACATTGAAAAATCTTATTCAATCGGTAGGTATTGGGCACAAAAGTGTTTCGATTTTGCATACCTAAGTGCTGTTAAATGCATGATATCTAAATTATCTTTTATTTCTGTAAATTAAGTATAAACAAATACTTTTAGACATTAAAGGTCGGCGTTACCTAACAGACTACTCTGCAAGGAAACGCCGAAACTCAAAGGTCACGAGGTAAACAACCTAGGTACATAGATACCTACATTTTGATTTCAGTAGATGCACCCTAAACACGATCTCAAGCCAGACTCAACCGGACCACTGTCATAAAAATTACCTATAAATTACATATGCACTATCCACAGTAAAATAAAGCTCGCATCAGACATGACACGGGAGGAGGTGGCTAGCTAGCAGCCCGGGCGGGGGGGTGCCGGGAGGGGGTTGGATATTCTATCGAACTAGCACCTATAACAGGCTATAACATTCAGCTATATACTCGGACATGTTGAAAATCCAGGAACCGGAGCTATGTAATTATTATAGAGGTAAATGGAAACTGGCGTAGGCAGCAATTTGTGGAGGGAGTAACCTGTATCTACCGATTATAATACATAGGTAGGTAAATTACGGTTGCCTCTGTGAACCGTGATTTACCTATTTGAACATGAACAATAATTATTATTATTACCTACCATATAAGTTGGTATTAACGTAACGGGCGATTTCCTCAAACCTGCTTTGATGAAACTAAACTCTTGACAACAAATTTTGGGCATAGCAGAAGTTAGTACCTACCTTTGGTACTAAAGACGATCAACTCCATCCAGCCCCTAGCCTGACCGCAAAGGAAGAATTAACTTGTCCGGACACAGATTAATACCTGCAGCCACTGCTGTGTCACAGCGATAGAATAAAGCCCTAATCCAACTCCCCATCATCCGTATTCGTGCCTATAACGTCTCAGAGAGGTATGATATCCGCACTTGACCCCTTTAGTTGATTCGGATGATACTGATAATGTTAGTCAGAAAATTAACAAACTAAACTAACAATATCTAAGACACCAGAAGGGAACCGCTCCCTTCATCAATTTAGGTATGATGTTTCTGGAAATGGGAACATGTTTTGAAGGTGTTATTTTCAGAAGAATACTATTTGTTGTTTTTTTTTCACAAGAATGAATGAATGAATATTTATTTGTTAAACACACACAACTTCAGTAACAATTCAGTTGACTCCCAAGCAGGCTTAACTTCTACAATATGTACAAGATGTAGGAATTATGTAGTGTAGAGCATCGTTAAAATACCTAATAGGTACAGGCAGGTCAGTCGACGGCAGAGCTCCAAATAATGTCACCATTATTAACTCGAGGGTTTCTATTAACATTAACTTTTTTTTATGTTTAGATAGATTTTGTAAACTTTTAACAACAGCTGGAAAGTTTTAAAATTAACAGATTGTAAATTCAATAATAAGATAGAATTTGGCAAGCCCGTGTCACAGTAACAAATATGTAAAATGTAGTGTTCATGTAAATGAGCTTCATGCTGGATTGTTGGCCACTCGCCGAGGAAAACAATTGTCTGCTCCCGACATTTTGTGTTTTAAACCGCACAGAATGTTATAAGTAAATAAAACAGAATTACCAGCTCGACACTTTAAAATTATTGTAGCGTAAGTGGTGTTCGGCCTGTTCGGGTAAAATACAAGTTCCAAATTTGTGCCTCGAAACTCAAAATAGGTACTTAGGTACCTACTAATATTCAGGCGGCCCTGATTGGACCAAAAGTCGAATCTCTAGATGTTTAGAAATAGTAGATTGATATAGGTACAAGGGTCGAAAGGAATCAATTCCCATACGAGGTATTTAGACGCCAGAGCGTAGCGATAGGCTATAAGTCCGAGTAGGAATTGGTGACTTTCACACTTTTCATTTCGAATATTTGGAAAGTAAAAATTGTAGTTTTTCTAAAATATTTTATTTTCCTGTTTGCTCGCCACTTCATAAAATCATTGCATGTATTTAAATATCTTTCCTTTGAAATATCTGGCAAAAGATTTCTGATTACTGTATTCGCCTTTAACCGAATCTGGGGTCAACATTTCAGAATAGCTTGAACACATTTTATTAATTAATAAAATATTAGTTAATAAAACCGAGATTTTTAATTTCGGTGCAGCTTACAGAGTCAGTATCCCGCCAAATTATATAGTCTTTTTTTAATTTTAAAGATGGAACATTAAATTAATTTAAATTAATTGGGAGCACCGTCTTCCACACGCTACTCAAATAAAACAAACACTACTTTCCGAGTATGACAAATGAAAAAGTTATTAACTAGGCGTAGTGGGTAGATAATAAAATTCGACTCCTACAATAACAAAATCTACCCTCAAATTTTATGACAACAAACATTATGCATTACTCATTACATTTTAAATAGAGAAGTCGGATTTTAATTGATTAGGTACCTACCTACTAAAGAACTTACACTTCACAACCTACCACACACAATACACGAACATAATTAGGTACCTATCCTCTCAGACAGCCGCTGCTGTACGCCGGAGTCAACAATGGCTAGCAATTTCCTGGACTCCAAACATAATTACAAGTAGGTGGTACAACGAAATTGCGTCAGCGGAACATGTTTGTGAGCGAGCCATTCAGAGGAATGAGGTCAAACCCTCCACTCACGTAATCCCGTCGGAAGCTGCGTCCATCATATCTTGTCGCCTATATTGAGGACCAGAGCCCGGCGCGCACGCCTCAATAAATAGCCAATGAAATTCACGATGATTCATTGGAATCACATTGCGTCAGCTCTCTTCCTAATAAGATTTTTATCGAAGCAGTTGTCATTTGAAGTCATTTCATAACGTAAAATGTGTGATATGGAACAAAAATGTTATTAGAAGCTTTTACTTAACGCTATAAATTAAACTGTTCACCCAAAGCTCTTTTCTAGCACAAGACACGGCGGCGAGCGTGGCAAACGAGCACGACGTTAGAACAACAAAGCCCCGTATGTAACGTCGCTGAAAGTGGCATTAAAGGAAATAATTAAAAACCTTGTTAGTCTTAGCTGCGAGCAATAAGAGAGCGGAGAGAGCTGGCAAAGGAACGTCGAGCGAACAAAATAAAACACAAGCGCCCGGGCGCGGGCGCCGCGCGGCGTCTGAAACTTGTATAAATGCAGCACATTTCAAGGCGTCTACCTCTTTATTGCCTGCCCGAGCCGCGCGAGACAAAAGAACTAAAACTGCGCCTCGGGAATATTAATAAGAATTTATCTCACGCCGCCGTAAGTATCTGCAACCCGCCTTCATTTTAAAATTCATAAAGCAACGACGCACGTTCCACAAAGAGAATGTTAGGTACGAAAACGATTTCGTTTTAAAATGCAATTTACTTATTCATCGCTAAGTAATCCTGACCCGCAAAGAAATGTTTAAGCTCGTACTGGGCAAACACAGTTTTATGGGTAGAGAAAGTTTGCACGCCCTCGGTCCCTGGACGTGGCGGGTCCCGCCAGGCTACCGGCGAGCCGGGTGATGCCGGGGGGCCTGCGCCCTACATTACGATGCTGCGTCCCACTTGTAATGCGGGATCGTGCCACCAACTTATTTGGGTAATCTTTGGATCCACACATTTTGAACTCGTAACACAAACCTATAATTTTGCGCGTCCTGGTTCTTTACTTTACCGCAGTCGAAGTGAGTTACAGGTAGATTTCTCCCGTTCTCTGATCGTTCCAATACAAATGTTTCAACAGGACTTGCGCAGATTCGTTATTAGTGGTCAAACGTGATTCAAAAGGTCATATCCTATCCAAAACCGATAAGCTAAATGCTACAGCCGACAGCTACAGCAGTTGATTGTCTAAGCTTTTTATATCATCAGGTCCAGAGTTCAGGTCCATGATGGACCATGATCTGAGTTGCTTGCATATAGTAAGCCAGCCGAAAATAATGACTAATTTAAATAATTCACGCTTCGTAAGCGAAATGTGAATTCAGTTGAAAATAATGCAGACGGGCCGCCGACACGAGGCGCGATGTGAACGCACCCGATTTGTAATGGTGGCGTCACGCGGTCTGCCAAGATGGCGGCCACGCTCCCTGGAAATGTTCCACCATTATTTGCGGGCTCTCCCGCTTTCTACTCCGTGCAAGCTTTACGTATCGTTTTCGGAAAATACCTACACGTTATTCTGGAATAACCAATAAATTCTTGGTACCTACTCTTATTTTTTAATTGGGTTAAGGCTGTCTTTAAAATTGTTGATCTCTCTTAGGTAGCTCGCTGTAAAACATTGAAGTAACATAAAACCATTAATAAGCCTCTTACCCTATCCGTCTAAGTCAACATCGGTGTTCTCGGAGATGCGGCGGGGGGTGGCTGGAGGGGACTCGGGGCGCGTTGCCGTGGCAACGCACGGGGGCGCGGACCCGAATTTTATCGATTCGGATACAGACAGCAGCCGGGTGAGCTTTCGCCTACACTAACACGATTCAACGCCTGTGTTTGCAGATCTCAGAGGTTTATAAGGGCTTTGACATTTAGAAACACATACGCTGTTTAGATGTCTCTGTCCACACAGACTGTTAGTCCCGCATAAACCGCAAATTACTTCTGTACGTGCTTTTCGATAAAAACATTTTAGTCGATATAGGAACGTTACAATGTCATTAGTAATATAATAATCCATATCGAGTATTCGAAATATATTCATACTTTTTGGGTAGTTAGAGCATAGCATGATGCAGCCTATAATGTTCCCACTGCTGGGACACAGGCCCACACAGGCCTCTTCTCGGTGAGACGGAGTGGGCCGTAATCCACCGCTTGGGTCCACTTGGTAATGTCACATCTCTTCGATTTTTTGGTATCTACTAGGACATGCCGGTTTCCTCACGATGTTTTACTTCACCGTTTTGAGAGCAGTAGTGATGAAATAATTTACACAAAGTATAGCGCCTGTCAGGGTTCGAACCTACGACCTACAACTCGTAAGTTGCGGCCGTTACCACTGCTCTAGTTCAAGTTAGAGCATCTTAGGTCTTTTTTAGACAAAAAATCCCAATAGATTACCCATGATATGGAACATTTGGGTACTTACCTATAGGTACCTAAAGATACCCCATCAGACCCTATCCATAATCTTTCAATACTGTCATCAGAATCATATTATTCCCTTTTCTTTTTCGATCATTTTTGTGTATCAAAATCCCATCCTCATGTAACTAGCCAGCTCCTGTTGGTCGACTATTACTCGTTAACTTGTAAAGCCTACTTAGCTGTGATAGTTTTCCTTTTAACTTTGTTATACAGCGTGTTACGGAAAGGGTATATATGTTACGGCTAATACCCGAAGTGCGGCTACACCTAGTTTTAGCCGGTTAGAACTAGGTGTAGCCACTTACTCTTGGTTAAACCTAGTACGAGCCGATTGTTTTCGGGTAAAATCATTTGGGTTAGGTTAGGTTAGAACAGTAACCATTAACAAGCGAAGGCGAGCGAGCGAAGCGAGCGCGCCGCGGCAGCGGCCGCCAAACGCCAGATGCCCTCTATTGTTGGCAAATTGGTTTTATCCAACAGGGATTGTCTGGACCTATAATTCTAACCGGCTAAAACTAGGTGTAGCCGCACTTCGGGTATTAGCCGTAACATATACATATCAAAGGCACGGATTCTTTTTGTCATAACAAACTAGGTACATGGCATTTTTTTTTAAATAATATCTAAGTACATAATTTTAAAGATAAAAAATATTTAACTAATAAAAATCAAATGTTTCCAATTGAATTCTACACATCACTAGACCAAGTCAGCTGATCGGTACACGTTTTAATCGATTCGTTTGATCCCGTCGCCAATCGTGCCGCCAGCGCCGCCGCGTGTCGTTGCGGCCCCGTGTCGCATAGCTGTGGCAGGTGTGTGTACTAGACGCACAGACACAGCTATTGGATAATGACCCTCGTAGTGCAGTGACACGTTTGTTATGATTTAAATTTAATAAACTATAGAAATAAAAATATATCAAACCATTTCAAAGTTATTCTTTTTGATCTGAAATTTTGTACAGAGCTTCTGAACCGGATGCAATCTTCACCCTGATTGTATGGATATACCCTTTCCGTAACACGCTGTATACATTATACTGTCGTGACTTTTTTCACATATACAAAAACAACAATTTAGCTGGCACTTGACTCTAACAGAAAATAGCACTTTAAAGCTTAATATTACGCAAACGCATCCCTGATTCGAAAAATGGTTTTCACAGACCCGCAATATTTGAACGGCCTATACAAAGATACCCCACACCATGGGATAGTCGAGAAAAGGAAATATCATCCCCCTTTACGTGCAAGATACCCTAAAAACAATTTGTTCAAGGTTTTATTTCACCACTTTGTCGGTGTGATTTATATGTATACCCATGCCAAATTACAGCTTTCTAGTACTAAGCGTCTCTGAGCTAAGCCGAGGACAGACAGACTGGCGGACATGGCGAAATTTGGGTTGCTTGTTGATTACGGAACCCTTAAAAAAATCACCTGTATACCTACTGAACCTGGTACCAACCATTTATACCTACTGAAAACTTATTGCTCCAGAGTGGTCACGGTAGCTATGATCGTATGGAGTAATAAATTAATACAATGATTAAGCAATAAGTTTCTTCCATTTTATCATACAAACGACGTGGATAACGGCACAATCCATTTCACCCCAAACAACAATTTGGCAAAAATGGGAGCAGTAGTTACTTCGCAGCGAAAACACGTCTCCCGAAGCGATTTTTGAGTAGGGATAAAAAGGAAAGTGGGGTTGCAAAGGGTTCTCCACACGAGATATGAACTAGTGCACCCTTCTCGCCACCACCCCTATCAATTGTTACCAGTTGCGCATATTTTTACCCGCAGAAACAACCCGATGGGAGCAGTGAGACCGGATCGCGCTTTGAGTTAAATCACACGAGAATATTCGTTTCCTTGAGTTATGTAATGCTTCGTGCTTATTTGAATAAATATTTATTAGTTTTACGGTTGCCCATGATGGCACTTAACTTGAATCGTAGGAGTTTTGTTAAGGTAACTTTATGGCCATTGTTACACATTATCTATTCCACAAAAGCGACTACGAAATGTGTTAGATTAATGTAGCTTTGTTTGCGTAACTGTGCGAATGATGCTACCTACTACTGTTATGTAATGGCTCTAAAGAGTTTGTCTGGTTGGAATATACTATACCTCAATGCTATTAACTCATACCCTTGATTTAAAACAGCCTATATCAATACCATGGCCAGCAAGTTATTTTACCGGCCGATATATCATGTATCACTAACTTTACTAATGCAAATGGTCGACGATAATGATGAACTATGACCTGCTTGTCGAGAAAGCTGCCTGCGAATATTAAATCTAAAGAGTGGTCCAGTAATGTTCTGTGTAAGACTAAATGTAGATAGATTCTTTAGTGTGAAATACTGAGAAGAAGGAAGCGAATGTGTCGTGTCAAGTCGTGTGTGCCTGAATGTAGAACTTTTCGGATGACGGCCGAGAAAATTACAAATTACACGAGCTCCGCTCGTTACTGTTAAGCTCCATGTAATCTTGTGGGCTTCAATCCTAGTGATGAAATGTTCAAAACTTTAACAATACTCCCAAAGTTCCTACTAAGAAACATTAAACAAGACTCTGATAAGCCCAGCAAGAAGTAGGAGAACCACTTTCTGGAACAATAAACGAACAATTCTCACTCCAGGCCGGAGGGATTCGCTAAATCTAGAATAAAATTAAGATAAAGAAAAATTTTATCTAGGTAGGTAATCCCCCAGCATGCAAACAACAATCAAAAGCAAACGAGGCCGAGAAAAAAAAAAGCAGTTTTCCCAGTCGACTTCCATAGGCGGCATTCACAAAAAGTATCGCAGGGTCCGATTAACACAGTATCCTTGAAGATGTCGCTCGCAAAAAGGGGCATAAGGGGACAAAAGGCCCTGAAACATTTCTCATTGAGGCGAAGGGCGGCGAGCGGTCGTGGGGAGGCCCCCCCGGCCGCGACACCCGCACGTAGCAGTCTCCAGCCACGGTGTCCATAATTTATGCTTTCGAGCGGACCACGAAAAATAAATGAGCACCAGTAACAAGAGGAAATGGAAAAGTAACTTACATCTTTGAGAAGAACTGTTTATGTGAACATGTTTTTTGTATCAGTTAACTAATTTAAACATTTTATCGGCGATGGGCTTTTGCAGATCACTTCTAGGCGATCTCACGGGCGGGGGTGAATTTTCTGTTGCTGTAGTTGTTTTTTTTCGTAACTTTTGAATAAATCTTAGCCTGCTGAACAAATTTTAATTTTTAAATTTGACATGGCCTCATAATTTATTCGATTAAAAATCACAAAATTATGACAAAACATTTAAATAAACAGATATTTAGATAAACTAATGTACAAATGAATACCAGAAAAAGTAGAGTAGTGGTTTTACACTTTCTATATTGCATATAATTGAGTAATTTACCTAAAGCCCAATTTTGATCATGATCCTTCTTTTATTTCTTAGCCAACGCCAGCTTTATTTGATGCCAACTGCCAACCATACCTCATTTGTCAAATTATGATAAGTAATTTAGAAGTTATGAGGGAACAGATGACAGCAGTGTTGGCCAAGTGGTAACGTCTGCGACACGGGTTGTTGGTCGTAGGTTCGAACCCCGGCAGGCGCTTTACTTTGTGTACATTATTTCATCACCACTGCTCCCATAACGGTTTGAAATCCAAATTACTCACCAAGAGCTACTCTTTTTCTAGTCCTCAAAAACTTTTAGCTTTCTTCAAAATCGAGCTGGTAGTTTCTTTGACTACTCTATATTTGAAGTGAAATCTTCTTAATTTTGATTTTTGGTTGGGTAAATCTTATAGGTTCGCGTCACCGACATGCTAAACAGTATATCGAAAGTAAAGTATTCCATACTTTACTTTTACACTGGTATTTCTGTTTTAGGGTGAGGAGCTTGTGGCTAAATAATAACTGCCGCACGGGTCGATCGTTCAGGTTAAGCTACGCTTGCCGCGGTTGGTCCGTGGATGGGTGACCATCTTTTCATACCAAGATTCCTCCGTGCCTCGGAAAGCACGTTAAGCCGTTGGTCCCGGCTGTCATTTGTAGATCTTGTGACAGTTGTTACGGGTCGTCAGAAGCCCAAAAGTCTGACAACCAGTCTTACCAAGGGATATCGTGTTACCCAGTTACTGGGTTGTGGAGGTCAGATAGGCAGTCGCTCCATGTAAAATACTGGTATTCAGCTGCATCCGGTTAGACTGGAAGCCGACCCCAACATAGTTGGGAAAAGGCTAAGCAGATGATGATGATAATTTCTGTTTTAGGGTTTCACTTCTGTCGGCACTGCCTACTTTTTTGTTATTCAACGTAGACTCGGTTTTTGCCCAAGGACCTAAATTTCTATAATTTACCCGGTTGCTATATTCGCGTACTTTTTCCATTTTGTAAATTATGAAAAATGAAAGATCAAAAAGTTTTGTCACTTTTATTTTAAAATAAGAAAAATTGATGGGATGACATAATTAATAAATCAAAATTAATACCATTATTTTAGGCAATACACACTCACGTAAAGGCACAAAAAAGTCTTAGGCTGTGGTAGGTTTAATAATAATAGTTTTATATAATCATACACACCATCGTTACTTACATTTCTACAAGACTTAAACATTCATTTGTATTGGTCCATCTTAAAATATTATAGCAGTAAGATTTTTTATGAATATTAACATAACGCCGCGTCTTTGTTTACCGATAAGCAGACGTGTTTTTAAAACCCGCATTTCGTTAATAACGCAGTAAGTCACATATAATAGGGAGCTAGCCTATTTAATTTAATTCTTATTGTTCGAATACCCGTTCTATGACTAAATTTATTTGTTAACAGTTTTTTTGTTTAGCTGAGAGAAAGCAAGCAACCGTACACTTCTTGATTGTGAACATGATTTATCCATGAGAGAGCCCACAAAACTCTGGCTCTTTCTAACAAGTCATTCTTCTGACCCTAAATGTTCTCCCGAGTATGTTGTGAGCTTTTCTTTAACTTTGTCATGCGATCATCATCAGAACAGACATGCACATATACAAATGCTTACATTGGCTTACATATGACGGAGTAATACACTAGATTAAAGATTTTAAACAGCAATAAAAACAATCGCAATAGCGACCAAGCAATTGCAATATACTGTATACGCCTAAAAAATATTCCTTATTTATTTACTGATAACGCAGCTCCGTGACGGCTTTCTTAAGGAACCTGCTGAGATGCATAAATTCCTGGTCAATGACGGCATTAAACCACAGTTTGTTGTCCGCATCCCTGTGATCTACAGCATCCAACGGTATGTAAGTATATGGAGCGAAAGCTATGCTATTTCTTATACTTAACTTAGCATCAACATCAAGCATCAATGACCTAAGTTTGCCGACAAGCTGTGGATGTAATTTGTTGAAAACAAAGCCTACATTCCTACCGCTTAGTACTTCTTCGGTGTACAAACAATTGATGAGGTCTGAAGTATACGCTTCGAGGACTTGCAACTGGTTTTCAAATGCGCTGCTGTTTGTCTTGATAGCATTTGATTTTTTCAGTGTTGAAAATATTCTTTTGTACCTGAAAATAAGAGTAATGTTTTTTAAAAGCGTACTGTTTTAACACAAAAAAGAAAAACGTAATTCTATCACTCTCTGTCGCTAATAAACATCCTTTGCTAGAGCGAGAAAATATCAGCTTCGGAATCGACCCGCCCATGCCGATAAACGTGGGCGCTTCCAAGTAATGTTTCTAGTTGTTAGCAATATTTCTGAGAAACAAAGAGCTGAAGTTACGGGAAAATTCTAATCCGGGCGAACAGGTCTAATTCAGCATTTATATGCAGCGCTACCGCAACACAAAGAGATGTGAAAGTCTATCTTCAACATTTATTTCACAAACTGGTAAGGCTTACTCAAAAACACGTATTTCCTGGAACAAGTTTTATGAAAATTCCGCACATTATTTTTCGTTCAATGTTATCGCGTTCTCACTTGTTTGTTAATAGTTTTCACTTGCGCTGGATGAAACAACAAACTTTCCGACCATGCTCGCGTTGACGATAGACGGACCGGGAAGGGCCCTCTTAAAGCCTATTATTAGTTACCTTTGTACTAGTATTATAATTATGTCGTATCTCTCTGTATTTTACTGTGTGTACATAAATAATAAAATAAATAAATAAATTAGTCGGAGGCAAAGAATACACAATTCAAGAATTTCTAGATCATAGAGTAGAGAATCAAAACTCAAGAATCATTAATTAACAGTGTTGTGGATCAACTCTTTTGAAGACAACTCAAAGCGCCCATCCTTCACCAGTTCCTAGTGTTTAGGCTGGGAAGAAAAAGTGGCGCAACAAACGAAGTGGGGGTTGCCATAATCGCCACGCTTGGCAGGCGAGTTGGCGATCGCAGTATGGTGTTAAAATGCATGGAGAACGCCGCTGCCCATTCTCTAGTAAGTCCCTTAGTCGACACCCACCCCCCCCCCTCCTTTTACGACACCCACGGGAAGAAATAGGATGGTGCTATTCTTTACGTCCGGCACCACACGGTACTCCGTAGCTCCATCTATTATGTATGTATATATTATATATGATGAAATTACGAAATAATCAAGAAATCACTGTTCGCGTAACGCTAGCAAACTTGCAAACAAACTACTGACTGAGATATAAATGTGTGCTCGCTCCTCTCTCTCTTGCCATTACAGTAATATACGAAACGTAACTCTCTCTCTTTCTATCTTCATTAACTTATATCTCCCTCTCAACTTTCTCACTTTTCGTAATGCTCTCGTTACCAGCTTACTCTCCAAGTCAAGCGTGCGTAAAGAAAGAAAAGAAGAAGAAGAAGAAGTTTTACTTCAAAAATATATTCTACATTTGTGGATTGTAGATTTGTAGGTACTTCTGGACGAAAAACGTCATCTCTCCAAACTGTCTGGCTGGCTGTCGATGGTCCTAACTCTTATGACAAACTTCACACATTTTCAGTTTTTATTTAGTGCCTAATAAATTTTAGTTATTATAAAAAAAAAACATTATTTATTGTATTCAGGGGTTAGTTTCCCAGGTTTTCTAAAACGTACATGTTATGGCCGGAGCCCTATACAAAACTGGAACGTCTCCTTTCGCTCTTTGTTTTTTTCACGTCACTCCTTTTTTTTGTCAGAACCTGGTGTCCGTCTAACTGTCAAGTTACTGAATAATATTTAGAAGTCCAAGTATAGTTAAATAAGATATAGACAAACACTTACAGTATCATAAGCGCGGCGACACTGTCCAGCAAGGCGGCGGACACCGACAGTAGCGGCAAGGCCAGCGCCAGCGCCGGCGCCAGCGCGCCCGCCGCCACGCCGCCGCGGGCGCAGGCGCGGCCACGCACTACGCCACTGTGCACGGAGCTGTGTAGGGCTAGCATGTCGTCTGTACACAAAAGTATCAAAAACTTTTTTGGAGTTACATAGAGAAGTTAATCTATAATTTTGTAATCATGGTAATACAAAATAGGCTAGAATAGACGATGATTCCCGAAGCGCATATTTTTTATGGGAAATCTGTATACACTTTATTGATCACCACATTATATTTATCCATTACACCCTACTGTCACAGATGACAGTTGTGATTTCAAGTTCCGGACTATCAAAGTTGATCAATTTACTAAGAAATTACTTTGCTTGGATTTACTTCCGTCACATTCAGGGCTGTCGGTACCTTCCTGCTGACTGGCAAATGTTTTTGCATATCGTCGACCCCCTCCCTCCCCCCTCCCTTCTCCCCTTAACGTTTGACGTAATTTATGGATAACCCCTAATAAAGAAATCTCTACGCTTTGTCAAGTCGTAAAAACCTTCAAGCTTCATTCGCGAAAGAATGAGCAAAGTTTCTTAGCTCATTCTTTCGTGAATAAAAAACTAGTACTCCTTCTAATACTACATCTTTGAAGTTTACTGTAGTTTGGACAAAAAAAAACTTCCACGAATCTCAGTTAAAAATTATATTGTAGTATCCTCCATGAAATGACTCTTGCTTTTAATATCTATTACTAACTAACGACCCGTTCCAGCTTCCTAAGGTTTTTACAACTTGACAAAACGTAGAGATTTCTTTATTAGGGGGTCATCCATAAATTACGTCACACGATAAGGGGGGGAGGGAGGGGGTCGACGAAGTGTGACATTGTGTGACAAGGGGTGGGTGGGGCGCTCTACATTTCGTGACGTCACAATTTTCTAATATATCTAAGTACAGTAATACCCCGCTTTACGAGGGATACGTTCCGAAAAACTTGCGTTAAGTGAAATTCGCGTACAGGGTGTTGCGTTTAAGCCGTTTAAGCATAGCCAAAAGCCATGAAAAAGCAAATCAATACTTAAATTTTAAAAATACATTGTGCAGCGTTACATTATGCATTTGTTTTACGGAAAAATGTATCTGATCTAT
Source organism: Tiliacea citrago (assembly GCA_963921375.1). NCBI lineage: Eukaryota > Metazoa > Arthropoda > Insecta > Lepidoptera > Noctuidae > Tiliacea > Tiliacea citrago. The sequence continues at coordinate 22,091,489 of OY992786.1, forward strand.
TGCCTTAAAAATAAAAACATGTACGTAAGACAATTTCGGAACTGCTGTTTTAATTTAATAATTTCTAGATGTAAAATTGCAAAATATCACACTAGGGAAGACATCACTTAGGGTCTCACAAGTGTGACCAGTTGTGAGAAGGACGGCCGGGAGGGGGTGGGGGGGGTGTCAAAAATCATGAAATTCGTGTAACGTAATTTATGGATGGCCCTTTATATGTAAGTTTATTATTATTTTTATAAAATTTATTATTTTTCTTATCTAATTACTGCTACATACCTGGATCAACTTGCAGTTGTTTGTTGCACATCTCGCTGATAGCCGTCGCGACCTTGGGCAGTACTAGCGAGTAACTCTCTTGCGATGGAGACGTGCCCATGAAGTGTAGGCGAGTCCTAGTACTGCAGTATACCTGATTATATCAGAAAATTGCATATTATTCATGTATTTGCTTGCCCACCAACATCATTAATTCTCAATCATTATTATAATTTTACATTTCGAATGCATCTATATGTGATGTACAGTTAGTTGCGTATTAGTACAAAACTAACTGATAAGTATGTAAGCAAATGGATCAGAAAACATACTTTTGGATGACAATATGCCACTTAATTGATGCCACTTAGAAATTGATTGATTTGATTATTCAAATATTTAAACCCGAAATTCTAATCTTCAATCTTAAGACGCTGACAACAGCTAAACCGCGGTCACTGTCAGACTGCATACAAAAGAAAGAGAAGCGCGATGACGCAACGTTTGTAATCTATTGCAAAATATGAAGCAATTATCTATTTACTCAAAAATGAGTTGAGTAATCGAAAATAAAATACAACCAAGTTCTGCATACAAATAAGACTTTCTTGTTATTAAATAATTACCAGCCGTACGTTGATATTTAATACAGATATTTTGGTTTGAAAGTCAAAGTAAAGGGTTAGTTTACCGTTAATTTATATCGAGATTTTTTTTCTAAACGTGTTTTGGTACGAGGGCTGCACTAAAAGTATCGGGAATGAAATATTTCCACTGTTCCTGTCATATTAAAATCTTTTTAATTGAAAACTCCTTGGTTTTATATTTAAATATTTAAAAAAAGATTCTCGGTCTTGTCACAAGGTTTTGTCAAACTTGTTTAGTCGTTGAGAAAATGGAATTGACTCGAGAGAATTCAAGAGCGATGATTTATTATGACTTTCGAACTGGTTTAACACAAAAACAGTGTGTTGACCGGATGATTTCTGCATTTGGTGATGAAGCCCCGTCCAAAACCACAATTTATCGCTGGTTTGCTGAATTTCAACGTGGACGTGTCAAGCTCAGGGATGATCCCCGTCAAGGTCGTCCAAAAACTGCAGTCACCCAAGAAAACGTTGATGCTGTGCGTAAGCTGATTGAGGAAGATCGACATGTGACATACCGCGAAATTCAGGCAACTTTAGACATTGGCATGAGTCAAATACAAATAATCTTGCATGAACAATTAGGTGTAAAAAAGTTGTTTTCCCGATGGATACCGCATTCGCTCTGTGAAGAGCAAAAAGCGGCTCGCGTTACTTGGTGCGTCAGAACTCTCGAAAGATTCCACGCAGGATCCTCAAATGCTGTATACAACATTGTATCAGGTGACGAATCCTGGATATACGCGTACGAACCCGAAACAAAAAACCAGTCACGAGTTTGGGTGTTCGAAAATGAGTTAAAGCAAACAAAAATTGTTCGTTCACGGAGTGTTGCAAAAAAATGGTGGCCACGTTTGTCTCCAAAACCGGCCATGTTACGACTATTCCTCTTGAGGGACAAAGAACGGTTAATGCAGAAAGGTATGCTAGCATTTGTTTGCCACAGGTCGTTTCTGAACTCCGTAAAGAGAACTGCAACCGCCGCATCATCCTCCATCACGACAATGCGAGTTCTCACACGAACAAAAGAGTTTTTAGAGCAAGAAAACATAGAATTATTAGACCATCCGCCGTACAGCCCCGACCTAAGGCCTAATGATTTCTATACTTTCCCTAAAATAAAGAATAAATTGCGTGGACAGAGATTTTCATCACCTGAAGAAGCTGTGGACGCCTACAAAACGGCCATTTTGGAGACCCCAACTTCCGAATTGAATGGTTGCTTCAATGATTGGTTCCATCGTATGGAAAAATGTGTCAAATTTCGCGGAGAATACTTCGAAAAGCAATAAATACATTTTTAAATAGTAATGTTGTGTCACTTCCTTGATTCCCGAAATTTTCAGTGCCGCCCTCGTAACAACCATTTCTGAGAAATATGTTCAAGAGTAACATAATTATATTTTTCCGTTACCCGTTACAAACTATATAGATTCGACAATTTTTTTGTTTAAGACAAGCCAACTTTTATCATCTGCCTCTTGTCAGCGCCTTAAAGATGTTTTTCATTCGAAAATTGAGGTTAATTTTATAAGCTAAATTTTTGTTGACGATTTTTCAATTACATTAAAATTTAATAACAATCTCCTGCCCTTGTCCCAATTTATTTGGGGTCGGAGCAACACGTATTTTTCTTCGTCGTCATCTCGGTAGTCCCCTCCAGCCATCTTTCACACAGTCCATCCATCGTTTCTTTGGTCTTCCCCTACTCTTATAGCTATCTAAATTCATATACAAAACTTTCCTCACGACATTTTCCTCATTCCTCCGCATCACATGCCCATAACATGACAACCGATTTCCACACAACTTTTCAGTTAACGGTGCCACTTTCAGACTTCCTCTTTTGTACTCATTTCTTACTCTACCCATTCGCGTAACACCACACATCCCTCTTAGCATTCTCATCCCATGAAATTGCCTTTCATTCATCCCTTTTGTGGCCCAATATTCTGATCCATACAAGACAGCAGGTCTAACCAGCTGTCTTGTATGGATCTTCCCCTTAAGTTTAAGAGGAAAGGGAGTCGCAGATTGTTCCCGTTAGCTGCCACCATTTCATCCAACCAGTGTTAATTCTGTGCAATTACTAGTGATAATTCTGTACAATTTTATCTGATATTCAAACAATATGATGATAAACAAAATTGTTGGAAAAAGCAGTAAGATATAAATTTAAAACCTGAATACAATTGCAAGTGTTACGAACTCCCTCTAGTGAGACGTTACTTAACAATTTAACCTGAAGAGCAGGGATTGTTCACACTTTCATTATTAGATACTTTTGGTACAGACCATAATCTTAAAGTCCGTGACAAAATAAGAATACATCCAAACAAAATTACATACTAATCCGTCAAGACAAACCGTCTCGTGAAGTTGTGTGAAAGAACATGCTGTTTTTGGCCGGAACGTTTGATTCTTCTTTCGCTGCGTGTGACGAATCGTTTTAAGGTGGATCCGCAGCCCGCGAAATTCAAAATTTCGTACGTTTTTTGCAATTTCCAGGTCAGTGTCAGAATTATAATCATTAAACCATTGATACATCTCTCTAATATCTTATGGAAAAGTTCTTATGGAATAAATCTAAGTTAGAGAGATGTATTAATGATTCTAATGATTATAATTCTGTAAATACATATCTGTTAGAGTCGCGTATCATATTTTTATCAAGTTACAACCTTACACTGATCTGCAAATTGCAGAAAACGTAAGAAAATTTGAAATTCATAGGCTACTGCTGCGGATTCACCTTAACAAGGAAAATTCGTTTTAATTTAACTAAAAGCTAAAACTAAATTTTTCGGTCGTGATTATTTTAGTAAAACTAATTATATTTTTAGTTTAACTAATCAATCAATTGAAAATTTTAGTGATCGAGCCCAACAATGGTATTCACGTACAGTTAAACCAGAAAAAATATACGCTTCGGTTTCCGAATTAGCACGAAAGTCGCGCCACAGAGTAGCCACCCATAGAGGCAAAGATGATTCTCGAAGCGATAGTTTTCTTGGGATATCTGTTTGTTAGTTAAAACTATAGGTACTTACAAGGTTAGAGTACATGTTGTTGAGACTCTTGAGTATAGCGCATTGTTCTATGGGTTGCGCTCTATGGTATATCTTCGCTAGTGGCTCCACCACACACATCACGTGGTCCGGACTGTCTACACTCATCCATTGCACTAGCTCTAAGATCTGCCAGAAAATAATATAGTAATTAGCATTGTTGTCTCCATGTTACAAGAACTGATTGATGGACGCGACTGATGTTGTTAAACTCTAATTCTAGCCCCCGACTCCATTTAGATCCACCCATCCATCGACACGCTTCGAAGAAAAGTAATAAGCTATGGATTGGCCCAAATATTTAAGTTTCAGGCATTGCTTACCCATTCTCTTTTCTGTTGTTTCAAAGCCTATGCCAAACTGACTAATAAGATAATGCCTGTTATTTGGCACACTAAATTCGTTGGATTACAGGACATTGAAGTTTGTACACTTGTGCTTTCAGCGCACCCTGTGGTCTGTCCATCACCATAATAAACCTTGGCTAGGCTATGTGTGGGCGTCCAAGCAAAAAGGGTCCAATATTGGGGCATTGAGTTAGGACTAGATTCGGTATCTAGAATAGTCAATTGAGGATTAAAAAAATATTTTAAAACTGGCACATTTTTTTTATCAGACATTTGAAGTTGGAACTCTGAAAAAGCTTGATTTGAGAAAAAGTATTTGCAAATTTAACTTCCACCACTGGACCACTGGTACCTTTTTCCTAAATTTTCTCATAAAATTTCTGGTACCTAGAAACATCATACAAATTACAATGAATGAAAACATAAAGCTAGTTGCCCATTTCTCAGTGTATTAGGTTCCTATGGAGAAGAACGGGCAAGAAACTCCATGGACACTCTTTTAAATTAAAATATTGATACATAAGTATTGGTTACATCATTCATATTGACATTAATGTGAGAATAATGTAGATACACGTGCACGTTAAAATCGTCCGTAATAAAAAAATGAAAATAAATTAAAATAAGCCGTGGCAGCTAAGAAATGACCAGTCCCTACTGGCAGCGCACGAACCCGAACATGACGCATGGATCAGCACCATTCAGCTTAACCATTTTGAAAGGAAGGAAAGAAAGAGTTTCAACAATCGAAAAACCTATTCTTAACCTGTTGATTACCTCAGCAAAATAATCCTTCTCGTTCCACAAGGGCAGGTATTGCGCTAGGAACCTGGTGATGACAGGTATGCCTTGCATCAGAGTGTGCTGCAGTATCGCCAGCCGGTGCAGCAGGTCCTGTTTCTCTATGTAGCTGTGTGGCGATATATTTAGGAAACCTGCAAAGGAACATAGATATTTTTACATTAATTCTGTTTTTATTTCATAGGATGTATGAACGTAAACGAAGCAGAAGGAGTATGTAAGGACCGTAGCAGGTGGCGTTCTGTAGTTCATGTCTGGAATTAGTGTACTTATGGAATTAGTAAGTACTATACAGAGTCACAATTAATTTAGTTAGCGAAACTCCGCAGACGTGATGGATCTAAATTCTAAACATGGTAAAACAAAAAAAAACAAAAAATTTGGTGAGTTTACTTTTTTGGTCATCAACCGCCGCACACTGGTCCCGAATGATAAAAAAGTGGACATTAAGAAATTTTTGACAGAAGGTCAACGGATTCGGCTGATTTTTTTTTGTAGACAGCTGATGCAATTACAAATCACTTTTATAGATTGAGTTTTTGCCAAATAAGCCGTATTTTCAGAGAAAAAAAATATTGAAATATTTTTTGTATGAAAGAAATCCTAATTTTGTCTTTATCTTCCAAGATTCAAACGTATTCAAAATAAAACTTAGCGCAGCTTGTAGAGGTGCTAATTGCTCACCACTTTGTCATAGACACTCTTCTGCGATTTTGTGCTCCTTTTGAGTTACAGGCACTTTAAATATTTTTTGTATAAAAAAATTCTAATTTTGTCTTTATCTTCCAAGATTCAAACGTATTCAAAATAAAACTTAGCGCAGCTTGTAGAGGGGTTAATTGTTCATCACTTTGCCATAGACACTCAAAAGAGTTACTTATTAATGAAGAAAATGTTATTACATCTTAGTCTATCTTTAACAAGATTATTTCTAATCCGCCTGAATTAATTTTTTAACTCTGAAAATACGGCTTATTTAACAAAAAATACATCTTTAAAAGTTACTTGTAATTGTATCAGCTGTCTACAAAAAACTAGTAAAGCTCATCCGACAACGAAAAATTTAAAGTGCCTGTAACTGAAAAGGAGCACAAAATCGCAATTGAGTGTCTATGGCAAAGTGATGAACAATTAACCCCTCTACAAGCTGCGCTAAGTTTTATTTTGAATACGTTTGAATCTTGGAAGATAAAGACAAAATTAGGATTTTTTCATACAAAAAATATTTAAAGTGCATGTAACTCAAAAGGAGCACAAAATCGCAGAAGAGTGTCTATGACAAAGTGGTGAGCAATTAGCCCTTCTACAAGCTGCGCTAAGTTTTATTTTGAATACGTTTGAATCTTGGAAGATAAAGACAAAATTAGAATTTTTTTATACAAAAAATATTTAAAGTGCCTGTAACTCAAAAGGAGCACAAAATCGCAGAAGAGTGTCTATGACAAAGTGGTGAACAATTAACCCCTCTACAAGCTGCGCTAAGTTTTATTTTGAATACGTTTGAATCTTGGAAGATAAAGACAAAATTAGAATTTTTTTATACAAAAAATATTTAAAGTGCCTGTAACTCAAAAGGAGCACAAAATCGCAGAAGAGTGTCTATGACAAAGTGGTGAGCAATTAGCACCTCTACAAGCTGCGCTAAGTTTTATTTTGAATACGTTTGAATCTTGGAAGATAAAGACAAAATTAGGATTTTTTCATACAAAAAATATTTAAAGTGCATGTAACTCAAAAGGAGCACAAAATCGCAGAAGAGTGTCTATGACAAAGTGGTGAGCACTTAGCCCTTCTACAAGCTGCGCTAAGTTTTATTTTGAATACGTTTGAATCTTGGAAGATAAAGACAAAATTAGAATTTTTTTATACAAAAAATATTTAAAGTGCCTGTAACTCAAAAGGAGCACAAAATCGCAGAAGAGTGTCTATGACAAAGTGGTGAGCAATTAGCACCTCTACAAGCTGCGCTAAGTTTTATTTTGAATACGTTTGAATCTTGGAAGATAAAGACAAAATTAGGATTTCTTTCATACAAAAAATATTTCAATATTTTTTTTCTCTGAAAATACGGCTTATTTGGCAAAAACTCAATCTATAAAAGTGATTTGTAATTGCATCAGCTGTCTACAAAAAAAAAATCAGCCGAATCCGTTGACCTTCTGTCAAAAATTTCTTAATGTCCACTTTTTTATCATTCGGGACCAGTGTGCGCCGCTAGTGTAGTCACTTGAAATATCAGTTTAAAAAATCCGTTTTTATTTTAATGTAAACTTCACAGACGAGATGGGTATGGATAACTAAACACGATAAAATTAAAAAAAAAGGATTTTCTCAACTCATACTTCCAGTAACAACACTACCAGCGGTTGTTAACCCTAAAAAAAAAAACCATCATATCTTTTACATTTTTATTTTTGCGTTTTTATAATATCAATACCCATCACGTCTGCAGTTTCGCTAGATAATTTAATGTTACCCTGTATAGATTGTAAGTAGCAAGGGGGAATTTCTGTCACTGCTCAGTTGCTTAATACCTTCGACCAACAAAACCAACTAGAATTAACAAAATATCGGATCGGCGCAAAAAATACGTCTCGATAAATAACAGCGCACTTGAGACATGAGCTCTTATTTTGTTCAGTTCGCTTGAAACACACCCAATGTAAACACAATGTAAAAACAATGTTTCACCATGCCGCAATGTGTATTCAAAGTTTGCAAAAATAATGCCCGAAAAAGTAATTTAACAGTGTCTTACTTTCGGTAAGTACAGTAGAATAAGTTTTAAACCAACGCTACAAATGTTTGGCCAAGGGTGGCCAATAAACGCGCAAACTTTTGTGTAACAGAACAGTAGATGTATGGAGTAGATTATTTTAGACTTTATTACTAGCTACTATGGTTGTAATTAGGTCAAACTTAAAACTTTTGTCTCAGTTCGTTAATAAACAAATGTAGCTGTTTTCACGCGGACTGCATTTAGCTTTGACTTTGTACGTGACCCGTTATCTAGTTGGTATTGTTGATCGAATCTTAATACCAAGGTGAAATGTCACATGTTACAACACATCATAGGCGACTACTGTTAGACCAGGGCTGATAATCCTTTGAAAATGGTAAAAAGAATAGTAGGATGAAACCCATTGGAAAAGGAAGAGAATATAACAAAAATGAAAAGAAAAATAATTTACGGGCGATCGGGAAGTGGATGAGGGTAAGTTATTAAGGGTAAAAAAACGGTTTATCTCGATTTCCAGGAAAACTACAAGTGTATGTAGTATGGAAAAAAGTTAAATGGCAAAGTTATAGGTAATAAAAAGATCTACAACTTTTGTATTCACACTTTTTTCACATGTGAAAATTTCAAATAACCAAATTTTTGGTTGTTTATTTTTATCTTTTACAAAAAATGTTTTTGTTTTCACAAAATTTGGTGAAAACTTACCTTTTTATGTCCGAAACACATTTTTTTGATATAAAATATTTATTTTTTCACCTTATTTTGACTTAATATCGAAAAAGCACCCTAATTTTCAATTGAAAATTCTCCCGTCAAAATATCGGCTTTTCAATCTAATATACTCAAAACACAAACTAAAAACATTTATTTCAAATAAACCAATTACATGCACTTTTGAATTGTCAAGGGGTCAGTCAGTCAGAGAGATGAAGTTAGTTGCCCATTGCAAAGCGTCGTAGGTTCCTATGGAGAAGAACGGGCAAGAAATAACATTCTCATTCTAATATCAGTCTAGATCTGTCAAAAATACCGCGAATGTATCTACAATTTTGACAAGTTTTTGACATTGATTGTCGCTGAGATGAGATTGTAACTAGGTTTTGATTGTTTTACGGGAATTAGCCTTCTTACGTCATAGCTACTCCGATGAAAACTCACAACTGTTGAGCAGATGATGCAGGTCGTGCGACAAGAAGGCTTGCTCGGCGTGCGACGCGACCGCTAACAGAGCGATGCCGGTCGCGTTACACAGGAGAGCGCGAAGGCGAGCCGGCCGCGATGTCGAGCTTTGGATACTGCATTGGAGCACTGACACTGGGCTGTGGAACATTTGAATGGTATTATTTATCAGGTATTTTATTATAAACTGCCTCGTTGGTCTAGTGGTGGCAAGCGTTACTGCTGAGCATGAGGTTCTGGGTTCGATTCTCGGGTCGGGCAAAGCGTTATTGGGGTATTCAGCCCAGGGTCTGGTGCCCAGTTGATGGCAATAGGGTCGCTCCCTATTACATGGAACTTAAACATAACTGCCGAAATGTGGGTGCATGTACTACGTAGGTACACCTCAGCCTAACCCTTTGGGGAAAACAGGCGTGATTTTATAGATATTAGGAACATTCTAGAATGGCAGTGGCCATAATGCAAGGCGCAGGGGACGGCCGTGTAACAACCCTATGGCCGATATAACAGAACCCTATGGCCGATATAACAGAACCCTATGGCCGATATAACAGAACCCTATGGCCGATATAACAGAACCCTATGGCCGATATAACAGAACCCTATGGCCGATATTACAGAACCTTATGGCCGATCTAACATAAACCTATGGCCGATATAACAGAACCCTATGGCCGATATAACAAAACCCTATGGCCGATATAACAGAAACCCATGGCCGATATAACAGAACCATATGGCCGATATAACAGAAACCTATGGCCGATATAACAGAACCCTATGGCCGATATAACAGAACCCTATAGCCGATATAACAGAACCCAATGGCCGATATAACAGAACCCAGTGGCCGATATAACAGAACCCTATGGCCGATATAACAGAACCCTATGGCCGATATAACAGAACCCAATGGCCGATATAACAGAACCCTATGGCCGATATAACATAACCCAATGGCCGATATAACAGAACCCTATGGCCGATATAACAGAACCCAATGGCCGATATAACAAAACCTAAAGGCCGATATAACAGAACCTAATGGCCGATATAACAGAACCCTAATATCACCCGCGGTATGATCATAACTATTCTGGATCATCTCCTACCCGTGATTACCCACATTATTATTTGTCCCTGTACACCGGAGTATTCCCTTCCCTGTGGCGCAAAGCCCATGTTCGTCCACTGCCTAAGGTATCCAATCCCTCTCTTCCTACCGACTTCCGTCCAATTTCTAAACTTCCCTTCCTATCCAAAGTGCTCGAGGCCTGTGTCCACAAACAATTCTCCAATTTCGTTCATCGTAATTCCCTAATTAGCCCTCTTCAATCTGGGTTCAGACCTGGGCACAGCACTGTGTCCACCCTCCTTAAAGTGACTGGCGATATAAGGGCAGGACTAGAGGATACCAAAGTTACTGTTCTAGTGTTGGTGGATTTCTCGAATGCCTTTAATACCGTCAGTCACGACATCCTGTTAGCTATCCTGTCCTATGTTATGGTCTCTCCCGAAGCACTGGAATGGTTCTCTTCTTACCTTCAGGAACGTCAGCATTCCGTTCATGTTTCTCCTCTTCTATTTTCTATTTTTATTAATCTTATAACTTCCGCACTTCAGTGTGCGTATCATCTGTATGCAGATGACTTGCAGCTGTACTGTCACGGGAAGGTTGATGAAATACCTGATGCTATCGACAAGTTAAATAGGGACTTGAAAGCCATTAAAACCTGGTCTGATAGATTTGGTGTTGCAGTAAACCCTAATAAGTGTCAGGCGATCATCATTGGGAGTCATCGTAGTATTGTTAAGGTGGATGGTTCAACCTTGCCACCAGTTTTCTTCAATAATCCGATCGTTCCATTTAGCACTGACGTGAAAGACCTAGGCTTGCACATCGATTGTACCCTGAACTGGCGTACTCAAGTCGCTAGGGTGAGCCAGAAGGTTACTGGAACGCTGCGGGCTCTATACCGTTTGAAAAATTTATTACCATCAAGTACCAAGACAATGCTTGTGCAGTCCTTAATTTTCCCTATCATCGATTATGGTGATGTGTGTTACTACCTGAATGCAGATCTTCTCGACAAACTTGACCGTCTTCTCAATAACTGCATTCGATTTGTTTTCAATCTGCGTAAATATGATCATGTCTCTGCGCATCGGTCGCTTTTAAAGTGGTTGCCCATACGCCAGCGCAGAGAGCAAAGGGTGTTGACCACCTTATTTTCATTTCTTCATTCTCCCTCTTCCCCTAGTTATCTAGCCTCCCACTTTCAGTACATTTGCGCCAACCACAATAAAAATCTACGTTCTTCACACAATCGTCTTCTTCAATGTCCCACTCACCGCACTGACTTCATTCACTCTTCCTTTTTCGTTCAGTCTATCTCTTTGTGGAATGCGCTCCCCCAGGAAATCAGGATGGCAACCAACCGATTAACCTTTAAAGTTAAAGTTCGCGAGCACATTCGTAAGAAGCTGGCAGTATCATCACAACGGTAAAGTTTTCCCATTGTTTGTTTGGTTTATAGGTATATTCGTGTATATATGTATTTATTTGGTCTTATATTTATGTATAATTAGGTATATATATATATATATATATATATATATATATATATATTATATTTAAAGTTTTTAATAGGTATATGTATGCATATCCTTATATTTAAATAAATATTGATTTCGCAATTTTTGTTATTGCACCTACCACTGGTTGTCTCTGCATCACCCAAAGGTTGACTGGTAGAAAATGCCTATGGCATTAAATCCGCCTCTGTACATTTTTTTTGTGCTTAAAGTATTAAATAAATAAATTACCTTATGGCCGATATAACAGAACCCTATGGCCGATGTAACAGAAACCTATGGCCGATATAACAGAACCCTATGGCCGATATAACAACCCTATGGCTGATATAATAGAATAAGCCACTGCCCTGCCCAGATAGTTATATAGCTATGGGTAAGACCGTTGCAAGCAACAAAATATTTTTTAAGGAAATATTTGTTTTACAGTGTTTGCATAGGTACCATTTCGTAGATAAAATACTTTTACATTTAGTAGACAGAACACAATTGATATGAAACTTTTGCTAGTTAAGTTAACCAGGACCTAAGGCATGGTATTCTTATGTAGTAACCAGCCATAACTCATAGTATAATGTAAATTTTTGTCTAATTACTTACTCTGTAAAATCAAGGAAGTTTTTCTGCGGTTCCTTGTCTGCATACTGCTTTGAGCCAATACTGAAGAACTCCATATTGGGCACCAATGGGTCTGCCTTCTTATTTCTTCCGCGCTCCTGTTATTTACATGATATTTAGTGACAAAAGATGGATAGATTGTATGAAGGAGCATTAGTGCGGATAAAGTTAACATCAAGACAGATGGATAGCACCGAAATTCTTTAATATAGCCAGTTGGCTTGCTTTGTTTTTTAGCTAAGCTATCATTTTTAAAGAAGCTGGGAAAAAATTGGTAGTAATAATAAAGTACTGTACCAACCCCAGTCCCCATTCAAATACGAATATAAACCAGAAAGATGGTGGTGATGAGATCTAAATTAACTTTGACAAATAATATTCAACCCCACTCTATGCTAACTATATTGAAAAAAAAAAATGTTACATGACTTTGTAAATAAGAGATACTTACAGAATTGACAGGATTAACCCATGTTATATAATGTTTCTCCCTACGTATTGTGTTCCTGTTTTCCTAAAATAAAAATATACTTTACAAAGTTGTCCATGAATAAACTTTTTTAAATATTTTATTTATTTTTCTTCCTTCATACCTGGTTTCTTCTGAATCTAGCAAAGAGGTTAGGGTTGATCTTCTTGAAAGCACTGTGGATGGAGATAGCTGGTACATCTTCAGGCACACATTCTGGTTTGTATGACTTAAACAGGCCGAGGAGGACCTGGAGCTGCCTGTACATGTTCTGCAATACAAAATGGTAGCTAATTTAATTTGTAATTGGATAATGTATGGTAATTTTTCTTTATAAATATTAAAGGCTCAAAAAAAGAATGTTACTATGCTTCAAACTTCAAACTCAAAGCATGTATTAGATTTTTTTTAGAACGATCAAACTATTAAACCCAAGGTGGACTATTATTATAAGATAATGCAAGTGCAGTGTATCTGCATATTACGATACATGTGTAAATGATGACATGAAAACCATTTATGTGCCGTCTATCAATAAACAGTAGCAGTGGTGGCCCATTGGTTAACAGCCTCGACTTACGAGTAGTAGGTTGTAGGTTCAAGCCCAGACAGGCGCTTTACTTTGTGTAAATTATTTCATCACCATTGCTCTCAAAACGGCTAACAAAAACATTGTGAGGAAACCGGCATGTCCTAGAACCAAAAATTCGAAGACATGTGACATCCACCAACCCGCACTGGGCCCGCATGGTGGATTACGGCCCACTCCCTCTCACAAAAAGAGGAGGCCTGTGTCCCAGCAGTGGGAACATTATAGGCAGATTATGTTATCAACAAACAATCCACATTTATTTCCCAGTTCTTTAACTTACCTTTTTAGCCTCCCTCTTCTTGGCATAGTCAAGCAACTCAATAACTCTCCTTCTCGTAACATCAATAGGCTTTGTCAGGGTGTACACTAGTTTCATTGCATGTGGTGTCTGTAATCACACATCAAAGTAATTAAATGTTTGAAATATTACTCTTAAAACCAAATGCATTACGATTTTACAGAAGACCACAGGAGATTTTGGACAAAGTTACTAGTTTTACCCGGGTGCCAAATGGAACCCTATTACTAAGCCTCCAAAATCCATCCATCTGTCCGTCTGTCAGTGGACTGTACCTCATGAACCGTAATAGGTAAACAGTTGTTACTTTCAGATTGTGTATTTTTAATGACATAGGACAACTCCATTACGACAACAAATAATAAAAATTAAATAAAGTCCACAATTAAAACGAGGTGGCAAAAAATGCCGAATAAATAATAATAAGTAAAAAAATAAATAAAAATAGTTTAATGGGAAAGTTGCATTTATTGCAGTTGGACTACAGCTGTTCCCATGGCTTGAGGGGACTAAAATCTAAAGCCAAATATCTGATATAAGCTCTTACAGACACAGAGAAGAGTTATGTTTAATAATAAGTTAGGTGTTTTTGAATGCTTACCAGAACTTCAAAGGTCAAACTAACATAGAAAACATCATATCCTATATCCAGGGTTTCCATATCAATACAGTCACATTCCAAAGCAGCTGGAAGAATTAAAATATAATGTTTAATGGAAAATTGTAAATAAATACAGTTCTGGAGGGTACCCCAGTCAACTCGTGTTCAGTTTTGAGTGTATGTACACATCTGCTGTCCCTTTGGGGACAAGTGTGTCATTAGGTAGGTTATGTTGTTGTTATGGTACTGTGGTACACATAGTTTTCATGTGAAACTTGCTGAATTTTTCACTCACATAATAATCAAAGGGAAAGGTTAAAAGTATTAGCTACTTGCTTTACCAGTTAGCCAATCAAGTAAAAATCCAATTCGTGAGAAAGTTGACTGGTCTTCATAATTAGAAAGAATCCAGCTCAGAGCGTACTCCACGGTTTTGTCCTCGACACTGTCTGAGGGCACAAGGCAAGCACCCAAGGTGGTCCATTTTGTTATAGCTGGAAATAAAACACGCACACCACTTTAGTTATTACCAACGCATCAGGATCAGTATTATCACGATAGATCAACATTACTCACGAATAGATAAATTCAACCAAACTTTGAACAGAGTATGGAAATCATTGTGTTGCAAGCCAATTGTATCAACTGCATACGCCAATTCATCGATTTTGTTCTGGAATAAATCTTTGTCAAACCCTTTCTTTAGAGACTTTATGTAATCAATGATCTCGTCCACGTCCGCCATCTTAAATTAATAAATTACAATGTTTTTCAAAAAACCAAAATATTTTTGCACTCCTCTCAGTGAAATTCAAACTCAAAAAATCGTTGACGATTGTTGATTGTTTGAATGACAGACAGACGCTTGTACAAAAAAACAGTACTGCTAACATGGTATTGTTAGCATGAATCGTGATCAGACCAGACCTAATATATCTATGGTATATACATGGATACATGGTATATACATGGTTTAGATATTAATATAAGACATCTGCATGGTTGGCTGGTTGCTAGGATATAGTTTATTTGTTGATATCACATTTAGTAAAATACTGTGTAAGTATAATTTCTTTAGTTTTTTATTCGCATAAAAAAATGTTTATTAGAAAAGGATGGCACGTAAAACAGAAAAAAGTGTAATATAAAAATGCGATTGCTATGGAACGCTATTTTTTTTAACTGGCAATTAGAAGTTTTGTGTGCTTCTTTGTTCGTATTATATTTCTTGTAAATTAAATCGTACTTGTTACGGTAAAGTACCATTTTTATTATTTTTATAATCATGAATAATAATCAAAATGTAAAAACTTTTTCTTGATGGCATGGCCTGGTTTTTTTTTAATTTAATGCTGTTTGCGGAGATTATTTTTATACAATATTGTAAATTAAAATGGCAATAAAATAGCTGTATAAAAATATTTAAGTACCGGTAAAAGAATAAAAATGTTACACTCAGTAATTAATACAACTAATGTAATTGAAAATATAATCAACTTGAAAACGATTACGGCATAAAAACAAAAATAAAAGTATCTCATATCTTTACTTACTTCACAAACGACAACTGAACGCGTCCAGGTCTATGGTACAAACACCGAATGTTGCAATTAAAAAAAATATCCCAAAGAGAGGAGACCTTTCAGATATACTTTTGAGCTAGAAATAGAAATACATACTTTATGAATGTGAAAGTAATTCTGTCTGTCTGTCTGCCTACTACTTTTTCACACATAACCGTTCGTTATAAAATACAGATAGAAGGCCTAGAACCCGGAGAAGGACACAAGTAACTTTTTTTTTACAACAACTAGTCTTGACAAAGCCGTAATTTTCACAGACTCACTTAGCTCTTTGCAAGCTTTAATACAAAACCCTTTCAAAAGTAAATTGCACAGCTCCCTTGTTTTAAAAATTAAAAAGTCTTTATTATCCTGTTTTATTAGTCAAAAAGAGGTTCAGTTAGTTTGGATTCCTAGTCATTGTGGCATTAGGGCAACGAATGCACTGATACCTTGGCCAAAGATGCTTGCTCATCAACAGCTGCTGATCTTACCCATAATACTCATCAGGGATATGACTTGTTGAGCTTTCCAAAAGTAAATCTACAATCTTCATGGCAGGAACAGTGGAATTTCACTGGAAGAAGAAAGGGGAGGTTTTACTATGCAGTACAACCAGTCATACGAGTCACCTTGGTTCCACGGTTACAAAAAAGTCTCCAAAACTATTATATCCTTTCTTTGTCGAATTCGTTTAGGTTTTAGTTGTACTCCCGTTTTTATGCGCAAAATCCGTGTTCGGGACTCCTCTCTCTGCGAGTGCGGGTTGGAAGAGGGTACTCTGGATCACATCTTCTTTGAGAGCTCGAACAACGTTCCACCTTTAGATTTATACAGTCGCCTCCCTAAATTTAAGATCCCTCTTCCGACAAATTTTTCCTCCTTACATAACACATACAACATAACATATTACGAGTACTCTCCAGATCTGCTTGTGGCGCTGATGACCTTCATCCATCACAATAACATAAAGTTATGAACTATTCCGTTTGTGTGGGTGTGGTATATTTTATGTTTTAACAATTATAATATTTACTTTTTTTTTTGTTTGTTTCAGTCCCGTACTAATTAAAAACAAGATCTACATAATGTATTCAACCGTATCAATAATTTTTTTTTTTACATCTAAGTTTTTATTATTTTTTTGTACTATGCACACTTCTGTTCTCAACTCACTTTAGACATTGGCAGAATAGTCGACACCGGCTTTGCTTGCCATTTATCAAAAATAGAATAGAACAACTAGTCCTTTAAAATGATTACCAATAATGCAGAATTGCAGATAGATAAGTGAAGAGAAGCGTGAAACGCATTACAAGTGCATACATTGATACCAATCTTACTAATTGAAATAGTTTAAAAAACGCTGAATGCTATTCCTTAGATTCAGTGACGTAGTTAGTTCTAAACCCTTGTGTCAAAATATGTTGGGGCCCTTTTTATTCTACTGCGTCAATGCTCAAAATGAGGAAACAATTTTGTTTTTCACAAGTTAAACAAAATTGCATCCTGCCTCTGGAGGTCTCGGGGTCTTGCATTCTCTTATTTTAACGTCACAATGGCAGTTCATGTCATTGCGACCTTATTAAGAGAATATAAGAGTGTGCGAAGTGAGTAAGAAAATCTGTCAAAGTCAAAGTCAAAGTCAAACCATTTATTTCAAATAGGCACATAAGAGGCACTTTTGAACGTCAAAATTTACAAAAAAAATAGAATTGATTCTAGTTGCCCCTTCCAAAAGGTAGTTTCGTATGGAGAAGAATGGGCAAGAAACTCCACCGGTACTCTTTTAAAAATGTTTTACAATATTTTGTTTGATTACATTAATTATATGATTATATGTGAAGACGATGCACCTAGAATAAAATTACTATACCATAATAGGTAAAACGAATTAAAAACTAAGCAATGAAAAATAACTTAATTATTAGATAGATACGTGGTGTTCACATATTTACAAACATCATACAAGTATGTTTTTCTAAAAAAATAAGTCAGTGTGTGAGTATAGGTTATCACAGAATGTAAAATGAATATCATAAAAATAACAGATTTTACCATAAAAATAGCAACCAGTTTGATTTTGTCTAGACTCTAGATTGTCCTATGGAGCTGGACCAGCATGTTTCCAAGCATTCCTGTCCTGGATATAATCCTCTAACTTGTAATATGCTTGTTTACAAAGTGTACTTTTAATATGTGTTTTAAATTTTCTCTCATTTAATTTCAATACATCACAAGGTATTTTGTTGTAACATTTAACACAGTACCCCATAAAAGATGTATGTACTTTAGATAATCTGAAAAATGGTTGATCTATTTTATCTTTATTTCTAGTATTAAAATTATGTCTATCGCTTATCTTGTTAAAAATATGTAGATTTTTCCTTACATACATAATATTTTCATAAATGAATTGGCAAGGTACCGTCATAATATTAATCCTTTTAAATAGTTCCCTAAGAGATTCGCGGCGACGGAGATTATAAATTGCTCTGACAGCCCTCTTTTGCAAAATAAAGATGGACTCAATGTCAGCAGCCCGACCCCACAGTAAAATGCCATACGACATAATGCTGTGGAAGTAACTAAAATAAACCAAACGCGCGGTTTCTATATCTGTTAGCTGTCTGATCTGTGATCTGAGCATCCTGACTCGGATACGTTAAGTTTTCATTCAAAAGCCAGGGAAGTGAGATCAAAAGTTGGACCATCCTGACTCGGATCTATTAGGATAGATTTTCCGTGTGATTTTGCTAAATGAATGCAACAACTCGATGATTGGACCTCTTCTGTTAAGTTTTGCCTTTGTAAGCCATAAACATATTACGATAACTTTCATAATTTCATTAGGTAATCATGCATTACGGCCTCCCTATCAATAAATTGTAAGGTGTTGGATAATATTTTACTTGCATACACATGTAGGGGCCCCTGAAGCTGGAGGCCTCTGTTGCTCGGGGCCCTGTATCAATATACGGCTAACATGGTGCCCCTGATAAAATTATAATTACATCGCTATTGATTGGAGCACGCAATAGTAGTGTGTACATGCAAGTCTGAAGGTTGTGATTTTTCAGTGATTATACTGATTCAGAAAGATTCTTGAGATTAACGTGGACTTTCAGATCACAATAGTGGTATCACTAAATAGCATAGACAAGATGCTTTATATTTTCGCTTCTGGTATTTGAAGTGTCAAAATGAACGAATTGTCGTTTGAAGTAAACAGTATGGATATTTGCCAATTGACTATTTTATAAAAATGTTCAAAATCATATAATCAAGAGTTAACTATTAGTGTTTAATATAAGCCGTCTAAAATGTGGCCCATGCTCCTAAATCTGACGCGCGACGAATGTCGCCTCACGCTCCGTAGACTCGGTATATATTTAGTCCTTTAGATGGCTTTCATTTTCCCTCCTATGGTTTTCCTAAATTATACTCAACGCGTCTTAGCTAATTTGTTGAAAATCGTATTACAAATATGTTTAGATATGAATAGTATATTCATTTGTTTCTAGAATTGGAAGCCTACTCGAATATGATCAGTGTGCTTAGAGCACAAGGAGCACTGGAAGAAAACAGAAAAAAGCTACTGGAAGAACTGCGCGCCGTTTTGCATATAAGCGATGATCGGCATAGCGCTGAGGCGCGCCGCGTGTCTAATGATGAGTTATTAGCTACAATTGCTGATCAGTAAGTTGATATTTAATGTTTTCAGTGTAGGGTTGTAGATTTATTTTTAAACACTGTTACACAAAGTCAAAGATGGCTGAGAGTAACTGAAAGTCAAAGTATTAACTTAATGCTCTTGTATAATAGTGTTTCTAATTGTTTGTGTGCATAATAATCTTACAAGATTGTTTTAAAGCTTGATATTTTGAAACTTCTTTTTAAGTATTCTATTGTTACTTATTGAATCTCAGCCTTTTGTATGTATGTTTGGTTTGACAATGTGGGTTGACCACTGCTTTTTGCATACTTAAATGGCTGTATTATGTTTTTAAAGTGTTAGAAAGTAATTGTGATATTATGAAATTTTGACAGATAACCTGTTCATCTGAAATGTCAAATAATTTAAAATAATTTCTTTTTCAAACTCATTAAAAAGTTTTGTTCATTATTTTTACATAGGTATAAAAAGTAAACTGTATTTTCCAAACAGTGTCTTTTTAATTGCACCAATTTCAGATTTATGTAATAAAAATAATTTTAAACTTCTCTCTTTCTTCTTTCTTTTGTACTACAGTACTACAAATGAAAATTTATGGTTGATTAATTTTATACTTCATTATGATATGTATTTTTAGTTTTATCAAATTAAGTATAAACATTGATTGAATTATTACTATCTATGCTCTTTACAATTAATGTATGATATTATTACTTCAACAAATAGGTTATCAGGTCCAAACACAGGTATAGCATGGATCAGGGAGGGTCGCAGGCGGGTGCCCCTCATGCCCAGAGGTATCGCACAGACCATGTACACAGAAATTGCAGACAAGGCTGCTGAAGTTGCTGCTGCTGAGAATAAGGAGATTCAGAAGAGACTTGAAGCTGAGAAGCTCATAGCTCCCAAGTCTAATGAGGAGGAAATGCCTGATGCTGAGGGGCAGACTGCCGAGAGTGCCCTAACATCTGACCATGATGAGACCATGTACCCTCCCATAGCTATGGAAGATCAGACAACTAAGGTGCGATTTGTTCTTCCATTAACCACTTTTTTTCCTGGAGTATTTGAATACAATTTAGTTCATAATTCAGAATAATATTTAGTTAAATTCATAGAACAAAGATTAACTATTTCCTGAATCTTTATTAAATAGACTTTGCATCTAGGTTTTAACTACTTACATAACATCAATAAACTGAGCATAATGTCATAAAAGTTTGAGTTACCCTATAGCTGTGCATGGTAACAGAAAAAATGCATGTTTATAAAAATTTATGAGTTCTTTATTCTTATCATCAGTATCTGGTGCCATGCAGTTTGCTAACAAACTAGCAAACTGCATTGCACCAAAAACTAATGATTTTGAAGTATGTTGTTTTGGCAAGGTAAATACTTCCCCTTTTTCATATAGTTCCAAATTCGTAAACAAGAATTCGGGTTTTTCCCAGTAGTCAGATTGACGGTCAGACTAGTCTTTCCAACGGGATTTTTTTTCCCATTGGTGTAATTTTCCTAACTTTTTTTTTTAGATTTGGGAAACTGAGCTACTTAGTCGAAAGCGGAAAGTTCCAGAAGGTGGTGCAATACCGGATGAAGCCAGCACTCCTGTCAAAAATATGAGGAACATACCTGTCAACACCAACCAAAAACATTTGAATTTGTCACAGATTTATTCTAAGTTCTCACAACCAGCTACAAGTGAGTAGGCTACACATATTAATATAATATTATTTAATACTTTATGCAAAACAACAATATTTTTGAGAAACAACGCTTTTTATATATTACCAACAGAAATTAATTCACCAGTATTTTGTTTAACAGTAAAAAATTTCTGCACAGGTAAACCATCAGGGCAGTCAAAACACTCATATAATCAAGTAAGCAAAGTGTCAACCAGTAAACCAAGTCAAAGTCACGGCCCGCGCTCGACGCCGCATAAGAGCAGGTCTCATAAAAGTGCTAAGGGTGCACAAATTGTTGTATCTAAATCGCAAATGAAAAAACAAGAAATGCCAGCTTCTCCTAACAAACAGTACAATCCAACCTCCATGCAGATGGAGTATTCAGGCCCTCCTAACACTTTTCAAGCTAGTTATGCGCAATCTATATTAGGTAATAAAACAAAGCCCGACTATTTGGACGAAATAAAGCCTAAAGTGTTGTCTTCCCCGGGAATGGTGACGGACTCGCCGACCATGCAGCTACTAACACAACCTGCGACCGTGCCGCACGACCTGGAGGTGTCGGAGAACGCGCACCCCGACGACCCTGCGTCCTTACAAGCCCAGAGCACGCCCGTCTCCTACAAACAGACAATATCCGGAAAACCTTGCCAACTTATCATAAAGAACCGCGGTGAACTAAGCACAGACAAAAAAGTACAAATGTCTGACCTCAAGTTATTACAAAAGCCCTCTGAGGGTATAAAACTATTGTCTAACAGACAAGTAGTCGTCGCACCGAGTTCAGCTCAGAAAGGTTTGAACACGCCGGGCAAACTAGTGACTACGAAAGTGATCGGTTCGATACCGAAATCGCGTACTAGCACACCACTTATGTCCGAGAAAATGTTTGTTGTCTCGAAACCCTCGTCGGAACATAGAAACATGAACTCTAAAGTAATAATTACATCCGGTGCCAGCACGGCGCACAGAGACCACCCGACTAGTACAAACAGCATATCAAACAGATTAACAGAAACACTTACACCTAAGGGCATTCCTGCCACTGATCTAAAAGTATCAGCTAAAGCAGTCGTTTTGAATCCTAAATCAGGACAAAAAATGGTCGTTTTGCCGGCAAAAGCTCGAACGAAACCGGGGAACGACGGACAGATACCGCTAATACATTTCAAGGGTATACCCACTGCTATGAAGTTAGTACCAGTGAGTTCCCAGTCTGTTCCACAAACTCCCAAAGCGCCTGCTATAACTGTAATGTCTATGCCTACAACAGTTA
Organism: Tiliacea citrago; assembly: GCA_963921375.1. Classification (NCBI taxonomy): domain Eukaryota; kingdom Metazoa; phylum Arthropoda; class Insecta; order Lepidoptera; family Noctuidae; genus Tiliacea; species Tiliacea citrago. Next base: position 22,113,904 of record OY992786.1, read on the forward strand.
GCTCAATCCCACCTAGTGCTAAAATTGTTGGTGTGGAGACGATTAAAACCGCGAATTTAGCGGATATTGTACCAGTAAAGGGTTTAGCACCCGTGACTACTCCTAAAATTTCGAATCCTATCGTTCGACCATCTAGTGCAAAAGGCAGCGTTATTGTAGTACAAAAGGGTACCGCAATAGGCAAAGCTTTAACATTCGCTAAAAATGGGAACGACGTGTCTAAAGTAATAATGGGTAAAAATGTTAATCAACTATTGCAAGCGTCGAAAGCTGACCAAACCGAGGCAGCCAAGTGTACGGGCAATGTAATTGTTTTAGAGTTGAACAACGAACAGACTGGTCGCACTACTACCATGTCAGAGATATTAGACAGTCGCGGAAGTAACGCACCTCGCATTTCCGACGAGAGCAAGAAGTTGTCACAAATTACCCCAGAAACACCAGTACTATTTCAAAACCAAATAACAGAAGAAACTTGCAATGCAAGCAGCTTAGATTCTACTGTTGAGAGCATAGGAGAAATGGTACCTATGGTAGAGGCGAGTTTATCATTAATCGAAAAAGATGATGGTAAATCGAATTACCCTAAAGAATCGGAAGGTGTCAAAGATTCGTCGAGCGTCACCGACTGGGAAATGGAACTTGACACAGTATCAAGAAAGGGCAAAGATGAGGACAAGTTAAATTCCCTACACTTAGACTTGGGCATGTCCAGTGACAGCGACAGTGAATACATGACCGCCAGTCACAAGTCAAAAAACAAACATTCATCACAGGAAAGCATGCAACGGGCAACACCAAGCGGTAATCTATACATTTGATTCCACCTTTATTTTTATTTTTGTTTGTTCTTCTGATTAATTTGTAAGAAAACCTAAATATTTGTTCAGGTGAGAGCAGCGAAATGTACAGCAGTTCGAGCGCAATGTCCCTCGCGACCAGAACGTTGCTCAGCCAGCTACAAGACGATGGGTCGTCGAGTAACGATTCGTCGTTTGCTCTCAAAACTAAAATTGAAAAACTAAAAGAGAACGATTCTAAACTGGATAAATCAGAGTCCGATGCACTTACGAAAGCGAAGGAGAAACTTTCGCAAAAAGTAAGGGAAGCTCAATCACAACAGAAGAGAATAGACATTTATAGCACTGCAATCACTACTTCTGATATAAACTTGGACTCGTTCTCGTATCTGGACGAGGGCGACATGATGGCGGCTGACGATGTTTTCGCCACGGTGGAGGCGAAAACGCGCGACCCGAGGCGAGCCGACACGCTCGACGACCAACTAAGCCGATTATTAGGCGAAGACTCTGCTAACTCGACTGACTCACAAACTGTAAGTGAAAGTATGCCTTTAAATAAATAAATGAGCAATAAAGTAGGTTAATTTAAATGATGGAGCCTGTGGAAAAAATATCTTTAATAAAATGTAATGAACTTAGAGTAAGGGCGGACATATAATGTGAAGTGAAAAGTGGTGACATTGTCGGTCTCGAGGAAAGCGTGATCATAGTGCTGTTTTGTTTTTTGTTCTGTTAAAATATACAGTTTTTTAAAGGTGTTTGTATACTATCTGTGTATTACATATTTCCCTTCATAATAAAGAGGCTAACAGATTGAAAGAAAAACAGCTTAGTAGTTTAGTTGTGTATTGCAGATGAGATTTGATTTGATAGCTGGGGATATTCATAAAGTTTAAGTTTATCTTATTTGCAAATACAATAGAAATCAGCAGTTTAGTTTTGTTTGTATTTCTAAAAAATATTAATAAAACAGTCTTCGATTGTTACCATTTGAAACATTACAAATCGTAAATAAAACAATAATTATCTTTACCAAAGTTATTCAGTAGGTTTGGTTCAGTGGGTTCACACATTGGTCAAGTAAGAGTTTATAAATAAAACAGAAGTCATGAATAACGTATAACTTATTTATTCATGTAAATTCATACAAGTTTGCATTTGCTTAGCTACATATACAATCAAGGTAACTTATATTTTACAGTAACTAGGACTATATTGCTTTTATGTGCATATAATTGCAGTTTAGTAAGTACCTGCATTAAAAAATGTGCATATATTATTATAAGTTTATGTAACGATAATGCAATACAGTGTAGTACAGCAGCTGGCCGTTAATATGGCACATAGTTTGAAATAGATTAGCTTTGTAGAGCGCCATCTCTGTTACGCATTCGTGTGTCACTAAAGCTCGATGTGTTATATTTAACACCAGGTTACAGTAGGGGTTTCAGTGGTAGTAATTATCATATAATCTCATGTAAGTGTGTGGTTGTTTGATTTTAAAACGAATAGAATTAATTTGAATAAAAAATATGGGACCTGCGTTACAGATAGTGCCATCCACGAAGACGCGCCCCTCATTATTTTTCCTAATCGCTTACAGTGCAAGTGTGCATCCTTTCGCTAGTGTTGTCGATACTTACGAATTGCCTATGAGTGCGCGCACACACTACGATGAATAAATCAGCTCGGATCAAACTCCCCACACCCCGCGCCCCCCTCGACCATAAAATAGTGGGGCGCATCTTCGTGGATCTATTATCTATCTATTCTATCATCTATCTGAACCACATTCACGTCAAGTTTGCTGCTAGGTCCCGCGTAAGTTTTACGGTGGAATGTAATTTAAAGCATAGATTTAATTTACCAAGGCAACTTTTTCATGAAGTATACAGAACATAGTACGTAGAAAGTACATAGAACGCACAAATTGTTTCTAAATTTTTAATTCTTGATAATTAATGTTTACTATTTATGTTATGTTTCTTACCAATGATTCTAAATGCAATAACCGCAAAAGGCCCCTTAATTAGTTTTAATTAGAGAAGACTGGTATTATCTATCTGATGTGGTTCAGCGCGGAGAGTTAACAGCAACAATGTTACACAAACGTATACCAGCTACTTATTGATATAGCCATACATACATACTTACATAAATAATACAGCGTGTCGATTTAATGGCAACATTAATTTAATACACTTATAGGGTTTCGCGTTTTCTTTTTATGAAAATATCTTAGTTTCAATCAAATTATTATTTATTGCTTTATTAACAATTTTCTAAAATAGCATTTTGGAGTAACCTGTACGTAAATAACTGTAGCGCAGAGGTAATTTAGGTTCACGGATCATAATATCGCATCTATTAAGTAAAACGAATAACGGACAAAGAGTGCGAATTGAAGCAAAGAGCTTTATTATTTGGTTTGTCTGAAAATTTTAATCTTTCAATGTACGAAATATTTTATCTTATTATATTTTTTATGATTACTGACCACTAGCCCTACCCGTGTGTTAAATTAATGTCGCCAATGTAGCGGCACGTTGTATATAGTTTTTTTTTTTTTTATATACTTTACCTTTTAGGTTTATTATAGTCACCTGTAATATTTAATCACATTATTTATTTCACGAGTTTTTCACAGTTGTTACTATTCTAATTATCTATATATGGTGCGATAACAATATCTAAATATGTATAGTAAACAGCAATAATTTTATTTTTCCAAATAACATGCTAAGAGATCGAAAGGTGTACATATTGTATAAAAAACGTTTTAAAGCATAATAAATAGCCCAGTTTATAGTAATAGATTTAAATGATCAGTTGATCACACATTCAGTACATCCACATTTTACTTGGAATGTTGGACTTTCTAATAGACAGTAGTGACATTTTGTTGAAAAACGATCAATGACTTTTACATGGCGCGCCCCTCCAAGCTACTGTTTTAATGTGTCATCCTTACGAAAAAATTCCTTGAATTTATTTTTGTTTGACGGCCGTATCAGTACGCACACATGCGTTGTGAGTCTTGGTGGCGCTTTGTAAATACTTACACAAATACTTCCAAATGTTTGAATTTTGGAGGGGCGCGCCATGTTATCGTAGTTTAACTCTAACTACCAGCGCCTACATAAATAAATTATTCAATAAACCTGGTGTATCTGTTGCTGGTCCTACTTTAGGATGAGCTAGTTTGAGCTCATCCTAAACTCTTGTTTCGATTGGTAACGTGTACACCCCCCTCTTAAGATTTGCAAAATAATACGTAGTGTTTTGCAAAACATGGTTGAACCAATTTTAAGACTTATTGTTTTCTTAAAACACGATACGAATACTGTTTGGTTTTTTGTGTAATTTACCGTAGATTACCTGGTAACCATACTATGGTATTAAGCATAGCAGAGCTAAACTGTCACACTAGGTTCAGTTATACAATATTTACTGTTGCAATGTATTTGTCTAAAGCCGTGTCTCTTGCTCGTGTTTTTTCGAAACATTACACAAAAATCCTTACACATAATCATTTGTTTTCATACGCAAGCTGTCTCCTGCATATTAAGTTATTTTTAGATTAATAACACATATTGTGTAGATGTAATGAGTTCCGACGAGGAAGACGTGCTATCAGTTTTAGCAATTATAGACTCAATATCGAAAAGAAGACACAAATTTCGAGTAAGACCGTATTTATGACTTCGAAATTTTGTCATTTATCAAGAACTACGGATGATGAGTTTAATGACCGGTATGGATTGGGCAATTTCTTTCGTGTATCTGAAACCGATTAACAAGACCATATAACTTCAAAACCTGTGTTAACTGAAAGTGAAAGATGTGCGCGGTGCGCGCGGCGGCGGTTGAAAATGAAACAAACCCTTTCCTTCTTTACCCACGCGGGGAATGTTTTCAATGCAGCTCGGAAAGCAAAAACATCGTGTTTGCATACACGAATGTGTATGGCCACGCCCCTTTGTTTCGATTTATTGTGTAATGTTTTAAAAGTCACGGGCAGGAGACTGCTTAAAGTTAGGGCCTGTGAACACCACGCTTTTTAAACGCGCCGTTGAGGCGCGTTTGTAGCGATACAGACGCGATACGCACGCGAGTCAAACGCAGCCTGTACTGCTCTGTAGGTTAAAAGCGCGCCGTCGACGCACGTTTCTAAAACGGGCGTCAACGGCGCGTTTATAAAACGTGGTCTGCACAGGCCCTTAGTAGTTTAGAACACTGAGTGAGACAAAACGTAACTTATCAGTTTATATCTCCAGTGGAGCCCAACATGCGAAATTGATAATAAATAAATCGAAATCAACCACATAGGCCAATAAAATCATTGTTTTAAAGTATAAGGTAATGTATGTATAGAACTGCTACTCAATTGCTGCATATTGATTTTTAACCAATTAAGAGTCAACTTACCAACGTAATGATGCGTGGACGCGGCACCGCTGGTCGAGGCTGACGGGCGTGAGGAGGACAGGCAGTAAGGAAGGTGTAGTCTATATAAATATATTTACTGGTTGTCTTAAAATGGTGGTGCTACTCGATACTTACTTTTCTTTTAATCAGGGAAATTGACGTATTAAGCTATATAAAAGGTTTGTGATTGTGTACAATTATTTACACAAGAATGAAGCATAAGTATAAATGTGATGCTTATAAAAATAGGTGTTTACTTGTTTGGAGTTTCCTAAGTTTTACCCCCTCAAAATTCTTTCATAAAAGGAATGAGCATAATATCTTCATTGTCGACATAATTCACGTCCTCTGACATCAGAAGAGCCCGGATAACATCGGAACTTTAAAATAATTTATGAACCTCTACACTTGAGGTGTGTATAATAATGGTACATATTTCTTGCTTTAAATAGAATGTATGTAGGTACATTCTAAAGAAATTGTGCCATGTGTAGCAATTAGTTTGTTCTCTGACAAATTTGTACATATAATTATAATGTTACTAATTTAAAATTTTATTGAAAATATCATTGACAAGTATCAGCTAATGAAAATGTATTTTGTATCATATTAATGTATGAGAATGCATTTTTGGATATCTATGAATATCCTACAAACTGATTTAGTTTAGCAAAATGTTAATAGGTTTTTGTCGATATTGGATGCAGGTGAATATGTTTAAGATTGTTACCACGATCCAATATAATTGTGGATAAAATGTGTTTCCTTTATCTATAATGTGTCCTAGGATTCAACTATTGTGCAAAATTAATTCTCGTTAAAATTTTAAGGCAATGTTAACGATTGACCTGCATCTCTTTATTTTGTAAAAATAGAATAAGATGTTTATTTGTTTCGTCAGCTGTAAATATTTTGCGTAGAAATTCCTAGTACCGTCGTATAATCAAACATGTTGATACAATTTTCTGTATTTTTTCGCAAGTTTATTATTTGGTCTACTTATTTTAACGAATAAAATTTTAATCAAACTTATGAAGTTTTTATGCCTACTGAACTATACAGGGTGCATGTGTGGGAACAGATTTTTTGTGATTTGTGGCTTTTAACTCAAACCTCTGTTGGTTCTAAAGGTATTTTAATCCTCCTACGAAAGTGCATCGATTGACGTCATAAAAATAAAGCGTTTAAATTAATGTTTTTCTTGTTGAATCTGTGAATTCAAGAGCTGTACTCAAGAAGTTGGACTGTCCCTTAAGAACGTTTCCTTGTAGCTACAACAGTTAAGGTATCTGTACCTACCCTCACTCAAAAATCCACCTTGTTTATTATGTAATATACGAGGTGGATTTTTGAGTACGCAAAATACGCGCCAAGACGAGTTGCTGACACCAGCCAGGTATGGCCATACAATAAAAAATAAACTCTGTATAAATTGAACCCCTTATTCATATAAGTCTTAAAATGTCTTATTTTTAAACGTTAATCACATTAATTTATATTTCGATTTGACAAGGACTTGTAGAATTTATAAAAGATTTTTATGCATAAGGTGTTACTTTTTAATAAAAATAAAAATAAAGTATGCATACAAAAATATATGATAAAAGCAATTTAAAAAAAAAACATTAAAAACAAGCTGGTTTTATAAATACTGTGATTAGTTACATGACGCATCACGATTGGGTACGATTGTTTTCATAAATAGATACAGAGCCAACGAATTTTGCCTAGTTTTGGTCTTCAGCTCGGTATCAGAAATGCTGAAACAAAATGTTTATATATATAAATACTTCGCACGTAGTGGGAATGGGCAATGTTGCGGAAAATCACGACTATGCTAATGGAACTTTTTAGAACCTCTGTCCTATAGTCCTTGACCCAAAAGTAGAAAACCTTGTCAGGTTTGTTTTTTTTTTAGTTTTTAAGTTCGGTTTAGGTTTACCCTTAATATATTACAACTATTCCGGGCGATGAAACTGGGAAAGGAAGAATAAATCATTCCTGTGAACAAAAACTAAAAACATAGTAAATAAAAATTTACAAGTACCAATTTTTTTGATATGCTGCGTTTAAGATGTGACCTTGTGTATTGCCTCCGCGACGTAGTCGACGTTCTTTGAAGAGATGCCAGCGACGGAAATACGGCCGTCCTTAGTTAGGTAAATGTGGAATTCCTTAGTCATACGCGCGACCTGGAAACAGTACAAAATTAGTATACAGGATGTTTTTTTTAAAGTGAAAACTTCTTTAGGCGCGTTAAGCGATTGTTGGTAAAGGAAAACTTATGGGTTCGCGTCACCGACATACTCGCGCCGACATGCTGTAGTAGCAGTAAGTGAAGTTAAATTGACCACGTGAAAAGTTTAATATGTGTGTACCAGGGGCGACGGCTTCATACAACCCCATTCCTACCGGCTTCCCTTCGGAACAAAGACCGAGTTACTATTACTAAATATTATAGGTAGTACATAGTCACATTACAGGTATTTAATAAGTAAATCATAAGATAAAAACGCGTACGCGTTTTTAGGATAGACTATAGGTATCCTAAATCGCGAACGCAGTTTACATTTTCTGTTTTAACTAAGAATTCCGACAAATTTATATGGCGTTAAATTAAGAAAAGTAAAGGAATGACAACATTTTTGAGGTAATTTTTATGTTATCTTGAATTTATGTGAACTGAACAACTTTTTCTTCGGCTTCCCTCTAATGTAAGTTGTAGCTTCGCTACTGGTGTGTACTGTGTATTGTTTAAATTGTGTTTATTTTATTGAAGTGAAAACTTCTTTAGGCGCGTTAAGAGATAAGTTTTCACTTCTGTCGGCAACCCACATGACTGCCTATGTTTTTTTTTCTAGACAGTAGGGTAAGCTCTAAACTACAGGTCATAGAGAAAAACGCTGACAGGTGCCATAAGCTAAATAAAAAAATAAATGGCAATATTTTTTTAGTTTCCTTTTAAACTTTTTTGTTATAGTTTGCCTCTAGATTACATTACATACGAAATAATGTAACAAGCATAGGTCTAAAATTACTAGAAGTTGTCTAAAATATTAATATACACCGTGGCATTTTAATCGTCTTACAACAGCAGCTCACTTCATGTATCCAATGACTACTAATCATTCATGAAAGTAAAAAAATATATTTATTAACATTTGAATAACTAAAAAATATTAACATTATATATATATACTATGTCCGTCCCTATGTTCCCTCGTAACTATTAAACGCCTGAACCGAATCTGATGTATGATATGTCGTTCGGTTCGTCTTTATTGCGCGAGTGTCACTGGGTATATTAAAATTATAAAAAAATAAAATGGCGGTAATAAGTGTTTTCGACAAAAAAAACTCTCGAGCCTATCGAGTGGGGTATCAAAGGGAGGGTAAAAATAAGGGGTTTTAAAAGGTGATTACGAAAATATATGTTTAAATGTAATTTGGAATGAGAAAAAAAAAAACTATTCCGAACTTTTGGAGTGAGTGAGTAAAAGGCCGTTATCACCCTATTATAAGTGGGTAAATAACCTAATTTATTGTCTTAAAATCCTGACCAAAAAGTGTAAAATAAATAAATATAAAAACCGACTGCGTAAAAACTGAACTTCAAAAAAGATGAAAACAAGAATTATCTCACGCAGTTGGAGGCATATTCCTAAGTTTAACAATAAAGACCAGCTTCCGACTGCATGAGATTAATCTAGTTTTCATCTTTTTTAAAGTTCACTTTGTACGCAGTCGGGTTTTCAGATTTTTTTAATTTACTTTTTCCAAAATATATATCCCAGCGTCACTCGTGGAGTTAATACTAATCAAATGATACATCATTTTTAGGGTTCCGTACCTCAAAAGGAAAAACGGAACCCATAGATGATCACTTCGTTGTCCGTACGTCTGTCTGTTTGCCTGTCAAGACCACTTTTCTCAGGAACGCGTAGAGGTATCAAGTTGAATCAAATTCGTAGGTGACCCTAAAAGAGCTGTGGAGCTCTAAAAAGTTCATGCCAAAGTAAACATATTAGCCAGTCAGCGAGAATTAGCAGGGCAGGACCAGGGTGCGTCGGACGTTCACTTATGAATCGTCGTTCATGGAGGCGTATTCTATAAACGAGCCTGTGTGCGCATTTTAGCCTGAAAAAAATTATCAAGTGGATAATAATAATAATTAACTCTGTAGTACAATTATACCTGGTCGGGTGTAAGTCCAGTATAGCAGAACATGCCGATCTGGTCGGTAATGTGGTTCCATTTGTGAGTGTTGCCGCGACCTTCAATGGCTTCGCGCAGCTTCTTGCGCATACTGATGATACGGTCAGCCATTGTTTTCACATCATCCAACCTGTGAACACGTATATATTTTTGGTAAGAATTTGTACGTGAGTAGTGCGAGAGAAAGATGCAGCTATATAGGACAGATGGTACCATCTCTTTCTCGCACAGTAAGATACTACTCATATAAAGAAAATGGATAATGTGAAGTCATTTCCAGACTTTGTGTATGTATTCTGTGGTCTGAAATAAAGACTTCAGGCGCTGACAAGAGGCAAACGACTATAAATAGGCTGGTCTTAAATACAAATCTATACTATAGTTTGTGGTAGCGGAAAAAAACATTATATGTTATTCTTAAACATATTTCTCAGAACTTGGTTGTTACCGAAACACGTTTAGAAAAAAAAATCGATACAAATTAACGGTAAACTTTTACATTGAGTTTCAATCGAAAATATCTGTATTAAATATCAACGTACGGTTGGTATTTAATTAATAACAAGAACGTCTTATTTGTATGCAGAACTTGGTTGTTTTTCATTTTCGATTACTCAACTAATTTTTGAGTAAATAGATAATTGCTTCATATTTTGCAATAAATTAGAAGCGTTGTGTCATCGCGCTTCTCTTTTTTTTTGTATGCAATCTGACAGTGACCGCGATTTAGCTGTTGTTTAATAAAAGTGAGGAGTTTGATTGAACCGCGCTAATCTCTGGAACTACCAGTTGGATTTTATAAATTCTTTTCGCATTTGACAGCCCAATTCTTGAAGAAGGCCATAGGCTATTTAACATCACGCTACGACCCTTAGAAGCCGAGCAAAAAGAACAAAAATTACTTAGCTGTCAGAAAGAACGCTAAGCGAAAACGAAGTACCTAAGAGCAGGCAGTCTAAATCAAATTTCTAACGCTCCGCCCCTTTCTCCCCGCCACTCCGTTATGTACTAAATACATCAGTAATGTTGAATATCGCGTACGCTCTTTCATCGTGTTCGAGCACGAAACTAAATAACGTAAGTCGTCACGTAACGTATTTCGTTTATAACTAAAGTAATAATTGATCTAGAGAAAAAATATCTCGTGGCTGGATAATAAACTATATTTTCTTGCTGTGAATATTTATTTCAGACATAAAAGCCAAACAATCTTGTTTGTTTTTTATAATTATCCTTAAAAAAGACATAATTTTCGATTTCGAAGAAAATATTACAATTACGAAAAAGATCCAATAAATCATATTCTAAAGTTTAATTTTGCTTGTATGTGTGACTGTTTCAGAATATTCATGCAAATTAACATAAAAATAGGTAGCCTCCTCTTAATAGCGCGGGCAGGCGATGCGATGTGACGGGGTGGGCTTTCTTGTTCCCCCAGAAGAAATTTCACGCGGACGTAGTCGCGGGCAGAAGCTAGTATTATAATAACTTTGCAGCAAGATATATTATATTGTTACAGTATAAACATTGTCAGGACATATGCTAGATGCTTGGGGGAGGCCTATGTCCAGCAGTGGACGTCTCTCGGCTGGACTATGATGTTTGCCATCGGATACTTTTGAAGCATCATTAATAGCACAAGAGAACTTACCATATCTTATTAAGTTCGGGGCTGTTGAGAATCTCCGAAACAAGGCGCGAGCCGTTAATAGAAGGGTTGGAGTATATTGTGCGGACCAAGATCTTGACCTGCGACATAACCTTGGCAGCGGTGTCCTGGTCGCCGCACAAAAAGGTGAGCGCGCCGATACGCTCGCCATATAAGCCTGAAATAGACAAGGGAATTTAATTTTACAAAATGTAACTAAGCGGTCAGCAAATAAATAACCTCCTTTTTGGAAGTCGGTTATAAACGTCATAATATTTAGGTACCAAATACACTACCCACTAGAGACGGGACATTCACTTAGGGCGTCCTGTTTGTAGATCGATGTGCACACACTTTGATTTGTCTAGAAAGTAGATTATCCTTTCATTAATTTTTAAATCTTTTTAACCCTAGGATTCGCCATAGAACAGAAAAAACAGTAGAAGTCGCAAGTAGGCGGGGCCTGCGTACCCCGAGTTTTGCGGAGTTCTGCAAAATTATGTCTGCTCCGCGCATGAACGATGCACTTTAGTTTTGTTACAACCGTCACGGTGACGAAAACTTGAAAAAATAAATAAAAATGACCTATTGTGCCGTTATAGAATGTAAACACAAATAGCTAGTTCTGCTCTCCATCCGTAAGTCCTAATTTATTTTATTTCGATTACAATTTGAAAAGCAATATTTTACGGAACGCTGCGGATACGTTACGGAAATATTGCTTGCCATAATCGCCACGCTTGGTAGGCGGGTTGGCGATCGCAATATCAATCTTAATCATAACGAAATACAGCTTTAAGTTGAATGCATTTATTATATTGACATCTAGCGGCGGGTAGCGTAACTTGCTCATTAAACTATTCCGTATGCACGATAAACGGAAAAGGTAATAAATACTTAAAAAGATTACATAATAAACAACTCTGTCGTCATAGTTCTATGGTCTATTTTCAAATAAGCAAAATTACAAATTTATATTAATATTAGATACGTTTTCGCAATTTTATTGTAACTGTTTTGTTGGGAACAGAAAATGTCTTTGACTTATTTATCACTTGGGTATTCGTATTATCTTCAGACTATACGAATTTCCCGGGTATTTTTTTTTTAAATTTGGTTAACCACGCGGCAGGTGCGTTTATTTATTACCGGCCAGGACTTTATCGAAGCGAATTGCGTTCAAACTTTTTAATTCAATAGTGTTCCAAATTCAAAAGTAATTTCATCACTGTTATTAAGTGGCCATGACCTATTTTTCCCGCATTTATCGAGGAACCCTTCGGCTCTATTATAACATAGTACATTCCGGATACCTAAACAAAATTTTCTGGTAAAATTATAAAAAATATCCCATCAGAAACTACAATCGATCTCGACCCAATTGACGTAATATAAAAAAAAAAACTTGGATAAGATAACAAGGTCAGAACTGTAAACACGCGGTTCATCAGTCATAGACAAGTATTGTAGGTATGACGTAAAAGGGGACTTGACAACAGACTAATATGCTACCGGTATTGCATTGTTTTTATTAACAAAACGTAATCAGAATGTTCGTAACAACCTATGCTATTGAATATTAACTTTTACAACGGATTATGATTTGAAATCAGATAGAGGTGAATCCTTCAGCACCGGAGAAAATCCGATGGTGTATGAAGAGTGTATAGGAAATAATATGTCTGAATGGTTACAGTTTCTGATTTTCCGGATTATTAAATATTTTTGCTAAATATTTTTATTTTTAATTTTTACCTACTTGTCAAAAATAGAGAACAATCGATCCGAATTTCGTCAGTGTTTATGTTCGTTCAGTGTTTAAAAGTAAATCATGTTTTAAATTCTTAAATTGGTTTTTTCAATTCATTAACTTATCAGTAACCCCAAATTGTGCTAGTAGCTTATCTTATTTAAATAATTACCATGAGTTTATACGGTTAACATTGCACGAGATACAATTTTGATTAGGAAATAAAATAGATTTAGCCTTTAGCAAAAGAATACATCTTCGAATAAAATTACGAATGCGTTCAATAATAAGATATAATATATCTTATTCTTTCTAATAATAATAGACAGGATAATACATATTATGTATTATCCTACATATTATGTATTATCCTACGTACTGATAAGTAAGAGTACTATTTTTGAAGACGGTTATCTATTATCTCCCTTGTTTAAAAAATAAAAAACCGGCCAAGTGCGAGTAGGACTCGCACACGAAGGGTTCCGTACCATTATCTATAAAAAAAACGCGAAAAAATCACGTTTGTTGTATATGTATAAATATTTATTTTATTATATTTTTTAGTATTCGTTGTTATAGCGGCAACAGAAATACATCATCTGTGAAAATTTCAACTGTTTAACTATCACGGTTCATGAGATACAGCCTGGTGACAGACGGACGGACAGACAGACAGACAGACAGACGGCGGAGCCTTAGTAATAGGGTTCCCGTTTTACCCTTTGGGTACGGAACCCTAAAAATAAATGATTGATATCCAATGATTACATTAACAATGTACGTAATTTTGGTAATAGTAACATAACACCTCAGTAAAAAATTCCGTTTTTTTCTAGTTTAAAATGGCCTTTATTCTAGTTCATATTACAAGATATATTGTGAACTTTTACCGCCCTTAAAAAGTGCCGCTAAGGGCAAGTCACCCCGCCACTGCCGCGACTCCCCTTCTCCTGGATAACTTTTTTATGAGTGAAATGTAGGTATAGTACCTAATGGTATCTTACTAATATCTTACATTACATCATTATCTTTGAGGCACATCATAAACATTGCGTGACGACGATATATTTGGGTACTTTCCGATAGCTAACATAATTCATCAATGTCTTTGCACCGTTTCTGCACGTCTCTTTATCCTTTACAGAAACACTGTTTAAAATTAGAATGCAGAATTAACGAATTAAAGTCTTTAGAATTCCGAATTTAGTTCTACCCGTCGTCATAGTGAACAACTTTCACGACGACGAAACCTAAATTTACCGATTCGTGACAACTTCCTTTATAAAAGAAATCAGAAACATGATAGCCATTTGCGATGTTCCAACTTTCAGAATGCACCCCCACTTACCCATGTTTTTGGCAAAACTCTGTGCTAACATCAAAGTATGACCCTCTTTTTCGAAGAGACGTACGGCATACGCGTCGTTGTCAACACTGCCGGTGGCAAAACCTTGGTACGCCATGTCGAAGAATGGCAACACCTTCTGTTCTTTGATGACCTAAGAAAAGAAAAAAAATGAGAGCAGATAACGCAAGTTTCACTGACCGCACTTTGACTTTGCTAGGTAAAGTAAGCACCACACGAGCATTTCATACGAATGTGCATTTTTTTGTTATGCATATAATGTACATATTCGTTTAAAACAATATTAATATTATAAATACTAACTTAGACTTATTTATTCACTAAAACAATATATTAATTATAATAAAATATTTTTGTAAAGTACAAAAACCAACATGGGCCTATCACGGATTTGAACGTAAATACATGTCTTTTGTGGGGTAACCACTTAATGGAGCTGTGTGTACCTACACCATAAAATTACAGATATAAATTTAAACTTTTTACATAGGGTGACACAATGGGCGGCTTTATCGCTGAAGGCGAGCTTTTAAAGACTACCTTTGAATGGATTAAAGGAGGAGAGACAATACTGCAGGAAGTCTGTGGTGTACCATTTACATACCTATACAGTAAATACATACACACATAAAACATCTAATAAATAGAATATAGATAGAATTGCAAATATTTACCTGGGACAGTTCCTTCCAGTCTTCCTTCTTAGGGTCGACTCCGGTGGGGTTGTGCGCGCACGCATGCAGTAGAATGATGGAGCCTTCCGGCATTTTCTATAATATTAATAAAAAAATATATAATATTCTTATCTTCATGTTTCTATCAGTAATCACAAGATCGTGGTTAGTTATAGCCGTGTGTATGTACCTACGTAGTCATCTATTCACTCTCTATACAAGTACGTTTAATAACAAGGTACCATACTGATATTATTATACCTAACATACCTACTAATACACTTGCTTCTGTTAGCCTACATATTCAGGGTCGTCCCACTCGTTCCTGACTTATTGTGTAGGTATTGTTGTACAAATACCAACGATAAGGCCATGCTATATTAAGTTAATTTCCATTGTTTTCGATTACAGCTCCTATAAAACTAGCTATTAAAAGTCGATCTTTTAAAAAGAATGCATGTCTAGCCTAGAGTTTGCAGTCCTAGTAGGAGGCTACCGATTTGATTTACCTAATATCTTCTTAGCGACAATCCCTAATAAAATGGTATAAGGGCAAGATAATGATGATGAATATCTTCTTCGAACATTCGTTGTCTTAAACTTTCGAAAAAAAGTGCGACACCCAATTTTAAAGTAATTTTTCAACACACTTGCTTGTAAAGTAACTCTTATGGCAACGCATTTAGGTTCATAATTCATACAGTCGTGTTTTTTACTTTACATTACCTGTTTTTTACTTTAAATTGTTTTCAATTTCCGCAAATACTTTTTTTGTGTAAATCAAATATTTGAATTTGAATATTTTTGTGAATAAATAAACAATTTTAGGTTACAATGATAAATCAATCCTCAAAATTATCATCATTCTCCAATTCTCTATCCAACTTTCGAACTTTACCAACACTGCCAAGTGCTAACGGTTCGGAGGTTGTTCATTCTCATGACAGTACTAAAAAAACACACTGAACTTCCCTTAGATCACGATTTACTAACACAAAATAGACGATCAACAAATGTTTGTTCAATCATCCGTTATAACTAGAGATCGGATATTCGGATGCATATTTACCTATGTAGGTATAAGTAAATTACTATGAATGCGATTGTTTAATATTAGTAATGCATGTGAAGGTAGGCAGGACAGAATATACACCTACGATAAACTAGTCTTTGCTCAACCACCGTGTTTCAATGCTGTGTCCCGTTCTCCCAACATAACATGGCTAAATAAGTTAGTTAGCCGTTTTAAAACCTAAAAGTGAAATAAATGGAAAACGTACCTACATGACAAGGAGCAGTGATTCAGAATCATTCGAAGAAGCAGAAGTGATATTACAAAGGAAGCATCATACAATGGAGTCCATTTTGCAACCGCCACCACCGTTCGTTTTTGTAAATGACTTAACAAAATGTAACATCAGGAAATTTAAGCAAGGAATGGGAAAAATGGAGAAAGGCATTCAATATATAATATATTATGAAGCTTATGAACTACATCGTAAAAAAAAAATAGTGCAAATCAACATCTTGTTACATATCATAGGCGAAAAATGTCGTGAGGTATGTGAACAATTCACACACGAGCACAAAACTATAGACGACTTGCTAAATGACTACGATGCATTTTTTTTTTGCCACGGAAATTTAACGATAGAAAGACATACGTTATTTACCCGTGACCAAAAGGATTTAGAGTCAATTGAACAATACGTATTCGAACTGAATAAAATAGCAACAAAGTGTAGGTTTAAAGAATTATGTAGTGAGTTGGTGCGCGATAAGATGATTTGTGGAATTAAAGACAGTGGACTCAGAGAAAGACTGTTAAGAGAACCAGACTTGTTCTTATCTAAAGCAATAGATATCTGTAGATTAGCGGAAGTATCTAGAGCTCAACCAAAAATTTAAAAAACGAGAATCAGGAGCAAACTCATAATGTAGTAATTTCATTGAATTTTTTTCTGAAAAGACATCAATTCTTCGCGAGTTATTAAGAAAAGACGTAGCTTGGCACTGGGATCATACACATGAACAATGTTTAGAAATGTTAAAAAAGCAGTTAACAAGTCCACCCGTGATAAGATATTACACACTCGATAAACCCATAGTGATCTCAGTAGACGTGAGTAAAAATGGTTTAGGTGCCTGTCTAATGCAGGACAACTGTCCCGTATGTTACGCTTGGAAATCATTATCTAAAACTGAACAGAACTATGCTCAGATCGAAAAGGAATTATATGCCTGTGTATTTGCATGCGAGCGATTATATACATATACAACATTATTTTTAGTATATGCGAAACCTGAATATAGTTTGTTCAGAATAAGGAACTGAATCGATTTCAATAATTTTTACACCATGTTCTATTTTGTCCCAAAAATATTTAAGTGTGATGGAAAATGTTATCACCATTTAATTACTTACAATACAATCGCCGTAGGGTTAGGTACCTACTGCCAAATTATTATCAATGAGCGCAAGACGACCCTGGAGGCGCGGGGGCGCCGCGCCGTTCGCATGTTTTTGTACGGACAACCCGGTAACATAACAACCTTATAACTTTGTGATTTTTCATGATACAGTTTTGAAATTTTGTACGTAGATTCTTTACATAAAAATACTAGATCCGTGTTTCGGGTTTCGCATATACTAAAACTAATATTGTATATATGGCCGTAACGATGTACCGATAGAAACAGATCACAAGCCATTAGTGAGTATTATTAACAAGCCATTGGTGAATGCACCAGCACGCCTACAGAGAATGTTAATGCGACTTCAACCATATTCGTTTACGCTAATATATAAACCAGGTAAATATCTATACATAGCGGACGCATTATCACGAGCGGCGCTGCTCACACCGAAAATAACACTACGCGCGACCACCTCGACGCACAAGCACAAGTGTGTGCCATAACAATGATGAATCCTCTAACAGACTCACATTTTTTAGAAATACAGAAATGGACTAAGGAAAATAACGAAATGCAGGGATTGAAAAAAATTATAAAGAAAGGATGTATTTAAAAGTGAAATTAGTAATGAATTAAAACCTTATTGGGATACGAGGGCTGCACTAAAAGTATCGGGAATGGAATATTTCCACTGTTCCTGTCATATTAAAATCTTTTTATTTGAAAACTCCTTGGTTTTAAAAATCGAATACCATTTTTTTTTTTTTAAAAAGATTCTCGGTCTTGTCACAAGGTTTTGTCAAACTTGTTTAGTCGTTGAGAAAATGGAATTGACTCGAGAAAATTCAAGAGCGATGATTTATTATGACTTTCGAACTGGTTTAACACAAAAACAGTGTGTTGACCGGATGATTTCTGCATTTGGTGATGAAGCCCCATCCAAAACCACAATTTATCGCTGGTTTGCTGAATTTCAACGTGGACGTGTCAAGCTCATTGATGATCCCCGTCAAGGTCGTCCAAAACTGCAGTCACCCAAGAAAACGTTGATGCTGTGCGTAAGCTGATTGAGGAAGATCGACATGTGACATACCGCGAAATTCAGGCAACTTTAGACATTGGCATGAGTCAAATACAAATAATCTTGCATGAACAATTAGGTGTAAAAAAGTTGTTTTCCCGATGGATACCGCATTCGCTCTGTGAAGAGCAAAAAGCGGCTCGCGTTACTTGGTGCGTCAGAACTCTCGAAAGATTCCACGCAGGATCCTCAAATGCTGTATACAACATTGTATCAGGTGACGAATCCTGGATATACGCGTACGAACCCGAAACAAAAAACCAGTCACGAGTTTGGGTGTTCGAAAATGAGTTAAAGCCAACAAAAATTGTTCGTTCACGGTGTTGCAAAAAAAATGGTGGCCACGACTGTCTCCAAAACCGGCCATGTTACGACTATTCCTCTTGAGGGACAAAGAACGGTTAATGCAGAATGGTATGCTAGCATTTGTTTGCCACAGGTCGTTTCTGAACTCCGTAAAGAGAACTGCAACCGCCGCATCATCCTCCATCACGACAATGCGAGTTCTCACACCGCGCACAGAACAAAAGAGTTTTTAGAGCAAGAAAACATAGAATTATTAGACCATCCGCCGTACAGCCCCGACCTAAGCCCTAATGATTTCTATACTTTCCCTAAAATAAAGAATAAATTGCGTGGACAGAGATTTTCATCACCTGAAGAAGCTGTGGACGCCTACAATACGGCCATTTTGGAGACCCCAACTTCCGAATGGAATGGTTGCTTCAATGATTGGTTCCATCGTATGGAAAAATGTGTCAAATTTCGCGGAGAATACTTCGAAAAGCAATAAATACATTTTTAAATAGTAATGTTGTGTCACTTCCTTGATTCCCGAAATTTTCAGTGCCGCCCTCGTAGCACGGAACAGGGATGAGTTAACAGTGAATTATGGACTAATATGGAAAGGCAATAAAATCATATTATACCAAACTGTATGCGTAAAACAATGTTACAAAAAATACACATAGGACATTTAGGTATAGAAAAGTGTAAACTTAGGTCTAGACAGATCATGTATTGGCCTAATATGAATTCACAATTACAGGATTACTTATCACATTGTCAGGCCTGTTTTACATATAGAAAAGATAACACAAAAGAACCGTTAATTCCGCATGACATTCCCGACAGAGCTTGGTACAAGATAGGCACAGATATCTTCCACTACAGCACTAAATCATATTTGATAGTAGTACATTATTATACAAAGTTCATAGAGGTTGTTAAATTGTGTTCGACCACATACTTAGAGGTAATCAAGGAAATTAAACATTTATTTAGACGTCACGGAATACCACTAATAGTTATGTCAGATAATGACCCGGAATTTTCCTCTAATTTGTTTAAAGAGTTTTCGTTGAACTGGAGTTTTCAACACATAACGTCTTCTCCTAGGTACTCCTAGGTACCCCCAATCAAACGGACAGGTAGAAAGAGCGGTCCAGACAATAAAACATACGATGAAAAAGACCACCTTTCAAAATACCGACTTCAGTTTGGGATTGTTAGAATATTTGAATACGCCGTTAAGAGTTAAGATCACCGGCCGAGCTGTTAGACAACAGAAAATTACGAAGTATAATTCCGTGTTCTCCACATCTTCTTCAACCGAAATTGCAGGGTGTCAAATCAATTAGAGAATCGACAAATACAGCAGAAAAAGTACTTTGATAAAGGATCAAAAAGGCTAAAACCACTAAAAATAAATCAAAAAGTCAAAATCAAAATGCATAACCATTGGAATAGTGGAGTAGTACAACGTCTGCTGGCTAACCGATCTTATTTAGTAAGAATGAACACAGGACAAATCTTAAAACGAAATAGAAAAATATAATAATTGATTCAGAGCGTAATAACTAACAACCAAATGAATACTACAGACATACATATGACGATATAAATATAGACAGACCGCAAAATCATGCCATGCGCGTGGATGTCACACAGCGGCTCCAGAGCTCCACCAACGACACACGTAGACCATAATAGCTGTACCACTAATTATTATAAAACTCGTTCTGGCAGGACAGTGAAACCACCAGATCGCTGGGGACAATCCACCTGAAGCAATCAAATGTCGAGCCGCTGATGATTTAAAAATCATAAGTACATGTATAAATAACTTAACAGCAGCAACAGTATAAATCAAAAGAATAGGCAATCAAAATAGCGAATGTAATAACTAATTCTAAACTAGGATTCCAAAATAAAAATAAAACAAAGGGGAATTGACGCATGAAATAAATGAACCTATATATCAATAAATACAGTGAATGTTAAATTATTATAATGATAAATAAATTATAAAAAGCATCAAATCATCATCAATTCTTATTATTGTAATTATGATGTTTTTGTTCTTAACGTAGTAAATATTGTTTATTTTTGTTTTCTTTCTTTATTGTTAAAGAATCTCAAAATCAAAAATATGTACCTACTTAAGTAATTAATTATAAAATGAATGAAATGTAAACATGATTCGAATTAATTAATAAGGGGGTTTTAGTTATAAGTAAATCACTATCATGATGTTGTTGTTTAAAATGAATTACGTACATAGTTTATTTATATTTTCTTTCTTTATTGTTGATGAATCTCAAAATCAAAAATATGTAAGTAAAAAATTATAAAATGAATGGAATGCAAACTTGATTCAAATTAATTAATAAGGGGGTAGGTATAAGTAAACTACTATGAATGCGATTGTTTAATATTAGTAATGCATGTGAAGGTAGGCAGGACAGAATATACACCTACGATAAACTAGTCTTTGCTCAACCACCGTGTTTCAATGCTGTGTCCCGTTCTCCCAACATAACATGGCGCAGCCGATAGCTAAATAAGTTAGTACGCCGTTTTAAAACCTAAAAGTGAAATAAAAGGAAAACGTACGAAGTAGCAGTGATTCCGAATCATTCGAAAAAGCGGAAGTGATATTACAAAGGAAGCATCATACAATGCAGTCCATATTGCAACCGCCACCACCGTTCGTTTTTGAAAATGACTTAACAATTAATGTAACATCAGGAAATGTAAGCAATGAATGGGAAAAATGGGGAAAGGCATTCAAGATATATTATGAAGCTGTGTCCCGTTCTCCCAACATAACAACCTAAATTTTGAGCGTTTACTAGTATGGAGTGCGCTTCAGTACGGGAAAAGTGTCGGTATCCAGGGACCTACGAAATTTTAAGAACTACTATTTTGTACTGTGTCTATACTCGTATATCTGCCTAGCCTTTGCCCAGCTATGTTGGGGTCAGTTTCCAGACTATCCGGATGCAGCTGAATACCAGTATTTTACATGGAGCGACTGCCTACCTGACCTCCACAACCCAGTAACTGGGTAATACGATACCCCTTGGTAAGACTGGTTGTCAGACTTTCGGGCTTCTGTCCACCCCGGTAACAACTGTCAAAGATCCACGAATGACAGCCGGGACCAACGGCTTATCGTGCTTTCCGAGGCACGGAGGAGTCTCGGTATGTAAAGATGGTCACCCATTCACAGACCGACGCCGGCAAGCGTAGCTTAACCTGATGGATCGAGCCGTGCGGCTGTTATTACTTAGCTACGAGCTCCTCTATTGTACTGAGTATGCAGGCGAATAAATCTATTATATTTTAGCCTAGCCTTTTAAAATTCTTGCTTAGTTCTAAATAGATAAGAAATATTTGTTATGCTTAGGAATTGTAATTTTTATATACACGTACTGTTATTAATGAAACCCCGCGATCCCGGGAAAAAAAATATTTTAAGAAGCCGTTTCCATACTTTCATAGCTAAAAATTAACTTTAGGCAAATATGCATCCGAATATCCGATCTCTAGTTATAACACTAGTTTCTCCCAAAAGTTTTTCTGTTTTCTTGGCACTTTTCTCTATAACTCAATTAATAACAAAATATCTATCTAGGTACACTCATACAAAAGCTATTTGTAAAAGAAAATTACGCATTTGGCTATTAAATCTAGATTACAATGCCACTAAAAACTTATTAAAACCAGTGTCCTAACCCACACTTATTAACACTCACACACCTACACTTACAAAGATACAATACACACAACATTCTTCATTTTCCCCATTTACATTCTTCATTTTTTGTTATTATTATAATTTAAATGTGTATTAGTTAATAATAATATAAGTACCTACTTACATAATTTGTATATTTCTTTGAATTTTAGTTGATTTGCTTTGCTTTTCTCTGTGTTTTTTTTTTTTTTGAGTTATGTCCTGAATTTTGTAAACCCAAACAAACTCTTTCAAACAGATAATAATTATGTATAAGTCAAATTAGATTTAAGACAATATAATTTGCAATTTTCCCCAATTTCATGATTATCAAAAACATTGTGTACATTTTACATATATCTTTAGTTTTATAAGTTCAGTTTTTATACTTAATTGCAATTTCAGACTTTTATCATCCCTATAGTATCTTGACTATAACTGTTTTTGTAAATTAACATGTCATATCTAAGAGAGCCGGGTGATCTGTAACTCAGGACCCTAGCTCCTACCTCAGACACTATCTCTATTTAAGATTGTACATTATTAACCAGTGCCTGTAATATGATGTTGAGATAAATAAAGATTTATGATTATATATTTTTCACTACACATTAACCTCGATTTGCATATTCAAAACATTATTTTGTGTTTATTCTATTTTTTATGTAGGCTGTTTAGCGGTTTTGCCAGTGACTTTATTTACACCTGCGCGCGCATCGCTAGCGCGGCGCGCGGAAAAATCAAAACCAGCGCGCCATTTTCCATAAAAGCTAAGTCTGGTTTTTCCCTCGCAAGTGTTTTGAAAAACGTCGTATGAAACGCGTGTGCATCACTACACACTCGGCTCCTCTATCCTATAATACCGCCTCGAGTGTAATGACCAACATAGCACACTGGTATCATAATGTAATATTGAACTGATATTGAAATTAATAGTGAACGCCTTTATCGTATTATCTAACAATATTTTATAAGTACTCATTCCAGTTTTATCTGGTTGTAATAAATATGATAACTTGAGAAGTGGTGACAATAATAATCGTTAAATGTAAAGGGTTAGCATCTAAGTATATCTGGGCACTACCTTAGTATGTGTATGATGTATTGTCTGACTGACCATAATTATTGTCTCCCTAACTTACGAATAAATAAAAATTAAGTTAGTAAATAAATGGAGGTAATGATCTTAGGCCCTTATCATTAAGTTATTCATTAGCGGCAAAAGTGTCTTAACACCTACAAATAATGTTAATCTGCATTCTAACAAAATCTAATTGCATGCAGAAAGTGTAATATTAGAAATGCCAACAAGTAACACACTATTTAGAGGCCTTGTGCTAATTTTAACAATCTGCAATTTTTCGTTAGGTGTTGACTTTTTTATTGGCAGCTTTACAGCAAAAACCGCCTCCACCTTCCCTAGTGTTGCTAATTTGAATACTACAAATGAATAGTTAGTTGAAAAAAATATTAAATATAATCTTTCAATATGTATTGCGCAATTACAACCTATGGCGTGTTATACAGTACACACTGGTTCGGGTCGGCATTAAACGGCACACCCGTGCGGCAAAATTTAATATAATATGTAGTAGTTGCTTCGGGTCGGCTTTGTTGTCCAACAAATACTGCCAAATCGAATATCAAGTGTCTTGCACGGCTGAACAAACAATTTATATGCAGAATATAACAAGCCTTTATGGCAGGGCCATATGACTGACCATAACTGAGTTTTTTTTACGTTTATAGCCCCATTCTTGAGGAATTGTATGCTATTGAACATCACGCTGCAACCCTAAGGCCTCGTTCAGACCACACGCGTCCGCTAAGCGCAAGCCACGCGCGTCCAGCACCTGCGTCTAACTCGCTTTGAAATTTATTGTATATAATTTGAGTCTAATGATAAATCTATAGATCTCAAATTGCATTTATCGAATCAACCCGCACACGCCATGAGCCCGACTCGCGCCTGCCTCATGCCAACCCGCGCTCACCCCGCACACGCGCTGCTCACACCCCGAATACGCCTTGCGCCCGCGCTTGGGCTAGTGCCGTATTGAGTGTGATCAAGTTCAGTTGCGTCGCGTTTTTTGATAAATAACTAGCTGACCCGTGCCCACTTCGTTGGGTGGAGTCTTTACATTTTACGAATTAATATATAGCCTATGACACTCAAAATTAAAGTGGCTTTCTATGGGTAAAAGAATTTTCAAAATGGGTTCAGTAGATCCAGAGATTACCCCCTACAACCTCACAAACTATACCTCTTTAAAATATTAGTATAGATAAGTAATCGTGCGCGATGCGTGCGCTGATTTTGCGCGTGGCGAGCGAGGGTGCGGGGCATGTGCGTGGGCGGCGCGGGTTATCTGAACACGGCCTAACGCTGCCTGTCCACCGGAGCGGAGCGAGGCTGTGGAGCCGAGAAACTGAGAAATATTAACCAATAGGATTGCAAATCCCTGTCCACTTGCAATCCTAATAATAATAATAATTCAAGTTAATATTTCTCCGTTTCTCCGCTCCGGTGGACAGGAAGCCTTAAGCATCCACCAAAAAGAAAAAAACTATATAACAAAGTAATAGCGGACGAAGTCGCTGGCAGAAGACATGTACTTAAAAAAAAAAACTTATGAACAGTTAAGATTAGAATACCTACCTATCGTATCATCTATCATGAATTCATGATAACAATAAGCTAAGATAAAAAATAATGCCGGTAGGTAACATTTACACAGGCATGCTTTTGCCCCATAGTAGCACAATATTATATGTATACGCTAAAATATGTAATAATAAGTCTTACCTTGATATCTTCACACGCACCACAGAGGTCGAACCCGTGTGTCTTTGAGTCGTAGTAACGGTACTTCTTGTGTGGCATGCGGAGCATGTTGCAGATCTGAGGGTGGTTGCCCCATGTTGGGTTTGGGAACCATACTTCCTTCGTCCCACCAAAGTGGTTCATGGCAAACTCAAGACCAAGTCGCAGAGCACCAGTACCGGACAGTGTCTATGAAATTAAGATCGCTATTAATTTATTATTAAGGAGAATAATGAGCAGTGTTAATTTTAATGGGTGGATATGTATGATACTTCACCTTTCAATGTTTTCTTTAAAATGCTGCTTGACCATTTCTACCAGTCAACTCCTACTGCAGCCGGTATATATAATTATTATTTATCATAAATATACAAATCATCATCATCATTATCATAAGTAGAGATGCCACGAATATTCGGCAACTATTCGGTATTCAAGAAACTTACGAGTTTATCGTAAGTTTATTTTTATCCTTTATTAAAAACAACCAGATTCTTACAAATTCATAACAATCTAGCCTATAAGGCTATTTAATCTAACTTAATATTTTACGTGATAATTATTTTAAAACTTAGAATAGTGCTGATTGTACTTTACACAAGTCCGTTCCACTTTCTTAGACTCTGATATAATAATATAAACACTTTGTTCATGTGTTATATGTGTGTCATTTTCACAATTATGTCTACACTATACTTTTTACACTAACTCAAAAGGTTTTGTTCGTTTTAGTCTTCGCACTATATTAGGTCTAACAGCTGAATTGCCTCGATGTTCACAATATGTCGGTGGAGTCGGTGTTCATGGGCCTCAACAAATTTTTGGATTATTTTGGTGATTGGCTCCATTTTTAGGTCACGATGGAGGTCGTCATTTCTTATATACCAGGCCCCGCAGTCTCGACATAGATAGCGATCTCTTTACGACCGAATTTGGTCGGAAAGGCCTAACGAACCTAGTTTGCTGCCATCTTTTCATTTGAGTCCTTTTTTCATATAATAGGTGTATTATTTCCTTTATATTTTTTATAATCTGTGGTTTATTGTTCCATGCACATTGTTGTATATTGTTACTAAACGTGTTTACTTCAGAATCGAGTTGATCTTTGCTTTTTAATGAAGTTTTTAGGTCACTAATATTTTGTAGGTCTAAGTTTCCCAATCTGTAAACTTGTTAACTAATGTCAGCTGGTTTTCTCTTAGCAATATTTTGTGACTTAATTGTAATAATATAGGAGAGTGATCAGAGTTCATGTGGTGCCCCTCTTCCACACTCAGATAATTGGTTGATATATTTTTGACTATGAAAAAGTCGATAAGGTCTGGTAGTTTCTGGTGGTCAGTCGGCCAGTACGTAGGTTTTCCTCACAGCGCATGTCTTTCACTGCAGAAGCTGTCTTCTCTTAATTGAAGTTAGTCTCGATCCCCAATGAGTGTTCTTAGAGTTACAGTCACCGCCTAATATAAATCTCTGTCCAAGGAGTCTGAAGAAGTGTACGTGTTGTTCTTTGTTTATCGTGTCTTGGGGGACAGTATACGGCTGCTACTGTTACATTAAATTTTGTTTTTTTAATTGATATCGCCACAGCTTACGTGTCTGGCTCTTCATATTTACACTGTTCCTAATGACAGGTTTTTTTTTTTAATAATAACCGCACTACCACCTCGGGCCGTTTTGTTAGGGTGCAGCGAGTGATAAACCTTATAGCCTATAAACTTAACAAAAGACTGTTTTGTGAAGTGCGTTTCAGAGATCAAACACACATGAATATTTTCTGTGTCTAGGATTACTTGCAGTTGCAACTCATGTTGGTGTTGCAGCAGTCCGTTAGAATTCCACGCCATTATTTTTAGTGTGTTATTCATGATTGATTTTTATATTGCTTGATTCTAATTTCTCTAGTCTCTTGTCAAATGAGGATATGCACTTCAAGATCTGGTTGAGCTTGTCCTCAAGACTTGATGGTTGTTTACTTATTTTCCCGCCTGTGCATAAGAAGCACTTTTAGATGTATGTCCAGTTATCGCGGTTGTCTGCGAAAACTGTGCACTTTGTTTGTTTATCTGTTTGTCGGTGTTTCCAACAATTTGCTTAGCGGTAGGGTTGGTAGGTGGATTATGTTTCGAGTTTTTGTTCTTTATCATTTGCATCTCCTTGGCTACTAACTAAACACCCTCTGTAGTTGGCTAGGTGAGGTAAGCCACAACGGACACACTTAGGTTTATCTTGTGCAGGTTTCAGGCAATCAGCTGAGACACCTTGGCTCTTTTACGCAATACTTTGGTGTATGACCATAAGCCTGGCATCTTGGTATTATTTTTGACGTTTTAAGCAGGTTTATTCCAACCTTACACCCTAGGATATGTTTAATGCCGTATATTTTATTGACATCTTCGTCATTCTTGAACGATAATATAAACAAGTTCAGTGGTTCTTTTGTTCTCCAGCTTAACTTGTTAATTGCGTTTTTTATCTGAAATCCCTGCGACGTTAAATCATCTTTAATCCGATCCGGTAGGCAGGAGGAATGCATTTTTTTTGACACCACTCTTATTGGCCTGGTCTGCTTATCCTCGTATGAATGCCATAAACAGTTATTTTCTGTTAAACGTTTAGCAATCACTCTGTAGGACTCTTCAGATTTGGCACAATTACCGCTTAACATTTTGGCGGTAAATGTTTCTACTGACTGAGATTCAGTCAAAAAATCGTAGAATGTTTGATAATTCTTAACACCGTCTACTACGATTGGAGGCGGTGCTAGATTTTTTTTTTATGATTGTCTTCTCTTTGTTGTTGAGTTGCTGCTGCTGAGCGGTAGTTCTAGCTTGTTGTAGTGACGTCGCTCGTAAGTGACGGACGAGTTGTGACTTGACTCCCGCAGAAAGTACTAAGTGTTGAAGAATTTTCGGCAGCCGAATATTCTGCGCTTCGGCCAAGTGCCTTGCCGAATATTCGGTATTCGGTATTATTATTATTATTATAGTGGCATCTCTAATCATATGTAACAATAAATTGAAGTTGGATTTAAATAAAAAATTAATTTTGGTATCACAATTTTTGCTCTAAAGCGGACTGATCAAAGTGGGTTAGTCTAAGAGAGAGAACGCGTCAGCTCTATGCACACAGTTACTCCGCTTATGTGTGAGTGAAATTTGTGAAGAATTACCTAAACTTGACGTCCCGCACTAGACGTAAAGCTTTTAAACAGTACACTGGTGATTTTTAATTTTGAAAGCTACTAATCAATTGCTTAGCAACCTCTTAGCTAAATAGCATTTATAAATAAGAATAATGCTAATCAGTTGCTTAGCAATAGATTAAAATTTTAGAGATGTTTATAAATAGGAATGATTATGCTTCATGATGAAATAACTCACCTGTACAGTGCAATTAGTTTTGTCTTTTAAAGCTTGACTGCTGTCACCAAACGCAAGCTTGGCTACGGCATTAGTGTAGCTTGCTTCCCCCGCAATCGGAGCATACTCGTGGTTCATACACTTATTGAAGATGATTTCTTCTGCCTGTGATCAATTTTATACACAATTACTACAAATTCATAATCTGCCTAGCACTTTCCCAACTATATTGGAGTCTGCTTCCAGTCTAACCAAACTGGAAGCATCCAGCTGGATGCAGCCAAATACCAGCTAATTATTATTCTTAGAAATAATATGCCATACACAAGATTATTTCTATCAACAAAATTTGTTAATTACCCGGCCGCAAAGTGACTATATCATTTATGTTAAATATCCTTAGTGTACACAATAAGCTTTACTTTCTGTTGATATGACAATTATCTCTTAGCCACACATAATTATGTGAAGAATGTCATAAATATCTAGCTTGATACAACAAAAAAGTATGTATTAAGTATAATATAGTTGATATAATATTATTAGATAATAATGCAGACCTTTCTCACTGATGGCAGAATATGGGGTTTGCCTGCATCGTCTCTGTAGGCACCAACACCAAGGTTGACCTTCTTAGGGTCCGTGTCCCTCTTGTAGGCCTCAGAGATACCCAGGATCACATCAGGGGGGCCCATAGGCACGTTGCCCCAAAAAGTGCTGCAAATATGATTTATTTATACAGAAGTTCAGAATGTGAAGAAGTTCAAAATGAAATTATTTCTCATAAGAGTTCTTATAGGAATATCACTGATACTTTATATTTAATATTTTGACAAACTTATTAAATTATGCTTATAAAGATCAAGATATCTTCACTAAAAAGACGTTACAAAATAATCACAAAAATTTAAATAATGCTAAAATGTGGTCCTAATTTAACATGCTAAAATTTTATATAATCAGTAATTTAATCTTTTTTTTAAATAAAATATTGTTAAATATATATCCAAATTGCCGGTTCATTACCTGTTTGCCCTTGTGGCGATGTTCAAATAATCTACATTATTTCTGAGAAATTGAACTGATAATTTTGCTAAAACGTGCGGCATTTTTACTTTTTGTTTTTTACACTTGATGACTTGATGTGTGAGTGTGACTGTCCTGCACAGAATAAGTAGTACTCCACAGACTAAGTAGTATAGTATGTACTCTGTGCTGTGATCAGCACGGACTGCCAGCTGCACAGAACAATTATACTCAGAGAGAGGTGAATGACTGCCAGATAGCCAGCAGATAGCACTAGCACCGACGAATCCCACGATCAGTGATTTTAAGTCATTACGATGAATATGATGACATGACCTTTCGTGACATTGGTCTGTTTACCCGACGTTAGGCTTGCAGAAAAATATCGATACATCAATACATATCTTTTTTTTCGATACTTCGATTTTTTTTGGCGATAAGTATTATTTCAATACATCGATATATCGATAAAAAATATCAAATATTGAAAATTTATCAAATACGATATATTTCCAATAGGACACCATTGTCCCCAGATCCGTAAAAAGTTGACATATCAATGTTTTAATAATTTATGATTTTACATCACAAATGATGTTCCAAGTTTGGTATTTAAATAAAAAAAATACAACAGAATTACATAAATCCAAAATATTTTTTAGAAAATTTCCCCGTTATATCGATGTGTTTTTTTTTCGATATATCGAAATCGATTTTTTTTTTATCGATACTTTTTGGCGCTTCTTGCATCCCTACCCAACCTGACTCTCATCGATGCTAAAACTACGTTTGATATAATGTTGTCAGCCTAAAAATAATTCCATAAAGTGAGGTAAAAAGACAACGGGCAAAAGTGGTCTCCACTGCTAACGAGACCTATGTAACAGAATAATTGATTGAATACTAGCGACCCAGCCCTGCTTCATACGGTTTTTACGACTTGACAAAACACCGAGATTTCTTTACTTCTAATATGGATGTATTATACACATAAACCTTCCGGAATAAAATCCATGATGGATGTTAGGGATGTTGAAATTTTGCCACTTGCTAGTGGGCGTTTTTGCACTAGACGGCAACAGCACGGCTTGACTCGATTTACCACTGGAAGGCAACGACCTTTCTTATTTACTTATTTAGTTATGAGCCTTTTGGAATCAAATCAAGTGGGAAAGGCCGGTCAAAGTTAATTGTAGATGGCGTGACCATAGCTAGGTCCCTACAGCGTAGTGTTACCAAGTACACTGTAATTGCCGTAAAAGCACGGAATTTTTTGAGAAATACAAGGTCTACGGCAGGATTGGGGCTAGCAAGTGAAAGCTGATCCCAGATGGCGCCACTACTGTACGAACCCTTGTAATTCAGTGAGATAAACATTTACACGCTCCGGATCTCTTATTTGCGTTGATTTCTTGACCATTTTCTAATTTAGAACATGTATTCTACTTGGAAAATATGTAAGTTAAAAGAAGAGTTAAAAAAAGAGGCGCCGCGCCGCTTTGTGTGGAAGGAAAGCAGACCTAATTGAAATGTTTGTTGTTCCTAAATTCCTTTATATTTTTATAATCTTATGGTGTTTAATTGCGTCATGGTTTAATGAATGTTTGCCTAGGATACACTCTAGTGTATGATAACATTGTATCATTCTAATAATGACGTTAGAAAGGTTGACGTAATCAAATCAATAAAAAAATAATCATTAATTTGTTCGTTTGTTTGTTTTTATGGGCAGTCTGTTGTAAGGTTTATTAAATCGCAATTGAAATATACCGTGTAAATGATCGTGTAAAAAGCAAATAAAATAACATGTATAATCAATATTTGTATTCATAATTTTAACCACTTTTTAATCATCTAAAACAAGAACATAGTATTCATCATACTATAACGTCAATCGACGTTAGAAAGGAATACTAGTTGTTTTTTTTTATCTGGTAACACTACTACAACGTACGCGTCGTCCGTTTCGTTCTTTCTATTCGTTTGGTTTTTTTTTTTTTTTTTTTTTTTTTTTCTTCTTTTTGGCTTCGCACGGTTTGTGCATTTAGCCAGTGTCATGTAAAATTAGTTAACATGTACAAAGTTATATAAATAATTATGAAATGACTCCACTCAATGCATGATAAAGATGATTGATGATATCCCACCCCGCTCCCCTTGAGTTTAAGTAAAGACGCGGCACTTTACTGAAACCTCGCGCGGACTTCTTGAGAGAACTTAAAGTGATGTTGCACTGTTTTGTTTCATTTGCCTACATTAATGCAGGTTCACGAACACTTAATGGTTAATAATCCACCACTATTACACATTAATATTCGGCTAAACACAAATTTTAGAAAATAAAACAAAACTGCTAACATGACGCTTCACTTTCCCGCCAAGAAGTCCGTTTGGTTTTATTGCACCATTTTGTTTTTATTGGGGATGGATGTGTTTGCTCTTGACCTTAGTCTAGGTCACAGAGACAAAGTCAATGATTTTTTTTTGGGTGGGAAATTATCAAATAACTTGTCCCGCTCTGGGCGGAGCGGGAGGGCGTGTCAGACTTTTACGAGTCCCGTACGGTATATCGAATTACCCTTGAACGATATAACTGTCTACAGAAAGCATGGTTCACCGACGAACGGTAATACGAGAAAACTATTAGTCGATACCATTATTTAGCGACAGCACGTTTCGCCGAATAACGCTACATAGAATGAATGGTTGGCCGATACCAAAATTTGCCGATGTCATGGTTCGCCGGAACACGCTTGAACTAAATAATCCTTTATCGATAGCAGTTGCATGACAATGGCATGACAATGGGATCGTGTTGGAATGACTGCATTTATAAAAATAGCAGACTTGGGCCCCAGAGCGTATATACATTCTTTGCCAGATTGAATCATTTGGGCTTTAGGTACTCGTACCCTATATACAAATGTACTCTGTGGCTTTAGGGGGAATCCGCAGCTGTAGCCCGCGAAATTCAAATTTTCTTACATTTTTTGCATGTCAATGTCAGGTTGTATCTTGATGAAAATATGATTCGCGACTTTATCAGTAGCGCCTCCTACGACACCAACGGGACGAGATGGTGCGGTCTATTCTTTCTCCGGGACCGACACATATCATATTTTCTGGGATTTTTTTTTTGGGGCTTCATACAAAACCTGCAATTTTAATCGAACAACAGTGGGAATAGAGCCACGTTCTTTTCTTATTCATTCATTCATATATTTATTTATCCATTTCGTTCTTGTTCCGTTTGCACACTTTGCACGTTTGCTCAATCCGTCGCTCCATAACCGGTCGTGACGTTTGACTGCTCCGACTCATCTGACCTCCTTTAAACAAATGTACTCTGTGGACTGACGATAATGATCAAGGATAATGATGCCGTTCTAGAAATTATTAACAATATTATATTTTGGTGCATACGCAGTTGTAGCCCGCGAGATTCAAATTTTCTTGCGTTTTTTGCAATTTGCAGGTTGATCAAAATATGATTCGCGACTATAACAGATACGTATTTACAGAATTATAATGATTAGAATCACTTATAATTGGGAGTCCGCGTATCACTGGTCAGTTTCCCTCGATAGTCAGTTTATTAATTCGCTATTTTCGTTGATTAGTCAGTTTCACTGATTGGTCAGTTTTACCGATTAGTCAGTTGCTTTAACTCGCCATTTTCCAGTATTTGCCAGTTTCGTTGATTCGTCAGTTGGCCGCGGCGGGATTGCATCAATAGTTGACGCTTCTACCGTGGTTTGTGCCGGAGTCGAGACATTATGGTTGCTCAGTACCTCTGAGCGCAGACTTTCAAGTGCGGCATAGTCCAACCTGTGATTGCGTTGGATGACCCGCACCAGCAACCTACTGACCCGTAATATGGGCGCATGACGTTCCCATTCAAAGACTGAGTTCATCTCATGCGCTGCACACAACCACCAGCAGCGAGGACCCGGCTTGGGGTCGGTTGGCTACCAAGTCCCAAGCTCCTCTGTGGCCTGCCGACGTATCTACAAGTGTCAGCGACGTCGCGTCGGCGGGGAACAATATTCGTCGCTCGAGCTCGACGCAACTGCCATGGCCGGTGTCTATGAGTGTCACAGTACTCTCGACTCTCGAGGGGGTAAAGGCCGCGGCCCCAAGCCACGGCGCGGCACCGCCGTCACCGCGGCGGTAGGGTGGAGCTTAGCGACGAGTTCACAAGTCCGGAGATGGAAGGCGTGTGCGACGACCGGCGAGCTGCTGAACTCGTCATAAAACGGCACCTTTAAAATCATGACGGCCGTCACAAAACGGCACCGGTAGCATGACAGTAGCAGGAGATAGTAAAATAATTTTGCATATTTTAGAACTTAGTTTGTTTTTAATTTTTGATGAACGACGCTAAAAATCTTACACCATGCTGCGTAAACAGGATTTCAGGGGCGTATTCTCATATCCGTAATATTTTGGAATAGGTTTTTTTGTTATTTTTTTTACTGTATAGTAAATACTATATAAATATTTAACTTGTTAAATATCGTGAGAGAAAAAAAATCAAAATTGTCCAAAAGTCTCCTCGCCATTGCCAGCTCCTCTGAAATTCACTTACCAACACCCACACATTTTTAAGAATAGCACCCCCAAACCTAAATGTCAAAATTATTATGACGTTTTCTTTTCGCTGAAAGAATTAGTGTCGAATATTCGTGTTTATTTAGTAATTCTGCTTTAAAACGTTGAAATATGGCTGCTGAAATTAAACCTGCTCCAAGGACGCCCAACGATAGGTTTTCTACGACAAAGAAACCGGCTCTATTGAGTAAATTGGAAGGTTGCACCGACGATGTAAACGCAGCGGTCGTTATACCTGGCGAGGACGGTGTAATTAGCGTTTGTGATGATAAGTAAGCGTACTGACTCATATTTCGTCCATTGTTTGTTATCAGAGTTCTATTAACTGGATTATTTTCCGAAAAACATGTTCCTTTTGTACCCTCATTGAACTGTCAAAGTATTTGAAATCACCCCCCTACGTGGGCTGCAAATACTATTAAGTTTTTAGTTAATTAACTACTGGCTGGTATTTAAATATATGGGTATCAGCTACACGAAATATTGAAAGAATCATCTCCCAATAAATGCTCTTTGCATTTATTGGGACATGATTCTTTCAATATGTGGTAAATTCATATGAGTAAAAATCTATTGTTGTTAATAAAATGGTTTTCTTGTTTTTATTACTGTTTCTTTCTTTCTTCTTATTTCTTTTTTTTTTTTAAACGTTGCCCCACTAGGAATTTCTCTTGTATTGTGGGTGCGTTTACAAACATTTAAACTCACATACACAAACAGCCCGCCCCGGAACAACTACTTGTAGGTCATACAAATATTTGTTCTGTGCGGGAATCGAAGCCTCGACACGAGCGCAGCAGACAATCGCTTAACTGCTATGCCAACCGTGCCATGCCGCGTGTGTGTGTTTAAATATGAACTTCGAAATAACGTAATGTTGTTCAAATTTAGCAGATAGTTTAAATTGATTATCTTTAAATAAAGAATAAGTCTGCAGACACAGCTTCCTTTATTCATGAGATGAAGAACTCATTAAGTACCTTTATGAATGAAACAAGATAATATATAACTCACAGACAATTCTCCAACTGCAAATATAAGTTGCAATTTTTTAACTTGTTAACTTGTAAAGCTTACTTAGCTTTGATAGTTTTCCTTTTAACTTCATTATACATAATTATTACTGCTATGAATTTTTCCGAATATCCAAAAATAACCATTTAGCTGGCAGGGGGGGCAACACTTGACTCTGACAAAAATTAGCAAATGGTTCTCACAGACCTGTAATATTTTTGCATCAAGTACCAAGATAGATGAGAAAAAAAAAAAATCACACCACACTTTACGTACAAGGAAGGCACACTACAATTTGTAATATGTACGTCTATAATATATGCGTTGGAATATTTTCGCAATTTGAGGTTTTAAGTGAACTTATTCATTAATTGATTCAACTAGCATATTTTAACTTTGTGTATTTGAAATGAGAGCAATGTTGAAATCTTTAAATGTTTTAAGTCAGAGGAAAATATACATAAGTAAACTTTTTTTGTGAATGTAGTTACGTCATGTTTAATGCATACATATTTCTAAGCTCTATACGAGAACACGGCTCTTATAACAACAATTATTTCAGGACAGTGAGAGTATGGCTGAAACGAGACTCGGGACAATACTGGCCATCTATCTGTCAATACATGCCATCTGGGTGCACGTCAATGTTCTACACACCAGAGACAAGGCAGCTATTCATTGGTCAAGAGAACGGCACAGTCTCAGAGTTCACACTGGCAACAGACTGTAATAGAATAAACCCTGTGAGTATTTTATAACCTTATCAGCATTTTTGTTTTTTATAATATGTTAAATAACCCGTTTTATGTCCTAATAATAGATTGTGACATATAAAATGTCTGTTTAGTAAAAGGAACAAACTTTTTAATTACGCAATATTAAATACAACCAAATCAACAACAGCATAATATGTGCTGTTGTTGTTGTTGTGGTTGGAACAGTTGTATTTAATTTTAAGAATGTCTAATGTTATGACATTATTCTATTATATTCTATTCTGACATTATACCCATTAATAGTACAATCTATTCAGTCAACTAAAAGATAAGATATAAAGACTTTGTCATCTTGAATGACTCATACGAGTTATGCTTATCATAATAATGAGCTCTTACAAAAATCCTATCCACACTGTTGATGCACCCTCTAAAGATACCAAGGGCAAAGATTGATACAACTGATGAATGGGCAGACATTGATTGATAGGAATTACGTCTGAGAGTTTTTGTATGGAAAATCAGTCAAAAATTAAAAAAAAAATCACTGGTTAAGACTTATTCAATGTTGTAGAATGAATTAATGAAATATTTATTTATTTGCTAGAATATAGGAAAGAAAGAAAGAAAAAAAGAAATTTTATTTGCTCGAACATGTGTATAGATACAGAATTAAAATAAAATAATGCATGCATGCTCTTAAAAAAGAGTGGCTCACGACATGTCTGCCATTTTTCATAGAGTGCAAATATCTTAGGTACAATATTATTATTATCACGGAATCAATGATAATAATAATATTGTACCTAAGATATTTGCACGCTGTGAAAAATGGCAGACATGTCGTGAGCCACTCTTTTTTAAATCTTGCATGCATGTATTATTTTATTTTTTAGGTACATATGACATGCTATTAATAACAGATGGTTGGTTGGTTTGGTGGTGGAAGTTTGGTTGAATTCACCTTAAGCATTGTCAGTACAACTACACATATTATTCACATTGCATTGAGGGTCTACAAATAAGGTGGACCTTGTTTGTAAACCCCTCAATGCTCAAACAAGTAACTTTGGTGAAATTGTGTGATTAATAGTGTTGTTGATCGCAACTTCATTTCACAATGCCTTTTAAAAATGTTTGTATTCTACTGATACTCAGGGCCGTCCTTAAATATCTAGGCGGGGCGAGTCATGTATTTGGCGCCCTTTTATATTTCATTATAATTTAAAAGGACAAGGAGTATGTAAGGAGCGTAGCAGGTGGCATTCTATAGTTTCTGCCTACCCCCATGGGAAGAAGGCGTGAGTTTATGTATGTGTAAGTATGTATAATTTAAAATAACTTATTTTAAATTATGTACCGTATTAATTTATTATTGAATTAATAAAAAACTGCAAACATGTAGCTATTTATTATTAATGAAAACTTATACCTATTGAAAAACAAGGTCGCCTGTCGCTCAGTACGTCTCTGTCATCCTCCGTTAGTGAGGGATACGACAAGACCACCAAGAAAATGGTTGTGGTCGAGTAATGCTGAATATTTATACTCACTCCGATGAGTTCTATTCTATTTTTAAAAATTCTGGCTCCATCGATAACGTTCGATGATTTTGCCAATGTCAAGGTAAGAGAAAGTAATGATCGTCAGATTGTAAACTGTTACACAACTATTGATCAGTGTTTGTAGTGGTGACATCCATGGATCCCCATGCTAAAAAAGGACAAAACATTTTTGGTTAGTACATGTAAAACGTCACAAAAGAAATGTTAGAACATTCAGTAGGTATATAATAAATAAATAGAAATAATCAACTACAGCTGGATTTTATTAATGCTAATGAATTTATAAAGGATTTTAACTGCAGGGGTATGGGCTAAAGATAATAGGAAAGGAATGTTAATTGGGCGGGGAACATCAGAAGGGAGTATGTCGTAAAGGGGAGTGGTTAAACGAGGACAGGAAAAAAACAAGTGCTCCCTCGTCCAGACCGCATTCACACAAAGAAGAGTCCCTCACGCGTATTTTAGCCAAAAAAACTGGTGTGCAAACGAACCCAAGTCGGAGTCTAATTATGACAGAGGTGGCTATTTTACTAGAAAATTTTAGTTTGCTGAACCAACATTTAGATGGAATGAATGGTTGGATAGAGCCATAAAATCTTCCCTTCAGTAATCGTGTTTTTTGCCAATGATCATTCCAATTCTTCATCATCTCGGGTTTAACAAGACATTGCAGATCTCGGGGATAACAAGACGGATGAGATTCGATCCCATTCCGAGTAGCCAGCTTGGCAATCGTATCCACATTTTCATTATCAACAATTCCAGAGTGGCTGGGGATCCAAGCCAGTGCAATCTCTATGCCTAAGCAGTGGCATCTATACAGGAGTTGTTTTATCTTTAGGATAAGGGGGAAATTGTGACGGAAGCGAAAAGGCGATTTCATTAAATCCTGTAGACAGCTAAGAGAATCCGAGAGAATAAAGCTTTTGTTGAGTCCATGTGATTCAATGTAAGAGACTGCTTCCAAAAGAGCTATAGCTTCCCCTGTGTAAATAGTGCCAAAAGCAGGACTACGAAAATTAAGAATAATTTTGTATTTTGGGATCCACACAGCTGATCCAACATTACTATTATCGGACAACTTAGAAGCATCTGTAAATATCGTCAGCCAATCGTGCCAGTCTTCAGCCAGAATCCCATTGAATTTGGCATTAGCAACAGGGTAATGTTTGGATATACCTAAGTTAAAAATAATTTTTGGTTGGAAGAGCAAGGAATCAAAATTTACTTCAAATATGGGGTTTTTATTTAACTGGACTAAGGAAATGTGCAAACTATTGAAATTACTGAAGCTGTTAACGAGTAGTGGAGGATTTTTATGAGACCAATAGCGAGATGTTGGGATTAAGTGAGAAAGTTTACGAAGAAGAGGGAGAAGAGGATGACATTTATTCTGGATGACTTTATAAAAAAATCTGTCACAGAGATATTGTCTACGTAAGTGAAGTGGGGGCTCTAAACATTCTACCTGTAGGGCATTAATAGGTGAGCATTTCATAGCACCCGTGATAATACGCAAGCATTTAGATTGAATCCTTTCCAGTTTAGCCAGGGCTATTTTGCATGGTTCTAACAGAAAGGTTCCATAGTCCAAAGTGACTACGAACTATGGCGTTATATAGGATTTTCTGGGAAGTTGGATGAGCTCCCCAGCGAACTCCAGAAAGGGCACGTAAGACATTAACGCCTCTTTCGCATTTCTTTGAGATGTAGTCCAGATGATAGAGACCAGATAATTTTGAGTCAAGAATGAGGCCAAGAAATTTTACTTTGTCACGGATCAAAATGGGTTCATTTTCAACATAAAGGTTAATAAGGGGAATATTACGCTTGCGAGAAAAGACAACTGCATTGCATTTGGAGACTGATAAACTTAAGCCGTGATCGGTCAGCCACTGGTTTAAGTAGTAAAGGGCAGAATTTAAGCGAGATGAGGCATCTGAAATGGAAGTTGAACTAAAGTAGAGAGCAATGTCGTCGGCATATTGTAGGATTTTGCAGAAACAACTCGCTGAAGACTCCAAATCATGTGTGTATATATTATAAAGGATGGGGCTTAAGACCGACCCCTGGGGTAGGCCCTTCCACACTAGACGGGATGAGGAGACGAAGTTTTGATGACGGACAGAGATAGAACGGGACATAAGGAGATTACAAATGATGTTGACCATCCTCACAGGGATACTCAGCTGTTGCAGCTTTTGCCTGAGTATAGGAAGTTGGACATTATCATAGGCTGAAGCTATGTCTAGGAAAACACCGAGAACACTTTCATTATTGGAAAAGCCAATGCGAACATCAGACATGAAGACACTTAGGCTATCTAGAGTTCCCATACCTCTTCGAAAACCAAACTGAGAACTGGATAAGATGCCTTTAGCTTCCAAGATCCACTCGTCGGTTCTTAATGAGATTCTCCATAATTTTAGCCAAGACAGAAGAGAGGGCGATAGGACGATAGGAAGTAGAATCTTTTGTAGTAGAAATTTTTGAAGTAGAATCTCCGATGAGTTATGTTCATGTTGTTGTTTTTTAACTCCGTTGGTGTAATTGCTGTATGTCGTTCCAGTGGGAGGATAAATAAATAAATAAAAGTTAATACGCTGAATTTCGTTTTTCTTTAGATCGATAGAGATAGGTATTTAAATTAAATGGTTAAGTTAAGCTGGCGCGCGTAGCGCCCTGTATGCTACGGCACCCTCTAGTCGCCGGCGCCCCGGGCGTCGGCTTCGATCGCATCCCGATTGCCCCCCCGGTCGCCCCCCCCTTAAAGCCGCTGCTATTGTTAGCCTGTATCATTCTGGGCAAATGCCTCTCCCCATGACTTCCATAGCATGCGATCCAGTGCTAATGTGGACCACTGGTAATTTATTTCGTCCAGCTCGTCCTGCATATTCTAGTTAATTAATTATTATCTTTGTCTAGACTTGTATGGCAAAGTTATTATTAAAAAGAAATACCATAACCTGACCCCTCTTCCCCTCTTTTTCTTTGTAAGAGGGGTCATGTAATGCAGAGTACTGACCGTACTATAATGACAGCTTTTATGCATGTCTAACAAAATTGAAAAGTATTATTTAAATACCATAGCAAAATAATGGTTTAACCCCATCGATCACTAATTAGTGATCGATGTTTAACCCTGAAAAATTCTATTTATGAAATGATGTATTGTATTTTTGATAAAATTGCTTTTGTTTAGTTAAAGTAGTGAATGAAACTGGACTTATACAGGGTCAAATTAAATTAGCTAGCGAAACTCCGCAGACGTGATGGGTCGATAACTAAACACGATAAAAAAATATAACATATTTTGTCAACTCATACTTCCAGTAACAACACTACCACCGGCCACACCAAAAAAAAAAAACATCACATCATTTTTATCTTTTCCTGTTTAGATAATTATTACCCATAACGTCTGCGGAGTTTCGCTAGCTAATTTAATTTGACCCTGTATACGTTATAGCGTTTTTATAGTTTTATATAGTTTACAGATACACACTCTCACTCGTGTTTTAATATCCCGTGTTATGAAACAGTTTCATACACTTTATTGTTGTAATCTGTAAAATATGATGATTAATCATCTTTTTAAACCTTAAACAATAAGTTATCAGTATAAAAGTGGATTGGGTACAAATATTTATAACTCACTTGATATGTGAATACAAACAGGTAAAATATTAATAAATTATTTTCTATTGTGTATTAATGATTATTTGTTGGATTTATGACTAAAAAACCGGCCAAGTGCGTGTCTGACTACGCACAATGTAGGGTTCCGTAGTTGGCATGAATTTATTTACGTTACACGTCAGTGTTTGGGTTACAGAAATTCATATGTGTACCAAATTTCAACTTAATCGGTCCAGTAGATTCAGAGCAAATTAGCTGTGACAGACGGACAGACAGACAGACACACGAGTGATCCTATAAAAGGTTGCCGTTTTTTCCTTTTGAGGTACGAAAACCTAAAAACGAGGATTAATTCTTTATATTTACATAGACAAGGATTTTCCCCACCACCACCTGAAACAAATCAGTTTTCATAATATAGCTTTATTTTTTGGAAGATTTTCCTTAGTAAATAAAGCCATATTTGTCTTTGTTTCTCGGTGATAATTTACTAATTTTATTTTTAGGCTCGTGAGTACTTAGCGCACACAGCACGCGTAACTGCCGTCAACTTCTCATTAAGTTGCGAATGGGTGCTCTCCGTCAGCCGAGACAAACTCTTTGCGTACCACTGCAGTGAGACCGGACGCAGAATCGGCGGGTACTCCTTCGAAGCATGGTGCACGTCTTTGCAGTATCCTTTTATAATTAGTAGTCAGATAAATAACTGCGTATGTTGTAAGTTGTACTTATCAGGAATTAAAAGATATTAGTGCAAAAGTCTAAGCGCGCTTGGATAGCGGACTCAACAGTTATGTCAACATTGTAGGCAAATGTTCCTGGATACAATTGAGTTCGTGCCGTTTTCGCACTTTTATATGTATACAGTATGTAACAAAAACCCTGTTGTTCCTTTTAGGGACGTATTACCTACAAGCACAAAATTGGTGGAATTATAATTTAAAAAAAATAAGAATTCGCTAGTCGAAAAGTCAAAATCAAAGAGGTAAGATATCAGTTATTTTTGTTGAACAGTTTGTATAAATGAATTGCTTTATTACGTATGTAAACCGATTCCTAAAACGTAAAACGTAGGTAGAAGGAACAACAGGGTTTTTGTTACATATTGTATAATATGTCACCGTAAGATTGTGAGTACCGTTAGTTTATAATCTATCTAGCGAGTACAATTCGCATTCATTTTCAGTCTATTAATGTCAAATTGTGAACCAACCTGCGGGATAATTGCCTAGCACACTATCAGTAGGAATCGGTTTCAATTTGACTGTTCAACAACATTCATTGCGTTAATTACGTTGAGGAGCAGACAATTTTTTCTAACTTATGAAGCAATGGATTAGTAATATACTTCAAAATCATTCCGATTATGATTCAAACTGTCACAATCTGTCCGATTTTATCAACCGTAAAATTATGAACCGTCCCTGATTGGTAGATCTTGGCGGTAGCCGAATTGGTCGCAGTAACTAAGCCAGGACACCCCGACCAAATGGGTTAGGTAAGTTGGTTAGAACTGT
This sequence comes from Tiliacea citrago, assembly GCA_963921375.1. Taxonomy (NCBI): domain Eukaryota; kingdom Metazoa; phylum Arthropoda; class Insecta; order Lepidoptera; family Noctuidae; genus Tiliacea; species Tiliacea citrago. The sequence goes on from OY992786.1 coordinate 22,156,579, forward strand.
GACCAAGCGCGCGCGAGTCAAGCGAGCGCTTCTACCAAGTTGGTCGTAGTTACTTGGCTACCGCAAGGTGCGTTCGTCGCATGAAAATTTTGATACCAGTTCACAATTTGTCAGTTTGCCATGGATAGCTTATAAACTATCGAAAAATAATGAGTTAAATTGCAAATGGTTTGTTGCAAGTTCAGTTCACAATTTTTCTGTAGTTTATAATCTCGCTAGATAGATTATAAACTAACTATGTTTATGATCATACGGTAACCTAACATTTATGATTACCATTTAAGATTAAATTGTTGAGTCGGTTGTCTACGCCCTAAGTCGGTAAGTAAGTCAGTCAGAAAGCGGATAACAGATGTCCTTCCGTAGTTCCGTACATACTAATACGTTAACATAATTAAGTATAAAATGAATAACTACAACAAATATCGAAATCCATTTAGAGATAACAAAATGAATTTCCTGAACGTATCCCGTCAGATTCGACTCCCAGTCGAAATATGCTTTTGTTGGAGACTATAGCGGCCAGATAACGATGCTGAAGTTAGATAATAATGGCGCTACGCTCGTTACTACGCTCAAAGGTCACACTGGGTGAGTTGAGTACCTATATTTTTCTTGGAAACACCAAACTTTCTCTGGTAAGACGCTTGCAAACTGCCTAGGCCATTGCTCTGTACCTTTAGAAACATATCTTCAGGTAAACTAAAATGAACGAGTACTTTATTAAAATTAAAGACAAATTATATTCCACCACATTGTGTCCACGCAGGAATGGTAAGTATGCAACCAAAGTCCATTAACACTGCCACATTTACAGATCATCAAAATTAACACAAAATTGAACATTTCATATATCCGTTAAAAATTAATATTGTTTAAATTTTATTTGTACCTATTCAGATTAATATTAAATATCTTGCTCAAAAATGAAGTGTTAATCGACTTTTGGTATCGACCGTACCATTCCCGCAACCGTTACGACAAAAATTAGTATGGTCAGCAAATAAAAAACTTGAATTTGTGCGATTTTTTTTATCACGCTTTACTGTGAATTTGGTGCGATAATAATATTCATATCATTCGTTTTATATTAGTATTATTCTTTGAACTATTTTTATTTTTCCAGTTCCGTGAGGGTACTGAACTGGGCTCCTTTGCCCCAGCTATTATTCAGCGGCTCATTCGACCAGACGATAATAGTGTGGGACATAGGCGGTCAAAAGGGCACGGCATACGAACTTCAAGGGCATAGGTAATTATGATATTTTGTTTACACTCCAACTCTATATTCATTGTTCGTGACATCATGTCTCTTACAGAGTAATTAGGTACTACAATGAAATGCCACAATGTGTAACAAAACCATATTATAACAATGCATTCACATTATTTTGGATTTACTACGGACTGTGCTTAAACTTTTACATAATACGCGTACTTATTTGTGGGCGTCCAAGCAAAAAGGGTCCAGTTCTCGGCATTTAGTTTCCGAGATATACGCAGTTTTGTAAAGTTGGGTGAAAAATGCATTTCGCGATTTTAATTGATTATGAATGCTCAATTATCTACAAGTTCATACAGGGCGTCCCACGGATATGCCACATGGAGGGAAAGTACCTTGAATATTGCAGATGGAACATTTTACTGAAAGAAGACATTATTTGAATTTAAAAAACAATTTAAACTGCATTCATAGATATTTAAATAATTACATGGTTGAACCGGAAATCGAACCCGTTACACGAGAAAAATAATCACCCTGTAGCTTTATCATACCGATTGAAAGGCTTCATCATAAGGATTATTTTTTTGCTAAATAACATAGTGTCACAAATAAAAGGAAGACCATGAATTTTAACATTTTCAATACAAAAATAATCAATTTATCAAATGTTGCATACAACCAGGTACCTACTAATTACGTATCTCTTTATCATTTTTCTCAAATCAAGCTTTCAGAGTTTCCACAACAAATGAATGATAAAAAAAAAATTGTCAGTTTTTATATATTTTTTTAATTCTTGTTATCACTTAATTATTCTAGATACCGAATCTAATCTTAACTTAATACCCCACTATTGGACCATTTTTGCTTGGATTTTAGGTTACCTTTTTAGGTTGCCGATATTTAGTGAAAGGTATTAGGGATGCAACTGAAGAAAAATATTTTAGAAAGATTGTTAGACCAATTTCGAAAGTGAGCAGCGGTGGCCCTTTGGCAAAGGCCGCGACGCAGGCGCTTTACTTTGTGTAAACGGTGAAGGAGTTTTCCTTCACCGTTTACACAAAGTAAAACCGCCGGGAAACCGGCATGTCCTAGAACCAAATATTCGAAGACATGTGACATCCACCAACCTCCATTGGGCCCGCGTGGTGGATTACGGCCCACACCCTCTTACAGAGAGGAGGCCTGTGTATGCGCGAAAAACGATAATGCGTCATTTGAGGAACGTGATATGGGGCCCAGGGGCGCGTTTCCATACAAGTCAGACCTACGCAATCAGTGCTAGTTTTTTCAAGATGTTTTCCGACTATTAGTCTGAGTTCATCCCAATGAAAAATGTTTTTAGGGTTCCGTACCCAAAGGGTAAAACGGGAACCCTATTTCTGAGGCTCCGCCGCCTGTCTGTCCGTATCTTCTTAAATGTTCTCACCAACCCAATGAGATAAATGCGTCTATCTTAATTAATCGATACAGGGCTACTCGCGTGCAACTTCAGAGGGCTCATAAATTTGCGCGGTACTAACACCTATGTAGGTATAAACTACGATAACATGGCTCGCCCCTCCAAATTACTGTTTCAACATCCTTGCGAAAGAGTTTGTATGTAGTAGTACTCGTAATATCTCACTTATTACCAGATTTGTTGGTCAACTAATCATAACTAGCGGATCGCGCAAGACAACGCACGTGTCGTTTTGATAGAGTACGTCAGTGCCGTAATGACGCGTCGAGCAACAAATTCGTGGATTTGTTTTTGTTTGACGGCCGTCTCATTGCGCGCACACATGCGTTGTGAGTCTTGGTGGCGCTTTGTAAATCTTTCACAAATACTTTCAAACGTTTTGAATTTTGGAGGAGCGGGGCATATTATCGTAGTTAATCTCTATAACAAATTACAAACAATGCATTCCTTGTGAATTCACTCAGGAAACAACAGAATAAGTCCGTCTCACTCGGTATGACGTTGAGCGTGCGAGGTGCACGCGTCAGCGGCATGTTGCTTAATTTCTACCGTCAAACCATTTTGTAAGGAAAGAGGAGCAAATGTTGAAAAGCTACTATTTATTTTGCAGCAATAAAGTCACAGGGTTATGGTACGTGGGCAGCTGCGAGCGACTGATATCCGCAGGGGAGGATGGGGCGCTAGGAGTATGGGAGATGGGCATCCGGCGCCGTGAGACTCCCGCGTGGAAGGAGTCAGACCTGTGCCAGATATGCCGCGCTCCCTTCATATGGAACGTTAGGGCGATGATGGAGAAGAAACAGCTTGGTGAGTTTTAGATAGATCAGTTATCACATACAAACGGAGTGTCAACAGCAGTTAATCGGTTGCAAGGCACTCCGAGCGACCCGTGGACCTCACCAATAGGCTCCACATCTCAAACCGCCTCCGCTTTGCGCCGCTTTGTGTGTTTTTATTACGTGATACAAATTTCAACCGTATGCCATGTTAAATAAAATCGATTTTCAGTTGTCATAGAATTAGTCACATTGCCGTCGGTCTTCAAACAGTTTTCGATATCACTTTGTCAACTATTCAAGCTCCTCTCTTACAGGTCGTGCTGACACGACACTTGACAAAAATAAGTATAAAGGAAATAATAAAAGTAACCTTTTAATGCGCAAAATTAAACACCTAAAAAATGAATGCGCTTCGGCTATGCTTCGTGTTTCCGAATTAATACGCACGAAAGGTCTTAGGTTTGTACGGTCAGTGCTCAGCATTACCTGACCTCTCATCCAAAGAAGAAGAGGGGAAAAGGGGTCGGGTTATGCAGGTCACTGACTGTTCATAGTGTACACCGCGCTTTGTAGCACTTATCGTATGATTTCTCTCTGTTACCTACTCCGGTCGCACTTCGTCATCTGTCACTCCAAAGTTTTGAAAAGTTTTGGAATCGCATAATTTAAAAGAATATTTTTCCCAATCATGCTTGGAAATTCGAGCATTATTTTGACAACCTTCTTCGAGATAAATCGAAATTGCTGTACTGGCCAAATACATGCGAGCAGCGGCCACCAAAAGTTGTATGAAAATCCATAAGTGTCGTGGCCAAATAAATTACATAGTAAACTCTTAACTATCGTGTATTTAAAAATGGAACGATCTTTTACTCCGAAACATGCCAACCAAAGAGGTAACTTAACAAAGATTTTATTTAAATTTCGAACTGGCTTGCAAATAAAAAGCTGCTTAATGAAAAAAAAAAACGAATGAACACATTGTCGCGTGAAATTTTTTTGTTGTTCTTCTTTGAATCTGGAATTTATAAATAATTTACTTTGTTTGAATTTCCGCGCATTATTTGAGAAAAGCACTATACAAGCCTTGGCCGCAACCAGCCATTGATTTTCACGTTCGTCCATCAATGCCCTTATTGCAGGCCGCTGCAGTATTGTACTATAACTGGCACGGGAGGGTATAACCAAGTTGCGTTATATTGCAGGTTTGCGCCAGCACCACTGCCGTTGGTGCGGCGCGGCGGTGTGCGCGGCCTGCTCGCCGCACCGCCTGCCGCTGCCGGTCATGGGCTTCGAGTTCCCGCAGCGCGTCTGTACGGGCTGCTACGACACCTTAAGGCATGAACCGTGAGTATCTGCTGTTACAGCAACTATGGTGGCCTGTACTACTTTTACCCAGGATTTTGTAACATATTTTCTTTTTTTTTTTGTTATGGCTACGTGCGGTTAGCACATTTAGCCAGTGTCAAGTAAAATTACGTAACAAAACAAAGTTTCTTTAAATAATGATGAAATAAATTATATTCAATGCATGATAGATAGGGCCCGCCCGCTCCCCTTGTGTTTCAGTAAATATTGGCACTTTACTGAGACTTCTTGAGAGAGCTTGAAGTGATGTTGCACTGTTTTGTTTCATGTGCCTACACTAATGCATGTTCACGAACACTTCATGGTTGATAATCCACCATTATTACACATTAATATTCGGCTAAACACAAATTTTAGAAAATAAATCAAAACTGCTAAACATGACGCTTCACTTCCCAGCCAAGAACCGTCATAACTTGATTTAAAAGAGTATCCATGGAGTTTCTTGCCTGTTCTTCTCCATAGAGATCTGCGTTTTGGAATGGGCGACGTCTTGACCGTTCAAAAGTGCCTGTAATGGTTTGATTGAAATAAATACTCTTGAGTTTGAGTTAGAACTTGTTTGGTACTTAGTCAGTCTGGACTCTGGATGAATCAGAGGGTCTACTCCGAAGATAAATCCGAAGTATCGGCCGAATGTTCGGCTACGACTGACTGCGGCGAAAGAAAAAAAAAACGAAAGTAAAAGAAAGGTCAAAAATCTGACTTGAGGTCAGGCAAGTACTCAAAGTCAAAAAGGAAACTTTGGATGTCAAGCAACGGCCGAACATTCGGCCGATACTTCGGATTATCGCTTTGGAGTAGACCCGCAGGCCCTTTGAAGTGTCATAACTGAAAACTAATTGTCAGTTGAATTTCTACTTAATCTAATCATAGTCTATAATTCTAATCTAGACACTACTGAGTAGAGGCTTTTCTATTTTTGTAATTCTTGCAGTACCCAAATGTTAATTGTTGTTTTGCTAATTATTGAATCATCGATCTTTTGGATCAGAGCGATTGTTTTCCACCTAAAAGCTGTTCGGATATCATCTAAATTATTGAAATTGACCTTAGGCCCATGTTCATCTAACTTTTGAGAAACATCCTAGTCTTCAAAACTAACTTTTCACATCACCTGCCTAACTAATTTTAATTATATGGCTATACATATAACTATATAACTATTAATGTCTAACCATATGCAAACCTAACCTAAAGCAAGTCATTAAAGTCCTAGGCTCTAGCCGGGCATTAATATTGTACTGGATTTCATTATGACCCGCTGGTGCACAAAGTGATTTGAATTTGGAACTTCACCAAAAAAAATATATGAAAACTTTTTTCTATTAAAGTACAGCTCGACTATAGATATTCTCCTCGGAGATAAAGGTGTCTTCGTGTTGAACGAGCTTGAATCCCTCGCTTCGCTCAGGAGTTGACTCAAAACTCCCTCACTGCGCTCGGGAGCCCTAGAATCCTTCGTTCCGTTCGGGATTCAATATACCGCCCGTGATTTAAGACACAGCTTTATTAGTGAATAATCTACTATTATACCATCCATATTTTCAGTCGCGAATCCCTGGCGTCGTTCCACGATATGAAGCACGCGGTATCATCATTGTACATGGACGAGGCGACAGGCCGCATGTGCACGGCCGGGAAGGACCGCGTCATCAAAGTGTGGGACGTGGGCGTGTTGCTCGCGCCCGCGCCAAAGCCGTCCACCACCGACCAGTAGCCGGCCACGACTGAATGAAGCTGATCAATAACATGTATGTCGCTTTCTTTACTAACCACACATGGGCCACTTTGAAATTGGAACGATTTGGAGGTCACATATTGTGTTTTTTTTTAACCCGTACTATATATTATACTGAACGCGGTCAGCACTTCTAAAACGTGTTCAATAGCTGTCAGTGTCAATATTCCATGATAATTTTGACACTGACAGCTCTTGAACGCGGTTTAAAGTGCTGATCGCGTACAGTTTCATTGGTGAAATCCTTTATTATATAAACCAAAATACGGGCTGAAGAACTGTTAAAAAAAAAACAAATTTCGCCTTTAAACTTTTAATGAAACAAAAGACAAACGCAGCATAAAATATTAATCTTTAGTTTTTTCATATAGAAATTAGACATGTGTGCGTTATTGATTCAGCTTTATGTGTCGCGTATTGTAAAAGAGAATCAAATTGAAATTAATGAATGTACTTCATCAGGCTGTTTGCATTAATGTTATAGTCGTTATAATATTATTATTTAATGTGTATCTAATATATTTGTTGTTGACAGTCCAACGAAAGTTTTGCTTTCTATCACTTGTCGTGAGGTAAGACTGAGACTTTCCTTTCTGAAAATATGGTGTGTCGTTTATTATGGATAGTGAAATATATTTGTGTCATCATATAATTATTATATAAACTACAAAAAAAATGAGACGATGGTCGCAAAACTATTTTATATGTGTGATCAAAAATAATCGTCTATATAATCTGAAACTCACAGGTTTGGTGTAAATAAGTCTGTTGATTGCTTTGAACGGTTACATCGACTAGTTATTTTCAAGCATCGGTTCACACGTTTCACAGTCCATCATTTCTGGTATCTTGTCTAGTTTAAAATGTGGAGTTAACGTTATTGGGCGAGTGTTGTGTGACTGATAAATGAGTTGATTATTTTATTCACGGTATGAATTCTGCGCATGTGTACGTTTCGGTATACCATTGTTACATGTTACGGCCCAATCACATTACAACCATCCATTCGTTTAAAATCCATCGTGAATATAAAACGGATCGTAGAATTTTACTAATGGTCGGTTACTATAACGGATCTTAGTTCATTGGTCGGTTAAAATAACGGATCGAAGTTTATTGGTCGGTTAAAATAACGGATCGAAGTTTATTGGTCGGTTAAAATAACGGATCGAAGTTTATTGGTCGGTTAAAATAACGGATCGAAGTTTATTGGTCGGTTAAAATAACGGATTGAAGTTTATTGGTCGGTTAAAACAACGGATCGTTGTTTATGTAAACGGGCTGCTATCCAGCATCCACATGGTGTATCTTTATTATGCAGACGTTTATTTCACATGAATAAGTATTTCAAAAGCACATTCAGAGCTGCTCTAGTCCAGACTACTTATATTTAAGGTTCGTCGCAGTACATCGCATTTTTAAGTAAGACTCCGAATAGCATTGATGAACTCATACAAAATAAATATTCATAATTCTCCATTATTACACACAGCTCCAACAGACTAATTTATCGATCATGTCTCGTCTGTTGTTTTAAAATAAAGTCAAGCTTATGTGGGTGTGTCAACGTGTAACAATAGATCTCAGTTTCCATCAAGCGTATATTATATTTACGTATTTTCAAAAAGCGACCATTACCGCATTACCTACTGGAACCCCAAAATACCATCTAAAATACTAAATACGTTGCAAGCCATCCCGGGTCCATACGGATTGTGGAAAATGTCATCGAAATATACCCTTGGGAGAAAACTTCATATATTGTTAGAACTCATACGAGTATTGTGTGTTATACGTTTAGATATTATACTATATTAGTTAGGTATCACTTAAAATATTATTAACTTTTTTATTTCAAGAAAATATAATTTCACTTTATTATATTTTTTATTCCAAACTTGGCATTGCTAAACACATTTGCTTTCAAGGCAATTGCGCTTGTATTTTAAATAAAAAAGTTCTTAATTATAAACATTATTTTAACTTATATTGTGACATATTGTAATGAAGCAAATTTTAAATTATATTTATTAAGAATAGTTTGGTTTAATATTTCTTAAATATATTTTCATAAATTGAGCTAATTGCATTTTGCTTTTATTAAGTATTTTTACGAGGTACGGAAATCGTTTTGAATATTCATACTGTATCTGTTTAATGAACACTATTGAATCTGACAATAAATATGTTATATGATCTACCCCATATATAAAATAGTGATGTGCACTGTCATCATTTGTCGACACTATTGTTGTATAGAAAAAACTAACGATCTAATCGGGAATTTTATAGAAAAGGTGCTTGTACTTACGTCGAGTCACCCTGTGTAGGTATGTTTTCATTGATTTACAATCTTTTCAACGAACAAAAGAGCTATTTTTCTGTCAGCTTTGTGCTACGCTTTCGAAAGCATCGATTGGCCGCGCCCACAATTCCACCAAGTTACTGTTGGTATCATATTAACTTTTCTTTTAAAAATCGAGCAAGTAAATCTTGACATTTAAGGCGTGGACCAATTGAAAATTTATATTTAAAAAAAAATCCTTGTATAAACGTAGTTAATCTGTAGTAAAGTGTGTCCGAGTAGGTCAGGAAATCGTTTAAAAATTCTGTAATTGAGTGTTGTATAAAAATGTATAAAACAATAGTGGTATTAGCTGGTGTCTTGAGCTAGAGAACGTCGTAGGCGCGGAGTTAGAGTGCGGAGTAAGACTCGTGGCAACTGGCAACAACGACGCTTTATGCTAGTTTAAAGAATTCTTCGCACCCCTCTCCCCCTCCACGTCGATACTAGGACAGTCTCGTAATTAAGGCGCCAGCTTATAAATAAATTATATACACGAAAATTTAAACTTAAAACGTTTATTAAATACGTAACATTATACTATAAACTATGTAAATTATTTAGACATGCTTTCCTAGTTATGAATAATGCCAAAATTGTTGAGATATTTGTATTTAACAGTTTTAACCAATATTGCACGTTATTTACAATATATTTGGTTAGTTTTCTTTACTCAAAATATTCCCTTTCACAGCTTAGTTTATTGTAATGATAATATTTGTCATATCAAAGGGCTCGAAACATTACCAAGCCAATGTAAAAAATATTAGATGAATCTACTTAAATATGACAAATAGTATTATAAACTGTTTTGTGATGTTTCGCTAATCATTTGTGTTAATTTAAGGTCAAGGAAATATTATCTATATTAATATTATAAATAAATAAATTAACTATTCTTTTATGTCGTTAAAAGAGATTTTATTTTTCTATTCACTGAGCTTATTATTCTTTTGTAAAGTAATACTGTAAGATATAGTCAATGTGTAATTACTATTAGAAGTATTTAGGTCGCTTGAAAGTTTCTATGCCAATAAAATGTAAGAAGTAATCGTGTCTTATTATAAAATAGGAGGTAGATTTGAACGGGATGTTAAGAGGGGCCTTCCCGGTTCGTCTATCGTCGACGCGAGCATGGTCGAAAAGTTTTTTGTTTCATCAAGCGCAAGTGAAAACTATTAACAAACGAGTGAGAACGCGATAACATTGAACGAAAAATAAAGTGCGGAAATTTCATAAAACTTGTTCCAGGAAATACGTGTTTTTGAGTAAGCCTTACCAGTTTGTGAAATAAATAATGGTCATTTAGAATCTCCATTACATTTGCAAGGTTTCTATCGTAATGTTTTCTTAACATTTACAATTTATGAGTACATTATGAATGGCCAAAGTTCAGCTAAAATTTGTGCAAAAAAGCAGATTTTTGCAGGCTTATACTGAATTTGTTTTTCAAAATTTTTATTTTCTGCTTACATAGAAACCTAGATATAGTGCACAAGATACCTATTAGTTCAAAAATTTCAAAGAAAGATGTGTTACAACGCCATAATCACGTACGAGCGTTTGTATGAAGACTATGTCGGGTTGGCCGCCCTTAAGCTTAATAGTAGTGCGCGCATTTATAAGAGCGGTGTTATAGTTGTGCAGTTCACAGCCTCGAAATAAATAGAGTAATCAGGTACGTCGTGAGTATCTCCCAGCCTTGTTTCCGGCAGTGTACGCCCGCGGGCGTGAGCTCGGTGTCCTCGCGTCGCGAGGGCTCCACTCAGCCAGGACAGGAATACTGAGCCTTCGGTACACACACCTGTCCATTGAACATCTGGTCGTGAGGACACGATAGGTAGGTCTTGGTCCCGCTGACACAGAAGTAGTACCGCTTGCACTCAGTCCCCTGCTGCACGTAGAAGCCGTCCCGCACGCAGCGCGCGCCCGCGTGCTCCAGCGAGCCGGCCGGCGCCCCGCCGCACTCGATCTGAGACGCCTTCACGCACGCGCGCCCGTCGAATATCTTGCCGCCGAGACAGGACAACGTGACGAGCCGGTCTCCACGCTCGCAGTAGAAGTACCTGCAAATTAAAAAGTTATGGTTAAGATGCTGACAACAGCTAAACCGCGGTCACTGTCAGACTGCATACAAAAGAAAGAGAAGCGCGATGACACAACGCTTGTAATTTATTGCAAAATATGAAGCAATTATCTATTTACTCAAAAATGAGTTGAGTAATCGAAAATAAAAAACCAACCAAGTTCTGCATACAAATAAGACGTTCTTGTTATTAATTAAATACCAGCCGTACGGTAATATTTAATACAGATATTTTGGATTCTTCTTTCTTCTTCTTCTTTTTTAAAAAAACGTCGCCCCACACTAGGAATTGCTCCTGTATCGTGGGTGCGTTTACAAACATTTAAACTCACATACACAAACAGCTAACTGATTGTAACTCAAAGTAAAAGGTTAGTTTACCGTAAACTATACAGGGTGGATTTTTGAGATGGGGCAGTAAGGGCAGCTACCTTAACCGTTGTAGCTACAGGAAAACAGTCTTAAGAGACTATCCTTAAATTTTTGAGGAATTTTGACCTGTATTCACAGATTTTGAAAGGAAAATGGGCAATTTTCTTAAAAACTATTTTTATGCCAAGCGATCCACTTTCTTTTATGGATCAAAAACCTCTATTAAATTTAAAAGTTTTTAAAAGTTTTTTGAGATTTATGACTTTTCTAGTACCTACTCAAACTTCAGTTGGCCCAATAGAGGTTTTTGATCCTTAAAAGAAACTGGATCGATTGGCATAAAAAAAAGATTTTGTGACGATTGCCCATTTTCCTGCTGACTGGACATTTTTTCAAAACCTGTTAATGCTGATCAACATTTCTCAAAAACTTAAGGACAGTCTCTTAAGACCGTTTTCCCTTACTGGTCCATCTCAAAAATCCACCCTGTATAGATTTTGCAATTTTTTGTTTAAGACAAGCCCACTTTGATCATTAGGTTCTTGTCAGAGCCTTAACCTGTCGCTCAGGACACTAAACGATAAGTTCAAAGGTGAAACCAGAAAAAAAAAGCCGGTGGGGGGTACCTTCGGCATCCTGATTCAATTTCCGCGTGGTAGCCGTTCGAGAGACCTTCACATGAGTAGTCCTCTCGCAGACACAGTCCAGGCTGCGCTGGCACACACGCCTCTCCGTCGAACACGCGGCCCGTCGGGCAGGCGTAGATAGACTTCTCTCCGCGCACGCACTCGTAGTACCCGCGGCAGCCGGTGTCGGCGGCGCGGTACCGGCCGTCCGGCCGCCCGTAGCACGACTCACGCTCCAGGCTCGGGCACAGGTACTGTGACGTCGGCGAGCACCGCACCCCGTCGAACACGCGCCCCGGAGGACACGCCAGCGTCGTGCGCAACAGACCTTCGCAGTGGAAGTATCGGGTACAGTTCGTGTCGAGGTCTTGATATGTGCCACTCGGTAGCCCTTCGCACTCCACGGACACCGCTGGGCCATCGCATAGGAAATCGTCGGAAGGCGTACATCCGCTGCCGTCGAACACGAGTCCTGGCGCGCACGAGTCGCGTTTCACCACGCGCTCGCGCCGGCACTCGTACCAGGAGGTGCAGTCGTGCCAGTCGCGGTGCAGGCCGTCGCGCCGGTTGAAGCACGGGCTCAGCGCCGGCGGCGGGCATGACGCGCGCGCCGCCTGCTCGCATGCGCCACGAGCGAACAGCAGGCCCGGTTCGCACACGCCGCGCCGGATCACTCGGTGCGCCTCGCAGACAAAGTATTCGCGGCAACTGGTGGTGCGGTCTGCGTATGCACCGTCGGGTACGTTGCGACATAACGACGAACACGCCTCGTCGGAGCAGAAATCAGCGTCGCCGGCTGGCAGCGGCGCGGCGACGGCGCGGGGCGGCGGGCAGGGGGCCGCGCACGCCGCGCACGACGCCACGGCGCGCAGCTCGCCGCCGCCGCAGCGCAGCACGCGCCGGCACGAGTGGGACGCGTCGGGGTAGTCGCCGTCCGGCAGGCCGGCGCACACGGGCTCGAAGCAAGTGCCGGCGCCGCGGGTGCACGCTTGACGCTCGAGGTCGAACCACGCTCCCGAGGGGCAGGCGCGCTCCACTGCCGTGCCGTTCTCGCAGCGGTAGTACTGGCGGCAGGCGGTGCCGGGGCTGGCGTACGCGAGCTGGTCGCCGGGCGCGCACTGGCGGCGCACGCAGGGCCGGCGCGCGCGTGGCACACACGCGCCCTCCGCCTCGCTGAACACCCGCCCCTCGGGGCATGAATACCGACCGGTCATTGCACCACTGCTGCACTTCACATATTTCTGGCAATCTTGGTCATAGTCTGTGTGAAGGCCGTCTCTGTGACACTCGAAACCCTGAATACCTGAAAAAATTTGAAGGAAATGTTAATTTAATATGGACTTCCATCAGATCCTGGGTGTTCCTAAAGATAATTGATTAGACAACACGTTCTGATAAAAATATCAGGTTCTGAAATTATTAAATTGCTTCTAGCCTAAGAATTTTATCCAATTCAAAATTGACGGCGTCTCCATTTATTAAGATGCTGCGTATCAGTAAATGTATTAACAATAAAGTACTCACTGCTGATTCGCGCGAGAGCAGCGAGCGCGCAGAGCGCGATGACGGCGCGGCAGGCGGGCGCGCGCGCAGACATATCGGCTGCGACTGACGGTGACGGCGCGCTGGTCGCGAGGGTTCCTTGACATTCGCACGCTCCGCCGTAACTTGATCCCTGCGGTGGCCCGGATGCAGCCTCCGAGTTAACAATCTAGACACGCCTTGTTTATCGAGCGCCTGATGCTCGAGTGAAAATTACCGCAGATGAAGCTCGTTGGCCGTGAACTTTGTATTCTTATGTAACGACAATGAGAAATATTCGATGAATGAACAGAACCACCGCAATGGAGTTATTAGCGCATTTGGATGTTGTATTTTAGTCTTCTTGATTTGGGAAGCCGTTGAGATGGTACAGCGAGGTAATTAGATTTCATACAAGTTGTTTCTGCCTCTAAGATGCGGTGCGAATAAAATATCCAAACATAAATTACTCGAAGGACACCTTTGCTACTTGACCTCCCACAATGTTATGCTTACAAGGCCATAAATCGTGTCTAACTTATAAATAATGAACGAATGAATTGCTATTCTGCCGTTGGACCCGTGGGAAATTATTATAAAAACACGTAAGTAAGTAAAAACATGCAAAGATCGTGTCGAAACGTAATAAATACATGGTAGTGAGCCGGAATCTCCGAGAATCCGCATAGGCATACGAATGAGATTCTATTATTCGAATGACATAGATGGGATGATAATAATGGTGTACAAATATTTGCATCTGTACAGACCTATAGTGATGGGCCAACTCTCTGTAATCTTTTTGAATACGGAGAAGTTCAAGAGCTGTAAATGAGTATTTTATTTCTGGAGTCTATCCGCCAGTTTCACGTAAGTTCATTAAATTTAATTACCCATTACGAGTAATGCTATCACTTTCTGATACGTCCCGTTAGATAAAGACAGCATTACTTTTAATTAGGAAATAAATTTAATGAGCTTACGTGCAACTGTGGGTATGACTCAAGAAAAAGGAAAGAATTCCTAAAAGGAGAACCAAATTTTTTTCCAAAAAAAAGCCCTCATGACCATGCAGATTGTTCATCTTATGGGGGAAACCATATGGTCATTGACTACTGGTCAAAGTGCACCTCTCGGCTAGGTCCAAAAGTCAAAGCACAAGCACCTACCTAGGTACTGCCTACTGCTGGGAACTGCCTATACAGAATTTTTCCACATACTTACCTAAGTATGTGGAAAAATTCTGTATAGGCAGTTTCTTATTCATCAGCCCCACACTAGCTACATCCGTTTTAAACTAATATCTATGCTAAGTCCTGTCATCAGATTAAAGCCAGTTCACAGTAATCTGAGACATATTTAAAGGTAACGTAACTTCGAGGAATGTGTGGAATGTGAACCACGCGTGTGACTCCGCAGTCGTCCGCAGTGGGGGGCGGGCGGCATTCCTATAAGGTGCCTTACACACGACTCACGCTACTCGTGGATGTGGCACGTGGCTGAGACGAACGAGTCGTGACTTGGAACCGCGCGGTTCCGTTAGCGAACTACGTTATACGTAGGTAATGCTAAAAGAGCAAAACTGCGCATCGAGCGGTAAAAAGATCTTCCACAAAGGAAAGTTCGTGCTGTGCTATTTGTGCGAAAGCAGACAATATGCGATGTGATTAACTCCTCTGAGAGACCACAAAGTTGAAATCGTTGTCATTTTTTGAGGCTAATATAAAGGGGATATAAATATTTTCTTTCAGGCAACTAGGTATTGTCGATTGGTAAAATTCCTTCACCTAATATAAAGTCGCAGCGTATCAACCGCGGCGTGAGCAGTCCATACCATAATCGATTACCTTTCGATCTTTCGATCATTACCTCTGATACAGCCTCAATTACAATAAACATAGCCTCGGGCTTAGTTCCGTATCGCGTTGGTTAGAGTTAGATCGACAAATGTTATTTGCAATCGTGATTGTGCAGAATAACTTGACAATATCCTTCCTCATATTTCCTGTAGCTTGTCTTTCTTTTATTTGAATAAATTAGTTATGGTAGGAAGGTTTCAGACAGAAAGGCACCTATGTAGCAAAACCACGTAAAGCTCTATTCACACAGTTCCGGGCCAGGGCTAGGGTTGACAGCTTTTTTATATCTAATATTATAGTGTTTTCGAATCCATTGCCAGTAAAAATATAGTAGATGGCGAAAACATATAAGTACCTAGGTAAAGTATTTGGGTTTCAAAAATATTATATTTTTTAAAAGCATATTTTTTGATACTTTGAGCCTTTATTAACTGTTTTTAGGGTTCCGTACCCAAAGGGTAAAACGGGAACCCTATTACTAAGACTACGCCGTCTGTCTGTCCGTCTGTCACCAGGCTGTATCTCAAGAACCGTGATAGTTAGAGAGTTGATATTTTCACAGATGATGTATTTCTGTGGCCGCTATAACAGCAAATACTAAAAAATAGAATAAAATAAATATTTAAGGTGGCTCCCATACAACCAAGGGTAATTTTTCGCTCGTTTTGACTCGATATTGATAACGGCAACAGGTAGACGCTTGAAATATTCACATAATATTTAATTATATATTCACTTTAAAAATAAATAATTAAATTAAAATAAAACAAACATTTAAGGGGGGATACAACAAGCGTGATTTTGAGAATGATAGAGAATGGTACGGAACCCTTCGTGCGCGAGTCCGACTCGCACTTGGCCAGTTTTTTTAAAAATTAAGGTTGCAAATTTCCATTTATTCAGCTTTTGTGGTTTTTACTGGCCCTATTGCGTTCATCTCGCCATTTTTTGTTCATCACTGAAAATAAACTCAGTAAAAGCTGATGTTGCTGGTATTTATAGAAGAAATTGTACCTAGGTACTATTTTTAAAATATTTGAAAGGTCAGAATCACTGAGCAACACGAGTTGCCGTTTTTCAGCCACAGTTTAGCAACCAATTTTGTTCTGAAACTAGAATGAATGAAAAAAAGGAATATCCAGAATTTTATTTAACTGATTTTGCGAACAATAATTACCTATGTTATTTAATTTTTTATCGAAAATATAAGTAGTAGTTTCGTCTACTATATATATTTTTTTTAATATAAGTAGTTTTTAGCCCTATAATATAGCAGGATACTATAATTAAATAGTAAGACCGTCCAAGCATGCTCCGGAAAACTGATGGGTGATGGCCCGAACAGCAAGTAGTCCGGAATGCAAAAGGCGCAAAATGTATATTTCTTCCATACTTTTCCATTCTCTATTAGTCGATGTGTGTGAAACTGACTGTGTGAAAGATGTTAAGGCTAGAAAGGGACATCTCCCTTTCTAGCCATATCATTTTTCACACAGTCAATCCATCCTTAAGTGAATAATGCTTTTCCATAATCGGCACAAAGCAGATAACTTGCGCCTATTATCTTTTCTTTTTATGATGAATTGCATGATACATGCCTAAATCGTATTTTAAAGCAGAAAAAAAGGTAGGCAGTCATCTCCGACCGAAGGTTCGGTTTCGGCCATAAAATCTAGTTCCGGCCGCAGTTTCGGTTTCAGCCAAAAACTGGCCGAATCCGCTTCCGAAAAACGATTAAATCGCTGATTGCTGATGCTAACAGTAGCATGTCTGCTAAGTTAGGCTTTATTTTTCAATTGTCATATTGAAATTTTGACAAGTTTAGGTATACACCAAATCTACCAAAAGTCAATTACATATTTTATCCGTCTTTGGATAAAACAAATCTGATATTGCAAAATCAGTACTTAATCAAATTTAAAGCTACAAACCTACAAATAACGATGGGTTACAAAAAATAATGTCGATTTAACAAACTTTGACTAAACTTCCTAAGGGGGTTTTGGTTTCGGTCGAAACTAGAATAGGAGCCTAAGATTCGGTTACGGTTTTGGTTTCGGCTAAAAATCTTATTTCGGTCGGACACTAGTAGAGTGAGTGTTTTTGGACTATACATATGATAGTCCAAAAAACACTCACTCTTCAGATAAAGAAAAATAAATCAGTAGAGTTGCTTACTTAGGTAAGTTGCATTATCAACCCACTTTTTTGGTAAGTATGATGTATCTTAGGTACCTATATACTTGTATCTATAGATAATACAACACCATGAATGCAGGTTTTATTTTTAACGAAATATAAAAAGACCTACTTTCATTTACGTAAATAACAACTAAATTTCACTATCTACTTTTTACACGCAGGGTTCATTCGTTGGGTCAATGCACTTCCGATACACTCTGTACGTTCTTTAACAACGTAGCTTTATTAAGAAAATACCTACCTTGTCTTGCTACTCACTCATTGACAGTTGTATTCACGAGACAGGAAAACGTGAGACACGTAAAATGTAATTGTCTTTAATGGGGCATTGTAATTGACGCTGAAGACGTTACATATATTGGATAATCCAGTGCATACGACATTGAATAGGTAGGTCTTTCAGGTTAGCCATTTGCCTTCCTTATTTCAGCTCCGCATCTTTCTTCAAAAGAAATGGGTTCTGAAAATAAAAAGTAGGTAGTACCTAGCACATTAAAAAAAATCTAAGTAGGTAGGTCTATAGGTACCTAAATGTCGTCGTAAACGGATAGGTATGACTGATTTCGTAAAATGTGAATATTTTGTTCAATTATATTTATAGCTCTCAAAAGCTCTTTAGTTACTGCAAACCACCGAGTGTTACATAAATAATAATTATTTGTTGAATATTTGGATGGGAATTCCGAAAACCTATATTTGGCAAAACACTAAAGCTGAAACTTTTGGTCGATCATCGACACCGATGTTTTTTTACCCCTACACTAGATATCTACCTCCGGCAGGTAGGTAAGCAATATGTAAAGACCATAAATAAGCACCGAATATATTTTAAAAACCCCAAGTTATTTGGAGAATTTAGAGAAAAATTGTGCCTACGATGTAGCTATGTATTCTTTTATTTATTTAAATAACCGAAAGAATTCCTTAGTCGATGATTTTAATTTATAATTTTATGAGCCTTACAGTAAGGTATGCGAAACGGTTTGAAAAAGTGCTTGTAACAGATGACATAGGCGGATGTTCGCTCAGACGGTATTGTTTATGAGGAGATGAGGAATTAATTCTTTACTGAATTAGGTATACGTCAATGAAATATTTATAGTAAGTAGGTATCTACTATATACTTACGTATGTTGCTTCCACGATGACTGTCCAGATCCAGGATCAGAAAACCAGCCCCATCCAACTGCCCAGAGGGGTGACACATGGCAGTGTTATGTGATATCCCCGAAAATGTTCACCAATGCCTTGGAGGACGTCTTCAAGACGCTGGACTGACCGGACAGAGTATCAACGCGAACGGCGAGTACCTACCTATATCTTACAACTTCGCTATGGCGATGGCATCGTCATAATGGCAGAGACGCAACAGTTAGACCAGATGCTACACAGGCTAAGAACGAAGCCGACAGAAGGATCCAGTTGGGTTGGGCAGCATTTGGAAAACCTCGTCAATTCTTCTCGTCTCCCGCAGTGATTCCTCCCGTCATAACATACGGTGCCAAAAAGTTGACACTGACAGTTAGCTGGTCCATAAATTCAAGATCGCTCAGCGCGCTATGGAGCGGGCTATGCTCGGAGTCTCTTTGAAGGATAAAATCACGAATTAATTTGTCGGAAAAGGAACCGGAGTTACCGACATAGCTTGCAGACTTGCAGGGTAAGCAAATTGAAGTGGCAGTGGGCTGGCCATGTTTGTCGAAGGACCGATGGCCGGTGGAGCAGACTAGTTCTGGAGTGGAGACTGCGTATCGGCAAGCGTAGTGTGAGACGCCCCCCAGCTAGATGGACCGACGACCTTAAGAAGGTGGCTGGGGCAGACTGGACTGGACTGGAAGGCGAAGGGCCTAGGTGTTGTGGGGCAGCCTGGGTGAGGCCTATGTCCAGCAGAGGACTGCGATAGGCTGAGTTGATTGAGGTGTACCACTTCATAGTCTTGAAGGTAGCCCCTACATACTCATACGTTACCATAATTTATGGTCGATATTTGAAACCTGGCCAAATTATAAATAGGTATTAGGTTCCGGGTTCCGGATCTAGAAAACTATCGTAAAGTAGATACGACAGACAAGTCTGTAATTAATGTCATAAATGACGGATATCTATAAAGCCAGTGACTCGGCCAAGGAGTTCCGTTCTGAAATAGGTCTACGGCGCACAGTGGGCCCATACTGAAAATTAGTGGACTTAGGCAACAAAGTTCCTATATCGATGCGATTTTTTTTTATATGACGTGTTATATTATTCCTGACAACTTTTATTCTTATAAAATTTCTTCTAAAGTTGATAGTTTGTCTTGAAAAAAATTAATTAGATTTTTTTGTATGGAGCGAATCACGTTTAATTTTTTTTCTTCAATTATACTAATATGTTGAGTGTGTGGCGTGAGTATATGATAGCTAGGGTCATTCTCTATCCACGAAAAAAAAATCAGTGCCGGCCATCTGCGGCAGCGCGAGTAATCATTCGGTAAAAAAAAAATAATTTGGAAGAATTATTTTGTCATTTAAAATAAATTCAAAGCATATTTTTTGTCTCATTTGGCTGTTTTCACCTTCTTTTTAGTTAAATAAATAGTTTTAATAGCGCATACGTACTTAGAACTAGTAATTCTGGTAGAGATTTAGTTATTATTGCATGTTATCGGTACAAATGAGTCATCAATCACAATGCAGGTGCTCTGCATTGTGATTGATGACTCATTTGTTTGTGCGCGCATAACTAATGAGTCATCCAAAAATGCTCGTCTCTGTTTGGCTGTGTTATTTTTTAACTGCACGTTATCTATTGTTGAATAAATATATCGTAATGTTTCAGGTTATACTAATTTTGTTAATGATAGGTGAAATAATTTAAATTTGTACGGGCAAGTCGTTGATAATTATCTACATAATCAACTGTATGTATATTATTATAGTATAAGTTATCGTACGTATGATCAATATGAAACTGTGAAGTAATTGTAGCCCTGAAAAGGGTTGTTTGTCATATTCCTAACCCTGATGGGCTTTTGTGGGAATAATTTAGAGCCGGATCACATTATTTCTTGTTCCAGAAGTGCTAGTGGGTCCGGCAAATTTTCGGACTCTGCTATGAGGCATTCTTCTTCCTCCATAATTTCACTGTCACAGGGAGGCTCAGTAGTCTGTAACAACTGAGTTGCTTCAGGCAACAACTCATTATGAACCTGTTTCATTATTTTAGGCCTTATGTAGGATATGTGGGGATCAGAGCTTATTAGAAGTCCATGGAGGATGTCTTCGTTTGTTGCTATTCTCCCCGTTTTCCGAGTGTGCCTCTCCCTGACGTTTCTGAAGTCCTTATTACGGGCTTCCGAAGCTTCTTCAGATAAGGTACCTAAAACGAATAAGTACATACATTTTAATTTCAAAACGCAATCGAGTCAAATAATACATCAAACTATATTTATTTTTTACTTACCGATTGGCAAAACACCAAAGTGGTTACAGATGTCTGCACCGTGCATTAGAAGTTTATGTACACTAACTGGCATGTAGTACCACGAATAATGTTGCACGTACACATCAGCTGTTTCTCTACAGTATCTTCTAAATTTTTCACAGTCAATGTTTTTGCCTGATGATATGGCTTGTAGAATAACGGAAAATCTGAAAATCAGATTTTCGTCAATTCCCGTTATTCTGGAAGATCTTTTGTAATCTTGGAAAAAGCGCCTCGCTGTATTCCCGTCGTTTGTAGTTCCAAAACCCTAAAATGGGAAAACAATACTGTAATATACAATACATAGAGATATAATTCACAAACAACATAAAGAGAGCGAAAATTAAATACATACCTGTTTGACCATATCAATCAGCATTCCAGTTTGCTCACGAAACTCTTGCTGTGTGGTATTTTTTTTAGCTTGTTTCAAAGCCTTATGTTCGCCGCCAGCAGTCCATCGTTGAAAATCCAGATTATAAGATATATGGAGAAGACATTCCATACACCGAATCTTCATATGCAGTGAAGAAATTCCTTGTTTGTAAATTTCTTCACGAAGTGGTTTAGAAGTCAAAGCGTCTAAATTATTCATCTCACTCGGTTTTGCCAAGCAAATGGGACACGTTGCATATGATGGTACTCCAGCAATAATATTGGCCACTTTTCCATCAATCATGGTCATATGCAATTCATGTGATACAATAATATTTCCACACTGTGTAGATATTCGTTCATCAATTTGTTTTTTCATCTCAGACTCTTCAGACTTTATAAAGTCAGCTGTCTCCGAAGTGAAAGTGAACTTCACTGGTCGACAGTACAGAGTTGAGCAGGGTGTGGGGTTCTCCCAAACTAGATTTTCATTCCCAGATGATGGCCTAGTAGACACTAGCCGAAGAGGGACGATGCTTATCATGACTACTGATGAATCATCGAACTCTGTAGCTGTGTTTGACGTTTTCTGTTTATAGTTACTCTGCGACGAAGAACCATCAAGCCCCCATTTCCAGGTCAACTTGAGTTCTTCATTTTGAGACCTATCAACAGTATTTATATCAAGTAATATCCTATCCACAGTGTGGTCCAATAGCGCTTGCAATTTAATGTGAGCTCCGTTTTCGGTAATCTCCATACTCTCTTGTGGTGGGTAACATCTTTTCTTGGCATTTACAAGCTTTGGATAAGATGGAAAGGCAGCACAGTTTTCTTCTTTCAGAAATTGTCGAAGAGCTAAGTACTTCCATTTCGAGAGCGCAACTGATGTATAAAGAGCTAAACACTTATCTTCAGAGACAGTACTTAAGCTCTGCTTTTTGAATAGTCTCTCTTCTACTTCGGATAGCGCATCTGGATTACTGGAAAGATATTCGACCACTTTTGCCAGATTCGTTTTGCCGTTGTCTTTCAATTTTGTTATGTACCAGTGCTGCAACTCTTCCTCGGAATTTTCTTCTGCTATGGAAGTAGAACGTTTTTTCTTTTGCTTATTACTTAACTCTTCGAACGGTTTTCTGTGCTCCTTTTCTGTAGATGTTCCCGCTTCCGCAGTACATACTGCAAGAGTAGGAACATGGCAATCTATATCCACAAGCTCAGATAAGGCTGCGTCCGAAAAGCCCATCACACTTCTCAGATCAACACTGTCACAAACAGGCCAGTTGATGTTTTTTTCCAACCACTTGCGATTAATTACACGATTCATAAAAGTTTTTTGATTTCTACTTGACTCTATCCACTTTTTATTTAAATTTACACAAAAAATTCGACAGAACTCCTTGATTCGGTTCTTGTCTTCTTCAGAAACTTCGGTAGTCAAGACAGAAATGATACTTTCATACAGAAACATATGATTGTTCAGATCACCGCCACTTCTTAATTTCACAAAAAGATCTAGGTTGGTACAAAATCCAGCCATAGTTCTAATGTAAATATAAAAATACAAGTATTTCACTGTGTTCACAAACAAGCGACAAGAGCGAAACTAGATGGACTTAATGAATGTCTTTATATTTATAGTTAGTGTTAATTACTCAAGTAGTGGACATAACAGTGAGTGAAAATTATTCAGCCAATCAGAGACGAGCATTTTTCGATGACTCATTAGTTATGCGCTTAGCCGAGTGCACAAACAAATGAGTCATCAATCACAATGCAGGTGCTACCGATAACATGCAATAATAACTAAATCTCTACCAGAATTACTAGTTATAAGTACGTATGCGCTATTAAAACTATTTATTTAACTAAAAAGAAGGTGAAAACAGCCAAATGAGACAAAAAATATGCTTTGAATTTATTTTAAATGACAAAATAATTCTTCCAAATTATTTTTTTTTTACCGAATGATTACTCGCGCTGCCGCAGATGGCCGGCGCTGATTTTTTTTTCGTGGATAGAGAATGACCCTAGCTATCATATACTCACGCCACACACTCAACATATTAGTATAATTGAAGAAAAAAAATTAAACGTGATTCGCTCCATACAAAAAAATCTAATTAATTTTTTTCAAGACAAACTATCAACTTTAGAAGAAGTTTTATAAGAATAAAAGTTGTCAGGAATAATATAACACGTCATATAAAAAAAAATCGCATCGATATAGGAACTTTGTTGCCTAAGTCCACTAATTTTCAGTATGGGCCCACTGTGCGGCGTAAGAGAAAGATAAATAATAAATAAGCAATAACAAGCCAAATCGTAACATCCTGTACCAAATGCGTATGTTTTATAAGTTATAATTAGCACGTCGAGATGGCCGAATTATGGCGGATCTCGCGTTTTTGTGCGCATTCCTAACGCACAATTAATATTCCCTTGTACCGAGTACCTACCTACCTCGCTCTTTGACTGCTGAAACTAACAACACTTATCCGGGTTAAATTCGCCAGTAAAAGCTTTAAGGTCATTCAAATATCATGGCATTTATCTATTGATCCTGTTTATAAGGATACCATGCACAAAGAAGCTTCAACTAATGTAACAATGCACAACAAACCCAACACCTATACGTACTTGAGTGACTCACACGGTTGCGTTAGATGGTTGGACCACTGCTTGGTAACAAGTGTTACGAAAAGTTCAATTTAAAAGTAAATGTAATTAATGATGTTTCGTGGTCGGACCATTTCCCATTAGAAATAAGTTGTAATTTTAATGTATTAGTGCCAAAGTATAGTGATAAAAAAGTTGTACCAAACAAAGTGTTATGGGGGACTAGAAACTCAGAACAAATTCAACACTACTTCCAACGTTGTCAGGAAGGACTTCGTGAAGTTGATTTTCCTAGTCAATTGAGGGACTGTAGTGATAAGATATGCAACAATCATCATCACAGATTACTCATTGATAATATGTATAAACAGATTGTTTATGTGTTGCAAGCGGCTGCGATTTCTAGTCATAATACGTATGTAAATAATAAGTATCGTTACATTACTGGGTGGAATAAGCATGTGAAGGCGGCTCATGCGCTGGCACGGCGGGGGCTCGAAATATGGATTTTACATGGGAAACCTACATGTGGAGATGTATATGAAGGAATGAAAATTTCTAGACAGATGTTTAAAAGTAAATTAAGATGGTGTCAAAACAATGAAGTCCAGATTAAAATGGACATCATTGCATCACTTCATGATGAAAAAAAAATTAGTTCATTTTGGAAACAAACTAACTCTCTGAACCCTCAGCCGAGCCTGCCAGCGAGTGTTGATGGCCTATCGGACAATACTGATATAGCGAACATGTTTATGAAACACTTTAAGGTCAATCCGCTTACTGTAAAGACAAATATGCGAGGCATTCGAACCCTGTGTGAGGGCGACGTATACGAACGTTTCACAGTCAAGCAAATTAATGCTACGTTAAATAATATGAAACGGGGTAGGTCGCCTGGGCATGACGGTCTGAGTGTTGAGCATTTAAGGTCCGCTGGTGTACATCTGCCCAGGTCACTCACCATGTTATTTAATCTTTGTGTGGGTCACTCTTATTTACCTGAAGATCTTGTCAAAACTGTCGTAGTTCCCATAACAAAGAATAAAAGAGGTGACTCATCCGACAAAACCAATTATAGACCTATATCTCTGGCTACTGTCATTGGCAAGGTGTTGGACAGTCTGCTTGAGAGGCAGTTGAATGCGCACATCAATTTACACGACGCGCAGTTTGGTTTATATCCGGTCTGTCTACTGAAAGTGCAATTCTGTGTCTCAAGCAGACTGTGCGGTACTACACCGACAGAAAGACACCAGTATATGGTTGTTTTCTTGACCTGTCAAAAGCCTTTGACCTGGTAAATTATGACATTCTGTGGCAAAAATTGTCGGATGATACTGACCTTCCCAATGAGAGCATTCATATTTTTAAGTATTGGTATGAGAGTCAGAAGAATTGTGTTAGGTGGGCAGACGCGCATTCAGTTTCATACGGACTGAATTGCGGAGTCTGGCAGGGGGGGTTGACTTCACCCAGTTTGTTTAACCTGTATATAGACCGGTTGGTGCGTGAGCTGAGTGGCACCATGGTTGGATGTTCTGTTGATGGTAGGATGATCAATAACATAAGTTATGCTGATGACATGGTGCTGCTCAGCCCGTCAATCTGCGGTCTAAGAAAACTGCTGGCCGTCTGTGAGAGTTATGCGGAGGCTCATGGATTGAGGTATAATGCCACTAAGAGTGAGGTTATGGTCTTCAAAGTACCTAAAAATACACCTGCAAATATTCCACCTGTAACGTTGCGTGGAATTCCGTTGCAGGTGGTCACTCAGTTTAAGTATCTCGGTCACGTGGTCACGGGGGCTCTTACGGACGATCAGGATATTGATAGGGAACGTAGGGCGTTGGCAGCTCGATGCAATATGCTTGCTCGCAGGTTTGCGCGGTGCACGAAGGAGGTAAAGCTAACTCTTTTCAAAGCTTATTGCCAAACGTTTTACTCGTGCAGCCTGTGGGTTAGGTATACGCAGAAGGCTTACAGCGCCTTGCGTGTCCAATATAATAACGGGCTCAGGATGTTGTTGGGACTGCCTCGGTTTTGCAGCGCATCAGGCATGTTTGCTGAAGCGAGACTGGACGACTTTTATGCCATCATGCGCAAGAGAAGTGCATCTATGCTGCGGCGATTCCGAGGTAGTCCGAACAATATTTTGGGTACTCTGGCGGACAAAATAGATGGGCCGTTTATTAGGCACTGGGCTGAGAGACATGTGCGTACAGACGTACATGTGCAAAATGAATTGTTGTTTTTTTTTTTTCACTAACAATAGGTTAAGGCAATACTAACACATTATGGATCCTGTAATCTGAAATAAAGAGTATTATTGAAGCTAGCTCAGAAACTACCCAAGCAAAGTTAATAAAATTTATAAATATGGGACCTCCGCGCAAAATTTCTCAAAATCAAAACTAAAATCGGTCCACAATTGATGAAAATATAAATACCTACTTACATTATTAAAAAAAAAATGGCCGAACATTGAACCTCCTCTTTTTTTGAAATCGGTTAAAAAATAGAACTCAACCGTCATAAAGTCAGGATTATTTTTTAAATTCAAAATGATAATTCCAAATCCAAATAATCCACCGAGATAAGAAAACCAATATGAAGATAATCTTGATGGTCTTTAAAACTTTGATATGTAAACTTTATAAACCAATTAGGAACTCTGGCTTCCAGTGACACGAACCGAGATAATTTGCCCATTTAGACGTAAAATGACATACCTAAAAACAAAATTTTGGAGATATAATTATATTTGAATTAGATTTGCTAGCGGGGGGTGTGTATGCTGAAGGTTAAATGAGATAGTTCGAACCGACAAGATTTGTGAGTATTCTCACCAAAGTTACATCCGTCGAGTATCTAATATAAATAAAATATGTCTGTTTGTCGTATGTTTTGTTACGATAATGCGACCGATGCCAATCCTACTTGTAATTTTCGCTGTAGTTTAACATATTTATCATCATCATAATTTATGATGTTAAATATGTTAGCGAAATTGCAGCCGTGATGGATATCGATCAGGGACCGTACAACCCCGGTTAAGGGTTAAGCCTTTCGAAAGGGTAACCCATTCAATGGGTTACCTTTATCATGATGTAACCCATTGAATGGGTTTTATAGTAAAAACCCAGTGAAAGGGTTACATGATAACCCATTGAATGGGTTTTATAGTAGAAACCCAGTGAAAGGGTTACATGATAACCCATTCAATGGGTTTTATACTTGAAACCCAGTGACATGAAAAAACCATAATATTATGTAATTTCGATATCCGCCTAGCACGCGTAGCATAACCAATTCTATCTTTGTTCTACCAAGAATAGACAAAGTTTTTGATGTGAAACATTCAACAGCCGCACGTAAAAAACCGACTGCTGGCGGGGCGACGCATGCCACATGGCGACGCATCGCTACTATATACAGTCATCTGTAGTAAGTTTTTTGATGTGAAACATTCAACAGCCGCACGTAAAACCAACTGCTGGCGGGGCGACGCATGCCACGTGGCGACCCATCGCTACTATATACAGTCATCTGTAGTAAGTTTTTTGATGTGAAACATTCAACAGCCGCACGTAAAACCGACTGCTGGCGGGGCGACGCATGCCACTTGGCGACGCATCGCTACTATATACAGTCATCTGTAGTAAGTTTTTTGATGTGATACATTCAACAGCCGCACGTAAAAACGACTGCTGCCGGGGCGACGCATGCCACGTGGCGACACATCGCTACTATGTACAGTCATCTGTAGTAAGTTTTTTGATGTGAAACATTCAACAGCCGCACGTAAAACCGAGTGCTGGCGGGGCGACGCATGCCACTTGGCGACGCATCGCTACTATATACAGTCATCTGTAGTAAGTTTTTTAGTTACCATTTTAGAAAAACCCTATCAAAAACCCTTTCAATGGAAATGGTTTTCGATAGGGTTTATCAAAGCAGTTAATCAAAAACCCATACGGTGTGGGTAATTTTGAATGGCTTAAACTAAGCCGTTCAAAAGGGTTACCCACACCGTATGGGTTTTTATCGCAAACCCTTTCAACGGGTTAGCAAAATTTAATTTAAGCCTTTCAAAAGGGTTACCCATATCGTATGGGTTTTTGATTTACCGCTTAGAAAAACCCTATCGATAACCCTTTCAATGGGTAACCAAAATGGTCCCTGATATCGATATCTAAACACGATACCTAAAATTAAAAAGATTTGATGGATTTATTGGGGGTCAACGACCGCTTGTTGTGAAGTATGAGTTGAGAATAGTACATTTTGATACAAGTGGAGAATGTTTGTTATTGCATTCGAGCCGGAATTAACACTCGAGCCGTAGGCGAGGTTGTTTTTGAGCCGAGAACTGCAATAACAAATGTCCACGTGTATCCAACGACGTTTTTCAATACACTTTTGAAGAAATAAAATAAAATAACGAAAAATATTTTTGTCATGAATTATTAGGAAACTATGATTTAATTTTCTTTTTTTTCCGCGCTTTGCTTTCGCCAGGTTGAAGGAGAAGCAAAAGTATAAAGCTAATAAACAGCCTAATATGAAAAATAGAAAATTCAAATATTTTTGAGTTTAGAACACAAATAAATATTAATTTGTTTATATACTTTTTTTTTTTTTTTTTTTTTTCTTCTGGCTTTGCACGGTTTGTGCATTTAGCCAATGTCACGTTTTAGTTTTATAAAAAGGTATGGAAACAAAATTAATGTAAATATAAATTTTAACGGGATTTAGGATAGACGGGTTAGGATCAGTATTACGTTAATTACACTATAAAAAAATAAAAAATAAATTACAACTTAATATTATTTAGAGTAATGAATGAAACTATACATTTATAAACAAGAGAGCTATTTGTACAAAGTAAAGAAAGTATTGAGGTAGGAAAAGGAGTATGGAGGGATAAGAGGTTACTAAGAAAGGAAGAACGGTCATATAGGGGACAGGAGAAAAAAATGTGATCTAAGTCGCCTACATCTGTGCCACACAAGCATATGGGATCGTCGATGATATGAAGTTTGGCAAGATGAGCTGGAGAACAAACATGACCCAGTCTCATCCGTATTAGAATGGAGGTCTCCATCTTGCCAAACTTGGCCCTGCCAAACCACGGTTTTTCTGGAACGTCGGGTTGAATATACGAAAAATAACGTCCCTTCGATTTACTTCCGATATCCCAAGCCACCTTCCAGGTTTCCCGAAGAAAAGTCTTTGGTAACGATACGAGGTCATAACTTAAATTTGTATAAGGAACTAAGTCCCCACACTGCACCGCATCACCGGCAAGTTTATCAGCCGCTTCATTGCCATGGATTCCAGCATGGGCCGGAATCCATACAAATTGTAGTGTATTACCCTCAGAAATGGTCCTGAACGCAAATTCTCTTATTAAATAAATGATAGGTAACTGCGATTTGTGTTCGAAAGCGGATTTATTGATGGCTAGAAGAGCACTTTGACAATCAGTAAAAATTATAGATTTTTTGAGCTTTAAAATACGGAAATATTCTATGGCTTTAAAAATGCCGAAACATTCCCCGGTAAAAACAGAAGTCTCCGGAGGCAGTTTAATTTTTTGTTCGATGTTGTATTGAGAATGGTAAGTACCTATTCCAACACAACCCGTCGGAGAAGGCTTGGCAGCATCCGTATAAATATGGTGGTACTCTACGTGTTCAGCCAGAAAATGATTAAAACTTAAATGGCAATCGGGATCTGATTTACTTACACAGTTATATTTTATAATGGGACTGAATTGTAAACTCTCATAACTATTGCTAAATATGGGAAGTTTATTGGAACGGTGAATAGGAGAAGAAAGTGAAAGGATTTTTTTATAACTTACAACTAAACAAGGATCACGTCTATGGGACCAGTAATCTGATGATTCAATCTGCAACACTAATGTGTCCAGTTTAGGAATGAGAGGATGAGTTGAGAATTGAAGAATCCGGAACAAATATTTGTCAGATAGGAATTGTCTTCTAAGATATAAAGGAGCATCCCCGCATTCAACTTGGAGTGCATTAATGGAACTAGACTTCATTGCACCTGAAATAATGCGTAATGCTTTAGACTGGATGCAATCCAATTTTTTAAAAGCCATGACATTACCTGGCTCTAGAACGAACAATCCATAATCCAGAGAGCTTCTGATGATTGCGTTGTAAATGAGTTTCAAAGAAAAGGGATGTGCACCCCACCACACACCAGAGAGGCATCTAAGCATGTTTAGGTGTTTTTCACATTTGTTAACAATATATTCACAATGAGGGACACTACTTAATTTACAGTCAAGTATTATACCTAGATATCTGAATTTATCTTTAACTGGGATAGGTATTTTCTTATAAAGGAGATTTACTATGGGAATATTTCTCTTCCGGGTGAATAAAACAGCCGCGCTTTTAGACGTGGATAAATCCAAACCGTTTAGATGTAACCATGACGCCAAAATAGATAAAGCAGAATTGATGGCAGAGCTAGCTTGCTCAACAGATGGACTTGAAGAATATAATAATAAATCATCGGCATATTGAAGAACCTTAACATGACTAGTTAAGGATAACTCTAAATCATAAGTGTAGATATTGTATAGAAGGGGACTGAGCACAGAACCCTGTGGGAGACCCCTCCATACAAGATGAGATACCTCATGGTCTCCTATTAACATGGTAACAGAGCGTTCAGTCAAGATATTAATAATGAAATTCAACAAATTCAATGGAACTTGTAAGGCTTCTAATTTATTTTGTAAAACCGATAATACAACATTATCGTAAGCTGCATTAATATCAAGGAAAACTGCAACGGTGGATTGGTTATTAGAGAAGGATAACCGAATATCGTATGTTAATATACTTAAACAGTCAGTTGTACTTTTACCTTTTCTAAAGCCATATTGCGATTTTGCCAAGAGACCCTTACTTTCAACATACCATTCTAGTCGATTTTTAATTAAGTGTTCCGCTAATTTCATCATAATTGAAGACAAAACTATGGGACGGTATGATGAAGCATCAGAAGGAGGTTTATTTGGTTTAAGGAATGGCAACACCATTTGACGTTTCCATTCAACAGGGATGTTTCCTGTATAAAAAATAGAATTAATAAGTTCTAAATAATAACTGAGGACTGCATCATTTAAATTAGCAAAAAAGGAATACGGGATGCCATCAATGCCTGGTGCAGAATCATTAGTTTTATGGATAACAACCTTTAATTCAGTGAGAGTGAATGCAAGATCTAGCGTCGTATGAGTGTCTCGGATATTGGAAACGAGAGACAGGTTATGGTTAGTACAAATAGCCTTAACCTCAGGAACCCAAGGCGGAGCTAATATATCAAAAAAATCACTGGCTAAGGAATCGGGAATAGGAGAAGGGTTGTTATATATGGACCTAAATCTACGAATGTTGCGCCAGACAATCGTAGGGTGAGTATTCGGTGAAATTGATAAGCAAAAAATACGCCAAGATTCAAATTTTTTCTTTTTAAAAAGTTTATAAGTTTCATTATTTAACTTAGTAATGATATCAAAATTCGTATCAGACATATCAACGTTATAATTATATTCAGCCTCTTTACGTTTTTTAATCAATTCAGTGCACTCAGAGTCCCACCACGGAGGCGAGGGAATTGTACTAATATTGTTATTTTTTACAGGAAAAACTTCATCAGCCGCTGCAATTAATATGTGTGCTAAAGCTTCAGCACAACTATTTTCATTGCCACCAGAAATTACGGGCAAGGAGCTAAGCTTACTGTCAACAATGTTCCTAAATTTGCCCCAGTCAGTATTATTTCTATTAGGCAGTTTATATTTTAAGTTTGATTTCCTTAATTGTGCATTTGGTTTGGAAAGAGGATAAGAAATAACTATTGGAAAATGGTCACTACCATAAGTAGAGGTTAAAGTATGCTAAGTTAATGAAGAGGCTAAGTTTGGAGAACAGATAGAAAGGTCAATTGCGCTTTGGTTCTGATTGGGATCTGAACGACGTGTGGCAAACGAACGAAGTGTGTAAAATACATAAGATGTGTAAGTCTATTATATCTATTAACTCATCACCATAACAGTTCGAAGTTGAACAACCCCATGATTGGTGATGGCAATTAAAATCCCCCAGTATTAATAATGGCTTTGGAAGAAAAGAAACGAGATTATTCATCTCTTGAAGAACAGAAAAAGAAGGGTGAGGAATGTAAATAGAAACAAGACAAGTATGATGCACTTTAATAGCTACAATTGAAATTTCCTCACTATGAGGAGGTAATGTAATGGTAGAGAAAGGGATAGAATTCTTGATAAGTATAGCTACTCCACCATACCCATCAGATCTATCCTCTCTAATGGTTAAATAACCATTCATTTTAAAAATATGATTAGGTTTGAGCCAAGTCTCTGCTAAAGCAAAGGCAAATGGCTCATATTTGTTTAAACGATGTATAACATCACTCTTTTTGTTTACTAGACTGCGGCAGTTCCACTGGATTGATTTGGATGTGTTGTCCATTAAGGATGGATTGTGATACATTGAAAGATGGGGCAACGTTGGACGGTGAAATGTTGAACTGAGACAGAAGATTGTGTAATGCAGAAAGAAAATCGTTTATGGAAAAACTGGCATCAATTTGTCCATTGTTATGATTAGAAAAAGCACAACCATTTGCTGGTTGAGGAATGTCGTAATCTTTAATAATGGCGTTGTGAGCCTCTTTATTATATCCTTGTACAGATTTGGGAGGCGAGCGTGGTTTAAGGAAGACAGTTTTTTTATAGCTACTTGAAACAGGCATTCTATTAGAAGAAGGAAAAGATGGAGTATCTGCAAAGTTTTTGGAAGGAGAAGACAAAAGTGTATCGGCATACGATTTAGTAACTGGGGGATACATTTTTGCAGCTTCAGCATAAGATACTGAACTTTGTGCCATGTATGTTTTAATTAATTTTTGTCTAGACATTTCTGGGCAAGATTTATTAGTAGCATAGTGAAAACCGGAGCACAGGCAGCAATATGCACTTTTTTGTTCTCTTTCACAACTGTCCCCAGTATGGCCTTGGCCACATTTATAACAACGAGGTTTGGACCTGCACTGAATTTTTGTGTGACCAAAAGGACAGCAATTGAAACACTGTACAGTAGGGAAAATATATAAATCTACAGGTAATGCATTATAGCACATAAAAATTCTTTTAGGCAGAATCTGCCCATCAAAAGTAATAACTATTGATTGGGATGGTTTCCAAATGGTTGTACCATCAACAACAGTTTTAAAATTGAGGCGTCTGACTTTTAAAATTGGACCGCAACCAATTGGTACCGTTATATTATCAATAACTTCCTCTGGAGACCATTCCGCAGGAACACCACGTACTAAACCCATTCTAGTAACATTAAAAGTAGGTATAAAAGCTTTATAATTATATGTTTCAAGGCTATTATGTGTAATAAAAGAATTTGCGTCCAGGAAATTGGAAAAAGAAATAGATATTATATTACGCCCGATTTTTTTGACGCTACCGTTAATAATATTTTGGAAAGCGTTGTGTTTTAGGAACTTGCCAAATGTAATAGGGTGCAATGACGTTCCATCATCTGGTGATACTAATATTTTTTGTACATGAACAACGTATGGCGCGCTGTCAGTTTTATCATATGTTTTTCGACCAATCTGAGTGGGAATAACTGAAGGCGGAGCAGGAATATCCGGAATATCTTTACAAATTATTTCAGAGCTTTTAGGCTCCGATGGAGTAAGAGAGGGAGGTGTAGAGTCCAAGCAACCACAACCCAAAGACTCTGAACCTTGATTTTTTCGGATTCGACGGCGTTTATTGCAATTCTTGCACACATGTATGCGGCTTCTTTTTAAATGGCGAGCCGACGACGACCCATCGGTATCCATGCCCGATTCATTGGAAATTATAGTAACAAAATTGCCTGCCGGGGGAACAAAGTCCCCCGGGTCAGGCGGGTCTTTCATTTTCCCGCTATGAAATATTAGTAAAAAAAACTTACCCTACTGAAGAAAATATACAGAACTATAATTAAAATAAATGTGAAAGAAGATAAAACACTAAAACTACTACTACTGATCCTACGAGTATAATACAAGTTAATTAATTATTTTCAATTTAAGTAAAAAAGGACACGTCCTCAAAGTTAGGTTTCCCGCGCTTTTTTTAAAACGTTTTATTAATTGTAATAATCATGGTATAATCATGGATATTTCAAGTGACTACACAAACTACGGTCCATGACCCCATAAAAAATATTCTTTTTTTTTATATTGTTTAGCGTCTGCGGAATTTTGCTAGCTAATTTATTGTGGCCCTGTAGAAGCTAACTCAAAAACTACACAAGCAAAGTTAATTGAATTTACCTCCTCGAAACTATCCGAAATAAAACGGTAGGCAGTAACAAGATCATGACCCACTGAAGATGCTGCCTATGACTGCACTGATTATTACCTTGATTGTGTGTAGGTACACAATCAAGGTCCTACCTACCGTCAGCCTATCGACGAAACCAGTGTGGAAGCCCTCCAGTCGGATTAACGACCTGAAGAACTAACGGGTTTTGCGAAACAACTTTGAACTTAGTTAGACCCATGGCAAGCAGTGGATTGAGTTAGCCCAAGTTGATTAGATACGTCCATAAGGGCTTAGGACCGAACTTTTACATAGAAAGGTAAAAGTCACTGAACCGACTCCGGACCTAAGTGGAATGATGCGGTGCCATTGGTTAAGACAGGCTAGCTAGGCTGCCTCGAGAACTACAGGACAGGTGGAAAATAATCGCAAACATGTCTTGCTTCCTCTCCGGTTCTTTGTACCCCAAAACCTGCAATCTAAGCGAAAGCGCTGACTGTATTCGTTACGAAGTAATGGACCAACAAAATTTACTTAATTTGTTGTAGGTAAGTGTAGATGGACTAGTAATGGCCACGTTATGGCGGGAAATCTGTCTAATCCAGATTTGAATTGAGAACAGTCGTCCGCTCTCCCTACCTACCAAAAGGTTACGCGTCAGAGATGACCAACCGTCACTACAAACACTTGCTAATGATTTAATGAAAGTATTTTAAAAGGAAAATTGAGCAAACTGCCTGTTCAAATTGGACGAAATATCAAGGCTGATTAGGTAATTAGCAAATAATGAAAGAGGTAAAGTTCTAATTAGGTACAATCCTCGTGTTTGCTCTTTGCTATTCTATAAGGTAATCGATGTTTACTGAACAGAGCTGTTTTGCAACATTGATGCTAGTATTCAATAAATTATTACCATCATTTATCTCACGTGCTGCTTCTGTTATTAACTTCAAGGGTTCAGGTAAATTACTAACAATGAGATTTCCTCAAGCATTCCTATGCAATTAATCATCATAACTATTGAAAAAGTCGTCAATATGAGATGATCCGCATTGCTATTGCAGATATTCACATGTACTGGCCTCTTTATTATTTACAGAGATAATTCTCAATTAATTAGGTTTACGTGTTGTACTATTTACTCTGTTTAACTTTATACGTAGTTTTAATTGAAGTGACTCACTTCGTGCTTCCGTAGTCCAACGGAGCCGTATGTTGACGTCACTGCCAGTAAATAGTAAAACAAATATGGCGGTTTTGGCGGGAACTCTTGTCGCAGTAGTGATTTTAATATATAGTAGGTATGTAATTTTGCTCGTTCTATTAAAATTACGAGCTCACTGCTAGCCGGAACTTTAGCATAGAGACGCGCGACTGCCAGCTGTTCTAAGGCGTGTACACATGTGCATTCATAAATTAACTATCTATGAAGATTATAATAGTTTTAATCTTATTTAAGTGAACCATGATATTAGTATTAGTGGTATAAGAGTGACCAATCAAGTGATGATTAATTGTTTCTATTAAATCTGATCCAAATTGGATAATCCCCAATTATGCTAGTATAACCTTGATAAATTAGGTTAGAAGGCATAAAATAAAATGACAGCTCAGTTTTTAATAATTTATTATGCGGTCAAAATTATAAATTAAGTATTCGAATACAAATCAATGTTCAGACCTATTACAATTTAACCAAACTAATCCTTTATGCTATGATTGGAGTTTCCCTACGTGACCGAATCAGAAATGAAGAGATACGCAGGCGAACCAAGGTATTAACCGACATAGCCCGAAGAATTGTGGCAGTGGGCACATTGTTCGCAGAACAGATGGCCGATGGGGCCGAAAGGTTCTGGAGTGGCGACCACGTACCGGAAGACGTAGCGTTGGAAGCCCTAGAAGGTGGACCGATGACCTTGTGAAGGCCGCAGGAATCCGCCGGGTGCGGGAAGCACAGAACCGGTCGAAGTGGCGGTGCTTGGGGGACGCCTATGTCCAGTAGTGGACGTATTTCGGCTGAAATGATGATGATGAATCCTTTATGATGCTATAGTGTGACGGATATTGCGAAGTTTCATTCGATTCAATTACGTCAACTGCATCAAACCGAAGTCGCATCCAATCTACTACCACCCACTAAAAAGTGAACAAAAAACTTACGAAAAAAAAAAAAACGGTGGAAAAAAATTAAAAGTCAGTGGCAAAAATTCAAAATAGATCCAAAGACATACTTCTGAGATTAAAGTTATTTTTCACTTTGTAGTGTTTTTTTTTGTAAGTCGGTTTTTTTCTGTAAAAAGTTATTTTTGATAGTAGGTTGGAACAAGAAATGCCTACTTAATTTATTGTTTGACGCACAATCTCCCAAATTGATTGGTAGTAAATTGGAGAATGTATGAGTTTGGAGCTAGCAATACAAGGAATCTAGAATCGTTCGTATGATGTATGAAACAGAAAATTATATTGTGGTTTTACCTAAAACAGAAATCCGATGACGTTAGTTATCCTAATTTTCTTGGTGTTTTTTAATGAATCGTGGCTATTATTAGCTCTTATTATGGAAATATATTATTTATTGTTTTTTATTGAAATAGTTACCTACGTGCTAACTAATTTCAGGCAAAAGTTTTACCCAGTCAGTAAGACTAGGATTTATATACCAAGTTGAACAAAAAAAAACACTTCTTGGAAGATTATATTGATAGTAATTAGCAAAACGGAGAATTTGCGGAGCATTGGTTGACTACGCGTGCAGTGTTATAAAAAGCCACAAGCAAATGGTTCTACCGGCACAACCCAGTTCAGCGAAATCTGGTCGGTTATTCAGTCAGTTGATTGTTTTTGCATATCAAAGCAGCTTTTTCTTCAGGTACCTACATATCTTATGAACCTGAGGAACGGCTTCTAAGCTACACGGTATTCCGTGTGGAGCCGGACGTATAGCACCATCTTATTTCTCGTTTATTCCCACTAGTTCGATTCATTTGTCCGACCGTCGAACTAGTGAGATTTTTTTTTCTCATTTGTCCGACCGTCGAACTAGTGAGATTTTTTTTTTCTCATTTGTTCAACCGTCGAACTAGTGAGATTTTTTTTCCTCATTTGTACGTATAGTAATTTAGTTAAATTGGATATTGATGAAGAGTTTTTGTTTTGGTAACTGAATTTACCAACAATAGAGGGGACCTGGCGCTCGGCGGCCGCTGCCGCGGCACGCTCGCTTCGCTCGCTCGCCTTCGCGCGTTAATGGTCACTGTTCTAACCTAACCTAACCCAAATGATTCAATCTGGCAAAGAATGTATATACGCTCTGGTTAATTTGCTGTGCAGTCTATAAATGAAAAAAATCTCACTAGTTCGACGGTTGAACAAATGAGAAAAAAAAAATCTCACTAGTTCGATGGTCGGACAAATGAGAAAAAAAAATCTCACTAGTTCGACGATCGAACTAATGAATCGAACTAGTGGGAATAAGCCCTATTTCTTCCCGTGGGTGTCGTGGGCAGCAGTGTTCTCTATGCATTTTAACACCAGACTGCGATCGCCAACCCGCCTGCCAAGGGTGGCGATTATGGAACCCCTCCCCGCTTTTGGTGCAGGCCTATGTCCAGCAGTGGACGTCTTTCGGCTGAAATGAAGATGATGAAGCTACACGGTAAGCGCTAATGCCCACGAGACGATTTTTCGCCGGAGCTAAGCCCGGCGTCACACCTGGTCTACGTCCGGTCGTCAGTCGTGTATGGCTCACCGCGCGGTGCTGGCGCCGGCGTCGTGTGCATGGTTTCATAGTGTCATACACGACTGACGACCGGACGTAGACCCGGTTTGACGCCGGCGAAAAATCGTCTCGTGGGCATGAGCGCTAAGAGACTTGATGATTGTGAGAACAAAATCTACTTGGAGTAAGTAATTCATAGTAGGTACCCGTTCTATTCCGTCGGTGCTCCATGGACCAATTGAAATTTGACCAGTTGGTCTATGGGGAAAATTACATGTTTCCATCGTCCATTTACCAACTGGTCTATGGATAATACTTGACGTAAACAAAAACTATGTTCCATTGTAACATTATAACCCTGAGTTCACACCTCCGTTCCGTAGCCCGTTCTTCTCCATAGGTATCTACTACGCTTTGGAATGGGCAACTAGTTTCATATTTCTGACTGACAGACTCCTTGGCATGCCAAAAGTGCCTGTAAATGGTTTAATTGAAATAAATGCTTTTGAGTTTGTGTTTACCAACCTGCCTATCGCAAAGGCAGGCCTAGGTATCAATGTAAGACTTCATTGTGTGAATATTATGTAGGTAAGTAAGAGTTCAATATTACTCACATGTTAGTATTATAGAGTCACGTCATTACACATTATAATACCTAAGTAGCACAAAGTAATGTTATAAATACACGATGCGATCTTGACACTATTGTGTAGCCTCAGCTTAACAATACAAGCAAACTCTCCGTTTATTATTATTGCATTTAAATATGCATAGATATGCTTATCATCTTATCTAGTTTTTTTTTGTTTTTCGTGACTAATTTAGAAAATGACGCAGTGAGGCCAACCTGCGACAAAATTACATGTTTTTCAAAGACAGGTAACTTAAACTTTTTACTAATCTTTAATTCAATCATAATTTGAGTCCGCGTATCACTGGCCAGTTTCCCTCACTCGTCAGTTTTTTTAATTCGCCAGTTTCGTTGATTAGTCAGTTTCGCTGATTGGTCAGTTTTGCGGATTAGACAGTCGCGTCAGTTCGACAGTTTCCAGGTATGGCCACGATTCGTTGATTTATCAGTTTTATTCAATTCGTCAGTCAAAGTACAGTCGGTAGAAAACTGCCCACACGTCTGCTAATTTAATTATGTTAGTACATATTACGTAACATAACATCAGGCCTGACAAGTGAGGGAAACTCGGACTCCAAAAATATCCATAATATAATGTGAGTTATTATAAAATCTAAAATAGCATTTAAGTATCATATTATTGTGTTCAGGGGCCTACTCCGAAGCGCTAAACCGAAGTATCGGCCGTTTTATAGCTTCCACAGTTTCACTTTTTGACTTTGAGTCCTTACCCGACTTCAAGTCACAGTTTTATTTTCGCCGTAGTCAGCGACAGTTAGCCGTAGTAAAGAAACGACCGAACATTCGGCCGATACTTCGGATTTATGTTCGGAGTAGACCCCCAGTTTTAGAGTATTTCGTAATATCGGGATAAGATTGATGAAATAACAAGTGTTGAGTTCGTCGCAAAGGTCATCATCATCATTTCAGCCGACGTCCACTGCTGGACATAGGCCTCCCCCAATTTAAGGGGGGGGGGGGTGCCGTAAAGCCACGCTTGGCAGGCGGGTTGGCGATCGCAGTATAGTGTTAAAATGCATTGAGAACGCTGCTGCCCATTCTCTAGTAAGTCCCTTAGTCGCCTTAGTGGCTAAGTAATAACAGTCGCATGGGCCGATCGATCAGGTTAAGCTACGCTTGCCGCGGTTGGTCCGTGGATGGGTGACCATCTTTACATACGAAGACCCGTCCTTAAGCCGTTGGTCCCAGGTGTCATTACTAGTTCTTTGACAGTTGTTACGGGTCGTCAGAAGCCCGAAAGTCTTACAATCAGTCTTACCAAGAGGTATCGTGTTACCCAGTAACTGGGTTGTGTAGGTCAGTTAGGCAGTCGTGCCATGTAAAATACTGGTATTCAGCTTCACCCGATTAGACTAGAAGCCGACCCCAACGCAACGTAGTTGGGAAAAGGCTTTAAAAGCAGAAGATGACAATT
This sequence comes from Tiliacea citrago, assembly GCA_963921375.1. Taxonomy (NCBI): domain Eukaryota; kingdom Metazoa; phylum Arthropoda; class Insecta; order Lepidoptera; family Noctuidae; genus Tiliacea; species Tiliacea citrago. Next base: position 22,196,809 of record OY992786.1, read on the forward strand.
GTGGATGGTTTAAATAATTAGGCGAACGTTTAGGTAATTTAGGGTAACTCAAGGTAGTGAGGTAGTCCACTATCACTAGTTTAGAACCTACTAAAGAGAACCGCTGAAATCGGTATTAGAACTTATTTCCCTTAAGAAAGACTTACAGCAGCTCTTACAGCTAATATTGATGCTAGAGGACTACTAAAACCGTTCGGAATATTGCAGCTTATGTAATTTAAATAAATAATTTAAATAAAAAATAAAGCTCAATAAAATAATAATATTTAATATCAGTAGCATTGCTGAAAACTGTAGTAGGTATTCTGACTCCACTAACCTCTAGTACCTCGTTGGTACCATAGTGGATCTAAGTGAGCTTTTAGCTCACTCATGGTTAAGTTATCGTTGATTATGTAAATCACAATCCTTAGCATATCTAAGTAGCACTTAAGTACCGGCAATATATATTATATTTCCGGTGTTTTTTTTATTTTTTATTCAATATTTATTTCGTATTATTATATAAATAGGTATTATGTACCGACCTTTTTTAGGGTTCCGTACCCAAAGGGTAAAACGGGAACCCTTTTACTAAGGCTCCGCCGTCTGTCTGTCTGTCCGTCTGTCACCAGGCTGTATCTCGTGAACCGTGACAGACAGACAGACAGCCGAAACACCGCCGTTAGACAGTTGAAATTTTCACAGATGATGTATTTCTGTTGCCGCTATAACAAAAAATACTACAAAACAGAATAAAATAAATATTTAAGGTGGCTCCCATAGAACAAACGTGTATTTATTGCTCGTTTTTGCTCGATATTGATAACGGCAACAGGTAGACGCTAGAAATATTCACAGAATATTTAGTTATTTATTCAATTTGAAAATAAATAATTAAATTAAAATAAAACAGATATTTAAGGGGGGCTCCCATACAACAAACGTGATTCTTTTGCCATTTTTATAGAAAATGGTACGGAACCCTTCGTGCGCGAGTCCGACTCGCATTTGGCCGGGTTTTTAGTTTGTATTATATGTAAATGGCTTTCAATTTCATATTGGTTAAGAACACTGTAGGTATATATGGTATAGTTTCCCGAATAGAAAAAAATATATATATTCTATTCATGGTAAAATGATGGCAAATAATAAACTCAACCGATTTGCACAAGTATAAATATTATTCAAATTAAACGCTAAAAGGTTCCGTTTTGATTAAATAATTTGAAAACTAATTCTCATGACCTTAAATAGCGGATCAAGATAGAACTATGTTATATATAAAAAATGATGGGTACCGGTTTCTTATTATGATATGAATCTACACAAACAATTAATAATCATAATTTATGGTCGAAACTTGTGTTTACATGTGAAGACGTATAAGTTATTTTACAAATTAATTAATTATACTTGGTGATACCTACGGCTACGTCCTGTTCCGTAGACACATTCCAAACAAAAAAAATTGAATCGTTTTTTTTAGGGTTCCGTATCTATATAAAGCATCATCGTAGTTCGTATCATTTTAATTGTTTTGTTAATTTTTGTCTATACTAACACTAGATGATAAGTAACATTGTTACTAACCCTAAGGACGTTTGTTTGAAAATAAAAGTATTATATTCTATTCTATACAGGGTGCCAACGGGACCCTATTACTAAGGCTCCGCTGTCCGTCCGTCCGTCTGTCACAGGGCTGAAACTTTTGAACCATTACGGTTCAAAAGACACACGGGTAGACACTTGAAATTATCATAGAATGTGTACTACTCGCCGCTATAACAACAATTGCTATATAAGTATAACAAAAATAAAATAAAGTAAAAAATTTAACGGGATCCCCAATAGAAGAAACGTGTTTTTTTGGCGTTTTTGCTCATTATTAGGGTTATTTTCCGTAGTGAAAAAGGAACCCTTATAGATTCGCCATGTGCGTCTGTCTGTCTGTCTGTCCGCGGCTTAGCTCAGAGACTCTTAGTACTAGAAAGCTGTAATTTGGCATGGGTATACATATTAACCACGCTGACAATGTGGTTAAACAAAATCTTGAAAAAAATGTTATGTTAAAAATATTGTAGGGTGGTACTTACGGAACCCATCGTGTGCGAGTATGACTGGCACTTGGCCGCTATTTTCAAGTTATGTTTAAATATTTTTTTTAGTTGTTATTTACAAAAATACCAAGTTTTGTCCAGTTTCTATTATAGCATTAATCATATAAAATATATTAATAAAAGGTAATGTCCATTACCTTTTTATCATATGTTGTGTTTGTTAAGTGATAGTGCTTAAAAACCCCATTACCTAATAGTTCTACGTTAGATTAAGTTGTTGTGTGTAAAGGAGAATGCCCAAAAATGTATGGGCAAACAACCCAGAGTTGATAAAAAAAACTTATGTGGGGTAAAAGTGCATTATTTGTAGATAAGAAATATTAATTTTTTTCTATAATACTGGCTCTATTTTTTTTTTTAAATATTAGGGAATCTTGCTTTCTTCATGTATAGTTGGTTAGCAGTATATAGTATACAAAAGATGTAAAAAGCGTAGGTAGATATTTATTACAAAAAATACATCGCTGTTATACAGGGACGTCCCACGGATATGCCACATGGAGGGAAAGTACCTTGAATATTGTAGATGGAACATTTTACTGAAAGAAGACATTATTTGAATTTAAAAAACAATTTAAACTGCATTCATATATAATATATTTAAATAATTACATGGTTGAACCGGAAATCTAACCCGTTACACGAGAAAAATAATCAACCTGTAGCTTTATCATACCGATCGAAAGGCTTCATCATAAGGATTGTTTTTTGCTTAATAACATAGTGTCACAAATAAAAGGAAGACTATGAATTTTAACATTTGATGTGAAAATTTGTTCAGAAAAATGAAATGCTGACATTGCCGTAAGGACATACAACTGACATTATCATAAGTAGTACGTATTACTAATAAATGTACCCACTTGAGAAGTACGCATCATTTCCCTATTATAATTTAAGTGCATGATAAAATGATAGAGATACGTAATTAGTAGGTACCTGGTTGTATGCAACATTTGATAAATTGATTAATTTTGTATTAAAAATGTTAAAATTCATGGTCTTTCTTTTATTTGTGACACAATGTTATTTGGCAAACAATAATCCTTATGATGGAACCTTTCGATCGGTATGATAAATCAAATCAAATCATTTATTTGCAAACAAGCAAAACAAGCAAAACATATAGCATATAGCTTTTTTTTGCTAAAGCTACAGGGTGATTATTTATCTCGTGTAACGGGTTCGATTTCCGGTTCAACCATGTAATTATTTAAATATCTATGAATGCAGTTTAAATTGTTTTTTAAATTCATATAATGTATTCTTTTAGTACACTGTGCCATCTATAATATTCAAGGTATTTTCCGTTCCATGTGGTATATCCATGGGACGCCCTGTATATGTATTATCGTGATCAACTTAGAAAGAATCTAGTAAACTAGAAAGAAAGAAAATACATTTATTTAGCACAGACTAAAAGGCACACAAATATACACCAGATAAAATAAAAAAATAAAATAAAACAAGCAACACAATGTGTTCAACAACAACTAGCTGGTTGTTGCAGTGTCTTCATGCCTAGCATAGGCATGATAATATAACATGCTGATTATATGAGCAAAACTTCCCAACGTTCAGTCAGTGACCTGCATAATCCGACCCCTCTTCGATTCTTTTTCTTTGTAAGAGGGGTCACGTGATGCATAGTAGTGACCGTACGACGACCGACGATTTATTTTTATTTTTGTTATCATTCATGAGGCACCCTGTCTGGGTAGGGTTCTCGATATGCATTAATGAGGGCTGCTGCGGTTTTAAAGGCGCTCATTGAATTCGTCACTGTTTTGTGGAAATAACTATTATTAGCGCTCTCAGTGCGTAACTGACTTTCGTTACGACATTTGGATGGTGGAATATGTGCAACATGACCGCATGGTGCTTTACCTAAGCTATCTCTTTTTGACCACAGGAAACTCTTTTTCAACGCTTGCAATGTTGCAGCTTTGTGCAAGCTGTGCATTATTTTGAGAGAAACTAATTTCACATTTAGTATCTACCATGTATCGTACATATAAGTTTTTGTAATCGATGCTGGGTTATTTTGGGCATTATCCTTTAGTTTTACAACTGAACATAACATTGTTTGTTTTCGAAAAATAATATAGATGTCATGACAAAAATGGTTATGTCTTTCCCCTCCCATATTAAACTACTTACGATAGGTTTCCGAGGTGATAAATAGAATACTAAGGACGAATAGAATAGGGATAAATAGAAAACGATAAACGGCTTTCCTAACACCGTGTTTTAAGTTCTTCCATCGCCAGTGGGCTACTTTTATGTTTCAGCAACATGGGATACGTACATAATGTGCGCTTTTATAATTTCTAACGTCACGATATTATCGTGGAACCCTCTTCATCCACGTCCATAAAATAATATGAAAATACGTGCACATTATAACGTTAACGCAATGCCGTGTGGTGTCGGACGTAAAGAATAGCACCATCATTTCTTCACGCGGGTGTCGTAAAAGGCGACTAAGGGACTTACTAGAGAATGGGCAGCAGCGTTCTCTATGCATTTTAACACCATACTGCGATCGCCAACCCTCCTTCCAAGCGTGGCGATTATGCCCCCCCCCCCCCCCTTGAGGGGGGCCAGTCCAGGTGTCGACATTTGTCGGCTGAAATTATGAATGATAACGTTATCGTGGACGGAAAAAAAGCGGCTTCATATTTTTCATACAGTTTACTTCCCCGTGTTAAAATGATGCCGTGGACGTCCACGATTATATCGTCAAGTTAGAAATTATAAAAGCGCAAATTGGCGCGTTAAGAAACCAAACAAACGTTAGGTGAGTACCTATAAGTATGTTTGTATCCATACATAATAATACACGGTGATTTTTTGTTCTCTCTTACCTAACCTCTCAAGAGGTGAAAATACTCATAATTATAAGCAACTTTCACTATGAGATCAACTCTGAAATATTGAAAAAATATCTGCTGTTTCATACAAAAATGAAATATTTACCCAATGAAAATGTATGAAACAGATTTTTTTTTTTTGTATTTCGTTCTTGGTCTAATAGTGAAAGTTGCTCAAAATCATGAGTAGTTTCACCATTAAAAATCACCGTGTATATCAATCTACCTAGAGCCTTTTCACAATTTTTTCATGTTGGGGCCGGCTTCCAGTCTAACCGGATGCAGCTGAAAACCAGTATTTTACATGAAGCGGCTATTTAGCGGAGATTTTACATGACCTGTCTGACCTGCACAACCCCAAACGATTGTCAAAGATCCTCGAATGACAGCCGGGACCAACGGCTTAACGTGCTTTCCGAGGCACGGAGGAGTGTCGGTATGTACTGGCTGGTCACCCATCCACGGACCAACCCCGGTAAGCGTAGTTTAACCTGATGGATCAACCCGTGCGGCTGTTATTACCTACTTAGCCATGAGCTCCATACATAACGCTTTCAGGGCGCTGATGCGGCTGCCACGTTACTGCAGTGCGTCTGAGATGTTCGTAAAAGCCCGAGTCGACAGTTGCTCAGCTGTCGTACGGAAGAAAAGTGCATCTCTGCTCGCCAGATTGCGTGGCAGTGGCAAGAGCCTCGTGAAGGTGATAGCTGACAGGCCCGATGAGAGCCCCATAATGGGACCTCTCATCAAAACAACACTGTCTATCGTAGTGTATAGTACTAACATAGATCATAAGCCATTTTTTTACTAAAATCCTAGATCCTTAGTAGGTACTAACATAGGTTATAAGATATATTTTTGCTAACATTTTTTATTAGGTTTGTTGTCTGTTAAATTGCAAAAAAGAGCAGTGGTGGCCCAGTGGTTAACGGCTTCGACTTACGAGTAGTAGGTCGTAGGTTCGAACCCAGACAGGCGCTTTACTTTGTGTAAATTATTTCATCACCACTGCTCTCCGAACGGTGAAGGAAAACATCGTGAGGAAACCGGCATGTCCTAGAACTAAAAAATCGAAGACATGTGACATCCACCAACCCGCACTGGGCCCGCGTGGTAGATTACGGCCCACTACCTCTCACAGAAAGAGGAGGGCTGTGTCCCAGCAGTGGGAACATTATAGGCAGATTATGTAAATAAATAAATATATATATATAACGTAGGATAATAGGTTTTAATATTCCAAGAAACCTGGAACTAGGTGATCAAAATGTATTCAATAATCAGTGCCACATAATTATTGTGACATTGGCGAAGCAGAATGAATAATGGCACCCATAAATATTTATTGGAACAATTGATTTAAACCAAGTCAATAACAACTCGTCGCAGTTGCAATCATGAATGAATCTGTATCTATTAGTTGCACGTGAACTTGAACTTTATTAATAGCTTAGTCTTACTTGTAGGCGTTGTTTCAAAGTAAGAATTTAATACCTTGGACATGAATATACAACATGATAAACGGTTTCTAAGTTAATAGCGTATGCACAAGCTACTTTGAGTTGGCGTGTATTTTTTGAAAAATTTAATGAAACTCAGACAAAATCTGGATCAGTCTGGTAAACATAATGCTCAGCTCAACAATTATATGACTGTTGACAATCTACTGAATGGTTATAAAAGACGAGTGGTCCCAACCCAACACAAATAAAACCGATTAACTGGGTTGTGGAGGACAGATAGGCAGTCGGGTGTTTAGTCTGGAAGCTGACTCCAGATCATTAGGAAAATGCTAATGGTGGCTATTGATGACATTGCAACAATTTAATTAAAACATACCCTAACAGTGTAAGTAACTCTTTCCGTGGGTGTCGTAAAAGGCGACTAAGGGACTTACTAGAGAATGGGCAGCAGCGTTCTCTATGCATTTTAACACCAAACTGCGATCGCCAACCCGCCTGCCAAGCGTGGCCATTATGGCAAACCCCCCCTTTAGGGGAGGCCTATGTCCAGCAGTGGACGTCTTTCGGCTGAAATGATGATACTCTAACATAAATCTTCAAAACTTAACTCTTGTGGAATAGCAGCAGCAGTGCACTTATTCATTACTGCCTAATCTTTCATTTCAGTACCACAAGTGTAAGTTTGCAAGTGAGTAAACGCAACTAGCGCGTTTGCGTTAAGATTTTTATTCTCACCCTTATATTCTTAGCATTATGATCTATCGGTCAAATTTTAACGCAAACGAAATGGTTACGTTTACTCTCTTGCAAACTTACACTTAGGGTACAGAACTCAAATTTCGGAAATCGATAGATACAATCGCGTAACGAAGACGTAATAAAAGCATCACGCTTTTACAAACAGTAATATAAATACTCTACGTAGCAAGTTAGCAGTTACGATAGTATGCTTAGTTCATTAGGTATTTCGTATTTCTGTCAGTAGCTGTGGGAAATACGGGAATGCCACGATAATAGTGAGATGAGCCGTCAAGCTTTGGCATTGTTACTTCAAGGTTCAAGAGTTCAATGTATTGTCAAAATATTTTAATATTTTATTTCACATTAACCTACATGGGCATTTATGAAACGTCTGAAGCTAGGTCCACGGTTCAATTGGAAGTTTCCTATGGACAAGAGCCGGCAAGAAACTCCACGGTTACTCTTTTAAAAATAATTGGTTTATACAATGTTTTCAAATTAGTGTTTATAGGTATGGGAGTACAGAGTAATGGTCTACAAATCTACAGTCTATTAAGCCTACAACGTTCGCACATTAACAAAATAAAAATAATCTATACAAAATATTATTAAAATACATTACCTATATTATTATTATGTTCACGTAGATTTCTACCGAGATGGCATAGCAGATATATTAGAGGACAGCTTTGTAATCAATATTGAAGTGATTGTTAGATCAGCTATCTTTAAGTAGATTCTTAAGTATCTTGAGGAAAGACATTCGTTTCAATAGTAGAAAGATCTCGATGACCAATAGCAGGAAAAAAGAGAGATTTTATCCGCCTTGTTAGGGGTCAACAACTGCCAACTTTCATTAATGTTTTAATCATGAAGAGTATTATAAAAGTGTTTCAATAAGATTCAAAGCGTTGATGGTAATGTCCTTCTTTTATAATTATTTGCGTCGTTTATTCAAGTTTTAGTGTCGTGTTGTATCAATATTATATTTTACATAATGTTAAATCCTAATCCTAACTAATATTATAAATGCGAAAGTAAGTTTGTTTGTTACCTTTTCACGCCTAAACCACTGAACCTATCATCTGAAAATTTTGCTTAAATGTTGTCAGGTATACAGAAACGGACATAGGGTACCTTACCATAGGGTACCGGAAAAAAGTACTGTTCCCGAGGAAAACAACAATAACGTTCTTATAATAATAGATGGCGCCACGTGTCGTTCGAATCATGATTGAATTATGATAGGGGATGTATTTACTAGCACTTTGAATTTCAATATGCATAGTACAACCCGAAATGATTGTCAAATTCTAAATTAACGCGAGCGTAGCCGCGGGCAAAAGCTAGTACCTGTATACTTATGTAAAATACTTGTTTTGGAGTCATAACGGCCGCCGGGCGGTCTGGCTCTCACCTATATTTATGACGTAACCTGATACGCGAAATAATTTCGGGGTCCTGTGCTAATATTGTGGTCGCCGAATCCTTGTAAGTTTTAGTCCTTTTTTTTTCGATTAAATTGTTTTGAGATGTTAGCGTTTATCAATCAGGACGTAGGTATCTTTAGGACTTGTTTACGGAAGATAACTTTATCTCCATTAAAACTGAAATGTTTCTGGTTGTTTGTTTTGATCAGTTTTGATTACGATGTAAGGTTTGTAGAGTTAGGCCTTGTATAGTTAGGCTTTGTAGTGTTAGGGGGCTTAGCTCTGCGATAACTTTTTAACAGTGAAAGCGCTATGTAAGTCTTGGCAACTTTCCTTAAATGCATGAAATGTTATTCGGGGGTTTTCATTTCTATTTGTAGAGTGCACATAATAAAGAGTATTCAATTCTATTTCTTTTAGTGGAGATATTGTAACCTTACTTCCAGCATAGTCGGGCAAAAAACGTATTTCTTGCACGTAAACAATATAGAAACACAATTAAATTTTTTATAGCATTTTTTAAATTCTTGATCATGAGGCCTGTGTAAACAAAGCGGTATAACTTTTAAACTAAAGGGTCTATCAAGATGAAGCAATTTTTTTTTTTACCGTCGATAAAATTAATCTTAGTTTCCCTCATTTTGTTATGTGCACATTATGAAGACTCACACAGTATAAAGAAATAGAAATGTAAATGGAATAAATGGTTGATCATTGTTATTCGATAAATCGTGCTTCAGGGATGGGATATTTAGAAGGCTCCAAAACTGTACGGCAAGTAGTTACATAGTTTTTCTTTAAAACCCGAAATTACACAAAATTTTGCGAAGCATTGAATTTTAAAATGTGTTTAATCATTCATTTGAAACAAGCTATTGTTTTATCATAATTGTGGGTCGTTTTGACGTCATTTTGTAATAAAGATAAAGTTACTAATAAATGAAAGTTTTTTTTATTAGTCATTCATTTATTTGTATTCTTTGAATCATAAGATCCGGCTTGAAATTATCCGGAAGAGAACTGGAGTTATCGACTAGCTTGTAGAGTTAGCAAGCAAGCTGGGGCCTAAGTCCATTGCGAGTTTTTGCCAGATTTGATTTGAAAAAAATCCTTCAAAAACTCACAGTGAGACTATTAAAACTTTGTAAATTAGCAGACATGGCCCTCTGAAGTGACAGTGGGTCAACCATGTCTGTCGAAGGACGATGGCCGTTAGAGTTTTAGAGCAGACGAGTCCTCGAGCGTGTATCACCTAACTGCCTTTAGGTTAGGCGTAGTCTGTGATCCAGCTAGATGGATCAACCACTTTGAACAGCCAGCTGGGAGTGCTGGGATAGATTGGATCCGGAAGGCAAAGAGGGTGTTGTGGCGTATCTTGGGAGAGGCCTATGTCCAGCAGTGGACGACTGCAATAGGATTAATTGATTGCTTGATTATAACAGAACCGGTCGCGGTCTTCTGATAAAATATTTTTCAATATTTTTCATTGCTCTTTTGAGTTAATTTAGCAGAGGATATACAACGTTTGAAGCAAAAACTTGTGATCACCATAGAGCTAAATAAAAGTTTGCCTATGGGAATGTTTTGATAATGGTAATGGATTCACGTAATTAATCATCCCCTACAACAAGACCGGAAACAAAAAGTACGTGCCTACGTATTTTATATTAAAACTTAGGTAAAACATTAAAGTAGATACCTGTTATACAGCTGATACAAGAAAATCTTCACTTTTTGTTGCTTTGTAAATATGTAACCGTCATACAAGTAAATGCCTTCTCCAATGTTGAATTAAGGCTTTATAGTGTAATGTGGCTCTATCTGTAGCTATTGCATGGAACTAAGTTGACCTGCGATCAAAGTCTGATCAAGTCTAACTAGGAGTCCAGAGCTAAGAACATTGTGTTTTAAGCTTTAAAATTGCAACATGGAACCCACAATTTCATATATCTACCTTAATTTTCCTGAAAACTTTACAGTTTTCCTCAACCTAAACCTAACCAATAACTTGTGACTTGAACGGTTAACTAACATCAACTTAAGACCGTCAGTGGTGCCGGCTGCTTTCTCCAGATGGCGGTACTACGTCGGTAAAGCAGATTAAGGCTTTTACGGCTATCTTTATAGCCATCCACCAGCATTTACACTAGGAAAATATTTTTTTTCATGACAGTTTCAAAGCTAAAGAAATAATTCAGAGGTATTTTTAAAAATGTAAGTTGGTTCAGTGATGTAAAGGTGTAGTAAGGAGGTTGTATAAAACATGGCGGCGGTGCGCGTCGGTACAGCAGGGCGCCGGTCGGCGGGCCGTCGACGGGCGACACGCCAGCGCAGCAGGTAGGTTAAGATTCACGGTCCGTCGCATTTGCTGGTCCTATGCGCACGACGCGGCCCTCGCCTACAGCACACCAACCGCGACCGACGAAATGTACGGGGATCATCGGTGATCAGTGAAGTGATCGTATTCTAGTGATAGTTAACAACAAGTGCTTGTGTCTGTGATATGACGAGGTCCAGTTCCGGAGTTTGAACGAGCACCACTCAGCGGATCTTAACGGTAAATTTCGTCAAACGTGACAATATGACCTGAGTGTTTACTAGTCAGGTGATGGGACATAAATATGTATTCAACATGTGAATAGTTTGATGAGCGTTGATTAATTGAATCGAGTACAGGCGCACGCGCAGTGTTCCACTTCGGACGCGAGAACTCGCTGGATTTCTTCCACGTAGCCCGTAGCGGTGTTTACACGTGAATTATGACACCTGTACCGCATAAGTTCGTGTTGCCGACACTAACCATTTTACTTACTACAATTATAATAAGTTTTATTTAAAGAAAGTTTTGTTAGTTTAGGATTGTTAGCTAGTACACCATGAAGTCGTGTTTACCGTTGCAAAAGAAAGTAGGATCAGCAAATATGTAGGTAAAATTATTTCCGCTGTTCAATCGATTAGATGGCAGGAGAATCATATTGGATTATAATTGACACTTAAGTTATGAGTCGCGTTAATTAAAAGTGGGTAGGTAATTGTCATTTTATGCGTTCTAGACATTAATTTGTGAACCGTGCACATTTCTAGAACACTCTTGAAATTCCACAGCTCCAATGCAACCGTTAGCCGAGTTACCTGCATCCCAAAATCGGTTATTTCACATAAAATATGATGAATTTCGTAACTGAATTTTGCAAGATCCGTAAATACCTGTTTCGGAGACGTGCATTCGTCAGTTATGTGTTATGACGAAAATTAAATCCAGTTTCGACAAACCGAATAAAGTTTTTCGTTGTACCTGCAATGAAATGAAAATGAAACTTGTCGCTTAAGATAGTCGTATACTTTTTACATGACGTGCTGTCGATAAACGCTCTTCTAAAGCAAACAATGGATCATTAAGTTCCCATAGAAAGTTGTAAACAATATTGATCTCTAATGTGCATTGATTGTCACAAATCGAGGGCATAGCAACAATATAACCACAGGTAAACAAATCGGGTTTTCATCAAAGTTCTGATGGAAACATTGTAATGGTAAAGCCGGATTCGTCATCGGTTACCGACCGTTATTTGAATTCAACACTTTTGTATCTTTGTCGATATTGAAGCATAGTTTTCATAGGTCACACTATGGTCACAAATAGAAAATTTGCGACCAAAGCGTGACCTATGAAAACTAAACCGAAACCGAAAAAACCGGGGTTGCAGTAACGAATTGGTAAACAAAACGACTCGTTTTGTACCATAATAAACTTTTTTAATATACTTTAAGAACCTTTTTTAGGAAGATTATAATATAACTATCCAAGCAAAGGGTTTTTGTGCTTGTGTGCACAGAAGAAACATAATCCTTGAAGGTCATAACTAATCATAAACAATCCCCCCTCCTTGGTTTTATAAAAACCGCCTGTGTCTGACTGTTATTTGATGATGAAATGACCGTTAATGAAAAGGATGGAGATAAGAAAAAGACATCATAGAAACATCTTGAACAGTTCATTTTAAGTAGATAGCAGGTACCAATGACATCATAAGACAAGCATAAGAGTCATTAGTGTTAAGTATTATTGTTCTTTTCAAATAATTTATAAGCATTAAAAAGCTACTCTTATCGATTTCTCCTATAGCTGCTTTTCACGTAAGATCTTACGTAAGTGACTGAAATGTTATTCTGCACTTCTGCAGTGCAGAATAACATTTGCAAGTCTGAGCTGTGAATTACATATAAATAGTTAAATTTTAGCACGTATGTGTAATACGTGATACAACTATTTATCTTGTTACCTCTCCTCGATTTTGCTTTCTGAGAAATAAACTTCATCTTTTGTTTCGGCAAAACACTGAAAAAAAAAATTGTCTGGCAATTGGTCGATAAAGCAGCTGATTGCCCATAGTATGCTGGATAAACTCTATTACCATTACTAACGAAGGGTCGTTTACAGCACCCCATAGAACTTAGTGCCTCCATAAAAGAGAATATCGTTATTAGCTGTTCAAAATCATAACCGGAACGACCACGAACTATTAGGTACCCAGAAACGGTTAGGAGCTTTGTTTGATAACATTACATCTTCATTAATCAACATTCTCACGTATTTGGAGTTTGTATTTGTTGATATAATTTGGCTAGTCTCGATAACTTTGTTACATGTAGTGTTGATATAATTGTCAGTCAATACAAACTTCACATACATCGTGTTGTATAATTTCTACCACGATCTTCGGACAACAGTTTTAATAATAGTTTGATCTTGAAATTTACTGGTGTTAACGAATTTTGCGTGATGATTTAATATCTGTCATGTTTGTTTTTTTTGACAAATTTTTCGTCGAATCGTTCGGTTTGAAGCAATTCCGAAGGAAAGAAGATGTTTTGAAAAAAGTCAAACAAATCAAATGGAATATGTTTATTACGGTTAATAAGTAGGTACCTAAACGATTCGCTGTTGATGTTCAAAACCCTTCATAAACTTCAAATAGGTATCAATTTGAATATCAAAAGCCTTAAGCTCAACACACAGGCAGCGGGTCGGGCGCGAAACGCGTGCGCGGCTCCCGGCGCCGCCGACCCGGTGCGCGCCCGACCCGCGCACGCATTTCGTGTGGTGTCATTCATATAAATACAGAGAATTCAGCCCGCCCTACTGCCGTCCCGACCCGCGCCCGACCCACACCCGCTGTCTGTGTGTGTTGAGCTTTATTCCAGCTTCGGATTCAGCAGTTTCTTAATACCTAATAATACTCGTATAAGTGCGAAAGTGAAAAGTAGGGGTAGACCAAAGAAACGATGGATAGACTGTGACAAAGATGATATGGCTAGAAAGGGGGTGACTACCGAGATGACGACTAATGGAGAAGTATGGAAGAAAGGGACATGTTGCGCCGACCCCAAATGAACGGCTTAACGGCTCAACGGATTTGGATGAAATTTGGCACACGGATAGACCATGATCTAGAACAAAGGACATAGGATACTTTTTATCCCGGTAGTACAGTCGGAGGCCAGCATTACCAGACCCCTCTTCCATTCTTCTTCTTTGTAAGAGGAATGAGGCAATGCTGGTCACCGACTGTACGTACCCGTGGGATAATTTCTGACCTCTACGCGGGTGAAGCCGCGGACAAAAGCTGGTAAAAAAAGAAAGGGAGAAGAAGATTATTTAACCGTAACCATACGACACCCAGCTGTTTAATTGATTATGTCTATTTTAGCACAAGCAGTGCAGTAAAACTAGCTTATAACAAAATTAGTGCCATTTGCGTGATTATAAACAACTCAAAACAAGTACTATTTGCAGTAATTTACTCTCCTTGGGGAAGGAAAGCAAGGCCTTTATTATTAATTTACGACTGATTGTTCTAAAATGATTGCGTACAAAACCGTTTATTGCATTAATTGTCGCAACAAACCTGCAAATTGGCGCCTAAAAGCGATTTTGTCATCATCATCATTTCACCCGAAAGACGTTCACTGCTGGACATAGGCCTCCCCCAAAAAGTGGGTAGCCATAATCGCCACGCTTGGCAGGCGGGTTGGCGATCGCAGTATGGTGTTAAAATGCTTAGCGAACGCTGCTGCCTATTCTCTTGTAAGTCGCGCTTCATCCAACAATTCGTGTCTACACGATGTAATTGATAATTCATTTTGTAAGTCCCTCATGTATTACAAAACCTTTATGCTCCTAAATTAATTATTGAATGAATGAATGAAATGCACCGACGCCAGCGTGGTTTGACCAGACTTGATTATTCGAATGAACCCAAAGACACACTAGCACGCGAGCCTCATCTTTCATGGGGCTACAGAGACCATTGTATATCAAAGAGTAGATGGGGGGATGGGGGGCGCGATAGTGGTAGGGAAGACGTGCCCTTGGGATATTAAAGGATTGTTAGAGCCTACCGGATATGCATCCTTGAGCAAGCATTGGAATAGTGGAGAGACTGAATATATTTATCTATGGTTTATATATGGTGGTATTTATCTTTTAATGACGCCGCCGCCCGCCAGGTTGTGTTCAGGTCCAGCTTCGCCGAATCTATTTATTTATTCAAGTAACATCTTAATTAGTTTTGAGTAGAAATCTGTACATTTTGTTTTTATGGGTTCAAAGTTAGTTTTTGTGTGGTGTCATTCCCTTGTTACGTAACGTCCTTATAGAAGACATCAACGACTTCGTGACGTAAGTAGTATTTTTCTTGTTTTCTGTTTCCTGTAGTTTCGATTGTATTATTTATGTTTAGTAACTACGTATGTTATGTTTTGCTAATTAATAGTTATGATTTAAAATAACAGTAAATAAGTTACGAATGTTTTATCCGATCAATCTTCGATTCTGATGCAAATCGATTTACAATTTTGAGTTGAATTTTTATTTTATTTTGTACTCTGAAATTGTTCAATTATATAACAAAAGTGTTGTTGTATTTTTGTGAGTTTCTCTTTTGCATTTATAATTCATGCAATAGATAAACTTAACGATTATTTAGATGGCTATAAAATACTAAACATTTTAATATCCTTATATTTTTATTATCTAAGGCTTTTGAATGAAATAATTATAGGCCATAAATATAAGATAATTATTGACTGTTACCATGTTGAATGTTTTATTTTATTAAATAGTTTGCATGTAGTTTAAAAATTACTATTCCATTGAACAAGCCTATTATTTTTATTTACACATTGGCAAAGTTATGGAACCTCAAACAAAAAGAATCTTTATCGCTTAACAATAAAGCTGAAATATCTATAACAGTTATAAAATTGATCCTGGGTACACTTAAAACATGACAAGTAAAATTAAAAATTGCAAAAATAAAATTTATGTTGGAACCTATCACGATCGCATTAAACAACGGATAGTCATTATTTTCTTTTGTAAATTTATTCTAATTGTGTGACAGGATAATGAACTTTTTAATCTAGGCAATAAAGTTCAAGATTGCACCTGTTGAGTGGTGTATTAATTATAACTGGCGCGTAGCATTACATCGACTCGGTTGAACTTCGCAATTCGGTTGAGAACGCTGAGCCCGTGACCGACACTGAACTTGCTCGTATTTAATAATGAAAAGGTTTTTATTATTTTTATATAATTTCTGTGCAGTTTTTAAAATGTACGAAGTTAACTGAAGTTCGTTATTTTATTTTCTGGTTCAGTACCTCTCTTTTTTTTCCGGACTGTGTAAAAAATATTCAATCCCATTTCAGTACCTATATATACCTACTTTTAATTTCCTTGCAATTTCTTTACTATTTAACCACACCCCCACAAGGGGTCAATGACATATTTTTAGACCCATTTAAAAAATCGTGATAAATCTTACAAATTATCCCAATGAAACATATTTGTATTATTTTATATCATAATTGCCAATGAAACAAGGTTTCTCTACTTCAACTGATTTATTGACTTCTTATTTATTTGCCAAGTGTCCAGTAATTCTTAGAATTTATTAACAGGAGCAGGTTTTAGATAAATATCAAAGCGTATGAGGGTTTTGACAGATAAATGGAAGGAGAGCGGACAGCATGCAATCTCGGTGGGTGATTGATTCATACATTGAGCGTGTGATTAAGATGAAGTCCTCTGATTTGCTACTTATTTGAGCTGCCGTATGTCAATTTAGATTATCTTATTCAGACGTGAAGAACGGATACTGCAGAGGAGCTAGACGAAGTGACAATCTATTTACAGAATTTAAGTAAAAAATGTATGGGACTGACCCTCTACCCCGATTATAGGGTAGTTTTAGAAAAATCATCATAATTATGTTTATTACTTAACTAAATAATTATTTGTGCCAAGCTACCGAAAAGCTTATGTAAAAACTGTCAAAACTTTGAAAGTTATGACACTAGTCTAGACCGTCAGGAGAGAACTAGAAATAACGAAGTCTTGAACCATATCTTGGCAGCAAGGATTTAAGGCATCCTTTTAAATATCGTACTCAGTACCAATGGGTTTTCACCAACGATTCCCGCAAAAGTTATCTAGAGATAGGCCCTCGTCTTTGATAGAGTTTGTGTGGCAATTCCTCTTAATCGTCTATTACTCTCTCACCAACTGAACTAAATATCGCGTACATGGTGTACGCGATGTTTAGTTCAGTTGGTAAATTCATAAATCATGAAGTATGAAATGCAATGAAGCTAAAAAACGTTCACCATTTTAGGTTGTAAAACCATTTTTTTACTATGTAGTTGTTTGCCCATTCTTCTCTATTCGAAACTACCATTTGGAAGGGACAACTAAAATAAATTTTTCTTTTTCTTGTAATTTGTTACGTTCAAAAGTGCCATTTAATTGTCTAATTAAAATATAAAATTTCACTTTGACTTCCTAATTCAAAATTCCATCGTCCTTAGAAAGTCATAGCATTGGATAGCTCTGCGTCCTCCACAGGAAACAGTAGCCGCCACTTATACCTGCAGGAATGTCATTTGGGAATGTCCTAATTTACAAACAGAGGACAGAACGCGACTGGCATTATAAGGTGGTTTTTGTTTATATTGTGTCGACTTTCACTGGAACACGGTCGCCAGTCGGCAGGACGATAGGACCAACATTTCTTTTGTTAACCACGTCGTCTCGACGTGACTGGGGATCTGAAGTTTTCATTTAATTCGACTTGAATTATTGTCCTGCAAAATTCTTTCTAATATATTTGCCATTGTTTTTTAGGTCTATCGTTTGTTGTGCCCGTGTATTTTTTGGACCAGCATTAAGGTCCATATTAGTTTACGCCTATTTTATCATACTTATTAATAAAAAAGAAACTCTGATCATTATTGGAAAACTTGATTGACTAGCTTCTTGTTGGTTATTTTATCTTAAAAGGATTTTCAACTACAACTAGCTGATGTGGACTTACCTACTACAACTACTACGATTAAAATCTCGACTACAGTATTATGTAATACCAACTACATTATGTAATTGTTCGTGTAATACGAAGTCTCAAGAAGCCGTAAGACTGTGCTGCTCAATAACCACCTAATGCAGTAATCGATAAGCTGATTCCAAAGTCGCGCATTCACACACCGGTTCTGAACCAGGAGCATGTGTATACTGTTATTGACACCTATGTATATAATAATATTATTATCTTTAAAACTTAATCAGAGATTCATACTCTTACCCTCTCGATTTGTATGGTGTACATACTGAAGAGTATTCTATCGATCTATCTCTTCTAAATGAAGCATCTAACTTGGTACAAATTGGACGAATGTCGGTCGCCCGTTTATTTTCTTTTAAACTTTGAAGATATCATCAGACATGAATAAATGGCCATCGTCTACGTCCATGTATAGCTTTATACGGGAGGCAATAAAAACCTCCTCCGAGATAAATGGCATTATAATAAATAAATATAATAAATAAGTCATTTATTGCATTTATAGCCGTCGGTAGGATCACATCTGTTTCTAAAGGAACAGAATGAAAAACGTTTATAGGATCATAATAACTCAGTCAACAGGATCTTCCACAACACATAAATAAATAGTGAATAAGAGGGATGAGCTAATAATTTAGCTTCACGGCTTTTCAAAACGAGTTTCTAGAGTAGTCGTTTTTGCCACAGTCATGTGAAATTATTGTGAGTCGTGAATTCGTGATCAATGTTTGTCATAAAATACTTCTTTTATGAGGGCAGCACGAACATTCTGCAGTGAGCTTGCACGGTGACATTCTTAAGCGATAATTAGCTCGTCTCGTCTGGATATGATCCGCCAATATACAAAGACCTTCACTTTCAGTGCGTAACCCTGCGTCGTCACTTGTCATGAGCACTGGTGCGGGGGGCAGAGGAGAAATACCTGGCTGGTCATCTGTGACACGCCAGTGACGCGTAGCCGATGCTTCAGTCAACTTGCGCCGTTGTTGACACTAACCATTCTCTTTATTTTACGAGGCGATAAGAAATGTTCGCAGTAACGCTGTCGTGAGCATACAGTGTAGTGAGTTTTAACTATGTATCTTTGTCATTAGTAAATTGCCATCGTTGTGCGTCTGAGTGACTGAAGTGCTGAGCATAGTTATTCTTTTGAAATGTTTTCACGCCTCGATGTTCTGTACAATCGGGTGTGTATTCAGGAAGTTGCGAAAAATGTAGGAATAATATTGCATGTGTGCAAATAAAAAGTTCTTTACCTGAAAAGAGAAGCCTACCAAATCAGCACAAATTATTTCACATGTTAGTATGTAAACCACGTTCATATGAAAGTGAGATTAAGTGAAAAAAATAAGGATTAAGTAATGCCTGATTTGTAAACAAGTCTTGCTTACAAAACAAAGTGTGTCTCCCGCGGTTCCGGTCGTAAAGTCGGTGAACTTGTTGAGAAAAACATCTAATTATGTCCAAGAGATTTTTTTAACGCGACCACGTAATAATGTGGGTCAATGATGTACGTCGTATACAAACGGTGTGGCGCGGTGCTGCGCGGCCATTGTGTCGTATATCAAGCACTTTCCTATGCGCCCGCGCCGATAAAAAAGCGAAGTTCGGTCACTTATCTGATCGACATGCGGCGTTCTCTCTTTGGTGATGCGGGTCGCATTTTTAATTTGTGTTTTGCGATTGGTCGATGTTGGCAACGACGAACAAACTGTTTCTATTGGTTTTAGTAATTACGAGCATACATCCCTACAGGCTGTGCTATATAATCTCCTTAATTACTTTTAAATCCGATAGAATCATCCGGTAAATTCCGAGACAGACTAGATACTAAGAATGAATCGAGACTTGTATCTCGATGACTGAAAGCATGATCGATGAGATACTAAATCACGAATACGTACATGGAAATCATGTACATAGGCATCACGCGATTATTCGCTGACAATAATGAATAACATTAGTTTTACGCACGTGAGTTGCTTCATCTAGTTCTAAGTAAACCTAGTGTAGGTAAACTATTTATTTAAAACAGTTGCGATTGTTATTAGAGTAATTAAAATGTGGTAACTTTTAAATCCCAAGCGAACAATAGGTGCTTAGTAAAGTTCAATTGAAGATACACAATTGTACAACGTGAAATAATGTGTGCCGTTTAAGGATAGTAACAAACTGACGAGGGCAACTGCAATGTAAAGCAGCTATAATTCAGTAAGGGAGAAAACAAAACCTTTTCTCGATTTTATTTAAGCTATAGGTTATAAGGACGAGGAAAGAAAATGGTTTCAGTGAAGGTGACTTGAAAATTGGGAAAATAAAAGTTCCAGTAGGTTATGGGTTCGAGTAGGTTAGGAAACTTCGAGTTTTAGGCAAATATGAAACAGAGTGTATGTCAATGAGTAAATTCGGTTACAAATAATTGATTCTCATAGACAATATTAAAAAAAAATGTGTGAGGCGGCGTAAGGTAAATATAAATCTTATTTATCGAAGTTGTAGAGAGGAGGTAGTCATTGTCTAAACTGTGATTTTTAATTTGCTAGATTAAAATTACATTTGGTGTCGACATAAAAATAACCTAGTCATTAATATAGTTACCGAGTGACTCACCAAGGAACTGAATCATTCTCTGCAGGAGGATCTTCACTGTAGACGAGTTGTCTCAGTAATATTAATTAGTTATCATGTTATTTTTAAAAAACCGGCCAAGTGCGAGTCGGACTCGCGCACGAAGGGTTCCGTACCATTATCTGTAAAAACGGCAAAAAAAAAAACACGTTTTTTGTATGGGAAAATAACATAAATATTTATTTTATTTTAATTTAATTATTTATTTTTAAAGTGAATATATAACTAAATATTCTGTGAAAATTTCAAGCGTCTACCTGTTGCTGTTATCAATATCGAGCAAAAACATAACGTTTGTTGTATGGGAGCCCCCTTAAATATTTATTTTATTCTGTTTTTAGTATTTGTTGTTATAGCGGCAACAAAATACATCATCTGTGAAAATTTCATATGTCTAACTATCACGGTTCATGAGATACAGCCTGGTGACAGACGGACAGACAGACAGACGGCAGAGCCTCAGTAATAGGGTTCCCGTTTTACCCTTTGGGTACGGAACCCTAAAAAAGGTCGATCGCAGCTGTCATTTTGATTTAGTAAATAAAAAATCAGAGTAAAGATAAATTAAGATTCCTGTAAACTACAAGTAAGAAGGCATAGTACAGTTTACATGACCTACATTAACGTTTATGTATCGCCTTTCAATTGTCTACTGTTTCTTTACTTTTGTTGTTAAATTTTTCTCCAACTGTGTAACGTTGATTCAATTCAGAACAATGGGTATTGTCATTGACTTCTTCTGCATCATTTTCTTTACATAGACCTTCAACAGATCGAGTAATTGTTTGTAAATTATGTCTATGACTACTCTAAGCAAATTTTCTGCAGTGCTTTAGTAGAATTTACTTTCTTATCATTTTTTATGGCTCTGTCATCATCGCTCTGTTATGTTATCTTGATAAACGTGAGACTATGCAAATTAGGATGATTATTATGTTCTTAATTAAGTGCCTGCAGTAGTTGTGAGAGATTTTTCATATCATGCGAGATAAGATTTCGAAAAATTTGGGTTATCATCGTGCCTATTTAAATTATAAGTACTTAGTTATATTTTGTTTAAGGTAAATTTGCAGAAAATAGGTGTTTATAATTCATAGATTTTATAAAATAACGTGATATAATCGAATAAAAACTTTCTCGTTTTTAGTTTGTAGTTTACGATTTACATATATATTCCACGCTTATTTGGTACACTAATTTGTTCAAATAACATCCTGCATTTCGCATAAGTTTGGAAACTGAAATAAAATATTATTTTGAAATATTTTTTTATAGCCTCCGCAATCAAGCTTTAAGAATTCGATAGATTTGGTAAGTTTTGTAACGTATCGTGTTACGAAACATTTCCAAAATTCACGAAGTTAATAAATAGCCAATGTTAGCACAGTTGCGAAGTGTAGAATTTCATATTTAATTATTATTCTACCGTTATTTTAACAAACGATCGGTTAACGGTTTGTCGATTTTGAAAAGAAACTGAATCCAAATTAGCACCTACTCATAAGATTTTATGCAGACAAAAATATTACTCTGTTTTAATAAAACGCAGCTCTTAATTATTTGCCAGATATTTGTCCAAAATACCCCAGACTTGAATTAAAACCACTTCCTCTTATCCTACGGAGTTCAAATTTTACATGTTGGTTCAGGTTCGGAGACAATGCGTTTATTCTGTGTTATTTTATGGGTAAGTCGCCAGTCGCTAGTTTTGTTTAAGTCGCTAATTGTTCAATCTCAAATCTAAATTCTAAAGCTAACTAACTTGTTTGTAAGACCCAAAACTATACCAGAGGCAACCGATAAAAAAGAACACTAACCAACCTTGCCCTAATCGACCCCTGACTTGTTCTCACCAATGATTAACATAACGTCACGTCATCATATCGCACCCGGGGGGTTCGGCTCCGATCGGCTGTTGCCGCCGATGGTCACAAGCGCACGCATGAATGAGCGCGTTTCCTAGAGGCGGCGGTGACAGGAAGCGGTGGCCAGTCGCGTGTGAATGCGACCGCCTCCCGACGACTGAATGTACAAACCTCGCTGTTTACATAATAACGACACTTTAGTGACGGCTACGCAACTTCTAACGCACTTGTAATCGTAATTGGTAAAATGGTCCTGTTGTTTTCGATACGTAACTAGGTTTTACTTTCGGTTTCTGGTTTTGTTTGTTACAGATTTGGATTTGTGGGACATATTTCAGTAGCTGGTTGGATAAAACAATGAATGTTGTTTTATTGTCCAATTTCATTCAAGACGAACGATGTCATTCGTAGTGAACTAACTTATTTTTATGGATTTTGACTCTGTCTATCATCAGTTTTCCCTTTTATTGAAATACAACTACTGATAACTATTGTTATACAATTATCATTTTTACGCTCTGTGAAAATAATGATACTGCACCCATTGTGTGTTTATGGAGTACATAGATAGATAGATCGTTTATTTCTTTGGTGCACACAAAATACATAGCAGAACATTTCTATGTTGTACCACGATTAAATAATAACAAGCACGCTTTACACCGGCTCCTCCCCTGCATTACCAATTCGAAGCAATATGAACCCAATTTCTAAGTAAGACGGTTCATTCTATGTATAACAATTACGAGAATCACAAATAACTGGCCAATCTCTCCCCAAAACACATTCGGGGCGTTCAATTCTATGATTCATCGTTCATTCTTCCAGGGCCACAAGTCTGCTATTACAATAGTGTCAGAATGGTCGATCATTGATTTCATAATTGTTGATTTTGACAAGTTTGGTAATCTACTATTATAATGGCGTCATTATGACTTCCAATGGTCGGCAACTGACACTACATTGAAAGAAATTGCAAAGAAAATGATCGACCATTAAGAATTTACCAGATTACGAACTTTTAGCAAAATGACAATGGCATGACAATGGGATCGTGTTGGAATGACTGAATTTATAAAAATAGCAGACTTGGGCCCCAGTACATTAAAACTTCCTATACTCTAGCCTTTCTAGGTCGTCGTCCGCTACAAAGCTATGTTGTACACATGATTTTGACGTAAACTTAGTACGTAGTATTTAATAAAGTAGGTTTACAACGGCGGGAGCGCTCACCCGCGACCAGCAGGTGGCGGGTCACGGCCCTCCCGCGAGGCGAGGAGTGCCCACAGAGGCACAGAGGTAAACATCACGCACATACATTCATAAAACTAACTATAGTTACTGCTATACAATACACGGTACACCCTATGTTTGTAAAATCATGTATTACTTGGACGGTCGTGAACCACGCTTTATGCGTATTTTGCATTAATAATTTTGATTAAGGGACAGCTCTTTTGTACATTAGACGTACGTTATAGTGAGACCTATCTTGAATACCTACTTTGCTATTTAGGTGTGTCTACCTACAATCAAAGAGATTTAAGATAGGTAGGAACTTACTATAGAGAGGCTATGCGAAGAAATGTCATAGAAAAACTGTGATGCCATTTCTCAGTGACGCCATCTAGATAAACTGAAATTAGGTCCAGTCGTTTTACCATAACGAGATTTGCAATATCGTAATGCGCAACCGCATATTTTCTTAGAAAATATTTTTCTTTTGTGGACACGAATGAGACTTGACATGCAGGCGTACCACACTAGACTGAACGACTTTTGCCCACTAGGACAAATGTATCGGATTACGGTTTTGTTCGCTATGTCCCGTCTATTGTTAAGTAAATAATTTAATGTAATACAACAATACAACCAAACAATACAATACAACCTATAAAAAATGAAAACATCGTTTATTCCCCTTAGGTCCCTTAGAGTAAATCAAACGCATTACTCGTACTAAGTGTTTGATTCACTCTAAGGAACCTCTATAAAACTGTTGTTGCTGAACTTCAAGTAGTAATTTAACCATGTTAAAATCTACCGTGATAATGGAATACCAATAAAAACTTCTACCATGATAGAGCACCGATAGAACTAATTCTTACTGAGATCGAATATTTTACTTTACTAAAAAGTTAACTTTTTATTTGAACACTCATATCCTCTAATCGATTAAATTAGTAGGTTGAGTTGAAACCAACCTATTTATCTTATGTTCAAAGTGTTCAAACATAATTTAATTCAATGCAAAAAGCAGCGACGCACAGTCTTCCAGGACTCAGAAGTCTTACGTCGCTTAATTGTGCTTTGTTTTTTTTTTCCTATTCTATTCTAAACCCCAGTTACGGAAAGCAAGAAAAACAACCTGCACCTTCAAAGTCAAAGTCAAAGTCAAACCATTTATTTCAAATAGGCACATAAGAGGCACTTTTGAACGTCAAAATTTACAAAAAAAATAGAATTGATTCTAGTTGCCCCTTCCAAAAGGTAGTTTCGTATGGAGAAGAATGGGCAAGAAACTCCACCGGTACTCTTTTAAAAATGTTTTACAATATTTTGTTTGATTACATTAATTATATGATTATATGTGAAGACGATGCACCTAGAATAAAATTACTATACCATAATAGGTAAAACGAATTAAAAACTAAGCAATGAAAAATAACTTAATTATTAGATAGATACGTGGTGTTCCTGTCCTTGACAAGCAAACCCAGCATCTAATCTAATCCAAAAGAAATAGGCATTACTTCAATGTGCACGCATTTCGTCCCGCGCTGAACCGTAGCGTGCCGCATGCCATACCTACTTAGCTGCTGACGACTATGGGCATTGCAGCTACAAGAACATTATGTATGGAATTCTGTTTCTAAACCTCGTAAAGGGACAATACATACAGTCAAGTTTTTAAATCTACCAAAATGTAAATTGCCACCTTGGTCTAGTGGTCGCAAGCACGGCTGCTGAGCATGAGGTCCCGGGTTCGATTCCCAGGTCGGGCAAAGTGATATTGGGATTTTCCATTAGGAATTTCTCAGAAGCAGCCCGAAGTCTGAAGTCCGAGTGTGGATTTGTGTCCGGTTGATGGCAATAGGCTCGCCCCCTATTACATGGGACTTAAACATAACTGGCGAAATGTGGGTGTACTATTAGGTACACCTCTGCCTAACCCTTCGGGGATTACAGGCGTGATGTTATGTAAATTCTTAGTAAACTCTATTTTACCAATAAAATTATCTTTCTTGATAATATTAATAATAAAGAGGAGCTTGTGCCTAAGTAATAATAGCCGTACGGGTCGATCCATCAGGTTAAGCTACGCTTGCCGGGGTTGGTCCGTGGATGGGTGACCTCTTTACATACCGAGACTCCTTCCTGCCTCGGTAAGCACGTTAAGCCGTTGGTCCCGGCTGTCATCTGTAGATCTTGACAGTTGTTACGGGTCGTCAGAAGCCCTAAATTCTGATAACCAGTTTTATCAAGGGGTATCGTGTTACCCAGTTTTACTGGGTTGTGGAGGTCAGATAGGCAGTCGCTCCATGTAAAATACTGGTATTCAGCTGCATCTGGTTAGACTGGAAGCCGACCCCAACATAGTTGGGAAAAGGCTAGGCAGATTGATTGAGATATAAGTAGATTATTATTATTATTTTTCTTGATAATATTCTTCTTTTGAAGAACTATGTAGTAAATATGAATTAATGTATAAGACAGTTAGTTTGTCATTTAGCGTATAGTATTTTTTTATTATGATGTAATTATTACTTAGAAAAAATATCGATTTATTTTTTTATTTTAGCATAGTACTTACTTTGTTAAAATAACAAACTTATAAAACCCTTCTCTTTTCGTCGGGGGTAAAAAAAAAATGGCTATTTTTTTACGCTGCTACGTGGCTTCTACGATCGTCCAAGGAAACTACAGTTACTTTTCAATTGTTTAGTGGCGATTATCAAGTAATAAAAGGCCAATCAATTGGCTGTTTAATGACTGATGTCCATAAAATTATGACTTACAGTTACAACTTTACGATTCATTGAATACGTTACCTACATCTGAAAGACATCGTTGGAGAGACATGACAATGCGTTTTAAAGTTCATCGTGCGAGTTTGACACACTTAGATAGTGCAGTTAGCTCATAATAACGTACAGATATGCAATGAATAGTACTGTAAATACGTATGTGTTATCATAAGTATCTATATAGTAAACTAGTCATTGTTACGCTATGCTACGCGGACGCGGGCTACGACGAGGCTATGAAATTTCGGCACAGTCAGAAAAAACCGGCCAAGTGCGAGTCGGACTCGCGCACGAAGGGTTCCGTACCATTATCTATTAAAACGGCAAAAAAATCACGTATATATTTTTACCCTTATATATATTTTTTTAAATTACTTATTTTTAAAGTGAATATATAACTAAATATTCTGTGAATATTTCAAGCGTCTACCTGTTGCCGTTATCAATATCGAGCAAAAACGAGCAAAAAAATTACGTTTGTTGTATGGGAGCCTCCTTAAATATTTATTTTATTCTATTTTTTAGTATTTGTTGTTATAGCGGCAACAAAAATACATCATCTGTGAAAATGTCAACTGTCTAACTATCACGGTTCATGAGATACAGCCTGGTGACAGACGGACAGACAGACGGCGGAGCCTTAGTAATAGGGTTCCCGTTTTACCCTTTGGGTACAGAACCCTAAAAACGACTTTACATGTCGAACAATTACAAATATTCATTATTAATGTTAGAATATTCTTATTTGATATGAAGTATGGAAAAAACAGACATTTCATGTGGGAAGTCAGTAAGTCTACATATATTATTTTTCCAATTTGTTCACAATAATTTGAGAAACAGAGTACATTGTGTTTCACGGCATTTTTCCGTTTACTTTGGATCATATGGTAATTATTACTTATTGCAATGAACGCATGTAAATTATGTTGCGCACACGCATAGTAACTTAATTTTTACTCATTTGTGTTAATTTGAAAGGGTTTATTACAAACTTTATCAGAAGTAAATATACTTGATATTTCTGCCAAACACAGCGAACAGTCGACCAGCGGGGGAATGCTTAACACACATAAAATGACAATAATTGATCACAATGGGTTTCATTTTGACAGAACTGTCAAAATTAAACCAATTGCGATCCATTACTCACGTCCATTGCGTTATTTACGTTGTTGAGCAGACGATTTTTCAAAACTATGAAGCAATGGATTAGCAATATCCTTCAAAACTCTTGGATTGTGATTCAAACTGTGTTACGCAATTAGGGTCCTGGTAACATTCAACGCAAGTTTATTAATCTATCTATCGACAGACCACTTCAGTTTTCATATAATTTATTGGCCATCAAACGCTATCTACTGATATCAACAGTACGGTAAGCAATAGAGAAAAATATGCGGTAAATATTTAAATATATATCTATATATTACATTCAAATTTATTTTTAAATAAGTTTTGCTTGATAACTCGAAAATCGAGAATCTGTGCAACAAAATTTTACAAAATTTACATTATTCTTGCTTAAAATAGATGAATAAGTACAAACATATTAATCATAGCTCATCCCAAGAAATCCAGAGTTGACTGAGCATTTTAGCGGAAAATTTTTCTATAATTTAAGCCGAATTTACATTACGAAACTAGTTGCGCAATGTATGAATGAATGAATGAAATGCACCGATCCCCAGCGTGGTTGAACCAGACTTGATTACTCGAATGAACCCAAAGATTCACACTAGCCTCTGGAGCCTCATGTTTCATGGGACTACAGAGACCATTGCATATCAAAGAGTAGACCGGGGGGCGCGATAATGGTAGGGAAGACATGCCCTTGGGATATGGAAGGATTATTAGAGCCTACCGGATATGCATCCTTGAGCAAGCATTGGAATAGTGGAAAGACGGGTTAAATTTATCTATGGGTAAATCATTACTATCATCTACTTAGTTATTCATTGATAGTTTCACGTGTAAACCATTATAGATCTAGTTACACGTGAAACTATCAATAAATAACTAAGTTGGCGCAACTATGTAGTTTTGTTATGTAAATTCGCTTTTACGGTTTTCACTTAATGTTGATCGGTTCACATTCCTCCAAATCAAATAAATAAACAAAATAAGCATTTATTGTTGGTTCTACAATGTTTGTAAAATGATTTTCCTCCCCCTCTTTTTTTTACCGTTTTCCTTCGACAAAAGCCCCCTCTAAAGATTTCCAGCTCTCTCTGTTTCTCGCCCTTTGAATCGACTCTGGACCATCTACTCTTTTGACGTCATCTTCCCAACGTTTCGCTTGTCATCCTTTGCTCTTTTTCCCGTCCCTTGGGTACCACTCTGTTATTAATTTGGTTCATTCGTTTAATATGTCCTTTCCATCGCCATTTTTGTGTTTAACATACGTTTTTCGCATCTTTAAACTTAGTTAAACTTTTTATCTAACTTTGTCTCTTCTCTTGACTCCAATTACACTTCTTTCTATACTAGTATCTCAAAATAAAATCGGTTAAAAAGCCCGAAACATAAATACCAGAGGGTCTACTCCGAAGCGTTAAACCGCAGTAAAGTTAAGCCGAATGTTCGGCCGTTTTATAATTTCCATAGTTTCCTTTTTTGACATAGAATCCATACCCAACTTAGTCACATTTTTGATTTTGGCTTATCTCTTTGACTATCGTTTATTTTTTTTTCTTTCGCCGTAGTCAGCCATAGTCAAGCAACGGCCGAACATTCGGCCGATACTTCGGTTTAACGCTTCGGAGTAGACCCCCTGGATTTAAAATCTTGTAACCCTATGCATAACTGTTTATACGTTCTTTGTTTACCTGCCCACTAAACTGTTCTGCCGTTAGTACACATACGTAAAATGCACTCGCAGTTGCTATCTCAGATCGGCCACTTGCGTCCCATTTCCGTTACATAGCGGGTTGTCTCGCTCAGGTGACAAATATGGTACCCGCATCACACACGAGTATTTTACTATAGTTTCTGAGAAAACTCTACGATAACTGGATTCTGGTTTGCTGAAGTATGTGTGAAGTAAATGTACAGAGTTCTAGGATGTGATGTTATGTGATTCCTGTTGGATTACAGTGTATGTAGATAGGTAGGTACTGCTAAACTTGTTTATCATGTAACAGCCGGATAAACGGTGGCGTAATATACATTATATTCATAGAATAGAGATCGTTTTTACCATTAAGATGCTTGTGATAGCAATACATTTGGGTCAATTATAATTACGTGTAATTTCTTTAAAAGTTCGTAGCCAAGCAAAGATCTCTTAATATTTATTTTCACTACCTTCTGTTATGTTTCGGTTAGCTGATCTGACATCTACTTACCTACTTTAGTTCGAATTCTACTTCATTTTTAACGCATCTCGTTCATAGAAATGAGTTTAGTGTCTGAAAAACATAGTGTTTTTACATATTACTCATTATAATACCTATACTGTTTAGTGTATTGTTCTACAATGATAAGCTTCACGAGGCTTCGTGGTGATGTCGACTCCGTAGCCTCCGCATTTGACGATTATTTTCAGAATCTGATGAAAACAATCAACACATTATAAAAACCTACCCAACAAAGTACTTCCTTGACCCATGATCTAGTTTACCAAAAATTCCACAGCATCAATAGTAAAGCTTAGCGTCGCTCCGTATTGTGCGCGAGATGAACGCCCCACAGATAAAGGACTTCCGCCGTTTAGTTCCGCCGGTCACTTACACGTGCGCTTGCGCTTCTAAACAAGAAGCAGTAGGTGAAGTACAAACAACGATTGGGAGAATCAAATGTCGCAAGCTCGAAGCGCTCCGAACAAAGTTATTTTTTAGGGTTCCGTACCCAAAGGGTAAAACGAGAACCCTTTTACTAAGGCTCCGCCGTCTGTCTGTCTGTCCGTCTGTCACCAGGCTGTATCTCATGAACCGTGATAGCTAGACAGTTGAAGTTTTCACAGATGATGTATTTCTGTTGCCGCTATAACAACAAATACTAAAAAACAGAAAAAAAAAATATTTAAGGGGGCTCCGATACAACAAACGTGATTTATTTTTTGCTTGTTTTTGCTCCATATTAATAACGGCAACAGGTAGATGCTTGAAATATTCACAGAATATTTATTTATAAATAAATAATTAAATTAAAATAAAACAAATATTTAAGGGGGGCTCCCATACAACAAACGTGATTTTTTTGCCATTTTTATAGATCGGACTCGCGCACGAAGGGTTCCGTACCATTGTACGGAACCCTTCGTGCGCGAGTCCGACTCGCACTTGGCCGGTTTTTTTTCTTATCGTGCTTCTGTCAAAAGTTTTGCTTGCAAAACAAGTGATTTATAAAAGCATTGCGGCCTTTTTTAGCGATAGAACGAAATAAACAGGTGTACCAAGCCTCTAGGCAATAACTAAGCTCTAAGTACGAGTGTGTATATAAACTGCTAGCTTTTGCCCTCAACTTCAGCCATGCATTGGTGGTCAGAAATTATCCCACAAGAATAAGGTCAGGTAATAAGGTGAGGTATGGTCATAGTCTACCTGTGTGTCGTTCAGCCGTTAAGACGCAGATATATGTCAGTGACCTTGAGTGGTTAGCTTGCGTGTTCAGTACTGAGCTCACGCAACGCGTCGTACGTTCAGCCAGTAATAGCTGTCCCCAATTTGACGCATTATTAATTTTTCATACACAAAACAAAAGGTATTTTAATAAAACGCGTATACTAAAAGATCAATAATTAAATTATCTTTAAATTGGTGAAGGTTTCAGAAAAATACGCTTGGTAGATTTTGCGCCATTCTCAGTTTTTCATCCGCGTTAGATATAACTTTACAAATTAATTTCACTGTGTAATATAAACATAATCTAAAATATTTGTATATTAAGTTATTAAAAAATGCTCTAATTTATCATATATTTATTTCAAATCATTAACACTACTCGTTTAGACGTGATCTACAGTATAAAATCATTAAAAGTCAGTTATCGTCGCCTTAAGAAGTGGTAAGGTAACAGACAAGCAAACAGACTGACAGACAGTTACTTCCGCATTTATAATATCTGTATGGATTCTCGACTATGAATACCTACCTACACCACCTTTTCAATAGCATACACAATCTGTGCCCTAGCTTGAGTTAATGTCATTTACCCATTCCATTCCCATGAATGACGAAGAGGCAACAGCTGCTCCGACTCATACGAAAGAATCATCATGAACTAATTGTATAGACTGGCCCTTTTATCCATGTACCTATCAAGTGGTCGTACGATTACGCTGGGACATGAGCGCACGCACCTGAATAAGCTGCGCCGGAGTGGAGCACGATCCGCGTATTATAAAGTCATCTTGAAGCTCTTAGGGCGCTGTTATTAAGACATGAGATGTGTTCGCTGTATAAATACTTAATGTTTTCTCCTGGTTGCTTGATTTGTATTTAGGTGCCTAACCATTTCCGCTGTGGTTTTCCCATTTGATTGTTATGTCAATATGGTAATACATTCGGCGTTTTCTCTCTATATACGTAACTGTACTTTTCGATCGAATAAGAATAGATTTGAACCTTTTGCCTTTGGTGCGCCTACCTTTGAGGCTGAATTGCTGACTCATCAAAGTTAAGTTTTTTTTTTTTAAGATTTTTTTACTCGGAAATTGGAGTCCGCCATTTTCCGAAAGACCCTAAAATTAGATTATTGTGGCTTAAAGCTATTCGTAGAGATTTTTTTTTAATTAAACACATTTGAGGCTATGTCGGAAACATTTTGAAGAAAGTGATTCCGAGGAGACCTTTGAGGCTGAATTGCTGACTTATCAAAGTTATTTTTTTTTAAAGATTTTTTTACTCCGATATTGGAGTCCACCATTTTCCGAAAGACCCTAAAATTAGAAGATTGTGGCTTAAAGCTATTCGTAGAGATTTTTTTTTAATTAAACACATTTGAGGCTATGTCGGAAACATTTTGAAGAAAGTGATTCCGAGGAGGTATTTGAGGTTTTCAATACGGACACTTTCCTGATTTGGTGGACTACCTCGGGAGCATACCCTTTCAAACAAAAAAAGAATTTTCAAAATCGGTTCACGATTGACGGAGAAATCGGTGAACATACCTACATTAAAAAAAAAAACACATATACTCCTCCTTTTTGGAAGTCTGTTAAAAATAAAACAAAACCACATCAAGCCTTGTATTTTTAGCTTGTTTTGGAAACTAGCTACGACAGCGCCGTTTTAAACCGACTTCTAAAAAGGAGGAGAATAATTTCGTCTGTATGTTTACCACTGACCTCTAATATACAAGTACGCCTTGTATAATAGAGCTCAGTGATGTTCACCGATATCTCCGTCAACTGTTGACCGATTTTGAAAATTCTTTTTGACAGTTGCCTTCCCCATTGTCAAATAATGATAGTTGTGATTTCAGTACCAGGGGGCCAAGTCTGCTAACGCAGTTGTGTCAGAATGGCCGAACATTGGCACCGTAATTGTAGAGTTTGACAGTTTTGCTAATCTCCTAATTGAAAGGCGTCTTTATGATTTTCCAATGACGTGCCACTGACACTCCATTGGAAAAGTTGTGTGTATTTGGTAATCTCGTACTGACAAGCTCATATTATTTTGACTTCCTTATGGACCACTGTCACGCCATTATGAATTTAGGAGGTTACAAACTATTGGCACAAAGGCCATGGCGTTGCCTTGGTATGGTCGCCATATTGACCAATGATTGAAAATAACAGACTTGGCCCCCTGTACTTACGGGTAATTTAAGTACACAGTTTGGTGAACAATTAATTTCCTGAATCTACATACCTACTTAGAGACAGAATTGTGTCTATTAACTATTTCTTTCCTAGTCCATGTTTGTAGTTATTTGTAATGCAACATTTTCTCAATACGCATTAAAATAGACCCATTTAAAACTTAGCAATGTTGCACACGTCTATATGTGAATATGTTACAATAAATTCGTTGTAAACCGGTTGCAACTCGCAATTACGACACAGAGAAATCGAATTGCATCAGGAAATTGGGCATAAATCACCAGTCTACGTTTGCTAACTATTGTTGCTTTAATTTATATTTTAAAGATAGAAAAAGGTTTTTAAAGTCTAGCAAAACTAGATCGGTATATCTGTTGCCATACCTCTGTCTCCGTAATCACAGCCGCACGGGTGCTACGCTTGCCGCGGTTGGTCCGTGGCCGTGCCTCGGAAAGTACGTTAAGCTGTTGGTCCCAGCTGTTACTTGTAGATCATTGACAGTTGTTACGGGTCGTCACTAGCCCGAAAGTCTGACAACCAGTCTTACCAAGGAGTATCGTGTTACCCAGTAACTGGGTTGTGGAGGTCAGATAGGTAGTCGTTCCATGTAAAATACTGGTATTCAGCTGCATCCGGTTAGACTGGAAGCCGACCCCAACTTAGTTGGGACTTTTCCCTACAAAGTTGGGGTCTCCATCTCTGTTTACAGTTTGTTAGGCTGTCTGTGTAGTAAACCTGTCGTAAATTCATTTAACTTCATCACACGACGACACTAATATTATAAAGGCGAAAGTTTGTGTGTGTGTTTGTTACTTCTTCACGCTCAAACGGCTGGACAAATTTTGATAAAATTTTGTATGGAGGTAGCTGGCGCCCTGCAGGGCTAACATGACACACGCGACAATTACTCACTCTCGCGCGAGTAATTCTTGTCTATTTCTGTAACTATCTCGTTTTCTGACAGCGCTCCCATACAAAATACTCGACTCGTTCTGTCAAACTTGATGTTTTCTCGACAAACCCTAACATGGCACCTATTTTATCTCGAATTTCGACATTTCAACACGAGATATCTCTGATTTTTCTCTCATTTACTCGTCCTCGATTTTGACGACGAGAAGAGTAGACAAAATTATAATACAAAAAAAAAAGGCATTTACTGGCGACAGACGTGATAAATTAAAACTTTGGAATAACATAATAAATACGTATACATGTACACAGACCGCTGTGGGACGCCAGTCTGCTGCAACACGTTAACGGTAACGTGGCTAACATGTTGACGAATCGGTAAGCATGTAGGTGACGCAAGTAGCATGTCGGGGACGCTGATAGTATCTGGGTGACTAGGTTAGCGAGTTGGTGACGCAGTTAGTATGTCGGGACGCGGTTCGAATTGCTGTGACTCAGTTAGCATGTCGGTGACACTGGTACTATGTGGGCATGCTTTTTGCATGTCGGTGACGCAGCTGGTATGATGGGGTCACCAATAGCATGTCGGGATTCTGTGAGCAAGAATGTGACGCAGTTAGCATGTCGGCATGTTTTAAACATGTCGGGATGCTTTTCGCATGTCGGTGACGCAGGTGGTATGACGGGGTCGCTAATAGCATGTCGGAATTCTGTGAGCAAGAAGGTGACGCAGTTAGCATGTCGGGACGCTTTAAGCATGTCGAAGACGCGGTTGGCAAGTCGTGAATTGGTTTACATGTCGGGGACACTGACAGCATGTCGGTGACGCTGTTAACAAGTCAGTGACGCGTTTAGCATGTTGATGACTCGGTTAGCACGTCGGTGACACGACACCACAGATTTAGCCCCTACCAAAAATGTCTCACTCATTTTCATTTCATGTTTTGTATTTTAATTTCAGCATGCCAAAGAATAACATTTATTTTTAAACAAATAAGCCTGTTACACAAAAAAACTAAACATGAGGTGGATGAAAATCAATATAGTACAAACTAATTCCATGCGTAAGATCGAATGAATGAGCCGATGTTGCTATCATAAAAATTATTTATTTTTAATAATTTGCTACATCGGTCTCTCGTCCCGAGATAAAGAACTGTCAAAGTGCCTTTCTCGAGTTTACTCGAGCTTATCGGTCATGTTAGTGTTTAGAATGACGTCATAATCGTCGACAAATTTCGATAAATCAAGAACGAGAGCGTTCTCGCGCATGTCATGTTAGCCCTGCTGGATTAACATATAGGCTACTTTTTATCCCGATAGTCACACGGGATCGAGACTTATGCGGGTGAAACCGCGGGGCGCAGCTAGTTATTTAAATAAATTTCGACTTAATCGGTCCATTACATTCGGAGCAAATTGGCTGTGACAGACAGACAGACAAACGAGAGATCCTCTATGGATGCAGTTTGTTACTTTGAGGTACGGAACCCTAATAACAATACAATCCGTTTTCTACTCCCATTTTACGACCATCCATCATAATATGTTCAGCCTACCCAGTCTAGGACCAAGGAAAGGAACGCCTCTACAATTTAAAGGCATAACACTGAATGCATTTCCCTATGGCACGGCTTAACAATGCGGCATACTAATAACTGAACAATGGACCACTTCACACCTGCTGCGATTAGGGTTACCTCGTTTATAAACATTACTCTATTAAATAGCTACACCATCGTGTATTCATTCATCATGGACTTTATGAACGTCGAGGCAATCCAGCTTCTCGATCACACAAACATAGTAAGAAGACTAAAAAGAACAAAACCGTTCGAGTTAGTGTTTAGTGTAAAGTACAAAAGTGCCAAACAAACATAAGAATGAAGTGTATTCGCCTTAATAGAGACAATAAGAAAAGTGCTATTGGACACATTCTTAGTAAAGACAATTTAGTAGTTTAGGTTATAATTTAATTACTTATTAGTCTATCTATAAGGCTAGATTGTAATAAGATTAGGGTTCATTCTATTGATGAACCCTAGGACAAGAGAAAAAAAAAATGGACTTTATGAAGCTATTATATGTATAAATTCCGATTTTTGTAATTTGCAGGTCAGTGTCAGGTTGTATCTTGATCAAAATATGTTTCGCGACTATATCAGATATGTATTTACAGAATTATAGATCTTTCTAAGTTAGATTTGTTCTCCAATGTCATGGTTCATGAAAAAGTAATTCAATGGAACAAATCTAATTTGGAGAGATGTATTGATGATTCTAATGATGAATTAACGGTTAACTTGAAGGAAACCTCAATACTATTATTGTAGAGAAAAATCAGTTACAAACCAGACTGGTCCTTCATCACCTTTTTTCAGCCTTCCTATCGAAATCAGTCATAGTTAAGAGCAGGCAGTCTAAATCAAATTTCGAACGCATGCTCCGCCCCTCGCTCCCCACCACTCCGTTATGTGCTAAACGCTAATACGTCAGTAATAAAGTTGAATATTGCGTGCGCTCTTTGATCGTGTTCGAGAACGAAACTAAATAGCGTAAGTTTCAATGATTATTTCGTTTAAGTAATAAATTGATCTAGAGAAAAAATATCTTGTGTCGGGATAATAAACTATATTTTCTTGCTGTGGATATTTATTTTAGACATAAAAGCTAAACAATCTTGTTTGTTTTTTAGGATTATCCTTAAAAAAAAACATGATTTTCGAGTAAAAAATTTATTGAGAAAAAATATTACAATTATGTAACTGCCTTCAACATGGAAAGAAAAAGATCCAATAAGTCATATAGGTGCCTACTAAAGTTTCATTTTGCTTGTATGTTTCAGAATATTCATGCAAATAAAATAAAAATAGGGAGCTTCCTCTTAACAGTTTCCGTTCAGCTCAGTCCTGAAATAAAGTCAGATAGCCTTTACCTAAGACTAACTTAAATTCTTCAAGTGCCCTGATGAGTGAGGCAACCCTAACGTATTGTTTTCAATCACCCAGGAGAGGTTTGTCGTTTCGAGCCCTATTGACTCCCTTGTTCCACACCACTTAATTTACAGGGCTTCAAATACAAAGCTCCAGAGTTGAACAAAAGCCCTTTTTATGAACGTAGTTGAATAAGCTTTTAAAAGTGAGGGCTTTATCCTGTTTTAAAAGCTTTAATTAGAGGCTACTTGTTAATTGTTAAAGTTAGAACTGTTTAAATTTGTGAAGGATAGTGTGATAATAACAAGATTAAAAAAAAACTTAAAATCTCCTTATTCTTTTTAACCGACTTCACAAAAAGGAGGAGGTTCTCAAGTCGTCTTTATGTTTTTTTTTTTTAATGCGTAGTACACACTTACATAGTCAAATACTCACGAGTATCTTACTTTTTAAAGTAGTTAAATTTCGATTTATCTGTTGGTTTACTGATTCTTATAGCAACATCCCTTTACGAACATTTGCTTTACTTGTCTATGTCTAGTTAAAGAACATGGTTTGTTACCGCTACCCTCTAGTATTTATGAAGTATGCATGTTTCTTAAGAAGCATAAAGACTTATTTAAAAAGGCAGAGGATGTCATATATTACCGGCGAGATATTTATAATAAAAGCTATTTAGCCATGTGCGTTCGAGTATATAATAAAACTACAAATGATTTAAAAACTTTATATTTTAGAGTGTTTAATTGTTTTACTGAAATGGTTAAACAACAATATTTTTTTCAATACACTTCCTCGAAAACTGGTTCATATCGCACTTCGATTAGGTTCACAATGCAATGTATTTCATACGCGTGCGATTTTTTATTTTCCAACACGTGTCCGGCAATAAAAATTGCCACAGATAACTTATACCTATACTTAGTCCAAATTGGTTCAACGCCTAGCCTCTATTCATAATTCACATTCACACCGTCTCGCGCCAGAGACGGTCCTCCCTATTCGGAGGTGTTTTTTTTTAAATATCGGCAAAGATGCGTCTTTACGGTGTTAATATTTTTGGAATATTTAAATATTGTTTATAAGTACAATACCATGATTATTACAATATAAAAAAAGCGTTTATGAACAAATTAACATTTATTTGTGTTCTAAACTCAAAAATATTTGAATTTTCTATTATTCATATTAGGCTGTTTACCGGCTTTATACCTTTGCTTCTCCTTCAACCTGGCGAAAGCAAAGCGCGGAAAAAAAAGTAAATTAAATAATAGTTTCCTAATAATTCATGAAAAAAATAATTTATTTTCTTTATTTTATTTTATTTCTTTAAAAGTGTATTGAAAAACGTCGCGGCGGGCGGCGCGGCGGCGGCGGCGTCGTTTGATACAGTTGTTCTATGTCACGAAGTCCGTTTGGCTATGAATGTTGTCAAGCGTGCACATGCACATTGTTTTTGTGTGCGTAACCTCGAGAGCGCTCAGTGTCGATCGGGACACGGTCCGGATCAGTAGTGGTTTTTAGTTCACGCCAAATTGTTTCACGGAGTAAGGTCAGCATGGCAACAAAACGAAGAAGAGTTGTCCATAGTGAGGTAATATTTATTTATACGTTTTCAATTAAAATGTTATACAAAGATACTTAATATAGCAATAGAAGTATTTATAAAATGAATGTTTTTTTGTGTTATAAAATGTTTATATTACTTAATTATTTTGATTACATTTTGTTTTAGGGTCGAAACATGATAGCTAGTGTTTATCATTTTCTGCGAGAAGAATATGAATTTACAAAATCATTAATGGAACTCAACTGTGATTTGTCTCATTTACGAGACATTACACGCCGTACAGCTGAAGCTACGGGTGTGAGCCAAAAAACAGTTCAAAGAATATTAAAAGAAGAGAAGGAATTCCCATCCACTTCATCAAAATTCACTTCACCTATGAAGAAAAGGAGAAAGCGAGATAATAAAGTGGATATAGATAATTTTACAGCCGATGTGGTTCGCAGTACTGTACAAGATTTCCATATTGTCCATAAAGAAATTCCAACATTAGCTAAGTTAAGAACAGCATTGAATGAAAAAATCGGATTTGAAGGTTGTTTAGAAACTGTTCGCAAGTTACTGTTGAAATTACTTTTTTTTACTTTTAAATTGAAAATACTGAATAGTCCTACTTGTTTCGTTTCCATTCTGTAACACCAATGCTTAATTAAATGCCTACATATTCTTAATATTTTTGTATTTATTGCAACCTAATCTAATTTATTTACAAAATGTATATACTTTTAAAACCAAAATTTTATTTAGATTATTAAATCTCG
Organism: Tiliacea citrago; assembly: GCA_963921375.1. Classification (NCBI taxonomy): domain Eukaryota; kingdom Metazoa; phylum Arthropoda; class Insecta; order Lepidoptera; family Noctuidae; genus Tiliacea; species Tiliacea citrago. The sequence continues at coordinate 22,236,279 of OY992786.1, forward strand.
ACTTGAATATATATCAGATTTTTTTGCTAACGTTACCTTACTTTACACACACAAGCGTGCTTGTCGGGATACGTCACTACTACAATCAAAGCCGAACGGACTTCGTGAAATAGAATATCTGTACACGTGGACATTTGTTATTGCAGTTCTCGGCTCAAATACAACCTCTCCTACGGCTCGGGTGTTAATCCCGCCTCGAATGCAATAACAAACATTCTCCACTTGTATCAAAAATTCAAAATGTACTATATTACAGCCCGAAAGAATTTACTGTCGGGAAATATTTTGTAATGTAACCAATAATATTTTCATGCTATGATATAAGCAAAACATGTATGGTATTTAATGTATTTTTAAAACATCTATTATAGACACCATGTTTTATGCAAATAAATATTATTTCTATTTCTATTCCATGTTTTTCTGAGGCACGACAAGCAACTTTTACGTTAAGTTGATGCACACCTGTCTTATCAGATAATATTGGAACGTAGTTAATTTCATTAAAGATAAGTCCAGTTTAATGACTAAATAATTAGAGATTAAGAGCTTTATTATCAGTAAACCATTCAGAAAATTGAAAACTGCTTAACAAATGAGCACTTCAAGTTGCCTACGTTACCCTACTTTAAACCGGTCGAGAACAGCCTCCACCTCAATGAGCCTGTAACACAAGTACACAGAACAATGCACTCAATAAGTCCATAACAACAATCAGCATCACACAATGCAAGATCATTTCGAAAAACAATCCCATCCTCGTGACTGAATGGACTGAATGAATGTGTGTTTCTGATAAGAACGCGATTATGTAGTAGGAGCGCCATTATCAGACTTATGCGCCTTCTTTTGAAGTTGGAGTTCAGAACGATATATACAGGGTGGAAACTTTTACTGCCCGTAAGGGAAAGTACCTTATCCGTTGCAGCTACGCGAAAATGGTCTTAGGAGACTATACTTATCTTTTTGAGAAATTTTGATCTGCATTCACAGATTTTGAAAAAATGTACAGTCAGCAGGAAAATAAGCAATTTTCACAAAAACTTTTTTTTATGCCAATCGATCCTCTTTCTTATAAGGATCAAAAACCTCTATTGGACCAATTGAGGTTTGAGTACTAGAAAAGTCATAAATCGCAAAAACCCCTACATTATTAATACCCCTACATATTTAATATAATACTACTATAAATACTCCAACTTAGTTTTTTATGATGGATAAATGGACCGCTACAATGAAGACTGGCCAAAAATAAACAAAAAAAATAAACTTTGTATTTCGAAATCGCATCAATCGAATTCCGGCAATTCGCAAGGCAGTGGATACAAACATAATGATGGTCCTTTAACGTGACCACCTCGCAGTCCAGCCGATCTATTCTGAAAAAATCTCACCGTGTAAACGTAGGTGAAGTGAGCTTGAAGTGAGTTGTTAATAGTGTCAATCCCACACTGACTGTTCACTCCACGCTCACTTCATCTAAGTTTTCACGGTGAGATGGTTACAGAATAGCACTGTTGATCTCACGCGTCTACACTTTTTATGTGGCGCTATTTAAAAATCGAACTTTATAAAAAGGAATACAACAGTGTTCAGGAACTCAAAGATTTACTTACCACGATTCTCTATGGAATGAATCCTAGAACATTATCAGCTGCTACCCACTCTGTAGTAAAGGGAATAAACCTATCGTCAAAACAGCTACCATTCTCAACACTTCATAACTTAGAGCACAAAAGTAAAATTTCTAGGTGAGTCCAAATGTAAAGTTTCAAGTTTTTAATTTTAAGGTGAAACCCAAAGTAGTAGTTATAGTTTTTGTATTTGTTTTTCGATCAGTCTTTTTTGTAGCGGCCAGTTTATCGATGGTAAAAAATGTAAGTTCGAGTCTCATTTCCTACGAAATGTGTGGGAAAAGTTTTTTGCGATTTATAACTTTTCTAAAACTCAAACTTCAAACCTCAATTGGTCCAATAGAGGTTTTAGATCCATAGCAGAAAGAGGATCGATTGGCATAAAAAAAAGTTTTTGTGAAAATTGCTTATTTTTCTGCTGACTGTACATTTTTTCAAAATCTGTGAATGCAGATCAAAATTTCTCAAAAAGATAAGGATAGTCTCCTAAGACCATTTTCGCGTAGCTGCAACGGATAAGGTACTTCCCCTTACTGCCCCGCTGAAAGTTTCCACCCTGTATACCTCTCTTTAATCCATTGGTTTAGGCAATTAAATAAAGGTAAACAAATCGTAAAAGGGACATGAGGATAAAGGGATATGAAACTTTCTTGTTTAAAAATAAATTGTAACTTATAACCGAATTATATTTATTGTTGATTATAGTTTCTTCTTTTGTTAACGTATGTTAAACTTTATCATTTATCATTTAAAACTACTCTTCGTAGATATGTAACTTGCTTGATCACAATTTTTTTGTTAGATTTATAATTGGGAATCAAACGAGCTTACCTGATAAGCGAGGTCTTGATTCTAATTTTATGAACGGCGATCTGAAATATAATAATTCTATAATATTTTATAATCTCTGTCTATTGTCATGACGCCAAAAAGATAGGTTCTCTAAACGTCAATGAATTATAACGTTGCTAAACTGCAACTGTAACGTAGCATGACAACTGAAGAGATAGGTATTACGTTTAGTCGGTTCCTTGACAGCTTCTCGTCACGTGGTTTTTTTGTTTACCTTTATTTATCTCCCTAAACCAACGGAGTTAATTAAATTAAATGATTTCCATTTTCGCTTAAGTTTGAAACGCTATTCTTAATATAAAAGCGGTCATTAAATAAATGTCATGCATTTAATTGCACGGTTTGAAAAAGTTGGTCCTTTCAAGAAGGAGCAGCAAAAAACTCCATAAATAAGAATAAGGTGATTTTGATTACGGGTTTGGTCCCTTTTGCTATGTCCGACTGCATTTATTTTGTGCACCAGTAATACAGCTCCTCTTATTAAACAACTCACTGTAAAAATTGCTGCTATATTATTACTGCAATTACTTTTTCCCTTGACATTTGTAATTATTAAAGCACTGTATTTTATTTTATGTGAATGAATTGTTGAGTTCATCTGTAGTGCTTAGGTAATGTGTATTATTATTATGCTATGTCTAGCTATCACCTATATTATGGTATCTTATCATTACTGGTTAACATATCAAGTAAGAGCTGTGGAAAAAGGACTCATTTATTTACACTTCGTTTTAAGTCTTACCGCCGCCGCCGCGCCGCGGCCGCCGCGCCGCCGCCGTCTTAAGGCAGTGCGAGAATAACCTTGGTTTTACATTTGTACATAATATGTATCATGACCAAAACTTTCTGGTTTATTTGAATTTTAAAGATTTAGTTTTCCTCGTAAAACTATATTTCACATTCATGTTTAAGTATATGCATTCTGAACGAACGTCCTACTTTTGTAGGTAAATTGTTGGTCTTTTGAGCCATTTATTTAAAGAATCTGGAAATTGTTTGTAGGATCTTTTAGTTTTCAGTAAAGTATCTAGTTAATCTTATGATATTATTTGCTGTGAAGGATTATTTAATATGTTACATACAAAAACAGATTCTATAAATAGTTGTGAGTAACTAACTTCCTTGAAGTTAAAGATACACCTATCAATAGTGGTATCATGACGTAACATCACGTGATCAAGATACAGTAGGTAAGTTTAGCTCATTGGGGATTCACTCATAAAATTCACTTTAAGTTCACGCATTTAAAGGAAAATGAATAAGGAGCGACTTAACGTATTTACTACATTTCTGAGTCTCGTATTATTTATATAAGGTCTGAAAAACAAAGTAGGGCGCCACATTACCACCTTTTACTCTATTAAAAAAAACATCTGGCGTCACTTGCAAGTACTTGCAATACGATTGATAATGTATGTTTACGATCTGATGACAATAATGAGAACCACTCGAGTTACTACTACTTGACATCAAACAATAGTGTTATGAATACTGTCCTTTTGGTATACATTGTAGACTTATTGTGTACCTAGTTATGCATACCAGGCATCAGTTCCCAGCAGTAAATGTCAACACCTCACTCGACACCGTGCAGTGCTATTCTGTAACCATCTCACCATGAAAACTTAGGTGAAGTGAGCGTGGAGTGAACTGTCAGTGGGGGATTGACAATCTTAACAACTCACTTCAAGCTCACTTCACCTACGTTTACACGGTGAGATTTTTTCAGAACACTTAGATCGGCTGTTTCTAACCCCTTGTATTTATTATTTAGTTAAATAGCTGTGTCGCCGATTTCAATTGCTATATATACAAATGTTTATAAAATACTAGCTGCACCCCGCGGTTTCACCCACGTAAATCTCGATCCCGTGGGAATATCGGGATAAAAAGTAGCCTATATGTTAATATCCAGGGTGTCAGCTACCTCCATATTTTTTTTAATCAAAATTGGTCCAGCCGTTTGAGCGTGAAGAAGTAACAAACACGCACACTCACAAACTTTCGCCTCTATAATATTAGTGTGATGTGATGTACCAATAGTTCGTAAGCCATTCCGTCTGTATCGATCTAATCGAGCACACCTCATTACTGTCATAATTATAATTAAAGTTTTTTTTTAACTAAAGCACTGCCGTTCATATATGAACTACCTACATGCAATATAAGAGCATTGTATAATATGGTTTCAATAGGTATAAGATACGTTCTTACTCACCACACCACACCTGTACCCTAATTGCGTAACGCAGTTTGAATCGGAATCGGAATGATTTTGAAGTATATTGCTAATCCATGCAACTGTCAAATTGAAACCGATTCCTACTGATAGTGTGTTACGCAATTAGCCCTCTGACTAGCCTTTTTCCAACTGTATTAGGGTCGGCTTCCATTCTAACCGGATGCAGCTGAATACCAGTATTTTACATGGAGCGACTGCCTATCTGACCTCCACAACCCACCTGGTTAATACGATACCCCTTGGTAAGACTGGTTGTCAGACTTTCGGGCTTCTGACTATCCGTAACGACTGTCAAAGATCAACAAATGACAGCCGGGTTCCACGGGCTAACGTGCTTTCCGAGGCCCGGAGGGGTCTCGTTATGTAATGGATGGTCACCCATCCACGGACCGACCTCGGCAAGCGTAGCTTAACTTCGATCGACCCATGCGGCTGTCATTATGTAACCCCTCTACACGTACGATACGTTCTTGAATGAATGAAATGCACCGATCCCAGCGTGGTCGTACCAGACGCGATTGCTCGAATGAACCCAAAGATTCACCCTAGCCCCTGAAGCCTTATGTGTCATGAACTCATGACACTACAGAGACCATTATCAAAGAGTAGACCGGGGGTCGCGATAATGTTGGGAAGACGTGCCCTTGGGATATGGAAGGATTACTGGAGCCTACCGGTTATGCATCCTCCTCTACACGTACGATACGTACAATTTACTAGTTTGTTAAAAATCCAAATGATATCTCTAATCTCAACGCTAAAAAAGGCTGTTATCAGCTGTTATAGAGATTTTCTAAATAATGGAGAGGCTCTGTTTAAGTCAAAGACAAATTATTTATTTCAAATAGGCACGTTTAAGGCACCTTTGAAAGTCAAAATTTACAAAAAAATAGAATTGATTCTAGTCGCCCCCTCCAAACGGTAGTCTCGTATGGAGAAGGATAGGCAAGAAACTCCACCGTTACTCTTTTAAAATGTTTTACAATATTTTGTATAGGTACAATAATTATATGTGAAGACGATGATGCACCTAGAATAAAATTACAAAACCACATTAGGTAAAAATAAATAAAAATGAAGCAATGACAGATAAATTAATGTTTGTAACTATTTCTATGTTTTACAAACATTGCAAAAAAAACACGTTTTCCTAAAAAAAAATAAGTAGTAGGTCAGTGTGTGAGATGGTAGTCACAGAATGTAAAATAAATGTCATAAAAATAATAAATTATACAATTAAAATACAACCAGTTTGATTTTGTCTTGCCTATAGATTGTCCTATGGAGCAGGACCAGCATGTTTCCAAGCATTCTTATCTTGGATATCCTCTAATTTGTGATAAGCTTGTTTACAAAGTGTACTTTTAATATGAGTTTTAAATTTTCTTTCATTTAAGATTGTAATTTATCACAAGGTATTTTGTTGTAACATTTAACACAGTACCTACCCCATAAAAGTGTATGTACTTTAGATAATCTGAATAGATTTAAAAGATTCTTTTTATGGTGACCATAACATAATCTTCTTCTTCATATACGGTGAAAAATAAAGTTTTATTGATTGTTTCAGATCGGGCTGGTGACCACATGCCGCCGTCATCATGGTGATCGTTACCAGGGTAGGTATCTTTAAAATAGATACGATTAATCGACTGCTAGGTACTTTATGAGTTTTAAGTGCAACATAGTGCATTGTCATTAGCTTTGTGAATCCGGCTCGAAGGACAAAACTTTTCTGTCCCAATATTGCAGGATCAGCAAAAAGTTCAGCTGTTTAAATGCCTAAATGGGTGGTTCAATCTACGAGGACCTTTAGTATGAAATTTTTAAAATAAGATAAACAAATCTTTTTTTACAGTCCGTTTAACCGATTTTGACTTATATTGCGTTGGTGGCATGGCTTATAGCAGCTGTAATAAACAGTTGGTATTGTAGCCACGTTTTTGCTTTGAATGCTATCCTTATGCCTTCGGAAAAGAAGTCAAAATCAGTTCAACAGACTGTAAAAAGTTTCATTTAAATATCTAATCTTATTTCAAATGGAGTATGAGCGAATAAAATCATAGTTAATTCCTGTATCTACGTATTAGTTAAGTTTTTCTCAATGTAAACAAACGAGACTTAGTACCACCTCGTTCGCTAAGTAAGGTGTTTAAGTCGAAATCTTTAGAAAGCCTGTCGAGGACAGCTTCCAGTTTTGTGGCTCACACACATAAAATTATGGGTATACACGAGCAAACCGGATACAGCTTTGATGTCGAGACGGCATCAATTTTACTGCGGGTTCAAGTTCAAGGCTTAATTCTTGACATGAATAGGTAATATACAATGATAATTTTATGTGTATTGTCAATAGACAGTGATATTTTTTCTACCATCAATAGTTCTGATGGTGCTAAGATTGGTCCTTCTGATCGACATCTCGTAAAAACCAGAAAGATTCGATTGCCCATTTTATATTTTGGAAATAAACATGATAAGTTAATTTGCTTATAGTTTTGCTTATTAAACGAGTGAATAAAATGTACTTTTTACCTTTTCAAATGTTTCATAACTTTCAGCCGCATTACATTTAAGTATAAATAAAATCGGAGTTAAACTAAAATTGAAAACGATTTGATGCAGCAGACATTGAGTGAAACGCATTTTTTTTTTGTAACAGACGGAATTGTAAATAAAATTTAATAATTGGCAATTTTAATGTGATTGTAAAAAGAGATTAGCTGTCAAAAGCTGCAACTTCCGCGAATGAAATAAAAAAAAATGGATTGTCGGCACCGTGGACGGTGACGCAGTGTGAGCTACCTACTTGTGCCCAAAGCGGTACATTCTCGCCGAGTTCCGATCAGTGCGTTTGGCAACACATTCCGTCAGCCCGCCACAGAATCCAGCACTGAGGGCGTTCACCTCGCTGACCAATACATACATGCATACACACTATACTTACATATACACTCTCACATAGCGAAGCCAAAGCATAACTTCTCTTTTTGGAAAACGTCAAAATGAGAATTTCTAATAATTCGATAAGTTCAATGAAGTAACTCATTCACAAAATTACTTGATTTATGATAGCCATTTGACACTGCAGGGCTACAGTATGCAATAAAAGTTGTTACATCCGGCAACATAAATTGAATCCATAATTAATTCGAATCTAATCAAATTGAAATATTTTCCTCAGATTATACAGTTCCTGTTTGTCCAAATCAATCAAAATTTTATGGTAGTTACCTAGTTACATATAAAACACGGGGCCTTATATCAATATTATTTAAACTTGAGCTAACTTAGATAAAATGGATGAACCGTCAAATCATTCTACATTTCATAAAAGGAATGATTGCTAAAATATTAGTCTGGTTTCACATTGGCGAATTGGCCGTGATTTTTAACTGTTGTGTTCACCAGGTTTGCTCTCAGACAAATAACTATGCGAACGCGAACAAAGGAAGGAAAATAATAAATGAATAATTCAAATATTTTACTACATACAGCGTGCAGCTCCAGTGGCGACATTAAATTGACACACTGGTATGGTAGGGCTAGTGGTCAGTATTCTTTTTTTTTTTCAAGTTTTATATTAAGATATATAACAATAAAAAAATCAAACAAACTAATTAATAAATATCTCTCTTTCCTTCAATTCGCCTACTCCTTGCACGTTATTTGTTTTAATTTCATTGATTCGATGATATGACCTCTGCGCTACTGTTCTTTTTTTCAGTTTTCTAAAATAGCATCTTTATTTTAGAATCATCATTGCTATTTTAGAAAGTTGAAAATAAATCAATAAATAATAATGTTTAATGAAATTTAAATATTTTCATAAAACGTAAAGGCGAAACTGTATACGTGTGTTAAATTAATGTCGCCACTAAAGCACCACGCTGTATATGCAAAACGTCCTCTCATCAAGAGGTTGAGGCATCACTAGATGCTCCAACACATCGCAGCCTTGACTTGGTGTAGGTCAGTACCTTATATCTATGTATCTTAAGTAACAGTAACTTTCAAAAGAAATTCAGTAAATATTAACAATATTGACAACATGTGTGTGAAGAAAAAACTTACAATTATGTGTGTGGAGCCCGCTTATGTATTAGGCAGTGTGCAGAAATGGCCGAGGCGAGCTGGTCAACTTCCAAACCGAGAGGGAGAGTGGACACAATGCCTCGTAAAGTAATGTGAGTGGGAGCGAAACTAGGACCGACGGGTTTCAAAACTAAGTAACTTGCTTGATATCGCTTCGAGTAATCTGTTTATTGTTCTAATAAATTGTCTAGGAATTGCTTAAATTAAACTACTGAACGCAAATTAGTCAATGTTTTGGTCCTTCCGACATTTTAGTTTGTGAAAAGTTTCGATCCGGATTGTGAAGTAGTCGGGGTCTTTGACATAATAAGCTTTTCCGCATTTACCAAATTAATGTGACAGCGTTCAAATTTTGAAAGATGGTGTTATTGAAAAGTAGTAGGTGCCTATTCAGGCTTACCCATTAGGTAATTTTCAAGTCTCAGCAGGTCGAAGTATGGCCAATATTGGCCAAAGCCGTATTAAATTTTATTAAAACACGTCCTTTTCTAGGGTTCTGAAGTCAACAAGGAACCCTAGTAACCTAGTTCTGCCATGTCCGACTGTCTGTCTGTCTCTCCCCGGCATTAATTATATTTAGCATGGGTAGGTTTTTTTTTGTATTTGTAAGAATATTTTATTAGCTGGAGATTTTAATATTGACATTTTAAAAAGTAATAATGTATCCCTAGATTTCGAATGTTTGTTATTAAATTACAACTTAAAGCTTGCTTTAAAGCAACCTACTAGACTGATTAGCATGACTTGTTTAGATAACTTTGCCCATGATTTCAAAAAACAGTGTAAGACTGAAGTGTTGGAATTTGGTTTATCAGACCACACGGCCCAATTAATAAAACTTCCAATAAAAAAGCTTTTTAAATTTAAATACTGGTATAAAACGGAACGAGATTACTGTAAAGAAAACATTGATAAATTCAAAATGTGCCTGAATAAATTTTCTTTCTCAGAAATCTACACAACTAAGGACGTAGATAATGCTTATATACATATTTCATAGATAATTTTAAATTATTCTACAATCTGTGCTTCCCGCAGGAAAGGATAATGATAAAAGTTAATCATAAATCAAAGTGGATATCACGCGGAATAAAAATTTGTTGTAAAAGAAAACGATTATTGCTCTGGCAACTTAGACAAAAAGCTACAAAGACGACTACACAAAATTATATTAATTATTCCAAATTACTAAAAAAAAATTATATCACTAACGAAGCGTGCGCTAAATAATTACAGAATTCAAATGTCAAATAATAAATCAAAGACAACGTGGCAAATGATTAATAAAGTACGGCCAAATTTACCAAGAGAACCCATAGAAAACATTAAAATCCAAAATATAAGTATCAGAAATCCTACAGAAATAGCTTGCACATTTAATAATTACTTCGTTGATAAAATTAAACCAATCTTGGGTGCTGGCAAAAAAGTAACATCTCTAATTAATCACAGACCTAATTCAATGTTTTTAGCTCCAAGCACACCGCTTCATGTATAAAAGATAATAAATGGCCTAAAAAATACAAAAAGTGTCGGATATGACGAAATTTCTACAAAAATTGTAAAAGAAGTAAATACTCAGATATGTCATCACTTAAGTCATATTATCAACCTGTCTGTAACAAATGGCACATTTTCAAAGGATCTAAAACTAGCAATTATTAAACCTATGTTGAAAAAAGATGATAAAGAATTAGTTGAAAATTATCGACCCATTTCCTTTCTATATTTTCTAAAATCTTTGAAACTTATTACAATATAGAATTAAATAATTACTTAGAAAATAACAATATCTTATGCAGCGAACAAAAAGGTTTTCGAAAACATAAAAATATAAATATGGCTATCTTTGAGTTTTAAAAAAATGTAATGACTGCGGTTGATAAAACTACCCCTGTGTGCTCCATCTTCTGTGATATGACACAAGCCTTCGATTATGTGGATCACAAAATATTGGCTAGTAAATTGGAGGCATACGGTATAAGAGGAATGTTTTAGAACTATTTAGATCTTACTTAACTGATCGAAAACAAATAATACAAATTACAAAATTTAACATAAAAACTAAAAAAGAAGAACAATACCAATCCAAAGTAAGATATGTTAGATATGGCGTTCCCCAGGGCAGTGTAGTGGGACCTACGCTATTTATTACCTACATCAACGACCTCCCTAATGCAACTGTGCAACTTATGACATTATTTGCAGACGACAGCACAGTAAATATTACATGTAATGATAAAAATCTATTTGAAAACGACATAAATAAAGCACTAACATCTATAATAACATGGCTAATCAATAATAATCTAAAAATAAATATAAACAAAACAAATGTAATGAACTATAGTCAAAGACCTCAAAATTCAATTAAATTTAAATTAATATATGATAATAATATAATAAATCAAGTAAAAACAGCCAAATTCCTCGTAGACACTCCACTAAATGTTGCGGTTAGATAGTTATAGTTAACTGGTATCCTATTGATAACATCGCAATGACGGTACAGATTCTTCGAACTCAGCGATTAACTTGCAAATAGATACAAAACTTATTATTTCTTGAACAATCTTTTAAGAGGGCCCTTCCCGGCCCGTCTATCGTCAATGCGAGCATGGTCGAAAAGTTTGTTGTTTCATCCAGCGCAAGTGAAAACTATTAACAAACGAGTGAGAACGCGATAGCATTGAACGAAAAATAATGTGCGGAAATTTCATAAAACTTGTTCCAGGAAAATACGTGTTTTTGAGTAAGCCTTACCAGTTTGTGATATAAATGTTGGTCATTTAGAATCTCCATTACATTTGCAAGGTTTCTATCGTAATGTTTTCTTAACATTTACAATTTATGAGTACATTAATGGCCAAAGTTCAGGTAAAATTTGTGTAAAAAAGCAGATTTTTGCAGGCTTATACTGACATTGTTTTTTAAAAAAAAAAAATTTTTTGCTTGCATAGAAACCGAGATATAGTGCACAAGATACCTATTGGTTCAAAAATTTCAAAGAAAGATGAGTTACAACGCCATATTCACGTACGAGCGTTTGTATGAAAAGTATGTCGGGTTGGCCGCTCTTAATAAAAATACTTGTAGTTTTACAGCAAATAGTTACCACTTAGGTAATTAGATTTTGGTGCTTCTTAAATCATGTTTTTCTGAAACGTCACTCGACGCAGCTAGTTCCTGAAAATTAACCTGAACACAACCCAATAATTATTGTTTTAGGATATTCACCTCTCTATGGTTAATGACACAATACAGAATGTTGATGCCTGTATTGCTTTTAATTTTATATAAACTCAATCCAGTTTCAAAAGCCAGACAGTTTACAGCTGGTATAGATGTATATTATGTTAATCAGATAGACAAGAGTTTATATTTATATAGATGCTTGTAAATGTCAAATTTCCTTTAGTTTCTGCTAAACATTAAAATTCAAATCTCACTTTCTTCTAACAAGCGAAGACCATACATTATTAAGAAAGCAATATAATTTAATAAACCGGTACAGAAAGTATATCCTTAACAAGAAAACGTTGTATTAACATTTACATTCGGCACTAGTATGTTTAGTTGAATTGCTAATGATGTGTGAATAATTTGATAAGCAGGCTTAGAAGAGAACCGTAGAGAAGCATTTTGTCAACGGAAGCGTAGACAAAAACCGGCCAAGTGCGAGTCTGACTCGCGCACGAAGGGTCCGTACCATTATCTATAAAAACCGGACAAGTGCGAGTCGGACTCCGCATGCAGGGCACCGTACCATTATCTATAAAAATGGCAAAAAAATCACGTTTGTTGTATGGGAGCCCCCCTTAAATATTTGTATTATTTTAATTTAATTATTTATTTTTAAAGTGAATATAACTAAATATTCCATGAATATTTCAAGCGTCTACCCGTTGCCGTCATCAATATCGAGCAAAAAACGAGCAAAAAAAATCACGTTTATTGTATGGGGGCTCCCATACAATAAACGTGATTTTTTTGTTCCTTAAATATTTGTTATTCTGTTTTTTAGTCTTTGTTGTTATAGCGGCATACATCATCTGTGAAAATTTCAGCTGTCTAACTATCACGGTTCATGAGATACAGTCTGGTGACAGACGGACTGACAGACAGACAGACAGACATATAGACGGCGGAGCCTTAGTAATAGGGTTCCCGTTTTACCCGTTGGGTACGGAACCCTAAAAACAAGCGTTCATCATCACGCTTGCAATCAACGTAGGTATGTCCGAGCAGCGCATAAAGTCCGCTGATCTTCTCAGTAAGGCAGTCGTGGCTCTAATGTTATGTAAGAAGATAATAACAATAGGACCAGAGGGCTGCCTAATCCTAAAAACAACGGTTGCATCCGTTTTTTAGGCTTTGTTTGGCGTATCGAGATTTCCTAACCATCCATTCTTAGTATACCTTGTATAAAGAAGACCCCCCCCCCCCTTCCTTGGATAGATAAGAAGTTCAAAATAAAGATAACATCACCGTATAGATTTATTTAGAATGCGATAACACCTTGTCTTCTCATACATAAACTTACTTTAATTAGTAACAATTTGAGACATGTTTTCACAGAACTCGTTTCGCAAGAGATTATCTAAGCAAATGGTCAATTTAAATAACTTTTGTCAAAGCAACCTCATCTCAACGTTAGTCTATGACTCGTATGACACGTCTCATGAATCAAGTTGAACTCATTGAACGAATGGGTACTGGTGATTGATAACTTTAATAAACATAACTACGAATGCCCCGAGAGAATCACGGTCAGTTACAGATAAAATTATCGAACGACACTTCTTACAAACAGAGGTTATGTCGAATTGATATAATATTTTTGCGTTATTAGCTTCTGTGATGTGTTGCCATGGAAACCATTTACTTTGAGGTAACTACCGTGACTATTACTAAAGTTAATTTGTGTTATTGTTAATTAAAGTGTAAATACAAAGTCGTAAGTAGACCAATAATAGCAGAAATCAAGTACGTATGATTAAAATTGTTAGTAATACGGTTCAGTTAACTTTTGGGCTTCCATCATATGATAGTCCTTATCCAAAGCTTTCCATCAGGCGCGATCGAGGCCAAGAGTTCGCCCACATCGCAATAAAAAAAATAAACTCGGTCTTCATGATCCATTCACTTGAATCATACGCTTAGTAATATATACCAGCTAGCTAATTGCGTAACACACTATCAGTAGGAATCGGTTTCAATTTGATAGTTCAACAACATTCATTGCGTCATTTACGTTGTTGAGCAGACATTTTTTTCTAACTTATTAAGCAATGAATTAGCAATATACTTCAAAATCATTCCGATTCAAACTGTGTTAGGTACGCAATTAGGGTACAGGTTGTAAACTGTACTAGATGTACCTATGTCTATGAGACTGGTTGTGTCTCTTGATGGAGTAGATTGATACAATGAAAATGGAGGTTCCACGCACAATGGAGGGTTCCGTAGTTGGGATGAATTTATCCCAAAAACGAACTTAACGTTGTAGTTGAAAAACATGTTCTCCCATAACTAACCGTACCTACCTTTTTTGGGTGGGAAATTATCAAATAACTTCTCCCGCTCTGGGCGGAGCGGGAGGGCGTGTCAGACTTACTGACTAAAACCCACCCGTGTTCCTTGAGATGCCTGTGTGCCAGGCCACGATATCCCTTTCGGGCAGGCTCGTAACCCTGGCAGGACCGTACCTACCTTTAAGTTGTGCATGCCTTCTGTACATAAGTCGCTAGGTTACACAAATTATTAGTGACAAGTATTGTGCAAAAGTATGTTATTCCAAATTAAAAGTAGATATCAAAAGATCCACGTTACAATCTCATCGTCAATTAAGTATTAAAAATATGTTACAAGTTACCACAAACTGTCAAATTTTCTCATTCGATTTTGAACTTAACCAACAACATTTTAAGGTTTAAAATCATACATTTTGGTATAATCTGTTGTGCTGGCTGTACATTTAAGATTATGTATTATAATTAATTAAGATAGTCATCGCGAAGTATCGACGCGCGCGCAATAGGGACGCGGCCGACTTTCTATAACTTTATACTGAATTACTGATACACCAGACACACCATTGTTTTTATATTAGTTCCGGCTCTAGTGGATTACAAGTTTTATATGTTACTGGCTGTTACTCGCGGCTAGCGTTGTAGTTTTTGTATGGTTTATTGCTAGAAGCTGCGACAGTAAGAAAACTGACTTTACATTCTGTGATAACCTATACTCACACACTGACTTATTTTTTTAGAAAAACATACTTGTATGATGTTTGTAAATATGTGAACACCACGTATCTATCTAATAATTAAGTTATTTTTCATTGCTTAGTTTTTAATTCGTTTTACCTATTATGGTATAGTAATTTTATTCTAGGTGCATCGTCTTCACATATAATCATATAATTAATGTAATCAAACAAAATATTGTAAAACATTTTTAAAAGAGTACCGGTGGAGTTTCTTGCCCATTCTTCTCCATACGAAACTACCTTTTGGAAGGGGCAACTAGAATCAATTCTATTTTTTTTGTAAATTTTGACGTTCAAAAGTGCCTCTTATGTGCCTATTTGAAATAAATGGTTTGACTTTGACTTTGACTTTGACATGGTAGGAAACGGTCAAATCCGTAAGAGACACGAAACAGGGTCTACTCCGGATGTAGGAGCCAATGGTTGTAGGCACCGTACGCTATCACTTGGTTGATGTTGGTTTAGTTATGGAGTACACAGAAAGAACCACAAGTTGAGTTTAAAGTTATATTATAAAATGTAGAAGGTTAACAAGTTTAAAGTGGCAGCGATTCTTTCTCTTGACCAGTGGTTAGTTCCTTTGTTATTGGTTGACTCGATATGTATTGCTTAAAATGCTATAATTATAGCATAATATTTGTGACGCACGACATCCAAGTAGGTTGCTGCGTTCGCAAAGTATTTATGTACGGTTGATGAGACCGTACACCGGAGATAAATCCGATTAAGTATCGGCCCAATGTTCGGCCTTTTCCTGACTACGGCTAACTATGGCTGATTACGGCGAAAAAAAAAGAAAAGACAGTCAAAGAGATAAGTCAAAGTCAAAAGTGTGACTTTAAGTCGGGTAAGGACTCAAAGTCAAAACAGGAAACTTTGGAACTCAAGAAACGGCTGAAGATTCGGCCGATACTTCGGATTATCGCTTCGGAGTACCTAGACCACCAGAGACGGGGTTTTTGATGGGTGATGCACAGAATTTGGGATTTTTCATTGAATAAAAACTAAGTCAAATCAGTTTGCAAAGAAATTGGGAAAACTTAGTTTTATAGTACAGTCGGTGACCAGTATTACCTGACCCCTCTTCCATTATTCTTCTTTGTAGGGGAAAGACTGTACTACGCACATCATCATTTTATTTTATGACTACAAACGTTAGCTCTTGCGTATCTGCATTCATTTACAAGTACGAGTAGGTATAAATAATAAGCATAAAATGGCTGATCACTTCATCGTTTATTTATCATCCCTAACAGGATTGTATAAAGACTCACGATCATCGATCACTAATAAAGAATTATTAATACTCTCACGATTTAATTATTAGTTCTTTATTAGTGATCGATGCTCACGATACATCTGTCTAGATTGTTCTACAGGAAACTAGTTACATAACACCCTATAATAAATAATACCCATCATAATCAGCTTTTAAGACGCTGACAACAGCTAAACCGCGGTCACTGTCAGACTGCATACAAAAGAAAGAGAAGCGCGATGACACAACGCTTGAATTTATTGCAAAATATGAAGCAATTATCTATTTACTCAAAAATTAGTTGAGTAATCGAAAATAATAAACAACCAAGTTCTGCATACAAATAAGACGTTCTAGTTATTAATTACATACCAACCGTACGTTGATATTTAATACAGATATTTTGGATTGTAACTCAAAGTAAAAGGTTAGTTTACCGTTAATTTGTACCGAGTTTATTTTTCTAAACGTGTTTTGGTAATAACCAAGTTTTGAGAAATATGTTCAAGAATAACATATATTTTTTCCGCTACCACAAACTATATAGATTTGGCAATTTTTTCGTTTAAGACAAGTCTACTTTTATCATTTGCCTCTTGTCAGCGCCTTAATGTTCCCACTTCTGCGGCACAGGTCTCCTCTTTACGAGGAGTGGGCCGTAATCCACCACGCGGGCCCAGTGCAGTTTGGTAGATGTCACATGTCTTCGATTTTTTGGTTCTAGAACATGCTGGTTTCCTCACAATGTTTTCTTTCACCGTTTTGAGAGCAGTGGTCATGAAATAATTTACACAAAGAAAAGCGCCTGCTTGGGTTCGAACCAACGACCTACAACTCGTATGTCGAGGCGGTTACCATTGGGCCATCACTGCTCTGACTGAATACCCATCATAAGATAATAATCACACTAATATTATACAGGCGAAAGTTTGTGAGTGTATGTTTGTTACTTCTTCACGCTCAAACGGCTCGACGAATTTTGATAAAATTTTGTATGGAGGTAGCTGACACCCTGGATTAAAACATAGCCTACTTTTTATCCCGATATTCTCACGAGATCGAGACTTACGCGGGTGAAACCGCGGGGCGCAGCTGGTAAATAATAATATCTTGTCAGAAATACCGAATGTACTTATTAACAATTTAGTGGAGCATTAAAGAAATACAGTGGCTTGTTCCGTGACTGTGAATAAATTATATCGATACTGATACTTCATAATTCGTGATAAATAAATCAATTTCAGATTACTATGCTTAGGTAAATACGGATAATTGAACGCCGAATTTCTTTTGATGCGATTAGTGAAGTTGCTTCAAAACCGAAGGATATATCAATATCAATTTGATATGCCTTAATTAGGAGGGGCTTGTGGCTATATGAGTAATTACATTTATAACGAGTCGATCGATCAGGTTAAGCTACGCTTGTCGCGGTTAGTCCGTGGATGGGTGACCTTTACATAACCCCTCCGTGCCTCGGAAAGCACTTTAAGCCGTTGGTCCCGGCTGTTATTTGTAGATCTTTGACAGTTGTTACTGGTCGTCAGAAGCCTGAAAGTCTGATAACCATGGGAGTCTTACCAAGGGGTATCGTGTTACCCAGTAACTGGGTTGTGGAGGTCAGATAAGGAGTCGCTCCATGTAAAATACTGGTGTTCAGCTGCATTCGGTTAGACTGGAAGCCGACCCCATATTCCCATAATTGGGAAAATGCTAGGCAGGTGATGATGCCTTAACTAGAATGCCTTTTTTAAAGGTTGCAATGTCTGATCTGATGTCCGTATCTTCGGAAATCTTTGTGTACATGCAAAACAATGTCAAAAATAAATAATTAAATTAAAATAAAACAAATATTTACGGGGGGCTCCCATACAAGAAACGTGATTTTTTTGCCGTTTTTATAGATAATGGTACGGAACCCTTCGTGCGCGAGTCCGACTCACACTTGGCCGGTTTTTTTAATGTTGCCTCCTGCGAACTACTTGAAATCTGTAATCACATAATACTAAATAAAAAACGACTAAATTATACAGTACTTAGTTCCCACAAATAACTTACAAGTCAGTTTCTTCTAGTATCCAAGTAGGTACTTAGAAACAGGAACCAGATGTTACATAGGAATCAATCTCACGAAAGCTGTCTGGTGACGTTAAAGAGAGCTAATGGCTAAACCTGCTCTCTAATCGCCTTTTTTTTCAGTAGGTAATTCAAAACACTCGCATAAATCTATAGCAAAAACGATTAGATATTGTAAAAAAAGTTGTTGGATTGGTTTCTGGTCCATCCATGGCCAAATTGGGATCATTATTCGCCTGAAAAGGAGTGCCATCAGAAACCTGATTTGTTGTTTTCGAGATTAGACGCCAATAAAAATGTCGTTCGGCTTCGTCTGAGTCGAGGGACTGGCAAATTGCTAGAGAGTAATAGGTCGATACATAATACTTTTACCATGATACACTTAGAAACACAATAATCATTTTCACATATGTCATTTACTCAAATATGCTTGAAAATTTGATCATTATTTTGACAACCTTCTTCGAGATAAATCTAAATTGCTGTATTGGCCAAATACATGCGAGCAGCGGCCACCAAAAGTTGTATGAAAATCCATATCTATCGTGGTTTAGCGGCCAAATAAATTACATAAAATAAACTCCTAACTATCGTGTAATTTAAAAATGGAACGATCTTTTACTGACACATGGCAACCAAGGAGGTAACTTAACAAAGGTTTTATTTAAATTTCGAACTGTCTTGCAAAAAGAAAGCTGTTTATTGAAAAAAATAAACAAATCAATATATTGGCGCGTGAACATTGATACATAAAAAACCCATATCAATGCGCGTGAAAAATAATCGTTGTTCGTCATTGAATCTGGAATTTATAAATAATTTAGGACTCCGAAAATTTGCCCGACCCAAAATTATGGAGTGGACTTTTATTTACTATATATCTGGTCAGTTAGCTGCAAATCACATGTAATGCCAAATGTATTGCCGCACTTGGCAAACTGGCAAACACTTGGTGATTGTATTTCGACCTTCAGGGTTCTCGTAAAGTGGTTGCGTTTTGGTTGCTATGAGCCTCTTCACAAGGCAACAGACTTCACTGAAAACATGATACTAAATAAAATTCTTCTAATTTCCAGGGCGATTACATATGGATCGAGCCGGTGTCTGGTCGAGAGTTCGACGTAGCGATCGGAGCACGCGTCCTCGCGGCCGAAGGACGACGGATTCGAGTTCGCGACGACGACGGCAACGAGCAATGGCTGCCGCCGGAGCGTCGCATCAAGGCCATGCACGCCACCTCCGTGCATGGCGTCGAGGATATGATATCACTCGGAGACCTGCACGAAGCCGGCATCCTCAGGAATCTACTTATAAGATACAATGAGAATCTCATTTACGTAAGTATCCACCTCTTCTTCAAGTATGAATGTGGATTATGATGAGGCTGGCATGCCACTGTGAATAAAAGCCTCATATAAAATTAAAGAATTAAAAAAATAAAAATGTAGATGGTTTTAAGAAAAGAGGTAGACCAAAAGATGAATGAATTTTGTGAAAGATGATAGTGCTAAGAAGAAAGTGAATTCTGAGATCGCAGATGTTAGAGAAGGACGGAAGTAAAAAGTGCTACGCCCTTTCTGCTTCCTGGTCGTATCTCATGTTAAGAGGTCAGCGCTGTTAAAATGTTTTTCTCTTCCATTTTCTTTTGTACTGACAAAGAAAAATCGAAGACATTCACTCATTAAGTATAAAACTTTTCAATATTTACAAACATGGCTATTGTGTTATAAGTTTAAAAGAGAATGAATATGAAGCATATTGTAACACCTGTGAGTTGATTACCTTTGCAACCTGTTAATGTCTACCTAGATTTCTAAGCGGGTATTGTAACCTGGGTACTCCATAAAAATTGGTATATATAATATATTTAATATAATATAATAATAATATATTTATTCAAAATTACAAGGTATAAAAATGTGTACAGTTTTGCTTAAATGTAAATTATATTCTTATGAAGTAGAATCTAAACAGTCAAATACAGACAGGACCTTGATTGGTCGATTAATTCTTGTCGTGAAACTTAATTCTTATTGAACGAGCTAATAGTTGCAATGACTTATTAAATTATATTTCAGCGGGCAAACTGAAATATAATTGATTAAGTCAGACCGATAAAAAAATATATAAAATAATGAATGGCATACTTGCCAATTCATCATTTTATTGGTCTGACGGGGAAAACATATTAATCCTGTTTAAAGCAACCACAAACGAGGACAAGCGCCACGGGTCAAGAATTTATGAAAATAGAGAGCAGATATATCAGTTTATTGAAAAAAAATTGCCATCACTTGACCTATGGTGTAAACTCAAAAACCTTTGATTAAGAGAACTCAGATTATCCCTTGTTTTTGTTTCCGGGATGGAAAATCCTCATAGATGTCCTCCGCCCTGGGGCGAGCGGAGGGGTCTGTCAGACTCTTAAAAACCACCCCAGTGTTCCCTTCCCACACTTTATGAAGCTGGTTGCCCATTCCAAAGAGTAGTAGGTTGATAGGTTCCTATGGTGAAGAACGGGCAAGAAACTCCACGGAGACTCTTTTAAATTAAAATATTGTTACATAGTATTGGTTACATCATGCATGTTGAAATTATACATGTGAGAACCATTTAGAAAGACGTGCATGTTAAAAGCGTCCGTAATAAAAATATAAAAACCAAAAAAAAGCTAAGAAATTACCTCCTTACTGACGGCGCCCATTCACAAACATGACGCATGGATCAGCACCATTCAGCTCAACCATTTTGAAGGGAACATAGTAATCCAACACACACGCCACCATCACCTAGACATTTGACTGAGCATGACACACTCAACCGCTAGGGCACATTCAAGTCAATGAAAGACGTACTCAGCAAATGGTAGGTACCTACATAGTGCTCACACTCTGTACTCTACTGTATAGCCGACCTCGTAATTGCATTATCACCCTTAAATTTATACCCCACTTGCACGTTATAAAACGTCAAGGTCTTTTAGCTTTCAAGACCAATGTAACAGTTATTGTCAACCAAAGTGATGTTTCAATTTACTGGGAATTTTTGTCAAAAGTGGTTTAGCAGTAACGAGATAGAATATACCTACCTTACCTTACTTGACGATTTTTCAAACACTCATAGCTCCGTTTCATCACCATCAACATTTCAGCAGAAAGACGTCCACTGCTGGTCATAGGCCTCCCCCAAAACCCGGTTACCATAATCGCCACGCTTGGCAGGCGGGTTGACGATCGCAGTATGTTGTTAAAAAGCATAGCGAACGCTGCTGCCCATTCTCTAGTAAGTCCTTTAGTCGCCTTTTACGACAGCCACGGGAAGACATAGGATGGTGCTATTCTTTCCGGCACCACACGTATAGTTAGTTCCGTTTAACAATTGAATTCCATACTGCAGAAATAATAGAACATCTGCAGTTGCCTTTTCCGCAGCAAAAATAAACGAATTAAACTAATTAGAATTATTAAATTTTCAGACATACACCGGCTCAATATTAGTAGCCGTAAACCCGTACCAAATACTGCCGATCTACACTGCAGACCAGATCAAATTATACAAGGAGAGGAAGATCGGAGAGCTGCCTCCACACATCTTCGCGATAGGAGACAATGGGTACGCGCACATGCGTCGGTACAAGCAGGATCAGTGCATCGTCATCAGTGGTGAATCCGGCGCAGGGAAGACTGAGTCCACGAAGTTGATTCTCCAGTACCTTGCTGCGATTAGTGGGAAGCACTCTTGGATTGAACAACAGGTTGGTTTTTATGATGATTTTGAAGTAAACGTTACAGATTTGTTGAAAATAGTTTTATGGGTTGAGTCTGATCAAAGTCAATCGGCTTAATACACTTCTCACCGGTAGCTATTGCTGCTGCATACTCGCATCCAACTGCGTTTAGAATGTTAGCATAAGACAGTAAGAGAGTGACAGGCTGCACACAATTTGAAAACTCAAATCAAATCAAATCAAATCAAATCAAATGTTTATTTGTAGAGCATAGGTAATATACAAGGTGTACATAATAAAATATAAGTTCGCCATGTCTAGCCGATAGCGGCATACAAATATTAATTATTTATAATGTCCTTACAACTAAATTAAAAAATAAGTATCACAATATACTGCAAACTATGCAATAAATACTTAGTAGCATCACACTAATATTACAAAGGCGAAAGTTTGTGAGTGTGTGTGTGTGTATGTTTGTTACTTCTTCACGGTCAAACGGCTGGACCAATTTTGATAAAATTTTGTATGGAGGTAGGTGACACCCTGAATTAAGACATAGGCCACTTTTAATTCCAATATTCCTACGGAATCGAGATTTACGCGGGTGAAACCGTGAGGCGCAGCTAGTTAGGCTGTAAAAATCAAATTAAAAAAAAACAAACACCTATAAGGGCACTTATGAAACGTCAGAGGCTAGGTGCACGGTTCCAATTGGTGGTCTCCTATGGAGAAGATCCGACAAGAAACTGGTTACTCTTTTAAAAATAATTGGCTTTCACTATGTTTTCAAATTGCAGTATTATAGGTAGAGGACAGTGTAGGCCTGTCAACAAATACCAGGTACTTACAAAATAAAGAATGGTCTATTAGCACTACAACGTTCTCACGTTCAAAAAATATTATAGAATGTATTTAGACAATCAAGATATTGATAAAAAACAAAACCTATTTAACACACACGTGATTGTTATTAATATTTTATATTATGTAATACTAATAAGTACTAAATCTATCTAAAGATAGAAGCGTGTGGTTGAAGAGGCTATGTCGTGGAGCTATTTCGGTTCATGATGATAAAGACCCTAATGTTTCTTATACCTTAATCTTTATAATATTTTATCAGAAACCCAGAAATGTAAAACATCGTTTTTTTTGTTTCCTAATTAGTCCTACCTATACCTACTAATTAATGGTACAATAAATTTGAGATTAAAATCATCAATCAGAACACATCTTTCGGATGTAATTAATTAAGATTAGATACTCAAATATGGCTGCGGGGAATTAAAAGAGCCCCTAATCAGTTGATTCTAATCTCACCGTATATGTACACTACTGCAGCGGCCTGCAATAGCCGCATTGATGGACGAACGTCAAAATGTGGGCCGAAGCGAAGCCGAGGCACACATACGTGATTCCATCAATGCCTGGTTGCGGACTTGCGGCCAAGGCTTGTAATCTTGTATAGTGCTTTTATCAAATAATGCGCGGAAATTCAAACAAAGTAAATTATTTATAAATTCTTGACGAACAACGATAATTTTTCACGCGCAAATGTGTCCATTTGTTTTTTTTTTTTCATGAAATAGCTTTCTATTTGTAAGCCAGTTCGAAATTCAAAACTTTGATAACTTACCTCTTTGGTTTCCATGTTTCGGAGTTAAAGATCGTTCCATATTTAAATAACACGATAGTTATGAGTTTACTATGTAATTTATTTGGCCGCTAAACCACAATACATGGATTTTCATACAACTTTTGGTGGCCGCTGCTCGCATGTATTTGGCTAGTACAGCAATTTCGCTTTATCTCGAAGAAGGTTGTCAAAATAATGCTCGAATTCCCAAGCATGTTTAAGAAAAATATATTTTAGTCAGATGTATGTCACAGATGTCTACCAGTAGTCTTAATATAGGTATGATCACTCCTTTGTCTCATAGTAGCAGGCAGAAATTACAGAAAAACACGAGATACTTACTCTTCTTCTTCTTCCACTTTCAGTTATCTACTAGGCGAGGGTCTTGTAGCTAAGTAATAACAGCCGCACGGGTCGATCGATCAGGTTAAGCGACGTTTGCCTCAGTTGCCGTGGATGGGTGACCATCTTTACATAACAATACCCCTCCGTGCTTCGGAAATCACGTTAAGCCGTCGGTCTCGGCTTCATACGTAGATCATTGACAGTCGTTACGGGTCGTCAGAAGTCCGAAAGTCTGACAACCAGTCTTCTTACCAAGGGGTATCGTATTACCGATTGTTGTGGAGGTCAGATAGGCAGTCGCTCCATGTAAAATACTGGTATTCAGCTGCATCCGCTCAGATTGGAAGCCGACCCCAACTTAGTTGGGAAAAGGCTAGGCAGATGCTGCCTATCAATTATTTACTAACAGTACACAAATTAATAGGTACGTAATTTTTTTTATCATTTCTTTTTCAGATTCTAGAAGCAAATCCTATCCTGGAAGCCTTTGGCAATGCGAAGACTGTCAGAAACGACAACTCCTCGCGGTTCGGCAAGTACATCGACATTCACTTCAACAACAGCGGGGTCATCGAAGGCGCCAAGATCGAGCAGTACCTTCTAGAAAAGTCTAGAATAGTCTCCCAGGGCGCGGAGGAGAGGAACTACCATGTGTTCTACTGCCTGCTGGCAGGACTGTCCAAAGAAGAGAAAAAGAAGCTAGAACTGACTGATCCGTCTGAATATAGATATTTGTCTGGGGTGAGTACAATAGAAAGACAAGTATCTACACTAGAGCACTTAAATACATTTTAGCTAGTGCAAGAAGTAAATAAATATTTCACATTAGATGAACCTTTTTCTTCTTTTGTAGTTAGGTACCTATTAGAAAATGTACTATACATAAAGTTGTTTCTAAAGAAAAATTGTGTGTGTCAGATCCGACGCACGACTGGAGTTTACTCCTTGAAAGGTGCATAAGATACCTTGTGCAGAAAAACGTACCGCTTTTGAGTTAACGCTTTTATTAATTTCACTGCTCATAAAATTTCCATACCGAGGCCTTATCTGAAAATCGATTCTTAAGAGCGGCCAACCCGTCATAGTTTTCATACAAACGTTCGTACATGATTATGGCGTTAACACATCTTTCTTTGAAATTTTTTAACTAATAGGTTTCTTCTGCACAATATATTTAGTTTCCTATGCATACAAAACATAAAAATTTGGAGAAACGAATTAAGTATAAGCCTGCAAATATCTATTTTTTATGCACAAATTTTACCTGAACTTAGGCTATTTATAATGTACTCATAAATTGTAAAAGTAAAGAAAACTTCGTGGTAGAAACCTCGCATGTAATGGAGATTTTAAATAATAAACATTAATTTCACAAACTTGTAAGGCTTACGCAAAAACACGTATTTCCTGGAACAAGTTAAGGAATTTCCGCACACTATTTTTCGTTCAATGTTATCGTGTTTTCACTTGCTTGTTAGTAGTTCTAACTTGCGCTGAACGAAACAACAAACTTTTCGACCATGCGTTCGACATGACATGTCGTGTTGACGTTAGACGGACCGGGAAGGCCCTCTTCTAAAAACCAATTGATATTGTATCAACGCATCGCCAAGACTGGCAGTAAACTCAGCTTTCAATTATTTTATATTATGCAGGGGATTTGATCAATAAATATGACACTGGATTACCCACAAATTATCTATTATTTAGTGTAATATCATGTCTTATTATCATAAAGTAATATGGGTATCTTCTTCCGTGAAGATCGAATTAAAATCTGAGATAAGTACCTAACGTATTTTTTTTCCAGGGTGGAAGTCTCACTTGTGAAGGCAGAGATGATGCTGCCGAATTCGCAGACATACGATCAGCCATGAAGGTTTTATTATTCACTGAACCAGAAATATGGGAAATATTGAAACTGCTAGCTGCCGTCTTACACACCGGTAACATTAAATACGAAGCTACGGTCGTCGACAACTTAGATGCTACTGAAATTGTAGAGCAAGCCAATGTGAGGAGGGTAGCGACCTTGCTTGGCGTGCCCATGCAGTCGCTCATAGACGCTCTTACTAGAAAGACACTGTTTGCCCATGGAGAAACTGTCATATCAACCCTCAGTAAAACCCAGTCAGTTGACATCAGAGACGCCTTCGTCAAAGGAATCTATGGACGTCTATTCGTCACCATCGTTAAAAAAATCAACTCTGCAATCTATAGACCAAAGTCGACAATGAGAACTGCCATTGGTGTCCTAGATATATTCGGTTTCGAAAATTTCGATCAAAACAGCTTTGAACAATTCTGTATAAACTTTGCTAACGAGAACTTGCAGCAGTTCTTCGTTAGGCATATATTCAAACTGGAGCAAGAAGAGTATAATCATGAAGGAATCAACTGGCAGCACATCGAATTCGTTGATAATCAAGATGCCTTGGATTTGATTGCGCTAAAACAGTTGAATATTATGGCTTTAATTGATGAAGAATCGAAGTTTCCAAAGGGTACTGACCAAACGATGTTAGCTAAGCTACACAAGACTCACGGTCTGCACAGAAACTACCTCAAGCCAAAGTCAGATATAAACACCAGTTTTGGACTAAACCACTTCGCTGGGATAGTATTCTATGATACGCGAGGTTTTCTTGAGAAGAACCGTGATACGTTTAGTGCTGATTTATTGCAATTAATTCACATTTCTACGAACAAATTTTTGCAGCATATATTCCAGGATGACATCGCGATGGGATCCGAAACACGGAAGCGAACTCCGACACTTTCAACGCAGTTCAAGAAGTCTCTCGACCTGTTGATGCGAACATTGGGAACATGTCAACCATTCTTCATACGGTGTATAAAACCAAATGAATTCAAGAAACCAATGCTGTTCGACCGCGGTCTTTGTTGCAGACAGCTCAGGTACTCTGGTATGATGGAGACAATCCGAATCAGGAGGGCCGGGTACCCTATCAGGCACAGCTTCAAAGAGTTTGTTGAGAGATACCGGTTCTTAATATCGGGCGTTCCACCTGCGCACAAGACTGACTGTCGTTCTGCCACTGCTAAAATCTGTGCAACGGTCCTTGGAAAGTCTGACTACCAGTTGGGTCACACCAAAGTTTTTCTGAAGGACGCTCATGACTTATTCTTAGAACAAGAGAGAGACCGAGTACTTACTAGGAAGATATTAATCCTGCAGAGGTCTATTCGAGGGTGGGTGTACCGCAGACGGTTCTTGAAGATGCGAGCGGCGGCCATTTTGATCCAACGTCACTGGCGAGGCAAGTTGCAGAGAATTCGTTATAACAAGATGAAGGTTGGGTATGCTAGACTGCAAGCTTTGATACGCGCACGAGTGTTGGCTCATCGGTTCAGGCATCTCCGTGGACATATTGTGGCTTTGCAGGTACGTTAACAATTTCTTATAATTTTAAACGAAAATGTATGCTAGATGAGTTTTAGTCTGTCACAAAATGACCACTTCTAAAAATGTCTACCGGACGCAAAGAGACATTCTGAGAAATGGACATTTCGAAAAAAACATTTTGCGTAATGGTAATTTCGCGAAAGAGAGATACTGAGAAATGTACATTTTGCGAAGTGGTCATTTTGCGACTGAGCCCCATTTTTAGAGATGAGACTGGTTTAAATCCCAAACTGCAGGAAATACAAACAATTTGTCCAAGGAGTTACGAGTTCAATTTCATATAAAACTACCTCAACATTTTGTATAACTTTTAAACTATTTTTTAGCTGGGGATTAATCCAGATATTTTGGAAAAAAACTTACTATCACAAGCTTACACTTATATTAAAAGATGCTTTGAGTTACTCAGAGGTCACAATCTCTTTTAAGGTCCAGACATAATCTTGGTCAGGTCATAAGAGGAACTTGCAGATTAGTGCCTGAGATGATCTTTTGAACCACACAGATTTAAGTGGACCTGTCTATTCAGTGCACGCATTCTTCAGTAATCGTGTAGCTTTGTCAGTAAAGTACGCAAATGCATCTTTATAAACCCTAATAGATCATTACCTTTTCCACAGGCGGCAGCCCGCGGCTACCTAGTCCGTCGCTCCTACGGGCACAAGATGTGGGCCATCGTAAAGATCCAGTCGCACGCGCGGCGCCTGCTGTGCATGCGGCGCTACCGGCGCATGCGCGGGGAGGCGCTCGCGCACTCCGAGGCGCTGCGTCTGCGCAGGCAGGAGGAGCTGCGGCTGCACACGCAGGGCAATACTAGGGCTAAGGAGATCGCTGAGCACAACTATCGGGTAAGTGAGATCGGTGTTAAAAGTAGGCTACATTCATTCTGAAGTCTGGTTGATTAATTATTGGAAGTTAGTTTATGGAGATACCTAATGTGCGCAAATACCAAATAAAAAATACAGTCTTAATTTAAAATAAATTAGATCAATTTCATACGTATTAAACCACGTCATTCTATTATGAATACCTTCACAAAACTAAGTTACGAATATGCAATTTATTATGAATCATCCAATATGACAATCACAATGTTAGCAAAAAAAAACTAATACCTATTACAGGATATCAACAGGTTTGCATGTCCAATGTTCAATACGTGGAATGAAAAATAATTGAAATCAATTTCATTTTATTAATAATGAAGCGTTTTAATTTCCGTTAACAATGCATCAAATTCACAAATATTTATTACGCAGTTCAAGTATGTACAGTGTCAGATATTTTAAAAGTTCATATCAGATTTGGTTGATTGTATATTTTTAATTGTCGATGATGGAGTCGGCGAACTTAAAAGTGTAAAACAAAATGTAAACTTTAATAAAAACAGATGAAATGTTTGTTTTTCGATAAGGCAGTTTAATATTGTTTGTCTAGTAAAATTATGCAAGTTCACGATTAATAATCAGCAAGATATTAGCTAAATAGATAATAATTATTTTTATACTATCAAGATCTGTTAGTCAAAATGGTTAAATTATCCACTTAGTTAAATAACAGATTATCTGATTTTGATAAATCTGACAACATCATAAAATTAACTAGATTGTTTCTGCAAACTTTTGTTATAACCAAAAAAATAAGCGAAGTTAAACTCCCGTCAATATTACAAATAGTTAGTTTTTAACCTAGTCGCTATATTTCTATAATCAATTTATTTTAAAGTAAAATTATATGTACATAAATAATAACTTGTACCTAATATTAATAAATAAAAATATCAATATAATATCCTAACATATCTAAAACTATTAACAAACTAAAATATGGCGTCGAAAAATTCATCCGCATCGCTGACGACTGGTAATGTACCCAAGAGACTGGCGGCATTGCCACGTTGTATGGCAATACTTAGCATCTGGCTGACGTTTAAAGCCAGCTCTTGGGTCACGGGAATTGTCAACCAGCCGTAACTACTAATTGTTGTTTTTTAGCGTATTTCAAGTAATTTTAACCATTTATCAGCTATAGCAAAGGTAGAATAACCTACGAGCAACATGTTACATAAGGATTTGACTAAAATCAACCGCTTATTATCGGTGCAGTCGCCACGGCTGAACTCAGGGTACTAAATACTTAAGGATCGTCCTTATAAAGGCTGCATTACTCCATATTTACGGAAAGAGACGAAGGCAAAATAGTAACGATTTAGGTATCGAACAAACTGTTTCATATCAAGTACCTTCTAAGGAAAATATTCAAATAATAATCCGTAAATTAATTATTTATGTTTTAGTTATCGTACGTATAATCATAACAACATAAAATTATTATACACAGACTAAAAAAAAAAATTGGATTCGGCCGAAAACGAAAACAATATTCGGCCTGCTTTGCATTTTCGGCCAATAATCCGAAAACGAAAAAAAAGCCTTTTTGATATTGGTAGCTCTATTTTTCAAAAGTAAAAGATATACAGTGCCAATCTTTTAATTATTGTTTACCCTTTAAACATAAATCATAAGAAACATTCTCGAAGACAATGATTAAATTTAAACAATCTGATATTTAATGCGAATAAAATAATGTTAGCTGCATTTTCTCAGTTACTGTGCTCTAAGTAGTTGTAATCTATGGATTTTCTTTACGAAAATGAATTGTTAACATTGATTTGCCGGATCTTGACTTTTTTCGCCATAGGTCGATACTAATTCTACTTTTATCGGTAGAAAACGAAAATGGCCGAAAATGGATATCTAGACCGAATACGGTAAACGAAATGCACAATTTCGAAAAATCCCCAGTCTGATTATTAATTATACATGTAGGGAAACTATTATAGATTGTCTAATTCTGTACAAATCGCTGCGATATACAGTGAAATCACTTTGATTAGTTCATGTAAAATTACATACAGTATGTTGTCCAAAATTATCATCATCATTATCTCACCCGAAAGACGTCCACTGCTGGGCATAGGTCTCCCCCAAGCACAGCCACTTAAACCGGTTCTGTGCTTCCGGCATCCAGCGGATACCTGCGGCCTCCAAAGGTCATCGGTCCACCTTGTAGTAGGCCTTCCAACGCTACGTCTTCCGGTACGCGGTCGCCACTCCAGAGCCTTTCGGCCCCATCGGCCATCTGTTCTGCGAACAATGTGCCCTGTCCACTGCCACTTAAGTTTGGCAATTCTTCGGGCTATGTCGGTTACCTTGGATCGCCTGCGGATCTCTTCGTTTCTGATTCGATCAAGTAGGGAAACTCCAAGCATAGCCCTCTCCATTGCCCTTTGGGTGACTTTTAGCCTTCTAATTATGAGCGACCACGTTTCAGTGCGGCTGTCATCACTGGCAACACGCTCTGGTCAAAGAGTTTCGTCTTGAGACACTGCGGTTGTTCAAAATACACATGCAATACTGTGACATTATTTGCCTCTAGGTATTGTTTTATTGATAATAGGATAACTTTCGTGAGTTTCGTTTTATTATTACATTATTTTGTAATTATAACGGTTATTGATTATTTATATTATAATAATTCTTTTCTAAAGACATGACAAAATAACGCATTTCTGCATACTTTTGGATTTTTTAAACATGGTTAAAAGAAATTCAAAATAAACTAAATCTAGAATAGAATAGTTTTTTATTTTCATAGAAAGTAGGTACATGTTACAGATGTTGAGTTTAAAATGATCCATACTATCTACCATAAGAGCAGGCAGTCTAAATCAAATTTCCACGCAAACTCCGCCCCCTTGCTCCCCATCACTCCGCTATGTGCTAAACGCTAACACATCAGTAATAAAGTTGAATATCGCGTGTGCTCTTTGATAGTGTTCGAGCACGAAACTAAATAGCGTAAGTCTCAATTCTTATTTCATTTATAACTAAAGTAATAATTGGTCTACAGAACAAATATCTTGTGTCGGGATAATAAACTATATTTTCTTGCTGTGAATATTTATTTTAGACATAAAAGCCAAACAGCCTTGTTTGTTCTTTTTATAATTAGCCTTAAAAAAGACATGATTTTTTAATAAAAAAATTATCTATAGAAAATATTACAATTACGTAACTGTCTTCAACATGGAAAGAAAAAGATCCAATAAATCAATACTAAAGTTTCATTTTGCTTGTATGTACGACTGTTTCAGAATATTCATGCAAATTAACATAAAAATGGGGAGCCTCCTCTTAACTAGCATGTAAACGATTTAAACTATAATAATAAAAACTCACTGAATATTTAATAACACATTCAATCAAATCAATACAAGTTTACCATGTCAAGATGAAACTCTATATCTCTATATGTATAGATGAATTTAAAAAAAAACCTTTGTTAGCTACAGAAGGTTTTTTAGGGTTCTGTACCCTGTACAACAAACGTGATTTTTTGCTATTTTTATAGATAATGGTACTGAACCCTTCGTTCGCGAGGCCGACTCGCACTTGGCCGGTTTTTTTAATTCATGTTTTCATTCTTGCGATAAGAGACGTTACATCAATTCTTATCGGGTTAGATCAATAGATAGTCAAATAAACTGAATAATTAATCAAATTAAAATGCCGCTATTATTTTATCTACATAGATAATCGATGCCTGACTTTATATATTATTTCTTATTCATTTAGATTATGTAGTGACTAATGAAAGGTTGTTGCACAAAAAAAAAAAAAAAAATTAAATATGCTGTTTTTTTTTAATAATGTGGTTCTGTGACAATGACAGATAGTGAATATAGTAAAAAAGTTAAAGATTTCTGTATGAGTCCATTGTTGTACCTGCCAGTAATTGACGAAAGCCTATCGTATAGCGCCCTCTGGTATCTTCTATGTTTCCGGGTAAGTTTGATACCAACATTGGTTTATGTAGTAATATTATAACAGTTCATAATATTTATTTAGCAGTCCCGGGAGGTGTGAGTCAATCTGGCGGGCCCCAACGAGATTTATCAATAGGTCATGGCTTTTCATATAGAATTTTTATTGTACCTAAAGAACATAAATAAAATATATTTTGTACCTCAACAGTTTTTGATTAAATGACGTTTCTATGAAGTGTCTAGCTAGCGGGCCCCTTATGATTTTTTTTTTGTTATTATACTTATAGATCGCTTGCTCGAGTGCTTGGAGTTAGAAACTATTATGTACCTTACAAATCCAAAATTTCGACTTTCTGAGAGCTATACTTTAGGAGTTATTCGTTATTTAGACAAACGTCCAGCTAGCGAGCCCCTTCTTTAAATACTACTCTTTTATATCATACAATAGCATTAGGAGCTTGATGCTATTATGTACCTTATAGATCCAAAATTTCGACTTTCTGTGAGCTATACTTCAGAAGATATTCGTAACTTAAACAAACGTCCAGCCAGTGGGCCCCTTTTTAAATACTATTGCTTTATATCATACAATAACATTAGGAGCTTGATACTACAGGGTGGGCCAGAAAGAAATGCGAATTTGAAAAAATGATTAAAAAAAAACTTAGTACAATTCACATACAAATTTTTATTTTTATAAAAATTTACATCTGGGAAATTCATTTCTTAAAAATAACGTCATCCAGGTGTGCACCATCCCGCTGCAAACATTCTTCGAATCTGAACCTCAAATTGGTAAAAACTCGCTGGCACATTGCACGGGGAATAGCTGCCATTTCTTCCCGGATATTGGTCTTCAACTGGTTAATCGTGGCTGGGTTATTGGAGTAGACTCTACTTTTTAGGTATCCCCACAAAAAAAAGTCCAGTGGCGTTAGATCCGGACTTCTAGGAGGCCATGCAATGTCACCTCGGCGCGATATCAGTTTCCCAGCAAATATCTCGTTTACGACCGGAAAATTGGATCATTTGGCTGTAATTCCTGCACAAGTTGAATTTTATACGGGTGCAATTTCAGATCTTTCAACAAAATGCGACGCAAAGATGTTCTGGATACCACAAGTTCGGCTGAACGCTTTCGAGTCGATAGAGCAGGATTACGTTGAACTGAAGCTCTAACTTGTTCAATTGTGTCTTCCGTTCTTGTTGACCTTGGGCGTCCCGCAGGCTTCTGTTTGAGAGTCGAACCAGTATCTTCGAACTTTCTGACCCACGATCGAATCACACTTTCTTTCGGACACTGATTTAGGTCATGTAATCCAAACTCACGCCGAACAATAACGCACGAATCGCGATTTTTGTAATAATGTTTAACGCAGAATGCACGTTGCGCTCCGGTGAAGTGATCCATCGCGACTAAATTTCCGGGAACCGAGCTACTTAACCCCACCACCCGCGCAGTCCCCTCTCTAAAGCTTCAAACGCAAGAGTGTTTTTAAAATCGTACGCCTTTCTGGCCCACCCTGTATTATGTACCTTACAAATCCAAAATGTCGACTTTCTGTGAGCTATACTTTAGAAGATATTCGTTATTTAGCCAAACGTCCAACCGGCGGGATTTTTAGGGTTCCGTACCTCAAAAGGTACATAATAGCATCAAGCTCCTAATGCTATTGTATGATATAAAGGAATAGTATTTAAAAAGGGGCCCACTGGCTGGACGTTTGTTTGAGTTACGAATATCTTCTGAAGTATTATAGGTCACAAAGTCAAAATTTTGGATTTGTAAGGTACATAATAGTTGCTAACTCCAAGCCTCCAAAAAATAATCATAAGGGGCCCGCTAGCTAGACACTTCATAGAAACGTCATTTAATCAAAAACTGTTGAGGTACAACATATATCTTATTTATTTTCTTTAGGTACAAAAAAATGTCTTTATGAAAAGCTATGACCTATTGATAAATCTCGTTGGGGCCCGCCAGATAGACTCACACCCGGGGGAGTATGTAAATACAGTTTTCATGGCAAATTCAATGAAAATAATACCCTAATCGTGTCATTGACAAAACGTATTAA
Organism: Tiliacea citrago; assembly: GCA_963921375.1. Lineage (NCBI taxonomy): Eukaryota > Metazoa > Arthropoda > Insecta > Lepidoptera > Noctuidae > Tiliacea > Tiliacea citrago. The sequence goes on from OY992786.1 coordinate 22,270,751, forward strand.
AACTCGCTACGTGCCTGGTTATGGCGTAGCATGTATCCTGCTACGGCGTAGCACGAACGTCGCATCCTGCTACGAATGCTACACCTTTAGGACGTTTTTGGAAAAAAAGGTTTCCTATTGTGTATTTTCCCGTGTTTATTTTGTATTGAGTAAAAATGTACGTATACAAACTTCTAGTTGTCCTTCCTCTGTCTTAATGTAGGTAGTTTGAGCAGGCAGTCTAAAACAAATTTTGAACGCAAGCTCCGTCCCGCGCACCCCGTCACCCTGTTATGTGCTAAACGCTAACACATCAGTAATAAAGTTGAATATCGCGTGCGCTCTTTGATCGTGTTCGAGCACGAAACTAAATAGCGTTGGTCACAATTCTTATTTCGTTTATAACTAAAGTAATAATTGATCTAGAGAAAAAATATCTTGTGTCGGGATAATAAACTATTCTTGCTGTGAATATTTATTTTAGACATAAAAGCTAAACAATCTTGTTTGTTTTTTAGAATTATCCTTAAAAAAGACATGACTTTCGAATAAAAAATGTATTGAGAGAAATATTACAATTACGTAACTGTCTTCAACATGGAAAGAAAAAGATCCAATAAATCATATACTAAAGTTTCAATTTGCTTGTATGTGTGACTGTTTCAGAATATTCATGCAAATTAACATAAAAATAGGGAGCCTCCTCGTAAGTGTGGCAAAGAACGTTTAAGAGAAAATGCAACTACATATTATTACTACAAATATCAATTGAATTAATGTCCGCACTTTGATAAAACTATTAATTCGAGAGAATTAAAAACCATTTCGGTGTTAAATCTTATTATTACAACACGTAAGAGGAAGCTGCATGTCCTCTTAATATATTCTCATCCTCGCTATTAAAAAACCAAAAAAAGTTGAGAAATGAAATTTGTATCGACAATAGCATTAAAACACGAAATTCCGCAACTAATTACCGAGGGTAATGAGGTGCTAACATAAATGTTATACGGCAGACGGCAGTAGTTTTGCGTAATTGAACGATATTGTCCAATCAATCAACCGTGTTCCTTGCGCAAGCGCAACCTGCACCTCTACCGTGCTCGGTTAGTCTGCAGGTGTATTCTATAAGACAGTTGTATTCGGAATGTTATGGCAATACCGCTAGTGGTTAACTTCGGATGGTCAACGTTAGTCAATTTTGGTTCAGAGTTCCTTCGAACGCTCCCATTGGCATTGGTTTTGATCACGGATTGCGATTAGGCTAGATTGTGTATTATAAGTTTGTTCTCTTATGGTGTTTTGCTGTTAAACTGTAAGTGAGCCGAATTACGCTCGCCTTCGGATGGATACTGTATTATAGAATTGAATAGACATTTATTTTACAAATATGGGTAATACATAATAGGTGATGGGATACATTTATTTTATTGTATAGATTCAAGTTTTATATCTGAACAGACAGCTGTGCTGCTGGGGAGTTTGTTGCGCCACTTCTTCTTCCCAGCTAAAGCACTAGGAAGTGGTGAAGGGTGGGCGTTTTTGGGGGACTGTCTTATGTAATTTTTGACGTTCAAAAAGTGCTGATTCTCAGCCTAGTTTGAATAAATGACTTGATTTGATTAGAGCTCAGCCATATTTCACCATTCGGCATGCAAACATTTATATTATTATTCACTTAAGTCTGACCAAAAAGGCAAATCCATTAATACAGAGCAATTCAGCAAAAAAAAATATTCGATAAAAACTCAGTCACACTGTAGTATGTCGTAACCATAAAAAAAATCCGAACACAACACGCGCGCGTTGTATTCCGAATACAACTGTGTTGCACAATAACCCTGGTTAACGTAACCTGCACCCTGCCGATAGCTGCCGTAATATGAAGTAATGTGAAGTAATCCTTTAAGGTAACCAGACGTGTGGTCGCAGCTCGTGGTCAGTGAAAATGATGAACTTGTGGTTCGAGAAATTTTGCAACAACGTCGTATTTGATTTCAATTATGTTGAAAAGTCGTATGTGGGTGGTTTTATTGTAAGTTGGGATTATTATCATTCTTAGAGGAGCTCGTGGCTAAGTTATAACAGCCGCTCGGATCAATCCATCAGGTTAAGCTATGCTTGCCGGGGTTGATCCTTGGATGGGTGACCATTTGTACATACCGAGACTCCTCAGTGCCTCGGATAGCGCGTAAAGCCGTTGGTCCCGGCTGTTTTTCGTGGATTTTTGACACTCGTTACTTATCGTCAGAAGCCCGAAAGTCGTAAAAAAGGGGTTTCGTATTACCCAGTTACTGGATTGAGGAGGTCAGATAGGCAGTCGCTCCATGTAAAATACTGGTATTCAGCTGCATCCGGTTAGACTGGAAGCTGACCCCAACATAGTTGGGAAAAGGCTAGGCAGATTGATTTTTTTATTATTATCATTCTATGTTTGTCTACATCGTTATGAACGGGGCACCTTTGTACATATAGTTTATTATTGATATTGGAAAAGATAAAGAGACTAGATTATCGTTTTCTTAGAACATAATATCTGAATTTAGTTCTAGTCACGGAAATACCTGGAGAAATTTATGTTACGACAGTTAGGCGTAATATTAAACGTAATAATATATAATGTTGTAGATAATCGACAAAGTAGTTACAAACTGAATATGAAATTAAACAATGGTTTATGTTAAACTATAATAAAAATTGCGACAATCACGGAGTAGGTAAATCCCTCCATCGATTTGTTTGCAAGCAGCTTAGCGTCCATTACTACTACAGAATAATATTTTATCTATTAACCATATTGTTTCTGATGCATTCTAATAGTGTTTGCGCATGCATTGCTACCTACACAAGTACTTAATTTAATGTTATACTGAGTTAGTATTATGCTTAATAAATAGTTATAATTCAATTTGAAAACTTGTACATCCATACTCTATTGCTAACTGTGGAAGCTTGTAAATGACTTGTTGTGAACTACCTCACTATTACTTCTGTATTGATAGATGTAATCCACCGAAACATAATAGAATAAATAAATACAAAGCATAGGACCCATTATCAATCATGCGAAACACTTGTAAAAACGTTACAATCGGTAAAAAAAAAAGCACAAAAGCAACACGCAAGCAACAGGATAGAAAACAAAAAATAATAAAACTAACTCTCTTTTCACAGGAGCGCATGTACGAATTGGAAAGGCGTGAACAAGAACTGGCCCTGGAAGAGAAGAAGCAGCTGGAAGCAAAGAGGACGTTACTCCAAGAGGCGGCGAGGAAGCAGGACGAGCCTGTGGATGACAGCAAGCTGGTGGAAGCCATGTTTGACTTCTTGCCTGACTCTAGCAGTGAGGCGCCAGCTCCGAAGGATACATCGGTCTTCAGTGATCTGCCACAGCAGAGGGCCGATCAGCAGGAGGTAATTTATTTTGTTTATCTAGGTTTTTATTGAATCTATTGTTCAACTTCACTTCAATGAAACTCAAACTAAATACTTAACTATTCAGCTTCGTTTTAAAATAAACGAACCTGAATACTTTGACCTTATTTATGTACAGACGCCAGCACATCAAGCTACTACAATCTGTCAAATTTCTTTAAAAGATTTTTAACTTTATCTTTAAAGCAATAAGGTTCAAGGTTGATTGGGAAAATTTGACAGTTTCGGGTAGCTTGAACTGCTGTCGTCTGTACCTAGGAAGGGATAATACTCATAATTAATTATTCTCCTGCCCTTATCACAATTTATTTGGGGTCGGCGCAACATGTCCCTTTCTTCCATACTTCTCTATTAGTCGTCATCTCGGTAGTCACTCCCTTTCTAGCCATATCATCTTTAACACAGTCCGTCCATCGTTTCTTTGGTCTTCCCCTACTCTTATAGCCATCGACATTCATACTCAAAACTTTCCTCACGACATTTTCCTCATTCCTCCGCATCACATGCCCATACCATGACAACCGATTTCCGCTCAACTTTTCAGTCACCGGTGCCACTTTCAGACTTCCTCTTATGTAACCATTTTTTAATATTTCCATTCGTGTCACACCACACATCTCTCTTAGCATTCTCATCTCAGCTACACGCAATTGCCTTTCATTCATCCCTTCCCAGGGACAATACTATCACGCTTAAAAAAAACGAAAACTGAATGTCAGAAAACGTTATCCGCCAAAGTTTCATCATCCAAAATATGTAAATTACCTAGCACATTCAGGTCCACGTCAATGCACTGTTATTTTGTCTCTGATTTAGTTCTATCAAATCGTTGACGTAAAGATATTCATCTTTCAAAGTTCACTTCAGTCTAGATACCACAAGACAACAACGAATTATGTATGTAGGTAACATAAGGCGTCCTTCTCAATGTTGTTGCTATGTACAGTATTGACTTACATTTCAACGGATAATTTTTTTAAACTGTCGTTTAGGCACTTCCCAATTCCCCATCTGTATTCACAGCACCTGACCGAAACTTTTACTTGGTGTTTGTATTCTCAACGGCATAAGGTCGTTGGTTACCTAACAAAAATCTAGTGTTCAAGTCATGTCTACTTTTGGGTTTTCCTTCGCATGCTTGGATTAGGTACCTATATTGATGATCGCATCAGTATTTATTTACAAAACATAGGTAGGTACAATTCTTCCATTCTAAAAATGCTTCGTATCCGTATTCAGATGGTAACACCAATGCAAACCACATCAGAAGACGAGGAAGATTTGTCGGAGTTCAAGTTCCAGAAGTTCGCAGCAACTTATTTCCAAGGAAATGTCACTCATCAGTACTCGAGGAAGCCACTGAAGCATCCACTATTGCCTCTACATACGCAGGGAGACCAACTGGTAAGAATTAATTACATAATGAACTGTAATTTATAAATGGTTGTAATATACATGTGTGCGAAATATCTACACAGATAGAGGAATGAATAAGTAAATTGCAGATATGTAGTTTTTAAAATGATTTAAAATTATTACGATTAAATATGATTGATTAAGTATTTAAATGCTTTTGCAATCAATTCACTCGATTGACATTTAATCTGGCCAATTCAAGTAGGAATGTTGTTACCCAACTTATAATTAAAAACGCATTACAGGCGGCGCAAGCGCTATGGATCACAATACTCCGGTTTACTGGGGACCTGCCGGAGCCGAGGTATCACACAATGGACCGGGACAATACGTCAGTCATGTCCAAAGTCACAGCTACTCTTGGTAGGAACTTCATCAGGTCCAAAGAGTTCCAAGAGGCTCAGATGATGGGCGTTGATGCTGATGCTTACTTGAACAAACAGAAGCCGAGGTCCATCAGACACAAGCTGGTCTCTCTGACGCTGAAGAGGAAGAACAAGTTAGGAGAGGACGTGAGGAGAAAGTTGCAGGTTGGTTAAATTTCTAGAATATTCCCATTAGTATAATACATTTTTTGATGCTTCAAATATCTACAATGCTCATGTTTTTATTACCAGGATGAGGAGTACACAGCAGACAGCTATCAGTCGTGGCTAGAATCTCGCCCAACATCAAATCTAGAAAAATTACATTTCATTATTGGGCACGGAATTCTACGGGCTGAGTTGAGAGACGAAATATATTGTCAGATCTGTAAACAACTGACAAACAATCCTTCGAAGTCCTCTCATGCCAGAGGATGGATTTTACTTTCGTTGTGTGTTGGATGCTTCGCTCCTAGTGAAAAGTTTGTTAATTACCTGCGGGCTTTCATCAGAGAGGGTCCTCCCGGCTACGCTCCATATTGTGAGGATCGTTTAAAACGCACATTTAACAATGGCACCAGAAACCAGCCACCTTCGTGGTTAGAACTTCAAGCAACAAAGTCGAAAAAGCCTATAATGTTACCCATAACGTTCATGGATGGAAACACGAAGACCTTGCTAGCGGACTCAGCAACAACTGCGAGAGAACTGTGCAATCAGTTATCTGATAAAATTGGTCTGAGAGACCAATTCGGTTTCTCGCTATACATTGCTCTGTTCGACAAGGTCAGTTCACTCGGCAGTGGAGGAGATCACGTTATGGATGCAATATCACAGTGCGAACAGTATGCTAAAGAACAAGGTGCTCAAGAAAGAAACGCGCCATGGAGGTTGTTCTTCAGAAAAGAAATATTCGCTCCATGGCACGACCCTACAGAGGATCAAGTGGCTACTAATCTTATTTACCAGCAAGTGGTCAGAGGCGTTAAATTCGGTGAATATAGATGTGATAAAGAAGAAGACTTAGCTATGATAGCCGCTCAACAGTATTACATCGAGTACGGTCAAGACATGAACACCGAACGACTGTACACGTTACTGCCAAATTACATACCAGATTATTGTCTCACTGGTGTTGAAAAAGCCGTTGATCGGTGGGGTGCTCTAGTGGTGCAAGCGTATAAAAAGAGTTATTATGTAAAAGAAAAAGTTCCTGCTTACAGAGTAAAAGAAGACGTAGTGAGTTATGCAAAGTTCAAGTGGCCTCTTTTGTTCTCTAGATTCTATGAAGCTTACAGAAACTCTGGACCAAACTTACCTAAAAATGATGTTATAATAGCAGTGAATTGGACCGGTGTATATGTGGTGGATGATCAAGAACAAGTGTTATTAGAATTGTCATTCCCTGAAATTACTACAGTATCCAGTCAGAAAACCAACAAAGTGTTCACACAAACATTCAGTCTCTCAACTGTTCGTGGTGAGGAGTTCACATTCCAAAGTCCTAACGCTGAGGATATTCGAGATCTAGTGGTATACTTTCTGGAAGGTCTGAAGAAGAGATCCAAGTTTGTAATAGCACTACAAGATTACAAAGCTCCCGGCGAGGGCTCTAGTTTCTTAACATTCAACAAAGGAGATCTGATAATTTTAGAAGAAGACAGTACTGGGGAATCTGTGTTGAATAATGGTTGGTGCATCGGTCGCTGTGAGAGGACAATGGAAAGGGGTGACTTCCCCTCGGAAACCGTCTATGTGTTGCCAGCACTGACTAAACCACCTCCAGATATATTGACTCTGTTCTGTCAAGAAGGTGCATCCCATGGTCGTAAAGCACCAACTGCCACATACAATGGAACAGAAATTAAAGACAAACCTCATACTTTGTTAGAATACGCTATGGATCATTTCCGGTTGCCACCGAAACGCACTGTATCCAAGGCGCTTACTCTTTCCACCGCTAAGAGGGGAGGGTCTGAGGAGCTGTGGCGACACTCTAGAGAGCCAGTAAAACAACCCCTGTTGAAGAAACTGCAAGCGAAAGAAGAATTAGCTGAAGAGGCCTGTTTCGCGTTCACAGCCATTCTAAAGTACATGGGCGACCTGCCTTCAAAGCGTCCTCGCATTGGCAATGAGTATACAGATCACATCTTCGACGGTCCACTAAAACACGAGATCCTGCGGGATGAGATATATTGCCAAGTAATGAGACAGCTGACTGACAACCGAAACAGAATGTCGGAAGAAAGAGGCTGGGAGTTAATGTGGCTGGCCACGGGATTGTTTGCATGTAGTCAAGGGTTGCTAAGAGAATTAACACTGTTCTTGAGGACTAGGAGATATCCAATAGCCCAAGATTCACTCCAAAGACTTCAAAAGACTTTAAGGAATGGGCAGAGGAAGTATCCGCCTCACCAGGTGGAAGTCGAAGCTATTCAACACAAGACTACTCAGATATTCCATAAGGTGTACTTCCCTGATGACACGGATGAAGCATTTGAAGTAGACTCTTCTACCAGAGCAAAAGACTTCTGTCAAAATATAGCTCAGAGACTGAATCTCAGATCTAGTGAAGGCTTTAGTTTATTCGTTAAGATAGCTGATAAGGTGATATCGGTTCCTGAGGGCGACTTCTTCTTCGACTTCGTGCGGCACCTCACGGACTGGATCAAGAAGGCGCGCCCTACGCGTGATGGCATCACGCCGCAGTTCACCTACCAGGTACAATTACAATAAATGACTATTAAACTAATTGAGAGTTCCAGTATAGTTAAAAATAGCTGACTCCTCAAAAGTTGCACATAATCTCCACCTTCGTCAACAGTCAGCCGATTTACTTTTGTTCTATTAAATTCCCAGCACTATTACGTTCACAACGATTTGCCGGACCGATTCTTGACATTTTGGCCTTATATTTTGATGATGTATTAAAAAAATTGTCTTATAGGTACTATTTTTTGCAGGAGTATTAAACGCTCTACTCACCTCTTATTTATTCCTTCAGGTGTTCTTCATGAAGAAGTTGTGGACGAACACAGTCCCTGGTAAGGACCGGGCGGCGGACGTGATCTTCCACTTCCACCAGGAGTTGCCCAAGCTGCTGCGAGGGTACCACCGCTGTGGACGGGATGAGGCAGCGCGGTTGGCTGCGCTGGCCTACCGAGCGCGGTTCGGCGATAACAAGCAAGAATTACAGGCGATACCGTACGTACTTCTAACACTTTTAATAAAGGGAATGGGTAGCTAGTGAAATGGAGTCAACGTTACGTTATTGGCGAACAAGATCCTTAACTTTGCATTATTTTCAATATTGTTTTTACATAATATGTATGTTACGTTCAACATTATCTCTTTTATAAAATCTAATCGATCTGCGATAACAATAATTATTTACATACAAAACGATTAGAAACAAAGTGGCCGCGATTAGATCGATGCCCTGCCTTTTTCTTCGAACATGCGTGTGTTCAAATTTTGCAAGTCAAATGTGTGAAATCATTGTTACCTGTTTTTTTCAGACAAATGCTTCGCGAGCTGATTCCAGCAGACCTGATTAAGCTGCAGAGTTCTGCTGACTGGAAGCGAGCCATCGTGGCTTCATACAACACGGACGCTGGGATGACGCCCGAAGACGCAAAGATCACCTTCCTGAAGGTCATCTACCGCTGGCCGACGTTTGGATCTGCCTTCTTTGAGGTCAAGCAGACCACGGAACCAAATTATCCTGAGCTGTTACTCATTGCTATCAATAAACATGGTGTTAGCTTGATACATCCCCAATCGAAGGTAAGAACTTTCTTCCAAAGACATTTCGACTTCGTCTTCCTCCTTCTGTCCGTTCGTTGCCTATTTCCTTTTAAAAAAAATACACGAGGTATGTCTACTCCGTTATAGCTGCATCTACCATTATCAAGACAAAAAAACAGCCGGAAAATCAAAATTTTATTTTAGGGATTCTGCTGATTAGTGACTCAATAGGGTTTTGTTCTACTCAAGTATCGGTTTATTAATCCTTTTCTGTTTAATTTTCCAGGACATCCTAGTAACGCACCCATTCACAAGAATATCAAACTGGTCATCTGGCAACACTTACTTCCACATGACGATCGGCAACCTGGTGCGGGGGTCCAAGTTGCTGTGTGAGACCTCCTTGGGGTACAAGATGGACGACCTTTTGACGTCATATATCTCCCTCATGCTCACGAACATGAACAAGCAGCGTTCCGTCCGCGTCAAATAACCCCACGGTAACACGACGTGACGTCACCGTAGTCAAACATTCCGATTATAGACACAATTATTTTTTATCCGCTTACCGTTAAGTTCGCACGCTTCTCAGCGTTATATATAACTTAACTTATGATTTAGCATTTACATGCAGTCAGAACGAATGTTTATTATTAATGTTTTGTATAAGTACAGGGTGCCCGGAATATCTTGGTCTATAATGGCGTTGCTTGCAAGATAAAAAATAACAATATAAAATTGAGTTGGATTTTAATTTAGTTCCTTATCGCCACCTGCCAAGATATACTAGGCACACTGTATCTCCATAACTAATGCGCTGTATCATTGTAGATAAACTTGATGCACAATTTTTGTGGTCGCATTATTTTTGTTACATTCGCGTCAAACAAAATCTACTGTAGATTAAATGTATCCGTCCATACATTAAGATCGAAATTATAATATCTAGTTATTAAACAATGTTACTGGTATTCCAAATCCATTCTGTAATAGTTATTAAGTACAACGACCTGAGTATAGGTATTTGTTCTTCTATGTTCTCTCCAGTGGAAATGGCTATCTGAAATACGTATCGTCTAAAATCTAGAAATATGAAATATTTATATTTATTAAAATTTTCGTTTCAGTCTACATTGGAAAATATTTTCTTTTTATTTTATGTTTTATTTATTGGTTTTAAACTTTTAATATTAAATAGTGGTTGTCGTAAAGATCTGTTACAATTTATTTTTAGGTGTTCGGTAACTTAACATGGTATAAAATTATCTAGCATTGCTAATTATTGCCTTAATAAGTGCCTAGCTTTTAACGCTATTCGCAGAAAAAAAAGGAATTTATATTCAAAGTTCAGGAACTAGATATATTTACTCGTGAATTAGTTTTAGCACTGTTTATATTACCGGAATATAATAAAATAATTAACGTGCTTTGATGTAAATCTGGACACCTGAAGTATTGTTCGATTTATAACGATACAAAAAAAAACGAGTTAAATAGAGATGTAGGTAATATTTCAACATCGATCAACAAGTGATTGAATAGTCGATAAAATGAAGTATCGATAAAAATGGAGCAATACACAGATGTCGTTTTGAATTTAAATGTTTATATATTTATAAAAGTAACCATTTAGCATAACATCTATAAAAAATACATAGGTAACATCAATGTATTTATTTAATAGGTAAAGGAAATTATTCTAAGTATTGTGTAAAATTGATTGTCAGTTTCATGCCATGAGTCCGGTGACAATTAAATTATGTTTGTTTTATTAATATCGCTTTAAAGTAAAAAGTTGCATTTGTGAGTGGTTGTAAACATGAGTCACAATGATATTTTGAGTGTTTCATTTTATTCAAATTCTACCCCGAGAAATCCCCCTATTGACTTTTATCAATTTATCGAGTCTTCCACGGCACATTCTGTCTGGGTGCGTCTTCGATCATGGCAACTATGTGTAGAATGAATAACGATTATATTATTTGCAAACTAAAAGAAAAGAAAGAAAAAGCATTTATTGGGACTCGCACAGATCACAAATTAAAATAAAAACAAAGTCCTGTACGAGAGGCCAAAAGGCCCCTATCTGAGCATGATGCTGCGGCATTTAAAAATAAAAGTATCGCAGCGCTGGTATTCTAATTGGTTGGTAAGCTAAGTAATTAGCTAGGTATTACAAACATAGACGCGGAAATCCGGATGAGAGAAGCACAAGACCGATCGATGTGAACCCATGGGGGGGGGAGGCCTATTGTAGAGACGCCAGCAGGTCAAGCTACCCGAAACTAAAATTTTCCCAATCAACCTGGAACCATGTCCGTGATTACCCGACCACGAACGCCAATCGCTTCCATATTTGGCAAATAATTAGTGCTCAATTAAGCGCAGGCCACACCGCCAGCTAGCGGGCGGGCGGGCTAGGCGGGCGAACATCGTTTCACCTCTTTACATGGTTAGTCGGTAGCTCGCGTTGTGAACCGAAGTATGTAAAGAGGTGAAACGATGTTCGCCCGCCTAGCCCACCCGCCCGCTAGCTGGCGGTGTGGCCTGCGCTTTATGCTGTAGCGATAGTCGAAAATCTTTTAAAGAAATTTGACAGATTGTAGCAGCTTGATTTGCTGGCGTCTGTACATGGTAATGTTGAAAAATTACTACATTCTCTCAAACTTCTTAAAGATGGACTCAATAAATCCCAACTTTCAAGCCTTTACTTGTAAATGGAAGGATGATACTTGAAATATCACCCCAGCAAAATCTGTATTTTCCCGTAGGTATAGGTAACTCTAAAATGTCTAGAGGCACCATTTAGCTACACGCGATGAGGCACAAATTATTTAAGTAAAGACAAAATCTCGTAAGGACACAATATTCTGCTAGGATGATGCATACTACAATTTTTCCTACAAATGTCTGCTGTTACACAATGGCAATCAAACTTAAAGAGATGTATTAATGATTGTAATGATTATAATTCTGTAAATACATAACTGTTATAGTTGCGAATCCAACTTTTATCAAGATACACCCACAACAGCGTGTAGTGTCGGACGTAAAGAATAGCACCATCCTATTTCTTCCCGTGGGTGTCGTAAAACTCGTAAAAGGCGATTATGGGACTTGAGAAGAGAATTTGAAGACTTGAGGAGAATGGGCAGCAGCGTTCTCTATGCATTTTAACACCATACTGCGATCGCCAGACCGCCTGCCAAGCGTGGCCATTATGGCAACCCCCCCCCCCTCCCCCCCTTTTGGGGGAGGCCTATGTCCAGCAGTGGACGTCTTTCGGCTGAAATGATGAATTATGATGACAACCTGACACTGACCGGCAAAAGCTTAATTTTTCAAATTATCTTCATGAAATTTGATAGGTATTCGGTCAGAAAATAAATAAAGACGTGCTTCAGTATTTTTGCTTTATCCCTTGAGGTATAGGAATTTTACTTAGTTTTGTAGTTAACACCATGAAAAATTGGTAGGTATTTTGCCTATTGCTTGGTGGAAAATTACGTGCTCAGCGTTTTTAGAAATTCCACCCAAGAGTATAAAACATTGCATTTTTAAGGATTTATGTTAATTTCAAGGTCCCAAGTCGACGTGATTACGAGGTGGCTTGCTTGCTAGTGATCCTAAGTATGTGCATGCTTGTTATTATATCTTTGAATATTAACTGAGAAGTAGGAATTCACATGTTGTAAAGAATTTTTTGTAGAGTTTTGGAGTCTGCAGCGATGCCAAGTCGACTGGCGATACAGCCAAGCCGTCCAAACTCAGGATCGGCGAACTGAGCATATCCCCCTGCGTCGAGGGGTGAGACAAGGGGACGTAATTTCCCCAAAATTGTTCTCTAACACATTGGAGGATGTGTTTAAGACGCTGACCTAGGAAGGACGTGGCATCAACATCAATGGCGAGTACATCTCACACACTTGAGATTTGCAGATCACATCGTCATGCTGGCTGAATCGCTGCATGACTTGCAGCAGATGCTGGACGGCTTAGTTGATTCTTCTGTACGCATTGGTCTCCGGATGAACTTGGTCACTCCGGGACCGATTGCTGTTAATGGCGGTAGGCTTGCAGAAAAATATCGATGTATCGATATATCGATGTAAAATATCAAGTATCGAAAATGTATCAAATACGATATATTTCCAATAGCAACACCGTTGTCCCCTAAATTACTAAATTGCTAGAATTCAGAGCCGTAAAAAAGTAAACGTATTTTTATCAATGTTTTATTAGTATCAGAAAAGATGTTTCTAGTTTGGAATTTCTATGAATAAAAAACAAACACAATACAATTTCATAAAATACCTGCATATGCTTTTTAGACGCCGATATATCGATTTATAATTTTTTTTTTCGATATATTGAAATCGATATCAATAATTTTTTTTAATATCGATACTTTTTGGCACTTCTTGCATCCCTAAATGACGTTGTTCTCGAGGTTCTTCGAGAATACGTTTCCCTCGGGCAATCTGTTAAAAACAACTTTGAACGAGAGGGGGAGGTTAACAGAAGAATTCAGCTGGGCTGGGCAGCATTTGGGAAGCTTCGTCCAGTCTTCTCGTCACGTATTCCACAGAGCCTAAAGATGAAGGTCTTCAATCAGTGCGTCCTGCCTGTTATGACTTACGGAGCCGAAACGTGGACACTGTACGGCTGGTCCATAAATTCAAGGACGCTATGCGAGTTATGGAACGGGCCATGCTTGGAGTCTCTCTGAGGGATCGAATCCAGAACGAGGTGATCCGGCAGAGAACCAAAGTTTTCGACATAGCCCACAGAGTAACCAAGCTGAAATGGCAATGGGCCGACCATATTAGCAGTAGAACCGATGACCGTTGGGGTAGACGTGCTCTTGAAATTATGAGTGGAAACCGCGAATCGGCAAACGTAAGGTAGGACGCCCTCAGGCTAGGTGGAGTGAGGATCTTCGCAGGGTGGCTGGTGGCAGCTGGATGAGAGTTGCCGAGAATCGAGCTGAATGGCGTGCAATTGGAGAGGCCTATGCCCAGCAGTGGACTGCTATAGGCTGATGATGATGATGATGAAAGTGAATATATTTATGTTTTCTGATATCTAGGTATTACCTAGGAGTACCTATGCTGTGTAAAAGTGCACTGGAATTGAATCGAAAAGTTGAGTCGAAAGTATTGAATTTTTGGGTCTTTATCCGCTAAATGGCACATCTGCGCAGCTAGCCTAATATGCATGGCCAGTGATGGCCAATAGGTATAATAATATGTCTCATAAAACAGCCTAATTTCATTTCAAACCTCCTCATCTTTATTTATTGATTGATATGGCACTTCAACGGCTTACTAGAAAATACACAAACCAAAATCACAAAAAGATTAAAATAGGTATTGTGAGTACGTCACCTACAGAAGTGCACAGCACTAGCAGAGAACTAAATGATTAAAGGACGTGTAAGATACCGTTAGTTGAATTACATATCTACATAGATTACAAATCGTAATAATCGTATTCGAAAAAAATGTTTATTCTAGTTGCCAACCTAGTCAACAAACTGAAGACTTCGACTCGACAAGGAAAACAAGGAAAATCTAACTAAGTAAACAACTAAACTTTACTGAACAAAAAAAACGGCCAAGTGCGAGTCGGACTCGCGCACGAAGGGTTCCGTACTATTATCTATAAAAACCGGCCAAGTGCGAGTCGAACTCGCGCACGAAGGGTTCCGTTCCATTATCTATAAAAATGGCAAAATAATCACGTTTGTTGTATGGGAGCCCCCCTTAAATATTTATTTTATTCTGTTTTTTAGTAAGTATTTGTTGTTATAGCGGCAACAAAAATACATCATCTGTGAAAGTTTCAACCGTCTAACTATCACGGTTCATGAGATACAGCCTGGTGACAGACGGACAGACAGACGGCGCGCGGCGGAGCCTTAGTAATAGGGTTCCCGTTTTACTCTTTGGGTACGGAACCCTAAAAATTATCTAAATATTGTTTCCCATTAAATTGTGACTATGATGAGCTGCAAATTGGTTCATTAAAAGGTACAAACTTTCATATTTATTCATTGAAACTATAGCATAGTACGTTATTAACATAAAACTTCCCCCATACTAATGGGAAAATTATCATTTCAATTAACATAAAGATGGGGAACTGAAAGCCATTTTCCACAAGCGAACGACGATGCATTAACGAAGTGCGTTTATAAAAAGTTAATGCTAGTCTCTAATCTTTTTCTTCATCATGCATTTAAAATATATGTAGAGGAAAATTTAGCAAAATGTTCACGTGCAAGCAATTTTAATAATCACGCAATTACACTACCTACCTAGTTCAGAAAAATTGGTCCATTCTAACATTCCGCGTTATTTTACCAAAAACAGTTAAAAACACGGTTCTGAATAAACAAGAACAATTAAAGTAAAAGCAGACTATTAGAAAAACTGTTAATTAGAACAAACAAAAAATATATATCCGCAATAAAGTCGTGAGAGTCTCCCACGGCAGCGCGGCCTATTCACGGAGCCCGAGGAATAATGATGCCTCTATTGTGGCATCAGCAGGAAGTCATTTATCTAACATCAAGAATATGAGTGTTTAGAGCAATTTCGTGTCTGATTTCTCATCCTAAAGTGTGCAATTTTGGTGACCCGCCAGTAGGTACCTATGTAGGTACTCGTACATACCTACGACGTACCGTGAAATGTCAAACAACTCAACCGGTGACTAAGTATTCTTTGATTGCTTGTTCTGTACGTTTCTAGAGCTTTATAAATGAAACAATGTAATTTGGTATGTTTAGTTTCACAATACGAGTAAAAAGTCGCAAGATCGAGTCATAATTTAAGAACCCAACGTTATGACATCACCATACCTACTTACTGAATAGTTGGGCGTAGGTAATCCTACTATTAGTACAGTAAGTCCATAGGAAGTTCTAGACTTGAAGAGAAAGATAATATCTACTGTGACAGTGCTGATTCTGATCTTTTCTGATGATATTTTGATCTCTTCAGTTACATCTATTACTTTTGACTCTTTTATCATTATTACTTTTGACTCTTTTATCATTTAACACATTTGCTGCGTTACGGGAATCGGTTAAAGGTATTTGGCCTTAAGGGGGACGCGCTAAGGTAGCCCGCGAAATTCAAATTTTATTACGTTTTTTGCAATTTGCAGGTAAGTAACAGGTTGTATGTAGATCTAAATATGATTCGCGGCCGTAACAAATATGGCTTTACAGGATTATAATCATTAGAATCCGCAATACAACTGACTCTCTTCATAAAATCCTATTGAATGACTATTTCTGAAATAATCATTCAGTAGGATTTTATGAACTTAGAGAGTTGTAATGCTGATTCTAATAATCATAACTCTGTAAAGCCATATTTGTTACGGCCGCGAATCATATTTAGATCAACATACAACCTGTTACTGACCTGCAAATTGCAAAAAACGTAATAAAATTTGAATTTCGCGGGCTACCTCAGCGCATCCCCCTTAATGAGTTTCGCCTTGTGCGGCAGCTAGTTTTCCTTGTCAAAAACTAAGGCCCCTAAACGAAAATAATAGGTGCCTATATTGCTGACATTCTCGCTTCAAGTGTACCAACTAATTCAAATTTAGAAGCAAAAATGTACGGGAAGTATTTTATATTTGCGTAACGCACAGAAACGATATTTTTATTTCTCATACTCGGAAAGTAGTGTTTGATCTGAGTATCGGGTGGAAAACGCTCCTTCCCACCCTTGGGCGGGAAAGACTCATAGTAACTGCTTCCCTCCCTAGGGCGGGAATGAATTTTAAAAATAGAACTTTATTTGGTTAGGTCGTCGGTTACGAACATTTTTACATAATTGAAAAAATATTGATAAAAAAAATGCCTATTAAGCGAGACGGCCCGTGGCGGTGAAGCGGTGTGTTCCATATTCAAAATTTAAAAAAGACTATTATAAGTTGACGGAATACTAACTCTGTAAGCTATACCGAAATTCAAAATTTGGGTTTTATATAGACTAATATTTGATTAAAAATGAGTTCAAGCGATTTTGAAATGTTGACCCCAGATTCGGTTAAAGACGAGGCAAATACAGTAATCGAAAAAAAATTGCCAGAAATTTCAAAGCAAAGATATTTAAATACATACAATGATTTTATGAAGTGAAATTTTCTTTTTTTAGCAAACAAGTTTTTGTTTGAAAAACTGCCATTTTTTACTTTCCTTATATTCGAAATGAAAAGTAGAGTATTGAACACGGGTGAAAGTCACCAATTCCTTTCGACCCTTGTATAACAATCTACTATTTTTGTCTCTCGTGCGATACGGGAACTATGTGGCCGTAATTACAATGCCGTACCGCACCGAACGTGCGCGCGCGCGGGGCTTCAGTTAGCCGTAGACGCCGCCACCCGCCCGCGCCGCCGCGCCGCCCGTAGTGCTCAAGCTACCAAGTGCACATATTTCTACGTCAAAAATTGATTAAAAACATAATCTTATTTTATAGTGTTACAATTTTTTTTTATTGATTGTAGAGTAAAAGTTAATTATTATTAAATAAATTTTGTTATAAGGTTTTTTTGTTAAGTAAATTAAGTATTTCAAGAAGATAAACGTGTAGTTTCTCATATTTAACTTTTTAGGGTTTCGTAGTCAACATGGAACCCTTATAGTTCGCCATGTCTGCGTTACCCTAAAAATTATTGTAGGGTACCCTTGTTACACGTAAAGTGGGGATATTTTCTTTTCATTTCTCATACTCGGAAAGTAGTGTTAGTTTGATCCGAATAGCGGGTGGAAGACGCTGCTCCCCACCCTTGGGCGGGAAAAACTCATAGTAATTGCTTCCCTCTCTAGGGCGGGAATGATTTTTGAAAATAGTTTACGTTAAATTGTAATTTATATATTAATTTATTATTATAATTAAAAAAATATTGATTAAAATAAATAAAAAACCTGGGGTAAAAAGCTGGGGTCTTGTGAGTGTATAAACAGCCAGTGTGAATTAAAAAAAATACCTGTTAAGCGGGACGGCCCGCGGCGGCGGTGACGCCGCGTGTTCCAAGATTAAAATTTAAAAAAGAGCTAATTTTTTTAGAGTCAAGTGCCAGCTAAATGGTTGTTTTTGGATATGTGAAAAATTCATGGCAGTAGTATTGCTTATTATAACGAAGTTAAAAAGAAAACTAGTAGGCTTTGCAAGTTAACGAGTAACAGTCGACCAACTTACATTTGCAGTTGGAATGTATGGGAGAACATGTTTTTCAACTACAATGTTAAGTTTGTTCCTGGGATAAATAAAATTCATCCCAACTACGGAATCCTTCATTGTGCGTGGTCCGACACGCACTTGGCCGGTTTTTATACAAATGTAATGTTGATTTTGTACTATTTTAGTAACCGATTGAAATACAAAAGTTAGTGTTACTACTTTTTTTTAACGAACATATTCCAACCCTAGCATGATATTTGTTCCATGCGGTACGGGAAGTAATTTCCCAGAAAAAGAACATTTTTGAAAAATGCCTAAAACTCTTGAAATATCCACATAACCCCGTGCTACCGCAGATGTGTATACCTACTCAACAATGTTACAGCCCGACACAGACGTAGCTATAATTTCATTAATTTATTTTTATTTGATACGTTAATATCAAATAAAAATAAATGAATGAAATCACATGAATATTTATATTTACTTTGTTAAGTATTATACTTATTGTTTTAATTAAGTAGGTATTGCAAATGTGAAGACTATGTGAGTTATAGTTTATTTTTCTTTTCTTTTTTTCTCAGTTAGTTTTTATCATGGTCTGGCAGTTTGAGTAATTTATGCGGCCTACCCAAATGTCCTTTCTTTGGTATTGTTCGTTGAATCGTTGAACTCCTTAAGTTCTTAGTTGAGCTGCACGACTACTGACAAATGCGTGCACTGACTAGTCCCCTCAATCTGTGTGGTTATTTCATCAAAAGATCATTTCAGGCACCAATCTACATGGTCTTCACAAGATCTGACCAAGTTTATGTCTGGACTTTAAAAGAGACTGTGACTTCTGAGTTTGTTTCGGCCTTTTTTCTCAGAGTAGTGGGATACGAAACGCCGACCTCATCTAGTTTTTTTTAAAATTATGATTGACGTGTAAAAGTGTTTGTACAAACCTACTTACAGAAATAAATCATATATAATTTAAATAGTTAAAATATGAATCCGATGAGTTTCCATGTCTGGTCTCTAAGGAACTTTGAAGTCAGGACCAGATAGGTACTACGGTAAAATAGAAGTCGTAACGCATAGCTGGAATTCTTACGGGAAGTAGGTATGACTCGTAAGTTTGTTGTAGACCATTTTCTATGTTGTTATGAACCTGGTACATGTTGACGGGCCTACTCTGTCCTCCCATACCTATTAACACTGTAATTTGAAAACATTGTAAAAGCCAATTATTTTTTTAAAAGAGTAACAACCGTGGAGTTTCTTGCCGGCTCTTCTCCATAGGAAAAGACCAATTGGAACCGTGCACCTAGCTTCTGACGTTTCATAAGTGGCCATGAAGGTTTATGTGGAATAAAATATTTTGATTTTGATTTTAACCGCACAGAAGGCATGTTGGCCTTCAAAGACAGGATGAGGACACCCAATACATTCAAAAAGAATGATGATGGAAATCAAGTAGGTTTGATTTCCTCGCGGAGAAAATTGAGAGGGTTGATTCCCAAAGTGGCCAACGCCGCAAATAGCTGTCTAATATTTCGCTCTTTTGATTAATTTGTCAATACTAAATAATTATAAAGCCCTCTTCCTCTCTCCGACTTTTGCTCTGCCCGATAGTGTCCACAATGATCATATCCTTGTAAAATCTATCATCTAAGTTCCCACGTGGAAGAGATAAATATATTGAGTAAATTAAATTATGAAATATCACTCTCCTGCAGTCTTAGCACGAGAACCTTAGAGAAGCGTTTTGGCGACAGAAGAGTAGACAAAAATGATGTTTCCGTGTAGACAGTAGAAAATTTTCGGTAGACAAGCGATTTATATTCTACCAGTAGAGTAGAAATAAAAAGCGTCATGCTAAGCCTGCAGTATCTATATACTTATGTGCACTAAAATATTGACAAATAATTGCAATAATTAATATTATATCGTAAACGTGTTGCGCTGACCCCAAGTAGATAGATAACAGAGACAGGAAGATGATGGCTGCTTGCCATATTGTAATTTTTCTGAATACTCCCTCTTAAACACATTTTTCCGACATCTTCATGCAAAAACCATTTCCCCGGCCTAATCGCCACCGTATCTGTACTAGGATAATTAATTTTTCGCATTCTAGAGCCTACAAGTACCTATCGAGGTATACTCCATTTGAAATAAGATTAGAAATTTAAATAAACCTTGTTTACAGTCCATTCAACCGATTTTGACTTCTATTGTGTTGGTGGCATGACAAATGGCAGCTGTAATAAACACTTGGTATTGTAACCATGTTTTTCCTTTTAATGCCATCCTTATGCCTACGGAATAAAAGTCAAAATCGGGAGTACAACTACCAAAGTATTTGTCTTAAAAAGTCTTCCAACTATCTACATTAACGTCACAACTTTATTATCAGAACAATAGACGCATACCTACCGGCAATCAATGCGCCATCAAAGAAATGACCTTTCCGTCATACAATTTAATAAGGTAGGTACCTACCTAGTTAATGAAATAGCTCAAATTACAACCAAAGACTAAGTATCTGTTTTTTCCGGAAATGTTCTGTTAATAAGCACATACAAAGCAAATTCTAATGCTCCACTTACTAGGTCTAGCAAAAGGAATCTGCTGGAAATAAGAGGAAATTTAGTGGATATTGTAGATATTCTGATGAAGGACTTCAGTAATTGAGAAAAGAAAGAAAGAAAAATATGTTCGTAGGTTTTTAGAAGGACAACAAATGACCACAATAATAAAAACGATCAATCATATTGGCGTGATTGCCGTGATCACTACGCTTGGGGCACAGATTATCTATTACGGAAATCACGAGAGGACGCTGCTGCTCATACTAAAGGAAAAAGCTGTGGCGACCCCCTCTGTTGACTATGTTGAGCCTGCAAAAAAGCTCATTGCGAGTCACCAACTGCCATGAACCACGTAAACAGCCTACGAAGCCAGGTAGGCCGCTGCAGGCACCGCTTAGCAGATGGGAGTAGGTACTCCAATGAGCCACAATGTGATTGTAGAGCTAGGCTAGACCTCAAACAATTCCTCATCCTCACTATTTGTCGTACTCTCTGTGCTTTCTTCATTGCCACAACGCGTTGTGGTAGTATAACATGACAGCCACAACACGAATGTCGCGATGTGGATGTTTAGCAGTAATGACAACGCGTTGTGAGCAATTTTTTCCCTCAGATGGGCGTTTTCGGTCTATGAGCTAACATGTATAACGACATTACAAGGAAAACTATCACAGTTAAGTAGGCTTTAGGTACAAGTTGACGAGTTAAGGCTCTTACACACTCACGCGATATCGCGGGCGCGACAGGCACCGACAAAGACAATTCCTTTGTCGGTGCATGTCGCGCCCGCGATAAGCGTGTGTTTGTAAGAGCCTTTAGTAAATAGTCGACCAATTTAAATTCTCAGTTGGAATTTTCATTCCTGTATGAACATGTTTTTCAACTACAATGTTAAGTTTGTTCTTGGTTTAAATTCATCCCAACTACGGGACCCTTCATTGTGCGTTGTCCGATACGCACTCGGCCGGTTTTTGCAAGCTTTTTCGATTAGATTAGCAAACTTTTTCTTAATGTTTATTTAGACACGGATTTAAGATATCTGCCACACTACAAAAAAATGTAAAATACCTAATGCGAATAAAACATAGGTAGGTACTCAAAGGTTTACAGTGTTGTAAATATAAAGCAGTCACTTCCGTAACCCATGCATCATGTTTGCGTCACTAAGAACATAATTGCAGCCGCAGATGAGATGATCTCTCATTCAACGCGGAGGAAACAACGAGGAGCTTTAATCATGGTTAAGGATTCTAATCAGATGGCATTTGAATCACTTCATCCTACTTGAAGGAATACGTGGATGCCGAAGAAATGGAAATCCTACCTCCTCCTCCTCCTCCTAATAATATTAATTCTTTTTACAAGTTATCTTTAAACAGGTTTAAACCGCCGAAGCCTTATTTGAATTACGAACGTTATCCCCACAAAGTTAAAGTTCGAAATACAAAATCTGACTATAAACCCGACTCTGGGGGTCTACTCTGAAGCGCTAAACCGAAGTATAGGCCGAATATTCGGCCTATACTTCGGTTTCCTTTTAACTTTGAGTCCTTACCCGACTTGAAGTCACAGTCTTGACTTTGGCTTATCTCTTCTAATACCTTTTTGTCGTAGTCTGCGATAGTTAGCTGTAGTAAAGAAACGAGCGAACATTCGGCCGATACTTCGGATTTATGTTCGGAGTAGACCTCTGTATTAAGAATTTTATTTCAGTCGGAACAAGGTGTTGGTAATGAGATGATTTAGGTTAGGACCAAAGATATAAATATGTCTAGATAGACAGTGAAAGCTGTGAACTCGACGAAAAAAATTGCGTCCACCTGTTGGCCGCAAAATGCACGCACACTAAAATAACACAATGGCACAATGACGTGGCGCGAGTGTCAGACGTAGCTGTGTGCGTGTGCCGCCGCAAAATGCACGCACACCAGCCTATCAAAATTGGCCTGTTTGTTTTAGTTCTTTAGCAGCGCGACACTATTTTTAGACATTCATTTATATGCCCATTTCGATGCTTGTTATTCAATCACGCCTCAACGGCTGAACGGATTTCGATGAAATTTGGCACACGGATCACGGATAGACCATGTCCTGAACATAGTAGACTTTTTATCCCTAAGTACTTACCTACGTCCCCGTGGGATAAATTTCGACTTTCACGCGGGCGAAGCCGCTGCCATAATCTAGTTCTTTACAAGTCTATACCAAAGATACCTGAAAAAATACGCATAGGTTCTAGGAATCTTAATAATAATCGTAATAATTTCGGAAAATAATTTTCTGTGGCTGCATATTGCCACTTGTCAGCATTAATTAAAGTATCTACTTTTCCATTACTTCCATGCCATGCTAATATCAGAAAATATGTTTAAAAAAAACCTACTTATTAATCAATTCCCGTAACATTCCAAACCAAGTGTTATTAGAAAATTGTGACTAAGTACTTACTTACAATTCAATAAGGTACACCATACAACAATTGTTTCAATTCATTAGGTAACAGGTTGTCTGGGGTTGAATCGTAGGTACTATCCTCCGTAATAATATACCTGTCGGATTGATACACTATTGATAGCTCAATTCACCTAAGTTTCCACGGAGCGATTTCACGGTCAGAGCAATGGGGTGCACGAGAAGAGCCTCCCCGAGCGGAATGGCGTTCAGGTTCAGATCATAAAGGCCTATTCAGATATAAGCGATATCAGTCGCGCTCGGTAACGATACCGAATCGGTATGCGATATCGCTGTTGCGCTCGGCAGCGATAGGTAGATACCGGTCCGCTTTCTGGTTAGTCACTTTGGACCAGGGGGTCTACTCCCTACGCACGAAATCCGTAGTTTCGGCCGAAGTTACGGGCGTTTCACAGTCTGTATCACTTACGGATATAATTATACAATTAGTTCAATGCCCGAACTAAGAATGAATGACAACACGGTTTGACAATTATCCATAATCCCGATGTTTTTGCCCGTCCGAAAAATTGAATTTGTCCCTTGTTTTGACGGATTAACTGCTTTCAGACGAGCCCGTTTTTTCCTTGACGGACTTAGAGTAGACCCCCCCCCCCCCCTGTCGGGCTGTATCGCTAACGAGCGCGACCGCGATATCACGTGCCGATTCGGTATCGCTTACATTTGAATAGGCCTAAATAAAACGCCCGGCGCACCCTGGTAACAGCTAGCACTCGGTAACGCAGAGTTTAGCTGGCCAATCTTCTCACCACGATTCGAAACGATGAAGAAGGTGGGTAATTGCAATATCTAATGAGAGTTATTCAGATATAAACAACCACTTAATCGGTAGGAGCCGGAGGTGACCTTTGTAGCGGACTTTACCTAACCGGTCCGGACTTTTACCTAATGTTGTCGGTGCTGGGTATCCTGTTCAAACGAGGCTCGCCGAATCATAAGAAAATTTTGCAAGGATCACCTACTAAAAGGGCTTTCTCCCACTAGGAGAGTGAAGGTAAAAGTAAATACGATAAAAATACTGAAATTCAGCCAAATAATCAGATTGAAGGCGGCCTTATTTGGCACAACTTCAGTATCTACGGCTATTAAACATAGACGTCACAGCATAACACTTTTTGTGCGCGAAACAATGGGCGTTTTCGTCCAAATAAATGCTCCACCCACATCTGTGAGTGGCCAACGCGGAAAAAACTCATAAATTATAGGAAATTACAGTAAGAACACAGGTGCGAGTTCAATTTACACCAACATTCATGAAAATACGAGTTTTAATGATAACAATCTTGTTTTTGTCATACTTATTTTACGTTAATAGCGAGAACACGTCCTTCGAAGAACTTTTTAGAACAACAAGCATGTTTAAAATATTCTAAACAATTGAAAATAAAACTAAAATTATAATTGCTACTCTGTAAAAATTCGTGTGTTTCCTGACCAAAGTTCCCACGAACGGAGATGACATGTTGGAAAACATTGGAGCACCGGTGCCGCTCAACATTCCCACACTCTGCATATCTTGGCACCATAGATCAACCTGGCAGAATGTAAAAACGCAGACAATGATTCAATTGTGTGCACACAGATTTCTCACAGGCCCGCATAGATATAATCGTCATGGGGTAATTGGTGCAGGTAAATGACCAACCGATGTTCCGGTTCGCCGTTTGCCCAAAAAGGATGTTGTTAAGGGAAAACCTGTTGTGTAGTTTCCCCTGATTAGCTAGCAGGATGTTCTAAGCCCTGATTTCTTTCAACACAATGACATTTTTTGCAAGCATGAATGAATGGTTACGTGCATGTGCTGTATAACGTCATAATTTCTTATGCACGTCACCGATTGGGAAATAATGTCTGCAGTCACGCGAGCGACACACTAGCTGTGCCAACGGCGCGATGAAATTGTATAGTTTGTATGCGTAAAGGTAAACCTGAAGATATTTGCTTTCCCATGCGTGACGAAAAATGTAATTAGCGATTTACAGTACTTAAACACAGTCGTAATTGATCTGTTTTTCGTCTGATTACGTTTTATCTTTAAGATTTGGCGCTGAATTTTTGGCAATCAAATGATTACTCATTTTTGAGCTTACTCCGCGAGTGAGGGATGGGCCAAAATTCGTTTCACATTCGTTTTAACCGAACTTTTTTGAACCAAACTCGACCGGAATTCGGTTCAAATGACGAACATTCGATCAGTGGCGTAGCTAGCATGGGTAACACGCGGGGCGCATAATTTTGTGGTGTCACCCAAGAACAAAAACCCGGCCAAGTGCGTATAGAACCACGCACAATTAAGGGTTCTGTAGGTGGGATGAATTTATCCCAAAAAAAAACTTGTCATTGTAGTTAAAAAACATGTTCTGCCATACATTCCAACTGCTCGACTATTACTCGTTAACATGCAAAGCCTAGTTTTCCTTTTAACTTCGTGTACAGTACCTAGAATACGAACAAAAAAAAGCTAAAAATGGAAGGAAAAATGGCGGCAACAGCCATGACTTTTTCATTCCATTTTAGCTTTTTGTTAATTTTTTAGTTTGGATAAGTTGGTTAAAATGGCATCAAGCCTAAGTGGTTTATTGTTGAAAAACGTGATGGTTTGTGTAATTATTATTTTTTAAGGGTCGGGTGTCACCCCTAATCAGGTGGCACCCGGTGCAGACCGCCCCCCACGCCCCTCCTAGCTACGCCACTGCATTCGATGCAAGAAAATATTTATATACTTACAACTATTTTGACTAAATTAATAAATCTAATAAACCAGTAAAATAAAATGATAAGCTTTAATTTATTGTTTGTTAGTTGTTACTTAGTTAACAATTAAATGGATTCTAAACATTGAAATAATTATCGTCAAATATCACAATTTTTAATTTTCATAATAGTGTTAAATGAAATCTTATTAAGTACCTACCTACTGGTATTTAAAATCTACTGTTATCTGGCAGGTGTCTGTTACGTTTTATTTTATTCGTATACATTTCCCACCTATAAGAAGCTCAGAATATACGGAGCTTACAAGAGGCGATAAAAATATTCCTGCGAAAAACTGTGCAGCGCGATAAAATTAACCGAAGTTCGGCCGCCCTTTGTATTTTCAACGAATGTTCCGTTGAAGTTCGTAATCGGTTCGAACCACGTTCGGCCCATCCCTAATACCTGTCGACAGGTAGGTAAGTACTTAATGTGAATTTTAACATAATTGGTAGTTAGCTAAGTATACCTAATAACTAAAAACGAACTATTAAATTGATATAGAACAAAAGAATAATTAATTGAATTACTTAGATCCTGTAATAATTCAAATTATGATTAAGATAATTCGCTGGTGATAAAAGTTAGCATCAGTACTAACAACGGTGGCAATTAGCACGCGGAAACTAACAGGACATGGGTAAACCCAGTGATTATTGAAACAGTATCCATCATTAGGCTTATGTCATTAGCTTTTTCATGATTTTCCACGTTTACGAGCGATCTGCGACATGACAATTAAGTAAACGATCTTCTGTTACGTGTCGCCGGCGTCACTCATTGCATGAATGTAATTGCGAATACTTGGAATTGAACTCTCACCATGTCACGCCTAGTTTCTATGACGAGAATAGACCTCGGCGATGTGACCGATGCTCAGAGACAGTCAGACAGACCCTATAGATCGAAGATCAATTGACTCAATTACCTTCCAATTTGTTACTGTGACAGTCCAACTTCCCGACGTGAGCACATGTCATAAATATTAGCGAGTTTATTACACTGTATCTCGGCAGCGAACAATGGCGGAATGGGTATAAACTTGTGATAATTATCTGAGGTCATACCCAGCGTTGCGGAACGGTATGTAGGGGAAGACGCTTGTTATTATCATGTGAAGATTTTTTGAAGACGTTCCCACAGACATCGGTCGAGGCACTGATTCCTCGATTAACACTGATTCATAAGTAGATAATTACACTTGACCCCTCGCTTTTTAATTAAAACAATGAGAATTAAACCAATGAGATCCGCTTTACGCAAAACAATTCGTCTGTGAGAAATGTAATTTTAATGATCCAAGATTGTTGGGTTTGACTCTTAATCACGTAGGGTGGAGTTCTAATAAAAAAACGTTGTTATTTAAATTCGATTTTATTTAAAAATATTTAGGTACTCATATTTCAGAATCACTGCTCCGAACATCATTAACGCGTTTTACACTCGGTTCACAATATAATTCCCGAGCAGTCACCACTTAAATATGACCATTTCCAAATATAGAAATACCAAATGTAAAATGATAAAAAGGAGTAAACAGTTTTTTAAATGACAAAACATCTTTTACTTAAAGTTTTACAAAATTGACGACATTTTTACTGTCTATTCATCGCGTTTAATACTAATTTCCTTGTAATACTGTAACTTTACCAATTCCATAAGATTATATCGTAATTCAACGTTTTGCTACAAAAATATTAATATTTTTTGTACTTCTTATTACACTTTCCACATGGAATGTTCGAAATCACACGTTATTATTAAAAATACACATCAAATCCGTTTTCAAAACAATACAGTTTCAAAAGAAATTATATTGGCATAAAATAAATAGAATTTTAAGATTTGTAATTTCAGTTTTTATCATTTAAATATTAGGAAGTCTGCACAACGAGCGCGATGTACGCAAAATATTGCGTGCGACGCGTTTTTTGGGACATATAATAAAATCTGATGTCTGCGTACAAACTCGTACGATCGCATCGCGTTCGGTGTGCTAGAGCTCATACTGTTCTATGGACTAACTCTAGCTACTAAACTACATGTATTGTTCGTTTAAAATCTCCGTAAATATACATACGTACAGTGACATCTCTACGTGTCTTTAATTGGGTTTTTATTATTATAGTCAACAAAGTGTAGAGATTAGATAAATTGTGCATACACATTGAGACCGATTGACTTGCAGTCACAGAAGCAAATAAAGTAATAGGTACTTATATAAACACTAAAATAATGTATTAGGGAAAAATACTATATCAAGTATTCTGAGATAAAAAGGACTTATTTGGCTCTTCTCTAACTCGATTGTAATAAACTAATCTTCTAGAAAATCTACTTAATTTATACAAACCAATTACATTAAAATCAATCTTAAAATCAATCTCGTTGAGTTCATTTTCCTTTACCCAAACGTATTAAACTTACCGTTAATTAGAATAGTATTATAGTATAAACGCAATGACTTGTCATGGATATTACAACTATTTGGCCCCAAAGAAACAAATCTAAGAGCAGAGAGATCTCTTTTTATGACGATGACAATGAAAACGAACTATTTTAATATTGGTGTATATTAAATGCTGGAGTTAGGAACTACTCCCTGTATACTTATATCTGTGTTCAAACGAACCTTTGAAGAACCATATTTTTATGAGCTCTGTTGGCAATTATTGCATAAACTTTAAACGTGCAGTTATAAGCGCTTTTAAAGGCGAATAATTGCTTAAGAAAATGTGTGATAACATAATTACGGACTAGGAGTTACCTACTGGTAGTAAAATACAGGGTCAAAATAAATTCGCTAGCTAAACTAAGCAGACGTGATGGGTGTCAACTGTCAATATCTAAACACGAAAAATAAAAATGAAAAGATGATGTTTTTGGGGTCAACGACCGTTGTTACTGAAAATCTGTTTTTTATTTAATTTTATCGTGTTTAGTTATCAATACCAGTTAATCAGTACTTATGAGGGTACCTTGGTATCAAATTGGCCAGCTGTATTAACTTGTTTTATATGTAACTTCCTACACTTTTGCGTTGTTTGTTTGTTTTTTTTTGTATTTCGTTATAGTTTTACTTATTCTACATCTGCATGCTTCATCAGTAGACGACGATTATTTATGTTAAAAGTTAAATCTCATATAGCGAACTGTATCATGTTCATCTGAGAAATAAAGATTCTTTGAACCTATACCCATCAAGTCTGTGAAAATTACACAAAAAAAAAACTGATTTTTAAACTGATATTTCAAGTAGGTAACTACACTAGCGGCGGTTGATAACCCAAAAAAAAACTCATCAAATTTATTTATTTTTTGTTTTATCGATACACGTCACGTCTGAGTTTCGCTAGCTAACTTAATTTGACCCTAGAAATATCGTAATGTAGAAACACTAATCAGCGGGTTGAAGAATAGGTACAAATCTGGAGTAATTTATTACCTCGAGACTCCCTTTTGAGTACCGTACGTATTAGAAAATAAGGCCATCTTAGTAGACTTTAAAATAATTGAGCGATAAAGTAGGTATTGCAGTTACCTATACGTATTTCAGTTTTCAAAGAAAAAAATGGCAAGTACTATTGAATTTATTGATTTTTCTTTCAACTCAGTTACAACCCGCCAACCGTACGAAAACGAGAATTAATTTACAGGGTGAACTAGTTTCAAAGATACAGCTCTACTTGTAGTTTCATTCTAACAATAAAAGTTTCAATTATATACCTAAAAGTAAATTAATTTCATTTTTCTAGCTGCAAACGTCCACATCTTCACCAAACGTACTAGTAGAGCCATATCTTAGCATTTATCACAAATTACACTTCAACTATAATTACTGCTGTCACAACTTGCTTTTATTGCTGAATTTTTAAACCTTAATCATAGTTTTGGTGTCATAATCTCGTAGATATACAAACATATATTTAGGCACACGTCGATCGTGCTCACATATCCTGCGCCCTGCGGTCTAAGCTCCCAAGCAAATCGATCGACTCGCGAAGTTAAACTTTCTATAATCTATAGACCCTAACATGATCTTTAAAACGTATGTCTCAAATTGGGCTCTGATACCCAACATTACGGCCACGTCTCCGCAAGAGAGATTTGATACATTTGTCTGATGTCGTCAATAAGAAATCAGTCACAAAAGTAAATTGTTTAATATTGCACAAGCTAATAAGCTACACATTTTCTATTGTACATCCCCCCCCCCCCCCCCCCCCGAAGATACCGCCTTAACAAGCAGGTCGTGTCACTGACGCAACGCGCATGCGCTAATCAAATATTTACGCCATTTGTAACAGCATACCTTTCATTTGAACGACTTAAAATACATTTTCAAAAATATTACCTACTCGTCCATTTATCCTGTAGCACAAAGTCCACCAGAGATAATGCTATGATGAATAGACATTAGGCACTATCGAAATACAATTACAAATTGTCTTTGAATCACTCACCAAAATGTCTTTCTCGTCTAAAGTCACAAGTAGTCTTAAGAGACGGCTTCGTTCTTTGGAGTCACATTAACACAGTTTTTGAGTTGCCACAGAGTAAGTTATAACTGCAGGCTATCGTCTTCCAGCCTGCAGTCCATTGGCTATTGGAGGGTGTTGTCTGGTAGCCTGTGAGGGTGTGCGTCGTGGTGCCAGCCGGTGGCCGTGTCGGGCCGCATGACGTCATCCACGGGCGCACACCCGGGACGCGGCCCGGGCTCCGGCGTGTACGTGAACGTGAGGCCCGTCGCGTATATTATGCCGTCGTTTCTGACCAGCGACACCGGCACCTGAAGTGGAGGAGAACACTATTGAATTGAAAAAAGTATTGGTTCGACCTAAAATGTTAGCGAGCTGTGACGTGCATGTTATTGATAACCACGGTTTAACCCGCTTAAGTCAAATAGGCACAAAATTGTTCCTTCCAAAAGGTAGTTTCGTATGGAGAAGAATGAGCAAGAAATTCCACTGTTACTCTTTTAAAATATTTTGTATAGGTAGGTACATTAATTATATCATTAAAATAATAAAATTACAATTAATTATGTGATAGATACACGCTGCTCACATATTTACGAATATTGTTAAAGTAGACGACTTTCCTAAAATTTTAACAAATATAATAAGTCACCTATGTGAGTTAAAGTTATCACTGAATGTAAAATTAAAGTCATAAAAATAATAAATTATACAATTAAATTAGCAACCAGTTTGATTTTGTCTAGACTGTACATTGTTCTATGGAGGAGGACCAGCGTGTTTCCAAGCATTATTTTCTTGGATATAATCCTCTAATTTATAATATGTTTGTTTACAAAGTGTACTTTTAATATGAGTTTAAAATTGTCTTTCATTTAATTGCAATATATCACAAGGTATTTTGTTGTAACATTTAACCCCCACACAAGACCACTCCAAGACAAGTTACATGCTCAAGACCCCATACAAGATGAATGTACTTTAGATAATCTAAAAATTGATGATCTATTTATCCTTTATCTATATAGTTTTAAAATGATGTAGGCACTTAACTATATTTTTAATAATATTTTCATAAATTAATTGACAAGGTGCCGTCATAATAATAATCTTTTTTAATAGTTCCCTAAGAGATTCGCGGCTCTGACAGTTCTCTTTTGATTTAATGTCAGCAGCCCGACCCCACAGTAAAATGGCTTACGACATAATGCTGTGGAAGTAGCTAAAATAGACCAAACGCGCGGTTTTTATATATGTTAACTGTCTTAGTCTCTGCTCGCCTTTGGTGTTATGTCAGCAAGCTAAGGCAGAAGAATAGTTTTAGCATAACGTTGTGTGATTAAAAAAAAAAATATAATAAATAATTTATTTCTCAAAAAAACTTTGTAATGTTTTACATAAAATAGTTTGGCATTATTAGATTCTACTAAAATTGATGTACCCACTGCAACCGAACTAGGCAATGTCTGTATTTCGGTTTTCAGTGCATTTTCCCTCGATTTTTAACAATAAGAATGCCAAACCATGATTGCTGGTGCTTTGTTTTGCCACAAGGCATTCCCTTCGCCAGGGAAAGAAAAAATATTCCATAGACCAGTATCCGTGTTGCCGGTATTCAGCAAGGTGTTCGAAAAGGTAATGCTCAATCATATGCTGAATAATTTTAACACCAACCAAATCTTATACGAGCAATATGGTTTCACCAAATGACATTGTACGACTGACGCCAGTGCATTACGGGCTAGGTAAACTTGTGGTAAGTTTGGTTAAATCATACTTAAATGATAGAGAACAGCAAGTTCAAATAAATGGTGTCAATTCACTCGGTTTAAAAGTAAAAATGGGTGTTCCACAAGGCTGGATATTGGCCCTTTCCTCTTTTTAGTATATATTAATGATCTACCCTATTTATTAAAAAACCAACCACAAATGGTGTTATTTGCTGGCGACACTTCCGTAATCTTTAAGATAAATAGACATGCATCAAATTTTGACGACGTAAATAACGCCCTACAAATACAGGTCCAAAATTGGTTCACTGCTAATAATTTAGTATTAAATGGGAAAAAACTAAATGCATACGATTTGCTTTACCGAATGTTAAAAGTAGTGATTGTGACATAATATTGAATAGGGAGAAACTTGAATTCGTCGATAAAACTGTTTTTCTGGGGATCACGCTCGACTCAAAGCTGTAATGTCCTCATTTAACATCTCTTACAGGACGGCTAAGTTCAGCAGCATAATTATGCTGTGAGAAAAACCGTCAATTTACGGCAATATATGGCTTCCGCAGGCGCGATTCTCTAAGGGAACTGTTTAAAGATATTAACATCATGACGGTACCTTGTACCTTACCCTACCAATATATCTATGAAAACATCATCTACGTAAGGAAAAATCTATCTTTTCAGTAAAACAGGTGGAAGACACAATTATAGGACTAGAAATGGGACCAATTAGTTCAAACAAGTTTCAGAAGCTAAAGTAGCCTCATCCTTCATGGGGTACTGTTTAAAATGTTACAATAAAATACCTCCCCACATACTCCAACTAAATGAAACGAAATTTAAATCTTGTATAAAACGCACACTATGCAGCCAAGCATATTATAATTTGGGGGATTACATCGCTGACAAAAATGCTTGGCATAACGCTGGTCCTGCTCTATAAGGGCGCATAAACTAATTAATTAGCATTCGAAAATATTGTTGGAGCTGCTGAAGATTGTAAATTCTTTATATTGAATAAATTCAATCTCTTAGTATTGTATAATTGCATAGCACATGTGTGAGCACTATGTACCTACCATTTACTGAGTACGTCTTTCATTGACTTGAATGTGCCCTGGCGGCTGAGTGTGTCATGCTCACTTAAATGTCTCGCTGATGGTGGCGTGTGCTGGATCATTAAGTTACCTTCAAAATGGTTGAGCTGAATGGTGCTGATCCGTGGATCATGTTCGTCATGTTCGTGAACGGGCGCCGTCAGTAGGGACTGGTCATTTCTTAGCTGCCACGGCTTATTTTAACTTATTTTAATTGTTTTTTTTTTGTTTTTATCTTTTTATTACGGACGCTTTTAACGTGCACGTCTTTCTACATTGTTCTCACATGTATATATATAATTTCAACATGAATGATGTAACCAATACTTTGTAACAATATTTTAATTTAAAAGTGTCCGTGGATTTTCTTGCCCGTTCTTCTCCATAGGAACCTACTACGCTTTAAAATGGGCAACTAGCTTCACCTCTCTGACTGACCAACCCCTTGACAATTCAAAAGAGCCTGTAATTGGTTTATTTGAAATAAATGCTTTCAGTTCCGAGTTCCAGTTTGCAGACCACGGCACTATTGACTATTTGACAAGTTTCACGGAAAATGATGCTTGGCCTAATTTTAAACACAAATCTTGAAAATGACTAATCCTTTTAATTACAGCAACAATGAACAAGTTATCCTAGTCTTATAGTGGGTGATTATAACTTGTAAATGATGAGACGTTACGCAGTAGCAGTATATTAAAGTAGGGGGGATCATGTTGCTGCTTTATTACTAAAGTATCTATTTCCAGGCAGATATAAATTATTCAAGTATCCTTCAAACACTTCTGTTATTAAATCGATCTGATTGACGGGATTCTACGAAGAAATAACACTGATTGAAAATAAACTAGAAATTATATTTAAATGTTGCATGCAAATTGGCATAAATATGTTTTGTATAAATATCACGAATACAGTTTAAACGATAAGGTTATTTTAAAATTTCGTGGTTTAGATTAAGTATTAATAAATCCACATAATAAAAATGGATTCCTCACATGAACTGAGTAGCAGGTGTTCTAGACTTGTATACTTAGAACAATCGTCTTCGAGGACAATTATAAGTAGTGTAATAACTTTGTTATTGTTTGTGTATCATGTCAATTGTTTTCTAATCGCCAGTTGTTAGCCACAGGTGCGTCCTTTCGGCGACATAATATATCATAACATTTTTATTTAGTAAATGTCTGCGACCGAGTTCTCACGACAGAATTTATTTAAAGCGTTTGACTATTAAACGCTGCGATCGCGATGGTCACTTCCTGAGGAGATTATTTGAATAGGGTGCTGTTAAATTGTATGTAATAAAAAAGATACACAATTGTTTGAAAGGAGCATGGTGGCTCCACCAAATTATGATAAGTGCAGAAGTGTAAATAACCCAAACAATGTTTTAATATTTTTGTTGTTCAAAGAAAAGTTTCACTAAAAAGTATTTCCATTCCTTTACAATTTACATAGGTAAGGTACCTACCACATTTTAAAAGAAAGACTATGTTATTGATTTATAGGTTCTGAAGAGAGTTTAAACTTATGAAAGGCTGGTCTACCCACCCTCTTTATAAATATAAAATGTCTTTGTAATATTCAAACCAAGGAAAAAAGTGGGCGGCGACTTTACAAAGGTCTGCTTCGGTTACTACTCGAAGATATGCGAGAATCAGACTAAATAATATGCATTCCTGGCCGTAAAACGGCTTTTAGCTCCTAAATGAAAAAAAAAACTGTTCGAAATTCAAATTACCTGCGTCGGCTGCCGCACCCAAAGCCACTGTCCTCTAAACTGCGAGATATCAGGCACGACGCACAGCATAGATTCAGCGCATCGGTACATGGTCTCTGCCTCCACGTCGCCGAACCACACCTGCAGAGATGGCGTGAAGTTGTCGCCAGCTAGCTCCAGCATGGCCACGTCACCGCCACCGTTCAGGTTTAGAGAGTGGACTAGCGGCACTGGTGTTACAGGAGACCTGGGTAAAGGAAGGTTTTTGTTATAGATATCATGAAGTTTTGGAATTTATATCTAGTTGAGTTGGGCTTATCCAAGTATCTAAGGTTGGCAAACGTCAAAAGAAAGTGGCGCGGGCCAATAAGCGCCGATTAAATTCCGCATCCCCGAAACAAAATCCCGCATCACCGGTGGAAAATGGTTGAACCAATACCAAGTGGTTTTCGTTCGTAGGAGTCCGGCGAAAGCTTACGATTTCTAACATTATAATAAAGAGTGGAGATATTGATGTGGATGTTACAGAGGTTGAGAGGGCATTATTAGGCCTGCTTGCAAAACAAAACACTAAATACGTTTATCGCTAAACGAATTTAATTTAAAACTACGTTCTGTTTCCCAATCGCTTGAAGATTATAGAGACAGAGTTATTTTTCAAATATGTTTAGTGCTAAACGCCTTTACTGATTTGTGGATCCTGATGATATTTATCAATTTCAAAAAGCACGATGCACGAAGACTGGATTTATGTTAAAGGTAACTACGAAGAATAAATAAACCCGTCAAATACCTAATGAATGTGACAAAATGTTTTTGAGTGTTCCCAAATTATTCTAAAATTCAGCAAAAATCTACATACTTAGGTTTCAGTGGGCACTGAATTATGTCAAGAATCGGCACGAGTGAACAATATGATGCGCATTAAAAATGTTTGGAGCGCATCAAAATAAAATTAGGGAGAGACAAACTTGCAGGGGTGGCGTTAGGCAAAAAATCTTTAGGGGTGACCCCAACACAATTGATTTAGGTAGTTATTTGGACTTCTAAAAGGATTTCCTAAAACGATATGTTAGTGCAGGCTGCTTCGGCCTATTTGTCACATATGGTCAGCTAGGCAAGCGGCAACGTCACATCAATCCATCAGTCGCTAATGTTCGCAGACAGCTGTTGTTACTGTACTGTTCCCAGGGTATCAAACGTTACGTGTTATGATGAGCGTGCGAATTTTCTTTATGTTTTCCTATTTATATATGATGCTATAAATACATCTACTGTTGTAAGTATTGGTAATTTCGGAGTGTTTTGTCAACACTCTGGTTAAATATATCGGTTCGGTTCATGTTCATCGTGAAAGGTGGTGCGGAGGTTCTCAGGGTGTCAAAATAGAAATTCGCACGTTCATCATAATACCTGAATTATGATGAGCGTGTGACTTTTCTATGTTTTCCTTGTTTTAGTGCTAAATTGACACTTTAAGTTCATTGTAAGGGGCAACTGCTCCAGTTTGATAGGGGAAGTGTACGGTGGTTTTTAGGGTGTCAAACTTCATTTTATGATGATCGTGCGATTTTGTATTTGATGTTGAGAAATAAAATGAGTAGAAGTGGTATGCCGAATAGATCAAAAATCCATAATAGTTGATTAGATAATTAATTAATCAATTATGTTGTGTGTTTTGTTGTTTATTTTGTATTCAAGCAAATAAATGATTTGTTTATTTTATTTTTATTCTACAGTAGCAATTCTATAGTCAGTTGGTACATAATAGCTACCAATTAACTATACTATACTATAACTATATATACTAGGGTTGCTACTAGCGAAAATATCGCTGTTTCTACAGAAAGTAAATATTTAGGTTCAAAAGATTACTTTACCTCTACTTCATTTTCAAGGAGGATATTTTTGTTTTTTTTCACGGCTGCATAAGTAATTCGCGTGTAGCGTGTTTTAAAAGTTAGTGTACCGTAAGTAAAAAGAAAAAATAGGACTAGTTTTAATTACGCGGCACAAATATTGTCCCTTATTATTAGCGACCCTGCGCTATGCCTACTGGCCAACTTCTTATGATTGCAGTGCCAGCCAAGTTACATTTCCCCATTTGCATTTAGCATTACAGCATGGCATAGAACTGGGAATAGAAAGATGAGCTTACAAAAGTATACTCTACAAATCCCACAATATAAATACGGGATCAAAATGATGCCCCCTTTCCTCACTTTTTCATTTTAATTAAGAAAATGACTTACCTGACAGGCCCCATTCCTTCATAAAACTGATATTCAGCCTTATCAGTGGAGATGATGGTCCAGCAAGCTCCATCATTGATCATCTCTTTATTGGGCTCCTTAGGGCACGGTGTGGCTTGGAATTGTATTATTCGTTCTTGTGACAGGCATAAATACATGCGTTCTGTGTCCTTCATGTAGAACGCACACTTGTGTAGTTGGGATACAGGGTCATCTGCTTCTAATAGGGCCATTTGCTTGTCCACCTGTGGGAATACAGGGTATATTAGAATAGAACCTACCCGGTGTAAAGGATATTAATGAAAATTGAAAACTACTTCTTTCTTGCCTTGGGAGGTGTAAAGACAGCTAAGAAATATATCAAGGAAGAATTTTTTTCTGTATTTTTATACAAACATACTGTCATTGCATTTCAGGCAATATTCATTGTTATTAGGGCACATGCCACGCTTGGTTATTGTGGCTATGTTTTCACAGGACTCAGGGGAGTTATGTTTTCTACAATGACTTCATGTTTAGCTATGGATGACCATTAATACTGCCTGTATTACACCAACTCTATTTTTACAACACATTCTTGTGATACAGGATACCCTAATAATGTGTTTAAAGATAGCGTTGGTGTCTGAAAAGATTCTATGTGCCCTTGTCTTTTGCTTGGCAAGAGTTTTAGAGCGGGTCAAACTTTGATTAAACAACTACCTACAAGTGTTCTACCAATTGTTTTTCTGATTCAAAAGATTTTTAATTATAAAAAGTTTTTCAGTCTCAACCATATTGTAATCAAATTTTTTAGTCAAATCGTAAAAGGGTCATGAATACAACAAAATACAATATTGTAGTAAAAAAACCGTGTGGCCAGTGATATGATAACGTAAATATACATAAATATCTAGTGATAAGAACGATTTTTGTAGTAAGAAATACCTAGTTTAACGATGGTGTGAACTACTTTGGTTCACATCAACTTAGCATGCCAATGCTAACCATTTGGAATATAGTGGAGAATTTACTTGGTTACAACCTAGGAATGATGTTCATAATTATTAGTATGTAGGGTTCTAAATATGACTGAGACTGGAGTAGAGTGATCTTACCTTTCTTATTATTAATCTGGGTAGTGCCATGCCTGTGACTGAGCATACAAGCTTCACAGTGGACCCGTAGTGAACATATCCATCTCTCACAGCAAACTCTTCCGATTCACTCTCATTGTCATCCAGCAGGTGTATAGTAAATGCTCCCCACTGTGTTGAGGAGGCATGGAAGTTACCATTCTCTACATGGAGGTATCTGGTAGATACAGTTTGTGACCGCAACCTGTTAAACAGAGCTACCTTCGTTCCACTTGCAATACACAAGTCTGCATTCTTCAACGATTGCTTCTTTTTGGAGGGTTTTGATATCACTTTAATTCTCTTACTATTGAAAATACCAATGTCATGGCCATTGCCATAGAACATCTTAACAGAGAGCATGAAATGCTTCCTTTTATCAGAATCAGATATGTACAGAGTCTTGGCAGCACAGTACTGCTTGCCATTATTGAGGTCCAGCTGCTGCATGTCCTGGTCAGAGTTGCCGATGCCTATGAAGGCACATAGCTGAGCTGCCTGCTCCGTCTCCCCCTCCCGCAGCATGCGCTCGCGCCGCAGCCGCCAGCCGTCTCCGAACAGATAAATGCAGGGTGGCGGGCAGAAGAACCTTTTCTCGTTTCCATAAGACTTCTGTGCGACCTTCGCATGCAGGATGACCACGACCATGTCAGAGCGGTCGCGCAGGTAGCGCTCCATGGCCTCGCGCGTGAGGCGGCGCTCATCCGGGCGGTAGGCGCCGGCGCCGGGCCCGGCAGCGCCTGCGTAGCGCGGGAACAGCGCCGCGTGCTGCGCCGGCGGCGACGCACCGCCAGCCAGCGCGCCCGCGCCCGCCCCGCCGAACTGGTGCGGCATGCTCGCCACGGCTGCCTTCACCTTGCTGCCGCCCGCATAGCGCGCACCCGTCTTCGGGCCGCGCAGGATGATGTTCTCGTGTCCCTAGCTGGCGTCACTTCTCCGGTGGGTCATCGCCGGCAGTGCAATGAGCGGCCTAAGCGTCCTCCCAGGTCCTTGATCGGTTCGCCCAATGGGTAGGTTAAGCGGAGACGCCGTAGCCCCTGGGTCCGATTATCTCGCCGATCGATACACTTTTGTATTATTCACGCCCCTCGTCAGTTAATTACGCTGGGAACTGGCACACATTTCGTTCGAGACACCTGTTCGACGATGGTATTTTCAGACGGGACGGGGCGACGTTACGTTGGATGCCACTCGCGACCGGGGGACGCTCGTCCTCGTCCTCGGCCCGGCAGTTTCCTATTGTATGATTTTATTTTATGAAAAGTTGACGAAACTTCTGTTTATTCGAGTATAAATACGACAACGCCAGATGCGCGAACTGTCAAAGATTGACCATAGACACAGAGTTGTTTGCAGGCGTGTTGTCGTCTACACGCGCGCGAATCGACAGAATCGAGTCGAGTCGATGAGGGATCGGTCGACCCGCGACGCGCCGACTGACAGACGGCCGGTCATAGGATGTGGGGTTACGCATGGGGCGTGAGAAAATAAAGTGTGGGAAACAGTGGGCGTTCGCGGCGTAGTAAAACATTTGATATGTTGTAGTGAACCTAACACATATTTACGAACGCAGTGCGCCAGTAGCAATCGTTTCGTTTTGTAGATGTGTGCGTAGCCACAGCGGGGTACATTGAGCTCACGGAGCGAAATAGTTGCGATGTGTGAGGAAGAGACCGACGATTGACCGGAGATCTCGTGGGAAACGACCTTTGATATGTACACTGATATATACATTAGTATAAACAAAAAACCTATTCTGGAATTTAATCGCACGCGATGGGAGTCACTGGACTGTGGAGACTAATAGAGCCAGCCGGCAATCCCGTACCTGTCGAGACGCTAGAAAACAAAGTACTCGCTGTCGGTAAGATGAAGATCCAGTGTTCAATAAAAACTGCTAAATTGTTGCAATACTTACCAAATTAACACTTTGTTTTCATCTTCATCAGACATATCAATATGGTTGCATCAGATGGTAAAAGGTTACCAAGATGCAAAAGGGGCTCCTCTACCAAATGCACATCTCATGGGACTGTTTCAACGTCTCTGTAAACTGTTGTACTTTAGAATTAAACCAGTCTTTGTGTTTGATGGAGCTTTTCCAGAGTTGAAAAAAGAAACTATTGTAAGTTTTGTTTATGTTTACATTTTCAAACAAAAATAACCTTATTTCAATGTTATGATTCATTTATTTCACAACATTTTAGGCTAAGAGACAGGATAGTAAAGCAAAGTACAATTCAGAATCTGAAAGAATAAAAAGAGAACTTGCTCTCCTGCTGAGCAAGAAAACAGCTGTCAATAGTTTATTGGGTAAAGAAGTATCACCAAAGAAAAGTGGCCATACATCTTCAGACACTGATGACCTGTTTAAACTGCCGGCATTGCCACAAAAGGAAGATGAAAGTGAATCAGAGTAAGTCAAATTAGAAAAGAACAATATCTTGAAACATTATTTCAGTCTTTTAACATATTCTAGTGGATATGACCAAGTTTACAGGGATCCACTTAAACCTTTAGGTATACTTTAAACTGAAATATTATTTAAAAAAAATGTTTCCAGATCTGAAGATGAACAGAACTCAAGTGGCTCCAGCATTGATGTGCATTCCGTTGATATACAATCTGAAAGCTTTAAGAATTTAGGAGTCAAAGAAAAGTATGATGTACTTATAGAATTAAAGGAAACAAGAAAACAGAATTCATGGGGAAGACTTAAGGAGCTGCCTAAAAACAGTGACAACTTTTCTGACTTCCAAGTAATTCTATCTCCAACAGTTGTAGTATTTTGCTGAGTCTCACTTTCACACAATGCTTATTAGAAATTATTTGCATTGGGGCAATTATCCATCAAACTCTAAAAAAATGTTTTTTTCCCTAACACTTGAATATATTAAATGTTTTAAATTACAGATGCAAAGGCTACTAAAAAGAAGAAAGGTACAAGAATGCCTTGAGGAAACAGAAAAGGAAATGGGTGATACAGGAATGTCTTTAAATGATTTAGAATCCTTATTAAATGAAGAAGGTATTGATACCAAAATAGAGACAATACCCACCCGACGCATTGCTTCTAATGTTTCCACAAGATTTTTGCTTATTAAAGATGTCAAAAAAGCTTTGGCAGATGCCAAAAAGAGAAACGAGTTGCAAAACAACCCAACAACTAGCAAAGTTGAAGAAATTATTGAAAATGAAGACAAACCTACAACAAGTAAAATTGTAGAACTAACAGAAGTTAAGGAAGAAACACCTAAAAAAGTAGATGAGTTAGAAGATGATTTACAAAAAGCCATCCAAATGTCACTAGAGTGTGTTGATGAATCTAATGAAACAAAACAAAATACAAGCGTGGCATCCAAAACTGATGACTCTTGGACATCATGCATGACGGATACAGATTATTCAAATACGGATTCAGAAGAAGACGATGGCTTTGAAGCACCAGATATGACCTGTGCTAAATCTTATATCATGCAGTACAGTGATTTAACTCACAGGGCAATTGATCAAATTTTAACAGACAGAAAAAAAAATAAAAAGCAACATAAAATACCAAAAGTGAATAAGATAATAGAAGAAATTAATAAAGAGAAGTCAATAATTGTTGATCATGTAGAACTTTCATCTAGTGATGATGATGATGGTGTTTGTATTCAAAGTGAAGTATTATCTGATAGTAGTGAAGAAAACAATCAAGTTACTGTTGTAGCTGAATCTAACGCATCAGATCATGAAACAGATATTGATTCAACGCAAGCCTCAGTAATCTGTGTACAAAATCCAGTGCCAAATGTGATAGACCTTGATTCTAGCATGGAAGTAGAAAATGTAACAGAAAATATATTACCAAGTGTTGAAATTAAGCAAGAAAATGACTCCAGTGATGAATTTGAAGAAGTTTCAAACACGGCAACTAAAGATGAAACTGATTCTAGTGAAAATGAGTTTGAAGAAGTACCTGACGAAGAAACTAAAACTAACAAGCCAGTTGTAGAACTTACATTAAATATGGGTGATGCACCCGACGATGATATATTTGCAGACATCTTTGAAGAAAAAAAAGTCGTTACAGAAAAGAAAGAAGCTATAAAAGATTTAATGACTGATGAAGTAATAACAGATATAAAGGAAGAAGTATCGTTCATAAAGGCTGCTTCTGATGATATTAGACCAGATAAAGCATTTAAAATACCAGAGATACCTGTACATAAAACTAATAGTAGATTTCTTGTACAAAATATTAGGAAACCAGAAATTGAGAGTAAACAGGATCCTGTACCACCCCAGGAGGCAATCGATAAAGCTCATGTAGACAATGTAGTGGATACAATGGAGCAACCAAGCCCAGAAATTGCAAACACAAGTGAAAATTCAGATAAAATGGAAGTTGACAATAATTTTTCAGAAGAAGCAGAAACAGTAAAGGATAACAAGCAAGATCAGCAAGATGAACAATCTCGCGAGCTAGTGGAAGCTTCTTATCCACCTAAAGAAATATTAACAACAGAACAACTTAATACAATGGTTGAAGAAATGCAAACTGAGGAGCAAGACTTAATGCAAGAAAAAGGACGATTGGATCGTATAGGTCGTAACATCACTGAGCAAATGACAAAAGAAGCTCAAGAACTGCTTCAAATATTCGGTATCCCGTACATTGTCGCCCCTATGGAGGCTGAAGCCCAATGCGCGTTCCTTGAAAGTGTGAATTTAACTGATGGTACAATAACCGATGATAGTGATATCTGGCTCTTTGGCGGAAGGACTGTATATAAGAATTTCTTCAACCAAAAGAAGCATGTGTTACAGTTTTTGGCTGATAGAATTGAGACGTCTTTTAGTACGTATAGTTTGTCAATTATTTAATTTCCTACTTACGTAGGTTATAAGTTATAACTCGATAATGTTTTCAAATTCCTGCAATTTTTTTGCATAGCATCTCTGAAAATAATTACCCTTTCCAGATTTAAACAGGGAGCAGCTTGTACTGCTGGCTCTGCTAGTTGGCAGTGATTACACAACTGGTGTGAGTGGTGTAGGGCCTGTTACGGCTTTGGAGATTCTAGCCTCATTCCCATTCAATAGAAGGCAACTCCTTAGCGAAAGTACTAAGCAAGCTCGTTATACGCAAGTAGTGAAGGGTTTGCAAGAGTTCAAGCAGTGGGTCAGAGCAGGAAAGAGGACAGATAACACTAGTCTTAAGAAAAAGCTGAAGAATGTTGCACTGACAGAAGACTTTCCTAGTGTGAGGGTAAGTCCTGCGGTTTTGCGATTCATTTCTTAAATGATCATTACATTTAAGTGGTAATATATTAACTTTTCACTTAGGTGGTTCAAGCATACTTGGAACCGAACATAGAAAAAAGTGAAGACAAATTCACTTGGGGTGAATTAGACATCACAATATTAAGAGATTATACTAAAGCTAAGTTTGGTTGGTCTCAAAACAAATTGGATGAAATTTTAAAACCGGTTTTAAAACGAATGCAAGATCGCAAAACACAGAGATCTGTGCAAGACTTTTTCAAAAGAAAGGTTGAATTCCAATCGTTGGAGGAACAAATGAGTAAAAGAGTCAAAGCAGCAGTGCAAAGAATGGGACCTGAAGGAGCTCTCGCAGTAGAATCTGAGAATACTAAAGAAATTAACGAGGCTGCAGCTACTAGCAAAGCCTCGAAAAAGAAAAGTTCTAAAAGTACAAACAAAGCGGGCCCATCTGCTGCCAAAAGGCGAAAGAATGATGAAGAAAGCGTACTTATAAATCAAGGTGTAAAAGTAGTATCACAAGTAAAAGATGGTAAATCAGAACTTGAAATTAAAATACCAAAATCCGATCGTTTCCAAGAAATTATTCCGCAAAGAGAGAAGAATAAAAAGAGTTTATTGGAAAACAAAATGAAAGCAATAGAATTATTCAGAAAAACCAAACTCGATCAAAAAAGGAAACACGTTAAACGGAAAGCATTAAAGCCAAAAGAAAAGGCGGAACTTTCGGAAAGTGATAGTGATTAATTTCATTATTTAAATACTTGAGTACAATAAAATACGAAAGGCATTTTAAAATAGTTTTTTTTTTATTATTTACATTAAACTGTTTCAATGAACTAAAGCACAGTTTTAAAAATAACGATAAAATAAAGTTACAATAAACTTGCATAATATGCACACAATACATGTATGTATTTTTAAAGAATAGGTTTTAAAACGATAATAATGTCATCGTGTGGAAGTTGAGAATATTGGGCCTTTATTAAAATGTCGTCTAATAATAATCGCTGCTCTTCGTGGCGATATCATCGAGGCTTTACGCTAATTTAGACAACATTCTAATTAGGTGGTGGCACTGAGACGAAACGAAAATGCAATATTTGTAACAGCAATTTTAGAAGATAGGTATCAGTTATCTTTTGGATTAAATGTTAGTGCTTATATCCAAACAGTCCACACAATAACACGGGAGAAAAAATAAAGATCAGAAGTATTCATTA
The DNA here is from genome assembly GCA_963921375.1 of Tiliacea citrago. Lineage (NCBI taxonomy): Eukaryota > Metazoa > Arthropoda > Insecta > Lepidoptera > Noctuidae > Tiliacea > Tiliacea citrago. Next base: position 22,315,587 of record OY992786.1, read on the forward strand.
TCTCTAATAATTTTTATTTAAAAAACTTATAACACCCCTCTTTTTCGTCGGGGGTTAAAAATGCTAAATCTCACTTATTTTAATTGCAAATGTATGATACATGGTTAAAATATCATCGAATCACTTAGTCGTACATCACATTATTTTTCCTTGATATTGTATAGGGCAGGGCACATTTAAGTACTATCGTAGTAGTCGATCCATTCAATCTGAGACAATTCACGGCTTTTCTAACACTAATTTTCTTGTGCAGGGTGATAAATATTAGCTTTAAAATAATAAATAAAATATTTAAGCTTCGATTTCCAGTCACAAAAAAAAAAACTTACACAGCTAGCGACTAAAGGCGCATACATATTGAAGAAACTTAATGTTTTTCGTATATATGAAAAATTTACTTGCATTGTAGTGACATACTAGAGTTTTCAGTCAATATGTATACGTCCTAACATTCAAATTAATATCTAAATAATAAACAAACGATTAAAAAGACGCACAGGAGACTATCAATTTATTAGCGATATAAACTTTTATACAATTAATCACATTGTGTACAGCAGTCTCACTTGTCATTGCCACGCTACTCAACATAAACCGACGACGCGCGACGCAAGCGCAGATGTGTTGGCACGTGGCTCATCTTTACATGCATTGCATTACTTAGATTGTTACGATATTCAAATTGTTACAACTCCTAATTCGCCGTCGCTATAGATCACCACACGTTCAATCCACGAGACATTTCAATATAAACAAATGGACTAGGCGGAAGTTTCTCACGCATTTTTTCGCGCATTTTTCAGAAAAACAACGCTTTGGTGTAACAACTCTGCTTAATTTTTACCCGACTACGGCAAAGAGGAAAGTAAAAGGCTTATGTATGTCATGTCAGTATGTTTGTTACTTCGTACAGCCTAAACTACTGAATTGATTTCAATAAATTAGGGGTCTCTGGATTGGTCTTGATCCAGAGGTGTCCTAGGGTACATGACGTCAGATGAAGTCTGATATCATGATCACTGGACTAATAAATAAGGTACCAGCTAATTTAGTTCTACCAGCTACCACAACTGATTTAAAACTGATGATTAATTTGTATCGTCCTTTTCAGTTTTTTCCGTAGTCGAGTTTCATTTATTTTTATTATTTTTACATAACAATAGCGCCCCCGACGGACTCGTCAATACCGCTGTACCAACACTCGATACTTAACCTAACTCCGCATTTAGTCTACTTTGACGACACTGTAGATCTTTCTAACGAACCAGAAGCAGGCCATGAATCCTATGGTGCCTGTGAGCAGGAAGAATAAGAAAACCATGATGAATGTGTATCCAAAGTATAGGAAGGTTGAGGCGGCGTCTTCGATGTTAAGTTTGGTGACGAAGTAGTGGCAGCAGTAGATGAACAGGTACCCAGCGGTGGAGCCCGAGCTGAGGAAGGCGCGCCACCACCAGTGGTAGTCCTCGGCACAGAGGTGGAAGTAGCACAGCAGGATCGTGGTCTCCGAGCATGTGATCACTAGGATCACGAATACCAGGAACAGGAAACCGAACATGTAGTACATCTGGAAGAAATGATCATGTTCTCTTCAGTTTTGGACTGAAATTTTATCTATGAATAAATTGATGGGAAGTTGAGCATTGGTACTTCTATTATACGTTAAACCTGTAATTGTTCTTAGATTCTGAACAGGTTTTTTTCCACATCACATTATGAAGGCTCCAATTTGTTTTTTCTAGAGAAGAACCTCCCAAACCAACAACAAGATCAATACATACCTGACTGGACCAAAGCGAGTTGAGAATAAAGAACAGTTGAATGAAGATGCATCCGAAAGGCAGCACGCCACCCATGACGATACCGGGGACAGGCTGAGTGTACAACGACTGTTCGGGAATCTGCCGCGGGATCTGGTTCGTGCGCACTGGGTGGTCTAAGATCTGGAAAATATTACAGGAACATGAATCAGGGTTACATAATCAGCGTACCATGTTAGCAAAACTCAACCCTACGCGACGTTCTGTAAGTCATTGCGGGCCGTAATCCTCAACTCTGGCCCAGTGCGTTTGGGTGGAAGTCACATGTCTTTGAATTTTTGGTTCTTCAACAAGCTGTTTCCGCACGATGGTTTCATGAGCAGTAGTGATAAAATAAATAGCACAAAGTAAAGTGTCTCCCTGCCCTGTGTCATTTGATATTGATTCTCGTCACTTCTGTGAAGTTTCATCAGTTAACTAATATGTCACTGCATTTTCGACAGCGGCCATCTTTGATTGACAGCTGACTATCGGCATAAAATTAACCCACAACAACTCACCCTCTTCCTAAATCCGAAGTAAGCGCCGATAAACGTGAGAGGCACGGAGACTCCGAACCAGAGAGCCAGCAGAGCCACCAGAGTCGAAAATGGCACCGACGCGGACGAGCCTTTGCCCCACAGCACCAAGTTCATTATGAAGAACAGACCGAATACCACACTGGAATAGACAAGTGTAACTTTGAATATAAGCGGCAACACAAGTTCCAAATAAATCGATATCAAGTCACGTCACCGTTTGAAAAGGAACAAAAGTTGTAAAAGCGTTAGATTTAAGTAGAGATAACACGCATAGCCGGCAATTATCTGGTATCTACCCTGGTTAAACCAGCCCGGATACCGGATAAGATAATACTTATCTGGTTGACACAGGTTGTTCAAAAGAATAGGGAATATGCACGTAATTCAAAACGTATCCATTATTTTAATATAATAGGTTGGGGAAAAAGTTTCTTCGCATTTTTTAAGAAAATTCAAAACATTTTTTAATATAGTTTATTTACATTTAACTAAAGTATGTCGGTACCATTTTGTTCGATAACTTTTTGCCATCTTGTAGGTAGGGACATGATCCCATTGCTATAGAAATTTTGGGACTTCTGATCAAAATACCGCGACAAGTGGTTTGGCAGTCCTCTCGTGATGTTAACCTGACACTGCCTAAAGAATTCTGAAGAGACCGAAACAGGTGGAAATCTGAAGGTGCAAGGTCAGGACTATACGGCGGATGCATTAACACCTCCCAGCCAAACTATCTTAATTTTTGCCGAGTGACTAAAGATGTGTGAAGTCTAGCGTTATCATGATGAAAAACCACACCCCTTCTGTTGATTAATTCCGGGCGCTTTCTCTCAACTTCTTGCTTTAATCTCCTCAGTTGTTCGCAGTAGAGTTCAGAATCGATGGACCTGCCTGGTGGTAACAGCTCATAATGAATAATGCTCTTCAAATCCCACCACACACACAGCATCACCTTGTTGCGAGTTAACCCGGGTTTCGCCACAGTCTGTGAAGCTTGACGGGCCTTTGACCACGACCTTTTTCGCACGTTCTTGTCGTACGTGATCCACTTTTCATCACCAGTTATCAGCTTCTTCAAAAATGGTTCGGTTTCATTACGTCGTAATAAGGCATCACAAATGAGTACACGGTTCATTAGGTTTCTTTCAGTGAGCTCGTGAGGTACCCAAACATCGAGCTTTTTTGTGTACCCAGTTTTTTTCAAATGTGCCAAAACTGTTTTGTGGTCAATTCCCAGTTCTTCAGCTACGTCGTAACTACTGATCTTGCTCCACTTTTTCAAAAATGGCATCCATTTTATCCATAATAGGGCGACCAGAGCGACGTGCATCTTTGACATCAAAATTTCCGGATTGAAAACGCTTAAACCAAATTTGTGCTACTCTCACAGACACTGCACTAGGTCCATAAACATCGCAAATTTTTTTCGCGGCTTGCGTTGCATGTTTACCTTTTTTTTAGTAAAATTTTAAAATGTATCGAATTTCTTCATTAGATTCACTCATCTTGACAGTACGAAAAACACACATTTAACTAATTTAAATTTGGAATTATGTTCTTTAAAATTTAAACTTTCAATGATACCAAACCACTCAGCAAAAATTAAGAGAGTTTGCCTGGGAGGTATTAATGCATCCGCCGTATAGTCCTGACCTTGCACCTTCAGATTTCCACCTGTTTCGGTCTCTTCAGAATTCTTTAGGCAGTGTCAGGTTAACATCACGAGAGGACTGCCAAACCACTTGTCGCGGTATTTTGATCAGAAGTCCCAAAATTTCTATAGCAATGGGATCCCGGATTACCTACAAGATGGCAAAAAGTTATCGAACAAAATGGTACTTACCTTACATACTTTAGTTAAATGTAAATAAACTATATTAAAAAATGTTTTGAATTTTCTTAAAAAATGCGAAGAAACTTTTTCCCTAACCTATTACATACTATAATGCGAAAATACTTTTTCCCCAACCTAATAATACATTGTGTAGGAGTCAAGAAACAAATTCCTATTTTTTTACATTTTCTAATGCATTACTTAATTCACAATAAATTTATTTATGTTGCGTTTTTTGGTGGAATGGAACTCAAACTCAAAACGTGTCGTCTTCGAAAATGCCGGATGTGACGAAAAATACTATCAGAATAAAAAATATTCTTTGCTAAGTACTTGAAATCTCACTAAGGTAAATAAGTTAGTACGATTTCTGCTTGAATAAAAGCATAAACAATAATTTAATGTATATGATTTGAGGTTAAAAAACAGATGTAACAATAGCAGTTTCGTGAATAATGACGTCACGTCATGACCGCGACAGAAATGGACGTTTGAACTGTACTAGAAAATTGTTGGAGTTTCATAATTTTTTTGAGCAACTAGCAGTAGTTCAATTGAGCCATTCCCGCTCGTTCATACCCCGTCGTCCACACTGCGGACGACTGGGAATGTTGCGTTCTGTTCGTCTACACTGTGGACGAACAGAACGCATTATTCCCAGTCGTCCACACCCCGTCATTTCACGTCTAGTCTAAGAGTTAATAAAGAAAATATGATGATAGTATTTCCTTATATAATAAACATACTTTTAAAATATTATTTACTTAGCTTTATTACTTTAGTAAGGCAAATACTTTAAAAGTACATACCTAGTAAATCTAAAGCTTTTTTGCGTATTTTATACTAAATGCATAAGAATGTTTCACATTTTAATTTTACACATTGGGTATTGTATCAATATCAGTTTAAATGCAATTAATATATAAAAAGTTTTAAAGTTACAATCCGTTACATCATTTATTTAATTTAAAATTTCTTTACACTGACTCTTAAACTAGACATGAAACGAGGTGCGGACGACTGGGAATGATGCGTTCTGTTCGTCTACACTGTGAACGAACAGAACGCATCTTTCCCAGTCGTCCGCAGTGTGGACGAACGGGAACAACCCGTTCAATTTAACTTTTAAATACTTTTCTTGGGTTTATATTACTATCTAATATTGATTTAGTGAATAAAAAACTTATATGCATATTTATATTGCGATAATTTTTTAAGGTGGATCCGCAGTGGTCGCTCGCGAAATTCATTGAATTACTTTTTCATCAAATCATGTCATTTGGGAACAGATCTAACTTAGAGAGATGTATTAATGATTTTAATTCTGTAAATACATATCTGATATAGTCGCGAATCATATTTTGATCAAAATACAACCTGACACTTGATCTGTAGATTGCAGAAAAACGTAAGAAAATATGAATTTCGCGGGCTACAGCTGCCGATTCACCTTAAAATCGATTATCTTGTAGAGACGAGATGTCATTATTTTCTTTTTTGTGCGTTTAATATTCACGATTAGTTATGCACTAAGCGATATGACTACCAACTGTCACAGTTCCAAAACTTCCAAAAACTTCAAACTCACCCAGGGCACACCATAGAAGTCAACAGTATATTGCTCTTCCACCGCCTGCCTCCGAAGCTTTTGTAGATCCTCGCGCTGACATACCCAGCCGCCGCTCCGAGCAGTACCCACGCGACCAGCGCACAAGTCATCAGCGCGCCGCGGTTCGCCGGGGAAAGGAAGCCCAGGCAAGCGAATGCTAGGGTTACCAGGGTCATGCCGAAGACCTGGAACGTGAATGTAAGGTACGAATGTATTGTGGGCTAGCAAAGAAGGTACAGTTCCTAGTTAATATAGTTTTAAAGCAAAAGTTCAGTTTGTATAGTCGACCATAGAATTGCTTTAACATCTTAAGAGGGGCCTTCCCGGTCCGTCTATCGTCAACGCGAGCATGGTCGAAAAGTTTGTTGTTTCATCCAGCGCAATTGAAAACTATTAACAAACGAGTGAGAACGCTATAACATTGAACGAAAAATAATGTGCGGAAAGTTCATAAAACTTGTTCCAGGAAATACGTGTTTTTGAGTAGGTGTAAGGCTTACCTACTCAAAAACACGTATTGCCTGGAACAAGTTTGTCAATTTGTGAAATAAATTTGTGATTGTGAAATAAATTTGTGTTTGGTCAGTTTGTGAAATAAATGTCGGTCATTTAGAATCTCCATTACATTTGCAAGGTTTCTATCGTAATGTTTTCTTTCCATTTACAATTAATGCGTACATTATGAATGGCCGAAGTTCAGGTAAAATTTGTGCAAAAAAGCAGATTTTTGCAGGCTTATACTGAATTTGTTTTTCAAAAATTTTATTTTTTGCTTGCATAGAAACCTACATATAGTGCACAAGATACCTATTGGTTCAAAAATTTCAAAGAAAGATGTGTTACAACGCTATAATCACGTACGAGCGTTTGTATTAAAAGTATGTCGGGTTGGCCGCTCTTAAGGTGTGAATGTCACTTGCGTAGCTAATACTAAAGGGTCCCTGTATCAAAATGTGTTGGGGGCCTTTTTTACCAGATTACGGCGAAGCTCCAATGAGTCGTTTTTGTTTAGAAAATAGAGCATCCTGAATCGGGAGGATAAGCTGTCATTGTCATTTTACTAAGACAATGCAAGAGCGGGCGAAACGAGCCCGAAAAAAAAGTTAATAAAATAAAGAGAAAATGGTACACCACTCACTACCTGCCTGCTGTAATTTTTATGGTGAACATAATAAAGAGTATTCTATTCTACTCAATTCTCGAAAATTGGAGCATCCTGACTCTGTTAGGCTAGAAATCATCAATATAAGAGCTTGAGAATTACATATTTTCATTAGGTATTCATACATTACGAGCCTCCTAACAATTTAACAGAGGTGTTGGATAATATTTGACAAATTTTTGCTTACACACCCTGTATCATTGAAGTCTCGTGCAGACTGGCACGACACTTTCCATAGAAATTGTGCGTGTCGCGTCGCGCCTGTCTGCGGGAGCGTAGGTACGGCGGTAGCTACGCCCCTGCTTGCACATCACAAAACGACAAGGTCTATCTTTGGCATACACCCCAAAACTGGTTAATCAAATACGAAGTCGTTTATACATAGACCGTTGTCTTTGTCACTCACCCTGTGTGATAGTGTGGAAAAAACTAAATTACGCCATATTTTTTAACGCCTGGGTACTGTATCGCTATTCTCTACTCATCACCATAACATGGAACAAGGGCGGGGCCCTTGACTCATGTTACTTAGGGTCGGCGCAACACAATTTATTTTTCTCTTTTCTCTCCTGTCAACGGACCCGCTTATCATTCACTTCCTTCCTCTCCCTCTCCATACATGAATATTTATATTAATTAATCACTCTCACTGAAATACAATATAAGAAATGAAAAGTCGAATTGGTCTTTGGAGGTCTTACCTGAGATCCTGATCCAAGGAATACAGCCAGAAGCATTCCACGGCGCGGCGGACGGAACACGTCACCGTGCACCAACTTCCAACCGAACTCTTCCTGCAATGTAAATTGTTATTTAGTACAATTTACATATACGCTTACGTTACGAGAGTTACGCGCTTATGAAGTTTAAATTAGTATTCCTTATTGTGTATACAGGAAGGCTCAAAATTTAACGAAGAATACGGTGCGCTGGTCAAGTAACAATCCGACAATGTACGAAAGAATCCTCGGATTGAAAACGTCGGCGGAGAAAAACTTTTTTGATAGGCACATCATCAATCAATACGAATTGAGCTTTTAAGAAAGGTAAACATAACGAGTGATTACTTTTCGTAAAAGCTAATTAATGCTTGTGACATTGCTAGAAGTTTCTTACCTGAGCATCTTCCCCACACTCCATCTGGTTGTATCTGGCAATATCTTTGTACAAAGTCCTCAGCAGGATCATAGCAACCATTCCACTGAGGAACAGCACAATCACCAAAGAGTTTAGAATAGAGAACCATTGTATGTTGGTCTGTGGCATAGATTCTAGAATGTAATCCCATCGAGACGACCACTTGATAGTGTTATTTTTTTTAAAGACGACGCTGTAGGAATATGTGACGTTGAAGGTTTTGCCCGATTCGAGTTCAGTCGGAATTTGTAGTTCGTCCCCGCGAGCAGCTATACTGCACTTGGGATTTTTCGGGTCGGTATGTCGAATGCTGGCTGGTTTAATCTGGTAACAAAATACTCTTTGTTTAGTTTTGTAAGCAAAGGCACGTTTGCACCACAAATCGCCGTTTTCGTCGTCACAATTTGACGTCACGGTTGGCGCAGTGGTTAAGCGGTTGACTGCTGCGCTGCGTGTCGCGGGTGCGATTCCCGCACGGAGCAAATATTTGTATGACCTACAAGTAGTTGCTCCGGGTCTGGCTGTTTGTGTATGTGGGTTTAAATGTTTGTAAACGCACCCACGATACAGGAGAAATTCCTAGTGTGGGGCAACGGTTTACTTTAAAAAAAAAAATGCGACGGGGAAGAAATTTTACGTGGACGAAGTCGCAGGCAGAAGCTAGTTAAATCATATTTCATGATTATTATTTTGAAAACCGAATTTAATAGTAAGCTTGAAGGACCCGGCGTCGTGTAAGAAATAAATTGTCATGGTCAAGCTATGCAATCAAAGTAGTTAACATATAAACACTTGTTAACACAATTACCTTAGCAGATATAATCCGGCCACCGTTTTCACCGAAGGCTACCCCCCACTCCTCTTCAGCGCCACTGTGATATGTGATTTCCAAGTCGACGTGGTTGAAAAGGTAGTAAGCGCCAATACGACTCGAATGGCCATTCACTATCGGTGTGCATGTGTCCTGAAATGAAATGAAATGCATTTTATTTATTTACAGTAATAAAATTAACAATTTATTTTATGTTTACAGCTTTGCTAGAAAGTTTATAAGTCGTTAAGATTGTATGGCGCGAATGACGCAGCTCCTGTGCGTAGAAGAACATTTGCGTTTAGCTAAATTGAAAACAATTGTTCAAATGTTGGAACATAATAGAAAACTTTGTATGTGTTTGAAGATACTATTTGTGTTATCATTTATTTACAATCGATGTATTAGGCTGTGTCGTCATGATCCTTAGGTGGTCGCTTAATGCGCTTCAAATGGACTATATCTATGGGTCCGATTTTTTTTATGGTTCGGGTAATCGCCCTTGGCCTTGGCCATTCAAATTTTTCGTCGAGGTGCCGTTCGGTTTCAAAGGGAATATTTATTTTTAGTAACGAAAATATGAATACTTATTTACAAAATAGCGAGGAATTTATATTTAGCTGTCCAATTGCTAAAAAAAGGGTTAGCAAAGACAAATGTTGCAATATATTTATTTTCCTCGTTTGATAACCATTTTCCCCGTTTGATAACCATTTTCCCCGTTTGATAACCATTTTCCCGTTTCCTGTCGCTTACAGTGAGGTAGTGATTAGGTAACATTTTTTGACGTTTAATTTAAACTCAACTGTATGCAACGTTTATAATTAAAGGTTATGAGTTCATGGAAACGAATTTATGCACTGCTTAATTAATTAAATGACTTATTAAAAAGTGATAGAGACATGGGATACCAAGTTATATTTTACTAGGATCGGTTGTGTTTACAGAATAATACTGATCATCGAATAAATCCGAATTATAAGCCGTTTCCTAACAAAGGCAGACTTCGGCAAAAAAAAAATACAGTCAAAGAGATAAGTCAAAGTCAAAAACGTGACTTGATGTCCGGTAAGGAAGTCAAATAAGGAAACTTTGGAAGTCAAGAAACGGCCGAAATTTCGGCTTATCGCTTCGGAGTAGGCCCCCTGATCACTGCGCGTATTGTTTGTTCAAGTTACGCAGTAAACTTTTACGGTTTTGTAAATGTTCACGTGCATCACATAGCCAATCCAAAGACCCAAATACTTAACAACTTTCTTATGCCTTCCCTTCTTTTTCTTAAAAATCAATACAAATATTATGAAAAGCTGAAGTAACTCTCGACAGTCCCTTTTCATGTCTCAACGGTTGAACGGATTTCGATGAAATTTGGCACGCAGGTAGACCATGACCTGGGTTAGAAACTTAGAACAAAAGATACTTTATATCGCGGTAGTGGGTTCCCGAGAGATAATTCAGAGGGCTAATTGCGTAACACACTATCAGTAGGAATCGGTTTCAATTTGACAGTTCAACAACATTCATTTTTTCTAACATATGAAGCAATGGATTAGCAATATACTTCAAAATCATTCCGATTCCAACTCAAACTGCGTTACGCAATTAGGGTGCTGACAACCCCGCGGGCAAAAACTAGTTATTAATTTATGAATCAAATCATGAAGGGCTTAATGTATCAATTAGTGAACCATCATCATAATTATCTATTATTATCAGGGTTCTACATAAGCACATAGAACTCGTTCAGTTCTGATAATAATACATAACCAACATTATCAGTTGTTCATTATTAAAATTCTTTATGAAAACCAAATTATAAATGACGCGCCGGATAATCATATCTAAATAATATACTCCTATTCGCGGATACGGATACTTGCAGTAGATTATTTAACGATTTCGTTCAATTTAAATATGTTAGTTTGTATGAATACGAATGGGTATTTAATGTCCATTGCAATTTTATTGATTGTTGTCTAAGGCGAGGCATGTGTCGCGTATACGTGGCTTCAAATGCCCTAACTTAATCCACGTATAGTCGAATTCTTTAATATTATGAGCATGTTCATGAATCAAAAATATTAGGCAATGGTTAGTTTCATAAAACTGTAAACAGCTTTGCCTTACAATAAATTGTAAACCATCTGTGACATCATAAATATGTGCTACATTATATCAATAACATTGCTACAGGCAAAGACTTGTAAAAATTGTTCATATTATTTAGCGCCAAAGTAGGTTAACAAATGTCATTGAAATTGTTCTATGAAATATCTTGACAATGAGAAGAGAGGAGAAGAAAAGCGGAGCTCGTGGCAAGGTAATAACAGCCGCTCGGGTCGATCCATCAGGTTAAGCTACGCTTGCCGGGGTTGGTCCGTGGATGGGTGACCATCTTTACATACCGAGACTCCTCCGTGCCTCGGAAAGCACGTTCAGCCGTTGGTGGCGGCTGTCATTCGTAGATCTTTGACAGTCGTTACGGGTCGTCAGAAGCCCGAAAGTCTGACAACCAGTCTTACCAAGGGGTATCATATTACCCAGTTATTGGGTTGTGGATGTCAGATAGGCAGTCGCTCCATGTAAAATACTGGTATTCAGCTGCATCCGGTTAGACTGGAAGCCGACCCCAACATAGTTGGGAAAAGGCTAGGCAGATAGAACCTATTGTAATCTTTTTCTTTACAACATATTCAATTTGATGTTGTCATCCTGCAACCGAATAACTACTGGATAGCATCCTCTTCGGGGATTGATAAATATTTTTTAAATAATTTTCCTTGTTTAGAAACAGTTAGTTCCGTGTAGTTATTGTCCCGTGTGGTGCCGAACGTAAAGAATAGCACCATCCTATTTATTCCCGTGGGTGTCGTAAAAGGCGACTAAGGGACTTACTAGAGAATGGGCAGCAGCGTTCTCTAAACATTTTAACACCATACTTTTTTGTTTTTTGGGTGGGAAATTATCAAATAATTTCTCCCGCTCTGGGTGGAGCGGGAGGGAGTGTCAGACTTTTACTGACTAAAACCCACCCGTGTTCCTTCAGATGCCTGTGTGCCAGGGCCACGATATCCCTTTCGGACAGGCTCGTAACCCTGGCAGGCATTGGCCCTTTCGGACCCCGTCAATTGGTGCTGACGTCTCTTTGAGGCGCGCGTGTAACACAACGCGCCGTCGACCCGGGCTTGGTCCTTATCGGACGGCGAGCTACCCATCGCTCACCGTCCGCAAGCCCGCGCCTACGGTGGCCGGGAATCGGCCTGCGATTCCCGACGCCCGGGGCGTCTCCTGCGGCGAATAGGGTCGCGAGGGCGTTGATTTTGCATTACCCTCACGCGTTCCGCCTCCTCCTTCGCAAGCATCACTGTTTCGCAGGAGGTGACGGCCTCCCATGCACTCTCGCTCCGAACCATGGCCTGAACCAGGGCCGGACGCGAGAGATTGCCGCCGCCGATCGCTGCCGTGAGGACACGGCGGTGCTCCGCCCAAGCAGGGCAGACCTCCACCGTATGCTCCACCGTGTCCTCCGGGCGATCCACACAGTGGTGACACCCGGGCGTTTCCTCCCGCTTAATCCTAAACAGGAACCTCCCGAAACATCCATGTCCGGTGAGGACCTGCGTCAGGCGGAAGGTGAGGACGCCGTGGCGCCTCTCCAGCCACTCCTCAAAGAGGGGACTTATCGCCACAACTGCGATCGCCAACCCGCGCCAAGCGTGGCGATTATTTCGCCAACAGATATTTACAATATAATTTTGATAACGTGGCATTTATGGACGAAACAGTTTCTGTCTGATAAAGATGGCATTTATCTAGTTATCCTGCGCGCTTCCTATCCTGTAGCGTTTATTTAATGGGCCATTAGGCCATTTAGTTGAATATTCAAAGCTGTATGGATATTTACGAATCCTAGGTTGCACCAAATATATTGAAATCTAGAGTATTTAGATATTTATGTTTCGAAGAGTAGTCAGATATTTTTGACTGGACTAGGTACCGTATAACATACCTAGGAACAGTTTATAAATGATAACGTTTTATTGATGTCTAAGTTTGTATACTAACTATATGATAATTTTAATGCTTACAATATTTTGAAACATTGTCACTGCCAATAAATAAGTGAACTCGCCCTCGCCCCGAGGCATGCTTCGGGGTATATGCAGATGCACGTGGCATTAAGGCATGCGGTCTGTACGCAGCTTTAGAAGGTGGACGCGGGTGTTTACTGTAAGGGCTCATTTAAATTTATCACTTTGGTTGTTAATCTTGAAGGAATCATTCTAAGTAATATGTGTAGATATATCAAATTATTGTTGTCTCATTCAGTCTACCTACACTAAAGATGAACGATGAAACACATTGATCCCTAACAACATTTCCATCGGCCGATGATTCATACAGCGTGAAGGCGCAGTGAGTAATATGAACAAGGAGTCAGTTTTTTTTCCATTTTCAGACCACAGATTAGAACTCGATGAAAATATTATGTAAACAAGGACGATCATCCCGGATGATTTCACTCTGATTGATTCACTTTCGGTGTAAGTCAGAAGTGATAGTGTAAATCCTGCTTTACCATTCCCGTAGGAGTACATACGCGGTGACGTGGAAGTAGGCTCTTAGGGTGAGCAGAACTCTCCATATGAAGGGTGCCCCGCACGCGAAATGTATTTTTGCTGTGATGGTCAGCTCATTTCGGAGTGAATTCGAACAATTCGCATTTGTTTTGACTTAGTTTGCCTTGATGCTAGATTGCATGTGTGGAGAGGCATTCCAATGAAACTAATGTGTGCACACCCCTTTAAGCATTTGCTACTCATTTGGATATTATCTAATGGTATCAATTTAGCAATTATCTGTATTGATTAAATACTGTTGTAGCATTAGAAAATGGCAATAAGGAAATTAAATTATCAAGAACATCATACTTAGAATTTGTCGTCGAACATGATGTGTTAAAAAAACTCAAAGGTTAGGATTATGGTGAATAGCGATAATAATAAAAAGGTAGGTACTAATTGACAAATAATGTAGCTGATAATATAAACTTTGTTTATTTACCAAATCGCGCTTAAATAACATTATATTTAATACTAGCTAGTCCCACAACATCGTACTACCGGGATAAATAGTACCTATCCTGTGTCCTAACTCCAAACCTAGGCCATCGTCTATCGTTGGCAAAATTTTATCCAAATCAGTTCAGCCGTTTTTTCGTGATAGAGTAACAAACATACAAACTTTTTAATCGTTTCTGATCGAATTAGCTGTGAAAAAATCGTAAAATTAACACAACTGTCAAAGATGTCTGCCCTCACGCCGTTTGTACGCGTTTGGCGCTCTGCTCAGTTATTCTAATCGTGGTAACTTTTAAACTATTCGTCCAACTACTTAGTGTAAAATACAAAGTTTTGAAATCGATGAAGTTATTCATTTTGATAAGAATTAACTAAATACTCTAAAATGTGCATTATAAAAAAAAATATCCAACGCTCAGTCATTCTTATCGTGGTTACTTTTAAACTATTCGTCCAAATTACTTAGTGTTAAATACAAAGTTTACCGAAAGCGATTAAGTTATTCATTTTGAACACTCTAAAATGTGCATTATAAAAAAAGTATCAAATTTAAATGTATCTATGGCTCACTATTTTGACTATAATGGCTTCCACATAAAAGGTAGATTTATGCAGTCGCTGACTTTTATTTAGAACTGTTTAAGACAAACAATCCCACGTTACATTATCTTCGTGTAATTCTAACGGTTTAGGCAGGTCACGCCAAGATAGCTCTCAGAGGGCAGGATTTTTTCCGACTTCTTCGATACTTATCGTTATATTCTGGCCAAATCACACAAAATCTTTATAAATTATAACCTATTTGTTATTCTGATTTATAAGCTATATTACTGTAAAGTTTTATCAAAATTCGTTCAGTAATTTTTGCATGAAAGAGTAACAAACATCCATCCATCCTCACAAACTTTCGCGTGTATTATATTAGTAGGATACTACGCCTCTATTCGCAGAGTGGGAGGGATGACACATTGTTCCACAATCATATTTCTCTGATCAATCAAGAATAATTCATTGACATAAAATACTGGTGTAATAATTACATAATATGGGCACGCTACATTTGTATGCTGTGGGCGCGATTGTAAACACGTGGTCTAAATATGTTAATAAAGGAGACGTTCACGAAATGTATGGGGCTTGGTACTAAAATAATTGAAAATTTAAACAGCCTTCTGACCTATATAGGCTGAAAGAGGGTAATTATTTTGATGTCTTTGGGCATTTAATTTTTTTTTACAGCCGCCCGTTTTTTGTAAAACAGGTGTTGAAAAATAAAATGTTCTACAAGCATTATTTATATTTTAGGGATGGCAGCCCTGTGGCAAATGACGTGACAATGACAACGTCAGTCAGCAGGACTCGGCTTGACATTTACAACGGATATTTAGTCCGAGTTTACAGCTTTGACTTTTTTCGATACGTTTTGTTATTGCATTGTCATGATAATCAATATTTTTTGTCTTAATTTCATGGAGCTGCAGCTAAAATTATAATAAAATCTCAAAGTATTTAATAGAAAAAGAAACATTAGCCACATAAAATAATTATATTGCATAGAAATTAATAAATAAAGACTATGTGCGTTTTGTTTGTATTGAATTATTTTTCACTTTTTCACAAAAACGGGCGCCTGAAAAAATCAGATTTAACTATAATCGAGTAGCATAATAAATAAGCTTTGTAATAAGGTACATCACATTAGCGTTTAAAAATCGTCGGAATATTATACCAATTTTGACCTCTCCTTTAAACATCCTTCTGTTCCTATGTTTTGGGGCTACATTGTTTACATAGCAAATACTAATGAAGAAGAAAACGTTTTAATGAAGGCGCGTTTTCCAATCAGGCGCAGATGGGATGGTGAGTTTATGTCAACCACCGAAAAAGCCATAATTTTGATTATTATGTTTAATAATAGCTAATAAACCATTACTAATCAAACTTTAACTTGAGTAATGACTATCCGCTAGTTGCACGTAACTCCATTAAATATAATTCACCATTAAAAGTATTGCTGTCTTTATCTAACGGAACGTATCAGAAAGTGACAGCATTACTTTATTATACATTCTTTGGCTATATAGTTTTGTAATAAACAATTAGAAATGTAAACAAGCCATTTTAAAATCAATGAAAGAGCTCTATTTTTAAACCTAACAATTGAAAATCCACAAGATCCTTAACCAAAATCTTATATCCGTAATAACCATCATGTAAAACACATTCTATTGACATATTTACCTACTTCATTATTAACCATAAGAAAGTTAAATCAATAAACAGGTGTACAAAGTCAAAAGTGCCAATTCTACAATCAAGTAATATGTACCTATTACTTGATTGTAGAATTGGCTCTTTTAATAAAATTCTTTCTTTAAATAAACTATGTTTTTTTAAATATAATTTGAAGTGGTATTGTATCAATATTTGTATAAACTAATAACTGACTGGCTGGTTGGTCTAGTGGTCGCAAGCGCTACTGGCGAGCACGAGGTCCGGGGTTCAAATCCCAGGTTGGGCAAAGTGTTATTGGGTTAGTGGTATTGGGTTTTTCCACCAGGAATTTCTCAGTAGCAGCCCGGAGTCTGGATTTGTGCCCGAATGCTGGCAATAGGCTCGCCCCCTATTACATGGGACTTAAACATAACTGGCGAAATGTGGGTGTACTATAAGTGCGCCTCTGCCTAACCCTTCGGGGATTACAGGCGTGATGTTATGTTATGTTAATATACTGTTCAGTATCTATTTAATGTTTCAAGTTGTTTGCGTAATTGCATGCTACAGTTTGAATTAGGTCATAAATTATTTTTTGTAGCCTTTTTTAATTGCAATTTTGTATGTAAGGATCGTAACAGGTGGCGTTCTGTAGTTTCTGCCTACCCCCATGGGATTCTTCCCATGCTTGGTTGGCTTCAGTTTATGTATGGGTAATAATTGCAACGGAGATTATTTACTTAATGTTCTGACCTGGTGAAGTTGAAAACGAAAAATAAACTAAATAGTGAAAAAATTATGTTCTCCTTTGTTCCTTAAACAGTACTCTACTTTAAAACATGATATCGATCCTGCAGCATATAAGTCTAATGTAAATTTTTACAATCCTACAATGGCATAATGGTCCAGTCATTGTGGCGCTGTCAGAGAACAAAAAATTACAGACCTTAGGACCGAGAAAAGTGGCAATAACTTTAAAAGCGTTTTGTATTTCTACAATGACTTTCAACAAGATTGATATAAACTTTTCGGTAGCCTATACCATTTCAATCCAGTAATTCGCTGATAAAATGTCACTTTCCCTAGGCTCTCTTGTCAGTTTCATTATCAGCCACCAGGTCAGACAAGCTTGTTGCACACAAAGGCAAGTCAATATTGTCGCTTTACAGGAAAAATCGATTATCTGACATCTACATGTACAATAATCGGTTTTCCCTGATATAATCATACACTATTAATAATTTAACTATTTGACGTGTTGCACCACACACAATGAATACTTTTCAAAGCCATTTTTTGAATTTTTTTATTTCAATCCTCCAATCACAACAGATAATTTTTGTTGCAGAGTTTAGCAACACTCTATTGGTGCTTCCCATAGGGGTAGGCAGAAACTACAGAACGCCACCTGCTACGATCCTTACATACTTCTTTTGCTTCGTCTACGTTCATACATCTGGTCGTATGACCAGATGTATGAACTCATGTTGAACTCATGTTGGTTGCGAATACTACACACATGGCCTATCTGAAGAACATCACCAATAAGGTATGTGCCTTAAAGCATGCTTTTCGCCACAAAATAGTTTTGTTTATGGAATCATTAGATTATACTGCTTTTAAAATGTATTGAAACCAACTAAAATAACCCAAATGCCTTATCAACAATGATAATGAATTAATTCACTAGTTTTCCTTTGCATAGTACCATATACACTTAAAGTGTTGATAACAGCATTTAGTTCATACTTAACTATCTGAGAGTAGACCCCTAAAATTAGAATATATTATTATGGGTTTAGAACTCCATAAGGGTAGGCAGAGTAATACAGTGCCTTAACCCATCAAACAATCGCCTATTAGAAGCCGTTTCCATGTAAGCACTCAACGGTGTTTACGATTATATTTATTGTTGTTTTGAGTGTATTTTTCTTATGAATAAATGCAAACATAGGACATTTGTCAGGTTTAGATTTTTTTTTTACATTTACTTATACAAATTATGACTAATTGAGATATAAGATTAAATAAATAGAGAAAGTTATGAAACTCAACAAATGCATGACATAAATAAAATTGATTTCCAACTGGGGGAGACTTTGAATTCTGTAATGTTAATTTTGTTATAATAATAATAAATAAATGTAACTTACCATATCTTTGCGCACTTGACAGCCCATGGGGAACCCAGTGCTGCAGTAGGTCTTCCCACCCTCGTTAACCAAGTAGCACCAAGTCACGGGCATGTTGTCCAGGATCCAATGGTGCTGGTAAGAGAGTGCCATGCCCATCTTCAGCAGATTCAACCGTTTGATAGAATCTGTATCCGAGCCCCTATACGTCTTTGTACACACAGTTTTACAATCCACATTTTTAAAGAATTCGAGCTTGTAGGGACTCGGTCGTATTCGTTCGCCGAAGACAACTTGACCGAGATTCTCGACCGGTGACTGACTCTCATCAGTAGTACAAAAATCAAAGTGGTGATACTCAAATGGGATCACTGATTCTTCTGTGTTCAGCCTGTTTACATACAGCGGAATTTCCGTCTGAAAAAACAATAGATTAATTAACGAATCGTTAATAGCTTTTTATATGTGCTTATTTGAAATCGTTATCGCGTTTTAAAGGCTTTTCGCTGTGTAATTGCTATATCATCAACGGAAGTACTTCACTGAGCTGTTACCATGAAAACTATATTAACTTATAAACCCTATTTACAATCAAATAATTGGATTGGGTCGTAAGAATGTAAGCATTTGGTTTCGACGAATTGCATGAGATGTCGGCACATGATATTAATGAATATGAACAGGGGTCCTTCAAGAAATAATGCTTGCTCACCTTGCACGACTTGCTAGTGTCATCACTGGCTGTACAATAGTTCACAGGAGCTAAACCCGGCAAATAAAACGCACAAATAGGCGTCAAAAGCAGCAATGCGCAAACCACATACAACGACATGACGTGATGTTATTACAAGACTTCCGTTGTTAAAGAACTATGCAAATACAGTTATTTACTATATTCGTGAAGTGAAAAACTACATAATCATATTTAATATGAACACTTTCATAATTAGGGTACGTATTTCTAATTATTTCTATTTTATTTCGTTGAATACTTTCCTTGCCTGCGCACTCTCGGAAACGTCACCACTACCAGTGTTACTGTGTTACAAAAATTTAATATAAACGCAGGGTTGCCAAAGTTGGATTACAATCGATGATATTCTCTCTACCTCACTAATAAATATTACGTGGATTCTCGATCCTATCGACTGATTATCTGAATATCTCATTTAGCCTTAGAGCATCTAAGCATTTAACTTGTTTCCTCGTGTACATAAATGAGCTTACTCGTCTTAGACTTACCAAAGGTGAAATTGTCTCTTTCGCGGATGACACCGCGTTGGTGTTTGCGGGTGATAGTTTGGAGGAGGTTTTCACTGTCGCGCAAAATGGGTTCGATGTGACTAAGGGATGGCTGCAGAAAAACATACTTACTCTAAACGTAGATAAAACGAAATATATTTGTTTCAGCATAAGACAGGCGGTGGGTATTCGCGGCGATCTTCAAATTGTTTCACATTAGTGCAATTCTGCGGATAGTTGCGCATGTTCACCCCTGGAACGCGTTAATACTCTAAAGTACCTTGGTATTACTTTAGACAATAAACTCAACTTTAAAGAACATGTCAAAATTCTTTGCGGTAGAGTGCGAAAATTAATTTATGTTTTTAAAAACCTACGTCATATCGCGGACCCCGCACTGCTGAAGCGAATATATCAGGCCCTGTGTCAGTCGCTTCTTACTTACTGCCTTTCAGCCTGGGGAGGTATCTGCAAAACCACGCTAAAGGCAGTTGAAGTCGCCCAGAGAGCTATACTGAAGGTTTGCACGTTTAAACCGATGCGCTTTCCTACCACTACACTGTTCCAGTTGTGCGAGGTTTTGACAGTAAGACAGTTATTCATACTCAAAATTATCCTGCAAGAACATAAAAAACAGCCCTAGTACTACAGAGACGACGTAAACATCATGTATGTGACTATCTAGCCACATTTAAAACAACCTTTGGAAAAAGATTAGTAAGTTTCCTAGGCCCTTACCTTTATAATAAGATTAACAAATCAATAAATATATACACCTTGACTAGAATACAATGCAAACTAAAAGTAAGCCAATATTTGCAGGAATTAAACTATGAGCAGACGGAACAACTAATATCCTTAGCACTCTAAGAATACGGCTAAGAGCACAGAAAACAAAGTTCCACTTACCTACTATATAGCTCAACTACACACATAACACTCATGCATATTTACACTCACACCTTCACCGCATAATTATTCTCTCACACACACCTACATACACATACATCACACACACACCCTCACGTTCTCATATACATTCACCACACACACGTACACAACACACACGCACGAACACACATACTCTCAATCCATTTAATTATATTCAAACTTTTGTACTTAACCATTTTCAAATTATTTAACTAGTTTACGTATCAACTATATTCTATATATCTGTAGTACTAATGTATAATATGCCACTATAGCTTGGCACCTATTCTTGTATCATAATACTCGAGGGGAACGGTGCTGATAGCCGAAATACAGGCTATGCCTAGTTCGGCTACAGATGCTAATCTCTTTAGCTACTACTTACTAAGTTTTTGGAAAATAAACTATTATTATTTTTGTTGAGTGTTTTTTCTTCTCAGCTCTTTGGCTGGTTTTTGCAACATTTACGGACCGAAGCCAAGTAAATGCAGCGTGTGGTGTGTTATGTTAAAGATGTGTTGTGTGAGGACCTATTTCGTTTTCTTCTATTTGCATGAAATTTCTGACGATTCGACATGTATTTAAAATTGCAGCTTTTTGTAGGGTGTTATAGAGGGTTTCTTTAAGGTTTAGTAATGTAAGGCTATGGAGAAGGTGATTCGGGATGACGCCTGTTGTAGAGAGGACTATAGGGATCACATAAACTTTTTGTTGGCGCCATATTCTAGTTACTTCATCTTTGAGTTCCATGTATTTACTATTTTTTTCAGATATTGTCTTCTGAATGTTATGTGTATTGGGAACGGCAATATCAATTGGGTAAGTAACTTTATTTACTTTATCCTGTAGGGTTATATCCGGTCTATTGTAGTGAATTGTTCTGTCGGTGAGAATGGCGCGGTCATAGTAAAGTTTGTGTGTGTCATTTTCTAGGATAGTTTGTGGTGTGTAATTGTAGTAAGGGGTGTTTGTGTTCCGTATGAGTGTGTATTTGAGGGCTAATTTTTGATGAATTACATTTGCCACCTGATTGTGCCTGTGTGTGTAGTCTGTCTGCGTGAGAGGAGTGCAAGCTCCTGTTATGTGCTGAATTGTTTCTGGTTGGATGTGACACTTGCGACATTTATCATTCGTTACTGAAGGATCTTTGATAATAAATTTTCTATATTTTTTAGTGTTACTAATCTGGTCCTGTATCGCAATTATAAATCCTTCAGTTTCTGGGAATAAACTACCTATTTTAAGAAATTTATTTGAGGCTATTTTATTCACATGAGATTGTTCTAGGTCATGAGGATGTCGGCCAAGAAGTACCTTTTTCTTCCAGTCCTCAATTTTTTGTTTCTGCGGGTCGTTGATAGTAATTTGTGGAGAATCTGACTGTTCATTTAAGTTAAGTGGGGTGTAGTTAAAATCATTTTGAACTATGGCTTTATGAATGTTACTAGAGCGAGATTTTGCGTGAAAGAATGTTTTTAGTCGACAGACTTGTTTCCGCCAAAGGTGCTGGATATCTATTAGGCCTCTCCCCCCGTTTTGTCTTTTGATAGTGTCTTTCTATAGCAGATTTAGGGTGTAAGTTGTTATGTTTTGTAAGAGTGGTGCGCGTGGTTCGTTCTAATTGTTCTGTGTCTGTTTTTGTCCATTTAATAACTCCGAATGAGTATGTTAATATGGGGATGGCAAATGTATTTAAGGCCTTGATGAAAGTTCTACCCGAAAGTTGTGTTTTACATATGGCGTTAAGTCTTCTTTTATACTCTGCAGTAAGTGTTTCTTTAATCCTAACATGATCTAGTCCCTTTAGTTGAGTGTACCCCAAATATTTGTAAAAGTCAGTCGGTTCCATTGCTATTATGGTGTCTGTGCTATTTACTACATAGTTACCGGGTCGTACCTTGCCACGTATGATATGAAGTGTTTTACATTTATCCAGGCATGTTTATATCTAGGCTAAACTCTGCTGTAGCTTCTACCAGTTTCTTCATATCTTTATCGGTTTGTGCATATAATTTAATATCGTCCATGTAAATGAGATGTGAGACTGTTGTTTGTTCTGTAGTGTGTTTGAGACAATACCCGGTTCGACAGCGCTACAGTAGATGAGACAGAGGGTTTAGTGCAAGACAGAACCACAGGGGACTCAGTGAATCACCTTGGTAGATACCCTTCTTAATAGATATTTGTCGCGTTGTAATATTATTGTGATTGCAACTTATTTGAAGTGTGGTTTTCCACAGCGGCATTATATTTCGTAAGAAATCTATTATTTTTGAGTTTATCCTATAAATTTCTAGTATTTGTATCAGCCAGGAATGAGGAACACTGTCGAAAGCTTTTTTATAATCGATATAGGTACAATGAAGATTTCTATTCTTTGTGGTAGCATGTTTATGGATAGTAGAATCAATAATTAACTGCTCTTTGCATCCCATACGGCCCCGCCTGCATCCCTTCTGCTCTTCTGCCATTATGTTGTGGTGTTCAATGTGTGAGTTCATTTTCATAGTTATTGCTGATGTTAATATTTTATATATCGTGGGTAGGCATGTGATTGGGAAGGTTGTGGTGAATTTTTAGTTTTAGGCAGCATGTATGTTATACCTGTTGCAATAAAATCGGGTATATTTTGTTGTCCTAATATCACTTCTGTTAAGTTTTTTGCTATGGGCTTGTGAAATGAAGTTAACTTTTTGTACCAAAAATTGTGTATTTTGTCTGTACCAGGAGATTTCCAATTGTGTAATCTGCCTGTTACATGTGTGATATCGGCCTCTGAAATCTCTATAAATTCCATTTCATCTACTGCCGTCCATTTTGTTTTTTCTTCTGTTATCCACGTCGCTTTGTAGTTATGGTGTTCTTGTTCTTCCTAAATGTTAGACCAATATGTTTCTAGTTGCTCTTTTGTAGGTTGGTCAGTTGCGTCTGCGTTAATTTAATTATTTGTGTCAGTGTCTGGTTTGTGTAGGTTTCTATAAAACATTTTTTCATTATTAGCATCGTTTTTGCGCTGTTGTGCTTTTTTGTATCTTCTGAGCCTATGAACTTTAAGTGCTAGTTTTTGTTTTAAGGTATCTAAGAACTCTTCTGGTTTTCTGTTGTTATTTTCGTGTCTTGTGTGCGTGAAACTGCTCCTAAATATAGCCTCAACTCTTCTTACTACTTTACTTGACCTGATGTTGTTAATATATTGTGTAAGACTACTACAATCTGCTCTTAATTTTTCTATGTCTTTTTCTAACCTGTGTTGCCATGCTGGTTTGATATTCTGTTTTGGTCTTGTATTTCCTGTGTGTTGCGTGATTTTAAAGTTAAGTTCTTCAGATACGACTACCGCTGTGCAATATATGAGTGTGTGTATATCTATAAGTTGTGTGTCATCGTAAATAAATTGATTAAGTATGTTTTCATTAAATAAGTTAACTAAACGGAAAAGATTAGGGCTATTGTGGCTAGGGTTGTTCTGAATTTGTCATGAATTTCTTGGATATTCATATCTGTTGTCAGATTTTGATCTGCAACGGTTAAGGTCTCAATATCATTTTCTAGAGTTAGGGTTACCGAATCGGTTTGTGTAGATGTGTGTGATATTTGCGTGTAAGCTTGCGATTGATTGTATGGTTGAGATTGAGTATAAGGTTCTACTTGGATGTGCGGTTGTTCAGAAATTTCGGTTAGGTTTGTGATAGTGGGATAGTGTTAGCGCCTGTATTATTTTCTACTTCTTGTAATTTTATTCGTGTTTCTTCTTTTAATTGTTCTATTATTTCTTGAGATAAAAGTTTATTTCTAGCTATAGCTCTTCGCTGATCTGAGATTCTTTGTTCTGAAACAGATATCTCAGGATATTGTCGAGTAAAAAGTTCATGCAATTGTTGTCTGTAGGTGGTCATGTCGATCTCTAATTTTGTGATATAAAAGTAAGTTCGCATGATAAATAGGTTAACTTCTTTGCTCCATCTCATGCGAACTCTTGCTTTTCCAGCCTTGGTGGACGCGGGTAAAAAGGAACTCACCTCCCGCGCAACATTCAAGGTCAGAGTGGGTGGAATTGAATTTAAACTAGTAACGGGAGGTGATGATGGTATGGGTGACGATGGTATGGATGGTGATGATGGCCTAGAAGGTGTGTAGGATACTGTGCTTGGACTATACAGTTCTACAGGGGTGTTTGTCT
The DNA here is from genome assembly GCA_963921375.1 of Tiliacea citrago. NCBI lineage: Eukaryota > Metazoa > Arthropoda > Insecta > Lepidoptera > Noctuidae > Tiliacea > Tiliacea citrago. The sequence continues at coordinate 22,340,260 of OY992786.1, forward strand.
TGTCCGTCAGTTTGTCACCATCGTCGATGATTTCGGCTGTAGAATCTTTGTCGGTGAGAGCCCGCCTGTTCAACTCCTCACCGCTGACGGTTCGCATGCTGAGACACCCAGCGTCAGCTCCAGGTGCACCCCGGCGATCGCCCCCGGGCAGCGGCCCTATACGTTTTCTTTTCGATCGTGTCTCCATTTTTAATGGGTTTCCAGAGCCACGTTAGCCACGCCAGTAATTTCACATTCGTGTGTCCGCCCCCCACGTGATTAGATGGTCAATCTATTATTATTATTCCCTTTATTAATTTAGATACATACAAATTATATTTTTAAATATCAGAATATAAAAAATATATAAAAACATTTAAAAATATAAAAAATAGTTGTCCACCGGTATCGGGAGCAGGGTCCAAGCTACCGGTGGCTAGGGCTGCAGAGAGAGGAACCTCCTCACGATGCGAGCCGTATCGAGGAGTACTGCCTTCTGAATCAGGCCCTTGATCCAACCACCTAACGAGAGCCTCGAAAGATGTTGCTCGAGACTTTCGGCCATCAGGCCATTGGCCGATACGACAATCGGCACAATGATAGCCGAGCTCACATTCCACATGTCAACAACCTCGTGTGCTAAGTCAAGATATTTTATTTGTTTCTCTTTCTCAGCTTACCCCGGTTTGTGCCGGAGTCGAGACGATATGGTTGTTAAGTACCTCTGAGCGAATGAGATATTTTTTATATTTATTTTATTTTTTAGAACTTTAATTTCTATTTCCTCTAATTCATGATTTGGATGTTGAATTGGTTTAGAAATTAATCTTTTAAGATTTATCCCCCTAATTTCTAACTCTAATAATCTACTATCAACCGAAGCATCTTTAAAATATTTTCTTACTCAATCTATTGCATCTATTAACAATTTTAATTGGTTGGACGATGTTGCACTTGATAGGCTGCGCTCAGAGGTACTTAGCAAACATATCGTCTCGACTCCGGCACAAACCGCGGCAGCCTATCAAGTGCAACATCGTCCAACCTATGATCGCGTTGGATGACCCGCACCTGATCCGATAGTCGTTGGGCCGAGATGTTGATGGTTGGTTCTACTTCCTGAAACAGAGACAGCATCCTAGCACGGTACGCAGTGAGGTTAGTTCCTCCCTCTGTAGACCCGTAATATGCGCGCATGACGTTCTCGTTCATAGATTGAGTCCATCTCATGCGCTGCACACAACCACCGGCAGCGGGGACCCGGCTCGGAGCCGGATGGCCCCTAAGTCCCAAGCTCCTCGGTGGCCGGCCTCTCCCCTGCCGACGTACAGGTGTTGGCGACGTCGGCGGGGAAAAATACTCGTCGCTCGAGCTCGACGCAACTACCACGGCCGGTGTCGTCACAGCGCTCACAGTGAGGCTGGATACCGGCGGCGGCGAGGCGGAGCTGAGCGAAGAGTCCGGAGGTGGTGGGCGTGCTCGTCTCGTAGCTGATCTCGTCAACATCTTTTCTTTATTTTTAAAAATCGGTGGATTTTATCTGAGGTGACATGACAGATGTCACCTTAGATTCGGCAGTTTTTGATAAAATTCTTGGTTTTTATTATGATGCATTTTGATTTTTTTTATTTAGGCTTGATTATTTGGGTTTCAGGCTTATTGTATACTAATATAATAAAAGAAACTGCGTCTAAAATGAATATATAACTGAAGATAAAGAAAACGTATTCCGTGACGTGTTGGTGTTGCCAGCTAGTTATTATTATTTCCTTTATTAATTTAAATACATACAAATTATATTTTTAAATATCAGAATATAAAAAATATATAAAAACATTTAAAAATATAAAAAATAGTTGTCCACCGGTATCGGGAGCAGGGTCCAAGCTACCGGTGGCTAGGGCTGCAGAGATAGGAACCTCCTCACGATGCGAGCCGTATCGAGGAGTACTGCCTTCTGAATCAGGCCCTTGATCCAACCACCTAACGAGAGCCTCGAAAGATGTTGCTCGAGACTTTCGGCCATCAGGCCATTGGCCGATACGACAATCGGCACAATGATAGCCGAGCTCACATTCCACATGTCAACAACCTCGTGTGCTAAGTCAAGATATTTTATTTGTTTCTCTTTCTCAGCTTTCACGAGGTTCTCGTCATGCGGAATGGTAACATCGATAATCATTGCGCGGCGCGCTAATCGATCTATCACTACTATGTCGGGCTTATTCGCGACAATAGTCCTGTCAGTAATGATAGACCGATCCCAGTACAACGTGACATGGTCATTTTCGAGAACTGGGTCGGGCACATACTTGTAATACGGTACCTCAGAATCCACAAGTTTATATTTCAAAGCAAGTTGCTGGTGAATAATCCTGGCTACTTGGTTATGCCTGTGCAAGTACTCGCCATTAGCAAGACGAGAACAGCCAGAGATAATATGTCTGATGGACTCACCCGGACGGTGGCATGCCCGACACACGTCAACCGTCCCGTCCTTCATAATATGTCTCCGGTAGTTATTCGTCAAGATAACTTCGTCCATAATTGCACAGACAAAACCTTCGGTTTCCCCGAAAAGGTCACCAAAACGTAGCCAGGATACGGACGCTAAGAAATCTACACCGGGTTCATGAAGAGCCCGATAGAAGCGTCCGTGAAGCTCCTTGCTTTGCCATACCTCCTTGCGGTCATCGGTAGTAAGTATTACAGGTTTGCGCCAGTTCTCTTTAGCCATGGAGAGCGGGGTGAGTCCCTTGTCCACTGCGACCACATCACGGTGCATACCCAGTTCGGCTTGTAAAAAATATTCCCTGAGACTGCACACTTCGCGGTTATGGAGGGTCTTTGCATTTAAAAAGCCTCGACCCCCGCACTTCCGCGGGATGTACAGTCTCATCACCGATGATCGTGGGTGATGCATCCGATTTGCGGTCAGCAGTGTACGGACCCTCCTATCCAGGGCGTCTAGTTCGGTCTGAGTCCATTTAAGTATGCCAAAAGAGTACATCAAAACCGGCATGACCCAACCGTTGAAGGCGCGCACCTTGTTTCCGCCTGAAAGAAGACTAATAAATACCTTCTTCAGGCGACCAAAGAAGCGCTCCTTCAACGATTGCTTCATGTCAGCAACGTTGATCCCTAACGCTTCTGACATACCCAAATACTTATAGCTTTCGGATGAGGAAAGGGATCTAAGGTGTATGGAATCCGAGAGTTGGGTTCCTTCGGATTCCATAATCTCTCCTCGTTTTACATGCATGACTGCACATTTGTCCACACCAAATTCCATCCTGATGGCGCTACTGAATGTTTCAGTTACCTTCAGTAGCTCGATCAGTCGCAATTTGTTGGGGGCAAAGAGTTTCAAGTCATCCATGTACAAGAGGTGAGATATGACCTGACCTCCTCTCCTCAACCGATAGCCTAGACCTGAATCCTCCAACAGTGTACTTAGAGGATTCAGGGTTAAGCAGAACCAAAGTGGACTTAAACTGTCGCCCTGAAATATTCCCCGTTTAATCCATACAGGCTCATCATTCCCCTGGATCTGCCGACATCCTGGATAGCGAAGGACCGTTCTCCATTGCCCCATACATGACATCAGGAAGTTGCGCAGAGTTGCATCTATCTTGTACAACTCCAGCACCCTCATGAGCCATGTATGTGGCACCGAGTCGTAGGCCTTCTTATAGTCTATCCAGCATGTCGACAGATCCTTGCGGGATCGACGAACCTGTTGGCTTATGGCCATGTCGATGAGGAGTAGCTCCTTAGTACCGCGGGACCCATTCCTACATCCATTCTGAGAGGCAGACATAATGGAGTTATTGTCAATGTGCGTATTAATTTTCACTCTCAAAATGGATGTAAGAAGTTTATAGACCGTTGACAAACATGTGATCGGTCTGTAATTCTTGGGTTCCGCGGGACTACCTGACTTATGGAGCAGGTGGGTAACGCCTGTTGTTAGAAACTGTGGTAGCGACCCAGACTCTAAGGATGACTGGAACTGAGATGCCAGGCAAGTGTGTGAACTAATTAAACATTTCAACCAGAAGTTGTGCAGTCCGTCCGGTCCCGGTGATTTCCAATTTGGTAACAGACGGACTGCTATTATTATTATTAGTGATGGACGGTGATAAAATAGTCCATATTTATAACTAAGACAACATCGCATGTTGTCGTGACATTCTCGTTTAGTTTCCTGATATTTTGTAACTGAGCTCTGAGGTGTCAGCAGACCACCAAGCCAATCGGCATCAACTCTCGGATTTAAAGTTTACTATCAATATGTTAATTCTACTGCTTATTACTTAATTTGAAGTGTTTATTTCCATAAAAAAAAACAAATAGTTTTAAGATTTACAAAATAATAAGTACAGACGCCAGCAGGTCAAGCTACCTGAAACTGTCAAATTTTCCCAATCAACCTTAAAACCCTAAGCTTTAACGATAAAGTTGAAAATCTTTTAAAGAAATTTGACAGATTGTAGTTGCTTGATGTGCTGGCTTCTGTACCTACTTAATAAAGAAGCACTGCTTCTATAGCAAGGGCAGTCTTCCCGAGACCCCAGCACTACAGGGCCCTTAAATCTCGAGAATGAAATACCAAAAATTTATGTTCAGTACGTAAAAGGCAGTTTGTAGTTGAAGGCCCCAACGTATCATGCAAAATTTTAACGTAGGGTGCTATAATTTTAGAGCTTGCTTCGCTCTTGCATACTACATTCTCTTATTTCTCAAAAATGTCTGCTTATGTCGACATATTAACTACTTACTAAACTGATGAGAAGCATTTTGTTTAGGCAGCTGTTTAGGCAGACACATCAAAAGTGTATATTTATAAAAAAATATCCAAATAATATTTACCAAAATCTAGTCTTCCAGACTGGCTTCTTACTTTTTTTCCTATGTTTAAGTTAACAACTTATGCCTATATTTTGTAAAAATCAAGATTTTTTTTGCAAATTGTGGGAAATTAACCTAAGTTAATGTCGTCAATTAAATGGCAAAAAGGCAAAAATTTCGGTTTTCAAATTTTTATTGTAAAGATAAAAAAAAATCTGTTTCCACCATTGACACGAATCACAAAATCACAGCGATTTGGCATGCTAACATCAGTTCATCAAAATCACTTTGAGGAATGGCCGCCCACGTTATTTCTAACAAGTCAAAAATTTACTGTGGGGTATGCAGTTATGCACTGCATCCATACTCGGCAGAGCTCTTCCTTGGAGCATAACAAATGCGTGCTCAATTGGGTTGAGGTCTGGCGATTCAGCAAGCCACGGCACGGCAGAACGTTAATGTGAGCATCGGTAAGAGTACGTGTTACGACTTTAGCCGTGATGTGGACGTGCATTGTCGTGCATTAGTCGAAAGAAATCACCCAACCGGCTTCGCAAAGGGATGATCGCGTCTGAAACAATCCTCTCTGCATAAATCTGAGCAAATGAAATCGGTTATTCCACCGATCCAAATACCGGCCCATAGCAATATTGTTCCCCCTCCATATGAATGAACTTCCTGACAAAATTTCAAACGTTCTTGACGTCTAAAGGTCCTCCAAACTTGAGTACGGGTTGTATCCGGCCTCATACCGAAACGAGATTCATCGGAAAAGCAAACACAACGCCAGCCTTCTTCCTCCCAATTTCTGTGTTCGCGAGCTCATTGTAAACGGGCCCTACGATTGCGGGGTGCTAAAGGTGGAACTCGCAGCGGCCTTCGGGAACGCAGACCCACTTCACGTTAACGATCTCGGATGGTTTGGTCGCTTATCAGCTAGCCTGAAGAGCTGTGGAGCCTCGAAGCCAACATCATGGCGGTCATGGTACGATTCCGTGGAGCAGTAAAATGAGAGATTCGTAAAATGGTCCACAAATTATGAATTGCTGATAATGAAGTCTAATGTCAAATAGCAGCTGTCAAACAGATGAATTGCGGGGGGCTATGAATTGTACGCAGATCATAATATGAATTGTCAGTTTGTGACCATTTTACGAATTTTAATATGATTCATAATATTATCATATTAAGATTCTGCCAAAGCGTCCATTTTAGGCCCCCAGATGCGGCTTATGACGCTCTGTGTAGTGCCAAGTGCGACAGCCACACAGTACGTTGCCTGGAACCACCTTGCAACAATATCATTGACATTGTCATTCCAACGGCTCTCATCATCTCTTCACGTGTCAAATGATGTCGTCGTTCCATAACAATGCAATTTTTTTCAGTTCCGATGCAGAAATTGTAATGTTTTTGTAAAAATGCTATTACACCCTTTAACAGGAATCCTGATTGACAGTTGATTTTCTATTTTAATTAAAATTTTAAGAAAACTTTATAATCAAATAGCGAAATTCACTAAAAAGAATCATTATCCATCCAAAAAAATTAAAATAATAATACTCAATTGTCTAAAACGTACTTGATCCCTAGACACTTTTGATGTGTGTATTATGAATATTTGACTCCCCATGGAAACATACAGAGGACGGTAGGTTTTATCAAAAACATGATTAACTTTGGGCATTATTTATTAAAGTTCCATTCCATTGTACAAAACAATACCAATCATAACTAAAAAATAAGCGTATAGTAAGGCCTTCGAGTTGACTACTTCAGCGGCAATTGACGTCGTCGCGGCAAGTTTTTTTCTGAATCCACTAGGCTGCCAGTGTCATCGTTCAGTGGTATGCCTCGGGCAAAGGCTGAGATGAGGCCAAGGGAGGCGGCAGGCTTGTCAGCGGGCACCATGTGACCGGCACCGCGAATCATCACCTCCGTGAGATTGGCAGCTACTCGGTAATATCTGAAAAAGGGATATAATTTCCAAAATAAGTATTTTTGTTTATGTAGGTGATGGTCAGCGAAAAAAGTCTATTAGCACTTTAGTTTTTATAATCTTAATATTAAGCTAAATATTGGTGTCCGTCAGAATGAACGGTCACTAGGCGTATTTAACGTTGAATTTATGTCCAATAAATGCTTCCCTATTGCTTCTATTTGCTTCCTATTCTCAAACCCTTGCTTCCATCGTATTCTAGAAGAAAAAAAACATTTTAAGGGTGACCGTTCATTCTGATGTCAGGACGGCCGGTCACCGAGTCGTAGGGTCCCTGATAAATAGAAGTATTGAAATTCACGGTGGCCATTAATTACTTCCCGTTTGCTTCTCTCAATGTTTTACAACGACAATACTGTTACTATCACGGCAACAAAGATATCAACAAAAGTGTTGTTTATCAATATCTTTAGCGCCTGCCAAAAAAAAAAAGCAAAACTCTTATTTAACATTGCAGTTATGCTTGTGTAGGCGATAAATCTATCGTATTGTATCGGTGGCCTACAGCTAAGTATTATGTTATTAAAAAGAAGTCCCCATCGTATATAGAGACAAAAGTTCAGAAAAATGTAATAAACACCATTAAAGATAATACTTCAATTCTTAACTTCCCAGGGAGTGTTCTTATAGGCGCTAGCAACTGTACATTATTCATTTATTAATAAACGAGGGTAGATTCTGTTTTTGCTTCAATCATTTGTTATTACTATGACGTTACTACTCTATGTTATCATTGGTAGTTAGTCACTGTTTATAACTGGCGTGTTCTGATAGTTTAATTTTACAAATACAAACTAATACAGTATTTTCTTCATAATGAAAAGGGGAAGAAAATTTGTTGTGCCCTTGGAGGAACAAAAGAAAGCGTTTTTACTGTACAAAAATGTTTTCTGTGATCCTAATAATCTTCCACCAGCAAGTGATCCCGTGTTTACAGAAATTAAATGTGTGTTGTCGAGCCCTATTACCGAAAAAGGACTTTTACTTTCTCTGAAGAACAATTTCAATTACTTTTTCGATGCAACGGAAAATCTAGTAAGTAGAAGCATCAGTAGCGGTACAGCACAAAATAAAGAATGCTCACCAAGTAAGTCAATTAAGTTTGATTTTATGATTGATTTGTATCAATGGAACAAAATTCAACCATTAAAAAAACAATTAATAGTTACTCAAAACGCAAGGGCTGTTATTAAACAGAAGTATCGTTTACCGAAGCATATGTGGGCTCCTCTATTGCGAGAGCAAATATGGAAATCATTCAAAAGCCCGTGTTTATGGATTTTCAACCGTTATTCTGTTAAACATACAGATAGAATTACTTGCAAAGGTTTATGCAAACAATGCAAATCATCGATAACTGTGGTCATTTCCTGGCCTGTTGATAAAATAGCTCGATGTGTGTGTTCTGTAACAAATATTGATGCATCTTTTACTCATATTACTAAGAATAAAATAAAATAATCACCAGCCCAGCGCATTGAAATGTCCGCTGAACTAAAACACGAATCTGCAATCACATATCGTAACAAATTAGCAAATGAAATAATGGAACCTGATGACGCTGAACCACCCCATATGCCAACAGTTGGCTGCTTAAGGCAAATTAAACACGAGGAGAAACAGAGTTTACATTACGATACAAATCCATTGCTATCTTTGTGGATAATGACTCGTGTCACGCCATACAAAGATGTTATTAAGCATATCTCTCTGTACCGTTTTTACATATATTACTGGACAAACATCCAGGAAGGCTGTTGCAAAAAAATGAAAAAATCTGACAGATTAGTTCTCAGTGTTGATGCTACTGGTAGCATCTTTAAGGAATTAGGTCCAAATAACAAGATGTTAGTGACTAAACATTTATTTTTATATGTGTTAATGATGAAAACCCAGGAAAACGATAGCTCGGTCCCAGTCTCTCAGATGATATCCGAAAGCCAGACAATGGATACAATACATCAATGGCTACAGGCATGGAGCAAATGTAATCCCATTCCTGATGAAATTAACTTAGACGATTCCTCTGCATTAATTGGAGCAGCAGTAAAGGCTTTCACTAAATGGGATTCTACTGCTAAATATGTTGAAGATTCCTACAGACTATTAGAGGAAGGTCAAGAAGCTAATGATATGTGTTACATTCGAATTGACACAAGTCATTTCATAAAAAAATTATTTCGTTTATCATGTTTTAGATATACCGACAACAGAGTCAAATTTTTTTATATAAAGTGCCTCATTGAACTTAAAAACTCTGTCGATTATTTAAAAGCAAAATACATTATTTCAGATTTGATTATTGTATGTTTAAATCACTCTAACGATGGCATCATGACAAGATGTGAAAGCGCCAAAAGCAGACCTAAAAAGTTGAGTGCCTTCGGTGTTAACGACACGGAGATCGAAATTAATGAGAATGATAAATTGAATACAAATGTTGAAGATCTAAGTAATTCAGTATTTCAAGATTCTTTGAAATGCAACATTACTAAAAGTGGAAACATAATTTTACCTGGTGAAAAACATCCATCTTTTCATGAAAAAATTGAGGCTGAAAAAATTATTATTACTCTTAGTGATGACAATGAATTTGGGACTCATGAAAACGTATACTACTTCCCAGCATTTATTAATGTCTTATCACGTTTGATGAACCAGTTTCCTTTATGGTCCAATGTGATGAAAAATCTTTACAAATCTAAAATAGACAGACCTACATCTTCAAATGGGGAATCTTATTTCAGAACCCTAAAAAAACTACTTTTTCAAATCGGAACAAAATCTCAAAGGTTACGTATAGACGAATTTATTAACAAACACTTAGCATTTTTGACTGGTGAGTTGAAGATCGCGAACAGTAACTTAAATATTACAAAAAAAAAAATGAAACAAAAAAATCTGTTAAGGTAACCGAACAAAAAGAAAAAGTTAAAAAGATGCTGTAGTTTACAGATGATTCTATTTTCTCAGATCATCCAAGTTTGGTAGAGAATTGGAGAGGTCTGGGTATATTGAGCCGTAAACGTAAAAAACAGACCAGTGAACCAAGAAAGAAAGTGTTTCTGCTTTCGAATGGAGCCAGGTTCAAAACTGGCAAAGAGATTGTAACTACAACAAATACTTGTACACTGGACTCCGTCTGTCAAGCATTAGCTACAGCATATACTGATGGATCTAGCATAACTCCAACAATACAGGGAAGTGACCATATGCTATGTCAGCTAATAAGAACAATGTGACAAAAACAGCGGTGAAGAAGCATATAAAATAAGATCATCTATTGCCAAAAAATATTTCAAAAACGTTCAAAGAGGTGATGTGACTGAAGTAGATTGTGAATGCAATGTTCTATATATTTTTGATAAAATTCTGATTGACTGCTGTCTTTACAGTGCGGATGAAAAAATGTCATGAATGTCAACTTGGACTGTCCTATAAATAAAGTAACCAGGAAAGTGTCAGTCTTACGTTTGCACGATAAAAGTGTAGCTGAAGAAAGAAGCTGCAAGTTCACTCATCGACAATATGGAAATAATGACTCAATGCCGTCGACTTTCATGTGATGGTATCATGTCGTTTGAATTGAAGTTGAGGAATTTAATAAGTTTTGAAGTACTGGATGAACTGATGTTTGTACATGAAGCGCCTCCAAGGTTGGTTTTACAGAAAAACGAATATGAATTGCTTTCGATCATTGAATTTGTTCCGCCTGCTATTGGTACAATGGGTCACTATAAAGCACATTGTAGGCGTGGAAATGTATGGGAATGTTATGATGATTTAAGTAAGAGAGTTGTAAGGAGTACTAAGAAGGTGGTACCACATTGCATTATGTATATGAAAAAAATATAAAAAATAAACTGTTGTCACATATGTATTTTCTTCCTACTCTTTATTGTTGAATAGCTGCATTAGACACTTCCTTTAGAATTGAAATATTATCTTTAAAGGTGTTTATTACATTTTTCTGAATTTTTGTCACTAAATACGATAGGGACTTCTTTTTAAAAACATAATTATTAGCATATATTATAAATTAATTAGCTATAGGCCACCGATACAATACGATAGGTTTATCGCCTACACAAGCATAACTGCAATGTTAAATAAGAGTTTTGCTTTTTTTTTTGTCAGGCGCTAAAGATATTGATAAACAACACTTTTGTTGATATCTTTGTTGCCGTGATAGTAACAGTATTGTCGTTGTAAAACATTGAGAGAAGCAAACGGGAAGTAATTAATGGCCACCGTGAATTTCAATACTTCTATTTATCAGGGACCCTACGACTCGGTGACCGGCCGTCCTGACATCAGAATGAACGGTCACCCTTAAAATGTTTTTTTTCTTCTAGAATACGATGGAAGCAAGTGTTTGAGAATAGGAAGCAAATAGAAGCAATAGGGAAGCATTTATTGGACATAAATTCAACGTTAAATACGCCTAGTGACCGTTCATTCTGACGGACACAAATATATAATAAATCGGAACAGAAATGCTGAAATGAAATACAATGTAAGTAGGTATCGAATAATTATGTAACAGTGTTAATCGACTTTTGTCGCTAACTGTACCAGTTTTAGCCGTAGGTTTATATTAAAAACCAAGGTGATTATTATAGGTTGAATGCTGTCGGCGCAATAAATTGGTGTGTGGGTATAGGTCAACTGTTTTAAACTGTTTTCTTGACACTTACCCAGCTAACTTCCCGTCATGGTACCAGGGAGAACGCTTCGCCTTCGCAAATTCTGATGATCCTGAGAATGACAACGAGTCGTAGGTGTTGACCGACGGATGGTAAGCCACTATGATGTCCAAATGACCGCTGGAAACAAAATAATATCAATGAAGGCATGAGCCTCTACTTCAGACTTACACATAATAGTAATCTGATGACCATGCAACGCATACAAGTTAGTCATCTCAGAACAGTTACCTAATTAATAGGACGGTTATAGTTGATCAGTTCGCCTAATGAATTGGTTTTATCATGTCGGGTTGTATCACAATTCAGCTTATCTGAATTTGTGTAAAATCCAAATGGAACTACTTTTTATCAATTTACGACACGCTCCAAAAATCTGTAGGCCTCTACAATTTAAAAATTAATAGTTTGTGATTAACAGAAAAAATATTTGATTATGAAGTTATGAACGCATTTCGATATTTTCGACGTGCCTCACACTTTTTTTTACTGAATAAGATTAAATTGATGAAATGGAGTGTGGCGACTTCGGAAACTATACTTAGTGAACTGCGATAGGCTGGGTTGAGTGGCTACCACAAACATTGGCGTACACTTCGTAGTTCGTATAGTGACACTGCCTGTATAGTGACAGGGCCGGAACTAGGGGCAACCGGGGCAACGCCCCTCACTAGGGCGGCGAGGCCCCGGGCAGGGAGAAAAAATTGACACATTAAAATTTCTACACCATTTTACAATCAAAATTTGAATTTCCTTTTTGTATTTCGCGTCTCATCCATTTGAATTTAGCGCTTTGCTGTGCAGCTCTGACCAGTCTCCGTCGAGATAGACGACCTCTCACTGTTTGTGTCATTATGACAGAGTCACAGTTTTGAGCTTTTCTCAGATGTGATCCGCTTTGTTTACGTTGCGAAAATAAGGGCGCATTCCGAATCGCGCTGTAATCGATTTGACCGTGTTTACGCGATATTGATGTCCCGTGAATCGTCATAGATAACGTCACGACATGCGCCATCTTGCGATAACGCCGACCATGCCCTAAATTAATATCACCGTGAGCGCTGCGCTGTCAAAAATTACAGTTGTGCTGTTTTGTTTTGAGTCGCATCGTATCTAATTAGTGGGGAATTTTCGAAATTGTGCTCCTGGCTACAATCGCCAAAAACCCTAACCAAAGAAGAAGAAGAAAGTGGTGTATATACAAATAAATACTGTAATACAGCCGTGAGAGCGTTCACGAGCCTTCCGAATTGTTGACAGCTCTCGGCTGTCATAATCGTGTTAAGTATCTAAATGGGAGCGCAAATTATTGATGTGAGCGCTGTGAGCAATTATTGCCAAATTCCGAATGCAGTCTAAGTATCAATAAAATAAATATTCGAAATAATGCCTATTAAAAATATTTTTTGTTCCCATAAAGGCATTGAAAATTATTGATGAACGAGGCCCCATTTTTTAGTAAAAGGGGAAAGTTACGGCTCTGAGTGACAGTAAAACACTTACTTGTAAAGCATAACCTTGTAGTTCTCCAGCAGTTCTTCGAGCCACATTTTAGCGCTTCCCATAAAGTCGGGCACCAGTTTCCTGTACACAACTCCTATGGACGTAAAGTTGGTGTTGCCAACATGCAGCGCCTTTCGGACCTCGGTCCTCTGAATGTAATCCATGTATGCTCCATCGAGATCAATATCGTCTTGCAGGTAGTTGTACAGATTCGACAGGTGAGATCGGGTTAAAAATAGTTGGAGGAGGTAGTTGTAGTACTGAAACAATAAAAGTAGTAGGAATTAGGTATTCCATTGGAATTTAACAGGTATTTTTACATCGACAATTAAGTTTTTAAGGGTGATGCGCGTATCGCGTATGTCTACAATCAGATGCTGCAAGTCCCCTCTTGCTCAGTAATCAGTAGCGCCCTAAGCCAAGGTTCGAGTGCCATTAGGGGGCGCCCTTAGCTGTTACTTTTTCTATATTAACCAGGCGAGAGGCCCTTCAGGCCCCGCCAAAGTCCGGTGAAGGAGCAAAGGCACTCCGGAGCTAACTGCAAAAAAGCCCGCAACAAAGAAAAAAATCGCGTAATTCAAGGTCTTTTTCTAGGATATCATAACTATATTATTAATGCGAAAGTGAATTTGTTTCTAACAGCTGAACGGATGAATTTTGGCTCCTGGGTACACCATGCCTTCGGGTAAGGGCATACGAGTAGGTATGATACTTTTTATGCAGATATTCCCACGGGATCGAGACTTATGTGGATGAAATCACGGGGCGCAGCTAGTATTATCCTATTATAAATGCAAATGTGAGTTTGTTCGATTGTTGGTGGCGGGTGTGTTGCTCCCTTCAAAATGGTTGAGCTGAATGGTGCTAATCCATGCGTCATGTTCGTGAACGGGCGCCATGAGTAGGGACTGGTCATCTCTTAAGGGGGATGCGCCAAGGTAGCCCGTGAAATTGAAATTTTATTAGGTTTTTTGCAATTTGCAGATCAGTAAGGTTGTATGTTTATCTAAATATGATTCGCGGCCGTAAAAAATAGGGTTTTACAGAATTATAATCATTAGAATCAGTAATACATCTCCATAAGTTTGAAGAATCAGTAATACAACTCCTTAAGTTATAATTGGCCTCAAATGCCATGATTTCATGAAATAGTCATTCAATAGGATTATATGAACTTTTTATTGAAGATATTTATGATTATAATTCTATATATAAATATTTGATACGGCCATGAATCATATTTTAATCAACATACAACCTGATAGTGACTTGAACATTGCAAAAAAGTAAAAAAAAATGAATTTCGCGGGCTACCATAACGCATCCCCCTTATATACATTGAGTGCGTAGCCATCCCAGAGTTTATAAAATGTATTTTTGTCATGTGTGGGTTACTTACAGCATAAGCCTTCACCATCTCTCCATTATTGATGAACTGTGTGACTGCAGTCTCCAGATGGTTCATAGAGTTGGCCACATTATCGTCAACCAAGCCGACCTCGCGCACGAAGTAACTGTACTTCTGCAGTGATAGAGGATCGATGAAACCGTTGCCGATGGCTAGACCCTGAAAAATGAAACGCGCTTTAGAGATAAAAGAAAGAAAGAAAATACGTGTATATGCGGTAAACATAACGCAAAGAAATAAAAACACAAACTCGAAAGAACAAGTTGAGGGAAAATATGCGTCACATTCACGCAAAACGGCCATTGCTCAGCATAATGCTGCGACCCTATGCGAGACAGAGCCCCAGCGCTGGTTTTCAGCGACAGCCGGCGTTGACGTGATGAGATCCTCTTGTTTTATTATTATAGCTATTTTATGTGGCGATGACCATTAATTAACAGTATCAGCTGTTTACGAACAGGAAATTCAGCCAGAAGTAGTCCATAGTTAGCATAATAATGTTCCCAGTGCTGGGACACGGAGGGCGTGGGCTGTAATCTAGCACGCGAGGCCAGTGTGGGGTGGTAGATGTCACATGTCTTGGAATTTTTGGTTCTAGGACATGCCGGTTTCCTCACGATGTTTTCCTTCACCGTTTTGAGAGCAGTGGTGATGAAATTATTTACAAAAAGTAAAGCGCCTGTGTGGATTCGAACTCACTACCTACCTATTACATCTCGTAAGTCGTTACCACTGGACTGGGCCACCATGCCCACCACTGCTCCAGTACAGTAGTCCAGTAGGTACCTATTTAAGTAGCAACATGCCTGTAGCTGAACAATAAAGTATTCCTCTAAAGATAACAGCAAATATGGGACAACTTGCTAATTAGGTATAGGTTTTTTGTAACAAATAATGAAAACTAGTACCTATTGAAAACCAGAGGTTGGCATGAGGAACAGTAGCTATCTTTAAAAAAAAATGATAAATAATATAAAATCAGCAAAATTCGGATCTTTGTCGTTGGCTGTACGTTAGAAGCGTTTAAATAACAATATAGTACAATACTGCAGCGGCCAGCAAAAGAGGCATTGTTGGACGAACGTGTAAATGTGGGTCGAGGCGAAGCCGAGGCACACATACGTGAGTCCATCAATGCCTGGTTGTGGCCAAGGCTTGTATAGTGCTTTTCTCAAATTATGCGCGGAAATTCAATTCAAACTATTATAAGTTCCAGATTCAATGACAAACAACGATCATTTTTCACGCGCCAATATGTTAATTTGTTTTTTTCTCGATAAACAGCTTTCTATTTGCAAACCAGTTCGAAATTTAAATAAAACCTTTGATAAGATAATGATCGTTCCATTTTTTTTTAATAATAGTTTAATGGCCTGGTTGCTGGGACCTTTTAGCCAAGTCTTTATTTAGTTACAAACTTTGTATATGTAATGATGAAATGAATTTTAAATAATGCATGATAGATGATATCCCCGCCCGTGCGCTCCCCTTGAGTTTCAGTAAAGACGTGGCACTTTACTGAAACCTCATGCGGACTTCTTGAAAGAACTTGAAGTGATATGTTGCGCTGTTTTGTTTCATTTGCCTACACTAATGCAAATTCACGAACACTAAATGGTTAATAATCCACCATTATTACACATTAATATTCGGCTAAACACAAGTTTTAGAAAATAAAACAAAACTGCTAATTATGACACTTCACTTTCCCGCCAAGAACTCCCGTTCCATTTTTAAATTACACGTTATATTAGGGTGAGGAAAAAGTCTTTTCGCATTATAGTATGTATGAACTTGTAATAAAATCTCTTTGGCTATGCTATTTGTATCTGACTGGTTTTGGTATCATTGAAAGTTTAAATTTTAAAGAACATAATTCCAAATTCAAATTAGGAAAATGTGTGATTTTCATCTGTTTTTCGTGCTGTCAAGATGAGTGAATCTAATGAAGAAATTCGATACATTTTAAAATTTTACTACAAAAAAGGTAAAAATGCAACGCATGCCGCGAAAAAAAATTTGCGATGTTTATGCTAGTGCAGTGTCTGTGAGAGTACCTAGCACAAATTTTGTTTAAGCGTTTTCAATCCGGAAATTTTGATGTCAAAGATGCACGTCGCTCTGGTCGCCCTATTACGGATAAAATGGACGCTATTTTTGAAAAAGTGGAGCAAGATCAGTAGTTACGACGTAGCTGAAGAACTGGGAATTGACCACAAAGCAGTTTTGGCACATTTGAAAAAAACTGTGTATACAAAAAAGCTCGATATTTGGGTACCTACCTCACGAGCTCACTGAAAGAAACCTAATGAACCGTGTACTCATTTGTGATTCTTTATTACGACGTAATGAAACCGAACCATTTTCGAAGAAGCTGATAACTGGTGATGAAAAGTGGATCACGTACGACAAGAACGTGCGAAAAATGTCGTGGTCAAAGGCCGGTCAGGCTTCACAGACTGTGGTGAAACCCGGGTTATCTCGCTACAAGGTGATGCTGTGTGTGTGGTGGGATTGGAAGGGCATTATTCATTATAAGCTGTTACCACCAGGCAGGACCATCGATTCTGAACTCTACTGCGAACAACTGATGAGATTAAAGCAAGAAGTTGAGAGAAAGCGGCCGGAATTAATGAACAGAAGGGGTGTGGTTTTTCATCATGATAACGCTAGACCTCACGCATCTTTAGCCACTCAGCAAAAATTAAAAGAGTTTGGCTGGGAGGTGTTAATGCATCCGCCGTATAGTCCTGACCTTGCACCTTCAGATTTCCACCTGTTTCGGTCTCTTCAGAATTCTTTAGGCAGTGTCAGGTTAACATCACGAGAGGACTGCCAAAACCACTTGTCGCGGTATTTTGATCAGAAGTCCCAAAATTTCTATAGCAATGGGATCATGTCCCTACCTACAAGATGGCAAAAAGTTATAGAACAAAATGGTATCTACATACTTTAGTTCAATGTAAATAAACTATATTAAAAAATGTTTTGAATTTTCTTAAAAAATGCGAAGAAACTTTTTCCCCAACCTACTATATGAGTTTACTATGTAATTTATTTGGCCGCTCAACCACGACAGATGTGAATTTTCATACAACTTTTGGTGGCCGCTGATCGCATGTATTTGGCCAGTACAGCAATTTCGATTTATCTCGAAGAAGGTTGTCAAAATAATGCTCACCGTTTTAGAAAATATAATTTTACTCAAAAATGCATGTAATGTGGTCATTATTTTGACAACCTTGTTTGAGTAAAGTCGACCTTGCCGTTCTGTTTCAAGGAGTGGCCGGCAAAGTTGTGCTGGTCGCTCTAACAGGTCGGCAAGACATTGCCGACCGCTATTTTGACGTTTCAACGTTTTAAAAAATCAAATGCAAAAAGATTTTATTTAAAACACAGCTGTTTGTATATAAACAGATAGGTACCTACAAAAAGATTTTATTCCATATTTGGCTGTATAGTTCCAACTACCATTGTTAAAAAAAAAAAAAAACAAAGAAGTAACTAAAGCGCGGTTCAGCAAAAATTTTATTTTTATTTAGTGACTTTTTTGCTAAAAATGAGCTCCCAAAGCGAAAATTCTTCCGATTCAATAGTGTTTAACACCGCCAGACATTAAAGATGAAGCTAAATTAGTGGTTGGAAATTTAATAGGTACCGCGAAACTCAAAGGAAAAATATAAGCTTGCATAATTATGAAAAAATTGTGCAGTGGAAAATCAGTAGGAAATCTAAATCTTTATCCGAAAATGTTTTTCTTGCGTATTTCAATGATCTTTCCAACAAAATGAAGCCTTCGTCTCTCTGGAATACCTATTCAATGTTAAAATGTATGGTTCTGATAAAGCACAATTTGAACATTAAAAATTACCTAACACAATTTAACGAGTATGCTAAAACGACAGTCAGACGGATACAAATGTAGGTAAAAAGTCAAAAGTGTTGACATCACAAAATGTAGAAAAGTTTATAAATGAAGCCCCCGACTCTGAGTACTTAGCGGTGAAAGTAAGTATTTATATCTAAATACCCAAATTTGTACTGTACACGTTCTCATAAATTAATACTCGTACTTGTTATTGTTACAGGTGGTTCTTATTTTTGGTGCATGTCGATGCATCGAAATTACCAATATCACCGTTAATGACATTGAAACTCACATCAACGTAATGATAATTACGTTGCGAGATACAAAAACGAAGATTGATCGTACTTTCGTTGTTCGTGACGCCTCATTTGCAGTGGTGCAAAAATATTACGCACTACGTCCAGTTGACGTAAAAACGGACCGATTTTTTTTAAATTATAAAAACTGCAAATGCACCAAACAAGTGATAGGGAGGCATAAAATTGCTCAAATGCCCAAAATAATTGCTACATACTTAGAACTGCCCCATCCGGAACAATTTACAGGTCATTGTTTCCGGCGTTCATCGGCCACTATTCTTGCCGATACTGGGGCCAATCTTATTACACTAAAAAGGCATGGAGGATGGAAATCCGATCGAGTTGCTGAGAGCTATATAGAAGAATCGGTGGAGAATAAAAACAGAATTACACAAAAAATCGGTCAAAGTATAAACTTAAAACGAACAACGTCTTACGAGTTCCAGGAAGCTTCAACATCTGCTCAAGAACATGAAGAAAAAAATGATGAAATAAATGAAGAAATAATACAGCAGTCAAACACCGCATTAAAATTATCGCAAACTATTAGTAATATCAAACCGGGAAAGTCGGTGTTGAATTTTAGTAAGTAACTGTACTTTTGATAATTGTCATTTTAATTAAATTTCTAGTTAATTAATATATATTTTATTGAAATTACTTGCTGGTTTTATTTAGATTAGGTACCTACTTGCATTTTTGAGTAAAGCACTTGTATAGTGCTTTACTCAAAAATGCAAGTACCTAGCCTTGGCCCACTATGACTGTTTCGCTGGTCACGCTATGATTGCCTCGAGCTAGCCTAGCTACGCTCTAGGCCTTCCAGCTTGGCCATCATTGCAGCCCTTGCTGTCCTCGCTGTAAAGGCCTCGACCTACGGCCTCGGCCTTTATCTCAGCTTGTCCATCAAGTGCTGCACGCTGACCGCGCTGTGTCGGCCTGGAGCTGCGCTGTCGGCCATCATCAGCGCGACCAGCAAAGTAGTCATTATAGACCGCGGCAGTAATGTACTATTATTACTTCCAAGTTACACGCGCTGACGGACGTGACTATTGGACTTACCTGCAGGTTGATAGGTTCTTTTTCATGCTTGTGCCAAAGGATTTGCACTCCGAGCGAGGGAATGTGCTTCCCTGCGTAAGACTCTCCAGCGATCGTAAGAGGCGCTTTTCGGAGTTCAGGGAAGATTGTAAGGAATTGCTGCAATGCCTCGTACAGGTTCTCTCCGATCTGTAAATATGGATGAGTAGATTATTTGAATAAAGGGCGAAGTAGATGCGGTTCAAAAACAAAGCTGAAATGTCTCAAGTACATCAGCAGAGTAAAAGGAGCCCTAGCCCCGGGCCTCCACAAAATAGGGGCCTCAACAATTTGATATATTTTTGATAAAAAAAAAAGTTCACATTCACAAGGAACCTTTTTTCGAAGATGAAAATGATAAAAAATAAAATTCTGACTACAATGACACAAAACCGCATATCAAAGTATCCGTACTGGGTATTGAAAGTGATTTACTCCGAGAACTGGATTTCACCGAAATTATCAATGATTATTCGGCGAAAAAAGCTCGCAAAGTTCCATTTGCCTATCATTTTTTTTTCTTTTGTATATTTTTAGTAATAAGTACCTATAAATGATTGAAAAATGTGAATATATTTTTTTCGTTTGTTCAAAAAAAAAATATCGGGGGCTGCACTCTTTGGTTTCCCCAAAACCTCCACACCATTAAATCCGTCCTTGTGTAACATGTACCTATTTAAGTAGGTATGTAGTATATACCTACCTAAATAGGTACATGTTGGCGCTGACGTACATACTATGTACGTCAGCGCACCACTATGACAAATATTGAAAACAAATGACGTGAGCATAATTACCGTGGTTTGATTAGTGGCATATCCTCTGTCATCATCGGTGAAACTGAACCCAGTTCCTACAGGGTTGTCGATGAACAGCAACGAGTGATTCTTACCCCAAGAATGCTGGATTTCTGAACAAAAAAGTGAGTAAGTATTTAGGTTAAATAAATTATATACAGATAGCAAGCTCTGTTTTTATAAGGTGTTAATTTATTAATCACTAGCTTCTGCGGCTTTGTTCGCGTGGAAGTCGTAAGATGTAATTTTACAGTTCACTAATCGTTTGCAATCTTAATCTCGGTACCTATATATTTCTTCCGATGTAAGTTGTAGCCCTAATGTAAATCTCGTGTTTTTCTGCAGTGAAGCTAGGTTTCCCACTACACTACTAGTTCCGTATCATGCTCTCAGCCGCAAGGCATAGATCCAGTAGCGTAGACTGACAGAAGGGCGGCGCAAGGCACCCCTTGCAGTCTGCCTGATTTGCTTGATTTAAGCAATACTTACCTTCTAGCCGCTCTAACCTCTAATCTGTATGAATAGTAAAAAAAAAACCCTACCTGAGGGGAGTGCTAAAATTGTTTAGCTCGCTTCGCTCTGGTTTTGCATCCTACAATCTCTTAATTATTCTGAAGCTTTTATGCATTGCTTAAGTTGACAAAAAAAGATCTTCAATATCATCGGTATAAATAGTAAAAAAAAAATACCCTCGAGGCGGGGTGTTAAAATTTTCGAGCTTGCTTTGCTCGCTCTTGCGTTCTATGAATTTTGAAACTTTATCAATAAGTTGACGATGTAACTTCTACGGGTAGGTATAGGTACTCGCTAGTCACTACGGTCGCTCTTGAATCCTAAAGTCTCTTTTGTTTTGAAGCTTTTATCCGTAACTCAAAAAAGTAGCTTTAATATCACCTGTATGAATGGTAAAAACAAAATCTTATCTATCCGAGGTGCTATTTTCGAGTTCACTTCGCTCATTATCACATTAATTTATTTGTTTTGTAATAGGAAAGTCTTTATTTCTGAAAAATATTTACATAATATATACGCTAACAGACTTAAAATAATAATATGTACATGTATATAAAAAAAGGAGCGGGACAGAATCAAAAAAATTCGTCCGCATCGCTGTCAACAGGAAAAGTGCCCAAAAGGCTGGCAGCATTGCCACGTTGTATGGCGATGCTGATTCTTTGCCCGAAAAATAGACCAGCCCTCTGGTCACGTGAAGAGTCGACCAACCGCTTGGCGATATCTTGAAAAACCAAGTGGGCACTTGGACCCCATGGCCCTAGTGTTTCAACCCCAAACAGATTGTTAAATTACGGGGCGGCAATACGCCATTGAATAGGTAGATCCACTACAGGAAATAGGCCTAACCTAGTCCCGTAAGCTACTACCAACGACCGTTGCTGCGTTTTCCGGGTCCTGCGATCTTCACTTATTCCGCGTAAAAGGTACAAAACACCCTACCCCTAACTTAGCCTTATTTAAAAAAAGGCATAACATTCACAAAGTTCCGACGTGATGCTTACCTTCTAAATTATTATCCGTACTGACGAAGAAAGGTCCAATCTCAGTAAAGAGTCCGTACAGCGAAGAGGCACCAGGTCCTCCCTGAAGCCAGATGATCCAGGGAGTATCCTCCACTGATTTACCTGATACCGGGAAATACCAGAACCATAGGTTGGCATTGTACTCTTTGTTGACCTGTGGATGAAATTAATAATGGTAGGTAGAAAAATAATCTTTTAAGTTTTTAGTCTTTAGTAAGTCTTTTGGGTCATTGGTTTTGACACCTATTTATTTTCCTCTAAAATTAAACTCAGTATGGCAATTTTTTTAAATGCAGCGGTTCTCTTTCTTCTTATGCTACGGTCCCACGGCCCGATTTCTCACAGGCCATATCGCGCCAGGCCAGGCCGACAGGCCGTGGGAACCGTCGATACGATGAGGCCTGTGGTGCCAATGCTCGGCATTGGCTGCGAGAGGGCTCGAAAGGCCGTAGGACCGCGGCTTTAGTGCGCTATAACTAAATTAGATTTATGTTCATCCTTACCTATTACTTAACACGCTTTTATATTCCCGATAGCGGTGTACTAAAGTATCTACATATATTGTATAGATAATTATGGACTGGCAAAATGTGGATTTTGCCAGTCCATAATTATCTATACAATATACTATTAATAAAGCGAAGAGTTTGTTTTTTTGTTATTGTTTTAAACCCGCAAATCTCTGGACCTGCCAGTCATATATGAAAAACAATTTTTGCATTTGATAGCCCAATTTTCGAGGAAGGTTTATAGGCTATTATTTTAACATCACGCTACGACCTTTACGAGCCGAGCAAAAAGAAAAGAAATTCGGATAGAACGTTTAGCGAAAACGAGTAATAGCGCGGGTGGGCAATGCGATACGACGGCGCGCGGCGTGTCACGGGTAACAAGAAATTTTATATGAAGTATCGGGCAGAAGGGCAGAAGCTATTGTTTAATACCATGTAGGTCTGTGGTTCGATGTAGTGTACCTACGTATTTTGTAAAACAAAGATCGTAGAAGTGCAATCTCGACACGTGCCTATAGGCAGACAGCAGCTGCGCTTGCGACGGTGCAGACAGTTCTACATCAGTTAGTTCTAGTTCGAGCATTAGGAATGCGGGCTAATTATCAAAATCCAATTAATAATTGAGTTAATTATTATTACTTACAGATTATTTGTTACGGCCACTTACACAATGAATCATTTTTGGGTTTTGTACGTTTGAATGAAAAAACCGGCCAAGTACGAGTCAGACTCGCGCACGAAGGGTTCCGTACTATTATCTATAAAAATGGCAAAAAAATCACGTTTGTTGTGTAGGAGCCCCCCTTAAGTATTTGTTTTATTTTAATTTAATTATTTATTTTTAATGTGAATATGTAACTAAATATTCTGGGAATATTTCAAGCTTCTACCTGTTGCCGTTATTAATATCGAGCAAAAACGAGCAAAAAAATCACGTTTGTTGTATGGGAGCCCCCTTAAATATTTATTTTATTCTGTTTTTTAGTATTTGTTGTTATAGCGGCAACAGAGTTATATCATCTGTGAAAATTGCAAATGACTCACGGTTCATGAGATACAGCCTGGTGACAGACGGCCAGACAGACATAGACAGACAGACGGCGGGCGGCGGCGCGCAGCCTTAGTACCCTCCCGTTTTACCCTTTGGGTACGGAACCCTAAAAACGGAACATTTATGATCACTCGTGTGTTTGTCTGTCAGTCCGTCTGTCACAGCATATTCTTAAATCAATTAATAAAAAATAGTTTTTGTTACAGACATGTTGTCTCGATGTGACGTTGCATCGTGTGTATGTTTTTGACCTTATCTTTGAAATGATGAATAGTTTTTTACATATAAATTACAGGAAAACCTTTAAGAAGTCTATGGCCTTAAAATAACATGGTAAATGTCTCAATAGTATGCGGACAAACTTACATTTGATGTTGGAATGTATGGGGGAATACATTTTTCAAATGAAAAGTTAAGTTTGTCCTTCGATCCGGAATTGGAAATTCGGGTAGCTGAGCACAACTGTTACTTTGAGACGGGAGGGCGCGAGTTCTATAACTCGCGCTTGTCCGGTTTATATTCTCTCTCTTCCGATTTCTCATGTTTTATATTTTTACGAGTATCTCATCATCTGTCAGACTATGAGCCTGCTATACATATTGGGAACCGGGATTGAAGAGCTAATTAATTGATAGGTACTGATGCGTTTTGTGTAGGTTCGATAAAATACCAACACATATTATATTTAGATAATCAAAAAATATTATATAATAATGAATACTATTGTAAAAACAGGTGGGATTCGAAGCAGTGGATGAATGACTGAGCGCCCCAGTCATGCAGCATGCTTAAATTAAATTGCACGAATAAACTGTACTAACACTAGGCTAAGTTTATTGTTAGATACTAACACCTATGGATATGATATTTGAATCCGAAATAAATATATTTGATTTTATAAAACCAGATAAAGACAGGAAATAATTTAATATTTAGTAACAAGGAAAATCATTAAAGTGCTCTTCCTCACTCCTGTTGCTGAGCCCGACAGGGTCCATACCCAATTATTTCTATTACCGGGTAAAACGGGGTGAATAGAAATGCAGGGGTGAATCGAGACGCAACTTTAAAATGGATTTTAACCTTGATTTACTTAATATAGTTTGTTGCCAAGGCACTTAATCGTTAACTATAGTACAGTTGACACAATAAAGTCCTTTTTGGCAACAAAAGATATTATTTCAACGTTAAAATCCATTGTAAAGTTGCATCTCGATTCACCCCTGAATTTCTATTCACACCGTTTTACTGTATTATTTACCACCTGTATTGTGTATATTATGGATTGCAATAAAGATATTTAAATTGGATAGAATTGAATTTAAAATTAATGAGAATTCCAGTTTACAGACGCCAATCTAATTTATAAACATGTTTTGACAACAGCATTCCTTAGAGAGTCGTAATTTACAAATGAAACGGTAAACACGCTACTTAAAATACAAAAAAAGAAGGGATTGTAAATTAAAATGAAAAGAAAGAGAAGCGTGACGACGACACAACGCTTGTAATTTATTGCAAAATATGAAGCAATTATTTATTTACTCAAAAATTAATTGAGTAATCTAAAATAACAAAACAACCAAGTTCTGCATACAAATAAGACGTTCTTGTTATTAATTAAATACCAACCGTACGTTGATATTTAATACAGATATTTTGGATTGAAACTCCAAGAAAAGGGTTACTTTACCGTTAATTTGTATCGAGTTTTTTTTTTCTAAACGTGTTTTGGTAACAACCAAGTTCTGAAAAATACGTTCAAGAATAACATATATATTTCCGCTACCACAAACTTTATAGATTTGGCATTTTTTTTGTTTAAGACAAGCCTACTTTTATCATTTGCCTCTTGTCAGCGCCTTAAGTACCTACCTATATTTTGTCTCCTACGTTATGTAATATAATAACATACATACATAAACTCATGCCTTCTTCCCATGGGGGTAGGCAGAAACTACAGAACGCTACCTGCTACAATCCTTACATACTCCTTTTGCTTCCCCTACGTTCATACATCTGGTCATACACGCACGCCGGTTGCGAGTACTACGCACCTGACCTTTCTGAAGAACATCACCAATACGGTCACAATAATGTCCTACTAGGGTGACCCCACTCGACGTATCTTTTGTTAGTCGCCTGACCAAACTATCTACGCATAGGTACTCTTTTAGATTTTTGTCACTACATCGTCTTTTAAACCGCACCGTTGCCTTATCACATCATTCCTCAGTCTATCATTCATAGTCACACCACACATGCTTCGTAAGGAACAGACTTCCACAACATTTATTCTACTTGGTATTACGGACCTAGGTAGGTACTTCCTTTTACAGCATCACTCCTTTTGTATCACCAATTCTGCAGTGCCGGATTAAGCAGGCGCGGGGCCCGTGGCAAATTTTATTGAGGGGTCCTTTATCTGCTATGGGTTCTTAAGTTTTAAAGTAGTTAAAAGATACGATACGTTTCGTTTTTTGGTGAGATACGTTTTACGTTTTTGTGACATCAAATAAATCCAATATACCACGTCTTAATAAGTTTCACTCAAAAAACTACATTTAGGTGGAGGTTTGGATAATAGATGGATATTATATTATACTCCAGTGCATATAAATAATAAAGCTTTAAATAAAGCATGTGTTAATAAATGAAAAAAGCTAAATCAGGAAATCCTATTCTTAAAGTTCTTATTATTAGGTATCCCCAATTGTCTTTCGCGGGGCCCCTTCTGCGCGGGGCCCGTAGCAATTGCTACTCTTGCTACGTGGTCAATCCGGCACTGCAATTCTATGAAATATTCATTGGTGTAAAAAACCAATTTAAACTCAAACTCAATCTCAAAGCATTTATTTGGAATAAACCAATTACAGGCACTTTTGGATTGTCAAAGGGTCGCGGTCGGTCAGTCAGAAAGATGAAGCTAGATTCCAAAGCGTAGTAGGTATGGAGAAAAACGGGCAAGAAAGTTCACGGACACTTTTAAATAAAAATATTGTTACAAAGTATTGGTTACATCATTAATGTTAAAATTATACTATGAGAACAATGTAGAAAGAAGACGGACACGTTAAAAGCGTCCGTAATAATAAAAATAAAACAAAAAAAAAAATTAAATTAAGCCGTGGCAGCTAAGAAATTGACCAGTCCCTAGTGACGGCGCCCGTTCACGAACTGACGTATGGATCAGCAGCATTCAGCTCAACCATTTTGAAGGGAACTTAATGATCCAACACACACACCACCATCAGCGAGACATTTGAGTTTAAGTACTTACAGTCAAATATCCAGCATAACTGTCCATATCAGGCAGCAAGTACTCCGGATCAACATAGGCCGCTCTCCGAGCCTCTTCAATCTTCTTCTCTTCAATGTACGGAGTCAGCAGGAGTGGTGACCCTGCGTCAAAGGTGGCTCTCGCCCGGCCAGTCTTGTAGGTTCTTTCCATGAAGCTCAGGATAGGTTCCGGAGCCTCTCCTGGTGGTAGATCCGGTAAGGGGGACCGGTCAGCGTTACTAGCAGCTGTTACTGCTTGATGTGCGCATCTGTCATCAATGATTAGTTGGCTGTTAAGAATGGAGAGGTACCCTTTCTAAAGATGCTTTGAGCGTGGGAATTGTAGAATGGACAAATATATATGATTGTATATATATGGATAGCTAAATACTACCATAATATGTTTTCGCATAATCAAGCCCTGTGCACCTAAGCTGGATGTGGCTGGGATAGTGCTTAGATATAACTTTAAAAAAAACCCTTCAAGGTCGTCCTTGAAGGTAATGTCTAATATACCTACTATATGTATTTTTAGTGGGATGAGAGGAGTGTTAGGTACACAAGGTGATACATATGGATAAATGGTAGTCATTTCAATGTTCCAGTAGTAGGTACCTACCTAGTTAGAAATTATTTGAAAGATAGTAAGGGTGGACTTTCAACGCTTAGAAGGCTTGTAGGTAATTTTAGTGCGTTAGAGGCAACTCATAAAGGTGTGTCATAGTGCAGCGTGTCACTTATAATATGACGTACTTACTTAGATGTATACTTTAATTTTTATTTAATTTTGTTTTCTTTTTATTTATTGCAGGTGTTGTTATATTTATTTTTATTACCCTATTTATATGTATCCGTAGGTGAGTCCGTGGCATCACAGCGGGCCCTATCAGAATACCAGCGCTGTGGTATTTTTTTTTTAAATATTGCAGCATTATGCTGAGATAGGAGCCTTTTGGCGTCGCACAAGTCTTGATTGTTTTTGTTTTGTGTATATTGTTAGTTATGCTATTTTGTATTTCTTGTGCGTGTCCCAAATAAATATTTTTTATTTTTTTCTTTTTCTTCTATACGACTCGTCTACCAAAAACCTTCATTATGCGTGTGCGCATGCACAATTACGTTGTGAAAGCATATAGTCATCAAAATGTACAAACCACAAGGAAACGCGGCAGTCAATATTTGTTATGATTAAGCCTTGATTTTCCTCATTTGCCTTTAGTTGAGGTTGGTGACAATCGTTTCTGGATTTGACATTACTATGAAGGAAATAGGTAGATATAGGTACTTTCATAGTTTCGTCATCAATCAGGGAAGCTATGAATGAATTAGTGCAAAGTAAGTTAATTATTGAAATTAACTTTTTTTTAATGCAGAAAAAAGTGTAGGTTGAGTTTTTTGAGGAACTAATGGAAATCCAAATAATTAAGAAAAATAAAAAAATCCTTCACCATAGACGACATTTCCCGCCGAAAACCGAATTAAGAAAAAACTTACGTCAACAACACAAATGTCAAAAACACGTCCATTTTGTGCGGTCACTATCAGGCGAGGGTGCTTCGCGTGTCGTCTACCACAACGGAATGGGCCCGCGTCCTAGCCTCGGGAACTTTGTATAGTCAGCCAGTTTTCAACGTGCACTTGCGTCTTGAACTTGGATTTATCTCGATCTTGTATACAGGATGCTCCGTTTTGTTTGTTTACGGATGATTGTTTTTTTTTTAATTAGAATTAATATCTGGCGAAATACAACAGAAACCAACAACCGACCGATTCCAATTACAACTGAATTATATCACGAACATTCACACATTCATAATCGGTCACATTAGTTTAATGCTGCTCGCCTTGCGTCTTGTGATAAAACTGGAAAATTTGACATTTTAATTAATGCAAAATCATCATTATAATTATATCGTTTTTTATACGTATAACTATTGACATTGCTGAATATTAAATGAATATTTACTTTGAAAAATATTATATTTAAGTATTAGTATTTATTGTGAATGTGAGCACTACATGTGGGTCATTTTTTTTTCCTTTTTCTTTTTTTCGAGTTAGTTTTAATGATGGTCTGACATTTTGTGCACTTTATGCAGCCTACCCAAATGTCCTTTCTTTGGTATTGTTAGTCGAGTCGTTGAGCTCCTCTTGAATTGAGCTGCACGATTACTGACAAATGCTTGCACTGGTTGGACAGCTCAAAAGCTAATTCAGACACGGACCTACATGGTCCTCACATGATCTGACCAAGATTATGTCTGGACTTTAAAAGAGACTTTGACCGTTGAGTTTGTTTCGCCATTTCTTCTCAGGGGTAGTCAGATAGGAAATGTCGACTCCATCTAGCTTAAAAAAAAATATTTATAATATTACGTGTAGAAGTGATTCCGACATCCTATTTGCAGAATAAACAATTTAATTTTATGTAATTTCAATGATTCCTGATAAAATTCAGTTCTAGGCATTTGATATATTTTTTCAAGTTTTACCGAAGTTTAGAATTCCTAAAATCGTGACCCTACTTAAAATAATAAAATTAATGATAATATATGTGTCGGGAGCAGGGTTCAAGCTAGGGGTGGTTAGGGCCGTAGAGACAGGAACCTCCTCACGATGCGAGATATTTTATGTGTTTCTTTTTCTCAGCTTTCACAAGGTTCTCGTCATGTGGAATAATTTCTGCCCGTTACATTTATGCCCCTTAAACTTTCCCGGAGTTAAAAGTGAAAACTCGTTGCTAATAATTACCAACCCGTAACTCTCGTACCTACGTCATCACGATTGGGTACGTAGTTTCGAAAATCTATACAAATAAATATAGCTGAAGTGTCTGTTTGTAATGTCAAAATAACAGCTTTTTATATGTAATATAATATATGCGGTACTTTTAACATAAAAACAATTTTTAACATTTTTTTTTGTCCGACTTTTATTTAAGAAAAAGCCACGCGGGTGAAGCCGCGGGCAGCAGCTAATTAATAATAAGGTAAAATAAATGTAGTACTCATTTTGTTTATCCGGATAAACTATTATAGAATGAGAAACATGGGAATCCACTACCTTTTGTGGAATTACCTATTTATGTACTTTAGTAATTAATATTCTACACCTATTAAGTACAAACCATCCATGGAATCTCTACAATAAAAAATATAATGATTTTGGTCCTTTTGCTTTAAGTAGAATTTAAGAAATAACCAAAAATTTAGTAAATTAAATTATAGTGATTACCTAGTACAGACGGCTACACATCAAGCTATACATTTCCAGTTTAAGCTGATCTCTCATTGTGTAGGATTTCCGTACAATGAGAGGTCAGCATATACTAGAAATGTATAGCTTATTGTGTAGCCGTGTGTACCTATAGTAATAATATTAGTAAGTTTTTTTATTTTTATTTTATGTATTTTACATCTCTTTGTCTACTTTCCTATTGAAAGTATGCTGGAAGAGATTGCTTTAGAAATAAGCATCACCTTGTACGTATTTTCATAGTTCCTTGCTTCTTGCCTGTTATAAGTGTGTTGTTGAAACTGTTAAATAAAAATAAATAAAAAAAAACTTGTTATTGTTCCGCGTATTTTTCAGAACCCCCTGTACACCGCGAGGTAAGGCGCGGGGTACCAATGACCTGCTTAGCATAAACGCGCTCCCACGCTCAGATATTGGCGATAGATTCTTGCACGCTCTTAAAAGTGATTTGCTCTATATTTAGGATGTTCGTAGTAAAACAAACATCGATGCGATACATATAAATACGTGAATGTACTACGTAATGGCGTATTACGATGTGCGTGATTCGACTTAACTGATAACTGATTTTCCCACGCTCGTAAAACCGGACAGTGGGTTCGGTTTTGTGGGGTTTTTTTCCCAACTATTAATTTTGAACGCGATTTCTTTGTAAAAAACACATTAAGTTTATTAAGCCTATGTTAATGTGGTTGAAACTTTATGGGGCAGGCTTCTCCGTGAGATTTTGGTTGAGTCATCGACATTTTTGTTTGAGGTCTTTTGTACCAAATGGTATTAGCCTTGTTATTAACAATCAATGTTGCAACCTGCTTTGGTAAATGCATAGGGTATATATCTAATACATACATAAAATACTAATTATAACAAATGTCATATTGAGCTACCTGTCTTCCTGGTCATTCATCATGGTAGCACCGAATTTAATAGGTACCGTGCGCTTTATAATCTACCTTACCACTCAATACTACAAAACTCAAAATAAAAAAATCAAAATCATTTATTTAATTTGCATAAATAAGGTACAGTTGGTAAATCGACCAAATCGTTCTCTTATTCTCTCTTTAATTTCGGCGTGCAAATATAAAATAAAGTTACATAATTTATTTTATTTAAATTAATTGATCATATTCATGCAGTCATTAAACAGATAATCCCAATAAAATTTTATCATTGAATGAATTAAATAGATCTATGTCAATAAAACAATGAAAAAATAATAATCATAAATGTCAATAATAAATACACTGACAGGAAAAAAAGCGCGGGAAACCTAACTTTGAGGACGTGTCCTTTTTTACTTAAATTGAAAATAATTAATTAACTTGTATTATAGGATCAGTAGTAGTAGTTTTAGTGTTTTATCTTCTTTCACATTTATTTTAATTATAGTTCTGTATATTTTCTTCAGTAGGGTAAGTTTTTTTTTACTAATATTTCATAGCGGGAAAATGAAAGACCCGCCTGACCCGGGGGACTTTGTTCCCCCGGCAGGCAATTTTGTTACTATAATTTCAAATGAATCGGGCATGGATACCGATGGGTCGTCGTCGGCTCGCCATTTAAAAAGAAGCCGCATACATGTGTGCAAGAATTGCAATAAACGCCGTCGTATCCGAAAAAATCAAGGTTCAGAGTCTTTGGGTTGTGGTTGCTTGGACTCTACACCTCCCTCTCTAACTCCATCGGAGCCTAAAAGCTCTGAAATAATTTGTAAAGATATTCCAGATATTCCTGCTCCGCCTTCAGTTATTCCCACTCAGATTGGTCGAAAAACATATGATAAAACTGACAGCGCGCCATACGTTGTTCATGTACAAAAAATATTAGTATCACCAGATGATGGAACGTCATTGCACCCTATTACATTTGGCAAGTTCCTAAAACACAACGCTTTCCAAAATATTATTAACGGCAGCGTCAAAAAAATCGGGCGTAATAAAATATCTATTTCTTTTTCCAATTTCCTGGACGCAAATTCTTTTATTACACATAATAGCCTTGAAACATATAATTATAAAACTTTTATACCTACTTTTAATGTTACTAGAATGGGTTTAGTACGTGGTGTTCCTGCGGAATGGTCTCCAGAGGAAGTTATTGATAATATAACTGTACCAATTGGTTGCGGTCCAATTTTAAAAGTCAGACGCCTCAATTTTAAAACTGTTGTTGATGGTACAACCATTTGGAAACCATCCCAATCAATAGTTATTACTTTTGATGGGCAGATTCTGCCTAAAAGAATTTTTATGTGCTATAATGCATTACCTGTAGATTTATATATTTTCCCTACTGTACAGTGTTTCAATTGCTGTCGTTTTGGTCACACAAAAATTCAGTGCAGGTCCAAACCTCGTTGTTATAAATGTGGCCAAGGCCATACTGGGGACAGTTGTGAAAGAGAACAAGAAAGTGCATCTTGCTGCCTTTGCTCCGGTTTTCACTATGCTACTAATAAATCTTGCCCAGAAATGTCTAGACAAAAATTAATTAAAACATACATGGCACAAAGTTCAGTATCTTATGCTGAAACGGCAAAAATGTATCCCCCAGTTACTAAATCGTATGCCGATACACTTTTGTCTTCTCCTTCCAAAAACTTTGCAGATACTCCATCTTTCCCTTCTTCTAATAGAATGCCTGTTTCAAGTAGCTATAAAAAAACTGTCTTCCTTAAACCACGCTCACCTCCCAAATCTGTACAAGGATATAATAAAGAGGCTCACAACGCCATTATTAAAGATTACGACATTCCTCAACCAGCAAATGGTTGTGCTTTTTCTAATCATAACAATGGACAAATTGATGCCAGTTTTTCCATAAACGATTTTCTTTCTGCATTACACAATCTTCTGTCTCAGTTCAACATTTCACCGTCCAACGTTGTCCCATCTTTCAATGTATCACAATCCATCCTTAATGGACAACACATCCAAAATAATCCAGTGGAACTGCCGCAGTCTAGTAAACAAAAAGAGTGATGTTATACATCTTTTAAACAAATATGAGCCATTTGCCTTTGCTTTAGCAGAGACTTGGCTCAAACCTAATCATATTTTTAAAATGAATGGTTATTTAACCATTAGAGAGGATAGATCTGATGGGTATGGTGGAGTAGCTATACTTATCAAGAATTCTATCCCTTTTTCTACCATTACATTATCTCCTCATAGTGAGGACATTTCAATTGTAGCTATTAAAGTGCATCATACTTGTCTTGTTTCTATTTACATTCCTCACCCTTCTTTTTCTGTTCTTCAAGAGATGAATAATCTCGTTTCTTTTCTTCCAAAGCCATTATTAATACTGGGGGATTTTAATTGCCATCACCAATCATGGGGTTGTTCAACTTCGAACTGTTATGGTGATGAGTTAATAGATATAATAGACTTACACAACTTATGTATTTTAAATTCTGGAGCTGCCACTCGTCGTTCAGATCCCAATCAGAACCAAAGCGCAATTGACCTTTCTATCTGTTCTCCAAACTTAGCCTCTTCATTAACTTGGCATACTTTAACCTCTACTTATGGTAGTGACCATTTTCCAATAGTTATTTCTTATCCTCTTTCCAAACCAAATGCACAATTGAGGAAATCAAACTTAAAATATAAACTGCCTAATAGAAATAATACTGACAGGGGCAAATTTAGGAACATTGTTGACAGTAAGCTTAGCTCCTTGCCCGTAATTTCTGGTGGCAATGAAAATAGTTGTGCTGAAGCTTTAGCACACATATTAATTGCAGCGGCTGATGAAGTTTTTCCTGTAAAAAATAACAATATTAGTACAATTCCCTCGCCTCCGTGGTGGGACTCTGAGTGCACTGAATTGATTAAAAAACGTAAAGAGGCTGAATATAATTATAACGTTGATATGTCTGATACGAATTTTGACATCATTACTAAGTTAAATAATGAAACTTATAAACTTTTTAAAAAGAAAAAATTTGAATCTTGGCGTATTTTTTGCTTATCAATTTCACCGAATACTCACCCTACGATTGTCTGGCGCAACATTCGTAGATTTAGGTCCATATATAACAACCCTTCTCCTATTCCTGATTCTTTAGCCAGTGATTTTTTTGATATATTAGCTCCGCCTTGGGTTCCTGAGGCTAAGGCTATTTGTACTAACCATAACGTGTCTCTCGTTTCCAATATCCGAGACACTCATACGACGCTAGATCTTGCATTCACTCTCACTGAATTAAAGGTTGTTATCCATAAAACTAATGATTCTGCACCAGGCATTGATGGCATCCCGTATTCCTTTTTTGCTAATTTAAATGATGAAGTCCTCAGTTATTATTTAGAACTTATTAATTCTATTTTTTATACAGGAAACATCCCTGTTGAATGGAAACGTCAAATGGTGTTGCCATTCCTTAAACCAAATAAACCTCCTTCTGATGCTTCTTTATACCATCCCATAGTTTTGTCTTCAATTATGATGAAATTAGCGGAACACTTAATTAAAAATCGCCTAGAATGGTATGTTGAAAGTAAGGGTCTCTTGGCAGAATCACAATATGGCTTTAGAAAAGGTAAAAGTACAACTGACTGTTAAAGTATATTAACATACGATATTCGGTTATCCTTCTCTAATAACCAATCCACCGTTGCAGTTTTCCTTGATATTAATGCAGCTTATGATAATGTTGTATTATCGGTTTTACAAAATAAATTAGAAGCCTTACAAGTTCCATTGAATTTGTTGAATTTCATTATTAATATCTTGACTGAACGCTCTGTTAATATGTTAATAGGAGACCATGAGGTATCTCATCTTGTATGGAGGGGTCTCCCACAGGGTTCTGTGCTCAGTCCCCTTCTATACAATATCTACACTTATGATTTAGAGTTATCCTTAACTAGTCATGTTAAGGTTCTTCAATATGCCGATGATTTATTATTATATTCTTCAAGTCCATCTGTTGAGCAAGCTAGCTCTGCCATCAATTCTGCTTTATCTATTTTGGCGTCATGGTTACATCTAAACGGTTTGGATTTATCCACGTCTAAAAGCGCGGCTGTTTTATTCACCCGGAAGAGAAATATTCCCATAGTAAATCTCCTTTATAAGGAAATACCTATCCCAGTTAAAGATAAATTCAGATATCTAGGTATAATACTTGACTGTAAATTAAGTAGTGTCCCTCATTGTGAATATATTGTTAACAAATGTGAAAAACACCTAAACATGCTTAGATGCCTCTCTGGTGTGTGGTGGGGTGCACATCCCTTTTCTTTGAAACTCATTTACAACGCAATCATCAGAAGCACTCTGGATTATGGATTGTTCGTTCTAGAGCCAGGTAATGTCATGGCTTTTAAAAAATTGGATCGCATCCAGTCTAAAGCATTACGCATTATTTCAGGTGCAATGAAGTCTAGTCCCATTAATGCACTCCAAGTTGAATGCGGGGATGCTCCTTTATATCTTAGAAGACAATTCCTATCTGACAAAAATTTGTTCCGGATTCTTCAATTCTCAACTCATCCTCTCATTCCTAAACTGGACACATTAGTGTTGCAGATTGAATCATCAGATTACTGGTCCCATAGACGTGATCCTTGTTTAGTTGTAAGTTATAAAAAATTCCTTTCACTTTCTTCTCCTATTCACCGTTCCAATAAACTTCCCATATTTAGCAATAGTTATGAAAGTTTACAATTCAGTCCCATTATAAAATATAACTGTGTAAGTAAATCAGATCCCGATTGCCATTTAAGTTTTAATCATTTTCTGGCTGAACACGTAGAGTACCACCATATTTATACGGATGCTGCCAAGCCTTCTCCGACGGGTTGTGTTGGAATAGGTACTTACCATTCTCAATACAACATCGAACAAAAAATAAAACTGCCTCCGGAGACTTCTGTTTTTACCGGGGAATGTTTCGGCATTTTTAAAGCCTTAGAATATATCCGTATTTTAAAGCTCAAAAAATCTATAATTTTTACTGATTCTCAAAGTGCTCTTCTAGCCATCAATAAATCCGCTTTCGAACACAAATCGCAGTTACCTATCATTTATTTAATAAGAGAATTTGCGTTCAGGACCATTTCTGAGGGTAATACACTACAATTTGTATGGATTCCGGCCCATGCTGGAATCCATGGCAATGAAGCGGCTGATAAACTTGCCGGTGATGCGGTGCAGTGTGGGGACTTAGTTCCTTATACAAATTTAAGTTATGACCTCGTATCGTTACCAAAGACTTTTCTTCGGGAAACCTGGAAGGTGGCTTGGGATATCGGAAGTAAATCGAAGGGACGTTATTTTTCGTATATTCAACCCGACGTTCCAGAAAAACCGTGGTTTGGCAGGGCCAAGTTTGGCAAGATGGAGACCTCCATTCTAATACGGATGAGACTGGGTCATGTTTGTTCTCCAGCTCATCAGCCAAACTTCATATCATCGACGATCCCATATGCTTGTGTGGCACAGATGTAGGCGACTTAGATCACATTTTTTTCTCCTGTCCCCTATATGACCGTTCTTCCTTTCTTAGTAACCTCTTATCCCTCCATACTCCTTTTCCTACCTCAATACTTTCTTTACTTTGTACAAATAGCTCTCTTGTTTATAAATGTATAGTTTCATTCATTACTCTAAATAATATTAAGTTGTAATTTATTTTTTATTTTTTTATAGTGTAATTAACGTAATACTGATCCTATCCCGTCTATCCTAAATCCCGTTAAAATTTATATTTATATTAATTTTGTTGCCCTACCTTTTTATAAAACTAAAACGTGACATTGGCTAAATGCACAAACCGTGCGAAGCCAGAAGAAAAATATCGCACCATCCAAAGCAGATTACCTATATCTAATCGTAGGTAGATAGAACTATTCAAGAATTCTCTAGCGAGGAAAACCGAGACTTTACTTTTTATGATGCATAAGCAATGAAGTTGGAACTTCATATTAATTACATGATTAAGTTGCGGTTGTAAAACCGGAAAATTGGACTAAGTAATTTCGCTTGCAGTACGAGTCTTCCTTTCCGATCACCAAGAGTGCAGAAGTTTCCATGGAGAATAATTGGAGATCGAGGTGAAACAATAAGTCTGGGCTGGCCAGTCTATATCGATCGATCTAAAGTCGACACCTTCCAGGAGGCCTACTCCGAAGCGATAATCCGAAGTAATGGCCGAATGTTCGGCCGTTTCTTGACTTCCGCAGACTCCTTATTTGGCTTTGAATCCTTGTCCGACTTCAAGTCACGTTTTTGACTTTGTTTTATCTCTTGACTGTCGTTTTCTCTTTCTTTTGCCGCTGTCAGCCATAGTCAGGAAACTGCTGAACATTCGGCCGCTACTTCCCAGGGTCTTGAATCGTTTGTCTATTTCTGAAACTCCGACTACTAAATACTCAAAGCCGTGAAATTCGTGCTTCCATCATCAAACCATGGGGTGCGTGCAGAAAACCTCCCCGTATGCCTGATACCTGCTGGTCCCTTATGAATACGTTCGAGGGGAAGAGCAGTCGTCGGGCCGGTGCACCCTGGGCATGGACAATACTCTCTTCGAAAAAGGTTGTGGAGTTTCTCGGAGAGGGTATTGTTTATGGCGATTTCTGCGAGGGGGAGAGCGTAATGCTCCTCCTGGGTGGACGGTGGCCTACTTCTCCCTCTGCTTACAGAGGGATGGTTGAGTGGGCGCAGGTTAGGACCTGAATGTTCCGTGGAGGAAGGGCCCAAAGGCCGAAGGAGGACGCTTCTCCACGTGTGGAGAAGCAGGGGCGGTGCGGTGCTCGTTGTGCACTTACCCTGCCCACGAGCTGGCAGCGGGAGAACTGATTCTCCTGACTGCACCCGTCGAAATCGTAATCCGGAAAGAGATCACGGTCATGTTTTGTGACTCGGAACGGGACGAGGATCTTGGCTTAGTCGCCCGGATCGCGAGGACGATAACCTCTATAAAAAATCCTCTAATACCAAGTTTTGGTGCGTGGCGAGGGTATGAATGGCTGAGGAGTAGTGCCATCTGTATCTTCGTAGTTGCAGGTGGCGCATCAGTCGTTACCGGCACCCCCAGCCAGGGACCAGTCGAACCTCTGGTTGGGAGACAAATGTAACCCGACTTAACCTAGGCACAGGGGGTAAACCTAGGAATGATGTTTTATATCCCCCACACTCGTGGGATTCAATATGGAAACTTTTAAAAACAAAACAAAAACCCAAAAGACGACAGGAGAGGATGAGAGGAGTGATGCGGGGTCGGAGTCCGACGCCGCATCTAGGGCGAAGGGCTCTTTTAAGAGCCCGGAGCCCGTGGAGGTGGGGGCTGCTAAGAACGCGAAGTTCTTGAAGAAGAAGCGCTCCAAACCAGGTGACGGCCAAGGGTTGTCTTCTGATGGCGGGTTGAGCAACGCCCGCAAAAAATTAGTAAGCGGGGCGGAGTTTGGGAGCGGGGGGTGGGTAGAGGGCTCACCACCCAGGAGGACAGCGAGCTGAACAGAGCCAGCCCAGCCGAGAAGGAACAACTTGGAGAGACCATCGGCAACGCGGCCCTCTCTGAGTCCTCGGGCGGTGAGCCGGACGCCGCTGGCATCTCCAAGGCGAAGGTAGCGGCCAGTAGCTTCGAGGAGGTCGTGGTAGCCGCAATCAGGGGTGTGGTCTTGAAGAGGATTCAGTCCTCTAATGACAAGGTCGTACCCGCTGCCACGGCCACCATCATAGCGGCAGCGAGGGCCCTTCAAGTCGGACCTCCGGCGGACGCAATGTCCGAAATGCGGGCGCAGGTGGGTCGCTTGACGGCCGCTATGGAGCTTCTCCGAAAGGACAACGAGGAGCTCCGAGCGGACCTGGCTCGGCTCCGAGGAGCTGACCCGCAGGAAGTGCCGCAGGTGGGGGCGCAGCAAGGGCAGGGCCAGCCAGTGCCTGTGGAAGAACGGGTGCTAACCCTGGTGTGGCAGGAGCTGGCTACCTTCCATAATCGGTTTTCCGTTCTGGAGTGCATTGTCCTGCGCCCCCCGCTAGCAGCAAGCAAGCCGGCTACCTATGCGGCCACCGTGGCTGCTGCGGCCAAGCCTGCGTACAAGCCCACGCCTCCGGCGAAATCGGCGCAGTCCAAGTCCAAGAAGGTCAGGACGGCTGCGCAGAAGGCGAGGGCCCCAGCTATTGTGGCGGGACGGCCGCCTCCACCTTCTAATTCTTCTCCAGCCAACGCCGAATGGCAAGTAGCCGGGGAGAACAGGAGGCGGGTAATGCCAAAAGGGCGGCCAACAGAAAGGAGAGACGGCAGCGGCGCAAGAAGCGAAGCACCGCGGCTAGGCTCCGCGCCCCGAAGTCCGCAGCTGTAGTGATTACACACTACAGCCGGAAGCGGAAAAGA
Organism: Tiliacea citrago; assembly: GCA_963921375.1. NCBI lineage: Eukaryota > Metazoa > Arthropoda > Insecta > Lepidoptera > Noctuidae > Tiliacea > Tiliacea citrago. The sequence goes on from OY992786.1 coordinate 22,379,734, forward strand.
AGGGCGTGTCCTACCGCGAGGTGCTCGCTAAGGCGTGGGCGGCAGTGAACCTGGAGGAGATCGGCGTCGCCGATGGCTTCCGGATGAAGGTCACTGCGACGGGGGTCCGGATGCTGGAGATCCCCGGTGCGGCCAGCGGCCCGACCGCTGACGCCCTGGCTGAAAGGCTTAGGGCGTCCCTAAATGCGGATGAGGCCCGGGTTTCTAGGCCTACCAAGTGCGCTGACATGCGCATTCTGGGCCTGGACGACTGCGTGACGGCGGAAGATGTTGTGGCCGCCGTGGCTAGGACTGGAGGGTGCCCTGCCGAACAGGTGAGGGCGGGCATCATCCGTCCTGACACCACGGGGATGCAAACCGTTACGGTGAGCTGCCCCGTGTCGGCGGCCAGTAAAATAGCCGGGGAGGGCCGAAGGCTCCGGGTGGGCTGGGTATCTGCGCAGGTAAAATTGCTGGAACCCAGGCCTCTGAAGTGCTTCCGCTGCCGGGTGGGCAACCACGTGGGAGCACACTGCACCTCGGAGGTTGACCGAAGCAACGATTGCTTCGGTCGGTTGTTTTGCTTGTGCGGCGGCTGGCAAACCGGCCGATCACCGGGCTGGGAGCAAGGCCTGCGCTCCACCCACCAAACCCAGGGGCAGGGGCAAGCCCTCCGCCTCCGCCGTCACCGCCGCAGCCGCCACGATTGCCGCCGCCGCTGCCGCCTCCACCGTCGTCGTTGCCGCCGCTACCACCGCGGCAGGGCCATCCCAGAGGGCCCGGAAGGAGGCTGATATGGAATGCCGATAAATGGCCCCATTACGCCTCCTCCAGGCGAACATCAACCACTGCGCCACCGCTCAGGATCTGTTGCTCCCGAGCATGGTGCAGTGGTCGATTAACATTGCCGTGGTCGCTGAGCCGTACTTTGTCCCGCCCAGGGATGACTGGGTGGAGGACCTAAGCAGCTCAGTGACCCTAATTTCCCATCCCTCGAGGCCGTCAAGAGGGGACAGGGTTGCGTGGCAGCACGGTTCGGGGAGATTGTCGTGGTAGGAGTTTACTTCTCCCCGAACCGAACTCTCGCCGAGTTCCACAACTCCCTTGGGGAGCTGAGAGTCGTCGTCGTCGGGTACCATCCCCTCCCCGTGTTCGTCCTCGGGGACTTCAATGCCAAAAACGTGGTTTGGGGTTCCCGGTATACGGACACACGGGGCAGGATGGTGGAGGACTGGGCTCTAGAGACAGGCCTGGTCGTCCTAAACCGGGGTTCTGTCCCCACGTGTGTGCGGATGCGGGGTGAATCAGTGGTGGACATCTCGTTCGCCAGCCCCGCTCTGTCGCCGCGTGTCATTGACTGGCGCATCATGGAGGGGGTGGAGACGTATTCCGATCACCGATATATCCGGTTTATCGTCTCCGCCCAGACCTCAGGCGCGCTGGTCCGACAGACCCCGAGTGATCCGCGGTGGGCGCTGAAGCAGCTGGACCGGGAGCTCCTCCTGGAAGCCTCGATCGTGCAGGCCTGGGTGTCATCACCAGACAGGCCTGCCGACATCAACGATGAGGCGGAGTGGTTCCGGGAGGCCATGTCCGAAATATGTGACGTGGCAATGCCCCGGGTCCAGCCCGGACGTGCTCGGCGCCAGGTGTGCTGGTGGTCGCGTGAGCTGACCGCTTTACGCGAGGCGTGCGTTGCTGCGCGCCACCGGTACTCCAGGCACCGCAGGCTCTGTATCCGCCCTCCGGATACGGAGCCATTCAGGCGGAGCTATATGAGGAGTACAGAGCGGTAAAGACTGCCCTCCGAGCGGAGATCCAGCGGGCCAGAGGACTGGCCCGCGAGGAGACGCTGGCGACTCTCAACAGAGACCCGTGGGGACGCCCCTACCTCCGCCATGGGCTCCCCCGCTGACGCAGAGTCTCCGGCCCCAGCTCGTGGAGGACGTGGTGAGCGCTCTGTTCCCTTCGCGAGGGGAACATACTCCCCCGCCCATGGCTCCGCCTCCTGCGGTGCCAGATGCGGACCACACCGACGACGACGATGCTCCAGAGGTGACCGAGGTAGATCTGGGAGTGGCGGTACGTAGGCTGAATGCCAAGAGTACCGCCCCAGGACCCGATGGCTTGCCTGGAAAAGCCTGGGTTCTGGCCTTGGAGGCTCTCAGGCCTTGACTAAGGGGGCTCCTAAGCGCATGCTTGGAGAGGGGCCAGTTCCCACTTCATTGGAAGACAGGGAAACTGGTCCTCTTAAAAAAGCCAGGGCGCCCGGCGGACTCTCCGTCAGCTTACCGGCCCATCGTGCTGCTCGACGAGTCGGGCAAGCTCTTTGAAAGAGTAATTGCAGACCGCCTTGTCGGGCGACTGGTGCGGGTGGGGCCAGATTTGGCGAACAGCCAGTTTGGTTTCCGTAAGGGGCGTCTACGGTGGATGCCATCATGCGCGTTCGAGCCCTCACGACGGGGGATGCTGTTGCCCGGGGTGGGGTTGTCTTGGCGGTGTCTCTTGACATCGCCAATGCCTTCAATATCCAGCCCTGGAGTTGCATTAGGGAGGCACTTCGGTATCACCGGATGACCTACCTCTGTCGCGTGGTCGAGGCCTATTTGACGGACAGGGCCGTCATCTACCCCGTCACCACGGAGATTGGAACCGGCGAGAGTGCGGTGTCCCACAGGGATCGGTCCTGGGGCCGCATCTGTGGGACATCGGGTACGACTGGGTGCTGCGTGCCGACCTCCCTAGCGGCGTCAGCGTAGTCTGCTACGCTGACGACACGCTGGTTCTAGCGCAGGGCAGGTCGCATCAGGTGGCGGCCGAACTGGCGGCACGTGGGGTTGCGACAATCGTCGATAGGATGCGGCAATTGGGACTCGAGGTGGCTTTGCACAAGTCCGAGGCCATGTGTTTTTATGGTCCTCGGAACGCGCCACTGTCGGGTTCCCAGATAACGGTGGGAGGGGTTCACATCGGCGTCGAGTCGACGATGAAGTACCTGGGACTCGTCCTCAACAGCCGGTGAAACTTCGTGGAGCATTTTCGACATTTGGCTCCCAGACTCGAGCGGGCCGGGGCTGCTTTGAAGCGGCTCCTGCCCAATCCAGGGGGTCCAAACGCCTCCTGCCGGAGGCTCTACGCGGGGATCGTGCGGTCCATGGCCCTTTACGGGGCACCGGTGTGGGCGCGTTCTTTAAGGCTGCGACCAGCCCAGCGGTTGAACGCGTCCCAAAGGGTCATGGCCATCAGGCTGGTACGGGGTTACCGCACGGTCTCCCGTGAGGCGGCGAGCATCTTTGCCGGACTGCCGCCATGGGATCTGGAGGCAAAAGTCCTCGCGCCACTCCCAGATGTGCGAAAGGCCGGGGCCGGATGTGCGAAAGGCGAAACGCCGGAGTGAAACTCCGCTGCCGCGAGAAATCACGGCACAGCGGACAGAGCTCCGGCGGGATCTCATGGCGACATGGAGAGTGCGATTGTCGCAACCCAGCGCTGGGCATGCCACAATTGTGGCGATAAGCCCCCTCTTTGAGGAGTGGCTAGAGAGGCGCCACGGCGTCCTTACCTTCCGCCTGACGCAGGTCCTCACTGGACACGGTTGTTTCAGGAGGTTCCTGTTCAGGATAAAGCGGGAGGAAACGCCCGGGTGTCACCACTGTGTGGATCACCCGGAGGACACGGTGGAGCATTCGGTGGAGGTCTACCCAGCTTGGGCGGAGCACCGCCGTGTCCTAACGGAGGCGATCGGCGGCGGCGATCTCTCGCGTCCGGCCCTGGTTCAGGCCATGGCTCGGAGCAAGAGTGCATGGGAGGCCGTCACCTCCTTCTGCGAAGCAGTAATGCTCGCGAAGGAGGAGGCGGAGCGCGTGAGGTTGAGGCAGGGTTCGTGCCCTGCGGACCGGCACTAGCCGGGGATCACGGAAGTAATACTAGCTCCCAAGATCCCCGGTACAAGTGTGGGAAGGGAACACCGGGGTGGTTTTTAGTCAGACAGAAGAGCCGGGTTGCTATCGAGTTTTTTTTCTATTGAGACAAGCCTCTTGAGTGCGGTCCTATAGCTATCTGGCATTTCTATTGTTTCATGCTTCCACAGCATCGCTGTTTCTATGTGCCCATCTTCTAATTGTTGAGTGTGACGACTCAAAATATCTTCTGCTTTCTTCTCGGGATCTCGTCTCGGGTTGATAACCAGTGATTAATAAATTCACGAAGCTGTTCGTCGAGATCTTCATCGCTAGCTGTGAGTCGGTTGACGTAATGCACCTGCTGACCCAGGATTCTGGTGTGTGCGCCATGTAAAGTCCAGCCCATCGTAGTGAATGACGCAATAGGCTGGTGCTTCGGACCTGTGCGATTCTCACTGGCCAATAATAGGTGCCAATTATCTTGACCGATGAGAATCTTTGGCGCGCCTGTGTCGTATATCAGCTGTTACCTCAGGTCGTCTAGATGCTTGCAGTGCGCGACATCTTCTTCACTGACTGTTTGCGGTGAGAGGTTGAGCTTCGGTATGGTGCACGCTCTGAACGGCACCCTATTCTTCAGCTGGCTCGCAAGAGTGACAGTGATCCTTCGCGAACAAGGCGTGTCGATCTTGGTATTACCGATCGCACCTATTTTCAAAGGGTCGATGCGGCCCTCTGCCCCGACTTGCTTGGCTACTTCTTTGTCAATCAGGGAAACTGTTGATCCATCATTGAGAAGTGCGAACGTTGATACTTCTCCCGCCAGTCCGATGACTCGGACTGGTACCATCTTAAGGTAGGCGTGGCTGGATGTTGTTCGTGAACTGGCCACTGTTTCCTTGGATTCCTTTTTGTTCCCGTTTTTCGGACTTTTCGACGGCCTCTGCAGCGGGCTTCTTGTCGTAGTGAGGAAGCCGATGGTGCGTGGCTGTGCACCCCTTGACGTCACACTTCTTCGCCTTGCATGTGTGACCAACACGATGGCTTCGCAGGCACCGGTCTCTTATCACTCGATCCCTCCTTAAACTTCTTACAATCAGAAGCATGGTGGCCCTCCTTCTCGCAGACGCGGCATATTATTGTCGGCTTGTCTGTTGCTGTGTGGGTCCTCTGTGTGACACGCTTGCTTGCTGTAGCTTCAACAGGGTTGATGTTCTCAGGCGGAGCGAATGTACTGCATAAACAAGCTTGTTCGGTAATGAAGTCGCTGAACAGTGATAGGTCGGGCAACGACTGATGCTTCTCTGTGTACGTCCTGTACCACTGTACACGTAGCGAGTTCGGCAGCTTCTCTGTTAGCAGTCGCATCAGTTCAGCGTTGATCAGGTAGTGATCCTTCTTCAGTGCGCGCAGAGTGACTACGCCGCTTCTGACTCGACTTGCGAAGTTGCAGATGTCCTTGGGTGCTTCGCCACAGCGCGGCAGTCCACGCAGTCTCTCTGTTTCAGCTTGAGCTATGGAGTCTGGACGGACGAACTGCAGCTCGAGTTCCCTCATGATGTCATCTGGTCTGGCATGTCCGATGAGTTTTGAGCTCACTGGTTCCAAAGCTCGTCCACGCAGGCTTCTTATAAGTCTCGCTGTATTTTCAACGTCGTTGAAATATCTACGAGTTGTTTCGTAGATGGCACGAAATGAAAGCCATTCTGTATGTGCCCCACTGAAGTTCGGTAAGGTCATGATGACCTTCGACGCCGAAGGGTGGTTCTGTGTCCACTGTTCTGTTTTTTTGTCAGCTAGCGATCCTATAGCGGACGTCAGCTCCATTATGAATGAACGGAGTGAGTCTTTCCCCTCGGTGTTTTCTATTCCTTCCTGTGGGAGTACAATATTCTTCATTTCATTCACTGTAGGATTCGATAACGGTACTTGCGTCTGGAGGTCCACTATAGCATCGAAGTCCGCAGGGGGGGCACGGTTCTATTTCTATTGTTCCCCTCGGTGGCGTTGTCCTCCTTCATTGGCTCAGGCTCTGGTGCCTCTTCAAGCCACGAACGCACGTACTCATTATTTGAGTCTCTGTTATCCATATATTCACCATCGGAATCTTCTTCCTCGGCTCTCTGAAGTGCTAATTGAGCAAGCTCCAACTTAATCTTCAATAAGTCTTCGCGTGCTCGTGAAATTTTCTTATGTGACCGCGTCGTTCTCTCTATAGTCGACGGCGGCCTGCTATGTTCGATGAGGGCGTCACTCCGGGTAGTCATTGGTAAGGTTCAGTTCCCTCTTTCTTCTGAAGGCTTCAATGTTCTATCTAAAGGCTTTACTGTTCTATCTGAAGAACATTCCATTCTGGTCTCCTTCCTAGAAGTCGACGGTTGTTCCCTCTCCTCAGACCGCGTCCGTGTAGGTATCTCTCCACCACCCTCTCGGGGCAGGGGGGGGGGGGCTCTAGTTGTTCGGTACCTTCAGTGGTAGACGGTGAACGCGGAGGTAACTGGTGACGGATGTATGAAGCACCACGCTCTCTGTCCACCCCCACCGTCCATGCTTCGGATGCTTTGCCTTTCGATCTTGTTACCGGATTATGATTGGGATTGAGGATTATGTTGACTTCGGATCAGGTACTATTCAAACAAATCTCCAGTGCCAATCTTCCAGCTTCAAAACGATTCTTCAGTCTTCAAATTGAAATTTTCTATTTCCAAAATCTTCGGAATAACCCTTTAGTGGTCCGTCTTCAACATCAAAAACGAATCTTCAATACGGATCTTCAAGCTTCAAATGATTTTTCAATATTCAAATTGAAATCTCCTATGTTTGAAAATCTTCAGAATAATCCTTCAGGGGTCCGTCTTCAACATCTAAAAGGAATCTTCAACACGGGTCTTCAGGCTTCATATGATTTTTTCAATATTCAAACTGAAATCTCCTTTATTCAAAATTCTTCAGAATAACCTTCAGTTTTAATTATAAAACTTCATTGATATTCCTCAGGATTCAGAATAACGCTTCAACGAATAAGTCTTCAGGCACCGGGATAATGCTTCAGTTTTCAAAGTGAATCTTCATTCGACTTCAACAACTTCACTGATATTTCTTCAGAATTCGGAATAACGCTTCAGGGAAGTCTTCATGTTCCGTGACAATCCTTCAGGAACAACTCTTCAGTTTTCAGGATTCCCGTAGATATCCGGCTCGACAGGACCAGCAGATGTACCGGACGGGCGTGATCGCTGGACGCGGTATGTGTGCGGGGAGTGTGTATACCTATCCAGGGTTTTATTCCCGGTGTATGTGTAAGTCTCCCAGTCCATGCGGCGCTGACGTCCTGCACCTATAGTTCCAGGTATCTTCGGGAGCCTGCGATCTTCAACTTCTGTGTACCAGTTAGACGGGAAGAGTTTTGACTGACCCCTGACGAAGGATTACGTTTTGACGTTCCTAGCTATAGCGTTTTTTGACGATTCAGTGATAACGTTTTTAATGACTCAGCCAAAGGAGTATACTACCTGATTAAAACACAAGTCTTGAAGAACACCCAGGAAGCAATTTCGGGACTCGTGGAAACACTATGAAACTACATTGAAGCTATTTAAAAGTGCAAAAAATACTATAATAATTTTATAAATTGTCTAGATTTTATAAATTTTATAAATTGCAATCAATTGGGTCTATTTATCTGACTAGAAGCTCAATAAATATATAACTTTATAGCCCACTTAATTGAGGTTGAAAGAGTCGTACTTATCGTTCTACATACAAAACATTTGACGTTATTTCTATACGTTAACTATAAGTATTTTAACTGGAATTTAAATTAATATTTAAAAAACAATATAATACTACATATGTGACGCATCGTGGCGAACACTTGTGAAAATCAACAATTATGAAATCAATGAGCGACCATTCTGACACTATTGTAATAGCAGACTTGAGGCCTTGGGGCCCAAGTCTGCTATTTTTATAAATTCAGTCATTCCAACACGATCATGCCATTGTCATTTTGCTAAAAGTTCGTAATCTGGTAAATTCATAATGGTCGATCATTTTCTTTGCAATTTCTTTCAATGTAGTGTCAGTTGCCGACCATTGGAAAGTCATAATGACGCCATTATAATAGTAGATTACCAAACTTGTCAAAATCAACAATTATGAAATCAATGATCGACCATTCTGACACTATTATAATAGCAGACTTGAGGCCCTGGGGCCCAAGTCTGCTATTTTTATAAATTCAGTCATTCCAACACGATCCCATTGTCATTTTGCTAAAAGTTCGTAATCTGGTAAATTCATAACGTTCGATCATTTTCTTTGCAATTTCTTTCAATGTAGTGTCAGTGGCCGACCATTCAAAAGTCATAATGACGCCATTATAATAGTAGATTACCAAACTTGTCAAAATCAACAATTATGAAATCAATGATCGACCATTCTGACACTATTGTAATAGCAGACTTGAGGCCCAGGTCTTATGTTATTATTTTTTAATTACAATTATTGTCACGCTAAAAATAAATTACCTAAACTATTGGCGCCTTGGAGTCTTCTCCCTGACGCCCTGTCTCGGCAGATAAAGACTAAGGTGGCGTTGAAGTATTATGGACTCTTAAAATATTTTATTTGAAGATTTTCTACAAGGTACGGCAAAATTAAGCTATGGTAGACCCATCTAAACAAGTTTGCCCTTTTTTTTTTTTTTTTGGGTGGGAAATCATCAAATAACTTCTCCCGCTCTGGGCGGAGCGGGAGGGCGTGTCAGACTTTTACTGACTAAAACCCACCCGTGTTCCTTCCGTTGCCTGTGTGCCAGGGCCACGATATCCCTTTCGGACAAACTCGCAACCCCGGCAGGCATTGGTCCTAACGGACCCCGTCAGTTTGTGCTGACATCTCTTTGAGGCGCGCGTGGAACACAACGCGCCGTCGACCCGGGCCTGGTCCTTATCGGACGGCGAGCTACCCATCGCTCACCGTCCGCAGACCCGCGCCTACGGTGGCCGGAAATCGGCTTGCGACTCCCGACGCCCGGGGCGTCTCCTGCGGCGGCTAGGGGCGCGAGGGCGCGAACCTTGTCTCACCCTCACGCGTTCCGCCTCCTCCTTCGCTAGCATAACTGCTTCGCAGAAGGAGGTGACGGCCTCCCATGCACTCTCGCTCCGAACCATGGCCTGAACCAGGCCCGGACGCGAGAGATCGCCGCCGCCGATCGCCTCCGTGAGGACACGGCGGTGCTCCGCCCAAGCTGGGCAGACCTCCACCGTATGCTCCACCGTGTCCTCCGGGCGATCCACACAGTGGTGACACCCGGGCGTTTCCTCCCGCTTAATCCTAAACAGGAACCTCCCGAAACATCCATGTCCGGTGAGGACCTGCGTCAGGCGGAAGGTAAGGACGCCGTGGCGCCTCTCCAGCCACTCCTCAAAGAGGGGACTTATCGCCACAATTGTGGCGTGCCCAAAACAAGTTTGCCCTAGTTAGTTCTACCTTGTACGCACCTACCTATGTGCCTGTATGTATAATCCTAAAACGATGATGTAAAGGAAAATCTTACCTAAGCATGAATTAAAATCACGAATATTCCTCATATACGTCATCAATTTTCTATGCATTTTTGTTATAAGTAGAGGGCAGACATAATGATCAGTACATTCGCATAACGAGACTGGTTTGCATCGGAGCCAGACATGGAGCGAGCAATTCTTGTGGTGTTACTAATAGAGCTGAGGTAAGTACTTGCAGAATTATAAGGTAGTAGCTACTTCGATTTGTGTAGGAAATATTTACAATTAAGTAGGTACGAGTATTTAATTACCCCGGTCGTGTATACAATCATTTCTTTGTGGATTATTTGGTGTTAAAAGGATTCGTTACAAAAGCTTGAAGCGAACTAAGTCTTGATAGCATTATTTGATAGAATTTTTTTATGGAATAACATTAAGCTTTTCTTATTTTTTTTTCATTCGTAAGGTATCTTACACGCTCTTTGCCAGACGTAATTATTTCAATAATAGGTTCTCCTAAATACAAAATAATTACCTAAAAGCCTTTTCTTTTTAGCTGTGTCTTCGGCAATACCACATCATCAGAAGAGAATGTCTGCGGTGACTGCCTAATTTTAACACCTCACATACAAAATGGAAACGCAACTCTAGCAAGAGAGCTATCCGAAGTGAATTCATCAAACTTCCTCGGACTAAAGAGCTATTCCGGGTTCATAACAGTGAATGAAGAATATAATTCTAATTTATTCTTCTGGTTTTTCCCCGCTGCTACCAACTTGACGGAAACACCGCTGATAATATGGTTGCAAGGAGGCCCAGGATTCTCGTCTTTGAAAGGACTATTTGATATCGTTGGACCAATCAAAGTGGAGGATGGAAAAGGTAACTAAGTATTTCATGATTATTTTTTTTTGAACATGTTTTTAATCGAACCTCTAATAATTCATTTTGCTTTCCTAAAAACATTTTTGAACACTCTAATATAATGAATGCGTCTCTCTGTGTGATCCTCTAATAATCTCTATCTTGGGGACCTAACAACACTTAACAGTAAGTAAGTAAAGCAGTAAGTAACTGTGACAAACTTGGGGGTAGCGCGGTTGGTCACAGTTCTTACCTAACTTTACCCATTTTGTTGGGGTGCCACAGCTTAGTCACTGCAACCAATTCGGCTCGCGCCTTTAGTTATTTACTGCAAACAATTTGGCTCGCGCGTGGTTTGTCACACTTCTAACGTTCTAACCCATTTCGTCGGGGTGTCCTAGCTTAATATTACTGAAAAAAAAAACTTAAAAAAAAAGTGTGCATCATTAGAAGCCCATAAAGTTTTTAGACGTTCAATAATTAAAAAAAGTGTTCATCATTAGAAGTTCAATAAGATTTTAGTCGATCAGTTCAATATTTTCCTTTTTTAGGGTTCCGTAGTCAACAAGAAACCCTTATAGTTTCGCCATGTCCGACTGTCTGTTTGTCTGTCTGTCTATCCCCGGCTTAGCTTAGAGATTCTTAGTACTAGAAAGCTGTAATTTATTCTACCCCATGGTGTGGGGTATCGTTGGATAGGGCGCGATATTATGTCAATGAAGTCTATTTTGCGATTCCGGGATGCGTTTGCGTAATATTAACGTTCAAAGTGCTAATTATTGATAGAGTCAAGTCCCCCCTTTACCAGCTAAATGGTTGTTTTTGGATATAATGACAGTAGTGGGTACATATAACGAAATTAAAAGGAAAACTCTCACAGCTAAGTAGGCTTTACAAGTTAACGAGTAATAGTCGGCCAACTTACATTTGCAGTTGGAGAATTGACCGTGACGTATATCGATGTATGGGAGAACATTTTTTTCAACTACGATGTTAATTTTGTTTTTGGGATAAATTCATCCCAACTAAGGAACCCTTCATTGTGCGTGGTCCGACACGCACTTTGCCGGGTTTTTTTGTAGTAGGGTGAGCATGAGGTATCATAGTGTTCATCAAGCACGTAGCGCAATAAAATCGAACTGCTTTCCGCTTAAGCGAGCGTAGCAAAGCAAGGCTGACTCACAATAATAAATCCATCGAACAAGTAGTTACCTGCAGTTTTGCTCGCATACAAACTTCAACACCTCGACTGAAGATGGAGTTATTAGTAAACGAGTTCACCGCTGAAACTCACTGATTAATTCTTTTTTAATTGTCTTTATTTAGATATGTATTTTGGCTTCAAAATCCTTTTCATGTTAAGAACGATATTCATCATCATGATCATTTCAGCCTTAAGACGTCCACTGCTGAACTTAGGCCCCCTATGGGGTGGGTTGCCACGCTTGGTAAGCGGGTTGGCGATAGAGAACGCTGCTGCCCATTCTATAGTAAGTCCCTTAGCCGGCTTTTACGACACTCACGGGAAGAAATAGAATGGTGCTATTATTTATTGGAATTCGTAATATTTTTAAATTTATAATCGTCTACCATAATTGTGAGATCAGCACCAAAGTAGCGGAAATCTTAAATTCACAAGTTTTATTGCGTAACTGAACGATTTTGAAGTATATTACCAATCCATTGCTTCATATGTGTGAAGAATTTGTCCGGTCAACAACGTAAATAACGCAATGAATGTTGTTGAACTGTCAAAATGAAGTGTGATAGTGTGTTACGCAATACAGTTTGTTCAACTTAATTGACCATGATACCCGATACCTCATGTATATTTCACATCCATTTCATTTAGTCCGTGGAGTTTCTTGCCCGTTCTTCTCCATAAGTACCTACTAAGCTTTGGAATGGGCAACTAGTTGCATCTTTATGACTGACCGACCCCTTGACAATTCAAAAGTGCCTGTAATTGGTTTATTTGAAATAAATGCTTTGAGTTTGAGTTTGACATTACAAGTTATTTTATGAGTATAATATAATATAATAACGCAGGATGCCGGGCGTAAATAATGTTCGTCGCTAATTGATTAGCTGTAACTTTTATTATCGTTGTAAATGCGCACTAAAATTCGCACTGTGACACGGCATATTTTGTTGCCTGCATCATCATCTTGAACCAAGGATTTAGTAACATAATATTATTATCCTAACTAATATTAATAATGCGAAAGTGAGTTTGTTTATTTATTTGTTTGTTTGTTACACTTTAACGCTACAGCCGTTTTAGCGTAAAAGCGTAACAAGCAAACAATTATAATATTAGTAAGGATTATGGAAGTATGTATTGGCACCCTTTGGCTACCTACCGAACCCTAAAAATCGATATGCTGTCCGATCTGCAATGGGGATTTATTTTGCTCCCAAGCAAAGCGCAAACTCGCGACCTGAGCAAGTGGAATCTTGCTGTTTTTGCTTTACCAATTTATGCATCTAGTTTTTACGGACTGTCTACCTTCGGAACAATAGATAGATTTTTTTTTTTACATCGTGTTTAGTATTCTAATGCCCTGGGAGCGGCTAATGTGGGAGCGAATCTCGCTCAGACGGAAAATCGTAAGGGCTTTGTCGGGAATCCCCACGTTAAAACTAGGATTCTATATTATGGAGGGCAGAATGTGACGAACGTCAATACTGCCATAATGTGATCCCTAATCGTAAACGTATTTTTGTCATTATATCTTCTGACAAATTACCACCAGGGACTAAATTTTTCAGTGCTGCCAAGAAACGTGTCTTGGGCTGATCACTCCATGCTGTTCCTGGACAACCCTGTCGGAGCTGGCTTCAGCTTCACCGATGACGAGCGAGGATACCCTGACAATGAGGATGATGTAAGTATAATAATGTGGTTATTTTTGTGAAGCGGCAATTTTTTGAAGCCTGTTTGACAGTAGCAGTGTATACTGCTACTGTCAAACAGGCTTCTTAGTTGTTGGAACTGGAAGTACCTGCAAGTGACAAAAAATATTTAAATTGAACTACGTGGCACGTGGTTTGCAAGTGTTATCTGATCATGCTAGATTTGAGAGTTGGTAAAGGCTCTCCTAGACAGACGCGACGTTTATGGTAGAATAATTTCCATGAAGTTTTAACACAGTTTGACACAATTGGAATAATAAAATAATAAATACTTTATTATTCAAGAGACAGTACAAATTCAAAACAGCACTAGCCTCCACACTAGGATTCCATGTGTCGTGGAGACTAGTCTCCTAGCTTCGCCTTACAACTTTATACACAGTAGGTAGGCACATAAGTAACATCAGGTTGGTAAGTTTTGTGAGGCGACATTAACCGAATATTATTCTCAAACAATAAATTCATGTAAACTCATGTGATAAACCATGGTAATAAATTTAATTTAAACGTGTGTAATGTATCATGCACGTGTATGGTGTGGGTGTCTGATGAATGAGTGAGTTGAGGTGGGTTTGGGCCAAACGAAGACAGAACCTGCCGATCTATTCTGAAAAAATCTCACCGTGCAAATGTAGGTGAAGTGATCTTGAAGTGAGCTGTTAACAGTGTCAATCCCTCACTGACAGTTCACTCCACGCTCACTTCACCTAAGTTTTGACGGTGAGATGGTTACAGAATAGCACTGCTGACCACGGGTAAGAGCACTTCCTTCCTGTCATCCCTAACATCTCAGTAGGCTTGGGTAACCCACGAAAGAATACTACCGCTCCGTTTAGCCACTATTTTTGCATCTATTTCTAGTCATCGGCAGTATATCCATTTCATTATTGAGCTTACTGTAAATATTTCTTTAAATGATTTTCTTCTATAAATGAATTGAATAATACTTATACACTTTAATCGCATTTTAATCGTCTTACAACGGCAGCCCACTTCATGTATCCAATGTCTACAAATCATTATAAAAGTTAAAAAAAATATGAATAAATATATTTGTTTATATTATTCATTATGAATTTATGACGCATGATGTAGTTTGATACACTCTGTTACGAGTGCGGTGCGAGCTTTGCGCTCCATTCCGCACCGCCCTTGGAACGCAAGGCTCGCACCGCGCTCGTAAAAGGGTGTTAAAACTACGTCATGCGTCATAATGAATAATATTTTTTTTTAATTATTCGATTGTTATTTAAAATAATACTATTGTGAATGATTAGTAGTCATTGGACTCTAAGTTCGTTGAATCCTATTGAATGATTATTTCATAAATATTCATTGAATAGGATTCTACGAAGAGAGTTAGATGTATTGCTGATTCTAATGATTATAATTCTGTAAAGCCATATTTGTTACATCCGCGCGGGTGTCTGACCTGCAAATTGCAAAAAACGTAAGAAAATTTGAATTTCGCGGGCTACCTTAGCGCATTCCCCATAAAGTAAAAAATAAACAAATGAACATGTTATTGGCGCGTGAAAAATTATCGTTGTTCGTCAATGAATCTGGAATTTATAAATAATTTACTTATGTAAAAATAATTTCCGTGTATTATTTGAGAAAAGCACTGTATATTATATTATAAATCCCAAAAAAAAAACTTTTATTATGTTCAGATATCGATGCCAATCACGTCCGCAAAGTCTCGCTAGCTAATTTAATTTGACCCTGTATAATGTCTGAGCCCATGATACTTTCCTTTGTGCAGTGGTTAAGAGGAGGCTCCCTATTTTATGTTAATTTGCATGAATATTCTGAAACAGTCACACATACAAGCAAAATGAAACTTTGGTATATGATTTACTGGATCTTTTTCTTTCCATGTTGAAGACAGTTACGTAATTGTAATATTTTCTCTAGATACATTTTTTATTCGAAAATCATGTCGTTTTTAAGAATAACTATAAAAAGTAAACAAGATCAGAAGGCTTTTATGTCTAAAATAAATATTCACAGCAATAAAATATAGTTTATTATCAAGCCACCAGATATTTTTTCTCTAGATCAATAAAATTATTACTTTAGTTATAAACGAAATAAGAATTTAGACTTACGCTATTTAGTTTCGAGCTCGAACACGATCAAAGAGCGCACGCGATATTGAACTTTATTACTGATGTATTATCGTTTAGCACTTATCGGAGTGGCGGGGAACGAGGGGCGGAGCTTGCGTTCGAATAAAAAATGTTACTAGAGAAAATATTACAATTGCGTAACTGTCTTCAACATGGAAAGAAAAAGATCCAATAAGTTTAATATTGCTTGTAAGAGTATGTGACTGTTTCAGAATATTCATGCAAATTAACATAAAAATAGGGAGCTCTTAGCTATGGTGATTAAGTTGATGTGTCTTGATTGTCGACGGTTACTCTTCTTTGTATGGGCCTGTTGAGCTCATTACAATTAAAATTACCATCTTTCCTTCATTATCCAGTCATATGCGGTGACTGAGATTCTTTCAACATGGTAGCCCAACGTGACTAAAGATAATGATAACACACTTACCGTCAAAACTAAGTACCCAGAGCAACATTTTCATACAAGCGAATATGTAAGGATAGGTTTTTATGTTGATTCTTGTGGCGTTAACTAGTATGATTATTGGTATGTAGTTAACTCCACAAGAATCAGCCTTATAATCTTCAGTCTCCTCTGGGACAAAATGTAGTTCTCCATAGCTAGCATAGCTGGTTTTCCCTTTAATGATTTGTAAAAATCAAGACAATCTTTTGGAATAAGATCCAACATTGAGAGTCGGATTTCTTTGTCGTTAGTGCAGAATAAAATGAGATCATGCTGACATTATATCAATAGGTTTACCTTATTTTTTTTTCCAAAATATTTTGGTTTAAAAATATTCTATAACCTGAAAATATCAAACTTTTTTTTTATCTAAAAAATTTTTTTTTTCTCTTTTAACCAATTTACTTTGCTTTTGTTTTAAAAAGTTTTCGATTAACTGTAGTATTTTTTCTAGTTTTTTTTTGTGCTTATAAAGTAATTCTTTAGGGTCCCGTACCTCAAACGGAAAAACGGAACCCTTATAGGATCACGTCGTTGTCCGTCTGTCTGTCAAGACTCGTTTTCTGTTGTGAAGGTGTCAAGTTGTTGTTTCGGGAGGTTCCTGTTCAGGATAAAGCGGGACGAAACCCCCGGGTGTTACCACTGTGTGGATCGCCCGGAGGACACTGTGTGGAGGTCTGCCCGGCTTGGGTGGCGCACCGCCGTGTCCTCACGGAGGCGATCGGCGGCGGCGATCTCTCGCGTCCGGCCCCGGGGGACTACTCCGAACATAAATCTAATGTTCGGCCGTTTCGTGGCTACGGCTAACTATGGCTAGCTACGGCGAAAGAAAAAGAACTACAGTCAAAAAGAGAAGCCAAAGTCAAAAATGTGACTTGTAGTCGGGTAAGGACTCAAAGTCAAAAAGGAAACTTTGGAAGTTATAAAACGGCCGAACATTCAGCCGATACTTCGCTTTAGAGTAGGGCTCGGGTCGACCGCGATGGCGTGTTGTGTTCCACGCGCGCCTCAAAGATATGTCAGCACGACTTGACGGGGTCCGTTAGGGCCAATGCCTGCCAGGGTTGCGAGTTTGTCCGAAAGGGATATCGTGGCCCAGGCACACAGGCAACTGAAGGAACAGTTGTTTTAATTTTAGTCAGTAAAAGTCTGACACGCCCTCCCGCTCCGCCCAGAGCGGAAGAAGTTATTTAGTAATTTCTGACCCAAAAAAAAAAAGTGTCCGGCCGGACCTCAAACGGAGAAACGGAACCCTTATAGGGTCACGTCGTTGGCCGTCTGTCTGTCAAGACTCATTTTCTCAGGAAGGCATGGAGGTGTTAAGTTGAAATTAATATCAAATACGTAGGGCTACAGTCCCTTGGAGCTAGGGTTGCCAGGTCTTAAAACCGAAAAGCCGGACATAGCAGCCAGTTCAGCCGGACATTTGGGTAAAAATGCCGGACAAACTTAATTTATTAGTAGCAGATTTTTTTTTTTAAACTAATGTAACGTTTATTTAATATAACGTTTATTTGGACTCAATAAAATATAGCCTAATACAGTCATATTCCTAAGAACTAGAATACGAATGATGGAAGTGAGTAGACGGCTAAAACTATAAATGAACTCCTAAACAATGGTTTTTTTATCATTTACCGTAAAATCATCTTAAATTATAATGTAACAACAATAAAATTGAATGAATCAGTCTTCTTTATTATTATTAACATTCAATATTCATTACAATATTAATTTCAACAATACATTGCAATAGTAGTTGGCACTAAGTACTATTTCAATTTGCAATGGTAAACAAATTATAACAAAATGTTGATTTACCATTCAATCTTCTTAAAATAACAAATTTAAGAAGATTTTAAATTACTAATTGCAATTTTCTATGGAAAACAAAATTAAACATAATGGCGGGGGCGCGGGGAGGACAGTGCTATTCCGCTCGAGCGGAAACCAATCACACTAATATTATAAAGGCGAAACTTTGTGAGTGTGTGTGTGTGTATGTTTGTTACTTCTTCACGCTCAAACGGCTGGACCAATGTTGATAAAATTTTGTATGGAGGTAGCTGACACCCTGGATTAAGACATAGGCTACTTTTTATCCCGATATGCCCACGGGATCGAGACTTGCGAATCAAGACGCGGGTGAAACCGCGGGGCGCAGCTAGTAAATCATAAATGTAAAAAAAAATGGTCAAATTTAAAAAGCCTAACAAAAGCCGGACAGGCTTGACACCGCGGCACCGTCTAATTTGGCCGCACCCGCAACCAAAAAGCCTGACTGTGTCCGGCTTTATCTGGACGCCTGGCAACGCTACTTGGAGCTCTAAAAAATCAAACTTCTCAGTCAACGCAATAAAAAAATACGGTCAATTTATACGACATATTTTGATACTTACTCACAAATAAATCAAAACCTCCAACCAATCATATTAATATTATGGCATGAAGCAAGTCACACGTAAATTAAAAAGTCCGAAAATCGTGAATTTGTAGTTTTATCACTTAAAAAAACATTTTTGTGCGATTACAAACTTACATTTGCAGTGGAGAATTTACCGTGACGTATACCTATCGATTCAAAATCAAAATCAAAAATTTTTATTTCACATAAACCTACATGGGCACTTATGAAACGTCAGAAGCTAGGTGCACGGTTCCAATGGGTCGTTTCCTATGGAGAACAGCCGGCAAGAAACTCCACGGTTACTCTTTAAAAAAAAAAAGTGGGCTTTAACAATGTTATAAGTTACAGTGTTAATAGGTATGGGAGGACAGTGTAGGCCCGTCAACAAGTACCAAGTACTTAACAAAATAAAAGATAGTTTTTTAGATTTATGGGAGAACATGTTTTTCAACTACAAAGTTATGTTTGTTTTTGAGAAAAAATCATCCCAACTAAGGAACCCGTCATTATGCGTGGTCCGACACGCACTGACTGATGATTTTCGTTTTTTACCTAAGAATAAAGTATGAATCGAAGTAGTTATTTAAAATCAGCGAAATAGCCCGAATCGGCCGGGCCGTTTTCGCGGCATGATTTAAATTGATTTTGGATAAAAATATAACCAATAAAAAGCCACCAAGCACTCTGGATTATTTTCATTGACAGATTTATTGGAATAATAAATGAAATTCAATTTATCGAAAAGGATCCAAGCATTCTGAATAGTTTTAATTATTTTATTTAGGTGTAAGTGTATTCAACAAGAAGTTCCAAGCATAGTGGATCGTTTTAGTGTTTTTATTGAAGTGTAGGCGATGAATAAATTGTAATTACGCAAAAACAATCCAGACTCCTTGATTTGTTTTACTAATTCGGTTAATAATACTGGTTATGAGCCAGGAAGGTTGCATTGTTCTAGGTGAAAATTTTAATGTGCCGTACATATGGGTTGGTTCTGAAGTTGATAAAAATGATAAACAGTTGTATTTTGCTCGGATCTTTTTTACTGCCCGATAGTATGGATATTTGGCATCAGTTTGGTGCACTCAACTCATTTTTGGCCATGTTGTGGATTGGATCCTTTTCGTGTTACTACGTCCTTAAACTTAGTTCTGTTTTAGTTTTCTTCATATTCATTTTGCTTTCAGAGGACCTAAAATTTAAACGGAGTAATATTACATGCTATGATGGTTCACTACTAGTACAGACTTTTGTTGAATAATTGTTGAAACTATACTTACAAAATATGTCTTTTTAGACGCTGACCACTGTGTTTAATGGCACTATGCTGTATAATTGAATCGGAATCACCGAAGGAACATGACTTGTCAGCAAGATGTACGACCTTATAAAATAGCTCTCTTATGTTCACATATTGAACAAAGCCCATTTTCGTGCTTCCCTTTATGCCCTTCCATGTGAACTGATGGAGGAGTTCATCTTTAACTATACATTTCATTAAAGGTAATCCAACCTTGGAAATCTTTGCAATTCCACTGGTACCACAACTTTCAGAAAACTTTTTTACCTACAAAGAGAAAAATCATCAATTAATAAAACAAACATCGTAATACTAAAATATTTCATAGGAATAACGAAAAAAATAACGAACCAAATAAGTCATGACATAATTTTCAAGGAGTTTAAATTCTAGTTCGTCCAGTTGTTCTTTGGTCTCGATGGGGAACTTAACATTGCCTAAAATTATTTTATCAATGCTGTCTTCACGAGTACTGAGACCATTGTTTGCATTAATTGAACTACTGGCATGATTTTTAAACTGAAGTAGCTCAATGATTTTGTCTAATTGAGTCTGCATAATTGTAAAATTCTTCTTTGTTTCTTTTTGAACTAAAACAAAAATGATAAAAAGTGTGGGACAACAGCATATTTGATTTCCCTAACCCTGAATGATTGTAAAGAAAATTCATAAGTACAAATGATATTGAATCGATGAAATCGATCGTGACAGATGGACACTTGAGTAATTTAAAAGTTCCAGTTTTTGTTTCTTTTGAAGTACCGAACAATTATAGAAATAAAAACACCTAAAACATACATTCAGCTGAGTGTAGAAGTTCGTCTTTCAGGGCTTTGTTTTCAATTTGAAGAGAATTATTTTCTTGGACGATTTTTAACATCTCACTTGTTGTCATCTCATTACTGGTACTGGTACCCGTACCTTGAGCATCGTTCAAAGTAACTGGTATATTATCCTGGTTGTCGCTGCTTAATACTTGTACGTTGACTTCGTCTGAATTGGCCACATTTTTTGTTATAATTTTATCAGGTTTTACCATAACTTCTTCAGAGCTTATCTCATTTGGTGTAATATTATTTTCATCCATACCAAAGTCTGAATTTACATCAAGTAACTGTTTTGGCAGTGCGTTAACATATTGTTTTTTTTTGTTTTGGCGTTCATTGAGGTACCTGCATAACATCAAATGTTAAAATTAAGACTGCAGTCTGCCGTCCACTAGCGCCACCATAGATTTTATTTGACGGTATCGTAAGTCGTTTTTAGCAAAAACTAATTGGTCTTCATTGAGCCAAAGCACCATCCAATATTTTTTTTTAACAATTTATTGTACTCAATATATAACATAACACAGTAAGACAAAAAGGCCACAATACGCACTGCTTGTTTAATACGCTAAATGTTAAAACTTTCTTAGTGTTGAAACCAATAAAGCTCGGACTTCTTAAGGCTGCAGTCTCTGCCAAGGTTGCGAGTCTGTCCGAAAGGGATATCGTGGCCCTGGCACACAGGCAATGGAAGGAACACGGATGGGTTTTAGTCAGTAAAAGTCTGACACGCCCTCCCGCTCCGCCCAGAGCGGAAGAAGTTATTTGATAAAATCCCAACAAAAAAAAAAGCTGCAGTCTCCCATCCACTAGCATTAAAATTTAGGGTGAATTATGAAAAAATGCGCAGATAACATTTTTATTATACCTACACGTTTTCTATTTTTCAAATGCATGTCCATTACTTGTATCTAGTGGTTCGTTTATGTTCATTATGGCTACATATAGCAATAACGTGAATATGCGTAAATATGCTCCTCAAATGGTTAAGTAACTACAATGGATCATGACAAGTACCTAATGGACGTTTTTTTAGGTAATCTTGTGTTGTTAAATTTTATTGGATTTTATTTATTCGGATTTATTTATTTTTTATTTAATTTATTATTTGTATTGTTATTATTTAAAATTTTAAGGTGTTGGCGTTCACATTGTTTAGTTTATTATTGAAGAAATGTAAATTTATTGTGTAGAGTGTATAAATCCTGGAATTGTGTAGTTTTGTGTGTAAATTCAGATAGAAGTTACTTGTTTATGAATAAATGACTATGACTATGACATGAAAAATATAAAACATATTTATTTATAATGTTTTTTGAGCATTTTTCATAATTCACCCTAAATTCTATAAAATCTGTGGTGGCTCTAGTAGACGGGAGACTGCAACCTTATGAAATCCTAACTTTATTGGTTTCAACACGAAGAAAGTTTTAAAATTCAGCGTATTAAATAAGCAGGGCGTGTTGTGTCCTTTTTCGTCTTACTATGTTATGTTATAAATAATGTACACAATAAATTGTAAAAAAAAATTGTTGCTGATTTGACAGCTCAATAAGACCAAGTTTTTGCTTAAAACATTGTTTCTATTCAAAGTTGTTCAATTGAACAACTTTGAATTCAAGATTTTTTATACCCATGTTGGGTATAAAAAATGTAATGTGAATAAAAAATAGACCTGTATAAAAGTCCTTACTAAAATTAAAAGTAACAAAACTTACATTTCCTCATCTTCTGTGTCTTGAAATTTTGAATATAAGTCTTCTAAACGAAGTGCTTCTTCGAATGAACAAATATCACTTAATTTCATTTGTCTGCATTTAATTTTATTCCACGATTTGTCTGGTATGCTGTTTTCGTTGCTTCTCTGTGATTCTATCTCACTTTTTTGTAGTGAACGAGGCCAGTATAGGTATGTTCCTACCACCCACCCTTCAGGTACCGCAGATACTTCATCATTGCGCCCATTTTTTGTTAAAACCAATTTGTACGGCATGTTGAGAGCCACTGCAAACATAAAAATAACAAAATACCATTTTGTAAAAACAGTCCCACTGTAACGAGTCTCGACACTTGTAAACACAGTTACGAAATATTGTGTTGAGTTTTATTGTACCAAGTAGATTATATGTTTTCACTTATTTTTACATATTTACTTAAATATCAGTTTGCTGGAATAGACTTTTGTTAAATTTATATAAACTGTATCAATAAAACCTCAATTTTTCTAAAATATGATTGTTTGTAGATCTTATGGAAAGCAGCAACAATAATAGAGAACATTTTAATTATTTTATAAAATTATAAGGGCGCATCGTTGAATTTGTTCAAGTGACATCAAATTGCATGATGAATTTCACTTCGCAGAGTATTTTCGATCGATAAATATCCCAGAACTAAATTTTATACTCACATATTTTTTTTCTGATGGCAGCGAAGATTTAATAACATCCACAAAAAATATTAATATTAATTACACTAATAAAAAATGACAAGTAGAAGAACGTAACGACGACGAATGAAAGATTGAATGCACGGTAGAAGTGAGCACAAATAAGTCGCAATGTATCGACACCACGGCGACGCGCGACTGCGCAGTGTGACTGAAAGTAAAAGTTACTGTTACGATTATTCCCCACTTTTCGAAACGGCGGCGGCGGCGCGGCGTAGAAACACAGGTCGACACGACAACGTAATGCTACGGAACAATTTTACAAAAAAAATCTGTTACGACACAATATGTGTCGAGTTTTGTCGTAACCGTTACTTGATATGGCTGTATGGGATGTCTGAGCTCATGATGCTTTCCTTTGTGCAGTGGTTAACTGAGAAGATGATTAAGTTGATGTGTCTTAAAAACTTTGTCTCTTTGTGTAGGATAGGTTTGTTGATTATCTCATTACAATTAAAATTACCATCTTTCCTCCATTACCCATGTCATAAGCGGTGAATAAGATTCAACATGGTAGCCCAACGTGACTAAAGATAATATAATACACTTACCGTCAAAACTAAGTACCCAGAGCAACATTTTCATACTTAAAAGCGAGGTTATTTCGAAGCCTCGGTTCTCCGTCAGGTAACGTTTCGGATGAGATCTGATAGCAGCTCTCCAGAGTACGGATGGAGCGCCTAAGGTACCCAACTGATCAAACCGACATTTCATACAGGAGTTGTCCATGAAACAAAAAACCTCAAAAATAACATCAAAATGTATAGAAATCCGAACACTCGGAACTCTACACACTCTCTGGTGTAAATGGCTTGTCTGATCAGTTGGGTGCCTTAGGCGCTCTAGACCTCCTCCATCCGTACTCTAGGAGCTGTACAGATCTCATCCGAATCGTTACGTGACGGACAACCGAGGCTTAGAAATTACCTCGTTTGTATTAAAATGTTGCTCTGGATACTTAGTTGTGACGGTAAGTGTGTATTCAACCATAAGTTATATCATTTTTTTTTTATAAGTACATTCATGAGCACTAATATATATACACTTTAGTCACTTTCAAAACTGATTTTATTTTCTTACGAGCATAGTATTTTGGAACACATCATCTGCCTAGCCTTTTCCCAACTATGTTGAGGTCAGCTTCCAGTCTAACCGGATGCAGCTGAATAACAGTATTTTACATGGAGCGACTGCCTATCTGACCTCCACAACCCAGTTACTGGGTAACACGATATCCCTTGGTAAGACTGCTGTCAGACTTTTGGGCTTCTGACGACCCGTAACAACTGTCAAAGATCTACAAATGACAGCCGGGACCAACGGCTTAACGTGCTTTCCGAGGCACGGAGGAATCTTGGTATGAACAGATGGTCACCCATCCACGGACCAACCGCGGCAAGCGTAGCTTAACCTGATCAATCGACCCGTGCAGCAGTTATTATTTAGCCACAAGCTCCTCTTTGGAATACATTCAATAGAATAGAATACTCTTTATTATGTTCACCATAAAAAATATAAATATAAATGAAGAATAATGGAGAATTACGAAGCAGCGGGGTACTTCATTGCGTAACACACTATCCGTAGCGATGGGTTAATTTTGACAGTTCAACAACATTCATTGCGTTATTTACATTGATGAGCAGACAAATTATTGGAACATGTGAAGCAATGGATTAGCAATATACTTCAAAATCATTCAGATTTTGATTCAAACTGTGTTACGCAATGGTGCAGGATTTATCTCTAAGTTGCAATCGTTATTCCACAAGAAAGTCGATTTTGAATTTTCTTATAATAATAATAATAAAACATGTATTTCAGGCTACAATGGCCCATAGACATAATACCTTATAAACTAACATTAATATAAAGTATAGAACAAAAACTTGTGTTAATAAATATAGCTTAAAACTATGTTAGTTGCATTTCACTTCACTAGCTTGTCCTTGTGCTGTCCTGTGGTACTTGTCCGCGGAGGCGACAACGGTGGCTAGCTCGGCTTATGACTATACACTAGCTTCTGCCCGCGAATTCGTTCCTTTTTTTCCATTTTCTCAGTTAGTAATGATGGTCTGGCATTTTGAGCACTTTATGCGACCTACCCAAATGTCCTTTCCTTGGTATTGTTCGTTGAGTCGTTGAGCTCCTTAAATCTTGAGTCGAGTTGCACGATTACTGACAAATGCTTGCACTGATTGAACAGGTCCGCTCGTGGGGTTCTTTCCTCAAAAGACCATTTCAGACACGGATCTACATGGTCCTCACATGATCTGACCAAGATTATGTCTGGACTTTTAAAGAGACTTTGACCCCTGAGTTTGTTTCGCCATTTCTTCTCAGGAGTAGTCAGATAGGAAATGTCGACTACATCTAGCTTATTTTTTATTTTTTAATATGACGTATAAAAGTGATTCCGATATCCTATTTACAGAATAAACGATTTCATTTCATTTCGTACGAGTGTTTCTTGTTAACCAACCCACTGCGTCGCGTTGAATCGCCCACCCGTGCTATTACTTCGTTTCCGCTTAAGCTTAAGCTTCTCTCCGACTTTTTTCTTTTTGCTCGGCTCGTAAGGGTCGTAGCATGATGTTATATAGCCTATAACTTTCCTCAAGAATTGGGCTATCAAATGCAAAAAGAATTTGGTAGTTCCAGCAGAGATTACTCCCTACATACAAACTTACAAACAAACCCTGTTTATAATATTAGTACATATACCTATACATAGATATTATAGCGCTCGTGACCGTAGAGTAGCTGAACCTAGACGTGAAATGTGGCATTAAGATCCTATCTATGCAAATACTTCATGTTATTTTATGGTCATCCAAATCTTTATGGACTAATGGAAATGCAAATAAACCAGTTGAAGAAGCATCGCATCGAGTAAAACTATAAGTTTTACTGCTTGAATGCGTTGTGATTAGCGGGAAAGGTCGGGGTCAATGTCCTGTTTACTGAAGAAAGAATCAGCTTTTGCTGTTTCAAAGTTGTAATTTTTAATCGCGATTCTAGAATAATATAGATACGGTTTATCCGTATGTTATTAAATTTTACGGAAAATATTTAGGTCTGATGATACCTATCGTGCTACCCAGTAAAGTGGGTTGTGGAGGTCAGATAGGCAGTCGCTCCATAGATGCATCTGGTTAGATTGGAAGAGCTCAAAAATAGTTGGGAAAAAGCTAGGCAGATGGTTATTTAGATCTGATGGAAGTGGAATTGTAATTTCACATGAGCTGCAAGCTAAAAGCAACGCGAAAAGTTTCGATACATTTGCTTTTAAGCATTTCATTTTCATGTAATACATGTTTTTAAGTACCTCTTACTTCCACTCTTTATTATTATATCAGTTCAGATTTTTTATGAATACTTTGCTACTTAGATAATATAAAAAAGCCTTAAATTTCTCTAAGTTTTTTACAGTGCTCATCAATTATTATACCTAATTGTTTTTATTTGAGAACTTTTTTAAGTTTAGTAATTCTTTATTTTGAATATTAACGTTTTCAGGTCGGCGAACAAATGCTGGAGTTCCTCGAGCAGTTCTTGGAGATGTTCCCAGAGTTGCGATCAGCACCTCTGTTCGTTGCCGGGGAGTCTTACGCGGGCAAGTACGTGCCTGCGCTCGCCATTCAGATCCACAGGCACAACAAGGATAAAACGCAGAAACCTATCAACATGAAGGTACGTAGCTTATTCTTTTGTGTCAGAAACAAAAAACAAATTATCAGAAATAGTATGAGATAATTAGAACGTGGTGCCCCTGATAATTTGGACCTTTTTTTAGGGTTCCGTACCTCTAAAGGAAAAAAACGTAACCCATTTAGGATCACTTTGTTGTCCGTCGGTCGTCTGTCTGTCAATACCCCTTTTCTCAGGAACACGTGGAGCTCAAAAAAATCAAGCTGCTAAGTCATACATTGGGGAAAAAGTCTTTTCGCATTATAGTATGTATGAACCTGTAATAAAATCTCTTTGGGTATACTATTTGTATCTGGCTGGTTTTGGTATCATTGAAAGTTTAAATTTTAAAGAACGTAATTCCAAATTCAAATTAGGAAAATGTGTGATTTTCATTTGTTTTTCGTACTGTCAAGATGAGTGAATCTAATGAAGAAATTCGATACATTTTAAAATTTTACTACAAAAAAGGTAAAAATGCAACGCAAGCCGCGAAAAAAATTTGCGATGTTTATGGACCTAGTCATGGACGTATAAAAACTCGGACGGATTCTCGCTAACAGAAAACTGTGTCACTCAGAGTCAGCCAGCTCGCTGTACGTACAGGCCCCCACACACACATTCACAGCATACTCACCCATTACGCGTGCAAACGTCAACACAGTCGACACGTTTACGCGACAAAAAAAGTATTGAAATACAACATGTCTTGTGTGGTGAACTGTTGCAAAAACCGTAGCGATCGGAAGAAAAAAAATACAGGAATCACGTTTCATAGGTAAATGAATAATTCAACAACTTAGTTCCCGATTTTATAGATTACAATCAATATTTATTCACCAGAACAAAATAATTCATCACAAGGCCAGTGTTGCCAATATTCACGAGTGCAAATTATCCTAAATATATGGGAAATTAATATATTTTTTAATCAATTCAATTTATTTAGGTTAATTATTACTAGATGTTTTATATTCTTTCTACTAGATTTCCTAAAGTAAATGAAGTTTGGCGAAATGATTGGATTGAAAAAATTCGAAATTGTAACTGTCAGAATGACTGGATTCCAAACAAATGCAGTGTCATTTGCAAACGAATGACTTGTATACAACTAAAGGAGGACTCCGGCGTATTGTTACATATGCAGTACCTCAAAAGGTAAATTAACAATCTAAGCTAACATGTTAGTAACATAGTATTTATTTTGAAATTACGAAAACGACACGATATTTTTCTTAAAATAAAACAATTTAAGTGGGTAATTTTGGCTATCATGACAACTCTAAATTCACTCACACCTAAGACTGTCGCCGCCATTACGGGACACAGTTTTGTCTAAGCGGGAGTTCCGTCCGACTTTTTTTTAGGTCCATGGACCTAGTGCAGTGTCTGTGAGAGTAGCACAAATTTGGTTTAAGCGTTTTCAATCCGGAAATTTTGATGTCAAACATGCACGTCGCTCTGGTCTACGTAGTAGTATTACGGAACCTCACGACCTCACTGAAAGAAACCTAATGAACCGTGTACTCATTTGTGATTCTTTATTACGACGTAATGAAACCGAACCATTTGTGAAGAAGCTGATAACTGGTGATGAGAAGTGGATCACGTACTACAAGAACGTGCGAAAAAGGTCGTGGTCAAAGGCCGGTCAGGCTTCACAGACTGTGGCGAAACCCGAGTTAACTCGCAACAAGGTGATGCTGTGTGTGTGGTGGGATTGGAAGGGCATTATTCATTATGAGCTGTTACCACCAGGCAGGACCATCGATTCTGAATTTTACTGCGAACAACTGAAGAGATTAAAGCAAGAAGTTGAGAGAAAGCGGCCGGAATTAATCAACAGAAGGGGTGTGGTTTTTTATCATGATAACGCTAGACCTCACACATCTTTAGCCACTCAGCAAAAATTAAGAGAGTTTGGCTGCAAGGTGTTAATGCATCCGCCGTAACATAGTCCTGACCTTGCACCTTCAGATTACCACCTGTTTCGGTCTCTTCAGAATTCTTTAGGCAGTGTCAGGTTAACATCACGAGAGGACTGCCAAAACCACTTGTCGCGGTATTTTGATCAGAAGTCCCAAAATTTCTATAGCAATGGGATCATGTCCCTACCTACAAGATGGCAAAAAGTTTTCGAACAAAATGGTACCTACATACTTTAGTTAAATGTAAATAAACAATATTAAAAAATGTTTTGAATTTTCTTAAAAAATGCGAAGAAACTTTTTCCCCAACCTATTATATTGATACTCGCAAATAAATAAAAACCTATAGGGTATTTCCCGTTGACGTAGAATCATGAAATTTGGCAAGAAGCAAGGCAAGGTCTCACAGCACAAGTAAGAACAAAGTCAGAAAATCGTAAATGTTTAGTTTTTTCACTTATAAAAATATTGTTTTGCGTTTACAAACCTACATTTGCAGTTGGAGAATTGACCGTGACGTCAAAATCAAAATCAAATCGGTTTATTGCAACGACGTATATCGATGTATATGGAAGAACATTTTTTCAACTACAAAGTTAAGTTTGTTCTTGGGATAAATTCATCCCAAATACGGAACCCTTCGTTATGCGTGGTCCGACACGTACTTGGCTGGTTTCTTTAATCTCCGATACATAACGAGCAAGTGTGTTGATGAATGTTCGTGCCTACCTGATACCTCTGAATGAGAAAGCCTCTGCTCTTTCATATTAAGGGGGATGCCCTAAAGTAGCCCGCGAAATTCAAATTTTATTTCTTTTTTTGCAATATGCAGGTCAGTAACAGGTTGTATGTTGATCTAAATATGATTCGCAGCCGTCACAAATATGGCTTTCATATCATTTAGTAGGATTTTATGAACTTAGAGAGTTGTAATGCTGATTCTAATGATTATAATTCTGTAAAGCCATATTTGTTACGGCCGCGAATCATATTTAGATCAACATACAACCTGTTACTGACCTGCAAATTGCAAAAAACGTAATAAAATTTGAATTTCGCCGGCTACCTTAGCGCATCCCCCTTAAGGGATCGCGCGCAAATTGAGTGACGTCATCATAAGTATTTGTTAATGAAGTTTATGCTTTCGAGGTTACCTCGCTTAACGTAACATAACATCATCATTTCAGCCGAAAGACGTCCACTGCTGGACATAGGCCTCCCCCAAAAGGGAGGTGTTTGCCATAAACGCCACGCTTGGCAGGCGGGTAACATAACATAATCAACCAATAATGTACTGTACAAGCCTCCTCTCTGTGAGCCCTCTCAGTGGACCGTAATCAGTAAAATACCTCAGAGAACAATACTAATTCTCACGGGCTCGACAGATGGCGTTATATACCTTCGTGACGGTTTCCTGAATCGCGTTGTGGTTTCGTTCACAATTTCACATAGAATGAAGCCACACGGGCATCATTTCATCGCTTATTACTCTTTAATTAGTGTTAGCAGGCATTAAGACAGTGTAGACTCCAAATACCGATCGCCCATAAATAATCTTGTTTTATAAATCTTTCAGGGTATCGCAATCGGCAATGGTCTGGTGGAGCTCCGAGACATGATGCACTACAGCACCCTGTGTGAGGTGCTGGGCATCCTCGAAGGTAACCAGGTCGATCACGTGGCACTGCTTGAAGCACAGGTCGTCAAGCTTATTGATGGCAAGATGATGGTCGATGCTGCTAATGTAAGTTCATCAGACATCCAGTTTTATTTTATTTTTGAAATTCTTAAATCTGAAATAGCTTCCTAATTAATTAGGTATTTTGGTTTGTGTTTTGATGGCAAATAAATCAAATCAAATGTCATTTATTCAAACTGGGATGATAATGAGCACTTTTCTAACGTCAAAATTACATAAGACAGTCCCCCAAAAATGGCCGCCCTTCACCACTTCCTAGTGATTTAGCTGGGAAAATGAAGTTGCGCAACAAACTCCCCAGCAGCACAGCTGTCTGTTCAGTTAGAAAAACTTGATTCTATAATGTAAAATAACATACATTACGCAACACAAAACTTTAAATTATTTGCCATAGGTTAGCTAGTACACGCCACTATACCAAAAAAAAAAATTGATAAGTTACTCCCTTGGTTTCCATGTTTCGGAGTAAAAGATCGTTCCATTTAAATTACACGATAGATATGAGTTTACTATGTAATTTATAGCCGCTTAACCACGACACATACCATTTTCATTTTCATACAACTTTTGGTGGCCGCTGCTCCTGCTCGCATGTTTTTGGCCAGTACAGCAATTTTGATTTATCTCGAAGGTTGTCAAAATAATGCTCGAATTTCCAAGCATGTTTAAGAAAAAGATTTTTATTTATTTATTTATAACTGGCGAAATGTGGGTATACTTACTAAAAGTGTAGTGAAATGTACACAACCCAACCCAACTCATTTTTAAAATCGCTGCGCAACAATAACTTTGCTTTATTCTTAGCTTAGCTTCTTAGCTACCGCTTGGCAGACCCCAAGGCAAGGTCGCCATGAAATGTTGGGGGACCTAGGGTCTTTTAAATCAGACAACCAACTCGATCGAATGTACTTTAATCGATGTAATACAGGAATCACACTATTATAAAGGCGAAAGTTTGTGAGTGTGTGTGTGTGTGTTTGTTGCTTCTTCACGCACAAACGGATGGATCAATTTTGATAAAATTTTGTATGGCTGCTGACGCCCTGGATTAACATAGGCTACTTTTTATCCCGATATTCTCACGGGATCGAGACTTACGCGGGCGTTATGCACTATTAGGGAGCGTACATACACTTCAATAGATACAAATCTGCCTAACCCTTCGGGTTTACAGGCGTGATGTTATGTATGTATGCAAAAAATAACTGTTGTCATGGCGACTGCCGACAGAAGTGAAAACTTATCGCTCAACGCGCCTAGAGAAGTTTTCACTTCAATAAAATAATGATTATCTAAAACACAATTTAAACAATAAGTTAAAATAAAAAAACTTTTACTTTTAACGTGGTCAATTTAACTTCACTTCCTGCTACTACAGCATGTTGGCGCGGGCATGTCTGTGACGCGAATCCATAAGTTTTTCCCCTACCTAAAATCATCAACAATCAACGTGCGCAATCACTTCAAAAACACTTAATTTTAAATATCAACGTTTCAGAAATTCAACGAAACAATAGAATACATAAAGAAACAAAGCGGCGTCAGCATTTACAACTTCGTGGAGGACTCTTCAGCAGGTGCGCCGGAGTTCGAAGAGTACATCAACAGGAGTGACGTCAGAGACCAGATCCACGTTGGGAACATCACCTTTAACTATAACAACCAGCTGGTCTATGAGAAGATGTTGCCAGACTTCGCTAATACCACGAAGCCTTTCATTGAGGAGTTATTGGAGCATTATGGAGTTTTGAGCTACAGGTAAGAAGAAGTCAAGAGAAACAAATTTTGGCTTTCCATAGGAGCCCGAGAAATTTTTATGTTTTGAACAATGAAAGTATGCTGAACACTTCAAGAATCAATAAATACCTCATTTAAGTTAATTGTCCAGGGTACCATAATCATATGCACTCTTTGTACACACACTTCATAAATATACTAGTTTCTGCCGTATATAATAGGAATACTTCCGGCCATCATAAGCACCTTGGTTATATTAGAACAGACTCCGTTGTCACCGCCTCCTCAGGAATTTTAGACTTAGGTACCTACTCCATAGGTATTTAATTCCAATTTTGCTCATTGGCAGTGGTCAGCTAGACGTGATCCTGGCGTACAGTTTGTCGAAACACATGTACGGAACTCTAAAGTGGTCGCGCCGGGAGTCCTACATACAAGCCCCTAGGAGGCGCCTGCGCAGATTCGCTAACGGATCCGTTGTTGGGTAAGAAACATTTATATTTAGCATACACCTACCTACCTGCACTATTTTTTATAACTTGTTTGGCAATATCCAGTCATAAATTCATTACTTTCTCTCAATACCAAAATCCGGTAGCTCTATGGTCCAATTTCCCTTGAACAAACAGTAATTTTGATTGTTAAACATAATACAAGTTCATGACTTACAATTTCAGGTACAAGAAGGCTGGTGGGAATTTCGTCGAGATTCTAATACGAGGAGCCGGACATATGGTGCCACTGGACCAGCCAGAGGTAGCCAAGTTCATGATAGATAGTTTCATACAGGAATTCAAATAAACGTTAAATTATATTCAAAATATGTTTTATTTTCTATTCCTTACAATAATTACACGATATTTACAACAGTATGTATATAAACTAAAAGGCACTGAGGGATATGGTAGGCCTTGGCCGAAGTATAGACTAGTTCACACTTAAACAAAAAGTTAACTTGGCATCAGTTGTCCTAAAATAATTTATTATGTTCTAAATTGATGTCATGGTGTGTATTCTGTACTTTGATTTCGTATTTAAAAAGTAATTACTTAGTTCTTCTTATAAAAATAAG
The DNA here is from genome assembly GCA_963921375.1 of Tiliacea citrago. Lineage (NCBI taxonomy): Eukaryota > Metazoa > Arthropoda > Insecta > Lepidoptera > Noctuidae > Tiliacea > Tiliacea citrago. The sequence continues at coordinate 22,412,594 of OY992786.1, forward strand.
TATTATACAATTCAATACATGCTGAGATCTGCAGACTAATGTAAAGCCCAGTTCTAGTTTAAAAAAACCCATTCAATTCAAGCGTAATGGTTTTCATTTCAAGCTTAGCACTAAATTGCCCTATTATTTTAACTCGACAAACGGATCTAAGAGTCTGCTACACTGTGGAAACTACGCAACAGTATGGCAACACTAGCAAGAGTCGGAACACAAACCAATACTGGTCAATAAATTTTAGGAACCAAGCCAGAATGCTACGGCACAACTGCTCAACGATTCTGGCACAACCTGAGTGACAACAACTCTGACTACATTAAATCCTCTTCCATCTTTAGAACATAGTTGAGGCAAGACTAGTCTCGTCAACGTTATTGTATAAATAAGCATCCGTTCGCCTCTTCCACCTCAGACCATAGACCACGCCACAGACTATAGCAAGAAGCAGCAGTACATTCAGGACAATGCTTACAACCATCACTGATTGGGTCCCAGAAGGTGGATCCCCAGGAACTTGCAGTATAGTCTTCGAAATGCCCTCGGTGTCGTCATCAATGTACGGGACTGTATCTTGAGGTATGATGTGGTAGTTAGGTGGTAATGGCATGTCTAAACCCCTGATGAAGTATGAGATCAGTTGCGCAGTTTCTGCTGGCCTGTCTATTGGGACTAGATGGCCTGCTCCTCGGACCAAGACTTCGGTGAGACTGCCGCCGCTTTTGACGTATCTGAAAATATAAAAAGAGTGTGATAGGAATGTGTTCAAGAGTCATGTAATTTTTAAATAATTATATGATAGTGTGAACATATAATTATTTAAAAATTACATGACCGACTGACAAAAAATATGCAAATGTTACTAAATATTTCTTTTACTTTCATGGATGATTAGTAGTCATTGGATACATGAAGTGGACTGCCGTTGTAAGACGATTAAAATGTGTTTATAGTGTTTCAAAATTAACCCGACAAACTCTAAGGAGTGCTTTAGTTAGACCATCGAACTGAATAACTTTTACTATGGGACTGTTTCGGCTGCTGCCGCTGTGTATTGTTTAGTTAGGGCTTCGAAATAATGGACTTTTAAACTGGTACAATTTGTTGTATTTTCCGTTAAATATCTTGGAAACTTATAACGATGGATTCTGAGTCTGATTCTGATGGATGAATAAGTAAAGTAATGAGGGTCGACGTCCGCAATCCGATCATCGGACGACCACTGGCGCCTCTAGCGGCGCGAAGACCAAAGCTCGCGCGGCCGGCCCGCCGACATGGCTGCACGAAGGCATGGCGGTAGTAATTCCTGCCGTGCGCCATCTGGCGGCGGCGGGGCCGTAACAGGGACCAAATTTGAAATCGCGAAAAAAAAAACTGCTGTTCTATACTCTATTCTAAACTCTATTTTCTACTAAAGTTTAATATCTATTGTTCTAAACTCTATGGGACAGCTGTTGGGTTGGCTGTTGGCTGTTGGGTCATTACCTCTTAAAGTTTGTTGCGTTCATTTTGAAACATCTTATATAATAAGAATAACGTATAAACTATCTTGTCATAATAACTAATCGCGCTTAGGCACTATTTCTATTAAAAGGATAATGTTTGATTGTGACAACTTACCCAGCGATCCTGTTGTCAAACCACCACGGTGTGCGCGACGCGTTCAGGAACTGATCACGCTTGTTCCAGTGCCAGTGCTTCCTGCGAGCCTTAGCGTTGGGTACGCACGGAGCTGACAGGTCCATCTGCCCACTGGAAAGAAACCATAATTAAATTTTTAAGCCCTCTTACACCACAAATCACTAAATGCATAAATATCGCGTTAAAAATATATACAAATATAATAAAATTGAAAGTGTCTGTTTGTAATACCAAAATAACAGCTTTTTACAAAATGCATATTTTTTTTTTCCTTTATAATGTATCACAATTGGTGATACTTTATTCACATTACAATCTAGACTATTAGCTAATATGTAAAAAATAAATAAAGACGAGACAAAAACCAACTGCGATAATGGTGTATCTCGCATACATCTGTTCCATTATTCGGTAAATTTCCGAAGAATTTCCCCAAACAATGATACCATATCATTGTTTGGGGAAATTCTTCGGAAATTTCTAGAACACTAATAGCACAAAAAAAAAATCCTGCAATCTTTAACATGGACTGGTCTGAATCATGTAGACCATTTTCATGTATTTACATTTACTAAATCGCAAAATTTGTTAAAATTAACTCTAAACTATTTGAAGCTAATAACAATTTTAACAAACGAAAAGTCACACAGTATTTATTGAAAATCCCTATACCTAGGATAGAACTATTCAGGCGCATTTGCGTGTTTATGGCGCCACTTATATATAACTCATTACCTAACTGGATAACAGAACTACCTTACAAAAAAATTTTTTATACAATCGGCGAATTTCTCAACAAAAAATCATGTCAGTCCTACCACTTCAGGAATGCAATGTAGTCACTTAGTTATTTATGTTACTTTGTTAAAAGTTAGTTACCTCGTCGCTTTCCTACTTACTCGTACATTACCTACTATTTAAATATGTACCTAATGTGTGTTTAAAAATTTAATTCAAATTGGTATTGACTTGAATAATTTGTTCTTTTGTTCATATAATTCTTAAGCTAAAACTCGAATTTAATACCTAAAAATTGTTATTAATTTGTGTATTAGGTATTGTATGTTACTGACTAACATTCATTAAATATTTGTATGCCATCAGTGCATGGCGGAATGTGTCTTTGCACTGAATTTTACATACTTATAACATCTTTTGTACCCACCACATTATATGCAAATAAATGATTTTGATTTTGACTGTCAATACTGTGGATCGGTTTATACGAAAATCATATTGACAGTCGTTCAATATACTACTTTTCACAGAACGTATAGACTTGATTGTACATGGCTTTTTCAAATATTTTTGAAGCTGTTGGTAAGAGAGCAATGGGGCGATAATTGTTTGGGTTGGTTTTTATGTTTTTCTTATGGATCGGTTTTATTAGAGATTTCTTAAGAGATTAGGAAAAGCGCCTTCTTCAAACGATTGGTTTATTAGTAAGTAAAACGGTAAAATTAACTCATCTGCACATTGTCTCAATAGAGTAGGTGGAATCTCGTCTATACCATCGCTCTTTTTATTTTTTATGTTTTTTATTAGTGCATTTACCTCGTAAGGATGTACTGGACTAAGGAATATTGTATTCTCTGTTGGTGAGATAGCAGGGGTTCCTTTCGGTTTGTTACCAGTTGAGTTCGTGGTACCTTCCCCAACAGAAGCAAAGAAATTATTAAAAGTGTTGGCTACCTCCTTGGGCTCTGAAGTTTTGTTATTATTAATATGTAAAGTTATATATTGCGTTTCACCTTTAATTTTCTTGTTTGTACGTTCATTGATTATTCCCGCACACAGTTTTAACTTTGTTATCAGATTTTTTCATTTTATTTTTAAAGTGCAGTTTTTTTGATGTCGCTACAGTTTTCTTCAATATTTTTTCATATTTTTTGTAATATCGTGTTAGAATTGGATTTTTAGTTTTTTCATGATTTTATTCATGATCATTCTACTTAAGGTGAATCTGCTACGTTTTTTGCTATTTGCAGGTCAGTGTCAGGTTGTATCTTAATCACAATATGATTCGTGACTATAACAGATATTATGTATTTACATAATTATATTTAGATCAAGACACAACCTGACACTGAAATTAAAAGAAAAAACGTAAGAAAATTTTAATTTCGCGGCCTACAGCTGCGGATTAACCTTAAGAATAATGACGTTTTTGTTTTGGTGGGCTCGTTGGTAACACAAAAATTAAAAAAAAAACTTTTTCCCTAGAGGAAAATATGCTATTTTATTTCCGCTCTGGTACGCTACAAATACGGACTTTTTGAGCAAGAGGCGTGAAAAAGTCTTTATTCATAAGTACACTCGCGAGCAAGAAACTAATAGAATCACTTCATCGTCCGCTGCTCAAAACAATTTTATGCAATGGATGGATTGTGGCATATCATTCAAAAGGCAATTTTGTCAGCTTTCAACCTCTTTCAATACCATAACCAAAGATTATTGACCTTAAGTCATGGAACGTAAAACAAAAACATCAATTTTTTAAACAAAACACCATATTTTTTGGCAGTCCTGAAACCCTATAAAAAGGGGGTTATGAAAATTGATCATCAGTCCAATATTTCACGTCACTGGGAATACTGAAGTTAAAAGAAAATGGAATTTAAACCACACATATAGAAGTCGCTCAAGTCGTCATCCTAATCCAGCAAGGATTGTCTCAGCGTACTATTGCTCGACAGCTTCATTTGAGCCAGTCTTGTGTCTCGAAGGTATACAAGAGGTTCGGGAAGACTGAATACTTAGTCCGGAGACCAGGATCTGGACGACAGCGATGCACTTCGGTGAGAGATGACCGATTTATTGTCACCTCTTCTCCCCGAAATCGACAAGTGACCGGCGTGGACGTCCAGCAGCAGCTCAGAGAAGTTCGAGGGAGGACTGTCAGTGAGTGGACAGTGAGGCGAAGACTCAAAGAAGCGAACTTGAACCCGAAAAGGCCAGCCACGGGACCTAAATTATCTCCAGCCCACCGACAAGCCAGGCTTCAGTTTGCTCGCGATCACTTAGATTTTGATATCGAGCAATGGAGGCGAGTCCTGTTCTCGGACGAATACAGGATGTGCCTGCATGGTAGCAACCGTCGACAGAGAGTCTATAGGAGACCGGGGGAGCGATTTGCACAATGCTGTTTTGCGGAAACAGTAGCATACGGGCGTGGGTCCTGTATGATGTGGGCGGGGATATCTATTGAAGCAAAAACGGAGTTGATATTCGTACCTGGTGGAGGTCGGGGAGGCCAACCGCAGAAAGATACATCAACGACATTCTGCTAGGCCATGTGCTCCTCTACGCCGGGTTTATTGGCAAAGATTTCCCGCTAATGCACGATAATGCCCGCTGCCACACCGCTGCAGTGACTAGACAGGGGATTCCCACACTAGACTGGCCAGCCCTCAGCCCTGACTTAAACCCGATTGAACACATATGGGACGAGCTGAAAAGGTGGGTACGAGGAAGATGTCCAGCTCCGGCGTCAATGGAAGACCTGAAAACTGCTTTAGTCGAAGAGTGGTAGGAAAACCTACAGGATTCATCAGGAAAACTTCGATCTACTGCAATAATTCTCTAAATTTAGGTAGAAAATTTAATTAATTTTAAATCTTTTTGATATCCGTTGAAAGCTAACAAAATTACCTTTCAGGTAATATACCATAATCCACAGCTCATTGCTTACTCTCTCGACTCGACTTATTACTGTTTCATAAAATAAGAGGAACATTTTATTTTTGAAAATGGAATTAAAAGAGACTAAAAATGGAACAAAAAATCTCTTCGGTAGAATGCGTGCATTGCGTTGCAGATACAGAAGAAAATAAAAAAAAACCGGCCAAGTGCGTGTCGGACCACGCACAATGAAGGGTTCCGTAGTTAGGATGAAGTTATCCCTAAAACTAACTTAACATTGTAGTTGAAAAACATGTTCTCCCATACATCAATATACGCCACGTTAATTTTCCAACTGAAAATTTAAGTTTGTAAACGCAAAAAAAATTTTTTTTATGTGATAAAACTACAACCATTTTTGGAATTTTTCCTTAACTTGTGCTGTAAGACCTTGCTTCTGCCCAAATTTCATGATTCTAGGTCAACGGGAAGTACCCTATAGGTTTTGATTTATGTGAGAGTATCGCAATAATGTCGCTTATATCGCCGTATTTTTTTATTGCGTTGACTTGGAAGCTTGATTTTTTTAGAGCTTCAAGGGATCATAGACTTATCTACGTATTTGATATTAATTTCAACTTGATACCTCTACGCGTTCCTGAGAAAAATGGTCTTGACAGACTGACAGATAGACAGACGAACAACGAAGTGATCCTATAAGGGTTCCGTTTTTTCCTTTTGAGGTACGGAACCCTAAAAAAGGCATTGGTATTAAAAAAAAGTCGCGTCTGTGGTGCGAAGAGTACGAATAGCGTCCTAAGGATGTTTGGCGAGAGAACCGATACTGTTCTGCTCAGTAGGTTCACTGAACTCCATGTGTTGCGAGACCGATGAGCCTAATATGCAAGGGGGAAGACGGTGTCTAGTTTCTTCATTTTTCTTTTTAGTTACGAACATACTTGCCTTGCCTATGGATTTTTTTGTCTGAAATAAATGATTTTTATTATATTTTATAGGTGCGAAATCTTTAATTTTTTTCTCTAATTACAAATTGAATTGGTGGCCGTAATTTATTTTACAACAGTGAAAATGTCATCATCTAGTGAGAATAGAGATCCTAATTTGCAAATGGAAGGGAAAGGAAAATAAATAATTTTCAATCTGTTGCCGTCATGGTGTATTAGATTATTTTATTTTCTCGCATTCGTAGTGAAAAGTAGAGTGTAACACACGGCGCTAAAAACCCATTATTAGTCGGTTTCTATTTACTCCCTACCTCGTATATAATGGGTAATTATAGCCCCTTGTATAAAAATGTACTATTTATTATACTGTTTATGTCCACAGGTCATATTATAAATAGACAATAAGGCTCGGCGCCCACTATCGGCATCGGCATCGGTGGAGCTCGGGCGCTTTACAGCGGCTTCAGGCGCTTACGTAAAGTTTTCGAGCGCTTACGTAAAGCGCCCGAGCTCTACCGATGCCGATGCCGATGGTGGGCGCCGAGCCTAAGAAGGAACAGAGAAATACGTACAAATATGTATGAAGTTGCCGTTACTACCCAAACTGTCTGCAAAGTAAATCATAAAAGACCAAAACTCTTACCAATAAATAAGAATCCTGTAATGATTGAGCAGCATCTCCACTTTCGACCGGACTTCACTCAGGAAGTCAGGAGTAAGCCTCTTATGAGCAGTTCCGTTGTAAAAGGCGAATTGAATGCTGCCAACGTGCAATGCCTCGGAAACTTCAGGTCTTTGAATGTAGCTGACGAAGTCATTCAGGTGGGATATGGTGTCAACGAGGATGTTGAACGTCTGCTGCTGCATCGACATGTCATTAAGCCTGTTTAGCAGTTCTTCGCGCAGCTGGAACATTAAAGAAAAACCGTTTTATAGGAGTTTCATAAAGCTTCGATCAATTACACTTATACTTTTAGGAACAACCTGTATCAATCTAAGTCACATTCCTATACCACTTTTGTTTGAAGGACGGTCAAATCGGTCACCGATGTTCGCTCGTTTGTTTAGTAATAGATAAATATTTCGCTAAATACCCTCGCTGTTATTTTTGTTATGTTTAATTTTTAATTAAGAACTTAAGTTTGGTTTATTCTCTAAATTATGTGGTCGATGATTTTGGTGGACGGTAAAACTCTAATGGGTTTATATTTGCGCCCACTTATATGTATAAAAATGTAACAATACTACTGAATAAATGAATAAATGATTACTGAAATGAGGATAGGGTTATGGAAATAGGGATAGACCTATCCAAATGGTATTTTATTTTATTTTATTTGGGAAGACAAACAATCGTACATTGTATATTAAAACTAGATAAACACAGTATGCTACTCGTATAGGTAAATGTACAATCCACTACGTTTCCACAAGTTACTAGCATAAAAGATACAGTTTTGGTAAAATAAAAAAAATAAAGAAAACAGTATACTTATAACAACAATACAATTATTTCGTAATCATAAAACCAAATAGTTAATACATACTTAAATACTGCATAATAATCAAAAAAATTGAGCAAGGCGCTTAATAATTTGTTTTTTAAATTTATGTTTAGATAAGGCAAAGACATCGATATCGTTAAAATTATTATTGTAAGCTTGAACTAATTTATGGACTCTATGGATCTCTCTTTATGGATCTATTACTCTATCCGTTATGACACTCTCAGTTTGTAAATGGTATGTAAATCTGTGTGAGAGCGGTGGTGGCCCAGTCGTAACGGCCGCGATTTATGATTTTTACGTCGCAGGTTCGAACCCAGACGGCTCTTTACTATGTGTAAATTATTTCATCATCACTGCTCTCAAAACGGTGAAGGAAAACACCGTGAAGAAACCGGCATGTCCTAGAAACAAAAAATTCGTAGATATATGACATCTACCAACCCGCACTGTGTCCACGCGGTGGATTACGGCCAGCTCTCTCTCACCGAGAGACCTGTGTCCCAGCAGAGTGGGGACATTATTGGTTGATTATGCCATGCTATTATGCTATGTAACTTTCAAACTCAAACTCAAACTAAAGCATTTATTTCAAATAAACCAATTACAGGCACTTTTGAATTGTCAAGGGGTCGGTCAGTCATAAAGGTGAAGCTAGTTGCCCATTCCAAAGCTTAGTAGTAGCTATGGAGAAGAACGGGCAAGAAACTCCACGGACTATCATTTAAATTGACATACGGTTACAAAATATTGGTTACATCATTTGTGTTGAAATTATTCATGTGAGAACGATGCAAAACGTCAAAAGCGTCCGTAATAAAAAGATGAAATAAAAAACTATTCAATTAAATTAAAATAAGCCATTTACAACCAGGGACCGTACAACCCCGGTTAAGGGTTAAGCCTTTCGAAGGGGTAAACCATTCAATAGGTTACCTTTATCATGATGTAACCCATTGAATGGGTTTTATACTAGAAACCCAATGAAAGGGTTACATGATAACCCATTGAATGGGTTTTATTCTTGAAACCCAGTGACAGGGTTACATGATAACCCATTCAATGGGTTTTATACCTACTTGAAACCCAGTGACATGAAAAAATCATAATATTATGTTATTTCGATATCCGCCCAGCACGCGTAGCATGACCAATTTTATCTCTATTCTACCCAGGGACCATTTTGGTTGCCATTTTAGAAAAACCCTATCGAAAACCCTTTCTATGGAACGGGTTTTCGATAGGGTTTTTCTAAGCAGTTAATCAAAAACCCATACGGTGTGGGTAATTTTGAATGGCTTAAAGTATGCCGTTCAAAAGGGCTACCCATATCGTATGGGTTTTTATCAAAAACCCTTTCAACGGGTAACCAAAAATTAATTTAAGCCGTTCAAAAAGGTTACGTACATCGTATGGGGTTTTGTTTAACCGCTTAGAAAAACCCTATCGGAAACCCTTTCAATGGGTAACCAAAATGGTCCCTGTTTACAACTAATGCCGTCGCTAGCATGACACCATCACACATCAGGTAAATTCGCTTACTACAAAGCAAATACTAGTTTTATGCTTCATTGCACGATATTAATTATTCCAGATACTTACCAGTGTCGCAGATTCCGAGTCCTCGTCAAGTATGGCTTTGTTGTAGGCATCCTGCAGCGGCTTGACAGCCTGCAGACCCTGGCTATCAATTAGGCCCCACTGGTAGTAGATCGAGCTGTAGTCGGCTATGCTATCGCGACTCAGAACCGGGTTGCCCATTATAATACCCTGGAAATTAGAAATAAAAGCATCAGTTCATTCTATGGACTTTCGTATGGCGCCCTATGTTTGAATTGAGGTGTCATATTATGGACATATACAAATTGTTAGTTTCCACAATTTGAGCGGACAGTTCAGCTGCATTATCAGTAGGTATTGAGAAATTAAGGCAAGTATGTTATCTTGTAAAGGGCAAAAGTAATAAATAAACGAATAAAAAAAAACATGTCAACAATAATGAAGGCAATCAGCACAGCAGCTGCCATTACAACATATTCTATTTGAGTGAGCAAACATGGAATAACTTATTACATATTAATCTATACCTATTATAAATTAAAGTCGCTTATTGTGTCTGTCTGTGTGATCGCATTATTCTTCTAAACTACAACTCAACCAGAATATGCTAATGAAGAACCTGTAATACCTGTATCCACTCATAACATAGGTACATCAGTTAATCAACCATTAACTCACACACCTACTCAACCCCCCCCCCCCCCCACCAGGGCTTGAAACCGGTTAATTTTTAATTCCGAAGATACAAATTATTTTTGAAACAATTGATATTAGCTTCAGAGATTGCTTTATCACATTTAAGTTCAGCATTGATTTTGTAACAAAATATTAAATAATTAACGAAATATGTTCGATAACCTGTATAATAACGGTTAAGGTTACATAAATAAAATTAACCGGTTTCCGAGCCCTGCCATACATTTTCTAACATGGAACCTAAACTTTTGCTCTTCTTTTTTAATTATGTCTCAACATTGTAGATGTAGATACCTACCTAGTAACCCACAGGAAGTTGCGAGGTAGCCACATCCAAGTATATCCTTATAACTTACCGGGGCTGCCTCAATTATGTGCTGTAGAACAATCGTATGAGAAACAATAAAAACTTTTTTTTTTTAATAACGGATTTTAATGCGATTGTCGCCATCACTTAGCTATTTGGTTCCGGAAGATAAATGTGTTTAATACTTATAAATAAAACATATTGTACCTAAGCATGTAATAAAGAAATCTTGATGTTTCGACAAGTCGTAAAAACCATGATAAGCAGATTCTAGTTTAAAATATAACACTGAACACAGATAAATATGTCATGTATGTAAGTATATATGTATATCCGGTGACCCGATGATGACGGTTACGTCAGTTAATAAATATGGGAAAGTACGTTTCCTGTTTATTGAATACCCTTATTTGTACTTAGTTTCCGAACCCCGTTTCCGTTCCGGAGTCTGGATTTGTGCCCGGTTGATGGCAATAAACATAACTGACGAAATGTGGGTATACTATAGGTACACCTCTGCCTAACCCTTCGGGGATTACAGGCGTGATGTTATGGTATGTGTGTTTCCGAATAGATTAATTTTTTAAAGTGAAAACTTATTTAGCCCCGTTGAGCGATTTTTGGTAGGGTCTTTGAATGTAGGTTTGGTGGGGCCACGCACCAATGAAGGGTTCCGTAGTCGGTATAATTTTAGCCCAAAAACAAAGTTAACATTGTAGTTATAAACATGCTCAACCATACATCGATATACGTTACGGTCAATTCTCCAACTGCAAAAAGTTGGTCGACTTTTACTCGTTAACTTGTAAAGTCTACTTAGCTGTGATAGTTTTCTTTTGATTTCGTTATATAAACTACTGCCATGATTTTTTTCACGCATCCAAAACCAACCATTTAGCTGGCAAGGGGGGGGGGGACACTGGACTCTAACAAAAAATAGCACTTTAAAACTTAATATTACGCAAACGGATCCCTGAATAGAAAAATGGTTTTAACAAACCCACAATATTTTTAAACGGCCAATCCAACGATACTCCACACCATGGAATAAATGGGAAAACAAAATATCGCCCCCATTTTACGTGCAAGGGTACCCTAAAAAAATCGTTTTTCATGGTTTTATTTTACGACTTTCCTGGCGTGATTAATATGTATACCCATGCCAAATTACAGCTTCCTAGTACTAAGCGTTAGCCGGGGACAGACGGACGGACGGACGGACAGACAGACAGACGGACATGGCGAAACTATAAGGGTTCCTTGTTGACAACGGAACCCAAAAAAAGGTTCATGCACTTTTTATTACGCCAATACACTTGCCGATATCGCTGAAATGTAGGCTATGGAAGCAGAAAAAGGTTATGTGATCGTTTCCTGGCTAAAGTGGGTGGGGATCTCATCATCATTATCATTTCAGCCGAAAGAAGTCCACTGCTGGACATAGGCCTCCCCCAAACGGGAGGGTTTTTCTATAATCGCCACACTTGGCAGGCGGGTTGGCGATCGCAGTAAGGTGTTAAAATGCATAGAGAACGCTGCTGCCCATTCTCTTGTAAATCCCTTAGTCGCCTTTTAGGACACCCACGGGAAGAAATAGTATGGTGCTATTCTTTACCTCCGGCAACACACGGTACGGGTGGGATATAATTTAGATGTATTAGAATAATTTCAATATGGGGTGTACAGATTACTGTACAGTCATGAGCACTAATATGTAAACACTTAGCAAAATTCAAAACTGATTTTCTCGTGGAATAACAATTGCAATTGCAAAAAAAACCTTGCCCCACACTAGGAATTTCTCCTGTATCGTGGGTGCGTTTACAAACATTTAAACTCACATACACAAACAGCCAGACCCGGAACAACTACTTGTAGGTCATACAAATATTTTTTCCGTGCGGGAATCAAACCTGCGATACGCAGCGCAGCAGTCAATCGCTTAACCACTGCGCCAACCGTGCCGTGGTTCTTTCCTCAAAACACTATCTCAGACATTAATCTGCATGGTCCTCAGACAGTCCCAGGACATGTCCTGATCAAGATTATGTCTGGAATTAAAAAGAGACTAGTTTGTTTCGGTCTTTCTTCACAGAGTAGTCGGATTATAAACAGCAAAATCGTTTTAAACATTTAACCCGGCTACAGCTACGGGTTTCGTGCTACGTCGCGTAGCACGCTCTTTATCCTGCCCTTCTAAGGACCTCTCAAGAATATTAAGTAGTTAATAAACCCGGCCAAGTGCGAGTCGGACTCGCGCACGAAGGGTTCCTTACCATTATCTATAAAAACGACAAAAAAATCACGTTTGTTGTATGGGAGCCCCCTTAAAATTTTTATTTTATTTTAATTGACGGCACGGTTGGCGCAGTGGTTAAGCGATTGACTGCCGCGCTGCGTGTCGCGGGTTCGATTCCCGCACGGAACAAATATTTGTATGACCTACAAGTAGTTGTTCCGAGTCTGGCTGTTTGTGTATGTGAGTTTAAATGTTTGTAAACGCACCCACGATACAGGAGAAATTCATAGTGTGGGGCAACGTTTTAAAAAAAAAAAAAATATTTTTAAAGTGAATATATAACGAAATATTCTGAGAAATATTTGAAGCGTCTACCTGTTGCCGTTATCAATATCGAGCACAAAAATCACGTTTATTGTATGGGAGCCCCCTTAAATATTTATTTAATTCAGTTTTTTTTGTTGTATTTGTTGTTATAGCGGCAACATAAATACATTATCTGTTAAAATTTCAACTGTCTAACTATCACGGTTTATGAGATACAGCCTGGTGACAGACGGACAGCGGAGCCTTAATAATAGGGTTCCCTTTGGGTACGGAACCCTAAAAATTATATGTGAAATGTACTTATGTGCAATTATGTTAATTGCATTTTAATCAGTTTTAATCGTAACGGTTACGAGTATCAAGACGTAACTAAATTACTTTATCGGAAAATCTTATTCAGTAATCAACGAAAGAAGTATACCTATTGATATTTTAAAAGCGAGTTATTAAACAAATGTTGGTATTAACGAGTGTAACAGGTTTACATAACTTTTGTTTTCAACATTTATCTTCAAGTAGTTTACAAGTATTTGCGGTCATGGAAAGACAAGTTAAAGACAAGTATCTAATAAAGATAAATAAAGACATAATCTTAAGTAAATGTCAGTTATATAAAAATATTATTTTGAATTTCATCCATACATAATATGCTGTAAAGCAGTAATAGCTGTTATTTGATAGAAGAGTACTTATTAATAACCACTAAGATAATAAAGCTGCAGATTCAATGACATAACACTACTATTTAAAAATTATAGGTAGACTAGCTGACCCGGCGAACTTCATACCGCCTTATACCGACAGCAGCGCCACCTACCGTGTCCAATTGTGTTTTCAAACCATCCAGGAACCCATGGAAATGTAAATACAAAATTTTAACCAAATCGGTCCAGCCGTTTAGGAGGAGTTAGGTGACAAACATACGTACAGAAGAATTATATAAATTAAGATATATATGTGCTATGTAAGATATATACTTTCTCAGCATCGCTACGGGGATATAAGAACAAAAAATATGTATATATATTTTTTGCTTAAGCCCAACAATGCATTGAAATCGGAGGAGTACGGTCAGCATAAAAAGTTTCGAACATAATAATATCGCAGAGACTTGCAACTTACAAATTAATTCTTGTGTTTTTAAATTTGCTGAACGGATTCATGTTTTTAAATTATTATGATACTGTCAGAGATTAATTTGCAAAAATTTATTTCGAAAAGCAAAAGCTGCCTAATTTATGAATTCCAAAAGGTCAAAATATTATTGAATTCATCGAATTTAAATGTTGCCATGAGCGCTGACCATATCGCAAATAATTTTTGCACTGAATCAAGGATGATTTTACGGATGACAACCTCAAAATGATTGTTAACATGAGCACATGACCTTGTCAAATACTTGTTATATTGATCACTAGCTTTTGCCCGCGGCTTCACCCGCGTGGTTGTCGGCAAAAGTCCCACGGGAACGTAATACCTGGATTTAAAGTTTATGAATATATTTTATTACCTATACTTTTCTTACACTATAATTATGGTAGTCGAGGTTACAAACTATCTGTGTGCTAAATTTAATCCAAATCCATTCAGCCGTTTTTGCGCTAATCCAGAACATAAATCCAGACAAACAGACTAAAGGCTGTAACAGACTCACGCCATATCGCGGGCGCGACAGTCACCGACAAAGAAATTGTGCTACTAATCACGTCGCGCCCGCGATATCGCACCAGTCTGTACAAGCCTTTACGGACAAAAATTCTTAACACTACATTTTCGGCTTCAGACTCGTTCCCACATCTCGTAGCAATTAGGTACTTATCAAAAATATTCAAAATACAGTTTTGAGTTCGTAACCATAATATGTAGATATATAGATTTCGTATCATTTGCGTCAATTGACTGATGATGAGATTGCCCTGCTATTTAGATTCCGTTATTTAAAGTGTGGTGTCAGTGTATTTAACCTCTATTTAATAGTATTTTAAAATGTTCAAGCAGACTAATTTAGTAGTACCTACAGTACAATATATACTGGACGTATAATACATTCAATAATAGAGTACCAGTTGATACACAAAAAACCTTTTTTAGTATATCAATGGTAATGGTTAGGGTTTTTTAGTATATCAATTATAACAGCTGAAAGTCTGACAACCAGTCTTACCAAGGGGTATCGCATTGCTCAGATACTGGGTTGTGGACGTCAGATAGGTGGTCGCTCCATGTAAAATACTGGTATTCAGGTGCATCCGGTTAGACTGGAAGCCGACCCCAACATAGTTGGGAAAAGGCTAGCCAGATTGTTTGATTGAATAGAGTACCAGCTGAGTATATCTATATTCTCCGTATCCAAACTCAACTTCTTTCCTTTCCGTTTACACACACACACACACACACACACACAACATCTACATCATACCACTCATACACACCACACCACACCTCATCACAAAACACACACATACTAACACTTCACACACTTAGTAAGTTAAAATATGTTTTCACCTTATAGTCCAAACCAGTCTCTATTGAATTTTTTTGTACTCCTTTGGGAACCTGGGCTGGCGAATCTTAATACAGGTTACCATGTAACCTAGCTAGGACGCCAGATTCAATTATGTTGTTATTACTCTCTTTACGATTTTTCCCTAAATTGTTAAACCTTATTTGTGTAACAGACTGTATGTACCTACCACACTATTTGAAATAAATTATTTATTTATATTAATAACTGACACTGACGCTTGTGCAGCTCTCGGAAGGTGTAGGCAAAGATGTATAGCTCATTCCGCCAGTTACAAGTGTGTAAGTCCCATATAATAGAGGGGAGCCTATTGCAATAACTCTGCACAGATCGGCGCAAGTCCTGCTATAAAAACACTGCCTGACTTGAGGTTCTAAACCAGTACCCCAAGAATACCAAAAATCAGAATCGAGCCGAATATCATACGTTAGTATCGTATTATAACTAGGTACAAGTTTATAAATCCAAGGAACAAACATTTTTCATAAAAACAAACCTTTTTACCCCCTCAAGGTTAATTTTAGCATAATCCTTTCTTAGTACACAACGTCGTTTTAAACTACAACTAATACCTACTGCCCAAAGTTCAAGTTTCTATCTTAGCGGTTTGGGCTGTGCGAGTTTTACGACCATAAACGTTTTCTTTTTAACAGACTTCCAAAAAGGAGGAGGTTATATGTTGGGCTGTATGTTTGTTTTTTTTTATGTATGTTCACCGGTTACTCCGTCAATCGTGGACGGATTTTGAAAATTCTTTTTTTGTTTGGAAGGGTATGCTCCCGAGGTGGCCCCATTGCCACCAAATCAGAATCTGATGAGGGGATCCCATGGAAATCGAGGGAAATCCTCAAATTTTATAGGCATACCTATAGCGTTTTGAGTATTTTTTATAGTAACTCATGCATTTGCACTCGAAAAGCACCATTTGGTATAGTGGAACTGATGATGAAGACCACAGATGGCCACCGGAACTACTTAATAATAAGTATTTCACCGTTGCGATTCGATTAGGCACTTTAATATGGTTGCTAAGCAATTTATGCTCGTCAAAATGCATATGGTGAGGTCACCATCAGTTCTCCTGGTTCTTACCAGGAGAACTCCTCAACAATTAACGCCAAAAGCAATATTTTGTAAAAGGTGATGAGCATTTGACATTAGGCTATTGTAAATTGGATAAATTACAAACTGACCCACTAAAAAGTGAAAAATAAAAAACTTTTTACAAAAAAAAGTTTTTTATATTTAATTAAATAGATAATATTAGCGACCCGTCCCAGCTATTTATTAAGTGGAAGGCTAAGGGCAATAAGAGTTAATAACGAGACTTTAGATATTCTAAACTCCAACAGCTAATCCTATAGGATTAGCAACCTATAAAGATAATTTCCAGTCGGCTGGGAAGTTAGCCGATATAAATAGTATCTACTTACATTACTACAGAGGCCTGCAAAAGGGGCATTGATGGATGAACGTGAAAATGTGGGCCAAGGCGAAGGTGAGTCCATCAATGCCTGGTTGAGGCCAAGGCTTGTGTAGTGCTTTTCTCAAATAATGCGCGGAAATTCAAATTAAGTAAATTCCAGATTCAACGATAATTTTACACGTGCCAATATGTTCATTTGTTTCTTTTTTAACTTTAAACAGCTTTATTTACAAACCAGTTCGAAATTTAGGCAAATCCTTTGATAAGTTACCTCCTTGGTTGCCATTTATGGAAGTAAAAAGTTAGTTCCATTTTTAAATTACAACGACAGTTATGAGTTTGCTCGCATGTATTTGACCAGTACAGCATTTTCGATTTATCTCGAAGGAGGTTGTAAAAATAATGCTCGAATTTCCAAACATATTTGAGAAAAATAAATATCATAGCTTACGTAGTGGTATAGGTATATAGGACGCACTAAGTACAAAGTTGTTTTGGTTGTAGGTAGTACACATTTGTAAGTGTACAACTCATAAAAAATTCACCAACTCTTCTTCATCGCTTAGCGGTACTACCCGGCCGTACACGGAAAGTCCGTGCAGCGTGCCCCGAATAGTGAAGCCACACGATGCGTTGCCGGTGCGTTGCGACGCGCTGCGTTATCCTACGTCCTCGCAACGTACTGCATTTCACTGTGATACAAATCACAGTGAAATGCAGTACGTTGCGAGGACGTCCAATGAAGCAACGCACGCTCAACGGACAAGGAGACCAGAGAAACGTAGCGGGGAAGGATGTTGCGGTGCGATGCCGAGCGTCGGAGCGGCATCGTAGCGCAGCGCAATGCTGTTGTACGAAAGAAAACTGACACACCCACCGAGACGCTGTGACGTCGTAGTAAGCGGCGTCGGGTTGCGAAACCGCGTTGCCCGAGTGGCATTCAGTGCGTTCAAATCATACCGCTGCGACGACGCAACGCACCGGCAACGCTCGTGCTCATTGTGAATGACACCATAACGCGATTCAGAAAACTGTCACGAAGGTACACACGGCTACACATCAAGCTATACATTTCCAGTATACGCTAACCTCTTATTGTATGGAAACCCTACACAATGCGAGATCAGCTTATACTGGAAATATATAGCTTGATGAGTAGCCGTGTGTACAACGCCATCTGTCGAGCCCGTGAGAATTAGTATTATTCTCTGTATGAATCATACTGATTGAATATTTGTGATTCTTGCCTCCTTTGTGATAATTTTTATTGTCTGTAGAGGGTGTTTTAGGGTACGCTACCTATTTCCCAACAATTTTAGAGGAACTTTGCTATGTGCCTAAACAACCCTTGGAACTAGATCATGATTTGGATTTATAAAATATGCCAGTTGAAGCCACATACCGCACCAGTGCTGCAGTGCGGTGTTTTGTATACTTTTGCAGATTCTTGGAGCTAAACTGGTTAATGAAATATAATTTGTTTTGATTGTGTTACCCGAAGGGGTAGGCAGGGACGTTTAGAGCACCAGGCTTTAATAATAATATCACAGCATTATGCTGAGATAGGAGCCTTTTTAGCGTCGCGTCGTACGAGTTTTGATTGAACAAATATGTCAACTTTGATGGCTTTCAATGCTCATTTTTAGGGTTCCGTACCCAAAAGGTAAAACCGGGAACCCTATTACTAAGGCTCCGCCGTCGGTCTGTCTGTCCGTCTGTCACTAAGCTGTATTTCATGAACCGTGATAGTTAGACTGTTGAAATTTTCACAGATGATGTATTTCTGTTGCCGCTATAACAACAAATACAAAAAACAGAATAAAATAAATATTTAATGGGGCTCCCATACAAGAAACGTGATTTGCTTGTTTTTGCTCGATATTGACAACGGCAACAGGTAGACGCTTGAAATATTCACAGAATATTTAGTTATATATTCACTTTAAAAATAAATAATTAAATTAAAATAAAACAAATATTTAAGAGGGGCTCCCATACAACAAACCTGATTTTTTTTGCCATTTTTATAGATAATGGTACGGAACCTGTCGTGCGCGAGTCCGACTCGCACTTGGCCGGTTTTTTTACTTTTTGTATTTCTTGTGTGTCTCCCAAATAAAATATTTTTCTTTCTTTCTTTGCATATAGAACATTTCGCCAGTATTGCCTTTTATGGGCACAAATCCAGCGCGAGGCAGCACGACCCTTCTCGCGCCCGCAATATGGCGCCAGTCTGTACGAGCCTATAAGTTCATAAACTAACAATATCTTTGTATACCTGTAAATTGACATCCAGGACACCGATGCTACGGTCTTGCTCCAGTATCTTCACGCCGAGAGCGGGTATGTAGCGGCCTGCGTAGGATTCTCCAGCTATGTAGAGAGGAGCCTTGCTGACTTCCGGGAAAACGAGCCGGAACTGCCTCAGAGCGTTGTATAGGTGGCTTGAACACTGAAACATTAAACGTTTTGGTATATTAGAAAGTTCAAATCTGGGCAAGTACCTACCTACCTGACTTTTTCAATTCATATATACTTTCCAAGATTATATGGGACAGCCATACTGAAAGTGTGCGTCAAGTGGGCTCCGCAAAGCCTCTGGCTCCGCGTAAATACGCATAATTAAAAAAAATACTAAAGGAGGCAGAGTAAAATAAAATATAGTACTTACCAGTACTATACCTATTTTCAACCTGAGTAAAATAAAATCTGTCTGAATGTTCCAACATAAAGTAAAAATATAATGCAAATGCTAATGTCCAGTAATATACACATACATACATAAACTCACTATATTATGTCCTTCTTGGGCGTCCACCCCGTTTCGTCTACATCCCGGCGTTTCCACTCACCTCTGCTCTGTAAATTTTATACCTTTTGTAAGTCGCCTTTCACTCATCCTCTCAACATGACCAAACTATCTAAGCATACTCTTTTCAATTTTTGTCACTACATCATCTTTTATACTGCACCGTTGCCTTATCACATCATTTTTCAGTCTATCATTCATAGAGTCACGCCAGAGATGCTTCGCAAGGAACGCATTTCCACAGCATTAATTCGACTTTCATGCTTCTTTTGCCTCACCCAACATTCACTTCCACACATAAGCGTAGGCTGCACCATTGTGAACAGCCAGTCGAGCCTTTTGGGGCATCGACTGGTTGGTCACAATCGCATGTATAGCTCTATTTACTTTATTTCACGCATTTACTCTCCTTTCCACATCTTCCATGTCCAGTAATATGATTATTCATGAAGAATACACATAAAACCATTTTTTTTTTAGGGCTCCGTCAAATATTTCGTTTTTCAAAAGGGTTCCATCGCCAAAAAAGTTTGAGGACCACTGATCTAGGACATCACCGATATCGGTGAAAGAAAACATCGTGAGGCAACCTGGACATATAATTAATATAAGTCTGAGAACTCCAATTCGTCTTGAGCAAACGTGGCGAATGGTGCTCAACACTGCTGGACATAAGCCTCCCCCAAAGTAGGGGCTTGCCATAATCGCCACGCTTGGCAGATGGGTTGGCGATCGTAGTATGGTGTTAAAATGCAGAGAGAACGCTGCTGCCCATTCTCTAGTAAGTCCCTTAGTCGCTTTTTACGACACCCACGGGAAGATGGTGGTGCTATTCTTTACGTCCGGCACCACACAGATATGGGGACAATAATAGACTGGTATTATTTATTAGAAAACAGGCTGCGCCCGGCGGTTTAACCTACATAAGTCTCGATCCCGTGGGAATATCGGGATAAAAAGTATTGTAACCCAGGTCATGGTCTACCCATGGGCCAAATTTCATCCCAATCCGTTCAGCCGTTTTAGCGTGAAAGCGTAACAAACAATCTCAGTTTCGCATTTATAATATTAGCTAGGATAACTTCAGAGTATGTTACACATACTTACATCACGCATGTATCTCCCAAGGGGTTAGGGATCATCTATTAATCACGTGAGGCTCAAAAGCGGTGGAGGGGGTGCGGAAAAAATCAATACATATCACAAGAGGGGTGTAATGAGATATCACGTATATTAATTTTTTCGTTGAACGTGATTTCTAAACCGAAAAGCGGCGCGTGACCTTGACTCGCCGTTGACAGGCAACAATTTCCTCGCCCGTCGCGACAACCGCTCGGCTCGGCTTGCCAGTCACCATTAACATAGTTTATACCAAAAAATAAACGTGATTTTAGGTAGGGGTTAGTCTAAAACCTCACAACGTATCACCAGCGGGGAGAAGGGGTTAAAAGTTGTTAAAAAACATCACGTGGTTAACGGACGACCCCTTAGGCGACGGTGTATAGGTAGTACAACCACATTTCGAGAGTTATATTTTAGTCTTATGTAAAAGGGGGCGAACCTAGTGTCATTAACCGGGCCCATGTCTAGACCGCAAGCTGTTACGAAGAAATCTCTGATGGAAATGCCAAATTTCCACAAAAGCTTGCAGAAATGAGACTCGTGAGTCATGATTTAATTTTTAACACAAAATTAAATTTACCTTTTGTATATATGATATCATATATTACTGTCGTGAATTCGTGATCTTGCTGTAGGAAAATCTAGCTGTTTTTGCATAAATGTCATGTTCGTGCTAGACCGTACTTATTAATTACCGCTCTTGTTACTTACTGTCTTACTGTGCAGATTTGAAACCACATAATACCTACCTACTTATTTATTATTATGTGAATGACAATTTAATAAGTTACAAAAATACTATTTAATTTATCAGTCAATAAACAAGGTACCTAGTAGATAAGGTCAAATGTAAAAAATGGGGTCGTAGGTCGTATTATCAAAAAACCAAATAAAACATTGAAAACTAACAATAAATGAAAAAAAAATGTTTTATTGACATTAAATAAGGAGTTAAATTTTAATTTTAGCCCTGACTCCTGACCTAGGTGGTACCTGTGTTACAGGAGTCAAAATGAATCTTAGCGCGTTGTGGCATTTGTATTACTTTTGTAGACAGCCTACCAACCCGACGGACAACTTACCGCCACTTGGCCCGCGTGGTGGCTTACGGCCCACTCCCAGTCAGAGATGAGGCCTGTGTCAACGATCAACGCACTTCCTATACCTACCTACATTGACAATTTGACACACATACGTTTCATAAGAATCGAACGTCCTTCAAGCCTAACCGCTGATGTAGACGTCATGTTAATAATTTATACAAATTAATTAAATATCAACATTTATTGAGAGTCAAAAAATCATCAACATTCAAGTAGTTTCAAAACAGAAGTTCTGTTGAACCACAATACAAACTTTACTACTTGCGGAAATCTTGCGACACACTTCACTGAACTCCTGGCAAAAACGAGATAGTACGGTCAGCAATGAAAGTTGGTTAGCATTATTAAAATATTAACACGCCTGTAATCCTTGAAGGGTCAGGCAAAGGTGTAGGTATCTCATGTCTCAGATAGTCTCATGTAATAGGGGGCGAGCCTGTTACCATCCACCGGGCACAAATCCAGAATCCAGGATGCTACTGAGAAATTCCTCATGGAAAAACCCAATAACTCATTGGCCGACCTGTGAATCGAACCCAGGCAGGACCTCGTGATCAGCAGTCTTAGCGCTTGCAACCAGTAGACCAACTTTTACAATGACTGAATTAGATAAATGCCATAACATTATTTGTGACGGTTGACGGGGAAATGGAAGAGGGAAACATAGCTTACGTTTTTCTCTTCCATTTCCCTGTCAGTCCGGTCTTACCCAACAAAAAACTGGGCATTATGAAGAACAATAACAGGTATCTTCAGCTTTTCAGTATTTCAACTTTGTAATATTGAAGACTTTGTATTATTATTTTTCATATTTTTAACTCATTTTTGGACATTATTGAGTTCAGACTATATTTTATATAGACTTTATTTATGATTTTTAAAACTGAAATTAATTAAGTTTCGTTGCTGACTATACGAAACCAGTTATAAAGGATACTTAACTAATTATTTTATATGATCGTGTGTAGTGCACGACACATTACGTGTCCTCAAACGTGTCCTAATCAAAAAAGCATACTATAAGATTAAGAACTACGTTGAAGACAAGGAAGTTTGGCAATAATTCCTTCTGCACATGTGGCTTCCCTGGTACCTCATTAACGGCATAACTATGTGAACGTCTATTAACTGCTCCTAAATTGCGATTTTTATTTCTGTTTTTTACATACTTTGACATAACCTACAAATTTTAATTTAAAATATTTATTAGTGACTTGTGGACAGAATATTTATTCAGTTTTTTTTTTACAGTTGTAATGACAATGTTGTCATTTGGTTTAAATATGTAGGTTTTTATTTTTATTACTTTAGTAATATTTTATATAGATTCTTTTTTAATTTGTGAATGTGAGAACGTTGTAGGCTTAATAGACTGTAGCTTTGTAAACTATCTTTTATTTTGTTAAGTACTTGGTACTTGTTGACGGGCCTACACTGTCCTCCCATACCTATTAACACTGTAACTTATAACATTGTTAAAGCCCACTTTTTTTAAAAGAGTAACCGTGGAGTTTCTTGCCGGCTCTTCTCCATAGGAAACGACCAATTGGAACCGTGCACCTAGCTTCTGACGTTTCATAAGTGCCCATGTAGGTTTATGTGAAATAAAAAAAAATGATTTTGATTTTTTTGATGATTAGAAAACAATTACCCTGGAACAGAAACAGAAACAGAAACAGACAGTTTACAGAAATTAAAATGGTAATATTTAAAATATTATTATTTTTTAATAAATATTATACTAATTATCATTATGAGCGAAATCTTTGTACCTACCCCTTTTAAAAAAATTACGCGGACGGAGGAGTATGAAATTTGGCACAGTTAAAGTTTATAAGGAGGAGGAGTGCAGAAAGCTAATATTTTTATTTATTTGCATTAGAAATAAATACAATTAAAAAAAAAACATTACACACACTACCATGCGTTTGACACACACACACATAGTACCAGGGAATCATGACTTGAAGATAGATAGGTGACAGAAGTGACAGCTTGAGCATGGAATTAGTAAGTACTTTTTAATAGCATGGAATTAGTGTACTCGCGGAATTAGTAAGTATAGTTTATAGATTGTAAGTAGAGGGGGTCGAATTTCGACCAGTGGGCGACCACTAGTACTAAAAAATGATTTACATAATTATTATATGAATACTTATTTATATTGATTGATAGATTGATCGACACGCGATAGATAACTTGTTTAGATTGGTCAAACGTTTTGATTGCAACTACGAATTAATTAACTTATTACCCTTACCCTGAATTTGTGAATTACAAATTGCATAAAGCTAAAATAAAAACTCAGTATAATACGGGTTTTCTTGTTAGTACTTACTTTGTGATTTGAATAAGTACCTAGGTACCTCTTTTATGTTCTGATTTAACTTTTAAACATAACTTTTATGAGTTAATTTTTCCCATAAAAATTATGCAAACAATTATATCATAAGCCACATAGTTTTATGACAGATTAACATTTAGAAATTGCCTCTGTTGTCTTTATAAGGTAGTGTATAAGGTCCTTACCGTGGCCATGTCTTGTACGAACCCTTTAGGGCTGTCTGTAAAGCTGTACCCAGCGCCCACAGGGTTGTCGATGAAAAGCAGCGAATGATCCTTCCCCCATGATGATTTGCGCACTGAAATAAGAATTGATTGGTTAAATAATTAAAGAATCATCATCATCAGCTGTCTAGCCTTTCTCAACTATGGAATACCAATATTTTACATAGAGCGACTGCCTATCCACAACCCAGTTACTGGGTAACACGTTACCCCTTGGCAAGACTCGTTGTCAGTCTTTCAGGCTTCTGCCGACCCCTAACAACTGTCAAAGATCTAGAAATAACAGCCGGGACCAACGATTTAACGTGCTTGCCAAGGCAGGGGTCTTGGTATGTAAAGATGGTTTAATAATAATTAAAGACTGATATACTTATTATGTCGGATACGGACAAGAAACGAATCGCAAGTGCGCTACTATTGGCGACATCGCGTGATCTACCCACACCTCTAGCGCGCTTCTATAGTCGTGATGTTTTGAGCCGATGGGCGAGGTGGACATTCAAGATTCAGTGTCTGATCGCATCGGAGTTAGGACGTCGCGGAACTGTACTCGATTCGTTGTGCTCAGTTATTGTGGTAATTGTAATTTGTAGTGATTGTGTCAATTTGTGATTTTAATAAACGCTGTGTATCGTACATTCGTACCCAGTGTGTTTTCATTGCACGAAACCCACCTCATGCCTCCCACATGATGTCTGAATCTAACAGAGTAAATCCTGACGATCCGACATATACATATATAATCTCACGCCTTTTGATGTGAAACATCTATATGCGTATGTAAAACCAATTGCTGGCGGGGCGACGCATGCCGCGTGGCGATCGGCCACTATACACTTATACAGTCTATATGTAGTAGTGTGTAAATGTGAGTGTAGTGCGATGTTTCACATCTGCCAGTCGTCCCGTGACAGCCTAATTTTTTCCCCAAAGGGTTAGGCAGAAACTACAGGACGCCTTTTGCTACGATTTGGCTATGAATGCTACGATCCTCACATAGGTACTTCTTTTCCTTTGTTTATGTTATGTTTTAAGACATTTATTTCTCAAAAACAGAATACAATTATTCACTTAGAATGAGAAACACTGGTTGCATACCTATAGGTAAATGTTCCTTAGAACGAGTATAGGAACGGTTATGATATAGGTTAGAAGGATTACAATAATGTTAAACTTACCAAAAAGTTGGTAAAATTTGGTTTATTTTGGTATATTATGTATGTATGTATCTATTTATCTATGTATTTGTATTTATGCTTGTATTTTATAGTTATTTCCGAGCTATCTATCCCGTACCTTGCACCTGCCATGTTTTGTCTCTGCATCACCCTAAGGTTGACTGGTAGCAAAATGCCTCAGGCACTACGTCCGCCTTTGTACAGTGTAGTTTTTACTTGTGCATACAGTTTTAATAAATAAATAAAATAAACTATGTTAAAATATTAAAAAATAATATTTTTACTTGATTTAGGAATCTGCAAAAAGTATTGAGACTTTATGTCCATTACGTATCGAAACACAGTTTCTATCTTATTTGCCATTGAAAGCATAATTGCTTTTTAGTGTTTTTATAATATTGAAACTTCGTTTTAGTTTTGCTTTACCTAATCGTTTTATTACATTTGTTGTAAAAGTGTTCCAAATTAATGTATATAGTTTTTATTATTATTATAAGAGTTTATGTAAATATTCCGAGTTATTATGATGAAATACTTAGACGAAGATAATTGAAAACGTTTCATTATGTGGAATTTTAATTTATTTTTAAATAGGGGAAAAGATTGTATTTCCTTAATATCTTTCGGCAATTCGTTTTCATTTTGGCACCCTTATAAGTATTTAATATTTCGAGTACCGTAGTTGGTCCATAGTCTACTGTATAGCCAGATATCGTTAGCATTTCTCAGTAACCGGGTCTGAATTTGCGCCTTTTTTGTAAAAATTATTTGAGAATGGATCTTTTGTCAGTATCTTCCATATAAGGATGCAGGTGTGGAATTTATATATTTGAGCAAGTGTCATTAATTTGGTTTTATGAAAAACAGTTTCGGTTGGCTTTAAGTAAATAATCATCATCATTTCAGCCGAAACACTTCTACTGCTGGACATAGGCCTCCCCCAAGAGGGGCGGGTTGCCATAATCGCCACGCTTGGCAGGCGGGTTGACGATCTCAGTAAGGTGTTGAAATGCATAGAGAACGCTGCCCATAAGTAATTAATATGCAAGAGTAATTAAATTATTTTATTTTGAGAGATTTGTAAATTTTGTATGTTGGTTTTAGCTGCAGAGCCCCAGATTTCAATTAAGTAGGTCGGGTGAGATTTGATGAGGGAATTATAAATGGCATGTATTTAATGCGGCAACTAAGTAAAATGAATATAGGTTTTAAAAAAAAATAGAGTGGGTACCATATATAATGGGTTGGCAGCTAATAAGGAGTATCGTAATAAGTAATAGGTAGTATATTAATATATCAGTTTTTAGCTTTATTTTAATTTAAACTGGCATCGAATTTTTGTTTTGGTAACTGAATTTACCAACAATAGAGGGGATCTGGCGCTCGGCGGCCGCTGCCGCGGCACGCTCGTTTCGCTCGCTCGCCTTCGCTTGTTAATGGTTACTGTTCTAACCTAACCTAACCCAAATGATTCAATAACAGTAGATGACTTTGCAGCGATTAAGAAATAATATTTAATCGCTGCCATGTTATTTTTTTTTGCAGCAAATAATTAGTCGCCCTTTAAGTTGTAAGTCGCCTCGAAAATTATATTCCATTATAAATTACTAGCAGCGCCCCGCCGTTTCACCCGCGTAAGTCAATTTCCCGTGGGAATATCGGGATAAAAAGTAGCCTATGTCTTAATCCAGGGTGTCAGCTACCTCCATACAAAATTTTATCAAAATTGGTCCAGCCGTTTCGGAGAAGAAGTAACAAACATACACACACACTTACAAACTTTCGCCTTTATAATATTAGTGTGTATACTTTACTGATTTGGGAAAGCAACGAACGGTACCTCGTAGTGTTCCCATCAATGATGAAAGTTTTGAACTCATTTTGTCAAAGTGTGGGTTCCAGGGCCTCAAGTCTGCTATTACAATAGTGTCAGAATGGTCGATCATTGATTTCATAATTGTTGATTTTGACAAGTTTGGTAATCTACTATTATAATGGCGTCATTATGACTTTCCAATGGTCGGCCACTGACACTACATTGAAAGAAATTGCATATATTGGTAATCTCGTACATAATGACAAATTAATGACATTTCTACTAATGGGTTTTATAATAATGGCAATACGACAATGCCATTATTATAACACAATTATATTACGAGAACATTGACCGACCAATGATCGACCATTATGAATTTACCAGGGCCTCAAGTCTGCTATTACAATAGTGTCAGAATGGTCGATCATTGATTTCATAATTGTTGATTTTGACAAGTTTGGTAATCTACTATTATAATGGCGTCATTATGACTTTCCAATGGTCGGCAACTGACACTACATTGAAAGAAATTGCAAAAAAAATGATCGACCATTATGAATTTACCAGATTACGAACTTTTAGCAAAATGACAATGGGATCGTGTTGGAATGACTGAATTTATAAAAATAGCAGACTTGGGCCCCAGATTCCGAACTTTGGCATGACAATGGGATCGTGTTGGAATGACTGCATTTATAAAAATAGCAAACTTAAGTTAAATGTTTAAAGAGACCAAGGTATTTTTTGAAAGTTTGGACCATTTTTATTTTTAGCACTAAATGTCATAAAGTTGGTTTTAGTCACATGATGGTTAGCAAATTATATTGAAACCAAGTAAATAAGGTGCTAAGGTCCTCTTGGGCTCGAATGACGATTGCTTGAATTTCATTGCCAAAGTAGAAGAGACAGGTGTCATCGGCATATATAGGTAGTGTAAGATCTGCAGCTAAGTTTAGGTCTTGTTTATTATTAATGTATATTAAGAAAAGCAAGGGCCCAAGCGCACCTTGTGGAACCCCGTAAGTTATTATTTCAGGAGTGCTTTTGGCCTCACCAATTTAAACTATCTGAGATATTAGAGAGGTATGACTAAATAATTTTATGTGCAGATTCCTTAATGCCAATATCGTGTAGTTTTTGAAGGAGTAGAGTGTTCATAGATACATCATTCGACCGAAAAATTTCACCATGGAAACTAAGGTGGAGTGAGCTGTTAGTAGTGCCATTCCCTTGTATCAGCCAGTCTCATTGACTTATAAACCAATGGACTTGCCATACTTACAAAATTAGAACCTAGAGATTGCCTACAAAAATCGAGCTCTTAAAATGGCCGCCTTTCGTAGGGTTGTTACTGCGAGTGCGAGAGAGAAAGCAAGCATCCGTTTGACAACACATTGCCGAGTTTTGTACCACAAAACTTGGCATTAAACATAGCGACCGGTCACGCATAGACAGATTTTGACATCACACAAAGGTCTTGCCAAATTTAGTCCTTTGCAAACATTTAGATGTCTCTTTTTTCATATGTAGCTCTTGATTAGTTAGAAAGAAACAGAACGCTTTATGACATGCTGTGTCGATATGATAGATATTTGTATAACGATTCTTCCTATCAGAAGCAGCCCGGAGTATGGATTTGTGCCCGGTTGATGACAATAGGCTCGCCCCCTATTACATGGAACTTAAAGATAACTGAAGAAATGTGGGTGTACTATTAGGTACACCTCTGCCTAACCCTTCGGGGATTACAGGCGTGAAAATATGTTATGTGTGATTCTTCCTATAGTAGAATATGCTATCTCCATAGTATTCCTACCACAATGGCCAGTCTATTCTTGACGGCACAGTTGGCGCAGTGGTTAAGCGATTGACTGCTGCGCTGCGTGTCGCGGGTTCGATTCCCGCACGGAACAAATATTTGTATGACCTACAAGTAGTTGTTCCGGGTCTGGCTGTTTGTGTATGTGAGTTTAAATGTTTGTAAACGCACCCGGTCCGCGATACAGGAGAAATTCCGTATGTGGGGCAATGTAAAATTTTGTGTGATGCTTGAAATGAATTGTCATCCTACCCGACGCTATGGAATCTAGGTCTTGACAGGTCACTTCAAACTCACTTCAACTAAGTTATCACGGTAATTTTTTAACAAAATAGCACTACAGGTGGAATATAGGTCGCTTATTATGTGACCCAAATGAGTTCTACACCGACTTCTTTTAACTATTAAACGCGCAATTTAATGATACTTTTCCACTAAACACTAAAAGTATTTACACTAAGTTCTTATTTAGTAATTGCCAGACTCCTGGAATTCGTAAAAGCAGGGAAAATCTTTTTAAACTTTTTTTTAAATCTTTTTAAGCAACTTATGAATAATACGAGCTATGGTGCAAAATATTCTAAAACTTTTAAAAGTGTGTGTAAAATTGCTGAAGCTCTCTAGATTAGCAATAAAATACTACAGCTGATGATAAAATAAAAAACTACCTGGCAAGTAATAAATAATGAAACGGGTAGGAAAAAACAGCGTAATACTGAATTTCATTTAAAGACTGCACATGGCCCCATCACCTCAGATGTAGAAATAGCTCAAGAATATGAAAACGTTTTTACTAAAATTGCCCTTAAAACTACTGAAACTTTAAATTCCTCACCCGCACTTTCTGCTGCCATAGTTAGAAATAATGTAAAGCCATTCCCTTTGTAGTTTAGGTTTCAGCAGTTCAGCATACACATCCCTAGGCTGTCATAAAAGCTTTTACAGATCATAGAATTAAATCAACAGAAGATCTCTAGGGAATGTCTGTAAAAGTCTGTAGATCTATCATCGAAACCATTGCCCCGAGGAGTCTTTCCGGATCTGATGAATCACAGTAAAGTAGTTTCTTTGTTCAAATCCGGTGATTGTAAAGAACCCAACAATTATAGGTCTGTGTCAATTATGCCAATCTCAGTAAGGTGTTTGAAAAGTTGATGCTCAATCAAATGTTACGTCACTTTAATAAAAAATCCATCTGTTATGAACAACAGTACGGTTTCACCAAAGATCGTTGTACCTCTTACACCGGTGTCACCCTAATAAAGAACATTTTTAACGCCTGGAAAGAAGCACAAGATGCCATTGGAATCTTTTGCGACCCCTCTAAGGATTCGTTCGATTGCGTAAACCATGAGACACTTCTGCTGAAATGAGAGCACTACGGTATTAAGAATATAGCTCTTGATTAACTAAGATCATACCTGAAAGATAAAAGGTTAAAGTTCGAGTAAACAGCATAAACCCATTAGGGTCAAAAATGGCAATGGGCGTTCCTCAAGGTTCGATATTGGGTCCATTCCTCTTTTTAGTTTACATGAATGATTTACCCCAATTACTTCAAAATCAACCGAAGATGGTGTTATTAGCAGATGCGGGGTTCCCAAAATCATGACGTACTGAATCTACATATTTCGCTACAGTAGGTACAGCAACAGATATTGGTATGCGTCCTGCCTTACTATTGATGTCCGATTGATCGATTCTCGGAGAATTCTATCATGCCATTATTGGTGGCAAATATTTGCATCCTAATATATTTATCTACACCGTAAGACAAGGTGCTTTGTTTGCAAACCAATTGTGAGCACGACTCAAATGGACCAATTACTATCTCATGTCGGCTGAATGAGGAACTTGAAGACCCTTGACTTTTGAGTCAATGAAACAAACTCTTATTATAAGCACAAGTTTAGTGTGTCATAAGTGTGACATTTAGGTATGCTCTTAGTTGGTTGCCAAATATATTTTGACGGTTTAATAAATTGAAAAAATTATCATCAACTGATGAGTTTGTTTTTTTGTTAGTGAGGTCCGATACTTTGATTACTTATAATAATTATTAACTAACTGCGCCCCGCGGTTTCACCCGCGTAAGTCTTGATCCCGTGGGAATATGGGGATAAAATGTAGCCTATGTCTTATTCCAGGGTGTCAGCTACCTCCATACAAAATTTTATCAATATTAGTCCAGCCGTTAGAGCGTGAAGAAGTAACAAACATACACACACACACACTCACAAACTTTCGCCCTTATAATATTAGTGTGATTATATGTCTAGAGTGTCGCGCTTCAAAAGCACTAAAACAGCTACGAATTACACTCGCGCCACGTCATTGTGCTTTCATGTACGTGCATTGTGCGGCCAACAGTTGGACGCAACTTTTTTTACTTGTTCGGAGCATAGATATAAATATGTCTAGATAGACAGTCAATGTCTGTCTAGATATATTTAAATCTTTGGACCCATAGATGCCTGTCTCCATTACTTATCCACTTCCCTGAAGGCCCTACAACGGTTCTATCGTGATTATTCGGCACCTAGGTATACTCCATAGGTAGGTAGTTAAATAAAGGTAAACAAATCATAAAAAGGGTTTTTATAGATGACACTTTCTTGTTTAAAAATACGTTGTAACTTACAATCATTTTTTGTTTTTTATTATTATTACGATAGTTTCCTCTGATATTACTGTATGTTAAACTTTATCATTTATTCTTATACTACTCTTCGTAGAATGTAATTGCTTGAGCACAATTATTTAGTTAGATTTATATATTACTATATTATTTTGTAATCTGTCTATTGTAAAGAGCCCAAAAAGACATGTTCTCTAAACGTCAACGAAATAAAACGTTACTAAATTGAAGAGTACAACTGTGACGTACCATGCCAACTGAAGTGCCAGGTATTACGTTTAGTCGGTTACTTGACAGCTCTCTCGTCACGTGGGTTTTTTTGTTCACCTTTATTTAACTACCTAAACCAACGGAATATAGGTACCGATAGAAAGTAGGTTGATTTTATATTATGTAGATAGTTAGATACATGTTACCTATTATGAATTGTAGCTATTACGTCGACAACACACCTCCGCCGTGAAACCATAGCAGCGAAACACTCAAATCGGATGCGAGTAGCGGAACATGACGCGAGCCACTTGAATTGAACAACTGAGGTTTCGCTGCTATGGTTTCGTGGCGGAGGTGGGCTACCGGCGTTATAGTCATAGCTCTCGAGTAGGACACACTTGAACGGGTTTTGTTTTTAAGATGCTATAAAGGGTCCCGCAGACAGGCGCGACGCGACACTAGTAGCACAATTTATATTAAAACTTCATGAAAAGTGCCGCGGTGCCTGTCGCGCTTATGGTATCGCGCCAGTCTGTACGAGGCTTAACGCGTATATATTTCGGAACGCATCCTATTCCTCTCTCGCAAATTAAGTATCATAGTACCTACATGTGTGTTAAAAGATTCTTTTTTATATGCCAGTCAACCAATGACCTCTTCTTATAGCGATCAATGAGCTGAGCCCATCTCAAACTGGCAGGTCGCTGTCTGCAGCATTTCACACAGTAGGTATAATATTTCATAACAATACATACTCCGTGGTATTTAATCCAAACCGGTTCACTACCTACCGAAGCATAATTATTTTATTCTTAAGTTTATCTGGGCCTCGAAACCGGTAATAAGTTCGAAATTCACCTTGAATATGTGTTCATAATAAGAATTGGCGACAGGAAAGCAGAGATGTACAAAATAATTTGATATAAAAACTAAAACCCGACTACTGAAAAATCACGCTCTAAAAAGTATGAAACAAGAAAATATTTTCATCTGAAGTTATTATGTACAAACTATTCAACATTTATCGTCTATTAAATAAACAACTTACACGTAATATATTTTAATATATTTAATACATGTTCATAATGATGTTCAGAAGACAGCCGTGGTCGTATGCCACTTTGCCCTAAAGATTATGATCGCTCACTACTGTTAGAATGTGTTGTTTTGATAGGTTAGGTGGCATCACAAGGGTATCCTTTGCGACACGCAGTCGGGTAAATAGGTATTTTCAAAATACCTTTTTCAAATAAAATGCTTTAATCAAGTTAATTTATCAGTTTTCTTTATTGATAAGTATCAATATTGTTTATATAGAATAAATCGTGAGGCCTCATATACAAATTGAAAAGAGTACATATATAAGGTGTATCTATTCATACACGAAATCTCTTAAGAGGTCATGTACTCATAATTATGAACAACTTTTACTATGGGACCAAAGTTGAAATCGCGAAAAAAAAATCAGCTGTTCCTTACATTTGTAGGGAAACAAATGTAGGGAACAGCTGCTTTTTGCTGCTAGAATAGGTTTGCCCCCTATTAAATGGGACTTAAACATACCTGGCGAAATGTGGGTGTACTATAGGTACACCTCTGCCCAACACTTCGAGGAAACAAGGCGTGATGTATGTTATGTATGTTATTGAGCAGTTTTCAAAAACAGGGAGAACCTAGCTTGATCACCAAATGCGGAAGAATTAAAAACTTAAAATAAACTCTCTAAGGATCTCGATCTTATGTCTCAGGAAAAAAAACTTTCCTAAGGAAAACGCTGCTTATACAGCTAGCTCGCAATTTCAATCAACCCTAGAAACAACAGATGCAGTAAGATCACCAAATATACTATAAGTATGTACAACAAGAGCGAATCCGGCAAAATTAATTTAAAAAAAGTTAACTTCGGCGTTTGAAAATGACAATAATAGTGGTTCAAAATTCACACTTGCGTCCTTTATTATCAACATAGTGTCCAGGGACTCCTCCATGGTCTGTATTCGCCTGCCATCTTTAATGCATTTTTCCACTAGGTTTTGGACAACCATATCAATTTTATGTAACGTTTAAGTTTGGCGGTATGTGTATTTTTATATACACTTTATAATTACGCCGGTCATGCCCTTGTCGTACACTCTGTTCATTGTGACAATCCTGATTTATTTAAGTAAGATGAGGTCGTCATTATTACTAAACGTTTATAATAATACGTACTTTTCAGATACTAAACGTTATTTAATAGAGGAGTCTGCTACACATACCTAAGTGCACTATAATATATAACAACCATCCGCATTATAGTATTGTTACACTCATGGTTACCGTTATTGTACCTTTCAATCGGGGATTTCCCTGTTGCAGCTCCTACGTACCTAGCGATTGGTGCATGCTCAACCTTCAAAATTCACGGAAAACCTGTTTTCCGTGTGGAAAGACCAACGTTACTTTTTAAACCTAAGTATGTTGTGCAAAAAGTAAAGTTGGAATTTCCACACGGAAAAAAGTTTTTCCGTGAATTTCTAATTCATCGTCATCCGCCCAGCCATTTTCAACTATGTTGGGGTAATACCAGTTACAGGTAATTATCAGTAATTCAAAGTCAAAGTCAAACCATTTATTTCAAATAGGCGCGCATAAGAGGCACTTTTGAACGTCAAAATTTACAAAAAAATAGAATTGATTCTAGTTGCCCCTTCCAAAAGGTAGTTTCGTATGGAGAAGAATGGGCAAGAAACTTCACCGTTACTCTTTTAAAAAGGTTTTACAATACCTATTTTGTTTGAGTACATTTAATTATATGATTTTAAGTGAAGACGAATTAGTGTGTGCTGTGTATAGTATACAAGATGTAACATAAATAACGCACAACCTATTAAGGGGTCATTGTACTCATTATTATGAACAACTTTTACTATGGGACCAAACCTGAAATTGCAATTAAAAAATCCCTTCATTAATTTATGTTATATCCCGTGAAAACGTAGGGAAACCCTGTTTTTTTTTCGCGATTTCAGGTTTGGTCCCATAATAATCGTTGTTCATAATGATGAACTCCCGAGCGAAGCGTAAGGGGCCGTGCTCGTGCACGGCTCCTTTCGGCGCCCGCGACATAAGACACTGCCAACCTCCCACTGACCACTGACCACTGCCTGACACTACTTTATGCCCTTGGTGGACAATCTACTAATTTGTCTTATTTCAATCCAAAAAATTACTCAGAACATCACACGGGTCAAAAAGCGGACAAAGTTATTCTTGCAAAAAACCAATGAATGAAAAACAAGAAAAATCTCTCAACTGATCAGATTCAGGAAGTGGGAAAATCATCGTCTGTACTGATTAGTTTGAATGACTCAAACTAATCAGTATTGCATTAAATACAACTCGATAATGAGCCTCATTATCTGTATGTAGGTACGTATTTGAACAGCTTCTTATATTTTTATTTAATTTTATACATTATATACATTTCCAGTATAAGCTAATCTCGCATTGTATAAGATTTCGTTACAATGAGAAGTCAGCGTAAACTGGAAATGTATAGCTTGATGTGTAGCCGTGTGTACAGACGGCTACATATCAAACTATAAATTTCCAATTTAAGCTAATCTCGTATTGTATTGGATTACCGTACAATGTGAGGTCAGCTTATATTGGAAATATATAGCTTGGTAGCCGTATGTACACCAACAGCAATACATACTAAACCATTAGTAGTAAACAATATGTATGCCTATGACATGTGAAATTTATTATATTTCATGGGAAAGTACGTACATAAACATAAATATTATGACTATACAGGGTGGAATTTTGTAATGCCACCTGGAGGGAAAGTACTCTTAATACTGCAGATAGAAAATTTTACTTATAAGGATGTACTGGACTAAGGAATATTGTATTCTCTGTTGGTGAGATAGCAGGGGTTCCTTTCGGTTTGTTACCAGTTGAGTTCGTGGTACCTTCCCCAACAGAAGCAAAGAAATTATTAAAAGTGTTGGCTACCTCCTTGGGCTCTGAAGTTTTGTTATTATTAATATGTAAAGTTATACAGGATGGAATTTTGTAATGCCACCTGGAGGGAAAGTACTCTTAATACTGCAGATAGAAAGTTTTACTCAAAGGAAACATTCCTTTATGTTTGAATAGAAAGCAAACTGCATTCAAAGATTTTCGAAAATTCTCTTCTCCCACACCCGGGAATCGAACCGGCTAAAATCTGAAAAATTATACCCTGTACTTTTATTACATCGATCGTTAGGGTCAATTATAAGGATGAAATCTCTCTAACAAACATGATAAATTAAATGAAAGGAAAACCAGGAAATTTGAAGTTACAAATTCAATGAGTCAAGTTAAAGCTCTTTAACTAACATCCATCTTTTGTAATGCAGACTCCTTTGCGACATACTCGTAGCTGCGTGTGAGGTAATTTAAATATGGAATGTTAGATTAAAATTTGAAAATCTGATTGTCATAGTTGTTATTCACATTTGATTGTTTTTATAACTCGTTTCACATTTTGTCTCACGGTGAAAATGGCTTATCAAGAACAGTTTGATTTAATGGAAGCTTATTTTTTAAATAACAAAAACGTGATTCTAGCTCTGCGGTGGTATGGAGAGAGATATCAAGACCGACAGGCACCAACTCGGTTCGTATTGAAAAGAATGGTAGAAAATTTAAAGAATACGGGTGGTTTCAAGAAGAGACGGCAAACTATTCAGCAAAACTATTTCGATTTTGAACTAGATTTTTTAACATACTTTGAATCATTTCCAAAGGCTTCAAGTAGAGATGCTGCCGATGAATTAGGGACAACCCACACTCGCGTACTTAAAGTGCTGAAAATGTATAAGTATAAATGCTATCGTGAAGGTCGGTTGGTGCAAAAATTGCATATTGGGGATCGTGACAGACGATTACAATTTTGTGAAAACATGCTTGGAGAAATTGACCGAAACTCTAATTTTTTTAGTAACATTGTATGGTCTGACGAAACCAACTTCAGCAATAATGGCATGTACAATCGCCGCAATAACCATTATTGGTCTCGAGTGAATCCTGTTCGTGTTCATGAAACTAACAACCAAGTAAGATTTTCTTTCAACGTTTGGTGCGGAATTATGAGAAATAATGTAGTGTTGTGGACCAAACATAAAATCGTAAAAAAAAAATCTGCTGTTTCCTACATATAACTCGTCAAAATGTTACATATAAGGAACAGCTGATTCTTTTTTCGCGATTTCAGGTTTGGTCCCATAGTAAAAGTTGTTCATAATAATGAGTACAATGACCCCTCAAGAGGTTGTGCGTTATTTATGTTACACGTTGTATATCTATCCACAGGATAAAATTAAAATAGCAAGCGAAACTCCACTGACGCAATGGATATCGATATCTTAACATAATAAAAGATAAAACAAAAATAGTACATTACTGCAGCGGCCAGATAAAGAGGCATTGATGGACTCAGGTATGTGTGCCTTGGCTTCGCCTCGGCCCACATTTACACGTTCGTCCATCAATGCCTGGTTGCGGCCACAGCTTGTATAGTGTTTTTCTCAAATAATGTGCGGAAATTCAAACTAAGTAAATTATTTATAAATTCCAGATTCAATGACGAACAACGATCATTTTTAACCGACTTCCAAAAAGGAGGAGGTTCTCAATTCGGCGGTATGTTTTTTTTTTTTTTGTATGTTTGTTACGCGATTACTCCGTTAATTATGGACCGTGAAAACTCTTTTTTTGTTTGAAAGGGTATACTCCCGAGGTGGTCCCATTGTCACCAAATCAGAATCAGATGAGGGATCCCAAGGAAATCGAGGGAAACCCTCAAATTTTATAGGCAAACCTATAGCGATTTGGGTATTTTTTATAGTAACTCGTGCATTTGCTCTCGGAAAGCACCACTTGGTGAAGTGGAACTGATGATGGAGACCACATATGGCTATCGGAACAATATAATAATAAGTGATATATATTTAACGGGTTGCGATTAAGCAATTTATGCTCGTCACTATGCATATGGTGAGTGGCAGTTCTCCTGGTTATTACCAGGAGAACTCCTCAACAATCAACGTCCCAGCATCGGGAAAAGCAATATTTTGTAAAAGGTGATGAGCATTAGGCTATTGTAACTTAGATAAATTCAAAACTGACCCTGTTTGTTGTATGGGAGCCCCCTTAAATATTTGTTTTATTTTAATTATTGATTTTTAAAGTGAATATATAACTAAATATTCTGTGAATATTTTAAGAGTCTACCTGTTACCGTTATCAATATCGAGCAAAAACGAGCAAAAAATCACGTTTGTTGTATGGGAGCCCCCTTAAATATTTATGTTATTCTGGTTTTTAGTATTTTTTGCTATAGCTGCAACAGAAATACATCATCTGTGAAAATTTCAACTGTCTAGCTATCACGAATCATGAGATACAGCCTGGTGACAGACGGACAGACAGACAGACAGACGGCGGAGCCTTAGTAATAGGGTTCCCGTTTTACCCTTTGGGTACGGAACCCTAAAAACATTTTTTTTAGGTTCCGTACGTCTGAATGACAAAACGGAAACTTTATAGGATCACTCGTGTGTCTGTCTGTCTGTTTGACACAGCCATTTTGCTCCGAATCGAATGGACCGATTAAGTTACCGGTACATACATAATATATGAATGAAAATAGGAGCTACTCTTTCTACAATAGCATACTTTCATATTTGTTAGATAAGCGTCGTCTGCATGGCGTTTTCATTAGCCATCCCCCGAGCGACGAGACGACGCGACGCGACCGACGCTTGGATATAAAAATAACTAAAACTTAAATTAAACTTAAAAGGCCAATACATTTTATTACTATTAAAAGATTTCTGCTTTTTAAACTTTTTATACTTTAATTAATAATAGACACGCTACGATCGACACGCGCCTCACTTAAATCTGCGCAGCTGTACGTATTTTTCACAGGAACGTAAACGTTACCTACAATTATGAGGATAAATTAGGAGTTTTCCCTAATTTACCCTCATAAGTACGGGTAAAGTTTCCAAGTATAAAATTACTAATGTACCCTCACTTCTTTTTGCTACTCCACCATCAGACCGTGATTACCATCTATCTATAACCTATTCATTTCACTGTACGCTTACAAAAATTACGTACAGCTTTGCCGGTGGAAACGGATCTGCAGCTCTGTACGTGCAGTGTTGGAGTTCTACACAAAATGTTTGTGAACAAATGTGCTGAACACAATTTTGGTGGAATCGCGCCTTTACATCATTGAAGTAACAGAATACCAAATTTCGACTCCATCAAACCTGTGGAAGATGCTCCCATCCATCTATCAACTAGAAAAGAGCTGATGATCTTCAAACGGTTGAATAGATAATGCCTTGAACAAAAAAATACACCCCATCACTAAAATCCCATCTGGAATTTCTCAGTAGCAGCCCGGAATCAAGATTAGAGCACGTTTGATGGTAATAGGCTCGCCCCCTATGACATAGGTATGGGTGTACTGTAGGTAGGTACACCTCTGCCTAACCCTTCGGGGAATACAGGCGTAATGTTATGTATGTATCATCATCTGCCTAGCCTTTTCCCAACTATGTTGGGGTCGGCTTCCAGTCTAACCAGATGCAGCTGAATATCAGTATTTTTAATGGAGCAACTGCCTATCTGACCTTCACAACCCAGTTACTGGGTAACACAATACCCCCTAGTGGTAAGACTGGTTGTCAGACTTTCGGGCTTCTGACGACCCGTAACGAATGTCAAAAATCGACGAATGACAGCCGGGACTAACGGCTTAACGTACTTTCCGAGGCACAGAGGGATCTTGGTATGTAAAGATGGTCACCCATCCAAGCGTAGCTTAACCTGATCGATTGACCCGTGCGGATGTTATTACTTAGCCACACACAAGCCCCATGTTATGTCTGTGTAGGTAAGAATAAAAGTTATCACATGAGAATAGATTCTAGACTCGTTTGCCTGCAGATACGCTTGCGATCTGCAAGCGCATCTGCCGGTCGAGGGGTCAACTTCCCAGGCGAGTTATAACGGCCGGTGATTGGGTTATTGGTTTCGGAAGTCACAGTTGCCATCCTGGGTTAAGATTCGCACCCTATCCAGTATCCAGCAGCGGGCCGAGCACGGCGTGCTCAGACGTTTGTGACATGATAAATTTGTACTAGCATTTTATGACAAAACAGTTTTATCGCTCAAACTGTGATAAAGTGTGTGACCCAAGTCATGTCACAGTAGGCCGTGCTCGCCCCGCTGTCGTCATTGGTCATTTGTGAGCACACCGGCCTGCAAAGTACTTTTTTTTGTTAAGTCTGGAGGAGGTTTGTTTCCCGGCAGTGGGAACTATAGGTAACTATAGGTAGGTGATTATGCTAATCGAGACCACACGATTGTGATGTTTGTGTCTAATAAAAATAGGGAAAATCTACACCTTTTTATTAGTAAAAGAGGCGAAACTCACAACTATGTACTAGAAATAGGGACCAATTAGTTCAACCAAGTTTCAGGCTGGCTAAAGTAGACTCATCTTTCATGGGGTACCTACTGTTTAAAATGTTACAATAAAATACCTCCGCACATACCTACTTCAACTGAATGAAACGAAATTTAAATCTTGTTTAAAACGCACACTATGCAGTCTTGGCATATTATAAGTTGGGGGATTGATAAAAATGCTTGGCTCAACGCTGGTCCTGCTCCACAAGGGCGCAAAAACTACTTAGTTGATTTAAAGCATTTGGAAATACTGTTGGAGCTGCTGAAGATTTAAAAAACTATGCATTGTATAAATTCAATCTCTTAGTATTATATAATTGCATAGCACATGTGTGAGTACTATGTACTTACTATAAAGCTACCATTTACTGGGTACGTCTTTCATTGACTTGAATGTGCCCTGGCGGCTGGGAATAGGTCATG
This sequence comes from Tiliacea citrago, assembly GCA_963921375.1. Lineage (NCBI taxonomy): Eukaryota > Metazoa > Arthropoda > Insecta > Lepidoptera > Noctuidae > Tiliacea > Tiliacea citrago. The sequence continues at coordinate 22,453,614 of OY992786.1, forward strand.
CTCACTGTAATGTCTCGCTGATGTTGGCGGGTGAGTTGGATTATTTAGCTCCCTTCAAAATGGTTGAGCTGAATGGTGCTAGGTAATCCATGCGTCATGTTCGTGAACGGGCGCCATCAGTAGGGACTGGTCATCTCTTAGCGGCCATGGCTTATTTTAATTTAATTTAATTTTTGAAAAAAAAAAAAATTTTTTCTTTTTATTATGGACACTTTTGACGTTTTGCATCGTTCTCACATGTATAATTTCAACACGAATGATGTACCTAACCAATATTTTGTAACCATATGTTAATTTAAAAGAGTGCCCGTGGAGTTTCTTGCCCGTTCTTCTCCATAGCTACCTACTAAACTTTCGAATGGGCAACTAGCTTCATCTTTATGACTGACCGACCCCTTGACAATTCAAAAGTGCCTGTTATTGGTTTATTTGAAATAAGTGATTTGAGTTTGAGTTTTGGTTGATTAGACTTTTCATTCTGTAAGGAGGATTATGAACCTCTGCTTGAATTACTTGAATATATGAATTTTAAGAAAGGAAGTACCTACCTACTGGATTAAGCCTGAAATTATGCTATATTTATCTATACACAGGTCTATGTACCTACTCCTACCAACGGAAGGAAGCACTGCATTAATAATTTACTGCTTTTATAGGCTTTTTTTTTGGGTGGGAAATTATCAAATAACTTCTCCCGCTCTGGGCGGAGCGGGAGGGCGTGTCAGACTTTTACTGACTAAAACCCACCCGTGTTCCTTCCGTTGCCTGTGTGCCAGGGCCACGATATCCCTTTCGGACAAACTCGCAACCCTGGCAGGTGCTTGTATAGGCTGACGCACGCATTATTTATAGGGTGACCTTACACTAGAAAAGTCAAGAATATCGTACACCTACTTATACGAAAATATTTGAAGAAAAAATTCAGTTCCCCGTGAGATTAAAATCAAATGTCAAGAATATGAGTTGCTATTTGGATTTACCTACGTAACTGATGATCTTCGATGATATTAGTGTGTCTATTCTCTATGTATTTATTCTATTTATTCAAATTCATGTCACGAATTCCTATTAATTTCTCTGTAACGTCTTTTTCCACGAATAATATAAATAAATATAATCGCGCGGTGAATTAATAAAAAAACCGGCCAAGTGTGTGTCGGAACACCCACTATGAAGGGTTCCATAGTTGGGTTGAATTGGTCCCAGGAACAAACTAAACATTGTAGTTGAAAAACATGTTCTCCCATACGTTCTAACTGCAAATGTAAGTTGGTCGACTATTACTCGTTATTTGCAAAGGCTACTCAGCTGTGATAGTTTTCCTTTTAACTTCGTTATTTAAACTACTGCCATGATTTTTTTCACTTATCCAGAAGCAACTATTTAGCTGGCACGGGGTGGGGGACACTTAACTATCAAAAATTAGCACTTTAAAGCTAAATTTTTTCACAGACCTGTAATATTTTTGAACGTTCTAGCCAACTATACCCTATATCAAGGGATAGATAAGAAAAAAAATATCATCCCCACTTTACGTGCAAGGGAGGTATTACTTTACAAAATATTTATTTTAAGATTTTATTTGACCACTTTGATACCCATGCCAAATTACAGCTTTCTAGTACTAAGAGTCTCTGAGGTAACCCGCTGACAGACAGACAGACGGACATGGCGAAACTATATGGGTTCCTTGTTGAGTACGGAACCCCAAAAACACAAGTTATACTTACATTTTAGCACGTTATCTGTATATTCAAATGGTCCTATTTCGTCAAAAAGACCAGCGAGGCTAGTAGATCCCGGACCTCCTTGCAGCCACAGAATCCATGGCGTATCAGCTTTATAGTTTTCCGCAGGAAAATACCAGAAGAAAAGATTTGAGTTGAGCTTCTCATCGACTGTGAAAAAGCCGGAGTAACTTGTTCTGTTGAAGAATAGTTTAGGATCTACAAGCGAAAGATTCCTCGCTTGTTCAACCAAATTCTTCTTTATTAACCTTGTGAGGATTAAAGCTGGTGTCCCTGCCAAAGTTGATGATAAGCTGGAAAAAAAATGATTACGTAAATTACCGATTTCACGCAAACTTTTAGGGCAAACAGATTTAATTGAATGTAAGGAAAAACGAATGACATTGGAATCATCATTCATTTACGTGTCTTCCTATATCCAATCATATTTTTATTGGCACAATTATATAATATAATCTGAATATTTAATTCGGAATGGTCGTGACATTAAACCGGTTTTTAAAGGCACTATCATAGTAATGGTTTAAGTACAAATGCACCTACTTCCGTAGCACGCATGGTGAAAACATAAATAAAGTAGTGTTGCCCAAATGCAAGAACAAGACGAGACTTAGCCAGTCTTGGTCTTGGTCTTGCGCCAATACACCTGGTCTTGGTCTTGGTCTTGGTCTTGCGCTCCCAGTCTTGGTCTTGGTCTTGGTCTTGCAGCAAGAGTCTTGCAAGTCTTGCAATTACCTATTAGTCTATTACTATTTATTAAAGTTTACTTTAAATCTTAGAAAAACGTATTAGAATTGGAACATTGTGAGCTTGAATTAACATAGCCATAGTAAAGATCAAGCAGATTAATAAATAACTGAAGATTTGATAAGAAATTCGAAAAATCAACTGACCTATATGTCGTTTTCCATGGAAGTAACTGTTTCTTAATAAACATTTATGATTTATAAGCTTTGATTTATAACCTAATCATAATACTACTTGCGTGATCAGTATAATGTATTCATTTTCATTCTAAGCACTCTGAAACTTATTTATTCTTTGGAACACCTGTAGGTACTCTTAAAAAAATTCGAAATTATTTTGCATGAGTATACCTACGCCCTATGGCGGCAATCAAATAGTGTCACAAATGTTATGATTTCGGCGTGGCGGCAACGATTGTTTTAGATTTCAAAAGAAGCCGCCGGCGCGTGTATCATAACCATGTACTTCCGAAAAGCGGCAAATTTATTTGAGAAGTAAGTACAAAACCTCTGATGCCGCATTATCAAAGTGCCGATGGTTAAAACATAACTATGCATGCACTCAGTTTGATTTTAATAGATATTTTTTTATTCGCTATGTTTATGGTATTAGTCGTAATGCGCATAGGTCCAGTTTTTCATATTCTTTGATACAGTTTTTTGCGTCTCATAGAATTCCTAAGCGTACCTACCTATACACCGAACTGTTACACCTAACTACTCAGTGAAATAGCGCTAAGTCCTAGCTGCAAGACGCAAGAGTCTTGCAGGCTATGTCTTGTTCTTGCTCAAGTCTTGCACGGTCAGTCTTGGTCTTGGTCTTGCTAAAAATACGCGGTCTTGTTCTTGGTCTTGGTCTTGCAAAAACGCAAGAACAAGACCAAGACTGCAAGACCAAGACTGAATTTGGGCAACACTAAAATAAAGTCTACCCTGATTACTAATTAGTGGGTAAAAATGTACTTACAGTACTTAGAAATGTACTTACAGTGGACATCCAAAGTAGGAAAGTGTTAATGCACAAAATACAAAAGTGTTCGTGTAATCTCGCCAAGATCAAGAACATACTCTTAAAGCAGCCATACTCAAAGTGTGTTCCGCGGAACCCTAGGGTTCCGCAAAGCCTCTGTGGGGGTTCCGCAAAAATACTGGTCAGAATAAAAAAATAATACTAAAGGAGTGTCTACCTACTATATTTTATTTTACTCTGGTACCTGAGTAACATAATATCAATCTAAATATTTCAACAAAAGTAAAAAAATATGTCAATTTTAATGTCAAGTATGAGTGTGTGGATTATTAATGAAGAATACACATAAAACCATTTTTGATTACTTTAGGGCTCCGTCAAATATTTCGTTTTCGAAAAGGGTTCCGTCTCCAAAAAAGTTTGAGAACCACTGCTCTAAAGTAATCATTCACAATAAAAAGACCGGCCAAGTGCGTGTCGGTCCACGCACAATGAAGGGTTCCGTAGTTGGGATGAATTTATACCAAAAACAAAGTTAAGTTGGTCGACTATTACTCGCTAACTTGTACAGCCTACTTAGCTGTGATAGTTTTCCTTTAAATTTCGTTATATATACTACTGCCATGATTTTTTTTAAATATCCTAAAACAACCATTTAGCTGGATTCCTGAAACAGTGTTTTTTTTTTCGATTTGGTGTTACTAAGTGCTTTGTCGGCGTGATTAATATTATTATAAAATTATTATTAATATTAATACCTATGCCAAATTACAGCTTTCTATTACTAAGAGTCTCTGAGCTAAGCCGGGGACAAACAGACAGACAGACGGACGGACATGTCGAAATTATAAGGGTTCCTTGTTGACTACGGAACCTTTAAAGCGAAAATTATTTCAAACATTTGAAACACCTATTCTATCTAGGAAAGCTCTAAGTACCTACGGCAATGGCAACAAATTTTGAAAAGCTACCTATCCTTCATTTCAATTTCTTAATAATTCAAGTAGGTAGGTAATTATGATTATGCGCCAATTAACAATATAATTTCACGGACTGCTAATTAATGAAATCGTTGTGAAAGATTAGAAAAATCGTAATGTGTAGCCATTGTGTAGCTAATAACTGATTGCGATTAATAAATATATAATATATACATATATACATATATTACACACATACACATACACACACACATACATACACACACACATACACACACATACACACACACACATACATACATATATATACATATATATACATACATATACATATATATATTTTCTTATCACTATGTTACAAATTGCGCGAGAAACTATCGTAAATATCTAGAATAGATCAATGATAGGTCTAGTAGATAAACAAACACAAGAGAAGAGAGAAGCTATGAGAACATAAACTATCTTTTATTATATCTCGATTGGCAACAACAATGAATCAATCAATTTAAATTATTTGCAAGTGCAACGACACCGACTGATTGAGGATTGTGCCCTACTGTGATATGTGCCACTATTGTATCTAAATCATAATTATTCTACAAGCTTAAAGAGATTATTACAAACCATGCATTCATAATAATCAACTACATAAAAAACAATTAAACACAGAAAGAAAAAAAAAAACAAGTCTTCTTACCTCGCCAATAAAAATAATCCAAGCACTTTCATTTTGCACCACAGAAAACGTCAAGTTTATGTCAAAAACTTTTAATTTTACACCAGTGTCGTAGGTTATGTGATGGAGGCGTTATTTATTTGAAGAGAATAGCGACCGCGCGCGTCTACCTTGAGTTCCCTAACCGGACTGACTCCAACTCGACCGACAGCAAGCAGCAACCAGCAAAATGCAGCACAACGTTGCCCGGTGTAAGTGACGTCATTAAATAATCTACATAATGAGAACGTTGATTTAATATACACTAAAGTTACGACCTTGCATTGCTGTTGATATCGCTGACTAGATGAACCTGGAAAAACCTAAAACCAGTCACACAATATTTTTGAGTTAAAAACCCAAAAACATTATGCAGCTCAGAATAGAGAGGTAAGTATGAGGTAAATAGTAGTGTAGTTTGTGATATGGAACCCTTACTTAGTAAATAGTAGTGTAGTTTGTGATATGGAACCCTTACTTAGTAAATAGTAGTGTAGTTTGTGATATGGAACCCTTACTTAGTAAATAGTAGTGTAGTTTGTGATATGGAACCCTTACTTAGTAAATAGTAGTGTAGTTTGTGATATGGAATCCTTACTTAGTAAATAGTAGTGGAGTTTGTGATATGGAACCCTTACTTAGTAAATAGTAGTGTAGTTTGTGATATGGAACCCTTACTTAGTAAATAGTAGTGTAGTTTGTGATATGGAACCCTTACTTAGTAAATAGTAGTGTAGTTTGTGATATGGAACCCTTACTTAGTAAATAGTAGTGTAGTTTGTGATATGGAACCCTTACTTAGTAAATAGTAGTGTAGTTTGTGATATGGAACCCTTACTTAGTAAATAGTAGTGTAGTTTGTGATATGGAATCCTTACTTAGTAAATAGTAGTGGAGTTTGTGATATGGAACCCTTACTTAGTAAATAGTAGTGTAGTTTGTGATATGGAACCCTTACTTAGTAAATAGTAGTGTAGTTTGTGATATGGAACCCTTACTTAGTAAATAGTAGTGTAGTTTGTGATATGGAACCCTTACTTAGTAAATAGTAGTGTAGTTTGTGATATGGAACCCTTACTTAGTAAATAGTAGTGTAGTTTGTGATATGGAATCCTTACTTAGTAAATAGTAGTGGAGTTTGTGATATGGAACCCTTACTTAGCATGGTTTTTACGACTTGACAAAACATCAGGATTTCTTTATTATAATTATGTAACTTTAACATTAATATAATATTGAAACGAAGCAGCGAAGACCAGTGGTGGCCCAGAGGTATCGGCCCAGACTTACGAGTTGTAGGTCATGGTCAGGCACTTCCCTTTGTCTATTTAATATCATCACCACTGCTCTCAAACAGTGAAGGAAAACATCGTGAGGAAACCGGCATGTCCTAGAACCAAAAACACACACACACGAAGACATGTGCCAACCACCAACCCGCAGTGGGCCCGCGTGGTGAATTATGGCCTACTCCCTGTCACAGAGAAGAGGCCTGTGTTACAGCAGTTCCCACTGCTGGGACACAGGCCTCTTACATTACATGCCAATTATGCTATTGTAACGAAGAATGTTGAAACGCTGTCCTTCCGAGCGCAACCTGAATGCGTATAAGGTACTGCGTAATCGCTGAAGGCGTATGTGTGCAAAGAGACGCAGACTTCCATACTTTTCTCGACAACCATAACTCCTCTGAAGCCTGGAAGTTTCTAAAAACTCGGCATTGGCAAGTCTCCAGTAGTTTCCAGTAATGACACTGACGTGTGTGGTCATAACGAACATTTCTCAGTTCCCCCTGTTACTTTAGATCCACACATCAAATCAGCCACGTTAAATAAACTTACCTGTTTGTCAGTGCCGCAGAGTTCTTCTTTCGAATTAAGTCCAGTAAGTGAAACTGAAGTCAAAAAGTATATTTGTGCTATCTCCTCTACAGCCTCTACTGCAGTTGGTAAAGATAATCTTTGCTCAAGAATTTCTCTTATCCTCCGCGCATTACTTTCCGTCTTAACCCACATCTTTAATTTCTTCTCATTTTCTGGTACTGTTCCTGAGGCCTGGAAACAAGCTCATATCATCTCTTTACCCAAAACTCCGAAGCCGGTCTCACACAATGATTTCCGTCCCATTTTTATACTCCCATATGTTGCTAAAGTTCTTGAGCACATTGTTCATCAGCAACTTTCTGCCTTTCTATCTACGAATGACCGACTTAGTCCTCTTCAATTTGGTTTTCGACTGGGTCACAGTAACGGCTCTGTTGAAGGTTACTGATGACATCTGCTGGGCGATGGACCACAAATCTCTTACATTACATGTACTTCTCGACTTTGGCAGAACCTTCAATTCTGTTGATTTCGACATCCTTCTAGTTATCCTTAATTCTTTAAATGTCTCCTCTTCCACTATTGGTTGGTTCGACTCCTATCTTAAAGGCCGCTCGCAGTGTGTTCGTCACGACGATTTGGCTTCTGATTAGTGCTCTCTTACCGCAGTTGTGCCTCAGGACGTTCTCTCTCCTCTTCTCTTTTCTATTTTCATTAACTCTGTCACCATCTTCCTACTTCCATCTTTATGCCGACGATCTGCAGCTTTACAATAGTTTCTTAAGGGAAGATGTGGTAGCCGCCGTGTCTGCCATGAACTTGCATGACTTGGATTCGATTAGCGAGTGTATAGTAAATGCAGAATAGGCTCAATGTTGCGTCGCTGTCTCCACTCTGTTTAAATAGAGTTCAGATTGAATAAGCAAATACAGTTAAAAACCTGGGAGTGACCATGGATTCCTACTAAATCGTCCGTCTACCTCGTCTGAACTGCCTGCCGCTGGCGCGAGTTTCTGTAATCAACAGAAACCTACAGAGCACCACGAGAGGCAGCGAAATCATCGTCATCGCATTGACGATGATTTCACTGCAGCTCGTGGATCTCGGACGTGCTCGGACCATCTCTAAGATAATCAAGTGCGGTGTAATTGCTTACTAGTAATTCGAAGCAACTGAGCTTTAAGGATCGTACAGACTAGTGCGATATCGCGGACGCGACGCGAAATTAGTAGCACAATTTCTTTGTCGGTGCCTGTCGCGTCCGCGATGTCGCGCGTGTCTGTACGAGCCTTTACAGTGTTCTCGCAATCCATCCACGTCTCGCTAAATGCCACATTTGTGGTGTCAAGGTAAAAGGGGATAAGTCATAAATATTGAAAAACCAATTATTTGCATAATTCGATACTAAACATTAATATCTACGAGTATTAGGGTAAAAAGGAGATGAGTCAGTGTTTGTGTTACAAATTCGTAGAACTCAAATTGCAAATCCAGTTTAGTCAGAAACGATAAAATACTAAAAAAGTAAAAGGAATTAGGGCTAGTACAGACCGGTGCGATATCGCGGGCGCGTCAGGCACCGCGACGATCCTTGTCGCCCCCGCGATATTGCACCAGTCTGTTAGAGCCTTTAAGTTTACTCATCTCATTATTCCGTACGTAATATTGTTTTATTGTGTTAAGCATAATGAGATAAGTTGACTCGTCCTTAGATGCGTATTGTCGTATTCCGTCAATTGCACTTCGCGCGCAAAGTTGACGCGTTTTGACCTGCGTAAATGAATCATAATTTTGTGTAGTATTGACATTCTTAGAAATTAACAAAACTAATAAAATAATGTTATTGGCTCTCTAAATGAAACTCCTACTGAACGTAATTAGGATTGTTTTATTACAACTTTTACCTTTGCCTTTAAAATTATTATTACGTTGATTAACGACTGATATTTCGTTCGCTATTTGTGTTTGGATGTTATTCCTAGTTACCTGAACGAGTTAAGAGTTAGTTTAGTGTATACGAGACAGAACTTAGTTAATAACATGAATATGAGCGTGTTGTACTTGTACAGTCGGTGACCAGCATCACCGACCCCTCTTACAAAGAAGAATAATGGAAAAGGGGTCAGATAATGCTGGTCACCGACTGTACGCAGTACGAATTAAGGACTGCGGAGCGGTGAGTAGGTGCTCGCGCTGCGATTATTATTGTTGACTATTTGGGCAATTTTACAAATTTACAAGGATTTGTATCAAAAGAAAATCTCAGCAGCACGTCGGTAAATGTAGGTATCTGTGAGCTAACTGAAGAGCAATTACAGGCTGCCCGAACATTAGAAGACGAGTTACTCACTCCTTCTGACCTAGTATTCCAATCGCACGATGATTTTCCAATTGGTTGGTATTTTTTAAATGGATAGGTAATATTTTTAAATAGGTGTTCAGTTTATTAGTACCTATCTATAATTTGCCTCGATGTAGGTAGAATTCTGACTACAGTAAGTATTAAGAATTAATTCTTAACTAAGTAAAAATTTTCCTTTATTGAGTAAGTACGATCGACAGTACAACCGCTCCGCAGTCCGTGATACCTTTACCTACCGACATCGGACTATAAAAGTTATATAAGAATGCTTGGAAACAGGACAATCTAGACCATGTATGGGCAACAACCGGCCCGCTGTAAGATATTATCCGGCCCGCGAGATATTTTGAAAAAACCTAATTTAAAAAATATTACATTAGGTATTTATACTCACGGGAGTGACAGTGAGGCGGCAAACATCAAATCCTTTGATGTTGCTCGATCAAATTCTTTGAGGTTTGCCGCCTCACGGGCGACACATCAAAAGATTTATTGGTTCTCAATTATTCTAAACTAGTTTATTCCAGATTATTCCTTCATTTTGCCTATATAAGTGGGTGGATGGCCCGAACGTTAGTTCAGTTCTATTTGAGCTACCGAGGTGATAACTTGGACAAGCGATATCCTAGCGAACTGCTCGAGCCGTCAACTTGCTTTGTGACTTTGTGTACATCTTGAGTGGTTACTAACTATAGTTTGTTATTAAGTTTATTGAACGAAAAGTAAACAAAAATGATGTCTGGTGGAAAGAAACGAAAAGTAGATACAGAGGGTCACCAGTTTCAAGAAAAATGGACTGAAGAATTCTTTTTTATCTTGCACAATGGTAAGCCTATTTGTTTGCTGTGTAATGAACCCATTTCAGTAATGAAAGAATTCAATATAAAGAGGCATTACTCAACTAAGCATGCTACGCTGCACTCACTGACAGGACAATTAATAACAGATAAAATCCAGAAGCTTATCGCAAATTTGGAAAAACAGCAACAAATGTTTCATAAACAAAGAACACAACTTGATAATGTTGCGAAAGCTAGTTTTATAGTTAGCTCAAAATTGGCAAAGGCATTAAAACCATTTGCCGATGGAGAATTTATCAAAGAGTGTATGTTAGAAGTTTGTAGTATTTTGTGTCGTGAAAATAAAAATGAATTTGAAAAAATTTGTTTGTCAAGACGAAATGTTGTTCGACGTATAGAAATGATGGCTAATGATATAAAAACAACATTGACTGACCGTATGGCTGGTTTTGAATCATTTTCCATAGCATTAGACGAGAGCACCGATTGTCTGACACAACTCAACTGGCCATATTTATTCGAGGTGTTGATAAGGAGTTCACTGTTACTGAGGAATTGCTTGCTTTACAGCCGCTTAAAGGAACCACTACAGGAGTACTACAGGATATTTATATTGAAGTTCAAAAGGTATTCACAAGTTTTGGCTTGCCATGGTCAAAATTAATTGGAGTATGCACTGATGGTGCACCTTCTATGGTCGGCTTACGTAAAGGTTTCATCGGAATTTTGAATGAAAAAGCAACAGAATTTTATGTGCAAAAAGATGATTTAATAGTCCTTCATTGCATTATCCACCAACAGAACTTGTGTTCTAAGTCCATTCGACTCCAGAATGTTATGAATGTGGTAGTAAAAACCATCAACTTTATTCGATCCCGAGGGCTTAACCATCGTCAGTTCAAGGCGTTTTTGGATGAAATATCAGCTGAATATAACGACGTAACATATTATTGTGAATTCAGATGGCTGAGCAGAGGAAAAATGTTGAAACGGTTTTACGAGCTTAGAAATGAGATAGCAGACTTTATGAAAATAAAAGATAAACCACTATCTGAATTAAGTGACCCAAAATGGATATGTGACTTAGCATTTCTGGTCGATCTTACAGGCTATTTGAATGATTTAAATTTGAAACTTCAAAAACAAGGACAGAACAGTTAGTAAATGATTTGTACTGCCATTTGAAAGCGTTTCAGATCAAACTACGCTTGTGGGAGTCACAGATGCTCTCTGGTAATAGTTACCATTTCAACACGCTCTCTGCGTATGAAAATATTGCTTATGCTCAATATGCTGAAGAACTCAAGTTACTGTCGGAACAATTTTCGAACAGATTTAGCGACTTCAAAAACATGGAAGACTGTTTCAGTTTATTTGCTACTCCTACAAAATGTAATGTACAAAATGCTCCAATACACTTACAAATGGAGTTAATCGAGATTCAAGAAAACTCACTCCTAAAATCCAAGTTTGAAGACTGAGAGTTGTGCGATTTCTACAAAAAATACCTAGAAGAAGACAATTTTCCGCAGCTTAGAAAATTCGCAAGAAGATTGATTTGTGCGTTTGGCAGTACTTATAAATGCGAACAGTTCTTTTCATTGATGAAAGTTAATAAATCAACACATCGTACAAGACTGACTGACGATAATTTGGAAAATTATTTACGTCTTTGTATCAGTGGAATTAATCTAAATATCGATGGATTAGTTTCCCAAATTCAAGCTCAAGTGTCTCATTGATTTCGGTGTATTTAACCTTCGTAGTTTGTAACAATTGCAAATTTAACGATTTAATTATAATGTACCATTTTTTTAAATTTCATTTTGTTATTTTAATAAATTGTACTATAATAACATTGTCGTATTATTTCATGTCTAATATCTATCGCAAAAAATATTATCACTACTTTAAAATGCACTAAGTACTGTAAAACGCGGCCCGCGAACGTATTTGCACGCTAAAGTTTGGCCCTTAACATGTCAAAGGTTATACCTGATCTAGACTATCTAGAGTCTAGACAAAATCAAACTGGTTGCTATTTTGATTGTATAATTTATTATTTTTATGACATTTTATTTTACACTGATATAATTATTTTAGGAAAACGTATATTTTCACCTTATGTTTGTAAATATGTGAGCACCATATATCTATCACATAAAATTAATTTATCTGTCATTGCTTCATTCTTACTTTTTACCTATTCTGGTATAGTAATTTCATTCTAAGTGCATCACCTTCACATATAATTATATAATTAATGAAAAAAAACCTATAAAAAATATTGTAAAACATTTTAAAAGAGTAACGGTGGAGTTTCTTGCCCATTCTTCTCTAGACGAAACTACCTTTTTTTTTTTTTTTTTAAAAACGTTGCCCCACACTAGGAATTTCTCCTGTATCGTGGGTGCGTTTACAAACATTTAAAACTCACATACACAAACAGCCAGACCCGGAACAACTACTTGTAGGGCATACTTGAATATTTGTTGCGTGCGGGAATCGGCTATAGTCCGATTCGGAATTGGTGACTTTCACCCGTGTTAAACACTCTACTTTTTATTTCGAATTTAAGGAAAGTAAAAAAATATAGTTTTTCTTAAATATTTTATTTTCTTGTTTGCTCGCCACTTCATAAAATCATTGTATGTATTCAAATATCTTTCCTTTGAAACTGGCAAAAGATTTTGGATTACTGTATTTGCCTCGTCTTTAACCGAATCCTGGGTCAACATTTCAGAACCGCTTGAACTCATTTTTAACCGACTTCCAAAAAGGAGGAGTTGTCAATTCGGCGGTATGTTTTTTTTTTTTTTTTTCATTTGCTCTCGGAAAGCACCATTTGGTGAAGTGGAACTGATGATGGAGACCACATAATATATGGCCACCGAAACAATATAATAATGAGTACCCCTATTTAACGGGTTGCGATTAAGCAATTTATGCTCGTCACTATGCATATGGTGAGTGGCAGTTCTCCTGGTTCTTACCAGGAGAACTCCTCAACAATCAACGTCCCAGCATCGGGAAAAGCAATATTTTGTAAAAGGTGATGAGCAGTTAACATTAGCCTATTGTAACTTAGATAAATTCAAAACTTACCCACTAAAAAGTGAAAAATAAAAAACTTTTTACAAAAAAATAAGAACCGACTACCAAAATTAACACTACAAAGTGAAAAATAACTTTAATTTCGGAAGTCGGTGGCAAAAAACTCAAATACACCAAAGACACCGACTTCCGAAATTAAAGTTATTTTTTACTTTGTAGTTAATCAAATATTAGTCAAAACTCAGATTTTGAATTTCGGTACATCTTACAGAGTTAGTATTCCGTCAAATTATAATAGTAAATTTTAGCTATGGAACACACCGCTTCACCGCTGCGGGCCGTCTCGCTCAATAGGTTTTTTTTTTAATTCACACTGTCTGTTACATTCACAAGACCGCAGACAACCTAATCAAATTGAGTTATATATTTAAAATTCAGTCCCGCCCTGGGGAGAGAAGCAATTACTATGAATCTTTCCCGCCCAAGGGTGGGAAGCAGCGTTTTCCACCCGCTACGCAGATCAAACAAACGCTACTTTCCGAGTAAGAGAAACGAAAAATATTTTTTGTCACTCTTGTACACACGGCTACACATTAAGCTATGCATTTCCAGTATAAGCTGACTTCTCATTGTACGGAAATCCTATACAATGCGACATCAGCCTAAACTGGATATGTATAGCTTGATGTGTAGCCGTGTATACCTACGTCTCTAAAATAACTCCAAGTTCTAATTTACTTCGGTAGTTTTTGAGTTAGCTTCAATACGTACCTATTGTTATGTTGATGAGGTTAAGACCAGCAGTGCTATTCTGTAACCATCTCACCGTGAAAACTTAGGTGGAGTGAGCGTGGAGTGATCTGTCAGTGAGGGGTTGACACTGTTAAAAACTCACTTCAAGCTCACTTCACCTGCGATTACTCGGTGAGATTTTTTCAGAATAGATCGGCTGTTCATGTCGCTGTTTGACATAGGTAGGTATCTACTATTTTTGTGTACAATGAAATCTAAAGGGTCCCCAAAACTATCAATTGCAATTGATCGTTTCGGGGTACCACGGGTCCTATAACCCTAATACTACCTTTCCCAATCACCTTAGAATAGAATATTTTTTTAAAGTTTTGTGTAGAATTTCTGTCAGCGTCATGAATTAATGAAAGATGGATATTATCTATCTACGTAAATGTTTTGTAAACAATGTTGACTTGTCAGTTACGTCATATACCTACTCAACTGCAATATTTATGACACTGTGGTCTGTGGTCTAGATTATAAGTGCACGTGGGAACTAAATATATCGGCACGTGTTGTCGTCGTGCTTGCCTTGCTAGCATGCCTTAGGCGCAGATTAAAATAATACCTATACCTTTTACCTTAGATACCTAACTTAAGGCCTTACCAGACATGCTAGTTTTACACTGCGTTAAGACGACTACGCGACTTTGAAAGAAAAGAAAGGAAGAAAACAAGACAAGCTTTTGACGCTGAGCTCTAGTCGTAAACAATTAGAAGCAAGGACATTGTATAACATGTTAATGGCAATGTATAATAAGTGTATTGTGCTATGCAGTCCTGTAGATTTGTCGCCTTGACGTGGAGTCCTGCCATGTCGAGTCGCCGCCACGTCTACTTCCAAAACTCCCGCTATTATTCCCGCCTCGTCGAATCACTGAAATCCTCTCTTTTATTACCGCCACGTCTACTTAACCATTTTTATTTGTAGTCTTATAAAAAAATACTCACTCATAGTTGGTTATTTGGAATAATTAGATAGGATACATAATGGAAAGATACATTGTCATTCTCACTCACAAAGACAACATAGAGCCTGTTGCTGACCTGCAAATTGCAAAAAACTTAAGAAAATTTTAATTTCGCGGGTTACCTTAGCGCATCCTCCTTAAGTTATTTATGTTTTTCTGTTTTATAATATTGCATAATGTAGCTGTTAATTGTTCCTATTTCATCACACTAATATTATAAAGGCGAAAGTTTGTGAGTGTGTGTGTGTGTAGGTTTGTTACTTATTCACGCTCAAACGGCTGGACCAATTCTGATAAAATATTGTATGGAGGTAGCTGACACCCTGGATTGAGACATAGGCTACTTTTTATCCCGATATTCCCACGGGATCGAGACTTACGTGGGCGAAACCGCGGGGCGCAGCTAGTAAAAAATAAAACAGAGAAAGGAAAAGAAATAAAGAAAATACGTTTATTACCTACTACCGCGTCCGCTTAGCGAGCGCGAATAAATTCGTCGTCAATTATACGCACCCGTATAGAATCATCGATTGGTGATTTTACTACTTCATCAATGCTGGATCTCGTTTTGGTGATAAACGGCATGTTTTTCAGATACGAAACTCACACTAAATCGTGTGTGGAGTGAAGCGTTTCTGTCGCTGAATCGACCTTCCGAAAAGCTAAATCGCTGATAGCCACTACAAAAACACGTCTGCTAGGGCCCATTATAAATAGGTACCTATCTAGAATATCTGACGAGTTACATGCAAGCGACGTTTCCGATTACTCACTGAATCGCATGGTGACTTTGCTGACTACATCTTGTGGTAAATAAAAGACGCATGTAAGTAGGTAGTACGTAACCGTGAGAACTTATTTTTTTCTATTTCATTGGAAAACATAAGACATTGTAAAAGTGACACAATCACCTTTGTTCAATCTGATTTTATTAGCAAGCAGAATAATTAAATCATCATCATCATTCTTCTGCCCTTATCCCAATTGATGTGGGGTCGGCGCAACATGTCCCTTTCTTCCATACTTCTATATTAGCCGTCATCTCGGTAGTCACTCTCTTTCTAGCCATATCATCTTTCACACAGTCCATCCATCGTTTCTTTGGTCTTCCCCTACTCTTATAGCCATCGACATGCATACTCAAAACCTTCCTCACGACATTTTCCTCATTCCTCCACATCACATGCCCATACCATGACAACCGATTTCCGCACAACTTTTCAGTCACCGGTGCCACTTTCAGACTTCCTCTTATTTACTCGTTTCTTATTCTATCCATTCGTGTCGGCTGAATAATTAATAACAAAGAAAGAAAAAGATCCTATTGGGTTCTTATCTAATTTACTGTATTTAATACATTCAAACCGTTTAGAACTACACTTGAATTTGACTTAGAATATTAATTAATAATTCATAGTTCTTTGTATTTGTATGTAAATGACATGTGTACCTATACAACATTATTTTTAGTATATGCGAAACCTGAATATAGTTTGTTCAGAATAAGGAACTGAATTGATTTCAATAATTTTTACATCATGTTATATTTTGTCCCAAAAATATTTAAGTGTGATGGAAAATGTTATCACCATTTAATTACTTACAATACAATCGCCGTCCGGTTAGGTACCTACTGCCAAATTATTATCAATGAGCGCAAGACGACCCTGGAGGCGCGGGGGCGCCGCGCCGTAAGCATGTTTTTGTCCGGACTACCCGGTAACACAAAAACCTTATAACTTTGTGATTTTTCATGATACAGTTTTGAAATTTTGTACATAGATTCTTTACATAAAAATACTAGACACGTGTTTCAGCTTTCGCATATACTAAAACTAATATTGTATATTCAACACAATGTAAATTGTTTTATGATAAAATGAAATTAATTAAATCCACCTCTGCCTTTAAACATTTGAACAGTAATGAAGAACGTGATCAATCAGGTCCAAAGAGAAGATCAGTTGTAGTTAACTTCAATTATATCCAATTACCTACACATACTCGTAATAGCAAAACTGTGCCTCATTTTGAGCGCGGAAATATCTAGGTATCACAAAAACAAGCAGCATAACAGATAAAAATATTTATTAAACATTATAATCAGAGGTAGATCATAGAGTTATTACGAATAAAGTCCTGTATGAAGGAGCCTTCGAGCAGGCCGAATCTTCGGCTGAGTGGCTGGTTATGGGTCCAGCGAGCGATCAGGTTCTGTGTTGGGGCCGGCTTGTCCATAGGCACCATGTGGCCAGCTCCACGGATCACCACTTCTGTTAGACGACCACCGGTCTTGTGGTACCTAGGTCAAAAGTTACAAGTTAGATTAGGCTTTAGTTGTCTCGTTAGTCAAGTGCTCGCAAGCGCTACTACTGATCATGAGGCCCTGGGTTCAAAACTCAGGTCGGGCAGTGTCATTGGGTTTTCCATCCCGAATTGACGATGGCAATAGGCTCGCCCCCATTACATGGGACTTAACATATTATAACTGGCGAAATGTGGGTGTACTGTAGGTACACCTCTGCCTGACCCTCCGGGGACTACAGGCTTTATGTTATATTATTAGGCAGTCAATCTTTTAGTACATACGAGTGCACAGACCCCGACACAGGACTTGACGGTCTTTTTGTCATAAAAGGCAAGAAATATTAAAAGTTATTCTCGTACCATGTCCCGTCGCAAATGTGGGTCGTGCAAACACCATCAGCTGTTTTCGCTTCACGGCATTTTTGGTTGGTTAGCTCATATGCGCTAAAGGTTATGATAAAAGCTGGTAGGTAGCCATACAAAGAGAACAACAAACTCACAAGGGCAGTTTGTAGCTTTAAACTAAGCCTCTTTAAGAACACATGCCAGGGTTACGAGCCTGTCCGAAAGGGATATCATGGCCCTGACACACAGGCATCTCAAGGAACACGGGTGGGATTTAGTCAGTAAAAGTCTGACACGCCCTCCCGCTCCACCCAGAGCGGTAGAAACTTCGTGCAAACTGAAATCTGTGACTGTGAGCAGATGAGGAATTCGGCTGGTTGGAATAAAGTAAAATCCGCCAGTCAAAGACGGTTTGTTGAAGCTTATAATAATAATATTAATAATATCAGCCTAAAGGCTGTTACAGATTCACGCGATATCGCGGGCGCGACAGGCAGCAACATAGAAATTGTGCTACAAGTGTCGCGTCGCGCCCGCGTTATCGCACCAGTCTGTACGAGCCTTAATATAGGGCAAAACAAAGGGCTCTTCTGATACAGAGAAGGCACGAGCATTGATAAACACGGGTTGGCGATTTCACACTTAGATTATATTAAATGAGTCGAGGTTGAAGCTTATAATAGTCCATAATTCATTTTCATGAGACTAATATAACTGGTCATAATATTATTATGACATTGTGATGTCACAAAAACCGCAGATAAAAATCTAAATGATTTAATAACAGAGTCACAAGCAGACACGCGTTTATAAAAAATAAGATTTTTTAAAAAAAACAAGACACTACAATAAAAATAAAAAACATATAAAATACACACTCTCATACAAAGCAGCCAAAATATACTTGTACATTTTTAAGACTTTAAAACACAGTTTAAATGTTTTAAAGTTGACTATAAAAAGTTTTTGTGGAAAATTATGCTGTTATTCCTTTTTGCATAGTACCTAATTAATAGAATGTCATTAGATTGAAAATATAGTTCCAATAACAATCAAGTTCTTGAATCAGGTCGACTCTAGTCCAAATAAGTCGTCAAGAGGTTAGTATGTCATGCCGTTATGTACTTTTAACTTTAAAATTGACACCCTCAAACACCTTCCGCTGTTTAAGATTGTGCATTAATAACCAGAGACGATGTTGACGAGATAAATAAAGATTTATGATTATGGTTACTTACCCAGCGAGCTTGTTGTTGAAAATGTAGGGGAAACGGGTAGCGTTGAGGAACTCCTGCGAGGCGTTCCAGTTCCACGTACGATAGTTCTCTGATGTGAACACGCACGGTAGCATCTGATCCAGTTGACCGCTAGAAGGAAAGGTTAACATAAAAGTTTTTGTTGGTACATATTACATTCGTCCTTGCTCCGCCTCTAGAAGATGTAACGATAGGACTAAAGTGGACTACTTCAGCCGACATCGACGATCGTCCGATGACGACCGATAACTTCGTGTACGCACTCACATTCTTTATAATTGCTTGCTTTTTATTTAGATTTTTCAAACCCAACAAGAAAATTAAGCCACGGTAAAAAAAATTGTTTCAATATCTCAAAAAATGCCGAAGTTGTATGCGTTTTAAGACTTTAAAGTCTATTGTAGACAGAGACAGCACTGCAGCGATCTGACGTCACACACAGGAACGCCATAGTAACTTGGCGCCATTCAGTACAATGTAGTGTTGCCCAAATTCAGTCTTGGTCTTGCAGTCTTGGTCTTGTTCTTGCGTTTTTGCAAGACCAAGACCAAGAACAAGACCGCGTATTTTTAGCAAGACCAAGACCAAGACTGACCGTGCAAGACTTGAGCAAGAACAAGACATAGCCTGCAAGACTCTTGCGTCTTGCAGCTAGGACTTAGCGCTATTTCACTGAGTAGTTAGGTGTAACAGTTCGGTGTATAGGTAGGTACGCTTAGGAATTCTATGAGACGCAAAAAACTGTATCAAAGAATATGAAAAACTGGACCTATCCGCATTACGACTAATACCATAAACATAGCGAATAAAAAAATATCTATTAAAATCAAACTGAGTGCATGCATAGTTATGTTTTAACCATCGGCACTTTGATAATGCGGCATCAAAGGTTTTGTACTTACTTCTCAAAGAAATTTGCCGCTTTTCGGAAGTACATGGTTATGATACACGCGCCGGCGGCTTCTTTTGAAATCTAAAACAAACGTTGCCGCCACGCCGAAATCATAACATTTGTGACACTATTTGATTGCCGCCATAGGGCGTAGGTATACTCATGCAAAATAATTTCGAATTTTTTTAAGAGTACCTACAGGTGTTCCAAAGAATAAATAAGTTTCAGAGTGCTTAGAATGAAAATGAATACATTATACTGATCACGCAAGTAGTATTATGATTAGGATAAAATGGTAAGGATAGGTAGTAGATGTCATATTAATTCATTCTAGTAAGTATATATTATAATATTGATTACTTATATGGTTTTAAACTAATTACTTAGGTACTATTATTGTACATTTAGTCATTATATTTCTTAAGTTTTTACAAGAAAAAATAGCAAAAAAGTGTTCAAATATCACCCGTTTAATAAATATTGTAGCCACTTTTAAATATACTTGAAACGTGTAAAAAAATTCTACAAAACTAATAAAATAATATAAAAAGCGTAGGTACTTACCTACTAATAAAATAAAAAGCCTGCGATAAGAGTTTTGTATTACTTACCAGCCCGAATATCTCTGAGAGAGATGATGAGAGTAAGTATTTACTAGCTGTGCCCGCGACTTCGTCCACGAGGAATAGTAACTTTGGAGGTATAGTGACGTTCAGGACTTATTTATTTATTTTAAAACTTCTGTCATCAAACATACAAACGAACTCTTCAGCTTTATAATATTAGTATAGATGTACGCCAAAACATTCACTTATATGTAAAGAATAGTGATTGGCACTAATTCTATTTTATTCACGCGTCGCGTCTGTACAAGTAGGTAATATTTAGTGTGTGTTTTGTTTGTACGCCGCACGCGGCATTGTTTGATTTGCGGCGGCATCCTTTTCATAGAGCCGGCACGTGGCGAGGCGGCGCGGTAGAAAGCAAGGAAACGTACTATAAATAAAGGAATTATTTTAATTCCAGTCATTTCCAATTGAGCTGTGCTTCGAGTCTAACTTAATAATTGTTTTTACTAATTCTCGTTGTTTTCTAAAAACGTATCACGTGTACAATTTAATATGAGTGACGAAGATTCAAATTATTCTAGTCCGAGTAACGAGAGTTTGAGTCACAGATCTAAAAGACCCAAAAGCAAATTTGAGGAGTTTTTCGAAATAATTCATGCATCCCAAACTGCCTTCTGTAAATTGTGCCAACATAAAAAGATTGAAATAAAAATGAAAAACAGAAACACTTCAGGCTTAAGGAAACATCTAATATCTTTCCACAAAAAGGAATCAGAAATATTTCTTCCTGTTAAACCAAAATTAAGTGGAGATATCACAAGCTTTTTAGTAACCGCTGGAAGAAGTGGACAGGTAAGAATATTTTTTTAACAGTTAAAAGAATTTTAACTCCGCGTAGCTATTCATGCGATACTTTCAAAAACGCCATTAACTTACGTAAGTATTTTTGAGTTAGTGGTGTTTTCATCTAGGGGTGCGACATATTAAGTATGTAATTATCGTCTTAAATATTTTTTATAAACACCCATATTTTCATTTAATCGGCCAGTAACAACTAAGTACTTTATTTTGGTAAATTACAGTACAGTGCAACCTTAATATAACAAATATCAATTTAACGATTTTCTCGATTTAACAACAACAAACCTCCTCCTCTTATACGCTCAAACCTAGTATGTTTTAAATAATAACACAAGATTTATTGTTTTGTTTCAGTCGGAAAACAGCAGTGACAACATCACGACAGCTACAGTTGATTGGGTGGTGAAAAAATATCTTCCCTTCTCATTTTTCGATGACGAAGCTACACAAGTATATTTTCGACGTATTTGCCCTAATATGGTGTTTCCTAAAAGGTCTACACTTAGAAGGAAAGTCAAAGAGCGATTTGAAGAGCTCCAATTGAATCTCAAGGAACGACTTCAACAATTATCATCTAAAATGTCTTTTACCATTGATGGGTGGACGTCAATTGCTGGTAGGAGTTACTACGGGGTTACTATTCATTATATAGACAACGAATGGAAGTATCAATCTGTAGTTCTTGATTTTATACCATCACGCGGTCGACATACTGGGGAAGATATTGCAACGATTTTCCATGAATGTTTATTGGAATATGGCATAATTGATAAAATACAAGGTATCACGGTCGACAACGCAACTGCAAATACCAAATTTATGTATGAACTGGGCAAACAGCTGCCGCCACACTTTGATTCAGACAATCAACATTTCCGGTGCTTTGCTCACATTTTAAACCTTGGTGTACAAGATTTATTAAAGACCTTAGCATTACACTGTGAGTCTGACACTAACGCGCAAGATCAGCAGTACGAAGACTATGCAGACGAAACTGAGGATGAGGAAGATGAAGAATCTGCACCAAATATTGCTGACTCGCGTACATCTGTAACAAAGTTACGCAGTATTTCCAGTAAAATAAAAAGAAGTGAGATAGTGAAGAAGAAGTTTCAGTCTGCTTGTGAAGCAGCTGGCGTGCCATCAAATCTAAATGCCATTCTTGACTGTCCAACGAGATGGAATTCCACACATGATATGATTGGATTTGGTTTAAAAGTGAGAGCGGGCATTGACATATTGTGCAGTTCTGTCACCGAATTAAATGATTTTCAAATCACAGCTAATGAATGGCAGGTACTCGAAAAATTACATAAATTTCTAATAAACTTTAAACTTTTAAGTACAAAACTTGGTGGAGACAAATATGTTACATTACCGCTAGTCATTGTATCATTCAATCTCTTGCTAGATAAAATTGAATCCATGGTAAAACAGTTAGATGAGAAACCTAATCGATCTGAAGTGGATGAAAGGCTCATTCTAGCTTTCCAAGCAGCTCGAGACAAAATGCTTAAACATTACAAGAAGAGCAACTGGATTTATTGTACTTCTTTAATTTTAGACCCAAGGCATAAGGCTCAGACTTTTGACTTGACAATGTGGGGGAAGCAACTTAAAACAGAAAGTCTGCGCAAGTTCAATGAACTTTATGAAGAATATAAAAGTCTACACTCACTGAACAAATCTCTGGAATTACCAGAAAAAGAAAATAAAGTATGTGATGAAGATGAAGACGTAATAGACTTTGATAAACTCTATGAATGTCCCTCGACGTCATCTGGATCTTGTCTTCAAGGCTTAGTGATAGACGAGTTGGAGGAGTACCTGAGAAAACCAAGAACTGCCAGCTCGGAAGACATTTTAGATTGGTGGAGGACGCATGAGACAGAGTATCCGATTTTATCGAAAATGGCCCGTGATTTTCTCTCAATACCTGCAACTTCAGTACCTGCTGAGAGGTTATTTTCTAAAGCATCATTAGTAATTAGAAAACATAGAAATAGGTTAAGTGATGAGTCAGCCAGATGGTTACTTTGTATTAATTCTTGGTCAAAAAAATTGATATAAAGTATCATAACCTAATGATAAAGCTGTTGATTTGTGTTGTATTTTATTTTTTATTCAAATAAATGATAAATCGTAAAACTCTTTTATTAAATTTCTTATAAGTTGAGGGTTCAATCTCTTTCTAGACAGATAAGTATTGTTCTTTAAAATACAGTCAAGTTATTGTAATTAATTTGTTTTTTTACATGTTTTAGCAAATGTAAGCTTATAAATCATAAATGTTTATTAAGAAACAGTTACTTCCATGGAAAACGACATATAGGTCAGTTGATTTTTCGAATTTCTTATCAAATCTTCAGTTATTTATTAATCTGCTTGATCTTTACTATGGCTATGTTAATTCAAGCTCACAATGTTCCAATTCTAATACGTTTTTCTAAGATTTAAAGTAAACTTTAATAAATAGTAATAGACTAATAGGTAATTGCAAGACTTGCAAGACTCTTGCTGCAAGACCAAGACCAAGACCAAGACTGGGAGCGCAAGACCAAGACCAAGACCAGGTGTATTGGCGCAAGACCAAGACCAAGACTGGCTAAGTCTCGTCTTGTTCTTGCATTTGGGCAACACTAGTACAATGATCGTTTTGCGTGACAAGGATAGTAGAATAATTTCAAAAGCGTGTAACTTCTCCATTTTCCCACCGATTTTTTTTTCTTTCGCTAATTGTCTTTTTTAGTAACACCTTTAAAAATAAGTATTCATTCATGTTTATTTTTATAGCAGTCAAATACCCTATTGCAAACTATAGGGTATTTGACTGCTATGAAAATACTCGACCAACCGAACCAAAGTTCGGTTGGTCGAGTATGGCCGCCGACGTTCGAGCATACTTTGGCCGATGACGGATTTGGTTTACGCAAGCCGTGTTGTGCCGGACGTAAAGAATAGCACCACCCTATTTCTTCCCGTGGGTGTCGTAAAAGTCGACTAAGGGACTTACTAGAGAATGGGCAGCTGCTTTCTCTCAACATTTTAACACCATACTGCGATCGCCAACCCGCCTCCCAAGCGTGGCGATTATGGCAAACACCACGGGGAGGACTATGTCCAGCAGTGGACGTCTCTTTTGGCTGAAATGATGAATGAATGATGAAGCCGTGTTATCCAGGTACTTCTACCGACTAAAACACAAAGGTGTTTCCTCCAATGCTTTTTCCATGAATATGCGAGCATGAGCCCGTATGGCAGGATGAAAATAGGAAAATAATAGTCTGTACCTACTGTTTTTATTGAAATGGATTGAAATACTGTATTACATTGAATATGGAGTATTTTATTATAGTTATATTTGTTACAAAAGATCCCTAAACTGCTTTTAGGTGACCGGTGTTTTAAATTATCACAATCATGTTAGATGTTTGGTATAAGTATGTGCATAATGCTTTTTAATTTTCCTATAGTAGATATTTGTTACAAAAGACCCCTGAACTTCTTTTTAACACGCTTTTATTAGCTTCATACGTATGTTAGTATGTAACGAAAACTTTGAACTTGATTTTCGACCACTTCAAAGCGTAGGATTCATTTAAAATTTTGCACACTTATCAAGGACCGATGACAATACAATAATTTAATAAGTTTGTCCCATTATCCTTACCATGATCTTCAGGATTATCTATTTTTTCCATATTCAGAGACACGGTAGTTATTTGTGCCAAGTAGGTACCTACTAAGTATCTTAGTAGCTTAGCGTTTAGAGCTATTTACTATGAGTACCAAGATATTCAATTTTAATATGATATTAATGTTATTACACAGATAAATGCACAGTGTTAGCTAACAGCTCAATCAGGCGTTGAATAAGTCTAACCTACAACAGTACAACTTTGAAAAAAAGACTATTACTTTAGCTTTCACCTCAGCTTAATGAGCAGTAAAAGTTAGTCTAGTGGAAAAAGTAACAGTAAAAGTAACAGCTTAAATTGTGAAGAAACAAATTTAACCATTAAGTACTTTGACATTGTGACGCTACTTTGGCTGTTACTTTTGATGAAGAAACTGGCCGTAAAACCCACCCGTGTTCCTTCAGTTGCCTGTGTGCCAGGGCCACGATATCCCTTTCGGACAAACTCGCAACCCTGGCAACGACTGCTGGAAGTATTAGTTGAAAAAATCGTTTATTTTTATTTTATCGTGTTAAGTTATCGATAAAAATAACAGATTTTTGATATTTCAATTGATTACACTAACGGAACCACCGTTAGTGTAATCAATTGAAATATCAAAAATCTGTTATTTTTATCGATGACGAATGACTCAAAAAAAACTCATCATATTAATTCCTTGCATGTTTTATCATATTTGTATGTTCTATTGACACCGATCACATCTGCGGAGATTCGCTAGCTAATTTAATTTGACCCTGTGTACGTAAGGTTGCAGTCGATGTTGGTTAAATGTTAATCGTTAGCTCTTTTTGGGGTTCTGTACCTCAAAAGGAAAAAACGGAACACTTATAGGATCACTTCGTTGTCCGTCTGTCTGTCTGTCAGTCAGTCAATACCCTTTTTCTCAGGAACGCGTGGAGGTATCAATTTGAAATATTAAGTACGTAAGTCTACGGTCTCTAAAAAAATCAGACTTCTAAGTCAACGCAATAAAAAAATACAGCGATCTATGCGACATATTTTGATACTCGCAAATCAATTAAAACCTATAGGGTATCTCCCGTTGACCTAGAATCATGAAATTTGGCAAGAAGTAAGGTCTCACAGCACAAGTAAAGGAAGAAGTCCAAAAACCGTAAATTTGTAGTTTCATCACATTAAAAAAAATCTTTTTTGGGATAAATTCATCCCAACTACGGAACCCTTCATTGTGCGTGGTCCGACACGCACTTGGCCGGTTTTTTTATTAGACTGCAAACAACTACTAAATTACTCAACTAATTCAACTGTATGAAAAATAAATCTGAAAGGCTTACTGTTAGCCTTGCAGTACTCCAAACAAAAACGTATAGGAACAATACGTCTGGTATGTGATACATATCTTACATATCACTTCCCGGAGTCTAGGTCAAATGACAGTTAACAAAAAACAATATACTATACATACTGGGCTAAGTATTTCAGTAATAACAGCCGCACTGATCAAAAAGGTGTTTTTTTAAAGCAGTGTATCTCTTAAGCCGTAAATATTTTTTCCAAAACAAACACAGTATGATATTTTCAAGTCTTTTGTGCATACGGTGATGGAACTCAAAACATAATTTAATACATCAAAAAAATCTTCAAAGACAACTCTTAATTATTTTTAAAAGCAGTTTAATCCCTTCGTTAACAGTTATAATTTAAAGTATACCATATACCATAAAATTTCAAATGACAAACTGCATCCGATGATGGATAAATTTTTATTAATTAGTTAATATCTAATTTTATACGATTTTATTTGCATTTTTACGCAATTATTTTGTATTTTGTATGCAATCTGACAGTGACAGCGGTTTACCTGTTGTCAGCCTCTTAAGCTACGCTTGCCGAGGCTGGTCCGTGTATGGGGGACCAACTTTACATACCGAGACTCTTCCGTGCCTCGGAAAGCACGTTAAACCGTTGGTCCCGGCTGTCATTCGTGGATATTTGACAGTCGTTAGGGGTCATCAAAAGCCCGAAAGTCTGACAACTAGTCTGCCTAGCGTTTTCCCAACTATGTTGGGGTCGGCTTCCAGTCTAACCGGTAGCAGCTGAATACCAGTATTTCATATGGAGCGACTGCCTATCTGACCTGCACAGCCCAGTAGCTGGGTAATACGATACCTATTCAGAATTATTCATTGATAGTTTCAATTGATGAGTTTTTAGAATTGACATTTTCTGTTTCTAAGTTTAGAGACTGGCGACTTTTTTAGAAGATCTCCAGATTCTATTTCACATTATTAAGACGCAGATATATGTCAGTGATCTTGAGTGGTTAGCTTGCGTGTTCTGTACGAACGAAAGTTTCAGAAAAATACGCTTGGTAGATTTTGTGCCATTCTCAGTTTTTTATCCGCGTTTGACATAACTTTACAAATTAATTTCACTATGTAATATAAACATAATCTAAAATATTCGTATATCAAGTTATTGAGAAAGTTCTCTAATTTATCATATATTTTTTTCATTTCATTAACACTACTCGTTTAGACGTGATCTTCAGTATAAAATCATTAAAAATCGGTTAGTTTCTTTGTAGGTGCCTTATAATATGTAGGTATGTTAAATTCTGCAGTCGCAAGTTTCTTGTACGTTATATCTTAGGTACATTGTGTGTCATTTGAGAACAATGAATGGTTTTAATTTAGTAGTATTGCATTTCATTGTACCTATGGGTCAAATACCTACTCTGAAGTTTCTGGAATTAAGTATAATGTAGGTAACGGATAACATAAAAATATGAGATAATATTCTGTTTTGATAATATACAACGAGCTTTATTATATCAGTATACAATATCCTACTATCCACAGCAACGTTGAACGTCTTCCAGAGTGGGGGCTTTAAACTCAAAAAAAATAAGATCAAGGGCAAAATTTCGTCCAAATCCGTCCAGCCGTTTACGTGTAACTAACATTCGAATTAACTTTCACATTTAAATACTAATTAGTGAAATATTACTGAGATAAAAAACACTTACCAATACGCCAACACTTTATAATGCTCTAACAGCCTTTCAAACATTGGCTTCGTAGTGCTCA
Source organism: Tiliacea citrago (assembly GCA_963921375.1). Classification (NCBI taxonomy): domain Eukaryota; kingdom Metazoa; phylum Arthropoda; class Insecta; order Lepidoptera; family Noctuidae; genus Tiliacea; species Tiliacea citrago. Next base: position 22,481,517 of record OY992786.1, read on the forward strand.
AAAAGTCAGGAGCCAGCTGCATATTAACGGTCATATTGACCCAACCGAAGTTGATGTCCCCAACGTGGATGGCCCTCTTGATTTCCGAAGTCTTCAGGTAGTTGACGTACTTGCCTAGCGGAAGATCGTCTTTGAGGAAGTTGTAGGCATGCTTTTGGTGGGTGATGAAGAGAAGGACTGTGATTAGACTGTTCCATTTCTGTGGATTTAGACGTCAAGATGTAAACTTTGATTCTGGCATATTGTGCATTAATCAAGGCGTCATACATAGGTAGTCGTGGTCAGAGGCATTGACCAACATTGACCGATCGAGCAATTAGAGAGAGTAAAGACTAACCACTCATTTGCTTTACATCTAAATTAATCTTTAAGCTTTATTTATTTATAAACCACAGATTGTAGGTAGTACATGTAACAGTTTTCACAAAGTAGCTAGGACTAAATCTCTGGCAACCAAGTGGGTGACGTGCTATTCTCCTTGCTAGGCTATGAAATAGCCTGTATTAAGGAGTAACGGCCACAACACAGAACAGCCAAACAGTAAATTATCATGCCTTTTAGAACAACGAAAAAGATTTTGCAAAAAACCATGAAATTATAATCTGAAATTGCCAATACGAAGTAGGATAGCGTTATGATCAGTGATCAAACTCCGGTTCTGATGCTCGATCATTCTCTGTACCAAAAGAGGCCCTTTCCTTTCAGTGGGTCAGTGACAAGCAAGTATTGTCACTTTCACTATAGGTACTTCCAAACATCCAGTTAGAAATAAGTCCATCGTAAAAATTGAAGTAGGACTTACGTTCTTAGCCTCAATGCTCCTGTTCGCCTTGATTTCCTGCTGGAACGAGTCGATCAGCGGCTTCACAGTCTCAATCTGCTCCTTCTCCAATATACCGAAGTAGTAGAACGGCCAGGCAATGTGCGATATCATTTCTGGGTCCACGTATGCGTTGCCGATAATCAGACCCTGAATAAATTGTAATAGTAAATTAATGATAAAAATACGGGAATCAATTCCCGTATTTTTAAGAATATTCGCATTTTAGGCAGAAGATGTTCATATACTTAGATGTACTAGTTTATAAAACAAACAATCAATCAATAGAATTCGAAAATATGTTATTAAGCTATATCTAACTTGAAACTAGCAATTTATCAACCGACTCATCATCAGAGCAAAACATGCATTGCCAATTTTACGCATAAGTTTAACAGATTCTGTAAGGCTTCAGAGTTAGAGTTGTCAGATCACATAGCCCAGTTACTGAAATTCCCAATTAATAAATGTATGGCCTATCTGCGGAATCTGACATTTTCAGAAGTGTATGAAACACATGAACCAAATATTATTAAATGCAATTATCAAAGAGGCACATGTTCTTATCTGCTTATTGTTGGACAAGGCCGCAATGATTGCGGACTATCCCTAACTATCCCTAACTTATACAGACTTTCAGGAACAGCTCCAAAATAATGAAACCAAGATTCTTACTTACCTCTAGGTTAATATCAAAACCAGGTTTCTCCCTCCTCTTGTGTATCTCCATCGCCATTGCAGGCACATACTTGCCGGCATACGACTCGCCTGCCAAGTACAACGGGGCTGTTCTCAGCTCAGGAAAAATTTGCAGGAACTGCTTCAGAGCTATGTAGAGGTGACTGGCGTACTGGAAGCAAAATGTTTGTAAAAAATATACGTATTAGTTGAAAGGCTCTTAGATTTTAGGGCGAAAAAAATAAAAGTTAAGGTTAAAGGCTCGTACAGACTCACGCGATATCGCGGGCGCGACAGGCACCGACAAAGAAATTGTGCTACTAGTGTCACATCGCGCCCGCGATATCGCTCCAGTCTGTACGAGCCTTAAGAAGCGTCAAAAGCTCAACTGGCAATGGCGGTCTAAACTGGCGAGCGAATATCATGAATTCGGTCTGTAGGTACCTACTATAGTTGATTTTTAGGGATCCGTACCCAAAGGGTAAAACGGGAACTCAATTACTAAGGCTCCGCCGTCTGTCTGTCTGTCTGTCCGTCTGTCACTAGGCTGTATCTCATGAACCGTGATAGCCAGACAGTTGAAATTTTCACAGATGATGTATTTCTGTTGCCGCTATAACAAAAAATACTAAAAAACAGAATAAAATAAATATTTAACGGGGCTCCCATACAACAAACGTGGTTTTTTTGCTCGTTTTTGCTCGATATTGATAACGGCAACAGGTAGACGCTTGAAATATTCACAGAATATTTAGTTATATATTCACTTTAAAAATAAATAATTAAGTTAAAATAAAACAAATATTTAAGGGGGGCTCCCATACAACAAACATGATTATTTTGCCATTTTGATAGATAATGGTACGGAACCCTTCGTGCGCGAGTCCGACTCGCACTTGGCCGGTTTTTTCTTTTATATTAGCATCGGTTATCCTGATAACCGATGCTAATATAAAAGAAAAATCTCACATACACAAAATGTCAAAACCGGACAGCTTTATGTAGAAACCTAGGTCGTATAGGTAAATAAAGAATTTTAAGAATTTTTAGCTTACCTGAAGCGGTAAACAGGAAAATGTACCTTAATAAATGCATCACGTCTTACCGTAGCCATATTGGTGGTATATCCGTCGACATGTTCGGTGAAGCTGAATCCAGTTCCGACGGGATTGTCGATAAACAGCAGGGAATGGTTGTGCAACCAGGTGTACGGGTTTCCTGGAATTTACTATGGTATTATCGGTATTATACAGGGTGCGGCGCGGAAACTTGCTGATTTGAATGGTCGTTTAAAAAAAAGTAGTGGAGATGTCATTGTAATTTAATTATATTTTTTTTATTAAATTGTTTTGAAGACGACATCGGTCAAATGACGGCCCTCATTGCCAATGCATTGAGTTCTCAAGTTTCGTTCAACTCTTCTTAGCATATAGACGGGTCTGTTGGCGTACATCGTTTTTCAGGTGAGGTAGGCTCCTTGGACGGTCATTGTAAACAATTGATTTCAAATAACTCCATAAAAAAGTCACAAGGAGCAAACCGGGCGAGTGGGCGGCCAAACATGGTCGCCTCTCAAAGAGATCAGGCGCTCTGCGAAGTGTCGTCTCAAAAGTTCCATTAAACATCGCGCTGTGTGGTTATTGGCTGAACGACACCACAGATCTGTAGGTAATCGCAGGCGCACGACAAAGGGCACGAGGCGGTGAGGTCTACATGTGGAAGTAGGCGTAAAATCACTAACCAGGGGCTCAATCACTGCAATCGCCGATCGCAATATGTTTGTATTGGAAGATCTCCGTTGGTTGTTTTATCACTTTATTTTTACACATTCTATTTATTAGAAATATCAGCTGGAAATCATCTAGCAGCAATTAGATGGCAGCTACATATTACTAAAATGTTTCATGTTTCTCATAAATCAAGGGGCAATAGCTTTTAATGCGCGGGAAGATCCCGTATGGTCATATCATCTGCATAAAATGAAAAAAACCCACAACAATCTTGAGATTTTCTATTATTTCTACCAACACGTCACAACCAATGACCTTTAGCAACAATACAAACAATAAAGTATTCTATTATTGCTAACGCAGGATGATAATGATACGGTTTTTTACTTGATTAAATGCAGACGTTCTAGCCAAGGAATTCGTACAATAAATTGCTTTATGTTTTCCTGTTTTGAAATTACCTCGTAAATACTAAGTTAGCTCAATATATTCCTTATGATTATGGTCCTGTGGTCACTGACTAAGAAAAGATACGGTTTTTTGCACTTTTTAGTAGGTAGGTATCTAGTGTGCGAATTGCTCGTTTTAGTAATAAAGCCATACAAATACTTTGTCTGGCTTCTATCCTTTCCAACTAAGTACAACTTTGGCAGGTTACATAGCACAAAACAGGCGCAATTACTGCATTGCAAACTGAGTCACTTGTAAGATAAAAGTACGCCTGAAGTTGGACCGACGATGATTTGTGATAAAACCAAAACCCTGTCTTAAAAGCATCACAGAGAGGTCTTAAGAGGAGTTTAATGTAACCGATAGTCCGATACACAATCGTTCTAACTTGACCCCACGAACTGCGATTGTAAGCCATTATAGTAACATTGAGTAAATCTTAATTGCTCAGTCAGCGATACAGTCGATGAAGTATAACAGGAAGACTGAGATAATGAAGCAAACATTGTAACTATAAATGCTGTAATGATTAGTAACGAGGATAATATCACTGAGAAACTTCCTAAGACGTGACTTCGGTTACTCATTAGGAATTTCTCCTCGAAGGACCTCGAATGACGCATACCTCAAGACATTGTGCAGTGTCAGGCAGTTAACATTGTGATGGTGATAAACACTACAATACTTACGTTTCAAAGTTTCGTTAATAAAAGTGAAAGGTCCAAGTTCGTCAAAAAGTCCAGTCATACTGGAAGCTCCTGGTCCTCCCTGAAGCCAAATAATCCATGGACTCGCGTTCACAGGCTTGTTCAACACCGGGAAGTACCAGAAGAACAGGTTCGAATTGTACGTCTCGTTCACAGTCAAGAAACCAGAGTAGCTCTTGAATCCCAGGAAATGTTTTGAATCCACTCTAGCAGCCTTCTTCGCCTCTCTTATCCGTCCTTCCTTCAGGTACGGAGTCAATATCAGCGCTGTTCCATTGTCAACTTTACCATCTAGTTCACAAGTTTCATCATTGCTTGTTTCAGTGTGATTTGCATCTAACAAGTTATCTGATACATCTTTGCGTGTGGTACAAGTTTTCTTAGTAATATTATTATTGTTTTCATGAATCAAGTTCTCATGAACTGTATTTTGGCTATCTTTTGTTACTACATTCGTATTGTTTATAATACTTTGTTGGGTTTTAACTGATTTAACGTCTGCTATTAAATTACTAATATCATCTTGGTGCTTCTCAGTTTCAGCGACTCTGCCAAATACACTGGAAAACAATGGTGTCATTTGTAGTACAATGCGTTGATTAAAGCGACGCTGATAATAAAAATTAAAACGGTAAGTAGAAAGAAAAAAAGAACATGGGTATTTTTTGTTGCAAAAATTATTATCGCAAACGTTCTGAAACAGTAACGTTATTGTGTCTAGTCTGAGTGAGAACTATCCAAGTATCCAAGGCTTGTAGGAACATCCATCCGGCCTTGGTTCAGATCCAACTCGAAGGACCAAAATATTTTAGGAGCTACTATTTAACAAATCTTGGGCAGCACCGCAGCACTCTTGGCAAGCAGGATTGATGGAAGAGGAACCAATGTTACCTTTGTGAAATGGTGATTGTCTCTTCACGAGAGAAACGACAAGGTAGATCAACAAGCAGTTGGTCTGAATACATGATGAAGATTGTGGAGCGGATGGGTATGTGACTGTCAGAACGTGTTGCCATAAAGCGAGAGGACCATAACATACCCCGTAGTGAATTGATTTGTGCTAAATCAGGATGAAATTAATGGCGCATTATAAAATAGGCGCGCTTGTACGAGTACCGTCAGCAAACGTGAAATATAGAAAGTAGGTACCAATACGATAATGGGCTACGCATTAGTCGTAGTAGAGTATATAGCGTTAGTATTGTAGGTGTTGGTTTTTTATACGAAAGTCACTTATTTAATTTAGTAATTTGATTAAACTTTCCTTGAAATTGTATCACACACTGGATTCACATTTTTATTCGCTAACGTATTTCATCAAAATTATGGAGTATAAAAATAAAACTTTTAACAAAAACTTACCTTATTAAGCACAAAACTAGAATACAAATCACATGCTTCATTTTAATTGTTTGATTAGCCTTAATAACTAGAAACGTGGAGCGTTGTATTGATACATGGCTTGCGAAGAACTAAGCTTATACAGTACCATTGCGACATCCCTGGGCATACATTATCATTACTTGAACTATTTGATCCCGCGACGTTAATACACTGATACGTCTGAAATTCGCTTGTATTTGTATACGATATACGTACCTATACGAGTGACTGGGAGCATTTGGTTCTGCAACATCTGAACTTTATAATCACCTCAGTTTTCGTTGGGGGTTAAGCCCGCCACATTTTTACCTGCAACCAGGAGTTCAGGCAGATTCTACAATGGCGACAACCGGAAAAGCGCCGCAACATGATTCTAATCGATTCTACGACAAAATGAATCAGAAAATAACATTGGAGGAGTAGGAAATTAGGATATAGTTTTCACTTCCCTCCATAAAATATAAAGCAGGAGATAGACCAAAGGGTAAAATGGATCTGTACCAGACGCTCGGATGTGTGAGCTGTTAAATAGATTCCAATAATGAGTTAGTATGGACAACAACGTTTGAACGCTCGTTTTGTCCTAGTTTCTACAAGGTGCGCATAGTAAATAACTCCGGATGTAACCTGCCAACTGACTAACCGTATCTAATCTAACTGCGTCTAAAGTACAGTCAATGCACATCAAGTTACCACAAACTGTCAAATTTTCTCATTCCATTTTGAACCTAACCATGAAAATTTTAAGGTTTAAAATCATTTGGAGAAATTTGACAGTTTGGTATAACCTGATGTGCTGCAGGACTGTATTTATTTAACACTAGTGTGGTTGTTAGATACTGGAAAAAAATAGCTTGAAAAATTGCATGCGTATACATTGTACTCATTACAATAGACAGGAGATAAAAGGGATTAATAGTTCATAATACATTAGCGCCAAAGAGTGAGGACTCTTTAATCTCGCACGCATACTACTGCTCGCGATCACGCTAGACAGGGAGAAGGCTCCAAGGCGCTGATAGTTTAGGTAATTTCTTTTTACGGTGAAAATAAGGATAATTTAAAAACGTAGTATCTGCTTTATATTTAGTTCAGGTATTATGCAGTTTCTTGATCTAATTTGAAGTATTTTTTTTAATACTAGCGGCTTTTGGTTCGGTTTGGAGGTAACTATTTTTTTTCTATCGATAAAATTTTAAGAGTCTTGTTTCGTCAAACATAATACTTAACATTAAGCCTCAACTTTACCATAATTATATTTATTTCAAAATGAATGCTGTAGTATTTTCGATATAACCGAGGATCATGCTAAGCAATTTGAGGTATTGTAGACTCTTTAACAGCACGACTTTAAAAAAAACCCATTCGCCGGGTTGTGATGAACCTAAACTGTTATCAATTAGGACATGCACAATATTGACATTCAACCACTCCCGGTCACCTTAATCTTATCAATGAAAACGCCCATTGAGAATTTATTCGTAGAATTAGGTATGACTCTTAGGCCCGTATTTATAGAGCGTTACTCAGTACTCAAGCATTACTTAAGACTAGATACAAGCCATTGGATTGGTTGAAACTAGTCTTAAGTAATGAGTACTGAGTAACGCTCTATAAATACGGGCCTTACCTTACATGCACATTTCCCAAGAAAAGTATGCGGTTCGGTAACCATCGGCTATCTTCGGAAATACGAACTCGCGATGATAGGATCTAATATAGAGCTATTACAACCATGGAAATACTTGCCTATTTTGTATGACAATTATTACAAAACTAGCTGAGCCCCGCGGTTTCACCCGCGTAAGTCTCGATCCCGTGGGAATATCGGGATAAAAAGTAGCATATAGGTTAATCCAGGGTGTCAGCTACCTCCATACAAAATTTTATCAAAATTGGTCCGGCCGTTTGAGCATGAAGAAGTAACAAACACACACACACTCACTCACAAACTTTCGCCTTTATAATATTAGTGTGATTAAAGATTAACAACTCTATGCAATTCCCAAAATATTTCAAAACTTTTAGTGACAGATGATGATCTGCGACAGAAGTAGGAAAGTAGGGACCTAACGTGACAAAAGACGAAAGCACGGCATCGACAGTACAAAACTTAGAAGCTTTGCCTCTGTGGGTATTACTCTGTGGGACGAAGTTCGTTCTTCGTAGTAATTCGGAAGGGTTCGTACTAACACGAAGATTACCGAAGCGCATACCTTTTCTTGTTTACAAGTACATACTTTGTGGTGTATTTACTGAGAAGCTTATTATGTTTTTTGTAAGCAGTAATACCTAATGATTAACATTTTGAGTGTTAAAACAGACATGTTATTGTTTCTAAAAACTGTATCATATTAATCACGCAGGCCAAGGTATTGTCCGACACCACATAAAGGTTCCATCGACAAAGTTCATCAGACATGATCACTTTCGAAATAGTGCAACTTAATTTGCAAGATTGACAGCGCCACGAACAAACTCGTGAGGGAAGAGAAAATAAGCAACAGTATTTGACTGTATTTTATTATTAAATTTCTCAAAACTTAGAAAAGAAGTTTAAAAATTGTTTAAATATATAAAAAAATGACGAAGTATTAAACGTCCTAAACGAATTAAAGTAATAGGTCAGCGTGTGAGTTAATGTCGAGTATATAACACTCGAGAAGCCTTACGAACACTTCCCCCTCTCTAAAAGAAACGCTTATTACTTCGCCATTTTTTATATAGTCTATGCTAGTTATAGACAGCACCACAGTGCTGCCATCTGACGTCACATGACAGAGCTATAAGTAACTCTGTCTTAATGCGCCATTCAGTACAATGATCGTTTTGCGTGACAAGAATTCTTCTTGTAACTAAAAACAAACCGTTAACTTCAAACGCGTATAACTTCTCTATTTTTCTATAGATTTTATTTGTTTTTCCACAAACCTTTTTTTTTGGAACTACTAGCTTTCTATTAATTCAAGTATAAAGGATATTGACCAGGTTTGGACCAAATGTTGCCCAGACATGGGAGTACTTCCAAATGGTTCCTTGCATAAATATATACTTAAATAAATAAAAATAAATAAATCGGTCCCAGGGTTAAAAAGTTATGTGTATAAAGGATTTTCTGGTAGTTTTATATAAATATTTTATTTTATTATTGGATACTATGTATAAGACAACGTTGGTTAGTTTGAACTCGTTGGTTTGGACTCTTGGATATGTATTGACAAGTGCTATAACGCTAGGTAGTGTCCAGGGTCAGATGATGGAGCCGGAAGATGGCCATAGGAACTCCTCATCCAAACAAGATAGCAATATCGTGTTTGGACTCGTTGGCTTTGTCTTGCCAAGGAGTATAGCCCAAGGTTGTATCCAGGGTCTGATCATGGAGCCGGAAGGTGGTCATAGGAACTCCTCAACCAAACAAGATAGTACTATCGTGTTTGGACTCGTTGGCTTTGTCTTGCCAAGGAGTATAGCCCAAGGTTGTATCCAGGGTCTGATCATGGAGCCGGAAGGTGGTCATAGGAACTCCTCAACCAAACAAGATAGTACTATCGTGTTTGGACTCGTTGGCTTTGTCTTGCCAAGGAGTATAGCCCAAGGTTGTATCCAGGGTCTGATCATGGAGCCGGAAGGTGGTCATAGGAACTCCTCAACCAAACAAGATAGTACTATCGTGTTTGGACTCGTTGGCTTTGTCTTGCCAAGGAGTATAGCCCAAGGTTGTATCCAAAGTGTGATGATGGAGCCGGAAGGTGGTCAAAGGAACCCGTCAAGCAAACAAGATAGTACTATCGTGTTTGGAATTGTTGGCTTTTTATTGCCAAGGAGTATAGCACAAGGTTGTATCCAGGGTCTGATCATGGAGCCGGAAGGTGGTCATAGGAACTCCTCAACCAAACAAGATAGTACTATCGTGTTTGGACGTGGTGGCTTTGTCTTGACAAGTAGTATAGCACAAGGTTGTATCCAAAGTGTGATGATGGAGCCGGAAGGTGGTCATAGGAACTCGTCAAGCAAAGAAGATAGTACTATCGTGCAGTGGCGAAAGCACCAAATAACACGATTCCGACCGGCTTCCTTTCGGAGGTTCCCATCAACAATTCTACCGCTATTGAAAAATGGCACAGTCAATAGTGTCTACTATTGCCAAAAAATATAGTTACACGAGGGGTATTTAATGCACCATAACATTAAAACAATAAAAACGCCTATTTTGATTAGCTTTGAATTGAAATAACAAACAAAAGAGTTTTGTTTGTGTAGTGATGCGTCTTTTTGGTTCTGCTACTTGACGATATATGGTGTAAAAATTCAGTAAAGGAAAGACTTATTTTTAAGTAAATTAATTAATTTTTACTTTATTGATAAGTAAGTAATTTAAACCGGCTTCGCTTCGGCTTCTCTCATACAAAAATTGACACCTCGCCGCTGCTATCGTGTTTGGAATTGTTGGCTTTGTCTTGACAAGTAGTATAGCACAAGGTTGTATCCAGGGTGTGATGATGGAGCCGGAAGGTGGCCAAAGGAACTCGTCAAGCAAAAAAGATAGTACTATCGTGTTTGGAATTGTTGGCTTTGTCTTGACAAGTAGTATAGCACAAGGTTGTATCCAGGGTGTGATGATGGAGCCGGAAGGTGGCCAAAGGAACTCGTCAAGCAAAGAAGATAGTACTATCGTGCAGTGGCGAAAGCACCAAATAACACGATTCCGACCGGCTTCCTTTCGGAGGTTCCCATCAACAATTCTACCGCTATTGAAAAATGGCACAGTCAATAGTGTCTACTATTGCCAAAAAATATAGTTACACGAGGGGTATTTAATGCACCATAACATTAAAACAATAAAAACGCCTATTTTGATTAGCTTTGAATTGAAATAACAAACAAAAGAGTTTTGTTTGTGTAGTGATGCGTCTTTTTGGTTCTGCTACTTGACGATATATGGTGTAAAAATTCAGTAAAGGAAAGACTTATTTTTAAGTAAATTAATTAATTTTTACTTTATTGATAAGTAAGTAATTTAAACCGGCTTCGCTTCGGCTTCTCTCATACAAAAATTGACACCTCGCCGCTGCTATCGTGTTTGGAATTGTTGGCTTTGTCTTGACAAGTAGTATAGCACAAGGTTGTATCCAGGGTGTGATGATGGAGCCGGAAGGTGGCCATAGGAACTCGTCAAGCAAACAAGATAGTACTATCGTGTTTGGACTTGTTGGCTTTGTCTTGACAAGTAGTATAGCACAAGGTTGTATCCAGGGTGTGATGATGGAGCCGGAAGGTGGCCAAAGGAACTCGTCAAGCAAAAAAGATAGTACTATCGTGTTTGGAATTGTTGGCTTTGTCTTGACAAGTAGTATAGCACAAGGTTGTATCCAGGGTGTGATGATGGAGCCGGAAGGTGGCCAAAGGAACTCGTCAAGCAAAAAAGATAGTACTATCGTGTTTGGAATTGTTGGCTTTGTCTTGACAAGTAGTATAGCACAAGGTTGTATCCAGGGTGTGATGATGGAGCCGGAAGGTGGCCATAGGAAGTCCTCAACAAAACGAGACAGCACTATCGTGTTTCGATTAATAGGATATGTATTGACAAGTGCTTTACAAGTGAAGGTGGTACAACAGATATTTAAACAATTGAGTACTAATATGCTGAAAAGTGTTGTGTAGTGTTTTATCACTTGTCAATACATGGCCAATGAGTCCAAATACGGTGGTGCTATTTTTTTTGGTTGAGGAGTTCCTGTGGCCACCTTTCGGCTCCATCATCAAACCCTGAACATCACCTAGTGTAATAGGACTTGTCAAAACAAAATCAACGAGTCCAAACACAATGGTGCTATTTTGTTTTGTTGAGGAGTTCCTATGGCCACCTTCCGGCTCCATCATCGCACCCTAAACACCATCTAGTGTAATAATACTTGTCAATACATAACCAATGAGTCTAAACACAACTGTTCTATCTTGTTTGATTGAGGAGTTCCTATAGCCACCTTCCGGCTCCATCATGAGCACCTGGATACCATCTGAGTATTTGTCAATACAAAACCAACGAGTTCAAACTCAACGATGCTATCTTATTTAGTTGAAGAGTTCCTATGGCCACTTTCGGACTCCATCATCAGATCAGCTCCTTAGTATCATACTTTTGCGTTCTCACCAAAGTTATATAAGTATGTTTCAGTTCAATCGGATGCCAGGAAGTGCTTAAAAAATGGATTACAATGGGAGTCAATGGAAACATACGATCGAAGCAAGCTTGTAAAAACTCAACAAAAAATACTTTAACTCAAAATCCCTCGGTTAGATTTTGAAGAGCTTTGGTTTACAGACTAGTATAAGCCCAAGGAACATAATGCACTGTGTGTTTATTCTGGGCAGCACTTGGTCCAACTCCCATATATGGATGGTTAATGTCCTTTGGTAGTAGTCAAATACAAAATTGCTAACACTAGTTTTGGCCGATCAATTAAGTATATCGATGGAACATTTAAGTCGTGGCGTAGGTACTGAATACAATAAATTAATTAATAATAAAATTCAAAACGAGTTTTTAGTATCGGAACTGAATCAAACCTGTATATTTGTTGGTAAGTGCCAGCATACATAGGTACTGTATAATTAATATTATTCAGTCTATGACTACATACATTATGATAATAAGATGACACATTAGTACTAACAACTAAATAAGTATGCACATTAGATTACGTGGTTAAAGGATACATTCAACATTCTCCGTATACCTAGGAAGAGAATAATAATAATATTATTAATACTAATATATAATATTATTATATTTTATAATACTTAATAATAATATTATTATTCCTTTATTTAATTAGGTACATGCAAATTATATTTTTAAATATCAGAATATTTAAAAAAAATATAAAAACATTTAAAATAAAAAACTATATATATATTATTATTATTAATACTGATAGAAAAATAAATAGCAAAATATGAAGCAATTATCTATTAACTCCAAAATGAATTGATGAATCGAAAATAAAAAACAACCAAGTTCTGCATACAAATAAGAAGTTCTTATTATTAATTAAATACCAACCTTACGTTGATATTTCATACAGATATTTTGGTTTGAAACTCGAAGTACAGGGTTAGTTTACCGTTAATTTGTATCGAGATTTTTTTTTCTAAACATGTTTTGGTAACAACAAAGTTCTGAGAAATATGTTCAACAATAACATATTTTTCCGCTACCACAAACTATATAGATTTGGCAATTTTTTTGTTTAAGATAAGCCTTCTTTTATCATTTGCCTCTTGTCAGCGCCTTAATACGGGACGTCTTGTCTTTATTGGGAACCTGCATCTTTATGCAAGCACCCTTACCAAGGGGTGCTGTGTTACCCAGTAACTGGGTTGTGGAGGTCAGACAGGCAGCCGCTCCATGCAAAATACTGGTATTTAGCTGTATTTGGTTAGACTGGAAGCCGACCCTGACATAGTTGGGAAAAGGTTAGGCAGATTTTTTGTCTCTATTATCTTCAAACGATTGGCAGTAACAGTAACAGAACGACGTTTTAAATTCCTTTAGCGCTAAATGCATTAAAATTTAATTATTGTAGTGCAAGTAGGTTTAAGTATGTGATGATCAGTGATCGGAATAGTAGAGCTAATATACCTAAATTTCTAAGAACAAAGTTAAAAAAACATGGAGACTTCCTTACAAAAAAAATTTTTTTCGGAATATTTGTTCCGAGCTTCGGGACACCACTTATGTACATTTAATATTAATGTTATTAATGCAGTAAACTAATTGAATTCATTTTCCTTTTTAACCGACTTCAAAAACAAGGAGAAAGTTCTCAAAAAACCAGTAGATATGTTTTCTATTGTTATTAATTCAGGTAAAGAACTGGGTCCGTCTCATGTTTTCGTTTCCCAGAATAGCCAAAACTTGGTGGATCTTTCTATATTTTGTTTGTTACTGGTAAAGAATAACAAAAGGGTAGAGGGGTGTTTCGCATTCCAAGCGTCGTCGTGCACGCATCACTCACTCCTGTAGTTCCTCAAGTTGTGTACGCATATTTGACTCTTGAATTGTTTTTTTTTTACCTGTAATTGTTTTATCGTTTATTGGATCTGCTTTACATGACCACCTTCGCTTGATTTTATGGACACGTTTTACCGCAACTGACACTTGCTCTGGTAGGTAATCAAACTGCTTAGTAAGTTTATGAATTTTACATGACTTTTAAGACATTCTAAAGATTAAACTATTTTTGATTAATTATCCTAATTAAAAAAAAAAAATATTCAACAATTTATGGACAAAATATTTTGTCGTATGGCGTCACCACTTCGTCTCAGTTCTTTTTCAAACTTTAGGTATTTTAGCTCACTTTTTCCGTTCACTGCTACATCCATTAATCAATCATTTATTTGTGAAAGATTCAAAGTATTTAAACTTTTATTTGTATACATATATTACAAAACCCTTTTGTTTCTACTCTTATTGCTGTTATTTAGTGCCCTTTTGTATTGTCAGGTCGTTTTCTAGTGGCTTGCCTAATCCAGCGATTTAATTGTTCATGGGGGTCAAGTTAACAAAATGAATACCTAATTCGATTTCTCAAACGAACAATGGAGTAAACTTTAATCATTTTACAGCTAATTTGAATAGATAATATTGTACGGTCAACCGCGTGTCATTAGTAAGACTTGAGCTACGAAACGCACCCTTACTGCTACGACATAAAGTCACTGTCAATGACAAATTGTTACCATGACATTACGGTTGACTGTACGTTAATCACATTACTAAGTAGGTATAACTACGTTTAAAACAAGTAGTTACAATACAACAGCAAAAAACCTAATCGCTATTCATATTTCAATAAAAATAATACTAAATATCACATAAATTTACCAAAAAATTGCAATTTTAAACTTTAACAGTAAATAAAAACGATTACAAAACCTTATTTAAGTTACACTTATTTGTCGATAATTAGTTACTAAATAATCTTTAATGTCGGCCATGACAGTTGTAAGTCGAGCTATCTCTGAATGTATCATCTCTAATGTGTTTATAATTTTACCAGTACTGAATACTTTCTCTCGCTCTATGGATAGAAAAGCTGATGCTTTGTCCTCGCCATCTGTGGAAAATATAAGATAATTACAAGACTGGAAATTGGATAATTACTATTATTCGAATTCATTACTATTATTTATACTCTTCTCGTCTCAAAGGATCAATAAAATAAGAGCCTCAAACAACATTGGTCCTTCAGTCCGGTCTACTCTGAAGCGCTAAACCGAAGTATCAGCCGAATGTTCGGCCGTTTTATAACTTCCAAAGTTTCCTTTTTTGACCTTGAGTCCTTACCCGACTTCAAGTCACAGTTTTGACTTTGGCTTATCTCTTCGACTTTCTTTTTTTTCGCCGTAGTCAGCGATAGTTAGCCGTAGTAAAGAAACGACCGAACATTCGGCCGACACTTCGGATTTATGTCCGGAGTAGACCCCAATGACCGGGACGCGGAAACGGTATGAGCCCATATCATGTACAAAGAATGTTCGCAATAGGCAGATCAGTGACTGGTGGCTGTTATTTAGCTATTAACTGGTGCTGTTAGCTGTCAACAACACGCTGGATTTCCATCAGCCGCAGTCGCATAGCATGTCGTTAGACAAACTAATGCTGCGTGATTAACGGCAATTAAACCGCTCTTGTACCTTTTCTTAGAACTTTTCCATAAGAGAATTGTTCATATGAAACAAATACGAGGGCGGCACTGAAAATTTCGGGAATCAAGGAAGTGACACAACATTACTATTTAAAAATGTATTTATTGCTTTTCGAAGTATTCTCCGCGAAATTTGACACATTTTTCCATACGATGGAACCAATCATTGAAGCAACCATTCCATTCGGAAGTTGGGGTCTCCAAAATGGCCGTTTTGTAGGCGTCCACAGCTTCTTCAGGTGATGAAAATCTCTGTCCACGCTATTTATTCTTTATTTTAGGGAAAGTATAGAAATCATTAGGGCTTAAGTCGGGGCTGTACGGCGGATGGTCTAATAATTCTATGTTTTCTTGCACTAAAAACTCTTTTGTTCTGTGCGCGGTGTGAGAACTCGCATTGTCGTGATGCAGTTCTCTTTACGGAGTTCAGAAACGACCTGTGGCAAACAAATGCTAGCATACCATTCTGCATTAACCGTTCTTTGTCCCTCAAGAGGAATAGTCGTAACATGGCCGGTTTTGGAGACAAACGTGGCCACCATTTTTTTTGCAACACTCCGTGAACGAACAATTTTTGTTGGCTTTAACTCATTTTCGAACACCCAAACTCGTGACTGGTTTTTTGTTTCGGGTTCGTACGCGTATATCCAGGATTCGTCACCTGATACAATGTTGTATACAGCATTTGAGGATCCTGCGTGGAATCTTTCGAGAGTTCTGACGCACCAAGTAACGCGAGCCGCTTTTTGCTCTTCACAGAGCGAATGCGGTATCCATCGGGAAAACAACTTTTTTACACCTAATTGTTCATGCAAGATTATTTGTATTTGACTCATGCCAATGTCTAAAGTTGCCTGAATTTCGCGGTATGTCACATGTCGATCTTCCTCAATCAGCTTACGCACAGCATCAACGTTTTCTTGGGTGACTGCAGTTTTTGGACGACCTTGACGGGGATCATCACTGAGCTTGACACGTCCACGTTGAAATTCAGCAAACCAGCGATAAATTGTGGTTTTGGATGGGGCTTCATCACCAAATGCAGAAATCATCCGGTCAACACACTGTTTTTGTGTTAAACCAGTTCGAAAGTCATAATAAATCATCGCTCTTGAATTTTCTCGAGTCAATTCCATTTTCTCAACGACTAAACAAGTTTGACAAAACATTGTGACAAGACCGAGAATCTTTTTTTAAATAAATAAATGGTATTCGCAATTAAAAAGATTTTAATATGACAGGAACAGTGGAAATATTCCATTCCCGATACTTTTAGTGCAGCCCTCGTATAACTAAGAGAGATGTATTAATGATTTTAATGATTATAATTGTGTAAATACATATTTGTTACAGTCGCGAATCATAACTATTTTGATCAAGATACAGCCTCTGACATTGCTAATTGAAGAAACGTAAAAAAACATTATTTCGCGGGCTATCACTGCGGATCCACCTTAAGACGCTGACAACAGCTAAACCGCGGTCACTGTCAGACTGCATACAAAAGAAAGAGAAGCGCGATGACACAACGCACATATATTTTTTCCACTAGCACATATCCTTTGCCTTAAAGGATATAAGCGTGACGGCTGTCCCGCGCATTGGCGTTTGACTGTGAGGGAATATCTCGACGATGTGTTCCCCAATGCGTGGATTGGTCGCGTTCCCCAGACCTAACTCTGCTAGACTTTTATATCTGGGGACGTGCCAAAGAGCTGGTATACGCCACGGAGGTTCCCACTAGGGAGGTACTACTTCAACACATTGAAACGGCTTTCAATAAAATTAAGGAGGAAATGCGACTTCACAACTGTGGAAATACAAAATACATTTCGGGCCTGCATTCGCAATGGAGGCCAACAATTTGAGCAGAATATGTAAATAAATATTAAATAAAAATGTTAAAAATGCATTTATTTTTTTATTTTTAGTAAACCCACCCCCAAAAAGAGATATAGATACGAGACAGATTTTACCTTATAAGAGTGAGATAACAGATTTAATAAGTTTTTCAGGTATCATTTAAGCAAAAATATTTTTTTAAATCATAATTTGGAATTTAGTATTTTGTGACTCTATTCACAATTCTAGCGAATTCACAAAGTTGTAAAAAGATTTTTATGGCATGTGGCACATCACTAGCAAGAGGATAGTCTAGAGAACTTTTGAGGGAGTTGGAAGATCCCGGTCGCTTTTGGTTTTTTTAATTGAAGTCCGAAACTTTGCGAGTAAATTTAAAAAAAACACTTTTTTTTAAATTTGTACTTGAATGTAAAATTTGGGTATTTTTTTTAATAAAACAATAAAATTACGATGAAAAAAATCCACAGAGCATGCGAAGTGTTTAGGGGTCTGAAAGGATAGCAGATGACTCCCCCCCCCCCAGTCGACCATTTCAATTTGGCACACGTTGCACTAAACACCCTGTATATTCACTTTAAAAATAAATAAATAAAATAAAATAAAACATATATTTAAGGGGGCTCCCATACAACAAACGTGGTTTTTTTGCCGTTTTTATAGATAATGGTACGGAACCCTACGTCCGCGAGTCCGACTCGCACTTGGCCGGTTTTTTACCCGACTGCTCCAGAAGGAGGGTTATGTTTTTTTTATTTTCGATTACTCAACTCATTTTTGAGTAATTAGATAATTGCTTCATATTTTGCAATAAATTACAAGCGTTGTGTCATCGCGCTTCTCTTTCTTTTGTATGCAATCTCACAGTGACCCCGGTTTAGTTGTTGTCAGCGTCTTAATTCCTCGTTCCACCGGTTCCATGACAGTCCAGGCATCCTAAAAGGAGTAAAATTTGAAATTACCTGACTCAATACAATTTTCATTCTTCGTGACAACTACTTCTGGTTTTCTTTCCAACGGACTACATGATCCGCCTAGTTCCATGTCAGAGTTGATTGGTGATCGTTGCTTCCTACGCCTTTTGGAAGATCTTGTTCCAACTCCTGCAAGAAAATATAACTACAAAAATAAGGGCCTATAGCATAATAATTATCTATAAGAAAACAACTCGTATGCAGGTGATACAGAACTCATGTTGATATTATCAGTCCTTAAATGGCTCAGAAGGTTTTTTAAAGTGAACATATTCCGATTATTCTGTAGTTTCTGCTTACCCCCGTGGGAAAAAGGCGTGACTATACGTGTTTTTTTTTATTAACCTATGTTGTCCCACTGCTGGGCAAAGCTCATCCCTATAGTTTTCCAATTTTCTTTGTATTGGCCTCTCGGGCCAATCTGTCAGGAACAAACCCAAATCGTCACGACAGCGTATTTTAGGCCTGCTTCGATGATGACGCCCGTCTCCAGGCACCCACTATGTAACGATCCTGGCCCATCTATACTGGTGCATCCTGTAAGAGTGACTGTGTGACCCAGTCCTATTTCAGTCTTAGCCTTCAGTTCTGGAGCGAATTATATAGTGTTGCGTAGCGAACACGATAAGTAAGCGTAAAAAAAAATAACTACTAAATAATAAAACAATACTTTGAGAAATAATGAATGTTAGAGCTTACTTGAGCTCTTCATATTTCCTCTTGTCGTTGTGTCTGCTGTCGGTTTTCTTTGAGGCGGGCTGCTTGGTCCAGCATCATCATCATGACACAGCTGTCGTCTCTTACGACTTTTAGTAGGTGGCTCTACATCCTCTGTTTCTAAAAACAAATTATATTACAAAAGCAGTTCTAACATTCATAGGCGCCGGGAGCGGGGTGCAAGAGGGTGCACTTGCACCTCCCGAGCTTCAAAATAAAATAAAAGTGTAAAAACCTAAAAACCAAAACCGAAAACTCCTAATACAATAATAGAAAACTTAACCTATTCAATGCGAGATCGTAAAATGTTCCTCTCAACTCTAAAGCTTCTGTACATTAGTCGACAAAGTACCGAACTCCTATTTGAGAAAATCGAATCGACCCTAGGCGGGGTGCTAGCTTCCTTCGCTCGCTCTTGCTTCCTACTCTATCTTAATTTTTAAGCTTATTCGTATAAATCGACACAGTTATTCCTCTTTCTGTATGAATGGACAAAATATGTCCCATTCGAAGCGGATGAACAAATTATCGAGCTCGCTTCGCTCGCTCTTGCATCCTGCATTTTCTTAATTGTTTTGTAACAGCTTTCCTGTGTAAGTCGACAAAGTCACTCCTTGTATGAATCGACGTCATGTTCGTGAACGGGCGTCATCAGTGGGGACTAGTCATCTCTTAGCGGCCATGGCTTATGTTATGTGCGAAACTTTAATACATCAGTAATAAAGTTGAATATCGCGTTCTTTGATCGTGTTCGAGCACGAAACTAAATAGCGTAAGTCTCAATTCTTATTTCGTTTAAAACTAAAGTAATAATTGATCTAGAGAAAAAATATCTTGTTTGTGGATAATAAACTATATTTTCTTGGTGTGAATATTTATTCACAGCAAGAAAAATATCATAAAAGCCAAATGATTTTCGAATAAAAAAAGTATTTAGAGAAAATATTACAATTACGTAACTGTCTTCAACATGGAAAGAAAAAGATCCAATAAATCTAATACTAAAGTTTCATTTTGCTTGTATGTGTGACTGTTTCAGAATATTCATGCAAATTAACATAAAAATAGGGAGCCTCCTCTTAATTGAGAACTCACCAAAATATTGATTGATTGGACTGTCTTCATTGTTGTCTGTATAATTTTGTATGGCTTCATCTAACCCCTGAAATGATGTAAGTAAATAGTAGTTAAAATATTAACATTGTGAAGTTTGGTAAAAGTGTCATATTCATTTAATTAAAATGCCCTTTTTGCAGTTGGCTAAAAACAGGATGGACAGATTCACAAAGAAAAGAAAGAAAGAAAGAAAATAAATTTATTTGACCCAGGTTAAGGCACACAATATTCACACAAAAAACCGAAAAAAAAAATGCTTAAAATAGTATTGAGTGCCTCACGGCATGCCAGACAGATTGACAGATTGATTGTGATTAGTGCCTGACGCTGGTTTTCAACTGGACCTTATGTTACGAGGACGTCTTACGGATGTAAATCAGTTTATAGTGTGTAAATATATAAATAAAATTAGATAGATATGTGTAAGAAATAATAATATAAACCATTAGATATATTTTGTTTAAAAAAGAAATACAATAAAAGAAATACAATACAAACAGGCCGACACTGGTCAAACTCTTCCTCACTATATTTTGGAGACTGGTGGTTACGGGCTTCCTCAAAGATGGGTATTAAAATGCATGCTAGCATAAAAATATCTCACTTTAGCACACAGGCAGCATATTCCGTACGTTGCCTTTAAGACATGCATGAAACAAACACACTACACACATGCACTATATGGAACATATTGGCTTGCACTGTACTACGATAATAATTGTCATCACTATTACGACTTACTTCTTCAGATAGAGGATCGTTCATAATGACCACATCCTCAACAGCGCTCTCTCCTATAAGAGTCATAATATTTTCTTCCATAGCTGACAACGGCAGCATGCCTTCAGGTAATGGTCTATCACCGTCTTTAGAGGCTTTCAGCTCCAGTGCCCGTCTCCTGACACGGTACTTCCAGTCACACCAATACTGTTTAAAAAAGGTTTTATTTATCAAATATTAATAAATCCTTGTAATATTTTTAGGGTTCTGTACCTCAAAAAGGTAAAAACGGAACCCATATAGGATTACACATGTTTCTGTCAGTCCGTCCGAGCCAATTTGCTCTGAATCGAATGGATTGATGGTACACATATCAATTTCTATGCCCCACAAAATGGATGTGTTACGTAAATGAATGAATTTAGCTATATATCACGGGGGTCACTATTGGGAGTGAAATAACATTTTTTTTTTAAAGATAAGCACGCTGTACTGTATGACATATCAAATAAAAGGGCTCACTGTGAGGGTCTCAAGTATTTCAAAGTTATTTAAAAAAAAAAAATGAAAATCAACCCTTTTCTCCAAAATTACTGAACCTAAAATAGTTCTATACTTATAGATTACAGAAAAACTTTTATGAAGTCTATGGTCTTAAAATAACATGGTAAATCTCCCAGTATTATGTGTACAAAATAAATGTATTTTCTTTCTTTCTTTTCTTTCTTTACCAACTTACATTTGCAGTTGGAATGTATAGGAGAACCATGTTTTTCAACTACAGTGTTAATTTTTTTCTTGGGATAAATTCATCCCAACTACTGACCCCTTCATTGTGTGTGGTCCGAGATGCACTTGGTCAGTTTTTAAATATTATTTTGTGGAAAACAAGCAGGTGGCCCAAAGACACTACAGAAATGTGTTGGCCTGAATTTACACCATTACCCATATCCTTCATGCTGGAACATAATCAAATCAAAAGCGAAACAAAAATATTTAATTTCACATAAACCTACATGGGCACTTATGAAACGTCAGAAGCTAGGTGCACGGTTACAATTGGTTGTTTTCTAAAGTATCTTCACAAAGAGCTCTACTACTTCTAAACATAAATTATTCGTCAGAAAAAACATAAATAAGTAATAAGAAAACTCACCTTAGACCAACCTTTTCCATCTTTGATGGCACCGTCTTTGATGTCATTCAGCTGCTTAGCGCATAAGTTCCAAACTTTTACGGTGTGAAACTTTCCACGTCGGTGCCTGCCCCTGGTGAGACCCTTTGCCAAGTCTTCATGTTCTTTGAGAAACTCTAGCAGAGCTGTCAACTGGTCATAGCTCACTTGTTTTCTCTTGCCTTCTAAAAACAAAAACAATAATGTTTAATTTTAACTATTCAAATAATTGATTAACAATATGATGATTGTTTATACTTTCGACATGCTTTCGACTATAAAAAAAATAAAATTCCAGCTAAAGGTGTTAAAGCGAAGATTTTGTAATTTATCTTGATTTATAAAAATTTTGAAAGTATCAATTTTTTTATTTATATTTACTTAATCTAATGAGAGGCACTTTACTTCTGTAACTATTTCGTGAATGGTTTTTCTCTGGTCTAAAGTTATTTTTGTGATTTTATTAGGTATCTATCCAAGCAAACGATCAAAAGAAAAATAAGACTACTTGCCTGGTTCCATTTTGAACAGCACTTATTTCGTCTTTGTTTTAGCTGTTATCATTGAAGTTTTCCTTACGACTAACAAACTTTCACACGCATGTAACAAGTTCTTGCGCAGATTTTTATCGTATTTTTAGTAATTTTAATATCGGTTTAGAATCATCTCGTTCAACATATCGGGCTGCAAGATAATCGACACTTTTCTCATACAATCCACACCTGTTTTACCGACAAATTATAGAACGGAGAAATGCGCGCGCACTGTTTGATATATTTTGTATCCTTCAGCGCTTCAATCGTGAAATTCTAAGAAAAATATTTGAATCGCTTTTGAGAAAATGTAGGTGTTTTTATTTTTAAAATTTGTAAACAATGCAAAAACTGACAGCCGATCAGCCGTATGTTTGATGTATTGCCACAATAAAAAAACAATGACAGAAAATCAAAAAACGTCAAAACGTTTCGTGATAATTTAGGATATTTCCGAATTTTCATTGACCGCAATAATGCACATAAAATCTTATAGACAAATATTTGTTTTGTTTGGAAGAGAACTGGATCTTTTTTCTACTCGTAAAAGTATAATTTACTTCAATTTCAAACAAAACACAAAATATTGAAAAAAGCGCTGTATTGCTGACCTTTAGGCGCTTTACAGCCATGCCATCAAAGCAAATATTTACTTCCCGCCAAAATTCATGGCTATCCGAACAAATTGAAAATGGCTCCTGCAATATCAACATTCGTACCTCGACAGGCATTTTTCACTAGGCCGCATAAAAATCTTTCAGCTCGTAAATTGACAAGGGATCCTTATCGACGTAGGTTTCCGGTTTCGTCAATCTCTAGAAAGCTCGATAAGTAATAAAATAGTGGTTAAATCTTGGTGGAAAATGGTATTTGCGAGCTTTAAATTCCTGCGGAGGGTAAGTTTTCACTGTAATTTCCTTAATTTTTCAGTTCATGTTTAATTATGTAGCTAGTTTTTTTTTAGTTTTTGGTGGAAACAAAACCCCTGTAAATCGTATTTTCATTGATCATTTATTGTGAATAAAGTTTTTAGTGAACTCCGTGTTTATTCAAAATCTGTCGCCCTTTATTGCTGTAGGTGCTCTCGTTAGAAGGACATTTTATTGATTTCATGATAACAAAGGTAGGTACAACCGGACGAGCCCGGAATTAAGTACTTACTTGTACCTACTTAGGCAGTTCAGCAAAGCGATTTGATATTTTTCTGCTACGCTAGCTACTCAGCTCATAACTAATTACAGTGATTAAATAGTCACAAATTCGTTACTTATAACTTATAAGGCACCTAAGTCCAATCTTTATAGGTAAATAGTTATTAGGTAAATATTTTCCGGCTATGATTTACACCTACAGGTAGGTTTGTAATGGAACCTATTATTAAAATTCTTTATCACTTTCCCATTATCACTGGTCGGATTCTGGTCTTCTGGATAGGTAATTAAACTCAGAGAACAGTAGGTAAATCCAGCATCCAGCTGCATCGTGTACATGATGCACAGGCATCCGCATAAATTAATTCCAAACAAAATCCTACCTTTTTTTTTTTTGGGGTGGGAGATTATCAAATAACTTCTCCCGCTATGGGCGGAGCGGGAAAGCGTGTCAGACTTTTACTGACTAAAACCCACCCGTGTTCCTTCCGTTACCTGTGTGCCAGGGCCACGATATCCCTTTCGGACAAACTCGCAACCCTGGGAGGCCCCCGGACCCCGGACCCCGTCAATTGGTGCTGACATCTCTTTGAGACGCGCGTGGAACACAACGCGCTGTCGACCCGGGCCTGTGGTCCTTATCGGACGGCGAGCTACCCATCGCTCACCGTCCGCAGGCCCGTGCCTGCAGTGGCCGGAAATTGGTTTGCGACTCCCGACGCCCGGGGCGTCTCCTGCGGCGACTAAGGGCGCGAGGGCGCGAACCTTGTCTCACCCTCACGCGTTCCGCCTCCTCCTTCGCGAGCATTACTGCTTCGCAGAAGGAGGTGATGGCCTCCCATGCACTCTCGCTCCGAACCATGACCTGAACCAGACACGGACGCGAGAGATCTCCGACGCCGATCGCCTCCGTGAGGACACGGCGGTGCTCCGCCCAAGCCGGGCAGACCTCCACCGTAAAACAAAATAAACAAAATCCTACCTGGATTCATATTCATTAGTAGGTATATAAAAGTTCGTTCAGGTGTTTTTGGACCCTAGACATCTACATATTATTTGCGGATAGTTAGGTAAAGTAGAGAAAAAAATGTGCATCGCCGTCTGCTGGATGTCTTGCTAGTAGCAGATTGCAAGCTTATGAGACCTTTTAGCTGCACGCTTAGCATGGCCACCGTAGAGAAGGTACCTAGAAAGGAAAGACAAAATATCAGATTGTAGAAAGCTAACGAATCGAGGTGAATAAATAAATGAAGAAAAGCAATATAATGTCACTTTCAAAGTTATATGTCAAACTAGTAGACACCAGATAGACAGTCAAACCTGTGAACTAGTCGAAAAAAATCGTGTCCAACTGTTGGCCACAAAATGCACGCACACTAGAATAACATAATGAAAACACAATGACGTGGGGCGAGTGTAAGACGTACTCGTAGCTGTCACGTACACCAGCATAGCAAAGTTCGTTTTTTTGCAGCGCGACACTAGCTAGGACATTATAAATAAATCAAAGCTCACTTTGTTTAAAAAGAGATAAGTCTAACCCCGCGTCCTATTTAATGCGATTGTCCCGCGTACACGCGATCTTCGCTTGCATACCTTTTTTTTTTTTTTGTTCACGGGGTGGAAATTCCGCATAGATGTCCTCCGCCCCGGGGCGGGCGGAGGCGTCTGTCAGACTCTTTCTGGCTAAAAACCACCGCAGTGTTCCCTTTCCACACTTGCGCCGGGATCTTGGAATCTGTTATTACTTCCGCAATCCCCGGCTAGTGCCAGGAGGGAGGGGGGGTGTTAGACCCCCCGTGACGTCGGAAAGGGGCGCGCGTGGAACACTACGCGCCGCCACCTCGCGTCCAGTGTGATAGGGTGGCGGACGTCCCCGAGTCCGCCGTCCCTGGACCCATTTAGGGGGGCCAGAAAAGGGCGTTGTCTACCCTCTGCCGACGCCCAGTGCGCCTGCTGCGGGCCGGGTGAATGGACGAGATCTTCCTGCTCCCTTTCCACCTTTGCGATACGACTGTTTCGCAGAAGAACACCACCGCGTCCCAGGACTCCTAGCTGCCGGCCATCGACTCGACCACGGCCGGGTCGCTTGCATACCTCGTCTATCGTCTTGACGATCGCTTCGCGGCCTATGTGTGTCTATTCTTCGTAAAGTAGAGACAGAATGAGTCAGGCTACGCGGACTGAGGAGGCAACGCACGTGGGGTGGGTAGGTGGTAGGTACAGTAGACCGCAAGTCAGTGGTAACAAAACCAGTATACTAATAATACCATTTATTTTAGGCGACACAGCAGGCCCATAGAAAAATACCTTATCCTAAACATACATATTTTAATATTAACAAAACTTGTGTTAATAAAAACGCCTAAGACTATGTTAGTAGCACTTCACTTTGCACTATATAGCTTGACTTTGTGCTGTCCTGTGGAATTTGTCCGCGGAAGCGGCGGAACACCATGTCCTGCGGCCAAGAGTCTTCTTCCATGATGAGGGGCAGAAAACAGTTCGGTACACGCACGACGAACGCCTTGAAGTTGACGTTCCGGAGCGATTGCAGTAACTGCACCCTCGGCGTGTAGATGCCTCGTCTTTTAGCGCACGTACTCCACGATGTCCTCCGCCTTAGTGGTGTGTTCGGCTTTGCGGCACGCAGGCTCATTTCTGGCTCCGTAAGAGCTTTGCCGCAGCGGTTCTTGTTAGTTCGCGATCGGCGCTTCCTCCGTTGCACCGTCACGAAACCGTCATCATTACACGTCATAATTACCTATTCGGCGCCTTTTCTGGCATTGGCCTGATACTAGGAGCGCCAGGGGCACTCACGGTAACGCTAGCGTAATCCAGGGGTTTCACTAGGGCTGCAGACACTGGCAGCGGGGTGGGGTGAAGGGCTTGGGCGGCGGTTCGTGGAGGAGCCGCCGTGACGAGCACGTGGCTGCGGGGCGCGCCGGCAAGCTCAGCAATCGATGGTTGCGCTGGCGACGAAACTGCTGACGTGGAATTCGACGACGATATATCGAAACCGGCTCCGCGACAAGTGTTTACGTTTGACGCATCGACAGGTGACCTAATTACCATTGTTGCGCAACTCGCTAACGACTTTTCGCAAATCAGCGACGGTGTTTTGGGATACATCTACATCTCATCACATCCGCGAGGTGGGCCAAAACAAAACAAAGACAATGTCTTTCAGAAGGCTGGTTACATTGAAGTGGTCGAAGGTGACGGAAAAAAGCTTGTGTAGCTCCTTCGCCACAAACGTCAGCCGTGTCGTCAGGGTCGGTCTCCTTGAACAGCGTGATTATATTATGCAGGCTCCTCTTAGTCCCGTCACGCCGGCGAAACACCATCTGGTCGCGCTTGTTCAGCACACTGTACAACAACACCATGGCAGCAGCTATGTCATCCTCGCTGAAGTTCGTTGCGCAGATCTGGACAGCGGACACCTCGTCCATCACATCCAGCTTCTGCTGCAGGAACGCCAGCAGTTCATTCGCCACAAGCTCATTACACATGGCGGGTAAATTACGAGCGATAGCTTGCCCTTGCGCCGTGCTAATCGAAATAAAGAGTAATATGCAAACGCATCGGAACGCAGCACAAGCAAAGCAAGACTGACTATAGGCTGGCCTCTTAGGGCGACTTTCACCGATGAAACTAAACGCCATCAGCACATCTAAACCGGGTTCAAGAGCTGTCAGTGTCAATATTCTTTGGGTGAAATTCGCGCTTAGTCTATTGAAACTCCATACTACACTAGGCCAGCTCAAGATCAAAGTATTACCACCGACGCGCGACGTAAGGTGTGGCGTACTGCACCTATTGCGGTGATCCGCTCATCGGGGTTGGCATTGCTTGCTTGTGTTCCACCTAATTAGATAGAAATAAGTATACTTACTTATTTAACGATGCCTCACCTTATCCGCTACCAGCATCGACACCAAGCTCTTGGAGCCGAGTGCTGGCCATTAAAGCTTTGACGTTCTTAGATGATGGCAATACCGATTATCTCAAAATTCAGCTTATGAATCGACAATACCTCAAATTGATTAGCATGAACCTCCGTTCTATCGAAAATACAAATATGGTAAAGTCGAGGATAAAAGTAAATACTTACTACGTTTGACGAAAACACGGTTTCATAATATTTTCAGTCAGCTGTCAGTTAGGACTGGTCATCTAATATCAGCCATGGCTTATTTTATTTTTTTCTATTTGCTGTAATATGGATGCGTCTTTTTTACATCGTCCTCACATTTTGTTATAAATTCAAAATTAAAGATGTAACAATATTTTTGTAAAATTATAATTTAAAAGAGTGTCTATGGAGTTTCTTGCCCGTTCTTGACCTTATGTACCTAGTTACCTACTACGCTTTGGAATGGGCAACTGGCTTCATATTTCTAACTGACTGACTCCTTGAAATTCCAAAGTACCTGTAAATGGTTTAATTGAAATAAGTAAATGCTTTGAGTTTTTCTCGACAATAAAAAATTACAAAGCTACCTCAAAACCAAATAACAAACCGCTAGTATTCAAAAACAACTTCAAATTAGTTCATGAAACTTTGAATAATAACTTGCAACTAGAATTTAAAGCAGATGCTAAGTTTTTTTTTTAATTACCATTATTTTCACCGTAACAAAAATTACCTAAACTATCGGCGGCGGCGCCTTGGAGCCTTCTGCCTGGCGCCCTGTCTCGAATAGCAGTAGTATACGAGTGAGATAAAGAGTGAGGTGGCGCTGAGGTATTATGGAGTCTTAAGAGGCACACCGTGTACCGTGTGGTGCCGGACGTAAAGAATAACACCATCCGATTTCTTCCCGTGGGTGTCGTAAAAGGCGACTAAGGGACTTACTAGAGAATAGGCAGCAGCGTTCTCTATGTATTTTAACACCATACTGCGATCGCCAACCCACCTGCCAAGCGTCGTGATTATGGCAACGATTATACCCCCTTTGAGGGAGGCCTACAATGTCCAGCAGTGGACGTCTTTCGGCTGAAATGATGAAGAGGCACACATCTTCAGCAAACTCTATACACGAGTAGAAACATAACTATTTTGGTCTACTCCTGATTTTGTCTTAGGTTTCCATATAAGTAGGTCTGGCAGTCTAGCTTAACTCTGCCCGTTTCCCCTTGAACCCTATCTTACTTATGATTGATTGACCCTGTGGTAGGTAGTAGTAGCTAGGGCACGTCGTACCAAAATGAGAATGGGCCGAACGTGGTATGAACCGAATACGAACTTCGGTTATTTTCACCACGCTTTCTGGAGTATCGCCTCCTGCAGGCTTGGCACGAGAACCGGAGATAAACGTTTTGTCGACGGAAGCGTAGCCAAAAATGACGTTTCTACCGAGAAGGGTAGACAAGCGATTTCTATTCTACAGTAGAGTAGAAATAGAAAACGTCATGGCTTAGCATGACGTTTTCGAAACGTACCCGTATTTCTTGACTCTTGAGAAAAGCCGCTCAGAACATACAGCTTTCAGTAGGCTTAGCATGACGTTTTCTATTTCTACTCTACTGTAGAATAGAAATCGCAAATAGAATAAAAATCCTTGGTACTTTTGCAACATAAGCTGCCCTTATTAAATTTTAAATATACTAGTAGGTACTTAGATAATAAATAAGATTTAATATATCTAACTTGGCGATCTGAATTCTGGCGATAATTATTTCATTGTTTCGATGTCACCATTCTGATAATGTTTAGAATAGGCACATTTAATTGTTAAATAAGTAGGTAACCAATCAAACAATAAACAAATGCTTTTGATTTTATTTTGCTGCGGGGCCAGCACGGCCTATTGTGACATGACTTGTGTCACACATTTTATCACAGATTGAGCGATAAAACTGTTTGTCATAAAATGCTAGTACAAATTGACATGACATAATTTATCATGTCTTGTCACAAACGGCCCGCAGGTCTATATTCCGTTGGTTTAGGTAGTTAAATAAAAGTAAAAAAAAAAACCCACGTGACGAGAGAGCTGTCAAGTAACCGACTAAACGTAATACCTGGCACTTCAGTTGGCATGCTACGTCACAGTTGTACTCTTTAATTTAGCAACGTTTTATTTCGTTCACGTTTAGAGAACATGTATTTTTGGGCTCTTTACAATAGACAGATTACAAAATAATATAGTAATATATAGATCTAACTAAATAATTGTGCTCAAGCAATTACATCCACGAAGAGTAGTACCTATAAGAATGAATGATAAAGTTTAACATAGGTACAGTAAAAAGAAGAAACTTCCATAATAATAATAATAAAAAATTGGTTATAGGTTACAACGTATTTTTAAACAAGAAAGTGTCATCTATAAAAACCCTTTTTATGATTTGTTTACCTTTAACTACCTAAACCTACGGAGTATAGTTTTATTATTTTAGTCAAAACTTAATATTTTCTTGTACCTATCGCATGTTCGATTGGAACCGAATTTCGGACGAATGCTGAAGTTCGGATCAAATCGCCGAAGTTCGGAACCGAATGTTTAACGAATTTCGGTCCATCCCTAGTAAATAAACCTATTTATTCTCATCGGGACCCGCAGTTCCCGCCATTCAGAGGAATTTACTTAATTTTCCAATCGTCTTAATGGCCGGCATTGAGATTTGCACAGGATTGTTGTCGTGCTATTGGATAGGTAAATGGTTTGTTTTGTAAAGCAATTAAAAACTGGAAAAGCACAAGGCAATAAACCTTATTTTTATTATTTTCTAACAATCGATTACCTACGTACTTTCTTAAATTGAAATCCTGCAGGACAAGACAGGCAGTGGCGTTTCAAATCATATCAAATATCTTTATTGCAATCCATAATTTATACATATACTTAGGTGGTAAATAATATCTAAGTACTTATTAGGAACAAATATAGACCCTGTTTGTTAGTACTCAAAAGTGCAGGTCCTAGTCTAGTCAGGAGCTCCTCACTCACACGTTGATTGTCGGACGCATCGGGATTGCCCCATTTTCTCAAGAAGGATAAAAAGACGCACTTTGAATAAGAGTGTTATTCAAAGTGCTTATTTTTAATTCTTCTTCTCTGAGATCGGCAAAAACTGTATGAGAAATTGAGAATCGATTATTCCATGGTAAAAATATTGGCCAGTGAGTAAGTATTGCGTAACACATTTTGAATCACAATCTGAATGATTTTGAAGTTTATTGCTAATTCATTGCTTCATTATATGTTTCGAAAAAGTCTGCTCAACAACGTAAATAACGCAATGAATGTTGTTGAACTGTCCACACTATCAGTAGCAATGAAACCCATTGCTACTGATAGTGTGGTACGCAATTACCCCGCAGGCAGGACGCACTGGGCGTACCTGCATATTCCTAGGTACTTACCAACGCCAGGTTCAAACCAATAGTTGACAAAATAGGTGGCGCAGATTGCAAGTCCAGTCCACTCCAATCCAAACATTGGCTCCAATACAGCTATCGTTATTATTCCGAACCGAACTACAAGCAGGCCAAGTTTATTTGAACAGTCGCTTAAACGCCTTCACTGTGGTCGCGTGTGTCGTTGACCGGAAAATTCCTCCCGATATTTTTCTTATTTGCGTTGCCGCCATAAATTCAATTCTAGAACGAACCGTTTTTAAAATGTGATCGTTATTGTGAATTTATAAATATGGAAATTAAAGTTGACGTGGTAAGTTTTTTTTTTGTCATTGGGTGTCCTTGTTTTTTCAGTAGATAGATAATACAGGAAATTGTCAGTAGGTACTTAAGTGCATCCATATTATGTGCAATGAAAACCACAGACCATATGAAAACGTTCAAATGACGATGATAAATCAGAAAATTATATTTTTAAAAATATTTTCAGTTGTAACTTGTAAATAAAAACTTTACTTAAAAAAAAAAAAATTTTTAGGCGACCGTCTATTTTCCTACGAATATCCTACATTTCTAAATATGATTGTAATTAAATTTCCGAACCCACATATTTTTTCTCTTAAAATATCAATCAAATTTTCTTAAGCTTTCAAATACTAGGTACCTACTTGTCGTATCTACTTGCCCATTAACACGCTATAGTAATAAGTACTTTTTCTGGGTACATATAAGTAGCTAGGTACATAACGTACCTTCCGAAAAAAACCATTATTTTTATGGAAGTAGATGGTAACTTATTTTTCATTCACTTGCTAAATAAATAAAAGATTATTCATTTAGATTTTTGAAGTGAAACCGTTAGGCGCGTTGAGCGGTTTTTGGCAGAGGAAAAACTTATGGGTTCGCGTCACCGACATACCCGTGCCGACATGCTGTAGTAGCAGCAAGTGAAGTTAAATTGACCACGTGAAAAATTTAATTTGTGTATACTGTGTATTGCTTAAATTGTGTTTTAGATAATCATTAATTTATTAAAGTGAAAACTGATTTAGGCGCGTTTAGCGATAAGTTTTCGCTTCCTGTCACGAAAAAAAACATAGGCAGTCATGGTTACTGCCCCATCTGCTTATGTTTCTTTAACTTTTATAATTGATAAACGATGAAATATTTGTTAGAATTTCTACCTGAATTGGTAACTAAATGAAATCGTATTAATTACCATCATCATATTAAAGTAATGATTTAATATAACGAATACTTAGTCGAATAACATTCAACTCAGCCTATAGCAGTCCACTGGTGGACATAGGCCTCTCCCAGGCTGCGCCACAACACCCTGTCCTCCGAACCGTCCGTCCGTCCTGTCTCTGTTGAATAACATTCAACTAACTGTAATGTAAACTTCTAAACCAATATTATAAAAAACGGCCAAGTGGGTGTCGGACCACGCACAATGAAGAGTTCCGTAGTTGAAATGAATTTATCCCAAAAAGAAACTTAACATTGTAGTTGAAAAACATGTTCTCCCATACATCGATATACGTCACGGTCAATTCTCCAACTGCAAATGTAAGTTGCTCGACTATTACTCGTTACCTAATTTGTAAAGCCTACTTAGCTGTGATAGTTTTCCCTCTAACTTCGTTATATTTACTACTACTGCCATGAAATTTATCACCTATCCAAAACAACCATTTAGCTGGAATGAGTTGAGTAATCGAAAATAAAAAACAACCAAGTTCTGTATTCAAGACGTTCTTGTTATTAGTTAAATACCAACCGTACGTTAATATTTAATACAGATATTTTGGATTGGAACTCTAAAGTAAAGGGTTGGTTTACCGTTAATTTGTATCGAGATTTTTTTCTAAACGAAAAGAATAAAATAAGTATATTTTTTCCGCTACCACCAACTATATAGTTTTGGCATTTTTTTTTTTTGTTTAAAGCAAGCCTACTTGGATCATTTGCCTCTTGTCAGCGCCATTTAAGTTAGGTAGATGTAGCACAAAAACCTCGAGGTTATGACATGTCGCCTCAGTATTAGATTGCACCCGGGCGAAACAAGGCCGGTCATGAGATGTTTAAATAATTAAAAAAAACTTCAATTAGGTATGTTGCTTAACCTTATAGTCTTTCCAACAGCATTGTACACTTGCAATTCCAATTAACGTATCATTTGTTTTACTACCAACTGGCAACATATAAACACGTATCTACATGCGAATCTACTAATTCCGGTATTACAGATGACTTTGCTAATACACCGCACCCAGTCTTCAATTACTTTTAATATCTAGGTAAGTAGTTGCTGTATTTTAGATCAGTATTTCCCAATGTGCCCCAAACCGCTCCCTGTTATTCCAAGTAATATTCCTATATCTACCTATCATTAATTTTAATATTAGTGTTGGAGTAATAGGTAATTTTTAAATAAAAATCGTACGAATTGTGAAGTAAAACAGCAGGGTTAATTACTTAGTTTGAGAAACGCTGTCTAGGTTTAATTAACAGTGATGTTCATATATACCTGGGGCTTCCTATCATGATTATCTACTTTCAATTTATCATATCAATTGGTATCTAACTACTAGGATATCAGAGCTTGTATTCGACGTAGGACGTAGTAGAAATATTCTCGTGTTACCTGCTCGTTCTAATCCTATCGAAGAAAATTTCATGTTGTAAGTTTTAAGATATATACCGAAAAAGTATTAAAGTTATTAAGAGGGCCCTTCCCGGTCCGTCTATCGTCAACGCGAGCATGGTCGAAAAGTTTGTTAATAGTTTTCACTTGCGCTGGATGAAACAACAAACTAGTGAGAACGCGATAACATTGAACGAAAATGTGAGGAATTTTCATAAAACTTGTTTCAGGAAATACGTTGAGTAAGCCTTACCAGTTTGTGAAATAAATGTTGGTCACTTAGAATCTCCATTACATTTGCAAGGTTTCTATCGTAATGTTTTCATAACATTTACAATATATGAGTACATTATGAATTGCCAAAGTTCAGGTAAAATTTGTGCAAAAAAGCGGATTTTTGCAGGCTAATACCGAATTTGTTTTTCAAAAAAAAAAAAATTTTTTACTTGCATAGAAACCTAAATATAGTGCACAAGATACCTATTGGTTCAAAAATTTCAAAAAAGATGTGTTACAACGCCATAATCACGTACGAGCGTTTGTATGAAAAGTATGTCGGGTTGGCCGCTCTTAAGAATTTAAATCCTGAATACCTTCAGTTCGGTCTATATCTTGCTGCTTTTCCTAGAAGTCCCTGACACTTCACTCTTACAGTAGCTAGGTACTTACGACACAATCAAGCACCTAGGTAATGAAGTTAAGAGATGAAGACTTTAGCGTAGCGGTAGAAAGACACCGTTAATTCGGCACATAATTATCATGTTGCCTCATCATCATCATTTCAGCCGAAAGACTTCCACTGCTGGACATAGGCCTACCCCAAAGGGATTTTGCCATAATTGCCACGCTTGGCGCTGATTGGCGCTCGCAGTATGGTGTTAAAATCGTGCATAGAGAACGCTGCTGCCCATTCTCTAGTAAGTCCCTTAGTCGCCTTTTACGACACGCACGGGAAGAAATGGGATGGTGCTAATCTTTAATTCCGGCACCACACAGACATAGATGCCTATAGGTACCAAACTTTAAATCAAACCCATCCAAAATGTACACCTTGATTGCAGCTCTCTAGGAGGAGAGAGCTGCAAGCTGAGAAGGATCGAAAAAAAATAACAAAATCAAAGACCCGCATTATGTAGATCTGGGCCCGATACGGGTGTCAATGAGGCGAGGCCATCGAGCCGCAGCCATTATCCTCCGAACACCTCACTGTGATTTGAATACAAAAAAGCCGTTAAGTGCTTTCTTACTGCGCCAGTAAACAATGAAATATTATGGCCATCCAACCGACACTTCGTAATGAATTGATGAACATATTGATAGCTTTATTGTATAGGAACTGGATCCAGACGTCTTAATGGCGCGAATTTATCTGTTATAGACGGGCCTTTGTAGCTAGGTAGGTACCTAATCATAATTTATAAGTAGAGACCGTCGTAAATAATGATGAACTGACAGTATATGATAACGATTTTGACATATGCAACAAGGACGTGGTTCTTCAGTACCAATTACATGTCTAATTTTATATTCTGCCGCGGATTTCCGCCAATTCAGAAGATAAAAGCACTAGAAAAGACAGCTGCAGATTGTATTCATCCAATAACAAAATGGTCGTATAACACACAATGGGTAACGACATTAAAATGACCCTCACCAAACTTATAGATAATACTTGGGTACTCATTGCCAAGAATATGACATAAGGAGTGGACGACGTTTATGGGTTATGAATTTTACGACTCCAGTAAAATGGACGTTAAACGCTGCCATAGTCCGTTGTATATCAATCAGAAAATTAGGAGAAATTAATTGTTCTACTGAACCGATCACACATAACAATGTTTGACC
Organism: Tiliacea citrago; assembly: GCA_963921375.1. Taxonomy (NCBI): domain Eukaryota; kingdom Metazoa; phylum Arthropoda; class Insecta; order Lepidoptera; family Noctuidae; genus Tiliacea; species Tiliacea citrago. The sequence goes on from OY992786.1 coordinate 22,517,104, forward strand.
TGGATCTTGGCCAGTGGTGGCAAATTTTCTATGACGTCACAAAGTCAAGTATAACACAGAGCATTACTATTAAAGTGAAGAATAAATGGTGTCAACCGGAAGGTATAATAATATTACTACACGTCGATTGTTGGCATACGGGGGAAAACTTGAGTTTCTACGACCGACGCGATGGTGCAGTTGCAACCTACTACGTACCTACGTAGCCGTTGTTAACTTTATGTGTTGGTTAGGTACATTTCGTCTGAAAGGTGAACATGACTCACGACGACTGCAAAAACTAGCTAACTCTTTAATGTGCTTAATCCTATCTCTAAACAGTGAGACCATAGATCTCTTATTGGGATGAACATCAGTAATCTAACCTTTCGACAGAGTCAGACGCGGGGTCCTCTCTAAATCTGACAGCTTAATTTTCAGCCCTTTATTCGTACGCAAATAATAATTATTAAAAGTAACTATTTATGAATTTCTTAACTTACAGCACACGGTGCACCCGTCGTCAGCCAAGCAGGTAGAAAAGCCTCCAATACCCAAAGAAACATGTGGCTCTTGGTGCACACCCGACACAACACCGGCCCATAATACGTGAGTACAATGCAAATGTACCTTCTATGACACACCTTCCATGGAGAATAAGAGGAAGGCGATGGTATGATAATAAGTATGCATAACGATTTGTTTCAGGTTGACTCAAACAAACTCGAATATTGAAACCAAAACCCAGCTCCATGAAGATGCGCAGAATCAAGAAAGGTATGAGATACAGATACACATATAAATTAATCAATCAATATATAATGTAGGTATATATTACAGTAAAAATATATGTATATTATAAGTCTGTAAATGTATGTACTTAAATTGTGTACCTATTTTATCTTATCTTTTAATATTTTATTTTATTATTGACACTCTTATTATATTATAACACTCTTGGTTGACTGGTGGAGACTGCATAAGGCATTAAGTCCGCCTTCGTACGTTATTGTGTGCGAGAAGTTAAATTAAGTAAATAAATAGCACCCTTTCAAAATTCAACCTGAGAGAAAGTAACACCAATAACCATATTAGTTAAAAAAAAACGTTAATAATTCGATGTGCACATGTGTAAAGGTTAGTATAGAAATTTACCAAATAATTATGTGCCCATCCTCATTCTCTAATCACCATTAGATAATTTCAAACTACCCGTAAACCAACAAATTACCACTGGGCAAGAAATATGTTTAAAGATAAAGTTTGCAGTTACATTTTTTTTTTTTAATCTTTCAGCATCGTAAGTCAGCTGCATAAAGTTCGACTCTTCTCACCTAGTCCACCCCCAGCATATAAATCTGATAATGAGATAACAGAAGCAGCCACAGAACTGAAAGAGTTTAAACAGTCCAAATCGGAAGATAATTCACCAGAAGAGTAAGTTGTTATGGCATTTAGTTGAAAATAAACCAATAAGTCTGGCCTACAAATACTTTAGACGATTTGGTTTTTCATTTCTAGGCCACCAGTTTCGAAAGACAAACTTGACGCAATAATCGAAACTCCGCAAAGTCCTGTGCCAATTTCTCCTTCGCGTGAACTAAATTGCAAGGGTTTAACACGATTGTCATCGTTCTGCGATCCCTTCATACCCATAGATCCTCAAGGTAAGTGATTGTAGTGAGTGCTATTGTATTAAATTCTGTTTTTTTAGGATTCCGTACCTGAAAACGAGAAATCGGAACCCTTATAGGATCACTCGTGTGTGTGCCTGTCTATCCATTTGTCGCAGCCAATCTTGCTCCGAATCTAATGGACCGATTAAGTTGAAATTTGGTACACATATGAATTTCTGTGACCCAAACACGGACGTAACGGAAATAAATGAATTTTGGATACCCCTATATTCAAAATTCATTTATTGCCGTTACACGTCCGTGTTCAATTTTGGAGGGCAACTTAGAAAATAAAATAAATAGTTTTTTTCAAATGAAAGGGCTTGTTATAAGGATTTCAGATATTTTTACAAAAATACCTTTAATGTTATTTAAGAAAATATATGAAAATTGGCCATTCCCCCCTTATCTTCGAAACTACTGAGCCTAAAATTTTGAAAAAATACAGAAAATTGTTCTTTACTTAAAGATTATAGGAAAACCTATAAGTCAGTGGTCTTAAAATAACAGGGTAAATCTCTCAATATTGTGCGTAAAAAGTTACATTTGCAGTTGGAATGTATGAGGGAACGTGTTTTTCAACTAAAATGTTAAGTTTGTTCTTGGGATAAATTCATCCCTACTACGGAACCTTTCATTGTGCGTGATCCGACACGCACTTAACCGGGTTTTTTTCATTGTTGGAATAGCCGGTCCCTGTTGGGCGCCAATTAAGTGCCACGACGATTGTTAAAGAACTATTAGATAAGTTTATTCTCGAGTAAACGACTAAAGAAAATTGCCAATTGAAAATTGGCGTGTCTAAGTAATTAAATTAAATATATACCAACACAAACAACAAATAAGCTGTAGGTTGCTGTATAGGTACGTATTGTTTTAAACTCGCTTCCGTAGGAATTTGTGATCTGTAGTTCTGCGTGAACTTATGATGGGTTGAGTCAACAGCTGGCATCAGAATAGTGACTAGTTTAATCATCTTGATAAGGCTTTTAGTGTTTGGAAATTAGACATCTAGCAGTAGATCTAGAGGAAAACGATTTTCATGCTTGGTTCGCTACAATTTTACTTTCAGGTCGTCGGTACATCAGCTGGCTTCTCCTTGTAACTTTTTGCTACAGTTACAACGCTTGGGGCGTCGCTCTTCGCGCCACCTTCCCCTATCAGACTCCTGAGTACACGCCATATTGGATGGTAGCCGACTACCTGTGTGATATTGTCTACGTCTTGGACGCGGCGTTTGTTAAGCCCAGGCTTATGTTCTTGAATGAAGGATTCTGGGTCGATGATTCTAGTGAAACAAGGAAAAATTATAGAAGGAAGTCGCAGTATAAGGTAAGAAAAATTATCAAAATATAGGTTATGACAAATATAACTAGTCAATAAATATAAGAAGCTTACAAACATTTTTACACAATTTAGCTAAGTACCGTTTAACTTTGACAATGATAACGTGGGAAGTTTGTCACTAATTTAAGTGAGTTATGAAAAATATTTATTGTGGTTTGAGTGGTTTCTAAAGCCCATAATAATTGGGTACTTACCTTCTTGTGACTTATGTTTTTTTTTTTCAGTTTGACATGATATCCCTGCTCCCTCTGGACTTGTTGTACATCTATTTCGGCACCCAGAAAGTGATTCTTCGCATACCAAGACTATTAAAACTGCAGACCTTTTGGGAGTTCCACCAGGCTATGGATAGAGTGCTTGCTTCACCGTATGTTGTAAGTATAAAATGTATAATAATGATGTCGATTTGTGATATTATTGTTTTGTGATGGAGTTTATATAACAGAGTATATTTCAAAGAGGAATGAATAGACATCACAACTTTCTCCCATAGGTGCGAATCGGCAAAACCCTTTTCTACATCTTCTACTTGATACACCTAAATGCCTGTGCCTACTACGCGATGAGTGACTACATAGGCCTTGGCACAAACGGCTGGGTCTACGACAACCAAGGCTGTGCCTACATTCGCTGCTTCTACTTCGCGACCAAGACTGCGACATCTATCGGCAAGAACCCGAAGCCAGAGAATACTATTGAGTATTTGTTTATGACGGCCGCCTGGCTAATGGGAGTGTTCGTATTTGCTTTGCTGATTGGACAGATCAGGGACATCATTGCGACTGCTACTAGGGCCAGGGTAAGCATGTTTTTTATTGTACTGTTATTTTGAATTGTAAATTTAACTGCTTGTGATATTGTATGTGTTTTAAAAGAAATAGTATTTAAAATTAGACAATCAAAATTCAAGGGCATTCTTGAACTTGTAAAATCAGTGTAATCCACAGCACTGTATTACTAACTAAGTTATACTAAGCAACTGGTGAAAAATGCTTTTGAATACTATTGTTGTTACAGACGGATTATCGTAAAACGCTGGATGCCAGTAGTCGTTACCTCCGTCGCCTGAACATGCCAGTCCCACTGCAAAGACGAGTCGCGTCGTGGTTTGACTACACCTGGAGTAGACAACGATGTTTTGGTAAGTCAGAATTTATATCAAAGAAATTATTCATCGCGTGTTATTTTGTAACATTATTTTATAATACTAAGTCCCAGGTTGGGCACGAAATGATAATAATTGGCCCACGTGGGGCGTCAAGTGATTAATCACTAAATCACCTTGTGAGCGCCAAATATTTTTTTATCTGATCTACCGACCCAGAGTGGACGCCAAAATGTTGGAGCAGAATTTTAAAGATTATGCTTTTGTTTTCAGATGAACCCAGAATTTTGAACTCATTGCCATTTAACATGAAGCGGGATGTAGCGCTTGAAGTCCATATGACAACACTTAGCAAGGTAAGCGCACCTCTTACGAATATTTTTACGACGTTATGCGTGACTTTTTAATGTCCATTTCAAGTCTGGAAGCGGTCAATCAGATTTAATCTACTGAATCCCATCCCACGTCTGGCTTCGTTAAAACTACCGTAAAACAAAAGATTGCTAAGTAAGATGAAAGTGTACTTAATTGAAATATTAATGGTTTCAGGTACAACTATTCCGCGACTGTTCAGCCTTTCTATTACGTGATTTGGTTCTCCAACTGCGTCCGGTCTGCTTCCTCCCAGGTGACGTAGTCGTACGGCGCGGTGATGTCGGCCATCAAATGTACATTATTTCTTCCGGCGAGTGTTGCGTATGTATTTCAACAGATTTAATTTGAAAATACCACCGTATAACGCAAGAAAAATAATTATTTCATTAAGTAGGAACACCTTTTTACGTTGGTATGTAACCAATTTTATACAGGATAAAATAAATATTCTAGGTACATATTATGTTTTCAGGTGATGTCAGTGGATGAGAAAGAAGTTTTGGCCACGCTACATGAGGGGTCTGTCTTCGGTGAGATCAGTCTACTGGGCATTGAAGGACTACGACGACGAACTGCTACCGTTAGGTAAAGTAACATACAATAATTATTGCAGGATTTTAAATTCTTATTTTATTTTATAATTCTAAAAGTATTGGCGCCCAGCCTGGGGGAAACTTAATAATTTGTCAGAGTGAAGACATTATGGTTATGTTTTTAATAAAATATTAAAAAAAACAAAGTTAATTAATACAATCGACGTCATTCAATAGTCTCTATCTTTGTTTTGAAAAAGTCCCATCCTGGGCGCCAAAATACATCAGTAAGCGATTTTGGTTGTAATGCTAAGTTCAAATTAAAAATATCACTTTTATTAAAGTGTCGCGTAATTAACCGAGTTTCTTTACCATATCCTTCAGATCCCGCGGCTACGCTAGTTTATTCGCTCTTTCCCGGAACGATCTCGAAGCTGCGCTGAAACATCACAAACAAGCCGCTCAAGTACTACGCATAAGAGCCGACCAAATCATCCGAGAGAACGCTGCACGTCAAGCGGAACAGCGCTTGATAAGACATGAAGCGAAGAAAAGCGTCAGCATTCATGAAGATGAGACTACTGTGAAGAGGAGGATGTCTAATACATCCAGCGCTTCCAATATAACGCTTGAAGGGAGGCGACAGAGGTCGGCTAGTGCGATGTCTAGGAGGAGACTGTCTGCTGTTTCTGAGACTGGCGATCAGGAAGGCACCAAGAAAAGAGAGGAGGTTTGTACAGTTTTCTTCATACTAAGTTCCTAAAAACATCCTGGGCACGTAAAAAGTAGAATAGAATACTCTTATCTCATAGGGTGACAACCTTTGGATGGATTAAAGGGAGACGGAGAGACAATACTGCAGGTAGTCAGTGGTGTACCATTTACATATACAATAAATACATACATGCATAAAGCAATACACTTATCTATATAAATATATATATACAATAATAAACATGAAACTAGATCAAGGAACTGTATTATCTAATGATGATGTTTAAGGAGTGAGGAAGTGTTTTTTTACCTGACATACAGTCAGTACATTAACAGTCGAAATTTAAAACAAAAATTGATTGTTCATTCTAATTCTATGATGAATGTATGAATGGCTTTTGTTAATTTACCAAAACCACAATTTCACAATAATACTTTAAATACACATCTAGTTCTGTGTATTTTTTTCTAATGCGATGGCAAAAAATTAAAAAATTCATTAAAAAAAAAATATGTTTACAGGCAGCTACTTTGGCGGTGACCTGCGATAGGGCTCGAACCCCTCTACCAACGATTGTACTATCCGGGGATTGAACCAACGACCCATGAACTACGACAAATGAACGAATTTATTTGGGATGTCTAAATTACAGGCGGTAATGAAAAAAGACTAAGAAGTGTGCATTATGGAAGAAACGTTTGGATGAAATATTTTTTTTGTAAGTCAATCTTGAAAGTCAAGGATGCGAGTTGTCTACAAGCTCGATTATTTTATATTCGACATAATCCTGTATTAATATACAAACGTTGTCTTGAAGAATATACGTACTCGTTACGAATGCATCGTGAACTTTTTGTGGATCTCTATAAAATTGTGGTAATTGATTTCCAACCTACCTACATTGATATAAAAACTCTCGGTGGCGGTAGCCAATTGAACCTTTTCCGATATTCTTTTGAAGGAACTCTAAAGTATTATAAGAATTTATTAAGAACTGTCTAAGAAATAATCCCTTGACTCATAAGAACTATATAATATTAGGTATGTAATCTTTTTATTACCTTGGAATATATTTATAGCTACCAAAATATTGATGTTAAATGTTTGACAAGCTCAATCTGTACCTTCGTAGAACTCATAGGTGTTATTTTTATAATTAATTTATCTTAGAAATAAACATTACCTATTTGATGTGCATAACTAACTACCTTTATATATTGATGTGTCAAATAAAGATCATACTACAAAAGGTTCTATTTTTTAATTTTTCAAATACTTGGAAAGTAATGTTTGTTTGATCCGAGTAGCAGGTGGAACGCTGCTTCCCACCCTTGAGGTGGAAAGACTCATAGTAATTGCTTGATTTTAAAAATAGAACTTAAAATGGCTAGGTAGTCGGCCACGAGAATTTAAAAAAATAATGATAAAGCAGCGGTCTTTTGTGTGTGCAAACAGCCAATGTGAATTAAAAAAAATAACAATTATTATTATTTTAAATTAAATAGTCTGTGTAGTGTGTAATTTAATAGCTGCACCGAAATTCAAAATCTAGGTTTTATAAACTAATATTTGATTAATTAATAAAAATAAGTTCAAGCTATTCTGAAAAGTTGACCAAAGATTCAGTTAAAAACATACATACAATGATTTTATGAAGTGGCGAGCAAACAAGGAAATAAATAGTTTAAAAAAAACTATTTTTTTTTACATTCCTTATATTCGAAATGAAAAGTAGAGTCTTTAACACGGGTGAAAGTCATCAATTCCTTCGACCCCCCAATTCCGGAATAGATTCTTTTCGACCCTTGTTTATCAATCTACTTTTTATTTATCACTTACAAATAGCATGTTACAATTTTCCGTAATACATACCTACCGATTCGAGGAGCGTCAAGGATGCATGAATTCGTCGATCAGTTCTTTATTTAGCTAGTTGTCACCGACACCCAAATTATTTGGTTTACAGAGCGTAATATTTTTAGCCTTCTGCTAACACCTGCTGCTTTAATACACAATGCTTAGAACGGCGCAGGGTAGCCTTTACCAGAAGTGATCATCGCATTAGTGGTTCAGCAGCTCCAATAACATCAGGATTGTGCCGGAATATAGCAATTCGTCGTGGACGTGGTACGACAGCGGCTTCCCTGATATCTTCTTCTATCATCAGAAGACAGCCGCCACGCAACCATCGATGCGACGCCCTGCTAGAGTGACTGTCAGCAGCCAGTGTCACTCTTATCCGACCTTTTCGGTGATTCCAGTAAATTCGTAACAAAACGAGACGGTGCCACTTACTGCGCCGTCACATATATCTATGTAAAGATGTGTCTCCTTGCTAAAGGAGGAGGAGTGTGCAAAATGTTTCGCCTCGTATTTTCACTCTGTGTCAGCGAGAAGCGGCCGGTGCTGGACCCGGTAGTCGCGGAGCGCGCGGGTGGCGGGGCGGCGGGAGCGGAGCGCGCGGGTGGCGGGGCGGCGGGAGCGGAGCGCGCGGGTGGCGGGGCGGCGGGAGCGGAGCGCGCGGGTGGCGGGGCGGCGGGAGCGGAGCGCGCGGGTGGCGGGGCTGCGGGAGCGGAGCGCGCGGGTGGCGGGGCGGCGGGAGCGGAGCGCGCGGGTGGCGGGGCGGCGGGAGCGGAGCGCGCGGGTGGCGGGGCGGCGGGAGCGGAGCGCGCGGGTGGCGGGGCGGCGGGAGCGGAGCGCGCGGGTGGCGGGGCGGCGGGAGCGGAGCGCGCGGGTGGCGGGGCGGCGGGAGCGGAGCGCGCGGGTGGCGGGGCGGCGGGAGCGGAGCGCGCGGGTGGCGGGGCGGCGGGAGCGGAGCGCGCGGGTGGCGGGGCGGCGGGAGCGGAGCGCGCGGGTGGCGGGGCGGCGGGAGCGGAGCGCGCGGGTGGCGGGGCGGCGGGAGCGGAGCGCGCGGGTGGCGGGGCGGCGGGAGCGGAGCGCGCGGGTGGCGGGGCGGCGGGAGCGGAGCGCGCGGGTGGCGGGGCGGCGGGAGCGGAGCGCGCGGGTGGCGGGGCGGCGGGAGCGGAGCGCGCGGGTGGCGGGGCGGCGGGAGCGGAGCGCGCGGGTGGCGGGGCGGCGGGAGCGGAGCGCGCGGGTGGCGGGGCGGCGGGAGCGGAGCGCGCGGGTGGCGGGGCGGCGGGAGCGGAGCGCGCGGGTGGCGGGGCGGCGGGAGCGGAGCGCGCGGGTGGCGGGGCGGCGGGAGCGGCGCGCGTACATGTTGACCGCCTCAGCGCGCGAGAACTGCGCGCGGCGGTCCTGCGTCTCAAGCCTAAACGCTCAGTAGGTCCTGACGGCATACCTCCTTACATTGTCAAAGATTGCTGTATGGTTTTTGAAGAGCCCTTGTTGCATGTTTTCAGCTTGTGTTTGCGGGAGGGTCAGTACCCGGACGAATGGAAGATCACTCGAGTTATCCCAGTCCCAAAAGGGGGTGTAGGCACTGATGTGAGTGGATACCGACCGGTGGCGGTGCTGTCGGCGTTCGCTAAGGTATTTGAATCTGTCTTGCATAAAAGTATTTATACGCAGGTTAGCTCACAGCTGTCTGACGCTCAACACGGCTTTCGGCTGGGTCGCAGTACGGGGGGTAACTTGTTGTCATTTGTTAACTACCTGTCGCCCGTCATTGACGCTGGAGGGCAGGTGGATGTGGCATATTTCGACTTCCGGAAAGCGGTTGACACCGTGGATAACGATGTACTTTTGGGCAAACTCTACTATGGGATTCACACCGCACTTGCTCAAGTTCTTTGCTAGTTACCTTGGCGAGCGCCGACAGTACATTGAGTTTCCTGGTCATGAATCCAGACCTTATTACACGTACTCCGGGGTAAGTCAAGGGAGTAATATTGGACCTTTGGAATTTATTTTAACAATTAATGATTTGCCAAAAGTCGTGAAAGAGGCAAAGTGTCTACTTTTTGCAGATGACTTAAAATTATCCCTTAAGCTAGATTGAGGACACTGCAGACTGTAATCGGCTCCAGTCTGACATTGATAATGTGGTCCAATGGATTAAATTCAACAAGCTGCATTTTAATATTAAAAAGTGTTGTGTGATGAGCTACAGCCGCGCGCGTGCTCCATTACAGCATCAGTACGAGATGGACAGTGAAGTTATGCCACGTGCCTCACATGTACGAGACCTGGGCGTACAGATGGTATCTGAGCTGACATTCCGCAAACACATAGTTGAGATGTGCGGCAGGGCTTTCAGAAATCTCGGGTTCATCTTGAGACAGTGTAAGGATTTTACCGATACTACAACGGTTAAAGCTTTGTATAATGCACTTGTGAGGAGTCATCTGGAAACAAGTGCAATCATTTGGAATCCACATGAAGGGAAATACAGCCTCATGTTGGAAAAAATTCAAAAGAAATTTACCAGATTTCTGTATCGCAAACAGTACGGAGTTTACCCTTTTTATCCCCTGATGTACCCAAGTCTATTCGTCCTGGGCATGGTTGGGTAGACCAGGCTGACAGTGAGAATGGACGTGGCACTGGTCAAGTACGTAGCTCGCGTACTGCTAGGGTTGCTGCACCATCCGGAGGTGCTGGCAGCGCTGCGGCTGCGCGCGCCGGGCGGGTGCGTAGGTGCGCGCCGCCGCTCCGCTCTGTTAGACGTGCCAGCGGCTAGGACTAACCTACTCAAGTTTGCCCCTATGTTACGAGCTGCACGTGTTATTAACAGTATTACAGTTTCAGAGGATATATTTGGGAAAAACCTGCCGAGATTCATTGAAATGGCACAAATAATTATTGAAAGAGGTATATTATAAACGTTGTCATGTTTATAATAAAATATAATTTAATTATGTGTAATTTTCCTTACCAATTATTTATTTTGTATAAATCTGTGTAAGTAGACATTGTGACTTATAACATCGCCTTGGATAAGTCTGTAAAGGTGTTATAATTGTGATTTAAATAAATAAATAATAATAAATAAATGTATAAGTTCTATTACACAAATAAATCAGGGACCATTTTGGTTAACCATTGAAAGGGTTTTCGATAGGGTTTTCAACGGCTTAGTTTAGGTAAGCCATTCAAAATTACCCACACCGTATGGGTTTTTCTAAAATGGTAACCAAAATGGCCCCTGGGTAGAATAGAGATAAAATTGGTTCTGCTACGCGTGCTGGGCGAGTATCGAAATAACATAATATTATGATTTTTTCATGTCACTGAGTTTCAGGTAGGTATAGAACCCATTGAATGGGTTATCATGTAACCCTTTCGCTGGGTTTCAAGTATAAAACCCATTCAATGGGTTACATCATGTTAAAGGTAACCCATTGAATATGGGTTACCCCTTCGAAAGGCTTAACTCTTAACCGGGGTTGTACGGTCCCTGAAATAAATACGAAACTAACACTTACTAAACCCATTACGGTGGGCAAAAATAATGCATTTATCAACCCCTGAAGTTGATAACATTTTTATTAAAAAGTTGTCGTCACCGTAATAGAAACATCACCGCTATAATTACTCACGCGCAAACCAGGAAGTCACCGTACCTTACCCTGTATTTTTCACTTTCCTTTGAAACAATAATTAAGTTAAAACGCCAATCTTCGCGACACTGATTAACTCTATTATGTCGGCCTTGCGTGCATCAAACGCGGTGACAAGAAAACTGTTCACCATCTTATAAGCCTACCTTGTGCAAGGGACTTTGAGCTCTATGCTGTAGCTATAATAAGGCTAGTTTAAAGGAACAGGGAAATTGGTGGAAAGTTACGGCAGTGGTGCAGTTTTTTAGTATTGCTCGACCTTTTTTATTTTACTTTGCGGAGCAAGGATTTTTTTTAATCAACGTAAAGAATGATTATACTTTGGATCGGATCGATGCATCGTTTACCCCATTTTCGTTTCAGCTTCTTTTTTTTATTAGTATCTAATGGAAATTCCTACAACTTTTTAAATGGTAGTTGCTTTGGTAGGACCTTCCTGTTACCTATTTTTACCCAGTCTTAGATGGGATAGGTACCTAATCGGATTTTTAATAATTACGTACAGAAAAGAGTTGAAATTCACAATTCACAATTCTTTATTGCATTCCATATGTATTACATAGATAGTATAAAAAAGTAAAAGATCAATATGGACCTGTCGAGCACAGCAAAAATTCAAGTAATTCAATATTATTATAAATTATGAATGATTAGATGTGTTTAGTTGGGTGTATAGTTATGTGTATATAGGTACATATATATATATATATATTATTATTAGGTTTGGGTATACACGTATAGTATATTAGTTCCTGTACCAAGCGCATTGATAAGTGAACCAGAACGATTTAACATCAGGTTGTGACTACACCCGAATCGCTTTAGCGTGGCAATAGTCGTCATTGACCTACCTACATTTTCTAGCATTCTTTTGAAATAAAGTCCGGTGACATCCTGAATCAATATTAGGTTGTTCCAATAACGAAAAACCATACATAAGTAGTTTATTGTTTTAGTTCCTACGGAGAGATATTACGGGAAAGGCAATGACTACGATAAAGCGATTCGGGTATACCAAAGGGGGATCAGCATTGCATTGGAGTAGTGTCAAAGCAGCAATTGAAAATTGATTGGATTTTGATTGGTGAAGCTAACACCAATTGGTTCAAACACATTCCCTGGTTCAACTTTTACAGCTGACGAGTGAGAACTGATACAGGATTGGATACTCTTTGCAAGACTGCCGACTGCCCAAAATGTCCACGTGCCAGGTCAAACAGTTCATTGGAACTATGCATTTCAAAGATGTGGGAAACTCTGCTTTTATAATAAATAAGCTTTTCGCGAAAACAGGAATATCTACCTATTATGTTTTTCCCAAATCAATACATGTCACAGGTACTTTTTACAGATTGAACATTATTAGGTACGGATAGCGTGCCTAATAATGTTCAATCAATAACGTTTCTAGCTGTAATGTAGATATTTTCTGTTCACCGCATAATTTTATTTGCTCAAATCGAAACTTTTCATAAATAAGTAAATTCCGTAGCGAACAGATTACTGGCTTCATTATTGACGTTGCGTGCCCTCACTCATTTCTTTATTGAAATAAACACGGGCAGGTATCTCGTAATTTAGCAAAAAATAAACAAAGACCTCATTTTGGGAAAACTTCACAAATTACATTTTCATTGTTTAGCTCAAATGGCGGATTGCAAAGGTTTGGAAAAACTTATTGGATTATATTTAATAGTTTGGGGCGTTTTAGAATTCACTACTAAGTAGATACTAGCAACCTTTACGGGACCATGCCGTAGTGTAGATTGAATGACTGAATAGAAGCGTAGATAAAATGGGAACTAATCTAGATTTTCGTTAAAGATAAGAACAACACGAACCGTCCCCTTAAAGGAAAGGAAACGAGGTAGGCAGGTACTTACTTTATTCAGATTTAGTTTTAGTTCCTCATCTATTTTGCAGTCAAAGAACGCCACTAGAACGTCATTAGAATCTAATAGGCACTTATCTAAGCTTCAAGCTTAAACCTTATCTTAATTATTTTTATAATACCAAATGTAGCTTAACTGCACTGCTGACCAAAAGCCTTATAAGAGAAAGAATAATATTCAAAACATAGGTAACCTTGTCTTTACTATCACGCATTTGGGTAAAAATACTAAATACCAAATCGGAACATCGTGAGCCCTGCAGTATCGTGCAGTGTAAACAACCCTTTCATTAGGGGTAAGTCGAACCCGATCAACTAGTGGCTCAGTCTGCAACCTACTGTGACTCACTGTGGTTCATCCGCACGGATACTTAGTATAATTCGTTATAATCGTTGATAATTGTGTAATTAAAAGTAAATTATTATTAATTAATTGAAGTGCGTGAATGATTTGTAAGTGACCAGGTAAGGAAGAATTAAAGGTAAATTATAATCTTTGGAAAAGGTTATTTAATCAAAATAGTGTGTAGGTGTGTAGGGAGGAGCAAGATAAATACCTTTAGCAAAACTTAGGAAACTACAAAATAGGTCTACAGTTATTTGTAGGTATATAATACTGGTCTGGCAACCAGTCTTACCAAGGGGTATCTTGTTACCCAGTTACTGGGTTGTGGAGGTGAAATAGACAGTCGCTCCATGAAAAATACTAATTTTCAGCTGCATCCGGTTAGACTGGAAGCCCAACATAGTCGGGAAAAGGCCAAGCAGATTGATTTTTATCTAGGTAGGTATACCAAACAAAGATTCATCAATCAACTGCTGAAGTTGAAACTGAACTGCAATAGATTGACTACTAAAAAAGTGGTCCGACGGGAAAAATACTTTTAAATAAACTTATTGATTCTGTAGCATAAGTGATGTGGTTTTCAGATAAGATGAAACGAACGAGTTAGATCCTAAACTTTGAGTTGTACTTTGCGGTAGTAGGTATTATACAGCAATCATCAAAAAAAAGGGTTTATTCATAAGCGCGAAGAAGAAATCGTGTGGTCGTTTATGACCATACACGATTACTAATCCTGATACCATTTTAGGTCACAGAATTAATATTTGTGGTTCCTTTTTGTCTAGGCCGAACCAAAACAGCCTGATTGATGGTCGAGATAACCTTCCAAAACCTTCTTTGTACACAATAAAGACCAAAACAAATGACAGTGCTCATCACAGCGCTATCAATTCGAATCAAAATGACATTCCGACTATATTTCGGTAGTAAATTATTCGTTATCTTCAAAAGATATCTAGTTCGATCCGGCTCAGTTTGCCCACGGACGTCGTGAGCCAGTTTACAGGGCAAATAATGGTTAATTTCATTATTTTTGTGGTCGTAAAAGAGCCGTATCGTGGGCTCGCGTGTTTCACGATCCTAGATATCATATAGCCATGATAATGCATGGTGGAATACCTCGTAAACGCTGCTAATGTTATATTTGAGCTGATGAGATACTTTCGGAAAGTATAAACTTGAAATTATTTCTACAAATGAAATACCTAGCTTTAAATTATATATTCGACATCAAAATGTAGATAAAATGTGATAGAACATTTCAACCATGATCAAATTATGGTTTTTTCAAAAGGCCTGGGGGCCAAGTCTGCTATTTTCAATGATTGGCCATTATGACGACCATACCAAGGCAACGCCATGACCATTGTGCCAATAGTTTGTAACCTCCTAAATTCATAATGGCGTGACAGTGGTCCATATGGAAGTCAAAATAATAGGAGCTTGTCAGTACGAGATTACCAAATACAGACAATTTTTCCAATGGAGTATCAGTGGCACGTCATCGGAAAATCACAAAGACGCCTTTCAATTAGGAGATTAGCAAAACTGTCAAACTCTACAATTACGGTGCCAATGATCGGCCATTCTGATACAACTGCGTTAGCAGACTTGGCTTGTTTAACTATAATTGTGACTGTTTCATTTAATAAAATTATCATATCATTTAAAGACTCAAAAAAGTTTGACGGAGAAAAACCACCAAAATTCAGCAAGCATTGCTAATTCATCTGCTGACTTGTTCTTTTTGTGTTTGTAAGTATTCGCAAATAAACGTATTTTCTTTTCTCAAAATTAACCTACTCAACCTTAATTTAATTAATGAGCTATCAACAATCATACAGCCCACGATTGCATCGGTTTCCCTGCATTATGATATGGCATGCCGTGTACCGACTAGCTGCCAAGCTTGCATGAATAATATCCACGATAATGAGCAGCAACCGATGCCAAAGTTATGACGAATGGCTGCCTGTTAGTACACAATAATTTATGAGGCCGGTACATAATCTGTGAGCCAATCATAAGTCAATCAGGTTATTGGGGAATTAATGTTTTTTTTTTGTAAACAAAAACTGCCCAAGTAGGTACCTACTACCTAATGAGATTTATTATAAAAGCTTACCTCTCTTGTAATAATTGCTACGAGGTCTGGGAACGATTCCTAAGCCAAAAATATAGTTTTTAGAGTTATTGTATGTATCTGTTTGTCTGAATGTCTGTTCCAGCATCACGCATAAACTACGGATAGATTCAGTTAAAATTTTGCAAAGATGTTCCCTATAAGTTTGGTCAGTCTGTAGGGTATAAATTATCTAGCTATTTTGCCATTCCTAGGAATGGCACCACGTAGCTATAATAAATTACCTAATGCTTTGTTATGTATTAAAGATGTCAATGTATTTAAGAAGCAACTGATAAGGAAGACATACTACACTTTAAATGAATACTTGTCAGATGGAGATTTGTGTGTATAATATAAATATGGTGAATATTTGAGTCAGATTTATTTTATTATTATTGAGTTTATTTTTAATTTGTTTATTCTTAATTATGTGTTGACTTTCTTTTGTAATTTATGAAATTGATATTGTATAATTTTAATGATGAATTTTGCATGCCTGAACTGGTACAACACAGTGGACTGCGCATTCACTTGACATCTGGAAATTTTATTATTATGTACTGTGTTGAGCAATAAATTTTTGAATTTGAATTTTCTATGGGGGATGAGCAATATTACATTATGTTCGTATTCTTCTATAGGCTACCGCAGTATTCTTCCATAAATTGTAAGGTCCTTTGTTCACGGCACGGTTTCTTTACGGTACGGTATAAACTGCTCCGTATAAAAAACGTGTCTGTCAACAAGCTTCCATAGTGATCATAAATTATATAACCGTACTTACTCACGGCGAATAAACCTTAGTTTTTCACGGCAAGAACAGCGTGTGTGTACAAAGGGCCAAAAAAGACGAACCAAAAGGTTATAATAATGCAGGTAGTTACAGATTTAAAAGGTTATCATCACGCTATACTTTCATGGAGCTACGCAGTCAATTATGATATACTGAATCGGGGCAATCACCTACAGGAAAACGGTATAAAGACATATACAGGGAAGTTTTATAAACAATGTTGGTGTTATTTTAGTATGTTAAGGTGTCTTACGACTTCCACGCGAACGGAGTCGCGTGCAGAAGCTAGTTCATTAATTAGGCAATACCTAAAAACTTAGAACTATTTAATAAACGCGCAGCCGAGAAGAATTTGGCATTTCGTATGTAGGTAAATGCGGTCTCAAACCATTAGTCCAATCCCTA
Source organism: Tiliacea citrago (assembly GCA_963921375.1). Taxonomy (NCBI): domain Eukaryota; kingdom Metazoa; phylum Arthropoda; class Insecta; order Lepidoptera; family Noctuidae; genus Tiliacea; species Tiliacea citrago. Next base: position 22,533,913 of record OY992786.1, read on the forward strand.
CATTCCCAATGATGCGGATAATTCAGAACACGTAATATGTATAAGGTATTTTGTTTGTAAACAGAACTAAAAGTTCAAAACATAATCTGATAGCTAAGTATAATAAATGTCAGCTTAGCCACGCAAACGAAGCTACCAGCAAAGTTTAAAATACCAGGTAGCCAACGGAATGCAAGTTGAATGAAGCAATAGATTAGAAATTAAGTTTTGCAAAAAACGTTCATATTACTTTTGGAAGCGGAGTAATTTTCCCTTGACGGGTAAAGTAGGAGATGTCACGCCAATTTGCTTTAAAAAAGCTAGTCGACTCAACGGAATGCCGACCGTCAGAAAACTACAGCATATTTTAAAGGGGAGGAATGTGCATGGTTATAAATGCTTTAAGCTTGATGTTAGCCATTTTTATTGCTCTGTTTTATTTTCTAGCTCTTAGAGAAATTTATGCTGATTAAACCCTAGCTCACATTTTGACTTCAACGAACACTACACGACATTTTACCTAGGCTTCTAAAATGGAATGTAAGTTTGTCACATTTTTTCATCTTCTGTACTGTACCTACAACAAAACCGGCCAAGTGCGTGTCGGACCACGCACAATGAAGGATTCCGTAGTTGGAATGAATTTATCCCTAAAACAAACTTAACATTGTAGTTAAAAAACATGTTCTCCCATACATCGATCAATTCTCCAACCGCAAATATAAGTTGGTCGTTTATTAATCGTTAATTTGTAAAGCCTGCTTAGCTGTAATAGTTTTCCTTTTAATTTTTTTATATACTATATAGGTACTACTGCCATGAATTTTTTCACATATCGAAAAACAAGCATTTAGCTGGCAGGGTTGACAGTACACTTGACTCTAACAAAAATTAGCACTTTATAGCTTAATATTACGCAAATGGATCCCTGAATCGAAAAATGGTTTTCACAATCCTGCAATATTTTTGAACGGCCTATCCAAAGATACCACACACTATATAGGATAGACGAGAAAAAAAAATATCATCCCCACTTTACGTACAAGGGAAGTTTTTTTTAAGGGGTACTTCCCTTGTACGTAAAGTGGGGATGATATTTGCCCCATATGCCATGCCAAATTACAGCTTTCTCTTCTCTCTCTTATCTTCTTTTAAAAAAAACGTTGCCCCACACTAGGAATTTCTCCTGTATCGTGGGTGCGTATAGAAACATTTAAACTCACATACACAAACAGCCAGACCCGGAACAACTACTTGTAGGTCATACAAATATTTGTTCCGTGCGGGAATCGAACCCGCGACATGCAGCGCAGCAGTCAATCGCTTTACCACTGCACCAACCATGTCGACAAACAACAGACAGACAACAAAAATCAAACAATCAATCGTCAATCAATCAATCAATCGTCTGTGTGTCTGCCAATAGACAGACACACAGACGGACATGGCGAAACTATATAACTATAAACTATAATATATAAAATAAAAAAAACACATTTACCGATTCGTTTCCGACTTATAAAAAGTAAAATGAATGCAACCCCGTAACCAATGAGGTCGGTAAACAGCAATGATGACATTGAATGGGAGATGTCCCGATAACCAAGGAGAGTAATAGGCGACCATCACGGAAGCGATTACGATTCAACGGCAAGTTCGAGTGGGGCCATGAGAACCGCATACCTAATGGCGTTTCCTTGACATTGGCAAGCTGAAAGTTGCAATGATTTTCCAATCGAACAGCAATTAAGTAACTTTAAAAAGCTTTGAAAACGCCAAAATTATTAGATTTTCTGCATGGTTTTGTCTTTCAGGGCCTAATTTATATAGTACCTACTGCTTATTTATACGTAAACTGTAATTAATTCTCAGTAGCAGCCCGGAGTCTGGATTTGTGCCCGGTTGATGGCAATAGGCTTGCTTGTATTACATGTGACTTTAACATGACTGGCGAAATGTGGGTGTTACTATAGGTACACCTCTGCCTAACCCTTCGGGGATTACAGGCGTGATGTTATGATGTTATGTAATTAATTCATATTTGCCAACGATACCAGCAAAATGGAGATGAAAATTTTTATGCTGATGCAGTCCGCAGCATCGGTGTGGTACAAAAAACCGGCCAAGTGCGTGTCGGTCCACGCACAATAAAGGGCTCCGTCGGTGGAATGAATTTATCCCAAAAACAAACTTAACATTGTAGTTGAAAAACATGTTCTCCCATCGATATAGGCCACGGTCAATTTTCCAACTGTAAATGTAAGTTTGTAACCGTAAAAAAATGTTTTTATATGATGTGATAAAACTACAAATTAACAATTTTCGGACATGTCCTTTACTTGTGCTGTGAGACCTTGCTTCTTGCCAAATTTCAACGGGTCTCTAAATAATATCAAAATATGTCGCATAAAACGCCGTATTTATTTATTGCGTTGACTTAGATGATGTTTTTAGAGCTCCAAGGGAGCGTAAACCTACGTATTTGATATTCATTTTAACTTGATACCTTTACGCGTTCCTAAGAAAAAGGGTCTTGACAGACAGACAGACGGACAACCAAGTGATCCTATAAGGGTTCAATTTTATCCTTTTGAGGTACGGAACTAACGGAACCCTAAAAACTAGGTACAAATTCACTTTTCGATTGTAAATCTTCGTCGTATAGATGATTTCAGAATTCGGCCACTTCGACAGCCTTAGTGTTGGCATCGCAAAGGTACAAGTACAAGTGCTAAATCACTTCATCTAAACTATCTTCTTTTTCACATTTTCTATCATCGTTCTACTGTCGACGAACATAAAATAAATCATTGTTCCGCACCTTATGTACGCCACTAACTGCGCTCCCTTTAGTTAGAGCCTAACGCTAAAAAATATCAGATTAGAGCGGAACGAATAAAAGGCAGAAATAGTAAGATTTATGACAACAGGGCTTGTTGTGGCAGAGCTTCATCCATCATAGTCCGGGGTTGGTAGCTGAGCAAACATTTGCCTAATACATTACAGGAAGGTTGCTTTAGCCTAAATATTTACCGAGTACTTTATGGAACAGCTTACATCATTTTTTGGTAACTGGATCGGCTTTCTTGGGCTTCTATACATATTTGTTACTTCCTCGTCTGTGTGGGGGGCGTAGAAGCTGTCTGAGGATTAATTTTATTACTAGTTAGGCGGCAGACTGACAATCCAGATCATAAGTTCAAGCACCACTCGTGGCACTATTAATTTAAGGCGCTGACAAGAGGCAAATGACAAAAGTAGGCACGTCTTAAACAAAAAAATTGCCAAATCTATATACTCGTAGTTTGTGATAGCGGAAAAAGTGTATGTCATTCTTGAACATATTTCTCAAAACTTGGTTGTTACCAAAACACGTTTAGAGAAAAAAAAAACGATACAAATTAACGGTAAACTAACCCTTTACTTTGAGTTTCAATCAAAGTCAAAGTCAAACCATTTATTTCAATTAGGCACATAAGAGGCACTTTTGAACGTCAAAATATCTGTATTAAATATTTGATATTTAATACAGATATTTTGGATTAGGTACGGTTGGTATTTAATTAATAACAAGAACGTCTTATTTGTATGCAGAACTGGGTTGTTTTTAGGGTTCCGTACCCAAAGGGTAAAACTGGAACCCTATTACTAAGGCTCCGCCGTCTGTCTGTCTGTATCTCATGAACCGTGATAGTTAGACAGTTGAAATTTTCACAGATGATGTATTTCTGTTGCTGCTATAACAACAAATACAAAAAACAGAATAAAATTAATATTTAAGGGGGCTCCCATACAACAAACGTGATTTTTTTGCTCGTTTTTGCTCGATATTGATAACGGCAACAGGTAGACGCTTGAAATATTCTCAGAATATTAAGTTATATATTCAATTTAAATATAAATAATTAAATTAAAATAAAATTGCCATTTTTTTTGCCAACCCTTCGTGCGCGAGTCCGACTCGCACTTGGCCGGTTTTTTATTTTCGATTACTCAACTCATTTTCGAGTAAATAAATAATTGCTTCATATTTTACAATAAATTACAAGCGTTGTGTCATCGCGCTTCTCTTTCTGATGTATGCAGTCTGACAGTGACAGCGGTTTACCTGTTGTCAGCGTCTTAACGTTAAGTTTATTCTATCAAAAGTATTTCAATCTAGCTCAATTGGGGGTGCAACAGGAATGTTTTGAATACAACTCAAGCTAAATGCAATTTTAAAATTTTGGTAATTTTTTTACAGGTCGCCCTGACAATGGGTCGAGGTAAGGAACCAGAGCTACCAATCACAAACCCTGTAGAAGCGAAAAAACATCGCGATGAAGCTACCGGCCATATCAAGAACGGGAACTACGATCGAGGACTAAATTCACTAGCCAAGGTACAATTATTAAGAACAACTCAAAATGATATAAAAGTGATGAGAGAGGTGGGGGGAGTGGTGTGAGTGGTGTGTGTGTGTGTGTGGTGTGGGGGGTGTGTGTGTGGTGTGGTGAGTGGTGAGTGGTGTGGTGATGTGTAAGTGTTCATAAAATAATTGAATATTTCTAAAAATATTCAATTATTTTATGAACACTTTGTAGTTCCCGAAATTACTTTCGTGAATTCAAAATTTCCCGATTTTGTTCCTACGCTACGCCGACGGCTACGTCGTAGCGGATGTTGTAACCGCTACGCCAAATATTGTGGCACTCTTGTAGCTCTCACGTCATAATCGTAGTCCTACGTAATTACTACGCATAATGACTACTTTTGTGATTTTCTGAATTTTCGCGAATTCGCGGTTTTACGATCTTTTCCTACGCTACGCCGCGCCGAAAGCTTCGCGGGCTACGGCGTCGATGACGTAACCGCTACGCCAGGTACTGTAGCACGTAGCCTTGCAACATGTATCAGAATTTTATGCGTTACACTCGTCGCAGCTTTGAAATGCTCAATGCTCACGCTTAAAAATCTTTGTATTTTTCTGATATTCATAATTATATCTGTGGCTGTTTAATGCAATTTCATATAATTGTTTTTGTTGCTCTCATTAAGTTAATGCTTTAAGTTTCAATTCATGTTTCAATAGAATTTGCTCTGAAGATCTCAAAGCTCGAAGCTGCGCTTGCGACTACTATTAGACATTAGATTTTGTAATCGAGCTTTATCAATTGTACGTGGCAGGCTACAATAATAATTAGTGGTTCAATTAAAATGACTATAATTTGATATTTAAAGTGTAGCTCAATTTAGTTTGTCACGGAAGTCTAAGCTTATTAAATATGTAAATTAGTCTTGAACGTTTACATTAATTGCACGTTCACGCTTTGTTGTGTAGAACTAGGAAAGTAGGTACGACTTATTGAAAACTTAATACAACAACAAATTAACAATTTGAGATTTTTATTTTGAAGTCAGACGTTTTATGTAGCTGCTATCGCTAAAATCGTTGGTTAATCCGACTTTGTCGCTGTACGAAGCGATAAGGTATAGGCTAATATTTTGGTGTTGGCTATTTTCAAATCCTACCTAAGTAGATGCTTGAATAAGAAAATAATAACAATAATTGTAGGTAGGTACTTGTTTAAAAATCTGCATAAGGAAACACAAAAATTGTTTACCAAAACTGAAACCCATGCCATCGCTCTGCGACACAGCCGCCCCTCGGAACGGCCCATACACCACTAGTGTGTCAGAAGTGGGTGCGAAAACACATTCAGTCACCATGGCGACGACAGCCGAGGCGTCGATACTTACGCCTGTCCACACACCTACACATTACGTAACCTTAGTGGAGAACATAACGTAACAACTCGAATTCCCCGATGGACTTCGATAACGCCAAAGCCCAAGCTCGATCCATCTTTGGACCGACAAAGGACGCAGAATTCCTACAAAGCTTCGTCCGTGTTGGTATAGGCGATGAGGAGGAAGAAACTCCCATCCAAAAGGCATCGATCAGCAAAAGAGCCCCGCAGTCTGCTGACAAAGGACGCGAGCAGGAGATTGAAGATGAGAAACTTACTCTTAAAGAGAGAAAGGAGTCGGTTAAGCCGAGGAAAAAATGGAAGAGTAAGCCGAAACGGGAGAGAAGGAGGAGAGAAGAAGAGTTGTATACTGATAAAGACCGTGCAGCAGCTGTGGTCATGGGATCGAAGGATATCAAGCACTCATTAAACTTGAAGGATAAAGCGGAAAGAAGTAGTGCGTTGCAGCTACCTGTTGAAGCGGATGCCGGAACATTGCTAGCGCTGGCTCGGGCTGAAATGATGAGGGAGCGATATCGTACTGCTGTCTTGTTCGTCAGTAAGGTATATTCGGGTTTTTGGCTTGCATGTTTTCGTCTCGTTACTATGAGTTGTTCGTATTTTGTCAGTGTTGACATTTTGGTAATACAGGGTGATTCATTGAGATAACTAGGTCAGTGTGAAAATTCTATTCTTAGGAACTATAAAAAAGTTAAGAAAAACTACATTCATATATTTTCATTTCGGACAAATGCACGGTTCTTGTAGGAAAGACCATGGCAAGGGCACAAAGCCGTGGGTACCTAAAACCGAGGTTTATAAGCCTTGCCTACGAAAAAATCTAAATTAATTCCTATGTTTCCAGGCCATCGAACTAGCCCCCGACGAGAAAGCAGCATACATCTCTCGCAGTAAATGCTACCTCCTGCTAGGAGAACCTCGTTCAGCACTGATCGACGCCGAGGCAGCCCTGAGGCTCGACCCTAAGGACGCCAAGGCACTGCTTCGAAAGGCCGAGGCACTGTACTATTGCGGAGAATTCGAGATGAGCCTCGTGCATTACCACCGAGGACTACGGGCCAGGCCAGACCTGAATGATTTCAGACTTGGAGTGCAGAAAGCGCAGGTGAATAACTATAATATGATTGATTGTAGGTATGAACTGAAATTTTGTAGGATCGAGTATGTTCTAAAATGCAAGTAACGTTAGTTTGCTGTAACTGAAAGCACAACAGAACAAGCCAAGACAAACTAACTCTAAGAAATTTATTTCCAGGAAGCCATAGAAAACACGATCGGGTCCGTCAAGATAGTAAAGAAAACATCGAAAAAGAGGTCAAAATCTGCAAGACCCGTTCTAGGACAGTTGAATTCCGACAAAATCTACCTTGAAAACTTATTGAAGAATCCAGACTTGGCCATAGCAGATAAAAAGAACGATGTTGTCCTGAGACAAGCTGAGGAGGCTATACGGTTTTTGGAAAACCGTGAAGAGTTTTGGAGGCAGCAACAAACTACTACGTAACGTGTCTCGTCTCGTCCATACATAGATTTGGATATTCTGTTGTTTTTATTCTAGTAAAATAGTTGAAGTCGTGTACCAACACTTATGTTGGTACAAGACAAACCAGAATAGCTGCAATTGGTTTCAGGGAAGGATTGGTTTCAAAAAAATAAAAAAGTGGGTAAGATTAAAAATTATTTTTCTTTTTAAAGCCCCGTTATTCCTACACGCTAAAATTGCGAGGTGTACTCTATTACTTGAAAGACGAAAGTTTCAACTTTCTATGTATTTTCCCTGAATGCCAGATATCCACAAATATCTAAACTACTTTTTACTTAGAAACATGCTATTTGGCGCACACACGCAAACGTAGGTACTTATAAGCATGAAACATTTTATAGAAACAAAGTAAATAGCTACTTCGAATTAAGCGGATCACTCACAGCGAAGATAATATATATTATAGATGTAGGTAAATTTAATTATCTTAACCGACCTCAGACACAGCTAAGGGCCTCATACACGGAGCTTTTGTCGTTTCGATCGATCGTCAAGAAAATCGTACAATCCGAATTCGACTACAAAATTGGATGCGTTATTGCCACACACGTACAACCCGTCGCACATAGGAGTATTGCCATGTAAAATCTGGTCAAAATTATTTAATGGCTTATTTTATAATAAAACATGGTAACATGATTTAATATAATCTTTAATTATAATAGAAAGTACTTTCATCGCAAAAAACACATTTTTTTAACTTAAGTTCTAAAAAATATCTTAATTATCCTCTTCCTCTTCATCGTCTTCATCTATAATTTTGCAGCTGATGTTGTCTTCTGTTGACGTTAATGGTAAAGATGGCGGCGCAATTGCGACCATCAGATCAAGCGCCTCTTTCGTAAAACTTTTTTTCTTCAATTGCGGTTTTGGCCGAATTGAGCTTAAATAAGGATCGGAACTTAATAACAATCTGTTAATAATGTCCCTGTTGCAGTCTTCTCTAGAAAATTTTCTAGAAAAGTCAAGCCTGTACTGCCTAAAGTTTTTATTTCGGGCCTCAGCCGCCTCCTCTGACAATTGACCAATAGGAACAATAGCGTAGCTTATGACTTGAGCTCCATGTATCAAAACTTTGTGAATTGTAGGTGACATAGGATACCATTTATACAAATCAGTGTACAACTTTGCTGTTGCCTGGGCGTAAGAGGCAAACTTTTCTACATTTATACTGATTCCGCTGGCAATTACCTCTAGGATTACCCTCAATCGCTTGATGAGATCTAAATCAATTCCAGTAATGTGAGATGATGCTTCTGGGTCTGCAAAAAACCTTTGTGATGTAAACCAGACCCGGAACAACTACTTGTAGGTCATACAAATATTTGTTCCGTGCAGGAATAGAACCCGCGACACGCAGCGCAGCAAGCAGTCAATCGCTTAACCACAACTCAATATACCATCATTGGTGTTCCCAAATCCTGCTTTAGGCACGTCCACGAGCACCCCTTTTGTTCTCTAAAATCTTTTTGTATTTGCTCTTTCGTTTCCTTTACAGTTTTTTTTTTCTGTTGGTGTACGCGCTTGCCATTTTTTTAATGGGAGTTTATAGGCGAGGTGGAGCAGTGACTCAAAAAACCTTATTCTGGCGTGAAGCACAGATAGTCCAAACTGCAAAGCTTCGATATTTACGTCCTGTACTTCTTTTAAGTTATTAAAATCTTTTGAAGTCTGTCCACAAATATAACAACGCATAGTTGATGCTGTGTCAGTAGCAGCATTGCATACTTTGCCATCAACCATTGTGAACAGCAAAGTATGTTTTATTTTAACTATACCACCAGGAGCTGTAATTTCAGTTTTTGATAGGCTCTTTACTTGGCCTTTAACATAACTTATCTCCTCTTTAGTGATATCTTTTGTTTCACATATAAATCTGATCCGTATTGGTCTACAGAATCGAACTGAAGATGGCATTGGGTTTTGCCAAATTATTTTAATTTCACCATTTATATTAGCAATCAGTCGCAAAGGAACTAGGGAACTTTGAAATAAATTAGCGTCACTATCTGAGCTGTTTTGGAACTTCTGCTTAAACTGCGATTGCTGCGATCCATCGCATCCCCACTTAGATATTAGTTCCATATTTTCTTTTTCTTCCTTTGTACACGTTTCTATCACCTCTACAAGGTATTTGTACAAACGAGATGCTGTGTGATCTACTAATCCTTGCAGTTGGACTTCCATGCACGTTTCAGTGACGCGTATTGTTTCTTCCTTGGGGTAACAATCCTTTTTTGCCTTTTGTATTAATGAGTAACATGGATAGACACTCCTACTCGTATTAGCATTATAAAGGATCCATTGCCTTCTTGTGAAGTCACCTTCTACGAAAATTGACAGTGCCTCTTGTAGCGTGTGCTTTTTCACACTTATTTGGCTTTGAGATAAAGTGTAAGATTTACGAATTTTCGACGCTCTTGTTGGCGTTTCCACTATTTCTTTTAGCATTACTGAGGCATCAGTGTTTCCAATAATACGTTGACTTGACTGACTCCAGCTGCAAATATTAGTTCTTCAGCAGGTACTTGTTTCCGTATCTCACTAGTTTTTCGTCGCTTACTACGCTCACTTAAGTTTTCAAAAGATTTTTTTGGCCGACCCGGTTTATATGTAAGTTCAGCACTAAATGTCTGCAACTGTATAGACGATTTGAGACATTTGTCGCTATCGCGCAAGAAGCGATCTTCTTTGCGACTTGCTGCTGCCCATTTTCGTTTGAATTCAGTCTTAAAAAATCTCAGAGTACGATCCAAAATAGTTTTTTCATCATCAGGGCATTGGGTTATTTCAACTAATATTGTTCCCAAAAACTCTAACTTTTCTTCAATTTTGTTTCCTTTATAGTCACGCATGATGTCGTACAAAGCTCTTCTGGTAAAACTAACAGTTGATTCTACATTATCTGAAAATAAAAATAAAACAACATAAAGTCAAATATACCCACATTATCATCTTTAAATAATTGAAAATAAAAATGGCGCAAGTAGGCGCGGCATATTTTTATTGTATTTACTTAAACACATTCTAGACAACATACTAATCGTAAAATAAAGGTTTGACAAGCCTTGACAAATAAACAAAAACACGATTAAATAAAATATTTTATACAATTTGGTGCAAACTTTCGGTTCATCTTTCAGATTTTTTTTAAACACATAAATGAAACATAAAGTATTTAATTGTTAAGTTAAAATAATCTAATACCTTGTACTTCCATATTCATAACGTTTTTTTCCACAATTTATCACAACAAACGTACAGGGCCTCAAGTCTGCTATTACAATAGTGTCAGAATGGTCGATCATTGGTTCCATAATTGTTGATTTTGACAAGTTTGGTAATCTACTATTATAATGGCGTCATTATGACTTTCCAATGGTCGGCCACTGACTCTACATTGAAAGAAATTGCATATATTGGTAATCTCGTACATAATGACAAATGAATGACATTTCTACTAATGGTTTTTATAATAATGGCAATACGACAATGCCATTATAATAACACAATTATATTACGAGAACATTGACCGACCAATGATCGACCATTATGAATTTACCAGATTACGAACTTTTAGCAAACTGACATTGGCATGACAGTGGGATCGTATTGGAATGACTGAATTTATAAAAATAGCAGACTTGGGCCCCAGTTCAAACTCCAATGCAGTGAAAAAAACAAACGCCAAGAACAAAGACATGCGGTTTAGACAACGACTGGGTTCCGACTGCTTGTGCGGGAAGGGTCGACTACTTGAGTTGCAAATGTATCCCTTTTTCGATGGACCGGTTAATAGGCTGCAATAATGTGTAGCTTTAATAGGTTTTTATTTAACTTCGTAAATTCGACTTTTGACCGGATTTTACATGGAAATACTCCTTTGTGCGTCGTTCGATTTGAACATCAAACGAAGGATCGTTTCGATAATTGCCCCATGTATGGCCCTTAAGATACGATAATATATGAAAAAACGCGTTATTCTACCGGACCTCGTCTTATGAATCGGAGGGTGTCGTCCCTTGTACAGGCTGTTCGGATTTTGCAATGAAACAGCATAAAAACTTAGTTTTGCTAGACCTACTTGACAGCTTATCTGACGAAGTTAAGGAACAGAGGATTCATGTTGCATCCAGAAGTAAAAATCATACCTATCTAATGATGAAATTCCGTAATGATCATCGACTTTGGTCGCTGAATGAACACCTGGGGGCCAAATCTATTTTCAATGATTGGTCATTATGACGACCATACCAAGGCAACGCCATGACCATTGTGCCAATAGTTTGTAACCTCCTAAATTCATAATGGCGTGTCAGTGGTCCATATGGAAGTCAAAATAATAGGAGCTTGTCAGTACGAGATTACCAAATACAGATTTTTTTTCCAATGGAGTATCAGTGGCACGTAGAGAATACAATCCCGAGCATGTTTTTCAATCCCGGGCTTACGGGATTTTTTAAGCCTTTTCCCGGGATCCCGGGCTCATCCCGGGATTAGACTATGTGGTTTCTAATTGCGCTAAAATAAAAAAAACACGAGTAATTAAAAAAAAATGTCTTTAATGTCTTTGCACAACACAAATCAGAATAATAATAAGAAAAGAAAAACACAAACCAAAAAATACTATACTTTTGCAAGAAATTAAAAAACAGCACAAAATAACTATTTAGAATCGGGATCCCGAGATTCGGGATCCCGGGATTGTATTCTCTACTCAAGACCCATAAATATGGGTAATTGATTGACAGCAAATAGTTAATATCGGCACCTACTCCATATATTTTACATGATTACGGTCTGGAGCTCTACAGCATTTATGATCAGTGATGTTTATAATGCAATGGCCTGTTGGTCCCAGTCAAGACTCCAGACAATAAGTAAGTCCAGTAAGTCTTCAATAAGTTATTATCTAATCTCTCTAAGTTGCCTAGTGACCTTCTAATGTCACAGTTTTACCCATTACCTTTGTACGGGTGATTGGGACATCAATGCTTCACAAGCATTATCTCAAGATACTAGGCATAAAATAATAAATGGTATCTTGAGTTAAGTATCTCAAGACGGTGTCTTGAGCTAAGTATCTCAAGACGGTGTCTTGAGCCAAATAGTATTAGACGTGAAATGAGCCTGTTCGAAAATGGAGGAGTTCGTGGATATCATTGTACATATATAATATAATTACCTACAGTACACAGTATATTACTTTTGTATTATATAATGCAATGGCCTGTTGGTCCCAGTCAAGACTCCAGACAATAAGTAAGTCCAGTAAGTCTTCAATAAGTTATTATCTGAAGTTGCCTAGTGACCTTCTAATGTCACAGTTTTACTCATTCCGGGTGATTGGGACATAAATGCTTCACAAGCATTATCTCAAGATACTAGGCATAAAATAATAAATGGTATCTCAAGACGGTGTCTTGAGCTAAGTATCTCAAGACGGTGTCTTGAGCTAAGTATCTCAAGATGGTGTCTTGAGCTAAGTATCTCAAGACGGTGTCCAACCTCCCAACCCCAATTGACATTAAAGGAAAAGTTAGAGCTGGAAATTAACAAGAGTATGAAATCCCCAGATCCTGAAGTACAAGTACAAAAGGAATTGGGGTTGGCAAATAGTATTAGACGTGAAATGAGCCTGTTCGAAAATGGAGGAGTTCGTGGATATCATTGTACATATATAATATAATTACCTACAGTACACAGTATATTCTTTTTTCTTTTCTTTTTTTTTAAAAAAAAACGTTGGCCCACACTAGGAATTTCTCCTGTATCGTGGGTGCGTTTACAAACATTTAAACTCACATACACAAACAGCCGCAGCAGTATATTACTTTTGTATTATATAATGCAATGGCCTGTTGGTCCCAGTCAAGACTCCAGACAATAAGTAAGTCCAGTTAGTCTTCAATAAGTTATTATCTAATCTCTCTAAGTTGCCTAGTGACCTTCTAATGTCACAGTTTTACCCATTACCTTTGTACGGGTGATTGGGACATCAATGCTTCACAAGCATTATCTCAAGATACTAGGCATAAAATAATAAATGGTGTCTTGAGATAAGTATCTCAAGACGGTGTCTTGAGCTAAGTATCTCAAGACGGTGTCTTGAGCTAAGTATCTCAAGACGGTGTCTTGAGCTAAGTATCTCAAGACGGTGTCTTGAGCTAAGTATCTCAAGACGGTGTCTTGAGCTAAGTATCTCAAGACGGTGTCTTGAGCTAAGTATCTCAAGACGGTGTCTTGAGCTAAGTATCTCAAGACGGTGTCTTGAGCTAAGTATCTCAAGACGGTGTCTTGAGCTAAGTATCTCAAGACGGTGTCTTGAGCTAAGTATCTCAAGACGGTCTCAAGACCCATAAATATGGGGATCCTGCCGTTTTGCCGAAAAGATTTTGCCAAATTTTCATTACCCAAACAAATTTTAGCAACCTTTTTTTATACCATTGCAATATTTCGAATGATTTTAGTACGCATATTTTCATTTGGTCAAATTTTTACTTGGCAAAATATTACTAAGTATAATGTCATTATGGCATTTGGTCTTTAATCAAATGATTTATTACAGCAAACCAATCTTCAGACAATAAACGTTTTCGAGCGAGCGAAGCGAGCGGTGCCGCGGTAGCGGCCGGCGAGTGCCAGACACGACTTGTATTAATAGAAAAAAAGATATTGTTTTTAGTAGGTTACCCAGATCTGAACTATTTAGATTAGGTTAATTACTTATTTATATTATTATTTGATTTTGCGTAAAAACTGTTATTCCAACTGAAATATTTGACTACTAGTACTAGTATTTAGATTAGGTTAATTTCCTTTAAAAAAAAAAATGGGTAGGTTAGGTTAGGTTAAAACCGTGACCGCCTACGCACGAGCCGAGCGAGCGAAGCGAGCGGTGCCGCGGCAGCGGCCGGCGAGTGCCAGAAACGACTTGCATTAATAGAAAAAAGAGATTGTTTTTAGTAGGTTACCCAGATCTGAACTATTTAGATTAGGTTAATTACTTATTTATATTATTATTTGATTTTGCGTAAAAACTGTTATATTCCAACTGAAATATTTGACTAAATAAAAAATGTTAAAAGTACTAGTTGGTAAACAAGTTATAGTTTAAACGTTCATTTGTCAAACATTACGTTTGCGTTACAATTCTTTGTGAATAGATTTTTTGCTAAGTAATAATTTGGCAAATGAAATTATGCGAGAATTTTTTTGGGAAGTGAAAATTTGTCAAATTCCTTTCGGTCAAACAAGGGAGACCCATAAATATGGGTAATTGATTGACAGCAAATAATTAATATCGGCACCTACTCCATATATTTTACATGATTATGGTCTGGAGCTCTACAGCATTTATGATGTTTATAATGCAATGACCTGTTGGTCCCAGTTAAGACTCCAGACAATAAGTAAGTCCAGTAAGTCTTCAATAAGTTATTATCTAATCTCTCTAAGTTGCCTAGTGACCTTCTAATGTCACAGTTTTACCCATTACCTTTGTACGGGTGATTGGGAAATCAATGCTTCACAAGCATTATCTCAAGATACTAGGCATAAAATAATAAATGGTATCTTGAGTTAAGTATCTCAAGACGGTGTCTTGAGCTAAGTATCTCTAGACGGTGTCTTGAGCTAAGTATCTCAAGATGGTGTCTTGGTATCTCAAGACCCATAAATATGGGTAATTGATTGACAGCAAATAGTTAATATCGGCACCAACTCCATATATTTTACATGATTACGGTCTGGAGCTCTACAGCATTTATGATCAGTGATGTTTATAATGCAATGGCCTGTTGGTCCCAGTCAAGACTCCAGACAATAAGTAAGTCCAGTAAGTCTTCAATAAGTTATTATCTAATCTCTCTAAGTTGCCTAGTGACCTTCTAATATCACAGTTTTACCCATTACCTTTGTACGGGTGATTGGGACATCAATGCTTCACAAGCATTATCTCAAGATACTAGGCATAAAATAATAAATGGTATCTTGAGTTAAGTATCTCAAGACGGTGTCTTGAGCTAAGTATCTCAAGACGGTGTCTTGAGCTAAGTATCTCAAGACGGTGTCTTGAGCTAAGTATCTCAAGACGGTGTCTTGAGCTAAGTATCTCAAGACGGTGTCTTGAGCTAAGTATCTCAAGACGGTGTCTTGAGCTAAGTATCTCAAGACGGTGTCTTGAGCTAAGTATCTCAAGACGGTGTCTTGAGCTAAGTATCTCAAGACGGTCTCAAGACCCATAAATATGGGGATCCTGCCGTTTTGCCGAAAAGATTTTGCCAAATTTTCATTACCCAAACAAATTTTAGCAACCTTTTTTTATACCATTGCAATATTTCGAATGATTTTAGTACGCATATTTTCATTTGGTCAAATTTTTACTTGGCAAAATATTACTAAGTATAATGTCATTATGGCATTTGGTCTTTAATCAAATGATTTATTACAGCAAACCAATCTTCAGACAATAAACGTTTTCGAGCGAGCGAAGCGAGCGGTGCCGCGGTAGCGGCCGGCGAGTGCCAGACACGACTTGTATTAATAGAAAAAAAGATATTGTTTTTAGTAGGTTACCCAGATCTGAACTATTTAGATTAGGTTAATTACTTATTTATATTATTTGATTTTGCGTAAAAACTGTTATTCCAACTGAAATATTTGACTACTAGTACTAGTATTTAGATTAGGTAAATTTCCTTTAAAAAAAAAAAATGGGTAGGTTAGGTTAGGTTAAAACCGTGACCGCCTACGCACGAGCCGAGCGAGCGAAGCGAGCGGTGCCGCGGCAGCGGCCGGCGAGTGCCAGAAACGACTTGCATTAATAGAAAAAAGAGATTGTTTTTAGTAGGTTACCCAGATCTGAACTATTTAGATTAGGTTAATTACTTATTTATATTATTATTTGATTTTGCGTAAAAACTGTTATATTCCAACTGAAATATTTGACTAAATAAAAAATGTTAAAAGTACTAGTTGGTAAACAAGTTATAGTTTAAACGTTCATTTGTCAAACATTACGTTTGCGTTACAATTTTTTGTGAATAGATTTTTTGCTAAGTAATAATTTGGCAAATGAAATTATGCGAGAATTTTTTTGGGAAGTGAAAATTTGTCAAATTCCTTTCGGTCAAACAAGGGAGACCCATAAATATGGGTAATTGATTGACAGCAAATAATTAATATCGGCACCTACTCCATATATTTTACATGATTATGGTCTGGAGCTCTACAGCATTTATGATGTTTATAATGCAATGACCTGTTGGTCCCAGTTAAGACTCCAGACAATAAGTAAGTCCAGTAAGTCTTCAATAAGTTATTATCTAATCTCTCTAAGTTGCCTAGTGACCTTCTAATGTCACAGTTTTACTCATTACCTTTGTACGGGTGATTGGGAAATCAATGCTTCACAAGCATTATCTCAAGATACTAGGCATAAAATAATAAATGGTATCTTGAGTTAAGTATCTCAAGACGGTGTCTTGAGCTAAGTATCTCTAGACGGTGTCTTGAGCTAAGTATCTCTAGACGGTGTCTTGAGCTAAGTATCTCAAGATGGTGTCTTGGTATCTCAAGACCCATAAATATGGGTAATTGATTGACAGCAAATAGTTAATATCGGCACCAACTCCATATATTTTACATGATTACGGTCTGGAGCTCTACAGCATTTATGATCAGTGATGTTTATAATGCAATGGCCTGTTGGTCCCAGTCAAGACTCCAGACAATAAGTAAGTCCAGTAAGTCTTCAATAAGTTATTATCTAATCTCTCTAAGTTGCCTAGTGACCTTCTAATATCACAGTTTTACCCATTACCTTTGTACGGGTGATTGGGACATCAATGCTTCACAAGCATTATCTCAAGATACTAGGCATAAAATAATAAATGGTATCTTGAGTTAAGTATCTCAAGATGGTGTCTTGAGCTAAGTATCTCAAGATGGTATCTTGAGCTAAGTATCTCAAGATGGTATCTTGAGCTAAGTATCTCAAGACCCATAAATATGGGTAATTGATTGACAGCAAATAGTTAATATTGGCACCTACTCCATATATTTTACATGATTACGGTATGGAGCTCTTATTTATGATCAGTGATGTTTATAATGCAACAATGGCCTGTTGGTCCCAGTCAAGACTCCAGACAATAAGTAAGTCTAGTAACTCTTCAATAAGTTATTATCTAATCTCTCTAAGTTGCCTATTGACCTTCTAATGTCACAGTTTTACCCATTACCTTTGTACGGGTGATTGGGACATCAATGCTTCACAAGCATTATCTCAAGATACTAGGCATAAAATAATAAATGGCATCTTGAGCTAAGTATCTCAAGATGGTATCTTGAGCTAAGTATCTCAAGATGGTGTCTTGAGCTAAGTATTTCAAGATGGTATCTTGAGCTAAGTATCTCAAGATGGTGTCTTAAGCTAAGTATCTCAAGATGGTATCTTGAGCTAAGTATCTCAAGACCCATAAATATGGGTAATTGCTAACTTAAAGTTTAAACTTTAAGGGGGATTTGATAAGGCTTTTCAAACTGAATATTAGTAATAATAGCAGAGCAACAATAATTTCATCAATTATCCTCAAAGATTAACTTGAAGCCCATCTCCCATGCTCTTTGAAAGATTGGTGATTTTCATTTATTACACAAAATTAAAACTCTAAAAGCAGGCTTAGCATGATGCTTTCTATTTCTACTCTATTGTAGAATAGAAATCGCTTGTCTATCTTTCTTCGTAGAAAACTGTCAGCTGTCTACACAGAAGCGTAATTTTTATCTACTTTAAAACACTTCTCTACGGTTCTCATGCTAAGCCTATGGAACCAGGAATGGTTGGTTAAGTTTCTTTTAGTACTAACCTAATAAGCAATGTGGAGATATGAATAAGCAGTTTTTTATACATGTATAAGATTTTGCAATATCAGGTGGCGATGACAAAGATAGGGTCAAAGTAGGTCTAACAAAGTCTCCCGCCATTTGATAGACTTAATTTCAGATAATTGACTTTTAAATTTTAATGACGTAGCCTATGTAACCCGTCGTCACTGACGTAGCCTACGTAACCCGTCACTGACAGAACAATAAATGAAAAAAATAAAACCTGATTTGCATATTTATACTTTCGTACAGGGAATCCCCGACCGACGGGAAATACCCGCAACAATATTATGATATGAGATGATCGGGTGATTCCCCTGTTGGTTCGTTAGGGAATTACCTTAAGAGTATTGTATTAAAGTATTCCGAGTCGGAAGTCCCTTCTAAGTTCTACGACAAACATATTATTAGGACTGTACCTGTGTAGTAAATAGTGGGTACCTACGTATTGTAGGAGTTGCTTCTTGTCGTAATGTATTAAAATAATCTAGGCAAGGTTATTTTCAAGGCCCAACGGACTACGGAATACAAACTAGACTTGTTTGTGACAATCCCGAAAATCCCGAGATTAGCCAAGTACAGTCACGGGATTTTCGGGGCCAGAAAACGGTCGGGATCCCGGGATCCCGAGATTCGGGATCCCGGGATTGTATTCTCTAGTGGCACGTCATTGGAAAATCATACAGACGCCTTTCAATTAGGAGATTAGCAAAACCCCTAAGTTGACTCACTGACCAAACTGTCAAACTCTACAATTATGGTGCCAATGATCGGCCATTCGGACACAACTGCGTTAGCAGACTTGGCCCCCTGGTGACCTGTAATTCAGGTTTGTTCTAAAACCTACTTCAGGCACCAGCTCTCACAATGTGATTTTTTAGAGTTCAAAACTGAAAACCATTGTGAGCGAAAATAAATAAACTAATTATAATTTTGCATGGCGGCTTAGTAAATCCTAAAATAATAATAATTATTTTAGGATTTACTAAGCCGCCATGCAAAATATTGAAAGGTAAGAAAGACCCTTTACCTACTATTAAAAGTGTTAGTAGCAGTATTTTGTATTTCAGTAACTAAGTAATTATAATTATATTAGGTATATTCACTGTGTGTGGTGGTCCATTAAATTGTACGGTGAGCGATATATCGAAGATAATATATATATTTTATATTTAAAAAAAAAAAAAAAAAAAAACTAGATGGAGTTGACATTTCCTATCTGAGTGCGTACTCAGATAGTAAATTTCGACTACCCTATATACAAATGTACTCTGTGATTTCAACTCCATCTATTTTTTTTTTCTCTATGAAGTGCAAAAGTGATTCCGATATCCTATGTACAGAATCAACAATTTAATTTCAGTCCAAACGAAGAAGTATAATTTTTCTTTTTAAAGAATATCGGCGCCGTACTTTTAGTAACGTTAGATATAGAAGATAATTATCCTGATGTCATGAAACAGTTGTTGGAGCGAATTGGTCAGTGTCAGAAAAAGAGCAGTTCTGCCGAATTTATGGTAACTTACAATTTACAAGCATGACCACTATCAAAACACGCGTTGGTAGGTATACACAATATTAGTTTTAGTATAAGCGAAACCCCAAACACGTATCTATTATTTTTATGTAAAGAATCTATGTACAAAATTTCAAAACTGTATTATGAAAAATCACAAAGTTATAACGTTGTTATGTTACCGGGTTGTCCGAACTAAAACAGCGGCGCGGCGCCCCCGCGCCTCCAGGGTCGTCTTGCGCTCATTGATAATAATTTGGCAGTAGGTACCTAACCGTACGGCGATTGTATTGTAAGTAATTAAATGGTGATAACATTTTCCAACACACTTAAATATTTTTGGGACAAAATATAACATGGTTTAAAAATTATTGAAATCGATTCAGTTCCTTATTCTGAACAAACTATATTCAGGTTTCGCATATACTAAAAATAATATTGTATATGCTCACTGAGATTTAAAAAAATATGAGCGTTTACGTCTGCTATGCATAAGGCGGGCGATGTGGTTTCAGTAGTGTATTGTAGGTAAGCAGACAAACAACAGGACGCTGATGCTCATACTCTTAACTTTGGACGACTCAGCCAGCTAAATCTACGTTTTCCTAGGAGAGCGGTGGCCGCCACATAGCGTTGTTTACGCGTTTGAATGACGTCACTGAAACGTTGTTTTTTGGTGTTTTCCTAGAGCGTTTTTTGACACCGTAGTCAAACCCCACTGCTCTTCTAGGACACTTGGTGCGGTGATACAGGTTACGGGTTCACCAGAATAAACATTTGTACATATTCAATAAAGTTCAACAGCTCGCAGAGTAGCTGTAGACGCTGTCACAAAACGTGCCTGTAAACTGGCAAACAATCCGCGCATGACTTGAAACAAATCAACTTGAAAGGATGGAACAATATTCTCAGAAGGATTGGAGATAAACATGTACTATTCATGCGTCCATAATGTCTACTTTTTAACTGTAATAAAATACGTAAAATTTCCGGATTTCGGATTTCTTGAACCGATTTTTAGCGAAATACTGATTGAAAGGGAAGAAAATAAATAAAAAAAGATCATATTAAAAGAAATAACATTTTATTTTGTTCCGACAGCTTCGATCTGATCGCCAAACTAAAGTATGAAATCGTTCGTCAGCGACTCGCGACAACCGCGACCACACACCTACCACATAAAAATAAAATCGTTCACTCTATAACCCGAACAGACAATAGTTCTATGTCACTCATATTTACAACTATTTACAGAACATGGTGAATCACATAAAAACTATCTCAATATCGGAGATTTTTACTTACATAATTTCATATCAGCTTATTATATAATTTCACGACAAACTCATGTTTGGTTTTGATCCGCAACTGCGATTGCGAGCAACTATCACTAATTACATAATCTAATAGCCAGTATTCTTGAAAATATAATTCTGCACTGCGAAAGCACTTACAGCAAGCGGAAGCAGTTCAAGCTTTATATTCTCAGTTCGCTCTATGTAGCAAAAAGTTAATTGGTGTCAAATATAGGAAAATCTCATTGTCTTCATACAGTGGTATATCTAAAAGACAAGAACTAGCCATCGATTTACTCCCAAAATTAATAATGTATCACAATCCCAAACATGATCCCGATCTCTTTGTCTGTAAGCAATCAACGACAGTTTGTCAATTTAGGGACTTAGAGAAGGCGAATCACAAGCAGCCGTCAAAGACCGCGGATCAAAATTAGGATTGGGATTCATTATTGATTTCAGGCACTATTAATTAAATATATATTATTTGTGTGAGAGCAAGTACGTTCTCAGAATCTGTAAACTGAGTCTATTTTACTTGAATACATATTGCTTTATTACATTCATAAAACGCCATAAATTGGGCTAAAAATAATGTTCAAAATGATCAGCTACTTTTATAGGGAAAATAAATCAGAATTGATCTATATTCGAAAGATTACCTATTAGTTATATTTATCTAGCAAACGCCATTAAAAATGTTCTATAGAATTCAGTCTATCAGTGTACTGAAACAAGCACGTACATATTATGTGTAAAGGAACATCTCTATGTTCACAACAATTACATATTTCGTGAAATGTAGTCAATTTTCGACATCTCTATAAAATCACATTCGTCTCAACAATCAGACACGATAAAACGCAGTGGCATACAACTGTTCATAATATTTAATAAAAATCTATTTATAATACTGTGTACTTAAACCGTTGCAGTTCATATTCGAGTTGTGATCGTGATTAGCAACACTCCAGAGATCATAGTGTATATAAATACTTTCTCTTGCATTAATCCCGTGAACATTTATATTAAAACCATGTGTAAGAACATAGAATCATCTAATATAATACAGTTTAATGCTAAAGAGGAGTTTCTTAAAACATATGATAGAGCTATGGACTTTATAACACTATATTTACAATTTAGCTCAGTTGTAATTTTTCTACGCAGTACATACTTTCGAAACCCAAAATCTAATTCATCAAACAGTATTTATTTTCTTTTCATTCCCTATATTCCTTCATTCCTTTGACTCGCGAATTTTTCATTTAGTATCACTGGAAAAGTTAACGATCGTCATACAAAATATAGCTTACATGCAAGTGTCATTATTAAATACAAATTGAGTGTGAATTAAATCCTTACTAAATCAAATAGTGGTTTTAATGTAACTATTGTATCATCAGTCCATTGGACGTGGATCTATAAAAATACATTCACTGTCAGTTAGTGCACAAACTATTAATTGGGTGCACTTCAAAACGCATTGATCAATTTAAAGCATTCAGTGTATCACCGGGTAAGGACATAGTCAGTTTAAACCAGCACGTTGTGTCCTTCGACTTGCATAAACTGCAGCTTATGCAAGTGATACATCCAGAGTGAGTTTGCCAGAGGCGTGCCCAGTGTTAAGTTTTCAGCCGACTAACGGCCTGTCTGCGCTAATCAATTTCTTCAGCTGGTCGATTGTACACTGGCCCGAACTTGGCCATGTATTTCTTGACGAACATCTTCGCTTTTGATCGCACTGAGTCGGTTACTACTAGCTCGTCTACTGAGCGACAGTGTTTCAGCTCTTTAAGCATCACGAAGTGTGTTAGCTGAGGAGGAAAAATATACACATAGGTAACACTTTATTTTAGAGAAATAAAAAAAGAGAATGGAATTTGTTTTTCGAAATTAAAACTTCTTTAGGCGCGTTGAGCGGTTTTTGGTAGGGGACAGACTTATGAGTTCGAGTCACTGACATGCCCGTGCCGACATGCTGTAGTAGCAGTAAGTGAAGTTAAATTGACCACGTGAGAAGTTGTCGCCATGACTGCCTGTTTTTTTTTTTTTAAGGAATGGTATAAAAAATGTAGAGAAAAGGTCAACCTGCAAAAGTACAATTTACCTGAGCCACCTCGTAGATCTTAAAAAATATTTATTATTAGGGGGATGCGCTAAGGTAGCCCGCGAAATTCAAATTTTATTACGTTTTTTGCAATTTGCAGGTCTGTCAGGTGTATGTTGATCTAAATATGATTCGCGACCGTAACAAATATGGCTTTACAGGACTATAATGATTAGAATCGGCAATACACTAACTCTCCTCGTAAAATCCTATTGAATGACTATTTCTGAAATAATCATTCAGTAGGATTTTATGGACTTAGAGAGAAAAAAAAAATCAATAACTAACCTTCCTAGCCAGATGCTTAAAATCAGCCGTGCACGTAATCCTAGCAGCGGGTGCATCAGGATGCCTATAAGGGTTCAGATGCTGGACCATAACCCTCGCCATGCTGCACCGGAACTGCTCCTTAATCTTCCTCGCTATCTCCTCAGTACTCATAACGTTCGCATTATCTACAACGGGAGGTGGGGACGGTGGTATCACCACCACAGGGGATGGTGAATCTTCCACTTCAACGGGCTGTTCGACTGGTTTTTCGACTGGAACTGGCAAGGGTGCTGGAGCAGGAGCTGGTTCCTCGGTTGAAGAGTCTTCAGAATCAGTTTCTGAGTCGACTAGCTCCACCATTTGCTGTGGTAAAGATTGTTTGGGTTAGAATTTGTACTATACTACATTTTCTATAGGATGGATTGATTAAATCTATGACTACAAAGCGGTAAATGGTAGGCGTTTTGGGAAGATGATCTATTTTCATAGTCTAATCATCTGCCTAACCTTTTCCCAACTATGTTGGGGTCGGCTTCCAGTCTAACCGGATGCAGCTGAATACCAGTATTTTACATGGAGCGACTGCCTATCTGACCTCCACAACCCAGTTACTGGGTAACACGATACCCCTTGGTAAAACTGGTTGTCAGACTTTCGGGATTCTGACGACCCGTAACAAATGTCAAAAATCTACAAATACAGCCGGGAACAACGGCTTAACGTGCTTTCCGAGGCACGGAGAGGTCTTGGGATGTAAAGATGGTCACCCATCCACGGACGCGTGCGGCTGTTATTTATTAATTAATTTATGTTTTATCTACTTTCCAATCAAATTATTTATTTATTTAAATATGTAACAAAGAAGTCATCATTATAAGTTGACTTGAGAGTTGATCAAAATTTAATCGGATAGACGTCCGAAAGCAGTTTATGAAACTCGTTTTGGAAAACAATATGTTTATGTTAGATCTGTCGAAGGCGTTTATAATTAAGTCTTCGAGATAACAGACAAGTCATTTATTATTTAGCAAATTGAGTATTATTGATATCTATGTCACTGTTTGTTTGTCCCAAATAAATAAATAAAATAAAATAAAATCTATGCCAATTTTCATACATTCAGGTTGATACTTCTGACGGCAACGTGTATTGGCAAATATGGAATGACGGCCGTAGCCGCCAGGCGGAAAGTGCGTACGACTCTTTTATTTTAAACGCCTGCAACAGATATACCTTTTTCCTTTCAGCTTCTTGTTTCTTCTCTAACTCTTTTTTCTTCTCTATCAGTATTTTCTTTTCCATCAGTACATTCTTATCCATCTCTAGTTTCTTCTCCAACTCTAGTTTCTTCTCCAAGTCAATTTTCTTCTCCAACTCTATTTTCTTCTCTAATTCTATTTTCCTTATCAATTCTTTTTCCCTTTCTAACATTTTCTCTTTCTCCTTTTCTAACTCTTTTTCTTTCTCTTTTTCCGTGTCCTTTTCGGATAGCATTAACAATAAAATATGACGGTAGGTAAATAAAGCTCAACATTTATATAAGAAAACACTACTTTTGCAGCAAATGTTAATGGCAAAATGTATTAATTAGCTTACTCCGGTTCCTACTATACGTAAAACGTTCTACAAAGCCTAAATAACTAACCTTTGGTAACAAAACATGAAATTATGCCAAAAGTAAAGTCAGTTCTATGAACATTTGTTATATTATAATTATGTATAATCTCATATACCCACATCAAATTCAATCACTTAATTAATCATGTACCCATATTGAAGCAAATAAATGATTTTATTTTGACCTTTGGAGAGTCACCAATGATATTATAAGTAAAAAGAGGTAGATAGGTTACACGCTCCGCAAGTGTCACGTTAAAACTTGGCTAATTAGCCACATTTTCATCGTCGTCTCTTTTTCGCTCCCGATAAATTACGACATGCCGTCCTACTTCCACGTGTCATCTAATAATGTGACATTGTGCCGTTTTTGAATATCGAATGTTGAGTAAGTAACCTATCTACGTCTTTAAACTTATAATATTTTATCATTGCTTATCACAGTGTTAGTTCACTCCAAAGGTGTTAAAAGGAACCCTTTACTGGCTTATGTAGGTCACAAAAAATCGTAGCTGCGTCTTCAGTCACACAAAAATTTAATAAAATTATCGAACCTAACTCACAGATACCAGAAAAAATATGAAACAACCAATCTTTGCAAGAGCTATCCCTATAGTTAGCAAAGACAATTTACACAAATACATATCGTCGATGTCATTTCAAAAAGTCGTATGTTGAAAAAGACGCGTAAAAAGACAAAAGGACCTGTTGTTACAAATATCTATGTTCTAGCTTCATTTTGTTTACAGGGATATTACATTTGGATAGACACAATAAAAATATACCTTTTCACATACCTATATTTTTTTTTAAACTGTTATATAGTTTTTGTTTCCAGAAACAGTCTGATAAATGATAAATGATTTATTTCTGTAAGTAGGTTTGTACAAACACTTTTACACGTCAATCATATTAAAAAAAAAAACTAGATGAGGTCGGCGTTTCGTATCCGACTACTTTGAGAAGAAAAGCCGATACAAACTCAGAGGTCACAGTCCCTTTTAAAGTCCAGACATAATCTTGGTCAGATCACGTGAAGACCATGTAGATTGGTGCCTGAAATGATCTTTTGATAAAAGAACCACACAGATTGAGGGGACCTGTCCAGTCAGTGCACGCAGTCGTGCAGTTCAACTAAGAACTTAAGGAGCTCAACGATTCAACGAACAATACCAAAGAAAGGACATTTGGGTAGGCCGCATAAATTACTCAAACTGCCAGACCGTGATAAAAACTGAGAAAATCTGTCTGTTTTTACATACGACTTTTTGGAATGACAGCGACGATATTAATATGAAACACGAAAGCAATCCTTAGAAACTAACCTTCAAATCCAGCATGCTGCCTTTGAGCCGTCGCTGGGACTTGTTGGCGGCTAGCAAGCGAACCTTCTGCAGTAACTTCTCGCGGCGCCGACGTAGCTTCTCTTTTGTTTGCTTGTACCGTTTTACTTCTAGTCTGCCGGCTAACTTGTCTTCTTCAGTTCTCGGCTATGAGGGTATGAAAAGGTATTATTAGTGAGTAGAAATCGGGTACAGTTTGCAACATGTGATGATGAAGTCTATCGAATGCATAAACTGAATCCGTTTTTTTTTAAGAGAGAGCCATATCTATAGGATGGTTTTAGACTGAATTTCATAAAGGTAACGGCGTTATTATTTTTCTACTAAGGGCGAATTCGATCAACTTTATACAATCACAGCACATAACCTGGCAAGGTTTTGGGGTAGTGGGGGTAAGTTCGCGCATAGTACACTTATGCAACAAAAAAATGGTCACTTTTATTTTTTGTCATTATTGTATGGTTATTGCAATCATTTATTTTAAACATGTCTGTTTAGAAGAAAGTTAAAGAAAGGAGAGGAATTCGTGAAGTTTATTAGGTGTTATAAAGGCCACAATAACTAAAAATATGTTATTATACATTATGTATAATAACATATTTTTTGTTATTGTGGCCTTTCAAAAAACAATGTTAACGAGAGCTAAATGTCAACAAGCTTCATTAGCAGCTGCCGCAAAAATACCCTCGTAAAATATACTTAATTTAAAATAGTATCAACAATTTGTATTAAAAACTTAACAAAAACAAATGGTATAATTTTAGTGCACGCAAGTGTAATCGGGAGCGAACGGAACACGGGTTGAGGTGCGGGAGGCGAGTATCGACTGACGCACCAATCACGTGCTCGGAACGGTGCTCCCTCATTCCCCGCGTCCCGCTTGACCACCAGTCCTAAAAATGACTTCTGCGCATCTAACTACTCTTGCCAACTTACGTGCCGGGAACTGTACCAAGTCTTATACTGCGAATAAAATTCGATTTTATGTCATTGTCCCATACAAAAACCGTGTGACGTCAATTTTATTCCACAGATACAAGATCTCTGACTTTGGTTAACCCAGCTCTAAGGAAGTGGCTTCGCCAATAAATCGCCTAAGTGCAGGTTTACCCCTGAATAGGAACTATACTCAAGCAAATGAGACACTAGTGTCTGTAACGTTAAAGGTGTGATAAATATGACTTACGCTAATAGGTCTTTCAGAAACGAGTCCAGGTCTTCGTTTCCTCGGCTTGATGCTGACCAGCGCGTGATCAGGAATCAACCCATTGTGATTATCTTCCTTTATAACTGTAACCATACACACACAAACGTGATAGGACAAAATAATCATAGTGAAAAACGACAGCATAATGGGATAAAATCTATTGGATATTTTATTTTTGATTAACAAGCTAATTTCTTGAACACTCAATCAATTCTTTTTAATCTTCTGCCACATACAGGCTTAGTTTTTAAAGTAAGATTTAAGAGCGAAATCTTAATTATTTATTATAATTTTGTTTTCGAGAAAACTAAAACTGCTTCAATTCAAAATAGTTTTCTCGAAACCAAATCGAGCTCATAACTTTTTTGTTAATTTTGTTCTACTCTCCATAGTTTTAGATTTCGCCTTGGAAGTCCGATGTCAAAAACGCATTTTAAAAAAACGGTAAATATACGGGGTAAATACGTTATTAAATGAACAAAAAAACAAAGGTAATAGAAAAAACATAATATAAAGACATCCACTAGCTTTTGTCGTTGTAAACATAAACAATAATTAAATTACAAAATTCTATAAATACATACAATTAGCGTTCCCACCTTCGTATATACCGTTGACTCCTTCCACCACTTTGCCCTTGGTCTGTCGTCGAACGAGCGGACTGTCCAATCCTGAGGATGGTAGTTCTTCTTCCTCCTCTGATGAACTCTCTTCTACAGAATAACATATTGGTTAAAATTACATTATGTTAAACCTTAGTGACTGCCGCAAAAAATAATTCAAGGACCTCGTGTAGAAAAATTGAAAGACAATACCACAGTATAATAACGTAAGCAGTGTTACGTCTTCATACAAAACGCCCGAAACGACGCGCTTCGAAATCTCGGTGTATACCAGTACTCAACAGTATCGAGTGCGCAGCAATTATGAACGGACGCGGACGGTGCGTGACGCTCCCGTACATTTATTTACGTGAAATATGGCACGGATTTATCGTCTGTACGAGGGCTGCACTAAAAGTATCGGGAATGGAATATTTCCACTGTTCCTGTCATATTAAAATCTTTTTAATTGAAAACTCCTTGGTTTTAAAAATCGAATACCATTTATGTATTTAAAAAAAGATTCTCGGTCTTATCACAAGGTTTTGTCAAACTTGTTTAGTCGTTGAGAAAATGGAATTGACTCGAGAAAATTCAAGAGCGATGATTTATTATGACTTTCGAACTGGTTTAACACAAAAACAGTGTGTTGACCGGATGATTTCTGCATTTGGTGATGAAGCCCCATCCAAAACCACAATTTATCGCTGGTTTGCTGAATTTCAACGTGGACGTGTCAAGCTCAGTGATGATCCCCGTCAAGGTCGTCCAAAAACTGCAGTCACCCAAGAAAACGTTGATGCTGTGCGTAAGCTGATTGAGGAAGATCGACATGTGACATACCGCGAAATTCAGGCAACTTTAGACATTGGCATGAGTCAAATACAAATAATCTTGCATGAACAATTAGGTGTAAAAAAGTTGTTTTCCCGATGGATACCGCATGCGCTCTGTGAAGAGCAAAAAGCGGCTCGCGTTACTTGGTTCGTCAGAACTCTCGAAAGATTCCACGCCGGATCCTCAAATGCTGTATAGAACATTGTATCAGGTGACGAATCCTGGATATACGCGTACGAACCCGAAACAAAAAACCAGTCACGAGTTTGGGTGTTCGAAAATGAGTTAAAGCCAACAAAAATTGTTCGTTCACGGAGTGTTGCAAAAAAAATGGTGGCCACGTTTGTCTCCAAAACCGGCCATGTTACGACTATTACTCTTGAGGGACAAAGAACGGTTAATGCAGAATGGTATGCTTTTTTTTTTTTTTTTTTTGGGTGGGAAATTATCAAATAACTTCTCCCGCTCTGGGCGGAGCGGGAGGGCGTGTCAGACTTTTACTGACTAAAACCCACCCGTGTTCCTCCCGTTGCCTGTGTGCCAGGGCCACGATATCCCTTTCGGACAAACTCGCAACCCCGGCAGGCATTGGTCCTAACTGACCCCGTCAGTTTGTGCTGACATCTCTTTGAGGCGCGCGTGGAACACAACGCGCCGTCGACCCGGGCCTGGTCCTTATCGGACGGCGAGCTACCCATCGCTCACCGTCCGCAGGCCCGCACCTACGGTGGCCGGAAATCGGCTTGCGACTCCCGACGCCCGGGGCGTCTCCTGCGGCGACTAAGGGCGCGAGGGCGCGAACCTTGTCTCACCCTCACGCGTTCCGCCTCCTCCTTCGCTAGCATAACTACTTCGCAGAAGGAGGTGACCGCCTCCCATGCACTTTCGCTCCGAACCATGGCCTGAACCAGGCCCGGACGCGAGAGATCGCCGCCGCCGATCGCCTCCGTGAGGACACGGCGGTGCTCCGCCCAAGCTGGGCAGACCTCCACCGTATGCTCCACCGTGTCCTCCGGGCGATCCACACAGTGGTGACACCCGGGCGTTTCCTCCCGCTTTATCCTGAACAGGAACCTCCCGAAACAACCGTGTCCGGTGAGGACCTGCGTCAGGCGGAAGGTGAGGACGCCGTGGCGCCTCTCTAGCCACTCCTCAAAGAGGGGACTTATCGCCACAATTGTGGCGTGCCCACAGAATGGTATGCTAGCATTTGTTTGCCACAGGTCGTTTCTGAACTCCGTAAAGGGAACTGCAACCGCCGCATCATCCTCCATCACGACAATGCGAGTTCTCACACCGCGCACAGAACAAAAGTGTTTTTAGAGCAAGAAAACATATAATTATTAGACCATCCGCCGTACAGCCCAGACCTAAGCCCTAATGATTTCTATACTTTCCCTAAAATAAAGAATAAATTGCGTGGACAGAGATTTTCATCACCTGAAGAAGCTGTGGACGCCTACAAAACGGCCATTTTGGAGACCCCAACTTCCGAATGGAATGGTTGCTTCAATGATTGGTTCCATCGTATGGAAAAATGTGTCAAATTTCGCGGAGAATACTTCGAAAAGCAATAAATACATTTTTAAATAGTAATGTTGTGTCACTTCCTTGATTCCCGAAATTTTCAGTGCCGCCCTCGTATTTTGCAGTGTATGGATGTTTGAATTCATCAATCACGAAACAAGACGTAACATTTTTAAATTACCAACTCAGTTGGCAAGGTAAGCCTATAAAAAATAACATTATTTTTAGTTTTTAGGGTTCCGTACCCAAAGGGTAAAACGGGAACCCTATTACTAAGGCTCCGCCGTCTGTCTGTCTGTCTGTCCGTCTTTCACCAGGCTGTATCTCATGAACCGTGATAGTTAGACAGTTGAAATTTTCACAGATGATGTATTTCTGTTGCCGCTATAACAACAAATACTAAAAACAGAATAAAATAAATATTTAAGGGGGCTCCCATACAACAAACTTGAGGTTTTTGCTCGTTTTTGTTCGATATTAATAACGGCAAAAGGTAGACGCTTGAAATATTCACAGAATATTTAGTTAGATATTCACTTTAAAAATAAATAATAAAAATTAAATAAAACAAATATTTAAGGGGGGCTCTCATACAACAAACGTGACTTTTTTGCCGTTTTTATAGATAATAGCACGGAACCCTTCGTGCGCGAGTCCGACTCGCACTTGGCCGGTTTTTTTATATAACTATTCAATAAAAAATGTTTCATTTTTCAACTCGTATAAATGGATAATATCTATTTTTATTTCAGTCTATCCGAATGGTTTCGGCTGATGTGTCGAGATGATTTAGCAAACCAACGTTACCGGATTTGTGAGAAACATTTTAATGTACAGGACATACTACGTACAACAAATCGCAAGGTTTTTAAAACAATGCTCTACCATAATTCAAATTGAAACACTGAATAAATATTTGTTTATTTATTTATTATTTAATTATAATAAAATTGCCTGACTATTTCAAGGACACTGCCGAGAAGTAATACTGCTTACTTTATTATACTGTGAATCTGTGATACCAATACATTTTCCCACCGTGATAATAATGGAAAAACCTGTAAATAAAGATGACATAATTTGTGCTCAGAATATGCCTGTGTTTATGTTCTTATTACATACTTTATTAATATTACACACATTATACCTCTCCTGTCTACTTGGCAAACTAGGTGCTCTCTCCAAAATATAAAACGGAGACTAGAGTAATTTTCTGTTTAGATTTTCAGATATACTTTTCAAATCACTAAATAACATTCAATTGATTAAATTGGTCAAAGATCATTGTGGCAACGGGTGTAACAGCTGTGGTCAAGCCTGAAGTATATTATATAAGCTTTTTTTTTTAACTACAACTCAAGTGACTGTGCTGTTGGTGTGCTTATTATATAAAAATAAAAATTTTATGCTGTTCGTGGGTAAGCGTATGACTTGAGAACCGCTGGACGGACTTCACTTTTAAAATGTTAAACTAAATAAGGGAATGAAAAATTGTAAAATAGGTTACTCTGAAGTCCTTTTTTCTATGAGATTTTTGTATGAACTATTGTTTGGTAGAGCTAGTTATAAATAATTATTGTAAAATAAGGGATGGTAAGTTACGTACCAGGTTCGCTAGGCATCGGCGGCGGTACCCACTGCGGCTGCCTCAACTTGACGTGGTAGTAGTACGTGCGGCCGCGCGCGTCCGTGGCGCTGCGCCACAGGGACGGGAGCACTCTCTCTTTGGGTTCATCCGTCGATACCGCGCCCTGGTAGGTGGAAAAATATGTTACAGTAACGAGTTATCATTGGACACAGGAATAACTGATCATAAACCCTTAGTAGGAAACTCCCTATTTCTATGTTAATTTGCTTGTTTGCTTGCATATTCTGAAACAGTCACACATACAAGCAAAATGAAACTTTAGTATATTATTCATTGAATCTTTTTCTTTCCATGTTGAACACAGTTACGTAATTGTAATATTTTCTCTAGATACATTTTTTATTCGAAAATCATGTCTTTTTTAAGGATAATTCTAAAAAACAAACAAGATTGTTTAGCTTTTATGTCTAAAATAATTATTCACAGCAAGAAAATATAGTTTATTATCCCGACACAAGATATTTTTTCTTTAGATCAACATGGAAAGAAAATGATCCAATAAATCATATACTAAAGTTTAATTTTGCTTGTATGTGTGACTGTTTCAGAATATTCATGCAAATTAACACTAAAATAGGGAGCCGCTTCTTAAGCTTGGCAATTCTTCGGGCTATGTCGGTTACCTTGGTTCCCCTGCGGATCTCTTCATTTCTGGTTCGATCACGTAGGGAAACTCCAAGCATAGCCCTCTCCATTGCCCTTTGGGTGACTTTTAGGCTTCTGATAAGGCCCATTCAGTGTTTAGCATAATCAGCCTATATGTTCCCACGGCTGGGACACAGGTCTCCTCTCTATGAGGAGTGGGCCTAGTGCGGGTTGGTAGATGACACACGTCTTGGCACTTTTGGTTCAAGGACATTCCGATTTCCTCACGATGTTTTCCTTCACCGTTTTTGAGAGCAGTGGTGATGAAATAATTTACACAAAGTGAAGGGCCTGTGTGGGTTTGAACCCAAGACCTACAATTCGTAAGTCGGGCCGTTGGCCGTTTTCACTGGGCCACCACTGATCTCTGCATTAATGTTTACTAAATACGAGCAGAGCCTGGGACACGGCTAGATTAAAAACCATTTGGTACTCACTTGCTGGTCAGGCTGCGTGGGTAGCTGCGGGAAGGGCGGCT
The DNA here is from genome assembly GCA_963921375.1 of Tiliacea citrago. NCBI lineage: Eukaryota > Metazoa > Arthropoda > Insecta > Lepidoptera > Noctuidae > Tiliacea > Tiliacea citrago. The sequence continues at coordinate 22,567,173 of OY992786.1, forward strand.
GGCCGGGCGGGCCCACCTGCTGCCCGAACATGAAGCCGCCCATCGGGAACCCGGGCATGCCCATCATACTGCGGACAAATTTATAATGTTTTAGTCAGTCAGTGCTTAGTACAAGTGCAACAACAACAGTGCGTAGTACAAGACCTTTTGTTTGGTGGAATTTATGTCAGTAAGTCGTCTAGTGATTGCATATCGGTATCACTACAAATCGGTATACAACAGCGAAAATAAAAGCGAAAATTGTATGATTACAGACTCATCATCATCTTTTCAGCCGAATGACGTCAACTGATGGACATACGCTTCCCCCCAAGCATCGCCACTTCGACTGGTTCTGTGCTACTCGTATCCAGCGGATTCCTGCGGCTGACCTTGTGAAGGTCATCGGTCCACCTTGTAGGAGGCTTTCCAACACTACATCTTCCGGTACGCGGTCGTAACGGTTGAAAATACAGTGCGCAGTAAAAAAAAAAATCGTACAAAAAAGCGCTTGTGCGTACGTGGGCTAAGAGGCCAGCTTATAACGATTTTGTTACGACTGACGTGCGTTCCTTACTACAAACGTTACAGCTTCAAAGTGTAAGTACAAGGTACTAAAGGTTTTATTGAAGAATATTTCTACAGTCTTTTGTATACTCACTTAGGTTGCGGCATACAGAAGGGCGGGCAGAAGGGCGCGGGCGGGAAGTCGTGCGGCAACCAGTCTGCGGGCATGTCGGGCACCAGGCCAGGCACGCCCATCACCATGCCGCCCATGTTGGGCATGCCGCCCATGTTAGGCATGTTGCCCAGCATGTTAGGCCCGCCGGGAACCATGCCACCGGGGAACATTTGCTGCCGGGAAGAATGTCACTTTAATACATTGTATAAGATTTTACGAGATTCGAGTTCATTCTATTTTTGATAGCTGGAATGCAGACGATAGGATCGTTCAATTTAAACATCATTCATTGTTCATTCTAATATTCTTCCTTTCGAGTACAATATGCAATTTATTTCTAAACATGTGTATAATACCTGTGGAAAGGCATCAGGCTGCGGCCAGTAGGTGGGCCAGGCGTGCGGCAGGCGCTCCCGCTGGCGCCGCGACTCGTCGGCCGCGGCCGCCGCCTCCGCGAAGGCGCGCCGCCGCTCCTCCTTGCTCATGGGCGGGACGGCCGCCAGGACTCGCTCGCTTAGCCTAAAGGTCACGGTCAAAGGTCATTAGAACAAACTAGTGCCAAAAAGGGTCTGCTGGGTAATAGGGAATACGCACGTAATTCAAAACTTATCCATTATTTTAATATACATTGTCCAGAGTCAAGAAACAAATTTCTATTATTTTTTCTTTAATTTAGTGCATTACTTCGTACATTCGCAATTTACTCATTTATGTTGCTTTTTTTTGGTGGAACGGAACGCAAACTCAAGGCGCGTCCTCTTCGAAAATGCCGGAAGTGACGAAAATACTATGTGAATAAAATCTATCCTTTCTAAATGCTTGAAATCTCACTAAGTTAAATAAGTAAGTGCGATTTCGGCTGGAATAAAACCTAAACAATAATTTTATGTATTTGATTTGGGGCTAAAAACAGATGTTAACAAAGCAGTTTCGTGGATAATGACGACACATCATGACCGCGACAGAAACGGACGTTTGAACTGTAGTAGAAAATTGTTGGAGTTTCATAATTTTTTTGAGCAACAAGCAGTAGTTCAATTTAACTTTCAATACTTTTTTTGGGTTTGTACTACTGTCTATTATTGATTTAGATGATACAAATTGAATTACATACATATTCCCTATTGCGTAACACACATACAGTAGTATGGGTTTCATGTTGACAGTTCAACAACATTTGTTGAGTTATTTACGTTGCTGAGCAGACAATTTTTTTTATACGTATAAAGCAATGGATTAGCAATATCCTTCAAAATCATTCAGATTATGATTGAAAGTGAGATACGCAATTAGGATGCTGGTCCATTCCCCAAACAAGCTTCATTTGTCTAGTCTTGCTCCCTTTAAGAAATAAAACTAAAATGATAAGATGTTGGATTTTTCAGCTCCTGACATAAACACAAAAAAAAAATCACGTTTTGTTTCCCCAAAGGGCGGAGCGGTATATTGGGCAGAGCTGTATCTATGGTGAACATGGGACTTAAACATAACTGGCGAAATGTGGGTGTAACTCTGCCTAAAAAAATATATCATGGCATTAATATGAGAGACACCTTTGCACTGCAACAGATTACACGCAAAATAATGACAATTTATTTATACTTATAAATATGAAATCACTAGCTGCGCGCCGCGGTTTCACCCGCATAAGTCTCGATCCCGTGGGAATATCGGGATAAAAAGTATCTCAAAATCAAAAGTCATTTATTCAAACTAGGCTGAGAATCAGCACTTTTCGAACGTCAAAAATTACATAAGACAGTCCCCCACAAACGCCCACCCTTCACCACTTCCTAGTGCTTTAGCTGAGAAGAAGAAGTGGCGCAACCAACTCCCCAGCAGCACAGCTGTCTGTTCAGATATAAAACTTGAATCTATACTTATGTCCTAACCCAGAGTCATGGTCTACCCATGTGCCAGATTTCATTCAAATCCGTGCAGCCGTTTTAGCGTAAAATCGTAACAAACAAACTCACTTTAGCATTTATAATATTATGTTAGAATTCTCTTACCTAATACTCCTCCTGCCTCCCTCCGGACTGCTTCTTCTTTTCCTCCTATCCCGATCATCTCGATCTCGATCCCGGTCACGATCTCTATCTCTCTCTCTATATCTATCGCGGTCTCTCTCCCCCCGGTCCCTGTCCCCTCTATCGCGGTCGCTTCGGTCTCTATCTCTGTCTCGTTCCCTCTCCCGGTCTCTCTCTTTCTCTCGCTCGCGTTCCCGTTCTTCCCGTCGGTCGCGGTCGCGTTCTTCTCTGCGTTCGCGGTCACGTTCGCGCGATCCGCTGGAATCAGCCGCACGCCTCTCGACGTTCGCTTGTCTCTCGTGCTCTTTCATTTGCTGTATTCTTTCTTTTTTCGGTATTTTGAATACTTCCTGCCATGACATAAAATTATTTGATTACAGATCTCGTTCAACCATAAAACCATCATCTGCCTAGCCTTTTCCCCAACTCAATTGGGGTTGGCTTCTAGTCTAACCGGATGCAGCTAAATTTGCCTACCTGACATCCACAAACCCGTTAGTCAGACTTTCGGTCTTCCGACTACTGATCTACAATAATTAACTTCGAGGTGCATCAAAAGGAATTCCTTGAATGACGCGATACTTGAGTCTATAGAGGTATGAGGAACAGGGTGTAAAGTTCACTCATCCTCCATAGAAAAAGGAGGTTCTTCCGACCATGTCGGGACGTTGTATATATGCTAGTCGCGCGGTAAACTCTGCTTGCGCGATGCAGGAATTTGCGCGACGTCAGTCTGATGCGTAGTTCGCATGTGGCGATGTAAGTGCCGCCACAAGTCCATCCTGTCACTCAGGGCAGTCAGGCCGGCTGCTTACCATTCTGAATGGCTACTCTTTTCACCATGGCATGAGCTTTTCCCGTAAAATCAGTGATAAAGGACCCATCAACAAGTAATAAAGGACGTAAAACCTTACCTTCAAACTGGACCATCTCTCCAGCAGTTGGTTACACAGATCCTTGGTTTTCTCTAGTATGCTAGCACTCTCTTTCGCCTTCTCTGGACTTGAGAGATTCTCCTGGCTGTCGCTGTTAGGTAACTCTACAGGCAAACCTGTGGAATAAAATAAAAAAACGAGTGTGCTTTAGACCACACAACTGAAGTAAAACTTACAAATAGTAATACTAACAATAGGCCTGCACTGTGTCTTAGATATACGAAACGCAACTGGCTATGAGAAAAAGAAAATGTGTGCTCGCACCTCTCTCTCTTGCCCCTACAGTAATATACGAAACGTAACTCTCTCTCTTTCTATCTCCACTAACTTATATCTCCCTCTCAACTTCCGTTCGCTCGCTTCCGTAACACTCTCGTCACGAATTCAACAGCTTACTCCCCAAGTCAAGCGTGCATAAAGAATTTTTACTTCAAAAATGTCTTATCAATCTGCATGCTTAGGAAATGGCGTTATCTGCATGGATAATCAGCCCGGCTAGCTGGCTGATATATTTTTTCTTATTATGGCATGAGCTATTCTTTACAAAATAATGGTTCCTCCCAAAATGAGAAAAGGAGTAAATTATTCACGTTGGGTTTGGCATAGGCAACATTTATCCAACTTTAATTTTTGCTGACAAATACGCAATACGATGCAATTGGCTTGATTTCTCTAGATTACTATAAATTACCAGCAGGCCTAGCAGGAAGCTCTCTAATCTCTCTATTTATATTCTACTTTAGAATAAAAATCGCTTGTCCACAATTCTCGGTAGAAAACTGTCAACTGTCCACACAGAAACGTAATTTTTGTCTACTCTTCCATCGACAAAATGCTTCTCTACGGTTTTCGTGCCTAAGCCCGCTAGTATTAAACCAGTCGTATTATCATCACATACTAACAGTTGACTAGTTGAATAGTGTTCCTCTTACCAGTAGCCTCATCAATGAATAATGTGTCAGGTGTAGGCTGTGGAGCATCTGCCGCGCTGAGCCAGCGCTCCACGATGGTGAAGAAGCGACTCTCTTGAATCATTGTCTTGTTGGGGATCGGTAGGCGGTCTACTGTTTGAAGCATTTCCAGTCTGTGGAAATAAAATATTAATTTAAATATTGTTGTTCCGCTTCGTTGCCGTCGTCTATCTGAACCGTATTTGAACATTGAGTCTTGTAAAAAAAAAAAAAATTAAACTGTGCATATGAAATGACTTTTGCCTGGATCCAAGGAAACTTGTACAGTGGCTATTGATATCTGTAATTCAAGGATTTCTAATTTCAAGACAACCCTCAACAAGGTCACAAGGTGCGAGCCTTGTCTTGTCTTATACTATTTTCTATGACGTATATCCACTTACTTGAAGTCAAGCGGCGCGTCGCTACACCAGGGCGCCAGCAGCCTGAGGCCCCGGTAGTCCAAGAACAGTCTCCTACAGGGCAGGTCGGCATCCCGCAGTAGTCGCAGTAACGCCGTCTGAGCGCGACGTGTCTTAGCGCGCACTACGGTACGGGAGAGGCGCAGAGTGTGGCTCTGATTCTTTACGCCAGTACGGCCCAGGGCTTCCAAGTCTTCCTCGATCTGAATGAAATAAATTTGTTAGGAAACAAAATAACAGTTTGAAACATCTCTTATGCCAATAATATACGCATTTTCATTCTTTACACTCATTCTAAAGTTTTGAACTCATCTCAATGAGGATAGCATAAAATCTGAGCCATTCTCTGATCGAATAACGAATCGAATTAATTTTCCAAATGATAGTTAACAAGTAAGGTGCTTGACCTCTAATTAAGATTCCATCATGCCTTGTCTTATAAAACTTGTGAATATTATTACTGAGTGTGTCTAGGTTACAGATATTTGCAAGTGGTTCAATGTCATCAAAATTATTTCAAATATTACACTCTTAAATTATAATCAATGCGAACTCACATCAGCATCTTGCACCAAGTCGGGAGCCTTCGGCTTGTAAGTGCGTTCCTTCTTGGGTCGACGGACGCGCGGCCGTGGCTGTTCCGTGGGAGTGGCGTGGGACTCCTCTGAAGACTCTGTAGTGCCAGACTTTGAGGTCGAGATTTCTTCCTCCTCCTGAGATAGTTGAAAGATATAGTGTTAATGTTATTTGTCCATTTGCTTTTCCTTGCCATAGCACATTAGGTGTCGAAAATGTTTTTCAATAATTATAAACGCTAAGACCTGCTATGACATGCATTACAAATGAATTTACCCAGAAAATAACAACAGAAGTGTTTTCTGCAAATTACATTAAACTTTAACCAAAGTAAACTATGCTCCAACTTTTTTTTGAGAGAACTAGAAGAGACAGGTTCAACACACAAAAATTAGTTTCTAGATATACACAGACTGAGTATACCTTCAAAACAGCATCGCATAATAAATCTTCCTTCATTTCCACATGCGTAAAATAAATAAAATAAACGTATATACCCGATCAGCGCGTACCTCGTCATCTTCATCGTCAGAGTCGGGCTCGCCACCGATCCAGCCGCGACAGTTGTCGGCGCCGCAGTAGCAACGTTGCGCCACCTTTCTGCACGTAAACAACACATCTCTGTTACCCACCACTCGCCATTACAGCATTACGGCCTTACACCCGCTGGAACCGATAAGTCCGGATTGTCAGATAGGAATATTTATATTGTTGTCGAGTTGTGGACAATCACAGTTAGGAGTAGGGTAAGTTGAAATGAAGGAGGAGCAGGATGGGGGAGGAGCAGGATGGGGGGGAGGAGCAGGATGGCGGGGAGGAACAGGATGGGGGGGGAGGATTGATTGAGGTTGAGTGTTATAATAGCTCTAAGTTTCATTTAGGTACAGTGGCATAGGTACATAATGTATTTATGCTTACGGTTTTAAAATCGTAAATACGAAAAAAGTCTAGATTTGGTATATTTTGTTGGGTTTGTTAAGTTGTCAATAAAGAGCTTGGAATTCTTCTACTTTTGTCTTTTTTACCAACCTGCCATAAAGGGTTATTATTTTTTGAAAAATTAAGACACACTTTTTCATCTAAAGATAATCACTAACATAAAATCGAAACAAGTGATACAGATGACTCTTTGTTACATTTATGAATCAACTTATTCAGTGTATAGAAACATTCAATGTCGTTCACGGTGAGAGCCATAAGAAAAATTATTTACATAATCATTCATTCGAAGGTTACTGTAGGCCTGAGTCGATCATACTGTAATGCTGAACAAATTCTGTTAAATTCTGAGTACCTACAGACAGACTTTCTATGACGAAAAAGCTATAGACGACATCATCTAGGTTTCAAAATAGGCGTCAACGCTTTATAGCGCGTTACGTGTGAACGGTTGTGCAGAGAGTAGCTTTTTTTTTTAACAGGTTATTTCTGGAACTATAAGATATAATCAGCGAAAGCATCGCGTTTTTGTCGCATTCTGAAATTCGCGTCCTCAACTTGAATATGTGCTTAGGCTTTATAACATGCATAGAAGCTGCATAAACATAACTTACCCAAACCTCTGGAACTGATAATCAAACGTCAATTCCTCGCCTGCCACAATATCCCTTTTACTGAAGAACCCTATCCGCAGCTCACCATTCACCGTCCACTTCTGAGTTTCAGCATTCGGATCACAGGAATGGTTGATGAACCGTGATATGTTTCCCTTGAGTGTTGCATCAATGACTGTATCGCCTTTCAGTGACATGAAGTAGTGATGTAAGTTGTTCTCGTCGGAGTATGCTTGAGCACGCTTGTAGAATTGTTCATAGTCAAGCACTTCGCCTACGTATTCTAGAAGGAATTCGCCCCTGCAATGTGATTGGTTGATTGATTAGCATGGATTTCTTGGTGGCTTGGTTTAGGTGTCTTATGGTTACAGAACCTCATTCAAAATTCAAGCATTACTTAAAACTCGTTTAAAGCCATTTGATTGGTTGAAACTAGTTTGAAGTAATGTTCGGCAATACGGCCTTTAGTTTTTTGTAAAACAAAGATACATACAGCGTAGTTTTGTCGTATTTTTGAGACAGCTAAAGCTTTGTTAACAATTATTGCTTTAATGTAACAAAACATGTTGTTCAATTCAATAATTCATAAAACATTTTATACATTGTCTGCTTTTGTTATGTACCTACAATATTTGTAACTTCCTTGTGTTCAATTTATAATAAGTTGATAATTTAGTTAGGAAGTAAATAGGGGGCTATTTTATTAGCTTATCTGTATCTTAAATTCGCGAGGCATTATTTTATAGAATAGGAAACAGTGTTTTGTGTATACAAGTGTTAATTAATAGGTTATGTGAAATTGAACACTGAAGATGACTTTATTAATGAACTTTATCATAGTTAGTATGTATTTATGTCATGAGCACCAAAATTAGTGTTGCAAATTTAAATCTATGGCACAAAAATACTTCTTATACCTACTTAGGTTAATTTTGAACACTGTTATATTGCTGTAAGAATAGATTTAAAATTATTGAACTATCCATAAAAATCTCAAGTAAATTAACTAAACTCTGTATTTTGATTCTATTTAAGCAATAACCAAACAAATTTTTTCGCCAATGCATTGACTACATAATACACATTTTTCTTTGTATTACTTACATTGGTATATCAGCACTACCCTCCACACCACAACCCTTCTTGTCAGCATAGAAAACCTTGAGAGGAGCCATCTCTTTGGACTGGAACCTTCTGTTAGTACAGCGATCACCTACTGGACAGCGGGAGTTACTGGAAACATAATAATTATAAGATTGCATTTGAAAAACAAGAGATGAAAATCTATTTTTATGAGAATTGGAGTAATTTGAACTTGGAATTGAAAAGAATTACCATTCAATCATGAGCAGCCTGTTGAGACAGTCCTCTCCACAAGCCAGCTCTCCTCTTTCCAGTTCTTCTTTGGTCATAAAACAGTCACAAGTCATCTTCTTAGTCTCTTTACTAATCATTCTGTCACATAAATACTCATTTTCATCCAAATGTTCGTACTGGTTCATCCTCTCTTCAATTATCCTGTCATAATCCTCTTTGCTGAGAGGAGTAACATGTTGATCATCTTCAGGGAGGTTAGGACATTCTGCTACTTGAGGCAAACGCTGGGGCAGGCTTGGACTAGCTAAAGGTGAGTTGGCAGGAGAGACAGCACCCATCTCCAGCTCACTAGACCTGCGCCAACGAGACTTCACCTTCACAGGCATTTCAGAAGGCACAGGAAATGATGGAGAGTTAGGTGTGGTACTTGACATAGACTCACTAGTCTTTTCCTGACTATCAGATCCTATTTCTTCAAGTTTCAGCTTAGTCTGTGTTATCAATGCCTTCTTTAATGGTGTCTTGACCAACCCATAGCCCTTGGTCTTCTGTTTCAGGTTACTTATTGTCTTAATTCTACTGGAGCGCCTCACACCAGTGGGTGATGATTCAGCCGAATCATTTGAATTAGTTTGGATTTGCTCCGTGACTCTGGATGAGTTGCTGTCATCTGACAGTGTGGAGCTTGGTGTTAGACTGGGGTCGGGTCTTGTTAGAGCTTCAGTAAGATTTTCTTTAAATGGTATGTCAGGAGTTAAACAAGGTGGGGTTCTAAGTTCAATAACTTCTGAACAATCCATTGGAGGGTCAGATTCCATTGCAGATGTAAGTTTCAACTTTTCAAAATGTTCCTGGAAATCACTGTTTTGAGAAATATCCTTACTCTCCTCATTATCATTTGGTTCCTGTGGACTTTCAATCTTGATGTTATAATAAAGTTCTGGGTGGTCATCCTCCACTATCTGCACAATTGTAATGACTTCATCATCATCTCCAGTAAAATCTAATTGTTCTTCTTCCAATGGAATGTCTTCCATCTGTATTTCCTCTGGTTTTGATTCTTTGGAAGAATCATCAATAATTTGACACTCATCTTTATTTTCAGACATTTGTTCAGCAACAGCACTGAGCTTACAGTCACTTACTGTTAAGTCAATAGTTTTTAACTCTATAGACTTCTCATTTGCTTCTTCCGTATTCAATAATGGGATTTCACTATTGGATGACAGTTCACTCAGGGCAGGTACAGGTGATATATCTCTAGAATTACACTGTGTTATTGTTGTACTATTCATTGGACTGAAATTAGCCCCACTGTTAGTATCAGACTGTGTATCTAGTGCAGCATTTGAATCTGACTCTGAGCTTGCACATGGATCAACAATCTTTATTTCTACACTACTATTTGTTTCACTGTCACTACCAATATCATATTTTCTAATGAATGTCTCATCACTATTGAATAGACAGCGATATTTGCCAAATTTCTTATGCAATGCTACAATTGGAACTTGGCAGGGTTTAGTACGAGGAACTGCTGGTGGTTCTGATGCCTGTGGTGCTTGTGAGTCAGGTGCAGTAGAGGCATCAGTAGGCGCAGTCTCCGTGTCTTGCTGATTGGTTTCGGAGGTAGTCGCTCCGACAGAGCCAGAGGCTTCGCCGTCGGCGGACGATGTAGCTTCGGCCTGCTGCTTGGAGCGTCGAGTTGTACGACGCGTTGCCGCGGTTTTTGTTGTTGCCTTCTTTCTTTTCGCCATTGTACTATTTTAAAGCAGCAACATACAATCTAAAAATATATCTTTTTTTCACATCACAAATACTCAGAACACGGTTGGGCCTATTGACCTCTTTCAATCGTTGTTGTTTCTCATTGCTGTCAATGCCACATGGTAATAATAAAAAATAGAAGGCACAAATTCTTAACAAATAACTTAGCTACAATAACTAATATTTTTTAGACACTCGGGACGCTCTGTTTTGAGTCTCGAATGATTTTAAGCAATGAAGCCACCGGTTGGTGTTGATGGTAGGCACAGTGCAGCTATAACATTTTTCATGATACATTATGACTACATACCATTACTTTTTGGATCTAATAGTATTTCTTGCATTTACTGAAATACAATAAATTATGCAAAACTACTACACTCTCTCACAATTTAAATGAAACATTATCTATTAAGCAAAATTACATTTTCTCTCATTTTAGTTCATTGCTTTTTGCTTTTTTTTGTTGAGGACTCTGCCATAGACAATTAAGACAAGATGGACATTTTAGGACCAATGCAGATTAAAAATAGTTTACTATTTATTTATGCAAAATACTTTGTACTTACTTACTTTGAGTACGGTATTTATCCTGGTCACAGAGTACATTTGTTTATAATCCTGGTTATGTACACACACCAGCAAAATTAGCGGAACACGATTTTTTTTTTCTAAATTCTAGTTTGTGTAACATTGCTGGCTGGTTGTTAATTCATTTTATTTTAGAAATAAGTATTTCAAATTGAGAAAACACATGTCACCATAACACCGTGTACGTGATTGTTTTAATTTTATTGGTAGTTACTAATATTGGAGTAATTTGGAGCGAATTAATTTGTATTATTTCGTGGCAATCAATATCTCTCTTCTGCGAATATCCCTTTATCACTAGCCGAGCCTTGTATTTATAATTATAGCCATCCGGATTGGTCTTTAGTTCCCATCATGTTTCATTCTCTCATAACGAGTTAATTTCGCTCTCATAAACATTTGTCCACTTTTCTTTGTCTACATGATATTATCTGCTTAGAGGTTAGAGGCTCTAATAAATTGTTGGCTTCCAGAACCATATCATTAAACTTTACAGGAGGCATTAAGTTTGCTCTATCCCCGAGAACCATGCGGTTTTCATCAGAATTGTGGCTTTCGTTTTCTTCAGCTAGGTTGTCGTTTTCTTCATCAGAAGGCAAAACTCGAAATCCCTTTATCACTAGCCGAGCCTTGTATCGGATTAGTCTTTATTTGAAAATCCACTTGCATGGGATGGCTTTTCGACCTTTTGGTACTTCGACTAGTTCCCATCATGTTTCATTCTCTCTTTAACGAGTTATTTTCGCTCTCTTAGACATTTGTCCACTTTTCTTTGTCTTTACATGATATTACCTGCTTAGAGGCTAGAGGCTCGAATAAATTGTTGGCTTCCAGAAACATAATATGATCATTAAACCTTACAGGAGGCTTTAGGTTTGCTCTATCCCTGAGAACCATGCGGTTTTTATCAGAATTGTGGCTTTCGTTTTCTTCAGCTAGGTTTTCGTTGTCTTCATCAGAAGGCAAAACTCGAAATCACTCGAAATCTTTTTGTGCAGCTTCTTGTGATTAGCTTTAGGAACATGGGCATAGTAGGTGCAACCAAGTATTCTAAGATGTCTTATCGCTGGCTTCTGCCCGTACCACAACTCATGTGGAGATTTGCGTGCTACGTTCGTTTGCACTGTGCGATTCAACACTCAACACGTAGACTGTCGCATTTACTATTTCTGCCCACATATAATCAGGAATTTTATCTTATGCATGCATGATGGCGCATGCGGCTTCTACTACTGTCCGATTTTCACGCTCTACGCAGCGTGCTTGCTCTGGGGTGTGGGGCATTGTGAATCTTTGCTTAATTCCGTTTTCAGTTAGGATATTTTTGAATTCCGCGCGAACAAATTCTCCTCCGTTGTCACTTAACATTTCTTTAATAGCATGTCCTGCTGCTTTAGCTTCATTTAAGAAGATCTAAAGCTTTGAAGCTGCTTCAGACTTTTGTCGAAGAAAGTAGATGTGACAATATCATGTGAAGTCGTCCTTGAACAGAATGTAAAATCGAAACTTCGAATTCGAATATGGAAATGGTCCGCATAAATCTGTATGGATTAGTTCTCCAGATTTAGTGGCTCTAACCCTTGTTCCAAATGAATGCCTGTGCGCCTTTCCATAGACACAGCCTTCACAAATGTCGGATTGGTTGTTCTCCATTCTCAATCCTAGCTCTTTTTCGATGACCTGATGAACATGTATTTTATTCTGATGCAGTCTTTCATGGTATACCTACTTGTAAAGGGTTTGTCAGTAATTGATTGACTTCCTGATTTTTGGGCGCGATATATTTCATCTCCAGCTTGAATAGTCCCACTTTCATTCTAGTACCACTTAGAAAAGAAAGAAGAAGAAGAAGAAAAGAAAATACGTTTATTTGCGGTAAACATAACGCAAAGAAATAAAAACACAAACACGAAAGAACAAGTTGAGGGAAAATATGCGTCACATTCACGCAAAACGGCCATCGCTCAGCATAATGCTGCGACCCTATGCTAGACAGAGCCCCAGCGCTGGTTTTCAGCGACCGCCGACTTACTTTTGCTTCTCCATTTACTTTTACTACACTTTGCTTAGGTTTAGAATCGAAAGTACTTGTGATCAAGTTATCATGCACAGACAGCATTGAGAATAAGTTTATTTTAATCTTTGGTGATCCTTTTTTGTTATTATGTTATTAAAAGCTAACTTGACTTAAAAGCAAAATAATCTTGTTGCAAAGTTCCAAGTTTCTTACAAATCAGTATAATATCTCAGGCTGATTTGCTTCGATTTGGCTATTCAGCTCGTGCCAAATATTCTTCAACGCAGCTATGTGCTTTCTTATGGCATGTGTCATCTTTTTTGTAATCAAAGAATTTCAGACAGATCATAACTTTTGTCTTCGCTACTTCCACTGTATAGGCGTTCTAGTTCATCCCATACCTCTTTTGCGCTTTTATAACGCATGACTTTGCTCCAGTAACTCGTCTGTCATATCGTTGTCATCAGAATCAATACTATACAATCAATCTTTATAGATTGTTGTAAATCGTTCTCATAGTTTACTTTAGCAGCAGCATCAGCAGTCTTTGCTAGTTCTCCGGGCTTGATTATTTTTCCTTCTAAAATTTGTTCAGCTCCGGGAATGGTCTGCATACCGTTTTGATTCTATATCTCCAGTGCTTGTAGTTGTTTCCGTTTAGGTGCACTATTTGTACCTTTGATGCTTCAGTATAATCTTATCCATTTTCGATGGGTTTGTCTAGGTACAATTTCTGCTAGAAAAAAATATTTTTCTTAACTTTTTATTCTTTTCTATAGGAAAAAAAAAACGTTTGCAGCTTCTTTCGCAACTAACCACGCTCTCTGCTACCATGTTAAAGTTAGGTAGTGAGGATGTGAGGATATAGGAAAACAGATAATACGAGAAACGAGATAAAAGTTTAATGAATAAAATAATTTGAAAAACGTTCATCAACAGTAGGTATTGCTGGGCAACACAACTAAAGAGTATCTACTAATAGAGAGTATGCATTCCTCAACATCACCAAACAGCCAACAAACGGCAGCGGTGAGCTTGTGCCAAGAAACTGGAGATTTGGAGATCGAAGATTGCTTAGAATTTTTAGGCGATTCACTCGTAAACACAAGATTTTTTTTTTTATTATTTGGATCCATAACATTTATCTTTCTAATCATTGAACGCAACTAAATGACGTTTCAAAATTTCACGTCCCACGTCAAATTTAGCAGTGTCAAAACTATAACCAAGCTAGCCGAAAGGATCGGAAGGAAATTAATAGAATTTATTTACAAGTATTCCATTGATTGATTGATAATACATCCATAGTTCTATTTAGAAATATTATAAAATGGCCGAAACTCCTGAGGTAATTTTTAGTCCTACTTCACACAAACTTTTTCTGTCGATAAAACTCTTGAGACACGTCACGTTTATGTTTTTCAATTATTTGTAACGTGCAGTATTTCTTTGGATACTTTTATTCATAATGGGCTTGAACTAAAGTAAAAACAAGTATTTATAAAAAGGACCAATAATTCAGCACATTCCAAAATGGTAACAACAGCTTGCGATGTTTATTTCAGACCGTGAAAATCAATAAATGGGACGGCGCTGCCGCTAAAAATGCTATTGATGATGCTATCAGAGAGGTGAATATTATATTATGTATCTCTAAAATATATATACCTATGTATATTTAAAATGTTTGTTATTTTTCTACCTAAGACATTTTCGTAATTTCTCTCATCATATTTGGCTGCAGGTTCTAACAGGAGATCTGAAATGTAAAGAGAGCTTCGCCCTCATTGATGGAAGGCTTTTCCTCTGTGCATTGGCCGTTGGTGTTGCTCTATATGCTCTGCTTTGGGATTACCTGTACCCATTCCCCCAGTCGAGGTATGTACAACTTGTTTTATTTATGTCTGTATTAAATTATATATCTAACTATACATAAATATATAAAAGCAAAAGGACATTCAGCTGTCAAAGTACTTCTCCACATCACTGTCATCCGGAAACATGCCCAGAAGAGCAGCATTACCACCTTAAATAGCAATGCTAATTCTTTGGCCAAAGATTGAGCCAGCCAGCCCAATGTTTGTATTATGTTTGTGTCTTATAAATTAAATAAGAAAACGAAATGTACATAATTCATTTAATTTCATACAGCAATATCAAGTGATGATTTAGTTCAAAACTTATCCTTATTTGTAAATAAAAAGAAAAAGAAAGAGAAAAATTAATTTATTTTCTTTAGTTAATTCTGCCCAAAATAGTTTTGGGTCTGTGTGTGTTCTGTTAACTAATGGAATAGATGTTGCCGGTTAAATAAATGAAAGAATCTTTAAAAAAAAAAAACTATAATTTGTGGGTATCTATAATTTTATTATAAGCTTTTATTGCTAAGTGATATTTATTTCTAAAGGTTTTAACAAACACATTAATCATATTTTAAGAACTAGATGAAGTTGGTGTTTCCTATCTGATAACTCTAAGCGGCCCATTTTCCTTATTCCTATGTTCAGCAATGAACAAAGAATACCTTTCACACGATTAATCCTTTGGTGTTTTGTTAATTACAGACTGGTCCTCATAATTTGCGTGTCCTCATACTTCATACTGATGGGTATCCTCACACTGTACACCACATTCAAAGAGAAGGGAGTGTTTGTGGTGGCCAAGGAAAAGACTGGCAACAACAACAGGGTGTGGGAAGCCAGCTCCTATGTTAAGAAGTAAGTTTTTTTTGTTTTCATAAGGCATAAGCGATAAGGATGCCCATTGTATATTTTGTAGTACCTTTCACGGCCCGCGCGGCCCGCGGCGCGAAATCCGCGCTCTCATTGTGAGTTGTTTGGGTGTAAAATTAAAGTCTTTATATGGCGTGCACTGTGGAAATTATTGATGATACATAAAATAATGTACTACAGGCTGTCCGCGGGGCTATGTCTAATCAAAAATGTATGTAAGCGAATGTGTGTATGTATGTGTAATCAAAATATGGGTAGAATCGTAAGATGACCTACGTATCATGATATTAATCCATAACAATGGTAGGTTATTTAATTACATGTAAATTGCTCTTTAAATTATTCGAATCGCATCTTTCGTTTAGAAGTTACGACGGGAATAAAAACTGGCCAATTGCGATTCGGACTCGCCCACGAAGAGTTCCGTACCGTATTAAGATCGAGAAAAAACACGCCTCAAAAACATGTTTATTATAATTATCGGATCCTTTAATATTTAGGGTTCCGTACCTTAAAAGGAAAAACGGAACCCTTATAGGATCACTTGTGTGTCTGTCTGTCCGTCTGTCACAGCCTATTTGTTCCGAATCAACAAGACCGATTAACTGGAAACTTGGTACACATATGAATTTATGTAACCCAAACACGGTTGTGTAACGTAAATAAATGCATTTTGTATATGGGCGTCACTTTTGGGGGCAAATTAGAAAATTTTAAATAATACCGTGTGACATATCAAATAAACGGGCTTGTTGTAACGATTTCAGATATATTTTTTAAATAATTTTAGAATAATAAAATAAGAAAAATGCTTTTAAAGTTATTTAATTAAATAGATGAAAATTTACTATTCGTACCCTGCCCCTTATCTCCGAAACTACTGAGCCTAAAATTTGGAAAAAAATACAGAAAATAGTTCTTTACATATAGATTACCTATAAGAAGTCTATGGTCATAAAATAATATGGTGAATCACTCAATATTGTGCGTAGAAACTTACATTTGCAGTTGGAATGTACGAGGGAACATGTCTTTCAACTACAATGTTAAGTTTGTTCTTGGGATAAATTCATCCCAGCTACGGAACCCTTCATTGTGCGTGGTCTGACACGCACTTGGCCGGGTTTTTATTATTTGTTGTTATAGCGGCAATAGAAATACACAATCTTTGAAAATTTCAACTGTCTACCTATTGCGGCTCATGAGATACAGTCCGCTGATAGACAGACGGGCGGACGGACAGTGGAGACTTAGTAATAGGGTTCCGTTTGGCACCAATCGGGTCCGGAACCCTAAAAATGCTAAAAGTAAGAAAAATGCCGCAGTGTGAGCGAACAGCCCTACGCTAAGTCTATTAGTTACCTACACATTTTATTTTTTGTGGATGAAAAATAATGGATCTGGATAGGATTTACTTCTTTTAATCCCGGTAGTACGTTCCCGTGGGATATTTTCCGACATCCACGCGGGCAAAGCCGCGGGCACAAGCTAGTTCTTCATAATTCTCTTATGCTCTGCATTCTGCAAACATATTTTTTAAGAGTAAAAATAAGAATTATATTTTCCTTGAAATAGTAATAACAGATTATTTAAATTATGGGATTAAATTCAGAACCAGCGGGATAATTGCGTAACGCACTCTCAGTAGCGATGGGTTTAATTTTGCTAGTTCAACAACATTCATTGCGTTATTTACGTTGATGAGCAGTTTTTCGAACATTTGTGAAGCATTGTACTAGCAATATACTTCAAAATCATTCAGATTGTGATTGATACGCAACTAGGGCGCAGAATATCAATAATTTTATATTTTTTGCCTCCTAAACAAATGTTCAAAAATGTTAATTATAAATATTATGTTATTAAACAAATGATTAAACCATTCATGCATATCAATCTATCTATCTTTAATGTCCCACTGTTGAAATGAAATGAAGTTTATTCTGTAAATAGGATATCAGAATCACTTTTACACGTCATATTAAAAAATAAGCTAGATGTAGTTGACATTTCATATCTGACTACCCCTGAGAAGAAATGGCGAAACAAACTCAGGGTCTGGAAGTCCAGACATAATCTTGGTCAGATCATGTGAGGACCTTGTAGATTGTGTCTGAAATTGTCTTTTTAGGAAAGAACCACACAAATTTGAGTGGACCTGTCCAATCAGTGCAAGCGTTTGTCAGTAATCGTGCAGCTCAACTCGTTGGGCTGCCCTTTCCCATGCATATCAAATTCACCCATAAATGAGGGAGATTGCCGTGACTACCGTGCTTGAAGGGCATTTGAAATGTAATGAGTAGGATGGACAACTGACACTTCAAAGAAGGACGGGATTATGCATTAGACGCCGGTTGTATTCAAAATATATTTTTTTTCTTTTTCGTAACCAATATCTTCGAAATTTCGCTTTTATTGGCGATGTAGTGATAGACACTCGTGAACATCATCGATCTCGGGTATAAGTATTTACTTAAAATGCGAGAAATAAAAATCTAAAAAGCATTGTTCTTTTGCCTAAATCACACTATGCAAAAGTCGGTAATGGTTTAATCTCAAAACTCCAAATGGCGCTGCTTTGCGTGGTGGTCATCCACATAGAAGACGGAAGATGATCACATATATTTGAAACAGATTTACTTACCAAATCGTAGAAAGGCGCCCAATACCCACCTCCACTACCCGCAACTCCCTGGTAACCCATCACCAGTGGCGGTATAGAAGCCAAAATGCACGGCTTGCCCTAGAAAAGTCATAATTCACAACAACAAACGTTTTCTCAAAACTATAAGGGTAGGTTCAGATGACAAGCGCTCAACGCGCGTTTTGATAACGCGCGTTTACAACTACATACATTTTATTCAGGCCGTACACATGCTAACGCGCGTTTTAGTAACGCGCGCGTTCAACGCTGCGCTAGCGCTCGACTGTTGTCAGCGCGCGTCAACGCCGCTTTGAGATCATTGGTTTTCTATGTTTCCGTTCAGTTGAGCGCGCGCTTTCGACGCGGATACACGTATTTTAGGGTTCGTCAAGTTCGTCCGAAAATCGTCCGAAATGGAAACCGAAGCTTTTAATACGGAATTATTAATTGATGAAATAGAGAAACGTCCTGCGATATGGGACATGACAAGTAGCGATTATTCAGATAAGAATTTGAGAAGACGGGCTTGGGAAGAACTCGTCCTTATATTTTGTGAAGGACATGACAATGAAGAAAAGAAGAAAATATTATGTGAGTATATATATTTATTTACATTTACAATCGGTTTGTGTTACAAGTTAAATATAACGATCCTGCCAATCTACTTTTCCTTCATTAATGAAATAGTTTGTTAAATGTACTCGAACATTATCCGCCTGTCGCACAGCACGTCCGGTATAATGTGAGGCTAGATTTTCCAGGGGTGGCGTATAAAGTGTGTCTTCAAAATTGTAGCCATCCCTGATTCTGACATAATTATTTAGTGTACATATCGCTTTTACGATCTTTTCTGCAAAACCGATGTTAACATCTAACGGCCTGTGTAAAATGCGCCATTTATTGCACATTATGCCAAAAGTACATTCAACATACCGGCGTGCTAATGTCAAACGGTAATTAAATATTTTTTTAGCATAAGTTAGTGACCTTCCCCCATATGGACGCATTAAATTCTCCATCATGCCAAAAGCTTCATCAGCCACTATCACATATGGCAACGTTGTCGGTCTATTTTGTATTAACAATGCCTTTGGCTCAGGTAGATCTAATGACCTTTCTGTCAGCTTTTTGTACAATGAAGAATTCT
The DNA here is from genome assembly GCA_963921375.1 of Tiliacea citrago. Lineage (NCBI taxonomy): Eukaryota > Metazoa > Arthropoda > Insecta > Lepidoptera > Noctuidae > Tiliacea > Tiliacea citrago. Next base: position 22,586,515 of record OY992786.1, read on the forward strand.
TGAATATACCTGGGTCACTGTTTTTACCGTAGGCACCTATGTCAACCCACACAAAACAATAGTTTGCATCCGCTAGCGCCAATAAAACTAGCGAAAAATATTTTTTATAGTTATAATACATAGGACCCGTGTGTTCAGGCTGGATTAACCGTATATGTTTCCCGTCCAAGGCTCCCAAACAATTGGGAAACTTTGAGTTCTTTTCAAATATCGTGGATATTTCACACCACTTTTCTTTCGTTGGTTCACTCATAACAACGGGCCTTAATTTTTTCCAAATAGTTTCACATACATGTGGTATTATAGTAGCCACAGTAGATTTGCCAATTCTATAGTCGTAGCTTAATGTCCCAAATGAACATCCAATGGCCAAATATCTGGAAACAAACATAAACTATTACTAAATACTGTTTTTTTTTTCAGCGTCATCCCTGCAAAAAAAAGTGGAAGAGTTTACGGGATAATTATATGAGAGAGGTGAAGAAAATAAAGACTGTCAAATCTGGATCAGGAGCTTCCAAAACTTCGACATATATTCATTATAATAGACTACGATTTCTACAGGCATCAATTGCCAACAAAGATACAGAAAGTAGTTTCGATGCAGATAATGCATCAACTTCGTCAGAGGTTGCTGAAGTAGAAATAAGTTCTGGCTTTAAGAGTCCTAAATCTACTTCAAGAAAAAAACAAAAATTAAATCCTGCTGATGAAAGATTTGCAAACATATTAGAGCAGAGTTTAGCACAGAAAAATGTGTCTCATCCAAAAGAAGATGACGATGAAGACAAGCTGTTTTGTTTGTCACTCGTTAAAGAGATTAAAAAAATTCCGGAATATAGGCGACTTCAAACTAAAATTGCCATTTATAATTTAATTTTGCAAAACCAAAATGAATTTCAAGGACCACAACAACAGACATATGAAAATCAAAATTACCCGGTATCACAACGAAGAAATTATTCATCACAAGAGCAGCGTCATCAGTCATCAGCTTCTGTTGAAGGCTTTCGTTATCATGATTATAGATCACAGCAGTCTAGTGTGTCAAATAATTTTGCACATTATGGTTATACTACAGCAATGGGGTCTCCATCGCCAGTAACACCTACTCCATCGCCAGCACCAACTAATGTCAGCAATGAATCAGAGTTAGAGTTATTCTGCGAGTAACAAAATGTTATTTTTTCTTTAAAAAAATTGTTCCTAAACAAGTTGATTTGATTTATTTGATTTATAGATTATGTTGATTATTAAAAAACTTACCTCAATGTAATTATGAGTTTTTCTTCCGGTGAAATGCTATATCGCACAGCGTTTTTATCTGCTACGAGTTCATCGTTTATGAGAGTCAGTAAGTCATCAAATGACTTGATGGACATTCTGAAGTAGTTAAAGAATTTGGGCTCAAATTGCCTTAACTTAGGATATTAAATAATGTACTGACTTTCAGTCAGCCTGGTTGACAAAATTGGGTGAACCCAATATCTCCGTCTTCTGTTGTGTCGTTTCTGCCGTCTGTATAAAATCACCGATAAAACTGTTTCTACGTCCATCTTCGACAAATGTAGAACTCAAACTGGCCGCAACAACGCGCGTTTAACGCCTGACAAGCGCGCACCATGTGAACACTATACAAAAATTCAACGCGCGTTCAACGCGCGCCGAGCGCTTGTCATCTGAACCTACCCTTATAATGATGTTAGAGCAACTAACAACGATGAACAACATAAGAAAATCCCTCAGTTGGCTGTTTTTAAGGGTTCCGTACCCAAACGGTAAAACAGGAACCCTATTACTGAGGCTCCGCCGTCTGTCTGTCATGTCTGTCTGTCTGTCTGTCCGTCCGTCTGTCACCAGGCTGTATCTCATGAACCGTGATAGTTATATATTCACTTCAAAAATAAATAATTAAATTAAAATAAAACAAATATTCCCATACAAGAAACGTGATTTTTTTTGCCATTTTTATAGATAATGGTAAGGAACCCTTCGTGCGCGAGTCCGACTCGCACTTAGCCGGTTTTTTAATAGCATGAAACTGTCGGCTTGCCCTCTAGTCACGCCACTGCCCATCGCCACCTTCTGTTTTAAAATAAAGTCGCGGAATAAAATTGGTGTAAAAATACGCTTAAAGGCTCTTTCAAACACACGCGATATCGCGGGCGCGACATGCACCGACAAAGGAATTGTCTTTGTCGGTGCCTGTCGCGCCCGCGATATCGCGTGAGTGTGTAAGAGCCTTAAAGAAGTCGAGAGTCACTTGTTATGTCGTCATTGTGATATTTGTTTTGTATTTGACCATACCTGGGAACCTTTTGGTTACGATTTATATTGAAGGTCAAAGTGCCATCTTTTTCTGACGTTTTTTTTTTTACTAAAACAAGTATTAAATGTTATAACTTAACTTTAAATATACCAACATCCACGCATAAGCAATTTTTTGCGTGCGTTGCATTGGGCGCTACCGTACTAAAGCGATTTATGACACCAAAATTAAAAGTTGTTTCCCAGCAATGATTTTTGTACAATGTTACTTAGTTTGATACCAAAATTAAAAGTTATTTTTAGCAATTATTTTTGTGCAATGTTACTTAGTTGTACATCAAACTAAGTAACATTGCAAATAAATGAATGCGTCTTTTTACACCCTGTATTTTAAAGCCAAAACAAATAATAATCAAAACCAATCTCCTTCCTCAACAGGCACGATGACAAGTACAACCTAGTCCTGGTGATGCGCGACGCTGCCGGCAAGTCCCGCGAAGCCTCCATCACAAAGTCTTTTGCCAACTTCATCGACACCAACGGAACCATCGTGCAAACCCTCGTCATCAATGACATCACTAAACTCTACAACTCTCTGTCCTCTGAAAAGAAAGAGAAGTGATCAGTCTGTCTCTCTCGCACAATTATAATAAGGTCTGACATTATTGTAATACTATTACTCTTAATAAACTAATGTCCTATACATTGCTGTTTTGATGTTTTATCTGTTTGGTTTCCCCAGGTTGTTTTGAATGTTCAAAATAGGTCGTGAGTGTCATCGCCGCCTGTTTTGGGACTGGGCCTGATATTAGTTGTTATTTCAGGATGACCCCATATTGTCATTCAGGTATGTATGCTGTTGTGTCAAGTAGAGCACCATAGTGTTTTTGTAGAGTACGTACTCGTTTGTAGTGCTTATAGTGGATACTAGATGGCGCTGTTCTTGAAATAAGATATTGCATGCTAACATTGAAAAGAAATGAATCAATCAAAATATATAAACCAAATGCTAGTTTAATGAATACTTGTTAGTTTTAGCACTGACTTTTAAAATATCGACCCGTATCGCAGTACATTCATGCAACAAGAGAGCATACCGTAGGTCTGCAAGGAGTTTGTTAGTTCCGTCATCTAACGCCAGATGTCTCTAGCGCGCTAAAGGGTGCTAAAATATGTAGAGCATCTATAAACTGCGGATTTTCTATGAACTATTTACGCGAACGATAATAGAGTTGCTTATCAGACGGTTTTAGCAGTAGCGTCCCCACTGCGGGTACTCTTATTTTAGTCGCTTTTTCCGCATTTTAGGCGTGAAGTTGTGTTGCTGGTTTCAATGTCAGGAGAACAATGACTCACGCCTGACGGCATGGAGCAAGATCGAATGCGCTACGCTACGACCTACGTACGGGCAGTCAGTAGGTCGGTCGGAACCGCTGGTGTGTCGTGGGTGCCACTCACTCACGCACGATTAGCTAATATAAACTAGAATGAAGTAACGCATAAGTGCAAATAGTTTTAACTAAAAAGTTGAAATAAATAGTGATGTGAAACTGAAACACTAAGTGCTATTATCGCTCAAATTTTATACTGAAATAAATACGAAGAATTTTAAGCGCCTTGCAAACTAAATTCACCTAAAATAGATTACATGTTTTCATCGTATTTTCCTTGGACTTAAATTATTTAAGGTAAGCTGGACTAAATAACTAACTATTTCCATGTATCTAGGTTTTTGTATGTATACCTAAATAGAGGAAAACAAATAGGAATATTACTTATTCGATTTACGCAACAATGCAGAAGTAGTCAAATTAACATAACTTTTTTATTCTTTTTCCTAAAGACATTGTTACCATCTAGATGTGGTGGATCAATAATTTTCGGCGTCGTCAGTTGTGTTGTAAATCAATAGCTTGCTTGTGAAGATTGTGGCACAAAGCTGAGTAGAACCGGCAGTGTTATGACATCATCGTAGCGACCTGAACCAAGGACTACCAGATTATGACCTAAACTACTACGTATTACCTATCAACACGTTGTGTTTAATGCTGACCGAAACTGTTTCCTCTGCTATAATTATTTCCGCCTAAGTAGGTTTTTTTTTGTATCGTATCTACTAAATTACCTATTTAATTGTTGTTTTTAATAGGTTTTCTCAACTCTGTTGAGTTACGCAGGCGTAATAAAAACATATTTTTAATTGGATGCAACGACTTAGCTGACGATCGGAGCTAAATATAGTGACTATTTCAATTATAAACAGTACCTAACTAAACTCGATTAAATAAACACCCATCATTAACAATTAAATGAAGACATTGTGAAGCAGGCAATCTATCTGTTTATTTAAAACACTGCATGTTCTCAGTGAGTGAAGTCACCTGACTGCTCGTGTTAACTAGGTATTAAACCATACGACAAAGATTATTTCACAAGACGATGCTATTTTAGTTCTGGCTTGAGTATCAACGCGTGGCATGCATGCCGCTCTAAACTACTATGTGCACACAGTGCAAAATACAGTAACACAGGTCGTGACTGACCTTGAGATGCCGGCCGAATGTTGCAAAAGGTCATTGACCTCCCCGACAGCTGGAATTCGCTCCCCCATCTATTCGCGTCGAGCAGGTGGTACGGAGTGTTACGTATTTCCTTTAACAAATAATAATAGCGTCTGTTTTCTCCCGTTTTCACGCTGTTACGTGATAGTGACAGCATGCGTACAACGTGAAATGAAACTCGCCGCGTTGACTCAAATACAATTGGAACTGAATTCGGCGAATATCGAACCCTTGCCAACATTTTAACAACACTGTCTCGCCCACAGTGGTGTAATGATTGGGAGAAAAATGCGATTCTTTAAATTGTTGAATAATTTGTGGTCTAATTTATTAAAATAACTTTGAAAGAAAGTAGGGCATTGTTCAAATAGATATCGCCAATATAGAATAGGGCAGAACAAAAATCTTAGGTGAAAAGTTGTTGAGTTCGAGTTCCAAAGAAGGTTCTAAATCATTGTAGGTCAACAAATAACAGGAAAAACATGTCCACCCACACCCAATAAATAGGTATATATCGCCAATATAAGCAGAGCAAAAATCTTAGGTGAAAAGTTGTTGAGTTCGAGTTCCAAAGAAGGTTCTAAATCATTGTAGGTCAACAAATAACAGGAAAAACATGTCCACCCACACCCAATAAATAGGTATATATCGCCAATATAAGCAGAGCAAAAATCTTAGGTGAAAAGTTGTTGAGTTCGAGTTCCAAACAAGGTTCCTAAGTCATTGAAGGTAAAAAAATAACAGGAAAAACATGTCATAGAACCACAAGGAAGTTTGCGTAGCTGATACATTCGATTTACCAGCATATTTCATCATTTTAGCCGAGAGACGTCCAGTTCTGGATAAAGACTTCCCCCATGCACCGCCACTTCGACCGTTTCTGTGCTCCCCGCATCCACTGGATTCGTGCGGCGTTTACAAGGTCATTAACTGCATATTTACCATGTCACAAAGATCGATATTCTATTGCGTGACTGTAATTACATTTTCCGCACGAAATACCTAGCAGAGATTCTACTATACTACTGTATTTTCTTTTCTATGAACTAAGTACATCGTTGCGCAACTATCTAGCGGTGACCCGATGAGGTTTCTTATATAACATTTTCACTGGGTAATTTATAATTTTCTTACAGTTCTATGAGCCAAATCACCTGATTTATACATATTTAAAGATCCAAGCTTTAGCAAGACAGTGTCCAAAAATTTACATGGTAAGAAAATTAAGGGTTCGGTTTAGTAGGCCTACATATTAATTGCTTCTATATTTTATTAAAGTGTTTGTATTTAGGACGTTATTCGCAACAAGAAAAAAAAATCGTAGCAAAATCATTAGTGATATGAAAAAGAAAATATCTTTAAAAAATAACATTCATTAGGAATAGGCATACCAACCTACATGGTAGATGCTAAATAAAACTGGTAGATAAATAAATAGATTTGCACTCACCTTCAGTTTCCGTGCTACACTAGTTGCTCTATTGTTTTTAATTTTCTATACGCTACATAAACACAGCAGAGATAAACTGATAAGCAAACACGTGTTTGACCTTGCTAAGCGTTATCACTCCGTGCAGCAATAGATAGACATGTCGGAAGATAATCAAATTTAATTAGGAGCTGCTAATAACAGGAGCATATATTATAAATGTATTAGGTAAGCATTGTACTCGTAATAATGGATTTGTCAACTGATTTAAGAGCCAATTAACTGACTGAGATCAACGAAGCGAAGATAATTTATGGAAAGCTGTTCCTTGTTGATGCTGGTTGGCAGGAGATTGCGCTGAGATATTTATTGAATGGATTTATGATTAATGGGCGTTATTCAGAGTTATTATTATATTACTGGGAACGACAGCTAGAAGCAATACTAGAAGAACGAAGAACAGTCAGGTTTACAATTCGCTGGTTATATAGGTATCACTGTATCAAATTTGGAATTAGCTTTGAATTAACTAGTTATTTTAAATTCCCACAAGACTGATTCCATGCAGTAAAATTGCACTACATTCTATAGGCCGAGTTAATCAATCTACTCACGAAATTGGCTTTCACAAGCGTAAATAAAGATTTCGAATACAATTTATTATTAGCAAGAGTTATCAAATTATTGATGTTAACAATCTTATAGCGTATTGTATGCTTATAAACTATCTTATCTTTATTTTACAGGATGGTGACTTTGATAAATTAAGTTCACGATCAAGCGCCTACTCTTGCCCATACCGTTAGCTGAAATCTAAATTAGAAATAATCCTTAGATGTATTTTACGTTAAACTTTGTTGAAACTTTATATAAAAAACTGAACGGCTACGTGATAAATTTATACGAAAATACGAAAAAGAACGGTCAAGGATAGAAATCTCGATGTCATTTATTTTCAGGGAACTCTCAAACAAGACACGTCGAGTGAACTAAACTATAATTATTTTGCGAGAGATGCGTTAAAATTTTAATAAAACGAACCAGAAACCTTGGATACGTCATGCTCTTCGACTGTGGTGTTTGTTATCTACACATTGTTTGAGAGAAATACATTTTTAACCGACTTCAAAAAGGAGGAGGTTCTCAATTCGACTGTATGTTTTTTTTTAATGTTTGTTACGCGTTTACTCCGCCAATTATGTATTGATTTTGATGATTCTTTTTATGTTTGAAAGGGTATGCTCCCGAGGTGGCCCCATTGTCACCAAATGAGAATCTGATGAGGGGATCCCATGGAAATCGAGGGCAATCCTCAAATTTTATAGGCACACCTATATCGATTTCGGTATTTTTTATAGTAACTCATGCATTTGCACTCGGAAAGCACCATTTGGTGAAGTAGAACTGATGATGAAGACCACAGATAGCCACCAGAACTACTTAATAATAAGAATTTCACTATTGCGATTCGATTAGACACTTTAATATGGTTGCTAAGCAATTTATGCTCGTCATAATGCATATGGTGAATGGTTCTTACCAGGAGAACTCCTCAACTATTAACGCCCCTGCATCGGGAATAGTAATATTTTGTAAAAGGTGATGAGCAGTTGACATTAGGCTATTGTAACTTAGATAAATTGCAAACTGACCCACTAAAAAGTGCAAAAAAACACTTTTTTTTTTTTGTAAAAAGTTTTTTGAAGTAAGTAATGCATTTGACTGGGTCTAATAAATATAGTTTGGTAATGAACTTCTTTCAGAGGGAAAGCTTAGGACTGAGGTGTTAATAAAATACACGGCGCAATATTTATGGTTTGTACGGTAGTAGGCATATACCAGACCTTTCACAGGAGTTCCACAAGGATCTATCTTAAGCCCTTTCTAATTTTGCTTGATTATTTTAAACGTACCTGCGGGGTATTTGCGTAGCACACATAGAGTAACAATGGGGTTAATTTTGACAGTTCAACAACATTCATTACGTTATTTACGTTGTTGAGCAGATTCATTTTTCGAACATATGAAGCAATGGACTAGCAATATCCTTAAAATCATTCAGATTGATAATGTGTTAGTGTTACGCAGTTAGAGTGCTGGATAATAAGGAAACAAACAAACAACTATTTGTGGTAAATCCTTAGTGCGTGCAGTTAGTTTGCCTAGTTACCGGTCTGAGGATAAAATGTTAGTGTTTCAAAGCAAACACTGATTTCTAAGAAACGCGGTTTATTCCCTAACTCATCAGACCACTTCAGTAAAGACAAGGATTTCCCCCAACCAAAAGAAGTATCCTTTGATAGTCGTCCTAGGCCATAGAAATTAATTTTCTATTTTCAGTATATAAGTACTACGGGTAAAATGATCACATCCTGTCTTTGTCTCCAGCCCTCCAGGCGTGAACCGTCGTAATTGTGTTGTTCGACGCGTTAGTTATTATACAAGATTGCTTTGATGCTCTCTTAGATCGATTCCTACCGTAAATGACCGTCTGACCGTGACCGCAACGTTATCTGTCTTTGGCACTCGTGTTATTAAGAAAATATGCGGTTTGTTCCTGGTTATGTAGTTATAAATATCCGGAAGATAAGCAAGTAAGTGTGACGTCATTTTTTATCAGTAAAGTAAGTCGTTAAGCCTTGCTAAAATTGGGTGATTTCCTATATCTGACCGACTCTTCATAAAATAAATAACTGTCTCCCTGTGAGACTGTATTTAAGCGTTCATAGGTACCTAATTTCGTAAGATTGGCTTAAGACCAATTCTTTTTTAAAGGACCATTTTGGCAATAACTCACAAAGGCAAACAATGAGATCGGAGAAAGGAGGAACCGTTAATAAGTACCTATCTATGTTTTTACCATAACGCCATACCAGGCAACTCCTATAGAAATGCTTTCGACCAAGGCACAAACTTACGGTACTACTTCGTGTGCACGACCTAGAATGACTTACATAACACGATTGGGAAATGCTCTTATCTTATCCTGTTTCTAATCAGTTATAAGGTTTTGGCGTAGTCTGAGTAAGTTTACGCATGTATAATTAGTGAAAATAAAAAAAAAAACACTTATTGCTTGTCATTATTCTATGGTTAGTGCCAGAATTTATTTTTAAACGTGTCTGTTTAGAAGAAAGTTAAAGAAAGGAGAGAAACATCTAACGATTCTTGCCAAGTTACGTGCCGGCGACTATACAAGGTATTTTTACCTATGGTAATGTTGACTCTCCCCTGATATTATCTATTCGGACATAACTTTCAAATTACTCAGCATCTAGGTAGTCACTATCACTCGTACTATCATCATTATCTACAGCGTTTCCGCATTCCACGTTGTCCTACTGCAGAGCATAAGTTTCCTCTCTTTTACGCCATTCTTCCCGGTTTCATGCCGATCTTTTCCCGGCAATATCTTGTCACTATGTAAATAGAAAATCATAGTCCACATTAGCACTTTTACGTTCGATCTAGAGCGCCATACGTCAATCTAATAGTCTCATGGGTACAAGGTCTCCATTAAAATTCAAGCCTCGCGCCTGTCCCCATTCAATACTGTTAGCAACAAGTGTACCTTTACAATATATATGTTACGGCTAATACCCGAAGAGCGGCTACACCTAGTTTTAGCCGGTTAGAATTATAGGTCCAGACAATCCCTGTTGGATAAAACAATTTACCAACAATAGAGGGGATCTGGCGCTCGGCGGCCGCTGCCGCGGCACGCTCGCTTCGCTCGCTCGCCTTCGCTTGTTATTGGTTACTGTTCTAACCTAACCTAACCCAAATGATTTTACCCGAAAACAATCGGCTCGTACTAGGTTTAACCAAGAGTAAGTGGCTACACCTAGTTCTAACCGGCTAAAACTAGGTGTAGCCGCACTTCGGGTATTAGCCGTAACATATATATATAAACGGAACAAGTCATAAAGAAAAACAAAGCGACAAGCGTTTCAAGACTGTTGACTTTCCAGTAATAAAGTTGAGTGTTTCAGGAATCGCTGTGACATCGATTCGATATACCTAGCTATCGAGTAGAAATAAGGTATGAAACCGTCGTACTATTGTTTTTTTTTATTGAGAAAACAAAGCATGATGTCCTGGTAGCTAATAAACATAAGTGTTTTGTTATTAGTTGATAGATTTGACAATACAGGTAATGAGTAGGTAGGAAAGATACAATAAATTTTCGCTCAGACACAAGCACTTCTAAAAAATTAATATTAATCGTTTTTAACAGACTTCCAAAAAGGAGGAGGTTATTAGGTATGTTCCGTCTGTATGTCTGTTTTTTTTAAATGTATTTTCACTGAGTTTTTCGTCAATTGTGGACCGATTAGAAAATATTTTTTTTTTGTTTGAGAAGGTATGCTCCTGAGATGGTCCCATTGGCACCAAGTCAGAATCTGATGATCCCATGGAAATCGAGGGAAATCCTCAAATTTTATAGGCACACCTATAGCGATTTGGGTATTTTTTATAGTAACTTGTGCGTTTGCTCTCGGAAAGCACCATTTGGTGAAGTGGAAGTGATGGTTCTTACCAGGAGAACTCCTCAACAATTAACGTCCCTGCATCGGGAAACGCAGCATATTTTGTACAAGGCGATAAACATATGACGGAAGGCTATTGTAAATTAGATAAATTACAAACCAACCCACTAAAAAGTGAAAAAAAAAACTAAAAAAAAATTGCCGACTTTCAAAAAAAAAAATAAACACTACAAAAAGAAAAATAACTTTTTACATTATTTTAAAAAAAAACGTTATTGTTTAAATATGTAATGTTTTGATCAATCAAAATGATGGATCGAACGTCTGTAAAATGCTAATTATCGTACAATCACGCTAATATTATAAAGGCGAAAGTTTGTGTGTGTGTATGTTTGTTACTTCTTCACGCTCAAACGGCTCGACCAATTTTGATAAAATTTTGTACGGAGGTAGCTGACACCCTGGAATAAGACATAGGCTACTTTTTATCCCGATATTCCCACGGGACCGAAACTTACGCGGGTGAAACCGCGGGGCGCAGCTAGTAGCTTAATAAAGTAGATACTATAATCTCATTCAAGTCTGGTTCAGTCTAGCTAGAGCTAGTAGTACTTGGAATAGAAGATAGCATTTGCTATGCAGGTCTTTTACAAGCAAAATTGCTCGCTTGGATATTGCATTCAAACGGATAACGACTGCAATCACAGCTCAGGAAACGGATCCTTTATCCGCGCAAACATAATATAGTATATAGCTATACCTACAGGTTATCTCTATGTATAATACGACGTATATCTAAGTAGTTACTAAGTTTGAATAGGTAATACGTATGTATACAACGTGTCTCAGAATTAACGCACAACCTCTTAAGGGGTCATTGTACTCATCATTATGAACAACTTTTACTATGGGACCAAACCTGAAATCGCGAAAAAACCGGCCAAGTGCGAGTTGGACTCGCACACGAGGGTTCCGTACCATTATCTATAGAAACGGCAAAATAATCACGTTTGTTGTATGGGAGACCCCTTAAATATTTATATTATTCTGTTTTTTTGTATTTGTTGTTATAGCGGCAACAGAAATACATCATCTGTGAAAATTTCAACTGTCTAACTATCACGGTTCATGAGATACAGCCTGGTGACAGACGGACAGACAGACGGCGGAGCCTTAGTAATAGGGTCCCCGTTTTACCCTTTGTGTACGGAACCCTAAAAATCAGCAGTTCCCTACATTTATGTTCAATTATCTCGTCAAAATGTAGGGAACAACTGATTTTTTTTTCGCGATTTCAGGTTGGGTCCCATAGGAAAACTTGTTCTTAATGATGACTACGTAGTGCGTTAATTCTGGGACATGTTGTATATGGGCATGGCGTCATGTTTTACGTGTTTTATGTACTTTTTTTACGTGTTTTGTTGGTTACGTTTGTTAAGTCATTTGATAAGACATGAATCATGAATAATTTAGAACACATTAAAATATGAATAGTAAAATTACTCTGAACATTTTGAAGGGCAATGACCGTAAAAAGAAATCCATAGCACCTCTAATCTCTTGGGGTCAAGTCAAGAACTACTAGGAGGTTCTATTGGTCATACCTGCTTAGATAGTCAGTCAGTATCGATATTAGATTCCATCTTATAAACTTGCCAGTCTTCGAAAAGGAGTCCTGTCACTCCTGCTCAAGCACAACCTAACATAGGTAATCAGATGCTTGTCTTCTAAGGATCAAATCTAGCAAGTAACTACTCGTATATTTTATATGAAACGTTTCTTATCATTAGCATTTTTATGTACCTAATTTAAACGCATTATTTGTTTTTCTTCACGGCCTTTGACACGGTGTGCAAACGAGCTTAGTGTTTTCACTCCGCGTTGGCGCCCCGCGCCCTAACCTACGTATTAAGGCACGCGGCAACACCTTGCCTTTTTATTATCTTATAATATGATCATAACGAATAGACAGCTTTACTATCTGATAAGCTTAGTATCATGTATCGGTATTATCACGGCGTGGCACATAGCGTCATCCACAGACGTTGCGCCTTCCACGCGTGATCGCTCCGTGATAGATTACTATCAATATCGTCTAACGCATATTTGATCGTAACATACAATACAATTATTAATATGGTATGTTATCCGCCATTTCACGGAACACCTGCCAGAAGTCCGCCAAGACGAAATCGAGGCGATTCTTAAACTGCTTAAAAATGGAAAAGCTCCTGGCGAGGACGGCTCTTGATAGCGGGAGTAAGTCCTGTACTGAAAGAGCTTCGGGAGCTCTTCAACTTTGTCCTGTTGTGTGGGGTGTGGCGAAGGAGCGTGGTCGTTCTGTTCTTTCAAAAGGGTGATAAGACCCTTCTAAAGAATTACAGACTCATTTCGCTCCTTACCCACACGTATGTAAGTTGTTTTCAAGAGTCATCACGAATCGTCTAGCGCGAAGACTCGACGAGTTTCACCCACCGGAGCAGTCCGGCTTTCAAGGAGGATACAGCACCATAGACCACATCCACACTGTACTACATTTTATACAGGGTGTTTGGCAGAACGTTGAACATACGAAAATGGTGGATAGGTGGGGTCATCTGCTACTTACTCAGCCCTAATTTATTTGGCCCTGGCCCCCTAGATATTATTTTAATTTTAATTTTTTAGCTAACATCTGAGTAAAGCAATAACTTTATAAGCATCTGCCAACATTAAAGATTAAAAAAAAAACAAAAATATTGCCTGTTTTACCCATTTTTAATAAAAATTACACTTTAAAGTTAAGAAAGTGGTGAAACTAGAAGAAAGCAAAAAAAAAATTAAAAAATACCAGGGGGCCAGGGCCAAATAAATTAGGGCTGAGTAAGTAGCAGATGACCCCACCTACCCACCATTTTCGTATGTTCAACGTTCTGCCAAACACCCTGTATAAGAAGTCCGAAGAGTATAATCGGCCCGTATGTCTTGCCTTTGTGGATTATCAGAAAGCTTTTGACTATTGAGACCGCGTCTGTTTTGGAGTCACTCAGCGATGCCTCAGTGGACTGGTGATACGTCCAAGTGCTGAGATGTCTTTATAAAACGCGACAATGGCCGTCCAAACTCAGGAACAGCCAACTAAAAATATCCCACTGCTTCGAGGGGTGAGACAAGGGGACGTAATTTTCCCGAAATTGTTCTCTAATGCATTAGAGTACTTATGTGTTTACGACGCTGAACTGGGAAGGATGCGGCATTAACATCAACGGCGAGTAAATCTCACTCTCTCACTTTTGAGATTTGCAGATGACATCGAACACTGGCTGAATCACTGCAGGACTTGCAGCAGATGCTGGATGGCCTAGTTGATTCTTCTATCTTTACGCATTGGTCTCCGGATGAACTTCAACAAAACACAGGTTATGTTCAACGAACAAATCGATTGCTGTCAATGGCGGTGCTCCCAACGTTGTTCGATAATACGTTTACCTCGAGCAAACTGCAGTTTAGTGAGAACAACTTTGAGAGGGATGTTAAAGGCTGATGAAGATGATGATGATGACAATGAATCTGGTGTTAATTGCGGAAAATTAACAGCTTTGTCCGAACATCCCCTTCACAATAATAGCCGTGATTTTTTCTTTACAACTAGGTCTAATCACTTGTAGTTACCGTTAAAGATGAAGAGTTTGGATTTGTGCCCGATTGATGGCAAATGGCAATAGGTTCGCCCCCTATTGCATGGGACTCGAACATAACTGGGGAAATCTAGGTGTACTATAAGTCCCTTACCACTGCCCAACCCTTCGGAATAAAACAGGATTGATGTTGTTTTATGTTATGAAGATTATTTCTGTTGCATTGCCATAATAATTTACCATCAGTGGCAATATGACGCTCCACAGCATCACTGACCAGGAAACTGCGAAGGATCCCATGGAAATGTGCTTGACCACTAAGGGTGTTACCATACCAATCCACACCTACACAGAGACTCGACCAACGTTGTCTATCGACGTAGATCGACCTCAGCTGCTCTCCTCTTCTACCTCTGTCCAGTGGGTGTAGTATGACCCAGAGAGAAGATGTTACAACCCAAAAATGATGAAATAATTAAAAATTGTTTCCAAAGTCGTCTGTCTGACGTAAAAGATAACGAATTATTTCCGTCTGTATGACTTTGATTATGATAAATGATTACCGATGAGTAGGTAAGTAGACGAAATTCCAGACAGAGATTTTTATATTTTCTTGAGAATAGGCTGGCCAGCCTTGACCAAGAAAAACCTAGGTGGTGCTTGCATAATTTTTATAAAACCCGTAATGTTGTGATCAGAGAGCAAGAAAAGCCGACTTTTATTATCAATGACAATTTTTTGGAAGAAAATTGTAATCGGAAGTGGATCCCAGATTAAATTATAAAATCCCTGCTTATCTTTAAGTGAGCAATATATTAATTACTTATGGATTTAATTCAACGATGTGCGGATGGAGTTTTTGCGGGGGCTGGTATCGATACCTGCACCCTAACTGCGTAACATTGTGATGAATGATTTCGAAGGATATTGGTAACACATTGCTTCTTATGTCGTGTGCTCTTTGGCGCAGCCGTGAGGCACTCAATACTATTTTATGCATTTTGTTTTTCTGTTTTTTGTGTGAATATTGTGTGCCTTAACCTGGGTCAAATAAATTTATTTTCTATCTTTTTTATTATCTTTCTCTCAGCAACGTACATAACACAATGATTGTTGTTGAACTGTCAAAATAAAAATTGGGAACGGTATCAGAATTACATATAGGTAATTTTACTCCAATATGTAGATACATTTTCAGGGCTTGGCTATATTAAAGCTGCACGAAATGGTTATCCAACCTTGAAACGCCCTCTGTAGGCAACAAATCGCGGTAGTATACAATAATATCTAAATAGCGTGTTGTTATTTCAACAACTATAATAGAAGGTCAAGTTAATTACTATCAAATGATGGTGTTACATAAAAACTTCTCTATTGTATTGTCATGTTTATTGAGAGTGAGACACATGCAGCCATGCATGGGTCGTACCTATTACAGTAAAGCGTTATAGTGAGCAATTTTCTTGAAGGTGTTTTCCCAAAAAAATATATTACCTAAATAGTTTGAGGTTTGTTTTTGAAATAATAATTTCATAAGCGGATACATATTTATGAAAATTCATCGAAGAACATTTGAGTAATTTACAAAAAAAACAAGTTGCGGCATTGGTGACGATTACGTGGGGGTCTACTCCGAAGTATCGGCCGAATGTTCGGCCGTTTCTTGACTACGGCTAACTACGGCGAAAGCAAAAAAAGAGACAGTCGAAGAGATAATGCCAAAGACAAAAATGTGAGTTGAAGTCGGGTAAGGACTCAAAGTCAAAAAAGGAAACTTTGAAAGTTATAAAACGGCCGAAAATTCGGCCGATACTTCGGATTAGCGCTTCGGAGTAGACCCCCAGAGGCCCAGACCTACACATTATTTAGGGAAAAAGACTAAAATAGCAATTGATAACTGCGAACACTTTATCCTGTGGTTTTGTGTGATTGACAACACACATACAAAGCAATTATTTCAAAAAGGTACACAGGTACTCGTTAACTTTTTCCTGAATACGGAAAATGCCACTAACCTTACCTTCTCATTAAAATACTCTTTTTTCTTTCAGAATAATGTCTCGCAGACGATTGTTGATCGGCGGCGCGGCAGGCGTCGCAGGCGCAGCCCTGACCGCGTGGGCCGTAGCAGCCGATGACTCACCAGTGGTAGGTACCGAGGAAACCCGGCATTATCTGGTCACCCAGATAACGCAGCTTTTCCTTTCGCCGGTTTTAATATCAGCAGTGTGTAGCGCTAGCGACCGACAGATTCGGATTATTTGGTGATAAGATACGAGGCTGAGCTATTTTTGGTAGCTTTGATAAGGTTTTGTCCTTGGAGCTAGCAGGTTCCTAGTGTCAATCAATCAATCAATCAACTCAGCCTATCGCAGTCCACTGCTGGACATAGGCCTCTCCCAGGCTGCGCCACAACACCCTGTCCTAGTGTAACTTAGTTTAATTAAAACATACTCAATCATACATTTGACAAGGCGAACAGTAGGAACCGGAGACCACAACCAGGGACTTGATTAAAAATGATCTTGGTCGTAACTGAGGAAACTTAAAACAAGAAAGTGTGCATAGATCATACGTTTTAAACTAGAAACCATTTACACCCACTTCCAGGGCCTCAAGTCTGCTATTACAAAAGTGTCAGAATGGTCGATCATTGATTTCATAATTGTTGATTTTGACAAGTTTGGTAATCTACTATTATAATGGCGTCAGTATGACTTTCCAATGGTCAGCCACTGACACTACATTGAAAGAAATTGCATATATTGGTAATCTCGTACATAATGACAAATTAATGACATTTCTACTAATGGGTTTTATAGATAATAATGGCAATACGGCAATGCCATTATAATAACACGATTATATTACGAGACCATGACCGACCAATGATCGACCATTATGAATTTACCAGATTACGAACTTTTAGCAAAATGACAATGGCATGACAATGGGATCGTGTTGGAATGACTGAATTTATAAAAATAGCAGACTTGGGCCCCTGGTCATCTGATATTTAATGTCGTGCCTTTATGTCTAAAGGAATGGTACAGACCTTCAACGGTAAAAGCAACAACAGCGCGCAAGAAGCGGCCTCTACCGACGCGCGACCATCAGGTGGCTTCCTTACAAGCGGGACACACTTTCGACATCCTCATCGTTGGTGGAGGCGCCACTGGCGTGGGATGCGCTTTGGATGCGTGTACGAGAGGTAAGCAACTTAAACCCTTATCTACTACTAGATGTGAACGCTAGAAGCGACCAAGCTTTAACGTAAGTAGATTGTTCACCTTGCAAGTCGGACCCATTTATGACATCCGGGTCGTAGGAGGGTCTCCAATGATTTGGATCAAGGCATCTTTGGATGCGTCCGGTGAATATAAGTAACAGTGTTACTGCGGAAATTGGAATGTACCTACTTTTTATACTATCAGAATTAAGATTTTATTAAAATATCGATACATCCATCATCCGTTTTATGAGGTAGATCGTTAAGCCGAGTAGATGGACAATTAAACAACTTTGTTATTGTTTATGAGAGTAATAAATAGTCACGTGCACGATAGGGTTAAGTATAATAATTATCTTTTTGTATGACAGTAGAGTAAGAAATCAAACCATTGTATATTTCATTTTAAAAAAAAAACGGTCAAGTGCGTATCGGACCACGCACAATGAAGAGTTCCGTAGTTCGGATGAATTCATCCCAAGAACAAACTTAACATTGTAGTTGAAAAACATGTTCCCCATACATTCCAACTGCAAATATAAGTTTGTACGCACAATATTAAGAGATTTACCATGTTATTTTAAGACCATAGACTTTTTGTCGGTTTTTCCTGTATTCTATAAGTATAGCAATATTTCCTGAATTTTTTTTTTCTTAAAAATTTTCGACTTAAGTAATAGTTTCGGAGATAAGGGGCAACGGGGGTAAATTTTCATCTGTTTTCTTAACGCGACACTATACAGGTTATCTAACCATCTTCCAAATTTCAGGTCTCCGCACAGCCCTGGTCGAAGCTGACGACTTCGCCAGCGGCACATCCAGTCGCAGCACAAAGCTGATCCACGGAGGAGTGCGGTACCTTCAGAAGGCCATCATGCAACTGGACTATGATCAGTACAAGATGGTGAAGGAGGCTTTGCACGAGAGAGCGAACATGTTGGAAGTGGCACCGCATTTGACACGACCCTTGCCTATTTTGTTGCCTGTTTATAAGTGAGTTGGTGCAAATTAGAGCTTATTAGAAACTGGACAATTTGACTACCTCGTTGCGTGGGGTCTTAGGTTCAACCAGACTGGGCAGAGTGTTATTCAGTTTTTCCATTCGGGTTCTCAGTTGGCGTTTGTGCCTGGTTATGGGCTTGGCCCTATTATATGAGTATTATAGAATCCAAAATGTGGGTGTAGGTACTATACAGACACGCAGTAGAAAAACAACTTGTTTTTTCTTATTATTATATTAGCTAGAGATGTATACCTACACGGAATATCTCTAGCTATCCCTTCGAGTAATACAAGTCAGATGTTATGACCCTTTTGACACACATCATCGGGCAACTGGAAAAAAGTCAAGGGATACGGGTGTGCCGCTCGCCGTCACAAATGTCAAGGCCCTCATGCATGCGGCATACCGGTGTCCCGCCAGATTCACGCGGCTTTCATCTCTATTATTATTCATAAATAAGGGCCAATATCGTGTTTGGGTAGTTTCACTCTATGGTACGACGGATAGGTACTATTTCGTCACGTGTCCCGTCCTAGCGTGAAAAGTCAAGTTCATCATCTATCTACCTAGCCATTTCCCAACATGTTGAGGTCGACTTCCAGTCTGACTGGATGCAGCTAGATACCAATATTTTACATGGAGTGACTGCCTATCTGACTTCGACAACCCAGTTAGTAGATAACACGAAACCCCTTGGTAAGACTGGTCGTCAGACTTTTGGTCTTCTGACTACCCGCAACGACTGTCAAAGATCTAAGAATAAATAATAATAATAATAAGAATAAAATGTTTATTTCTTAAAAAAAATACAGATTTAACATGTTTTATATAAAGACAATTCAAATGAGCCGAATGAGAATGACAGCTGGGACCAACGGCTTATTTGTGTTTTGTGAGGTACGGAGGGTTCCCGATATGTAATGAGTGGTCACCCATCCACGAACCGATCGACTATCGACCCCTGCAGCTACCACCAGCCATGAGCCCCTCCCGGGCCTAGCTAAGTTGTTAGACAAAAAATAAACAAGACTTGTACCTAATTGCTAAATGTCCCTTAAACATTATTGTTTCATTCCCGATGCTCTCGGTAAATCTACTTTCTAATTTTGGTCGATTAAAATGCAGACAATGCTTTTAATGTTTAAGACCGTATGCCATTCATTTAGCGTCACTCTTTGGACATTTGTGGATATTAAAATGCAATTAATTTATTGATCAGTTGAACGCGGCACGGCACGGCAAGGGGTTTTTATGCGATGAATAGAAATATAACGTATATATACGACAATAAAATTGCAATTCCAATGATGCCTAAGGACGTCGCGGCATGTCAAGGGATACCGCGGCATCGTTGCCGTTGAAATTTCAATTTTATTGTCATACTATTAAGTTATATTTCCATTCGTCGCATAAAAATCCCTTGCCGTACCGTCCCGCGAGTGGGCGCAGGTCCTAATTGTGCATTATTAATTTATTACAGCCTCACCTCTGACTCGCCGTATTTGTGGTTTGCTTTGTTTACAATTAATATTTTGGCACGAATTTGTTTACCATCGAATGAGCCAAAATTCCAGTGCCATGATACTCAGGGCTATCCCATAAACTTTGATAATTTTAAATTGTTCTGAACCATTTGCATTCTACGTCCATCTTTCGAGGCTATAGGTAGAAGATGGATATTTGCTTCGTCATAAATTGTTATTTATTTATCGTATCTCAGTGGCTTAAATTAGTAACTTTCACCAATTAGCAAGTCGTTCACCCCACTAAGGGATAACCCAATTTTTTTTCTACTGCTTTTTAATCTCTGCTACTTCTTTTCGAGTCGATATTACTTATTAGATTAGTTGATTAGATTCTCAGTCTAATTAACGCCATTTAATCTCTGTTATACTGAACTCTAGCAAGTTACCTACTGATTAATCATTCCAATTCCCAGATGGTGGCAAGTCCCATACTACTGGTTCGGTATCAAGATGTACGACGTTGTAGCGGGCGACAGGAACGTAAAGAGTTCTTACTACTTGTCTAAGAAGAATACCCTCGAGTTGTTCCCCATGTTGAAGTCCGACAACCTGTGCGGAGGCATCGTTTATTATGATGGTGAGTCTCAGCTTTCCTGTTATGGCGCTGACAAGAGGCAAATGATAAAAGTAGGCTTGTCTTAAACAAACAAATTGCCAAATCTATATAGTTTGTGGTAGCGGAAAAAATATATGTTATTCTTGAATATATATTTATCAAAACTTAGATGTTACCAAAATTATACGTTTAGAAAAAAAAATCTCGATACAAATGAACGGTAAACTAACTCTTATTCACTTTGAGTTTCAATCCAAAATATCTGTATTAAATAATCATCAACGTACGGTTAGTATTTCATTAATAACAAGAACGTCTTCTTTGTATGCAGAACTTGGTTGTTTTTATTTTCGGTTACTCAACTCATTTTTGAGTAGGTACTTAAATAGATAATTGCTTCATATTTTGCAATAAATTACAAGCGTTGTGTCATCGCGCTTCTCTTTCTTTTGTATGCAGTCTGACAGTGACCGCGGTTTAGCTGTTGTCAGCGTCTTAACTAGCATAGCTTTCCATCAGTGAAAGAAGTGATAAAAAAAAATGTTATCGGAATCCAGAGATAGTCCAGTATAACCTGACCTCGCATTATAATAGGATTTCGGATCATGAGAGGTTAGTTTGACAGCTTACTCGTATAATGGAAATGTATGGCTTTATGTGTCGAGGTGTGTACGTTTAGAATCATTTACTCTACAACAGCTGGGTATTTTTAACTGACATTGTTACAGAAGCACTGTACGTACAGAATAGGCGTCATAGGATATAGGATATTATCTGTATGCGACTGTCTTCGAGTATAATATACCTACTGCTGATATTAAATAAATAACATGGGCATATAATGAATGTCAACAGTTATAGATACCGTTCTGATAAATCATCTACCTAGTTGCTAAATAAACAAGGAAGTATTTATTATACCTAAGTACTTTGCGGCTTGACTTCTATCACGTCGAAGATTATAACTACTTTAAATAGCTTAAGCTTTAAATGTAAATAGCCTTACGAAGTCAATTAGAAAATTGCATCAACTAGAGCTAAGAATATTGTAGATAATAATTTATTAGATTAATTAGTTTTCCACCTGGGCTTAGTTTTAAATCATGAAACCCTACTTCATACAACGAGAAAACCTACTTATTTTATAAGATGGGCATCTCAACAGTGTTAAAGAGTAACCTTTAAAACATTTTAAGAAATACGTAACCTCCTTTCTATTACATAAGTGCTATTACAGCCGCAGACGCGTCCAACTGCAGCCGTTGACGCGTCGGCGGCGGTCCGTGCAGCTCGTGTATATGAGAACGTGCAGCTCGTGTATATGAGAACGTGCAGCTCGTGTATATGAGACTGTGCAGCTCGTGTATATGAGAACGTGCAGCTCGTGTATATGAGAACGTGCAGGTCGGGTATACGAGTACGTGCTCAGATACACGAGCGGCCTCTGCCGTTGGCAACGTTCCGCTAGTGACTAGGCAGAGGTGTGACTATCTATAGTCATGTTATTGTATGTTTATATTTTGGACATCTTATATTCTTTTAAATAAATAGGTACAGGTACCATTAAATGTATTAAAATGTAGAATTTGAATTTTAAACCAACGCAATTTAGGCTCAAAACAGTATTTAAAACCAATATTTTCCTATCCATAGGCCAACAAGACGACGCACGTATGAACCTAGCGATAGCGTTGACCGCGGCCCGCCACGGCGCCACCATCGCGAACCATGTCAGCGTCTCTAAACTGTACAAGACGGCCGGCAAGCTCAGCGGGGCTAGGCTAAAGGTAATTACTACAGTATACGGTTGCGGTTGCAATTAATGCTTATTTTTAAAGGTGTCACAGAAAAAAGACGATTTGTGAAAAAATAATAAAATCGGTGGAAAAATGGAGAAGTTACACACTTTTGAAATATTATTCCTTGTCACGCAAAACGATCATTGTACTGAATGGCGCGAAGTTACTATGGCGTTCCTGTGTGTGACGTCAGATCGCTGCAGTGCTGTCTCTGTCAACAATAGTCTTTAAAACGCATAAAACTTCGGCATTTTTTGAGATATTTAAACATATATTTTTTACTGTAGCTTAATTTATTTATTAGTTTCGAAAAATAGAAAATAAAAAAAACTGTCAAATACCCTAATAGGGAACAAAGTCAAAATTCTATCTTAATATAATATTTTCCTCAGGACGAGCTGACCGGCAAGGAATGGGACATTAAAGCCAAGTGCATCATTAACGCGACGGGCCCCTTCACAGACAGCATCCGCAAGATGGACGACCCCACCGTCAAGGACATTTGCTGTCCCTCCTCTGGAGTACACATCGTGTTGCCTGGATACTACAGGTACACATAAATAATCTCACACGTTTTTCTAATATAGGTAGGCAGAAACTACAGAACGCCACCTACTACAATTCTTGCATACTACTTTTGCTTCGTTTACGTTCTTACATCCATTATTACCTACACTATAGGTATAGTACGCGTCAAACTTTAAGGCGGCTCTGAAGTGCGCTACTCGTTGCGCAGTACCGCACCCCTCACCCCCGCTGACTTGTGAATTTGTTACTGCGCAGCGACTTGCCTCATGTTCCGAGCCGCCATTAAGTTTGCATAGGGCTGTAATGTGCCCTAATGTTAGTATGTGTTAGTCCCAGTTAGTTGCTAGTCTATGCGGTAGTATAGTATGCGCAAGATTGATGACTCCATTGTCAAGCACATCTGCTGTCGCTCGCCCGGAGTACACATCGTATTGCTTGGATATTACAGATAATATACCCAATATTATCATCGTTGGTATGTCCTGTGTGGTAGGAGAATATTGAAGAAACTAATGAAAATGTAAGATATGTTTGCATGGAGTAATGTTATGTGATCTCTTCAATATAGCAGGAAAAACGGATTTCAGACCTGTTATCATTCATTTCATTAATTTTTTTTTAAATCTATTACAACTACCGAAACTATTCCTTGGATTTAATTTTTAGGCATTTATGCGAATAATTATTCGTTTGTTCAGTCATTCATTTCTGTGCATACGTTTTGTATTTAAAATTAGGCTACCATTCAAATGGTCAGGGGGCCTAAAATGGACGCTTTGGGAGAATCATAATTATATATGATCTGCATACAATTCATAACCCGCAATTCATCTGTTTGACAGTTTTGTATGGAGTCTCGTAAAATGGTCCACAAATTATAATTTCTGAAGTCTAATGTCAAATAGCAGCTGTCAAACAGATGGATTGCGGGATGTATGAATTGTACGCAGATCTATGATTCTGCCAAAGCGTCCATTTTAGGACCCCTGTTATTTCCGTTTTGCAGATACACTTAGAATATTTCCAGATATCAATATTTCTTAATATGCATACTTAGGTAGTATTAAATACGCTACGATACAATGTCATAGTCTTAATAATTATATATACTTCGATAACAGTGCCTGTAGTACCGTTGTGTGGCTTACAACACTGAAGGGCGGTAATGAGGTGAACTATTAATAGTCAAGGCTATTACACGGTAACGATGGACGAGATACTATTTTAAAACTAATATAATAATAGATTTTGCGATGGTTTAAAAATGCTTCCCGAAACTGCGGGGTAACTACGGAACTAAACACACTATCAGTAGCAATGGGTGTCATTTTGAAAGTTCAACAACATTATTTGCGTGATTTACGTTGTTGAGCAGACAAATTTTTCGAACATATGAAGCAATGGATTAGCAATATACTTCAAAATCATTCGTCTGTCGTAATTTATGTTGCCCTGAGAGTTTTATCTGTCCTAGAAAATTTTCCATGTGACAGGATACGTTCAGGAAAGTACAGCCACTTAACTAATTTCTACCGCCAACCGAAATTGCTGTTTCCATTTGTGTCTTCATTTCTTCAAACGATGTCGATAAAAACTTTCAATGCAATAATTATCAGCCTAGCCTTTCACAACTATGTTGGGGTCGGCTTTCAGTCTAACCGGCTGCAGCTGACCAGTATTTTACGAGGAGCGACTGCCTATCTATAACTCTAATCTATATATAAATATATCTGACCTCCACAACCCAGTTACTGGTTAACGCGATTACACGATACCCCTTGGTATACTTTCAATGCAATAACGTACGTAAATAATGAAAATTAATCTTATAATCATCTGTTTCCAGTCCGGAACACATGGGTCTCCTGGACCCTGCGACATCAGATGGCCGTGTCATCTTCTTCCTGCCGTGGCTGAAGGGAACCATTGCCGGCACCACCGATCTGCCCTGCAAGGTCACGCACAACCCCAAACCGACAGAAGACGAGATCCTGTTCATTCTTACTGAGGTTAAGAACTATTTGAACCCGGATGTTGAAGGTTTGTATCAAATATAATGACTGACCTACTTTGATTTGAGGAAACTCTTAAAATATTTAATTGAAATTTCAAATTGATATGCTGTCGTTGTTCGAAAGAGTAGAGTTGCTGTAATATCGATAACATGCCAAAAGTTTCTTCTAGTGAACTTTTGAATTTTAAAAAGGC
This sequence comes from Tiliacea citrago, assembly GCA_963921375.1. Lineage (NCBI taxonomy): Eukaryota > Metazoa > Arthropoda > Insecta > Lepidoptera > Noctuidae > Tiliacea > Tiliacea citrago. The sequence goes on from OY992786.1 coordinate 22,611,729, forward strand.
AGTAGAGTTCTACATTAACCACTAAAAATGAAATCAATTCAAAAATCTGATTATATCAGCTCAGGACAATTTGGACAAATACTTTTTTCTTTAACACTATTTGGTAGTAAGACAGATGTAGGTAGACATGTTTTTTTTTTAAAATGTTTTAACTGCTAGAGGGTGGAGACCTGGTGTCCTGAAACACAGGCGATTAAAGCCTAGCTTAGGCATCAGTCTCCCACAGTAAATTTAAAACATTTCATGTACCTTTATGTGTAATAATGTATGTATGTTCCTTGTAGTGAGAAAAAAAAAATACAGCGTGGCGTTTTGGTGGCGACATAAAAACACACGTATACGGTTTCGCCTTTACGCTTTATGAAGATATTTAAATATCATTAAACGTTATTATTTATTGATTTATTTACAATTTCTAAAATAGCACCTCGGAGCAACCTGTACTTAAAGAACTGTAGCACAGAGGTCATTTGCCGGGTTCATGGATCATAACATCGCATCAATGAAATTAAAACTAATAACGTGCAAGGAGTAGGCGAATTGAAGGAAGGGGATGGGGGGGGGGGGTATTATTTAGTTTGTTTGAAAATTATTATTTTTAAATTTATAATTATTTTATCTTATTATATTTTTTATGATCTCTGGCCACTAGCTCTACCCGTGTGTTGAATTAATGTCGCCATTGTGGCGGCACGTTGTTTAATATCCTCTTACAAACTTCCAGTACGTCGCGGGGATGTGCTGTCAGCATGGTCAGGCATTCGTCCACTAGTGTCAGACCCCAACAAGCCCGACACGCAGTCCCTCGCACGTAACCACATCGTGCACGTGTCGCCTGCCGGCCTCGTCACCATCGCTGGCGGCAAGTGGACCACGTACAGGTCCATGGCTGCTGAGACCATCGACGCTTGTATTGAGAGTGAGTAGAACCACACAACAATAACCTGGAGTTTTTGTTTAGTAAACAATAGAATAGAACACATTTTTTTTTTATGCTGTTCTTGTTAAATAGGTTGGGAGATACCCTATTGAATTTATTGTGTTCAGCGTCTATCCATCATAAAAAAATTCATTGGAGTCTTGTTTCCTACGAAATGTATGGGAAAAGTTTTTAAGACTTTTCTAGCACTCAAACCTCAGTTGGTCCGATATAGGATTTGACCTTTAGGTCATGTATAGGACACAGGATTGATTAGCATCAAAAAAGTTTTTGTGACAATTGCCCATTTTCTAACAGATTTTTTTTTTTTTCAATATCTGTGAATGCAATGTCTCATAAAGTTAAGGACAGTCTCCTAAGACCGTTGTCCTGCTACAACGGTTGTGGTACCTACCCTCAAAGTCCCGTCTCAAAAATCCACCTTGTATAATGAATGACTAATATTTTTTTTTAATCAACGTTCCCTACTACCAGATCGAAGCTACCAGATTCATTGATGCCAGATAACCGGTATTTGGAACCGGGATCACATCATTAAAATTATCTCCCACACATTTCAGGCGCGGACCTGAAGCCACTATACAAAGAGTGCCAGACAGACGGTTTCCTAATAGAGGGCGCGCACGGCTGGACGCCTACTATGTACATTAGATTAGTACAGGACTTCGGACTGGAGATGGAAGTGAGTATCCTTATTATTGTATGTCAACATTGTAAGAATATAGTTGGTAAAACAAAAAGTGTTGGAAATGCCTTCCAAGCATGCGACACAGTTGTCAACTTTTGTAGCTGTCAACGTTTCTATTGTAATTATGCCAAATTGTTGTGTGTTCCAAAAAAAAAACTTTTACTGTACTTTTTATTTGCAACGCGGTTTTGCCTTTCTATTTGTGGTATGAAAGTATACCACCGTGTGCACCATAGTCCGTAAGTCATTTATTTCATATCAAAACACATTGTGTTGAAAATATTACAGTGATGATAAATAAAATGTTTATTACATTCATAATTAAAATTCATTACGCATTTAAAATGTATGAATAATTCACTAAATAATTAATTATATTTAAATAATTCAGTAACAATAATTCAATAATCACCAACATTGCATTTAAATTTAAAATTCATTATCCAGTATAAAAAAAAAAAACAAGAAAATCATTTATGTAAACACAATTTATAATAATTTACAAATCATTTAATCGCGGCTGTCGTTTGTCATCTATGAACTTATCAATACTGTAATAGCTGTCGCAGAATAAATATGTTATAAATTTGTTTTTAAATAAGTTTATGCTGTTTGCTTCTGAATTATATTGACAACTTGTTGTATAAAAACACAGATTGAACTCTGGGACTGTGATGATCCAATCCAATCAATCGATAGTTGTGCAGACTTTATTAAGTATCTTGGAAATTTAAAAGAAAATGCTGTTTTCAACTATCGAAAAAATAATTTAATAAAAAGGCTCTTCGTGTTCCTTGTTGTACCAAGGGCATTGTATTTTATTTTAAACAAAAAATGTAGATACTTTCTATAGTACACTTCCTACAAAACAACTAATATATTCCAGGTAGCACAACACTTAGCCAAATCGTACGGAGACAGAGCGTTCGCCGTAGCCAAGATGGCGGCCATGACTGGCAAGAGATGGCCCATTATCGGCAAGAAGGTGCACCCTGAGTTCCCCTACATTGATGCCGAAATTAGGTAAGCAGCTGTTAATTTTTGTGTGCTATTAAAATACTGATAACCTAATAATTAACCCAGTTTATTGTATCTGGTACATTAACTATAAATTTTGTCCATTTGCCTCTAAAACGTTCGTGTTTCCGTATCCTCTGTCCGTGTGGTGCCGGACGTAAAGAGTAGCACCACCTTATTTCTTCCCGTGGGTGTCGTAAAAGGCGACTAAGGGACTTACTAGAGAATGGGCAGCAGCGTTCTCTATGCATTTTAACACCATACTGCGATCGCCAACCCGCCTGCCAAGCGTGGCGATTATGGCAACACCCCTTTGGGGAGGCCTATGTCCAGCAGTGGACGTCTTTCGACTGAAATGATGATGATGATATATTTAACTTATCTCATAATAACTATATCATCAACTAATGAGACTGAATTATTTATCAATTGCTGCGAGATTTTCAGAAGTCTTGTCGGTTTGTGAATTTAACAATAGGTATGTTTTGAAAAAACCGATCCAAAAAAGTAAGATATTTTCTGTTCACAAAGGTATGGTTGCCGCGAATACGCCCGCACAGCGGTCGATATGATCGCGCGTCGTCTTCGCCTGGCCTTCCTGAACGTGCAGGCCGCGGCTGAAGCTCTGCCCACCATCGTGGACATCATGGCTGAGGAGCTCAACTGGAACGAGGCGGAGAAGAAGGTGAATATCCCATAAAAATTGAATAAATTTATCAGATTCGTGTCGTCTTGCTACATGAGATGAGAGCTCGGCGAAACTTATGCCTTACCTGAGCTTTTAAAAACTGGTTCTGTTTTTACGTCAATTACATACTAGATATGTCAATGTTTTTCAAAAGGTTATGGGATCTCAAAAGACTAGGTATCAATCTATTTATACACTAATGATAGAAGAGGCTACGATAGATTTGCTATTATGCCTTAAGGCCAGGTAGACCAAGCGAAGTAGGCATTTAAAACTACGCGAAGCGAGCCGTACGGTTACGTCGCCGGCGTGAACTTACATGAACCCATAGCCGAGCAAAGTATCACAGTTTAGGTAAGCGTGTCGTGTAGGTCAACTTATTTTGTTATATTTGTTTAAAAAAAAAAAAACCATTACTGTTGTAATGTATTGTAGTACCTTTGTACTAATATTATAATTATGTCGTATCTCTCTGTATTTTATTGTGTGTACATAAATAATAAAATAAATAAATATGTAAAAATTGTTTTATGGGCCGGGTGTCCCAAGCGCAATAGGTATTTACGCGCGGACGTCGCCGCCGCGCCGCCGGCGCCGCGCCGACCCGCAAAGATCGAGTTCCGAGTGTTCGCGCGCCACAGTCTAAACTGAACAGTATTCCAACGGCATAAACGAATTAATAAATTTGATAAAAATAGCTTAAATCATTATATACTTACTGTAAGTGATTGATATTATTATGAAATAATAAAGTTATAGTTTCACTTTCAGGTTTCAAGCTTTATATGAAGTTTGTGATGTAGCGCTACTTAAAAAAAACTATATCAAAGTTGTCTCAAAAAAATAGGGCTAGTTAGGTAATATTGATTACATTTTTCTTACTTCTATGAAACACATTATCCAACGTCATAATATTATTATTTGCAGTTTCTTCCCATTTCTTATAAACTTTATTTTGTAGTTGATAAAAATATTTTGAAGAAATATGGGGATGTTTATAGGCGAAACTCTTCGATCTGTGAAAATCCTATACTCTGGTATAGGATATAATATATGTTACGGCTAATACCCGAAGTGCGGCTACACCTAGTTTTAGCCGGTTAGAATTATAGGTCCAGCCAATCCCTGTTGGATAAAACCAATTTACCAACAATAGAGGGGATCTGGCGCTCGGCGGCCGCTACCGCGGCACGCTCGCTTCGCTCGCTCGCCTTCGCTTGTTAATGGTTACTGTTCTAACCTAACCTAATCCAAATGATTTTACCCGAAAACAATCGGCTCGTACTAGGTTTAACCGGCTACACCTAGTTCTAACCGGCTAAAACTAGGTGTAGCCGCACTTCGGGTATTAGCCGTAACTTATATATAAGATATATATTTAAGATACGTGAGTCTTATCAAACGTAACGTCACACGGTTTTCTGAAAAAACCGGCCAATTCGTGTCGGATCACGCACAATGAAGAGTTCCGTATTTGGGATGAATTTATCCCTAAAACATAAAACATGTTTTCCCATACATCGTTATACGTCACAGTCAATTTTCCAACTGAAAAAGTTTGTAATCGCAAAAAAGTTTTTTTTTATATGATAAAACAACAAATTAACAATTTTCGAACTTTTTCCTTTACTTGTGCTGTCAGACCTTGCTTCTTTCCAAATTTCATGATTCTAGGTCAATGGGAAGTACCCTATAGGTTTTGATTTACGTGCGAGATATTCGCAATTTTTTTTTCGATGCGATAAAACTTCAAATTTACAATTTTCGGACTTTTCCCTATACTCCTGCTATGAGACCTTACTTCTTGCCAAATTTCATGATTCTAGGTCAACGGGAAGTACCCCATAGGTTTTGATTTATTTGCGAGTATCGAATATGTCGCAATAATGTCGCTTATATCGCCGTATTTATTTATTGCGTTGACTTGGAAGCTTGATTTTTTTAGAACCTCAAGGGGCCATAGACCTACGTAAAAATTTAGTTTTACCACATAAAAAAATTGTGAATATCTCTCACATAAATCAAAACCTATAGGGTACTTCCCGTTGACCTAGAATCATGACATTTGGGCAGAAGCAAGGTCTCACAGCACAAGTAAAGGAAAAAAGTCCGAAAATTGTAAATTGGTAGTTTTATCACATAAAAAAAAATTGCGAATATCTCGCACATAAATCAAAACCTATAGGGTACTTCCCGTTGACCTAGAATCATGAAATTTGGGCAGAAGCAAAGTCTCACAGCACAAGTAAAGGAGAAAGTTCGAAAATTGTTAACTTGTAGTTTAAACACATCAAAAAAATGCGATTACAAACTTAACTTTTCAGTTGGATAATTGAACGTGGCGTATATCGATGTATGGGAGAACATGTTTTTCAACTACAATGTTAAGTTTGTTTTAGGGATAAATTCCCTTCATTGTGCGTAGTCCGACACGCACTTGGCCGGTTTTTATACTTTATACTGACTATTGTTCGGGGGTGATTTTCTGTCCGCTTGTAAAGTAGGTACTACTATTTATTCTGTTCTGAGGATTCCAATTATCAAGAAAACAAAGACAGTACTTACTGTTCTTCTGTGCTTTTTTCCGAACAAATAAGCTTTTTTTATTTCGAATAATTTTTGAAATGAAACAATAAAATTGGGGATATTAAAACAATTTAATCAGACCAGGACATATTAACTACTTAAAACAATAAAGGTAGGTAAGTAAAAGAAAAACAGTAGGCTTTTACCTCTCTTTGAACCTGCTGATGTTATCAGCAGGTTGTTATGTTTGTTTAGACTGTGGCACAGTTTTACCGTCCATACAGTTGTGAAACGAATGTACTTGCCTAGAGCAACGGCGGGGATCTCGCATGCTCGAAAGTCAAAATTTGCGTGGACAGCTAAGTACCTAAGCGTAAGTACACGGTCGGAAAATAATAATTATTGTAATACTGTGACTGTGGTCAATAGGGATAAATGAATACAAAATATAACTAACCATATTTCTTTCGCGATTTTTTTTGCCTTCAACCTTGATTTAGTCCTATATTTATAATTTTTGTTTGCTATTATCACAAAACAATCACAAAAATATTGTCTTAAAAGTTATATACAAATATTTACTCAAAGAGAAATAAAATCTTAACTGTGGCCTCTAAAAGTTCTATAAAACAATAATTACTTAAAATTAATTTTATTTATTCTTTACGCAGCAGAAAAGAGGCGCGCGCGCAAAAATTTGGCATAGGTCTTACCTCGGTAACGTCCCGCGGGACACTGGCAGACACTGGCAAGCGACGCGCGGATCGAAAACCACTTGAATAATCGATCAAAAAATGTATAAATGCAATAAAAAAAAACCATCGGGTAGAATCGATTCTTAAATTAATTACCTATATATTGATATAAATTATAGAAAAAAATGAGTAATAACACTCGTTTAAAATGGAATTTAGCTTGCAAAAAACCTGCACATCGAGCTTAGTTCGGTATTTTTTTCTATTGAGAAAATTTTATTGTATCGTAGATTGATCGGGTACAACCTATGGAGAAAGAATGTATCTGAAATATATATTTTTTTCAGATTCTAAATGTAATAATTTGCCTATCAAAACAAGGTTCTTAAACATGCAAAAACGAGAACACCCGGCCTTAAAAATCAACTCCGAAATAATGTGTTTGAACACAATAATTAAAATCACACACAGGCAGTAACACAACATGGATCTTTCAATGCCCTACAACTAAAATATAATTGGGAGGCTTGCTAACACATCTTATTTATTTATTTTATTATTATGTACACAGTCCAATACAGAGAGATACGACATAATTATAATTTTAGTACAAAGGTACTGCTTATTTCTTCTTCCAGCAGACCTGCGAAAGGAGAAATGAAAAAGAAATGTAGACAATAGTGTGTGAGAACAAGAAGAGAAAAATATGAATATGCGAAGTCTATTTACACGTACACACGTGCAAAAACTTACATATACTTAAATAAATACTTATAGCATATATAAACAAACATAATATATAATTATGTATATAAATACTCACAGTTGAGAGGAAAGGTAAAAATTCTCTTCATAAAAATCATCTTCTTAAAATTCCAGAAACAAATCAAAGAAGCCGGCGAATTCCTAGCCAACGAGATGGGTCAGATGGTGAACCGCGCCAGTCGGGACAAGATCCCCATCAACCTGAGCAAGGACGAGATCCAGACCTACATCAAACGGTTCCAGATCATAGACAAGGACAGGAAGGGATTCGTGTCCATCAACGATATCAGGAGGAGTCTTAAGGTATGCTTGGTGGAATGTGGGTAAGAATATTAAGGGGATGAGAAAGAGTTGCTGAGCTTAGATTTTTGATAAGCAGATCAAAAAGGAGACTCTTAAATGGAAGAACTCTTTGTTTGTCAGATTTAGAGTTATTATGAAAGTTTTTGTGACCATAGACAGTTATCTGTCAGACAAAAATGGAGAGTCGAAAAGGGTTTCTTATTTATTTTGTTCACAGGGCTTTGGAGTTCTATAACTTCATTGTATTTTTTTTGATCCAGTTTTAATACCAGGTCATAAAATAATTTATTATGGAAATTGCTGCAGGCTTAAGATTTTGGGTTCAATTCCCTGATCTTGCAAAGTGCTATAAAGACCGATGGATGTACAGGTAGCGGTCGCCCAAAGCATCATTAAAAGAGACAAGCAAACTGGGCAAATAGCCCCTTCGCTCATACTCAACGAGGATCAAAACCTGAAGATGACATAAATTATCTGTATCTTAAACTTACTACTAATTCTAGAGTATGGGGCTGAAACCTAGCGACGCAGAACTTAGCGCCATTTTGTCCGAGATTGACGTCACGTATAATGGGCAGTTGGAATTACAAGACTACCTGCAGGTAGAGAGTATATACGGGCTAACTGGGTAGAAGTCGTCATGCTGCGTCCACGTCTCTTGGGTTAAAACTATGGGGTGCCAGTTTTGAAATTATGCAGATATTTTGTATAAGTTTTATTTACTTATAGATCCGATTAATCATTAAGTTTTAGCTGCTATCAAATTGCACGGTAACTTATGTTTGGTTGGTACGCGTCTCAAGCTTAACAGCAAACATGATATTTGACAGCTGATATAATACTTGATGAATGATGACGTTTTCAGAAGTCAACTCCTACGAATTTGTTGTAAAGAGATAGATATTTTGATGACTTGTATTTTATATTTGCATAATTTCAATACGATTATGTCAATAAGTTGCACAGAATCTTTTGTTATAGGCACGTGCTCTAATTAATCGTTCAAATAATAATTTCATTTATTTTCATACACGGATTTTTTTAAATATCACCCTAATTCAATAATTTGTTTGCGGTTCCACTCACATGTTCGATTGAGGAGAGCCCAAGTAGTTTCGGACCCACGACCTCCCTGTGTGTTGAGTTCAGGAATTATCTCTGCTTGAGTCCGTAACTAGTCGGGGAAACTCGAAGCATACTCGTGAGCAAAACCGTAAACACACAAACAAAAACTATGTATATCAATTCTTTGACCAACTAGAAACTAACCTATCCCAAACATTCAGTGCAACATTCTCACGTGTCATGCCCACGCTTGTTGATGTCCACATGGTCCACAGAACTACGGCGAGGAGGTGAACGGTGAACAGTTGCACGAAATACTGAAAGAAATCGACACTAACATGAACGGCCAAGTCGAACTCGACGAGTACTTGCAGGTCTATATCGCGTTTTTGTGACTGTATCTTCTGTTTTTTTTATGTTCAAGGCGACACTACATTATTACGAATATTCGAGTTAATTTAGCCATTGCAGAATGAACTTTATTTTTATTGATATAAGGTGTTCGCCAGGCCTCTCATGCACGAGATTGTGGGTTCAAATCTGGGCAAGTACCAATTCATAATTATGTACTTTCGGAGTTTATCTTGGACATTACTGAGATCGGTGAAAGTAAACATCATGAGGAAACCTGGACTTATAAGTCTGAAATTGCCAACCCGTAGTGAGCAAGCGATGGTGATCAATGCTCGTGCCTTCTCAATAATAGGCTGGTATTATTATTATATGTTTTACATAAGGACCTTCCATCCGGAAGGGCGAACGAGGGGCCGAAGCTAACTCGCAGAGACCCGTTAGATACTTTTACATGATGAGGAGGCACCAACCGACGATTATCCCTGTGTGCACTATGCAAGTGCATCCAAGGACAACCCCCGGTTGGTGCTGGACTATTACAGGATATGGAAACAAAAAATATTGGGCTATGGGTTTGGGTGGCTATAGTGGATTGGTTACATAGAACCATGGAAGGACTATGTCCCCTGCCTGATCAATGTTATGTAATACACGGATAAAATGGTAGGGGGTGACTTGCACACTCAATAATGGGCCCCCGAAAACGGTCAAAAAGGGGGCAACATTTCCTGAGGTGCTTGAGGAGTGGAGAGGTATTCCACGGCTATCAGAAAAATCCCAGAGCCCGGAAGATGGTCAAGATCCCTACCGGCACTTACTGGAATACTTCCTTCCTCCGAGCACATTTGCTCTTATTATTATTTATGGTGTATTTTGAATTAGCAAAATAACGCGAGAAAAATACGCCAAGTGTAGTGTCGCCTTTGTGTATGTTTTTCTATTGTTTTCTGTCTGAGTTTTTCTGCTTGGCTTGGAATGTGAATAGTCAGTTTTATTTGTGTATATTGTATTTATTTATTTTTAAATGTTGATAGGCAGCTGCTGATGAGTTAGTTTTTACAAGAGTAGAGAGTTCACAAATGGACAGATGTGTCGAAGTTTTGTCACTGTTTTAAAACAGTTTACAGATCATTTTATCTTCCCACTATATCGAGAAGTAGGTCAGAAGAATAGTACCGTTGAGTTGGCATTATACCAAAAATATTGCCGCCAACTTTAAAACAGGCGCCCAATGGATCGCCTCGTCTTCAAAGTAAAAGTATTGCCAATAACCGTGATTCATTAATTCTCATATCTCAAGCTTTGAAAACATGCTTTCACGAAAGTCATAATATAAAATAATATCATTATGAATCACAGGGTATTAATAATTTAGAGTACTTAGATGTTAATAAATTAAATAAATAATAAGTTTATATGTTTTTAATATAAGTATTTTATCAGTTTTCCTTGCACACTGCCATAACTGGGTTAGTAATTTTACGTTTTCATTAACATTTCTCATGGGATATGTTTGCTTCTATGATTTAATTTTGCTTCACTAATCAATATTATTTAGAATTAGAATGGGTAAGTAAAAGGTAAGTCAGTATACATAGTTTTATTTGATTTTATTTGTGCAAAATTCAATTTGTTATTTAACCATTTCTGTACTCCCTATAATTACTGATAAATGAAGTAATCTTTCCTAATAAATAACTTTGTAAGTACATATATTAATTCAAAATACCCACTAACATTATCCATATATTATCATTATACATATTCAGATTTTCAACCAATGTCTCTTAGGTCTGATTTTACCAACGTCAGACATCTTTATTCAAGGATTAATTCTGATTATTTACAAGTTTTCCATACAAAAACTGTTAGACGTCAATTTTACTCCACAGATAAAAGATGGTAAAATCAGCCCTTCAAACTTAGCATTTATTTTAATTAAACCATTTAGAGGCACTTTTTAATTGTCAATGAGTCGGCCAGTTAGAATATGAAGCTATCTATGAATCCTTAAGGGGCACCCGCAGTGGTAGCCCGCGAAATTATAATTTTAAAACAGCAAATTAATTTCAAATAGCAAAAAACTTAAGAAAATTTGATTTTCGCGGGCTACAGCTGCGGATTCACTTTAATATGTCCAACCAATTCTCACCCTTATTGTAACGCACAGATGATGTCAGCCATCAAATCGGGCCACGTAGCGTACTCCCGGTTCGCGCGTATGGCTGAGATGGAGGAAGAACACCACGAACAGGAGATGCTGAAGAAACAGATCTCTGTTGAGAGGAGCGGCGGTGGCTTGTAGACGTCATAAACATGGTGAGACAATAACTGTATGTATTTCTTTATCAGTGGGGAAGGGTGATTTTATAAGAGATAAGCCGGAGCAAAAAAATATTTTCTATATAAAATAAACTCCTGACACGCCTGCGAGTTATTTTAGAGCAAAATGTTTTGTTGTTGGGATATAAAGACAAAAGTGTAATGTAGGCGTTTTGTAATGTTTTAATTGTATGGTGTACTAAATACCTACAGTGTGATTATATTATTTGGCATTATTAAACATTACTGATTGTGCCATGAGACCATAACTTTATGTATATACTGTAGAAAGAGCGTAGAGATAGATTGGTTTGCAACAGTAGGTTGCAACAAATACTTGTGCATTTTAAGCCCCTATGGAGGATCCAGAAGGACCACCATCTATATACCTTCTACTAATAAAGCTGAAGATTTTGTTTTTTTTGTTTGTTTGTTTGAACGCGCTAATCTCTGCAAGTCCCAGTCGGTTTAAAAAAAATATATTTTTGAAGTTGATAGCCCAATTCTTGAGGAAGGCTACAGGCTATTTAACATCACGCTAGGACCTTACGAGCCGACGAAAACTACAAAAAGTCAGAAACAACGCTAAACGAAAACGATGTAATAGCGCAGGCGGGCGATGCTATGCCGACGGTGTGGGTCGGGTGCCGAAATTTTACGCGAACAGAAGCTAGTTATGTTAGTATGTTACAATACAGGTGGAAGATATACACCGTGGCATTTTAAATTATTCAAATGTTAATAAATATTTTTGTTACGTTCATTAATGATTAGTAGTTATTGGATACATGACCACACGGAGTATAAAAGAATAGTACCTATCTTATAAAATAACGTTATTAGAGCTGAGAAACCCCTAAGAAAGTAATAGTAATTTGCATGGTCGCACTTTGACAAATCTTTTTTGCAAATACGAGTTGGAAGCCTGAAATTATCAATGACGTAATGAATAACAGTTGTCAAAATGATAATTTCTATATTTATGTACTTACTAGCTGCTACGCGCGGCTTCGCCCGCCGCGTGGCCTTTTCTTAAATAAAAGCAGCCCACGTTACTCCTTATAATATCAGCTATCTGCTAGTGAAAATCCTGTCACAATCGGTCCTGCCGTTGCGGAGATTAGCCGGAACAAACAGACAGAAAGTCAAAAATTTTAAATATTGTTTTTTTTTTGTTATAAGTGCTGTGTATACTTCCTTAAGTAAAAAGCTGCTATTTTAACATTAATAACAGACACTTCAATTTTATTTATTTGTATAGATATATATAAATGTATAGGTACCTACTAATATGACTTTCTTATTACAGGTACCAAAATCATCGCAACAAAGTAGGCGCTAAGCAAGACACAAGTATTATTTCTCAAATCTAGAGTACAATTTATTGCGATTTTTTTATATATACCTAGCCTCAATGTTACAAATTTTGACACCAATCAATCAATTTATATGAAATAATATAAGTACGTCCATAATATCAAATCGGAAAATTATTTGTTTATCAAATTGACTACCAACTTTAATTGCCCGTATATTCTAATCACAACTGTCATTCTTTGACAGTTGCACGATATGGCTGTAACACGGCAAATTGACGAAGTGTGTCAATTTGATAAACAATTAATTTCCCTGATCGTATTTATTTTTTGTTCCAGACAACGTAAGTAAAGAAAGTTTGATGGAAGATGATTTTTTTTTAATCATTTTATATTTAATTAGTTTGTCAAAAAGCATGTTACGACATTTCGATTATTGTTCCCTAGTTTTAAGATAAATGGATTTGATATGTGATTGTTTTAATTTTAAGACGATTTATTTATTCGATTTTTTGTTATGAAACATGTAATTAAATATTTCAATTATACTGTCGGAATGCGATTTATATCATTTGTTACAATTTTATTTAGTGCTGTTTTGTATGTGTTGAGCTCTAGCGTGGTAATGCAAAGGAAAAACAGACCTAGTCAATTAAAAATTAGGTTTAAATTGGTGCAATCAACGAAAATAAAATAAAATACGGAAGCTAATTGTATGTTACCTAATTTATGTTTTTTTATATCGCTGGAGCTTGGCCTTCACAAGCTGCGTTACACTTGTTAATTATGCCTGGGCTTCATTTACGCAAACAATATTTGCGGGTTAAACCCTCAGATACGGAATCTCCGGAGTGTGGGCCAGACATTAGATATTACACCACAACTGTTCTCTATCGAACGAAAGGTACAATTTACAATGTATTTTAAAGTTCTTGATGTGTTTATTGTGCAAATAAATTGATTTTGAATCACATAAGTATTGTTTTTATTTACCAAAACTTATATCCCCACTATTCAACACCTATTAAAATACGTATTAGCACACAAAAACTCAACACATAGGTAATACAAAAGACTTACCCCCTTAAACAGGGGACTGAAACAATTCGCAAATTGTGAGTACCTTTATGTACTATACCTACACCCCTGCCTACCCATTCTGCGAATACAGGCGTTATGTTATGTAAAACAAAAGACTACTGCGTAGAAGTCTTACCCAAGGTTTGCTAATGGTCGATCAAAGGCGAGAAATCATTTGTTGATAAAACTAATAGTCATTATTATGTTGGGTTTAAGACTTGATACATAATAATAATATAAATAATGATTTTATATCTCGTTATCAATCAATCTAGTGGATAGCACTGATAAAGAATGGTAATACCTGCACTGCAAAAAATGCTCTTACTGCTACGACATAAAGGTGGTAGGTGTCAATGACAAATTGTAACCACTAATCTGTCTCAATGATCGCTAGCGTACAAAACGAATCAGTGGCGCCAACTGATTCGATTCTCGGGTTGCACAAAGGCGAATAAGTTAAATAACTTTTCTCTGCCTCTTGAAATTCCCTATTTTGCCCTCATGTATTGCCCGTAAAAGCTGCTTATTGCATTCACAACGGGATATAATACGCTAGAAAACCCCTCCGGGATTACGGATGAAATAACCTAATTTAGTACCTATATAGATACGCATAAAAACATTAATACCAACATAAAGGTAACTAAATTACTGATCCTCTTTCCGTTCAAAAGCGTGATGTTCAGAAAACAAACCCGTATCATAGACAATATGCTAGAAGAAACTGTTAAATGAACGAATGACAAGCAACCAGCCTAGCAGTCAATAAATCGTTCACTTTCAATCAACACAATCATCTTTGAACTTGTTTTTCATTGACATGAATATCTAACGACGTCACGGTACTATATCGATCCGAAAATCAATACGTGAGTACTTTTATAGACCGTCGAGTAATACTTTTCATTCTATAGAAAAAGTTGAAGTTTCAGTCGTCTTTCGAGAATTTGTGTAAGTAACTCGTGTTGATTATCGTAAAATAATACATTTGGGAACGAAATAAATGACAGCTGTTGGAAAGTTGGCGGGAAAAAGTTTCATGGCCTCGGGCGCGGCGTAGGGCGGCGGTTACGCCCCCGCGGCTGATTTCGCGGGCGGGCGGTGGGTGGGCGCGTCTCTTCCGCGTTCTTATGAATTTTTAACTCTGGAACCAAGGGAAACATTACAAGGGCCTTCTGCCCTTCGATAAGCTATGATTAACTTGAGAAGGGTTCGAAGTATTTTTTAATTGGGTAAGTACCTAGATACTTACTTTTTTATAAGTATGTTTTTTTTTTGTCGGGATTCGGACTAAGTTTTGAATTGTTTTTTGTATGGTGAATTCCGTGAAATGTCAAATTATTATAATTAAGTAAAACTTTACCACTGAAATCTTATGAGCTGTTTGTTTTACTTTCGAAACTAAAGCTTCGTTGGCTTTAGTGGTTTTCTTGGTAATCGCAATATTCTCGCAACTCAAAATCTAAGAAACAACATAAAATTAATGTCACATTAATTTTATGTTGTTTCTTAGATCGTGTTTCAAATTGTTGATTTAAGCACAGTGCGAAAAGTAGAAGTGTTTTAGTTATATTTGTAAATTGATTGCTTACATCATTAGTTGAGAAAAAGTATACGATTAGTTTTTTTATTTGATTAAGTAGGTAAGTAAATTCATTTTTGTACAGTCGCCTGCACATTAAGTTACCACAAACTGTCAAAATTTCTTATTTGATTTTGAACTTAACCATCAACATTTTAAGGTTTAAAATTCATTTGGAGAAATTTGACAGTTTGGTATAACCTGATGTGCTGGCGACTGTGCTTAAATCTTATGTAAGTGCCTCTAGGCAAAAACTTTCCACTATTAGGCAATAGGTAATCAATATCATACAGTCATATTCATGTCTAGGTACTTAACTCTCAATTTACGTTATTTAAACAGAAATATAATTGCTTTGGGGACATTTAAATTTTCCTCTATTCAACGTCAATACTCATCGACGTTCAAAAACACACGTAGTACCTTGATTAATGGGCCCGTACATTGAACCAGTGTCGAGTGGGTGGGGAGTGTCGCCCACTCGCGTTTTTGCGCTTACTCTCCTAACATTACTTATGGCTATACTCGTACTTTGAGGAAATCACCCAAATATATGTGATGTTGATGTGCTAATTACTGAGATGCAGCATACCTCGGGAGAGCTAGGGCGTGTCTGGTCACGGGGCGGGTGGCGCGGGCGGTCCGGTCCGCCCACCGTCACTTCCGCTTCCGTATGCCCATATAAACCCTACTGTTCCTTGACTGAAGTTAAAGGGACCACCCAATAAGCGTATGAAGCCCTTAGTATAATTTGAATATAGAACCTGAGGTAGGTAACTGTAGTTGTGTCTTACGTAATAGCGGATGTCGTGTACTTCCATTCTTGTTTGATCTCAGTAAAGCAAGTTTTATAGAGTCTGTATTGACGTTGATTATTTATAGTTCACTATCCTACCTAAGTACGAAATATTCATTGCTTCAAAATTCGACGAGTAATATGTTTGGAGGTTGCACTTCAGATCGGAACTTGGGTAAGTGTATTACGAGTTCGTAGGTCATCATAAGGACACGTAAAAATATTCAAAAAGTACTTACCTACGATAAATAGTAAGTAAAATGTATGTAGAATGAAAGTAAGGTGCTTTTGTAAAGTTATTAGTTCCGCAGTTAACCACAAATATGTTAACGGAGCTGCGCTAATAAATAATGGTGGTTTAGAAGCGAGTTGAAAAGTTGTTAATATGATCTTTTACTGTTTAGCGAATATTAGGTACCTATAGTGACAGTTATGAGAAATTAATAAAGGATTGAAGATGTTTATGAATAAATGATAAATAATCTTCAACACAAAAACTCCATCCTAAGGCTAAAAACCGAGCATAACTCATGTGGTTCCGGACACCGATTAGGTGAACAATTGCTCGCCAGTGGGACGTGGGTGTCATAAAAACTGTCTAGAAAGTTCAGTGAAAAGTGATACGGGTGACCGGCGTCACAGGTTCCTCTTCAGCTTTTAATAACAACATCAGCACCAATTTTCTTGAGAAACGTCGTGATTTTTACAATGTCGCACCTAATAATAATTGTAGAGACCGTTCACTATATCGAAGCGGTTATTGGGAGGATCACCTCCGCAATTAACGTTTATAAGCTGATATGATATGGAGAGATTTAGATTACGTTAGTACACGTAACTAAAACATAATTTTTGATTTCTTTATAGTGGCTCTTTCAATAGAAAGAAATTGCAGCAATTGTGAAAATTGGTTATAGAGAAAGCGTTTTAGTTTAATTGGTGGGCGATTTTCTACTACTCAACAGAACGTGATTTTTGGGACTTTTTGTTTCGTGAGTTTCGAATACTTAGTGGATAAATCATCTAAAGAAGTAAGGACGCAAGCTTTAGTTTAACTATGCAACTTGTGCGTTACCTACTTTACCTATTCCATTCACAGAATTATCTGACTGTAAATTTCTGAAGAAATCCTTCAATAGCTTCCATAAAGTTTGTGTTTCTCACACCTGCATTTGCATTATATGAATATACTGTTAACACTCCACCTCCATATTATATGCATTTACCCATAGACATGGGCGTAGTCAGGATTTGGGAGGAGGGGGGAGGAGCAAAATATATAATCATCCTGAAAACGAAACACATAAATATCTTGTAAAACTAACAAGATGAAGCTATTTGGTAATAATAATGAGCGTCCCACTTCTAGTCGTTGAAGATCCATCGTGGCTACTCATGAGTCACGCGCCAACTCATTGAGGTAGTTATACCTGCCATGAGTTTTACTCAGTGGATTGGCGTACGATTATCAACTAGATATGAAATATAAACTCGGAGCATATTAACAATGAAATGTTTTGAAACAATGATTGTGGTGTCGATCTTTAAGTACTTTGTTATGGACCATGCAGTCAAAATTCAAAAACAATCTGACGTTCTAATATTAGCTAGGGTACATTCAATAGCAAATAACTTTATTGGAGTGGTCAGAAGTACCTATTCCTAAAATTAAATAATAATAGTAATACTGACCGACAAAGGAAAGACCGCGGGGCATACTTAGGCGTTGCCATGGAGAGTCGAAGGGGCACTAGCTTCCCCTAACGGATGGACCAGAAACGAACTCTTACGTATTAACCCCGAAATAAATGACTTTCTTTGCTAGCCCTTTCATAATGACTATGTCTTGGATGGAATAGGTACGGGCTTTGTTTTACGGAGGATTTCCGAATCAAAAAAATCACAGCAGCACAATCAGATTTTTTGAGCCAAAATTCATAGGGCATTTCTTAACAATTTGAACTAACCAACAAAGCTTATGAGTTGGTTCAGTGTTTTGATCTCGATGAGTCTCTATGATTTCTAAACTTTGGTTCCTGGGATAAAACTATTTTCTAAGCAAAACTTGAGCAAGTTTGTCAACTCCTATGGGCAGTAAGCTTATCAAGACTACCTTGACTTCAATACGAACCATACGGGCTCGGAACCGGAGAGGAAACGATTAATCTTGAATGCTATCTTTCGGATAAAGTTACGCGCTCTTGAACTTGTTTTAAATTTGCTTTTTATCATGCAGCAAACATAGTACCTGCAGTTATCTACCTATATAAGCATATTTGCTGTATCTGGTTGTGTTTTTAAGTTAGCTAGAAAATTTACTATGGGGAACACCGGGTTAACTTTTGGGATTTAATGGATTTTTCTTGGAAGTACGGAAGTCTATTTATGTTTCAGCGGCTTCTATTATCTTATAATCATTTTACTCAAAAACTGTCTTAGCTTTGACTCAGAGTACAAATAATCGCATTACTAATTAAGTATCTGTTTTGTAGCACATTTTCCCAAACTGAACAATGAACCGAAAACAATGAACGCCGATGATTTCATCAACACAATTCATCGACTAATTAAAATCGTTATACGCAAACAGCATCACGTCACTCCGCTACCGCATGCCGCGCCACGCCGACGAGGTACACCCATAATAGATTTTAGTACATTTAGTAACGGCGTATATGCACAGACGTATCAAACGTATTTTAATCCTTATTACGTTGGGAAAAGGCGCAAAACTGTACGCCAGCCTAATAGAAAACTGCGTACTTGCGTATGCATGCTCAACATCTATTTGTATAGAAGTTTAAGCTTTAAGTAATATAGTTTTAGGTCTGAAATGGTCCGTTAGTTATGCGAAATAATTAGGCCGGAGACACACGTTCTCTCGGGGCGGCTTGCTCATTCGTGCATAATGGACTCGGGCAAAGCGACGCGACTGACGCTTGACAAAACGTGGTCCGACTTTCACTCTCACTACAAACCAGTCTAAACCTATAAATAATGGGGTCGCTATATCTGCAGGCGTAGAAATTTGGAAATGCAATTAGTCATCTTCTAATGGAGTACTTTGCTAATAATACCTAATTTATGAATGGTGTTAGGACTATTGACAGGTTTTAGATACAGATAATAGTATAAAAATACAAAATTAAAGTTCAACTCTAACAGAATTGATTTTTCGAGCTCTATCAGCCCTATCTGCCGGTGGGTTGAATACGTTACTACGTGAGTTATATAATTAAATACTAAAAAGGAATACCAGCCTAAATAAGAAAATATATCTCAGAAAAACTACCTATTCGTTTTTTGCGTTATTGTAAAGAATATAAATCGATCAAGTTTATTGATGCTAAAAAAATACTTAGGTAGATCAGATTTAGATCATGCGAACTTGTTGCCAAGTGCCTTTCCACATTACATCGTAAGATATTAAATTCCTCCAATAACCATACAATGGGTGAACTCGATCCAATACTGATAAGAGTTTCTCAGACATGAGTGTGTTGTAATCTAGTATACGGTAGGGAGTCAAGTGAACAAAGAATTGTAAGTGCAACGGCGCGTATGCTTATCGTTTGTTTACAGGCCACGTCTTGTTAGACGACGCGGCTGGCGCGCCGACCGGCACGACATGTGTGCATTTTTTGCCCGCCCAAGGAGGCCGCGGGCGCGAGGTTATACACCCATTATTACGTCCTTCCTACTTTCAATTATTATTATCGGGCGGCGGCGCCGCACCCGCGACGGGGAGGAGGAGAGAGGCGCAGCTGCTGCCTACCAATAATCAAGACCTGTCTCGGTTAGAGCGAGACGGAGATAACCTCGGTTAAGTTGAAAAACAAACTTATGTTAACTTTTATACACCCAACTGTTGATTGAGAGCGAAAAAAGGCTATTTGATGAATTATATGATCCCTGGAGCAACTTCCAAATCCTTGAAAGTCTGAGATATTTGATAAAAATGTGTTTATACGACATAAATCCGAACGCGATAGGAGGCGGATCTCCGAAAATTGCCGAGCGCGCTCGGCACGACTTGCCAGTTCGCTCGCCGCAGTTTGGCGGCCGGTCGTGAGGATGGTGCTTTCTGTGCGTGAACAAAGGGAAATAATTGTTTGCAAGTGTAAAGTAGATGATGTCGTCTGAGCCCACAAAATTGAAGGTGGAATACATAAACGAGGACAAAACCAGCAAGGTAAAGAGTGTAAAGTGAAAGGATGCAGTGTTATTGTGTAACAGATCGGACGCCAGCGGGCAGCGGTCTCGTGTCGGTCGGTGCAGGGGGAGGGCGGGGCGAGTGCGGCCCCGGCCGTGTGGGGCCCGCCAGGCCACACGCAGGAGGTTGTGACCGTGTTGCTAGCAACTCCCTTGCCGAAATAGCATCAGCGTCCTCCTCCGGTTCCTCATACAATAATTCCCACCCATTTCTAATGCAACTATAAAAAAAATGTCAGATACTACAACATTATTCTCTACAAAAAGCAATAATCACAAAAAGCCAATAATACATAGAAATATCGAAGTTTCTACAGGTAGCCATTTTAAATTACACGGATTAAAAGTTGTTTCATGCAAATTAAAGTCGTGAAGTAAAAGGAAACCTGCGTACTTACCTACCTAAAATTAACGTGTTCGATATGTTGCTGTGATAGCCTACTTAGCAGCTGCATAAAAATAAGTCACGCGATTCGAGGTGGGTGGATCAAAGGGCGGCGGCGGCCTTGCCTGCGACGACTCCCGGCACTTGTTAGGAAAAGGCGTGTCGACTCACAACTATTACGATATATAAACTTTGCGAACTGTTGCAACGTTAAACTTTACATGCTACACTCGTGAAACGAACTTTTCCGGGCACATAAAGCTAAATGGAAGAAAAACAAGTCCGTGCAAAAACTATTGAAAACAGAAACATCAAAATATAAAAATAAAACCGAATGAATATTGAATGAACAACTAAAGGACATTTTGTCTATGCGGATAACTTTTTTTGTTTTTTCTCTTTCTTTTTTCCACTAGTCTGTGCTTTTTCCTTTTAACGAAATTTTGACAGATGATTAATGATAGGATGAAATATTGACAGAAATACAAAATGAATGAAAAACAAACTGATTTTTTAATTTAATTTTCTTAATTTTATGGAATGCTAACATCACATTTTTATGAGGTGAGCATTGTAATCGTACGTAGTTCGTAAGTGTTATATTTATAGATAATACAATACCTGCTTACATTTAATATTGTCATCAAAAAGGGTCCGGTCGTTGTTGGTGCTCCCTTTGAGTGTATTAAAGACGACGCCACCGACATTTTCCCCCTTTTTATTCCGTCCCCGATTGCTTTGTGCGCAACGCGGCCGACCTTCGTTAATAATACACGTATAGAAACTGCTATAGTAACATCCATTAACTTCAGAGGTCATAACAACCAAAAAAGTCAAACTTCTCACAGGACTTTTTTCTAAGTACTTGTATTCTGTTGTCTGCCAATATTTTCACATTGGTTAAATTTAAATTACAGTTCCCTTGTTTCATAATCCATAGACACAAATAATTGATTGTGAGGATAAAGTTTGAAAATACCAGAGCAACCTACCTAAAGATAAAAAAAAAAAAACAAGTTCCAATAAGTACCTAATTTCCTATGCCATTGGAAAGCTATACAACACAAACAATAATATGTCATAACTTTGTAATGGCAAATTCTTAAATAAAAACAAAATCATAACAGTATCCAGGCTCCAAAGATGACCTTCTGATTAATGCTTTGCTAGAAGTAGACCAAACCTGCTTAAGTTTTTATATTCATCGAAATAAATCCATCATGTCATGAATCAGCTAATTAACTAATTCCCTTACTAAACAATAAACTGAAAGTTTAACTCAATCCTATCATTTAAAAAGATACAACTGAATAATTTTCCTGTAACTCAACAATTACCGATTTTCCCTAAAGTTAATATTCTAATTACATTCAAAAGGTCTAGTTTTCAACTTAGTTAAAATACATCTTGTTTTTACTTCACAGTACCTATACAGGGTGGAATTTTGTAATGCCACCTGGAGGGAAAGTACTCTTAATACTGCAGATAGAAAGTTTTACTCAAAGGAAACATTCCTTTATTTTTGAATAGAAAGCAAACTGCATTCAAAGATTTTCGAAAATTCTCTTCTCCCACACCCAGGAATCAAACCGGCTAAAATCTGAAAAAATTATACCCCGTACTTTTATTGCATCAATCGTTAGGGTCAATTATAAGGATAAAATCTCTCTAACAAACATGATAAATTAAATGAAAGGAAAACCAGGAAATCTTAAATTAATTTAATTATTTACAAAAAATGGTAAACTAACTAATTAGTTGCTCGAAATGGGCTCCATTCTCTTGGATACACAAATTTATTCTTTTAACGAATTCATTTCTAGTAACCTTTAATGAAGTGTTGAGGTGAATATTATAAATCGTATTCTGAACTTCAAACTCTCAACTCGTTGTCATTCGCATAAGATTTCATGTAAATTTGTTTTTTTACATATCCCCACAAAAAAAAATCTAATGGGCTGAGACCTGGCGATCTCGCAGGCCATCCGATTGTGCCGTTTGTACCAATCCAGGTATTAAAATGGTTATTAATGTAGGCAGCAGTGATTCTGCTGTTATGTGCTGGAGCACCATCTTGCTGTAGAATTATTTGGTTTCGCTCTTCCTCGGGGAAACCATTTAACTCGTTTCTTAAGAGATCCAGTATTTCAATATACTTGTCAGTGTTTAAATGACCTTCGTACACGTGGACTAACACTACATTATTTCTCATAATTCCGCACCAAACGTTGAAAGAAAATCTTACTTGATTGTTAGTTTCATGAACACGAACAGGATTCACTCGAGACCAATAATGGTTATTGCGGCGATTGTACATGCCATTATTGCTGAAGTTGGTTTCGTCAGACCATACAATGTTACTCAAAAAATTAGGGTTTCGGTCAATTTCTCCAAGCATGTTTTCACAAAATTGTAATCGTCTGTCACGATCCCCAATATGCAATTTTTGCACCAACCGACCTTCACGATAGCATTTATACTTATACTTTTTCAGCACTTTAAGTACGCGAGTGTGGGTTGTTCCTAATTCATCAGCAGCATCTCTACTTGAAGCCTTTGGAAATGATTCAAAGTATGTTAAAACATCTAGTTCAAAATCGAAATAGTTTTGCTGAATAGTTTGCCGTCTCTTCTTGAAACCACCCGTATTCTTTAAATTTTCTACCATTCTTTTCAATACGAACCGAGTTGGTGCCTGTCGGTCTTGATATCTCTCTCCATACCACCGCAGAGCTAGATTCACGTTTTTGTTATTTAAAAAATAAGCTTCCATTAAATCAAACTGTTCTTGATAAGCCATTTTCACCGTGAGACAAAATGTGAAATGAGTTGTAAAAACAATCAAATGTGAATAACAACTATGACAATCTAATTTTCAAGTTTTAATCTAACATTCCATATTTAAATTACCTCATACACGCAGCTACGAGTATGTCGCAAAGGAGTCTGCATTACAAAAGATGGATGTTAGTTAAAGAGCTTTAACTTGACTCATTGAATTTGTAACTTCAGATTTCCTGGTTTTCCTTTCATTTAATTTATAATGTTTGTTAGAGAGATTTCATCCTTATAATTGACCCTAACGATTGATGCAATAAAAGTACAGGGTATAATTTTTTCAGATTTTAGCCGGTTCGATTCCCGGGTGTGGGAGAAGAGAATTTTCGAAAATCTTTGAATGCAGTTTGCTTTCTATTCAAAAATAAAGGAATGTTTCCTTTGAGTAAAATTGTCTATCTGCAGTATTAAGAGTACTTTCCCTCCAGGTGGCATTACAAAATTCCACCCTGTATAATAAGAATTATTTGCTACAAATAAAATGGTTCTCAAACGCATTGAATTTAATTGTAGCCAGTTGTATGTGTATGTCAGTAAATCAATGTTTTTATGCTAATTAATCCTCTTGTGGCAAGGCAATGTCATATGTAAAACATAGGTACTTACTTCATATTGTTACTAACTATCCTTAGCTGAGTACAGTAATTTATTATAATGTTTTTGAATTTAAATTAGAACTTTTCTTTGTAAAATCCCATCCATATGCAAATATATATTGTTCTTCATTTATTTTAATTGCTTTGCCATTTTATTACATAATATTTGAATTTTGTTACATACCTTTTTAATTTGTACCTACTCATTCATTTATTTTAATTGCATTTACATTTTATTTTGATATAATTATTCTGTGGCAGTATTGTGAAATTTTATTTAAATGTATTATGGGACTTTGGCTAAATGATTTTTTATATAAAAGAATAAGTATTTACACTGTTAATATTTTCGTGTATAAATTTATTATCTTGGTATTCAAAAAATATAGCCATTCCATAATCCAACATAAATAAACTCAAAGAAATATTGCAAATGTTAGCAGCGGTGTACTATAGGACTCTAATTTTCCAAATAATTATATACACATATATATTTATTTATATAATTCTCATCAATTGGCTCTCATTTGAAAGCACCCATAAAATAATTTGACTTTTCATTAAGAAGGAGTCGAACTCCTTGCTAAAGTATGAATATTCTGGAGCCTGTCCCTCGTTTCGGTACAAACTACTATAGATAGGAATAATGTGTTTAAAACGAATAGTCAGCAAGGTTTTAGCAGGGCTGACTACCCAACCTGGGAAATGGAGACGTACATTTATGTAAAGTACCTTGTGGCCACTTTTTAATGGGAGCTGGATTATTATAGCCTATTAAACACAATATTGTATGTTATCAGGAAGGCAACGGGACGCAGTCGCCGTTGGCGCTCCTGGCGGCGACGTGCAGCCGGCTCGGCGCCGCCACCATGGGTCCCGAACAGCAGGAGAACAAGGACCAACAGCAACACTTCAGTTAGTATTTAACACGTTTCACACTTATTCTACTTACCAAGTGATCAGCACAGCGTGTCGTTCTTCTTCCATAAGTACATCTCTAATAGCCATTGTCTCAGAATTAACTTCCAACTTATCAAATAATGTTATAGGTTATTATATATACTCCTTAAACAGGATGGATTTTTGACATGTGGCAGTATGGTAAAAAGTAAGTTGGGAGCAGAGGTTGGGAGTCTCGTTTCCTTCGAAAAGTATTTCGCAATTTCAGACTTTTTAGTACTCAAACCTCAGTTGGTCTGGATTTTTTTGATCCTTATAAGAAACAGGATATATTGGCATCAAAAAGTTTTTGTGACAATTGCCCATTTTCTTGGTGACTGTAATTTTTTTTTCAAAATCTGAATGCAGTTCAAAATTTCTCATAAAGTTAAGAGTAGTCTCCAAAGACCTAGCTACAATGGTTGCCTGCCGTTACTGCCCCATCTGGAAAATCCACCCTGTATACTGAAACTCTGGTCAAGGTACAGTTGTGGAAACTAACGGAGAAATCTCATGTTAGGTTATGAATGTGATGGATGGGCTTATGAATGGTTTATCAAAATAACAACAACCAAACATGTAAATTGACATGAAAGTCATTAAAGAAGGGATCATCAATGAAACCATGAGGTATGTAATTGTATGTGTATGTAATCAAATTAAATTAATTTATTTCAATAATTTTAATTATTGCTTCTAACAAAGGTAACGTGGCTTTCACGGAAGGATTATCAATTCAAATTAGTTCTAAGCTCCCTGGTCTTCTCAACCCCATAAAAAAAAATATATTTTGTTTTCACTCTTTCCAACAACACACACATAAAAAACTCTTACAAAACCCAAATTTTCTCATTACAGGTCCACAGCAACAACAACAAGCACAACAGCAACAAGCACAACAGCAACAAGCTCAACAGCAACAAGCCCAACAGCAACAAGCTCAGCAACAGGCGCAACAACAAGCCCAACTGATACAGCAACAAGTCCAAGGCGATGCGGCCACGATAGCCGCGATACAGCAACAGTACTTGCAACAGCAGCAGCAACAGCCGCAGCTTAGGGTTATTAGTTCTGCTGTGGTTCAGCAGTTGAGAGCACAAGGGTTATCGGTGAGATAGGTTTTTTTTAAATCAAGAATATTCGTGGATTCCTTTTTAAAATTAAGTTAGGCAATCCTTTTTTTAATCAAATATAAATTACCATTTTAATATTTCTCAGATCTCTATATTGTTATCATTTGTTTTCAGGGCAATGAGTTATCAGCAGCAATAGTGAATGCAGCAAACTCAGTTCCAAATGGAATTCAAGTACAACAACCACAGGTGATCAAATTAATATTTTACAACCATATTGTTCAACCACTCCAACTTTGGTATGTAGAGTAAATTTCTGGTTTCTATCCTACGGGTATGACAACCATATTGATATTATTGTAAGTTATCATTGTCCCTCTCTCTCTGCCACTGTTTAAAACCTTGTTGAGCCAAAGAGAATTAAAAATAAATCATAATATATTATTTTTCAGGTGATATCAATGCAACAACTTCAGTCGTTGCTAGGAGGCGGCGTTGTATCAGGAGAAGGCGCAACGTACCAGAACACGCCACAGCAACTGTTACAAATACATCCACAGTTGTTACAAGTACGTATTCTTTGTTAGTTTTATGAAGTTTCGCTGCAGAAGTTTTAAATAAAACCACGAATTTAAATAGAATCTGCAATTTCAAATGGCAAACATTGCAATGGACAGCCCACAAAAAGCGCATTCTTTTTTTTTATTGAAGACTCAAGACTATCATATTATCATGTCGATGTTCTCTTCCGATTAATTCATCATCCGATCATTTCCCTGAAACTTGCCGAGCCTTTTGTCTAGGCACTATGTTGATTGGCCTTCTGCCACAGTTGATTTTTTTAAAAAGTGACTAGTATTAAAGCAGTGGCGTAGCTAGTATGTAGTAAAGGGGCCCTGAATCTAAATATGTTGGAAACCCTTTTTATCTGACTGTGGCGAAGCTCAAAAGGAGGGTATTTTTTAATAAAATAGCATCCTGAATCTAGACTTTAAGTTGTCATTGTAACCTTACTAAGATAATCTTACTAATTTTATTTCTTTTTAATTTTACTAAGACAATTCAAGAGCGAGCTAAGCCACCTAGAAATGTGAAGAATCCTGACTTGGATAGGTTAAGCTGTCATTTTTATTTAACTAAGAGAATGTAAGAGCGCGCGAAGCGAGCTCGAAAATTGGATAATCGTGACTCGTAGGTTAGATTTTCTGTGTGATTTTACTAAATTAATGTAAGAGCTTAAGAGTTGGACAGTGCCTGTAGCTTGAAGCCTAAGTAATCCATAAACAAATTACGTTAATTTTCATATTTCCTTTAGGTATTTATTCATGGCATGTATTTAATGCGGCAACTAAGTAAAATGAATATAGGTTTTAAAAAAAAATAGAGTGAGTACCATATATAATGGGTTGGCAGCTAATAAGGGGTATCGTAATAAGTAATAGGTAGCATATTAATATATCAGTTTTTAGCTTTATTTTAATTTAAACTGGCATCGAATTTTTGTTTTGGTAACTGAATTTACCAACAATAGAGGGGATCTGGTTACTGTTCTAACCTAACCTAACCCAAATGATTCAATAACAGTAGATGACTTTGCAGCGATTAAGAAATAATATTTAATCGCTGCCATGTTATTTTTTTCGCTGCCATGTTATTTTTTTTTGCAGCAAATAATTAGTCGCCCTTTAAGTTGTAAGTCGCCTCGAAAATTATATTCCTTTATTCTTCTGAGCTTCTGTTCTAACCTAACCTAACCCAAATGATTCAATAACAGTAGATGACTTTGCAGCGATTAAGAAATAATATTTAATCGCTGCCATGTTATTTTTTTCGCTGCCATGTTATTTTTTTTTGCAGCAAATAATTAGTCGCCCTTTAAGTTGTAAGTCGCCTCGAAAATTATATTCCTTTATTCTTACGGGCTCCTTATCTACAAGAATTTGTATTTTTGTATAATATTGTACGAATTTTTGCTTACACCCCCTGCCCCCTGCCCCCGGGGCCCTGGGCCCCGTATCATTGATGCAACTGATACGGAGGTAGCTACGCCCCTGTATTAAAGGGTATATTTTGTTATAGCAACAACAAGGTGTATACGGCGGCTGCCTGGTGGGCGGCGTGGGCGGCGTGGCGCCCATGCAGGCCGTCACCGTAGATGGGCAGGACGCGCTGTTCATACCCGCGCAACATGCACAGGTAAATGTTCAGATGATTACGTAAAACATTGATGCTTTTTAATATAATATCACGCCTGTTTTCCCTAAAGCGTTAGGCAGAGGTGCTAGCACACCCACATTTCGCCAGTGATGTTTAAGTACTATGTAATAACGGGGTGAGTTTTTTTGACATCAACCGGGCCCAAATCCAGACTCCGGGCTGCTGTGAGAAGTTCGTGATGGAAAACCCAATAAGACTTTGCCTGACGAAGGAATTGAACCCTGGACGTAATGCTTAGTAGTAGCCCTGCGACCACTAGACTAAGGAAGCATTAGAATAGAATAGAATATTTATTTGCCAGAAACATGGTGTTTATAACAATCTCATACAAAATTGAATAAGACACTGTATTGCACAAGTTTTGATACAAAAACCGGCCATGTGCGTGTCGGACCACGCACAATGAAGGGTTTCGTAGTTAGGATGAATTTTTCACAAGAAAAACTAACACAAACAAAAACAAGCACACACAAACATAGTTGAAAAAACTGTTCTGCCATACATTCCAACTGCAAATGTAAGCTCGACTATTTGTAGTATGTATACCCATGCCAAATTACAGCTTTCTAGTACTAAGAGTTTCTGAGCTTAGCCGCCGACAGACAGACTGACATGGCGACTTGTTGACTACGGAACCCTAAAAATTTACGTTAATATACCACATAGCTACTGCTAAGCCGGGATCGGTACTCTCGTAGCGAAACTTTTTGACCGCGTCAAGGGCCACGTGACCTTGAAGATCGATCGGTCGGCGTTCTCTCCGTGCTTGTTTACTTCTATTTGCGTCGACACTTAAGCCGCTGACAAGAGACAAATGATCTAAGTAGGCTTGTTTTAAATAAAAAAAAAAAGAAGCCAAATCTATATAGTTTGTGGTAGCGGAAAAAATATATGTTATTCTTGAACATATTTCTCAGAACTTGGTTGTTACCAAAACAAGTTTAGAAAAAAAAATCTCGATACAAATAACTTTTTAGACCTTTGTATCCTGCTTATGCTTATGAAGTTTCATTAAATTCGGTTCAGTCATTTCGAAAAACAAGGGCTTGAAAGTTTGTATGAAATGCCGTACGTCGTATACGCTCTTAATGAAGGTTTTCATGAAAATTCACGACACTGAGACAAACGCCATGAGGCCATCCCATAGTACCTACTCAGTGTAAGGTATGTGTAGTATTCCCTACTGGTCGATTTTCTTGTTCAACAACTACTGCCGAATCGAATGTGCCAACCCGAAAAACCCTGTAACACGCCTTATAGGTCCCGCCGAAATGAGAGGAGATTTGTGTTAAAAGTAGAATTCGTTTTTCCAGAATTTCTCAGGCATGGGTCAAGTGAGTCTTGTCAACGGCCAGCTAGTAAGGACACCCGTCCTGCCCGCTGGCTTCCTACAGAACGTCATGCATCTACCTACCGGTATGTACTTCGAATATAAAATAATTGTAATTAAATGAGAATTAGCATTGCGGGAGATGAATATTTTTGTTGTGAGGCTTATTATCAAAATCATCATGGGAAAATACTTTTGATTAAGTACATTTACTTATTGTATTTTCTGAGATTTCGTAAACTCGTGGGAAGACAAACCATTGTTTATTAAAAATTTTAATATTCATCTCCTGTGAAAAACTAAGTACTTATAAAGAGAGGATAAAAATCGCTTATTTAGGTAGGATTGTAGGTACAATGATACACATGTACATGTACATGTACAGTACCTGTGCGTTAATAATTATGACACATTGAGCTCTACAAAGAGACTCGCACAAGTATGAGTGACAGGGCGCTCTACAGAGCCGAACTTTTTTTTAAACTCTATGTGCCATATTTCCGGCCAGTACTGTACTTTAGGCTTTTTATAAGCTTCTGTCTCACTTAACCTCACAGTCAGCTTCGGGATTGCTTTGGGATTAACTTTCCATTCAACGGCTTTGCTTTCAAATTAAAATGTTCATACTTTTTGTCTATTTACCAAAATTACTCTTAAAAATCTATATTTTCCATCATTTTGCATGAGGTAGTCACTTTTGTAGACTGCAGGTATATAATAGAAAAAAAAAAGTATTTCACAATCGAAAAAAAAAGTACTTAATCCATGCATGTGTGTCAATGAAACTATTTAGTATTAGTTTATGATAGAAAAAAAAATGAATTACTATGATTTTGGCTGTCCTATTATTTATACATTTTAGCATCAGACGATTTTTATATCAACCATCAGACTCTATAAAACATTGACAAACAATGTCGGGTACTGACTTTGTGCAAGATATCACAACTAGTCACCACCATCGCATGGTCTTTGCTTCTAACGTACTACTGTCATACTAATCTGTGTTTTTCCGCCCCCCTCCCCCCACCGCTAACAGAGCAGCAGGCGACCGTCACAATCCCGGGCACTAACCTTACCATTCCTATAAGCGCTTTGACCGGGAACCAACCGATGATCACGATTCCCGGCACGAACATATCGTTGCCGGGACTTCAGGGAAATCAGACGATTAGCATCCCGACAAGTCAGGCGATATCCATCCCGTGTAGTTCAGCGGGCGTCACTTCTGTGGAAAAGCAAGTCAACGGGAAAGACACGAAGGCGCCAGGAAGCCCCAACGGACAAGGTTGGTGCCTCGGTCACGTGTGGAGATTATTTTGAACTGCGTTTTTGGATCGCGATCTTTGGGTATGTTAAGGGTAAAAGTTGCGTGGCTACACTGTAAAATAAGTCGTAACATTTGAGTTTGTTTACTTTCGAAAACAAGTAAAGTCAGTGCTCTGCATAACCTGACCCCTTTTACCCTCTTCTTCTTTGTAAAAGGGGTAATGCAGAGCACTGACCGTACCTGATGAAGCGGAGAGAGTTCGCACTTTATACAGGGTCAAATGAAATTAGCTAGCGAAACTCTGCGAACGTGATGGGTATCGATATCTAAACACAATAAAATTAAAATTAAAAAAGATTTGAAGTTTTTTTTTTGGGTCAATGTCATCTGTTATACTTTTTTTTTTTTTTGGGTGGTAAAGTTATCAAATAACTTCTCCCGCTCTGGGCGGAGCAGGAGGGAGAGGGAGGTGTTAGACTTTTACTGACTAAAACCCACCCGTGTTCCTTCAGATGCCTGTGTGCCAGGGCCACGATATCCGTTTCTGACAAACTTGCAACACTGGCAGGCATTGGCCCTAACGGACCTCGCCAGTCATTTTATATTATTTCAAAGCTAGTATTTAAATACTAGCTTTGAAATAATATAAAATAATCAACTGAATTAGCATAAAAAATATTATTAAAATCTCGATTATGATTGTAAATGTAATGCTTGGTCAATCCCTAGTATCAGTGAGATGACACTGACAGCTGACCCCACGCAAGATTTCACGGTGAGCTATTTACAGAATAGCACTGCTGGTCCTTATCGGACGGCACATCTGTTATACTTGAAGTATGAGTCGAGAAAATCTGTTTTGTTTTATCGTGTTTTGGTATTGTTACAAAACACGTCTGTGAAGTTTACACAAAAAAAAAATACATATTTTTTAAACTGATATTTTAAGTGACTAAACTAATTGCGGTCGATGACCCCACAATAAAAATCATCAAATTAATTTATTTTTGTTTTGTCTTGTTTAGATATCAATACCCATGCGGAGTTTCGCTAACTAACTTAATTTGACCCTGTATAGTAAAAAAAATATTGTTAAGATTTTTAAGACACTTGCTACAAACTCCTATTTGGTTACCCGCGTGGCTTTTGTCTTTAACATATAGGTACATTATGGAGCTAATATGGAGTTAGGTAAGTCTCCTCTGGAGTCGTCGATGACTGAGTAATATTTTGAAATACGGTCTTATCTTATACTTACCGTGACTATAAAATTCTCTCCATACTTTATCATCCTAATATTTCAACTCCCAAGCTTACATTATAATCTTGCAATTTCATTTAATTTGCTTTTGTGTATAATTTTTCATGCACTGTCGCTGCCATTAGATCACATTAACATACTATAAAAATAAATATTATTTAATGCATTGTGTATATTTCGATTAGCAGTAATGGTAGAAGAAAAAAAAATAGATTATAGAATGTTTCGTAGGGTGATTGATGTTAACAAAAAAAAGGAGATGCAGGGGTCAAAAAAATTACTATCCATCTTCGCAATTGCACGCCTCAACGCTTGAACGTGTGAGAGTGATCTATTTTTACTCGACTGCGTGACGCGAAGGAGGATAATGTGTTTATCAGCCTATTTAGGTCTTGTGAAACCTCTCGGATTACTTTGGGATTTAAAACAAAATGACTTACCTTACCTGCAATATCCCTTTACAGAATTACATCGTTCTACAAAATCACTTTAAGGATCCTCCAAATTGAGGTGAATCATTTGCTACTAATATTGCGAAAATTTCACAAAAAAAAAAAAAAAACGTAAAAAGTAGTTGTAGCAAATGCATGGTTTCAGTGTTCAGGAGTCAGGAATTCGTAAGGCTTTTTTTACAGGTAATTTAGTATTACTGCACATGGCACAATATTAATTGCACACAAAATTAGAAAGCTTTTTTCATCATAACTTGGGTACATTCTGTTTATTTCAGCTAGACTACATAATACGCAAAATAATTTAGTTTCTAGTTCGAAAGTGGTTTTTGATATTGAATTATGAGCCGATGGAATAAAATAAAAAAGATTCCGACGAACTTAGAAGTCCTCCTCTTTTTGAAGTCAGTAAAAAGGTACACAGTCAAATTTTGTAACGAACAAGATAGTGAGAGTGAGAAGCCAGCATATAAATGAAGCTTTTTAAAATTTGAAGTATTTTACAACAACCAACAATTTTCTTCAATTTTTATCAGTTCAAAAATAAGGCTCACTACTAATTTTATTTTATAATCAAACTTCATTGTGTTGATATTTTTTTAATTATTTTAACTTTTCCACAACAAACAGACGTCAGTATTCGGAAAGATTAGCTACATTGTCGGTAAACAAAAAATATCGTCAATCGAACCACTGCCTCCGAATGCTAAGTCTTTGGAAAAGTTGTTACACTCAGGGTCAGTGTGCGTGAGTATTGGTATTTTTATACATAGATATAATTATATTTTATAATTTTTATACCATATCGTCCTAGGTGATTGAGAAACGCGACGCAACGCTATACGAGGCTATGCAAAAATACCAAAGCGCTATGTACTAACCACACTATCGAAATTGTCGTGTATTTAAATGTACTCTGACTTTTAAATCGGTGTAGTGACACAACTTAAGGCGAAAGCGTCATGGTAACCCGCGAAATTATTTTTTTTACATCTTTTGCTTTTTGCAGGTCAGTAACAGGTTGTATGTTGATCTAAATATGATTCGCGGCCGTAAAAAATATGGCTTTACAGAATTATAATAATCATTAGAATCAGCAATACAACTCTCTAAGCTCATAGAATAAGTTCACTAACTCTCTTCGTAGAATCCTATTAAAAGGATTCTATGAACTTAAAGAGTTGTAATGCTGATTCTAATGATTATAGTTCTGTAAAGCCATATTTGTTACGGCCTTGAATCATGTTTTAATCAACATACAACCTGACACAGACCTGCAAATTGCAAAATCATAAGAAAATGTGAATTTCGCGGGCTACCTTAGCGCATCCCCCTTAACAAACAAAAGGGATTCCCTAAAAAAAACGTACAATAACTTGTGGGGTACAATGATCAATACAGAAAAAACGCCACGGATTTATTTTCTATGCAATTTATGATAAACTTGCTTTTTCCCGCGGCTTTGCCCGCGTGGAAGTCGGAAATTATCTCACGGAAACATAGGTACTACCGTAACGCGCACGACAGTAAAGCTTCCAGTCGGCGGCATGTTTTTTTCCGACATTTTCAACGATCATCGTCATATTTCAGTCAATTTACACAAAACCTTAATGAATACACTAAACCTTCCTCATGAATCACTCCGTCCAATTGTGAAAACCGTATTAAAATCCGTTTGGTAGTTTTTGAGTTTATCGCGTTCAGACGGACAGACGCGGCAGACGACATTGTTTTATAATATGTAGTGACGTGTCAAAGTCCCGAAGCGTTATCTCGCTTTTGTCTCTCACTTAGAACGCAACCTCTACAACGATCATACAACCTCATTTATCAACATAGGCGGCGGCGGCGGCATAGCAGTCCGGGGAGGAGTGGGTGGCATGGGCATGGTGCCCGTGCAAGTACCGGTGAGCGTGGCCAACGGTCACACGGTGTACCAAACGGTGCATCTGCCGGTACATGCACCGCAACATCTGCAGATTATACCGCAGCTACAGCAGGTACTTGAGAACTGATGTGTGAACTTTTTGTACTTGATAAAGTGTGAGACAACAAAAAGCCTAGTCTTTTCCCGGTTGTATACCAGTATTTTACATGGAGCGATTGCATATCTGACCTCCACAACCCAGTAAATGGGTAATACGATACCCCTTGGTAAGACTGGTTGTCAGACTTTCTTGCTTCTGACGACTCGTAACGACTGTCAAAGATCCACGAATGACAGCCGGGACCAACGGCTTAACGTGCTTTCCGAGGCACGGAGGAGTCTCGGTATGTAAAGATGGTCACCTATCCACTGACCAACCCGGCAAGCGTAGCCTGATGGATCGACCCGTCCCGCTGTTATTAATTAGCCACGAGCTCCTTGATAAAGTCTGACACATACACATTTACAATTGCCCTTCATTTTCACAATGCCAACATTCATTGCGTTATTTACGTTGTCGAGCAAAGGAATTTTTCTAAGCAGAACGAATTTTTTTTAAGCAATGGGTTACTGTCAGACGGCATACAAAAGAAAGAGAAGCGCGATGATACAAAGCTTGTAATTTATTGCAAAATATGAAGCAATTATCTATCAACTCAAAAATGAGTTGAGTAATCGAAAATAAAAAAACACCCAATTTCTGCATACAAATAAGACGTTCTTGTTATTAATTAAATACGGTTGGTATTGGTACGTTGATATTTAATACAGATATTTCGGATTGAAACTCAAAGTAAAGTTAACCGTTAATATATACCGAGATTTTTTTTTGTTAACGTGCTTTGGTAACAACCAAGTTCTGAGAAATATGTTCAAGAATGACATATATTTTTTCCGCTACCACAAACTATATAGATTTGGTCATTTTTTTTGTTTAAGACAAGCCTACTTTTATCATTTGCCTCTTGTCAGCGCCTTAAGAATGGTTTTGAGGAATGGGGGTGATTGATGGTCGTGAATAACAAAAAAATAGATCGAGGATATAATTGAACATTGAATGTATTGTGTCGGGACCCTCTACCGAAATGTACTCATCAAATCACTTATCTTTCAGATTTTCCTATTTCTCACACTCAAAAGCTCACCCTTTGTAATAGGACCTACTTAAATAACCATGATACCATTTGAGTTCCAACAAAATGGGCCGCCATTAAATTCTCTCTTTCAGAAAATGTCTTAAACGGCGAAGAAGGGATTATTTTCAGAGAACATGGCAGACTAATAGCTGTTCATGATATTGTTTATAGCCTTACAACTGTTTATTCTAGCTGCTGACCGCTTCAGTTACTCCTTATAACATCAGATATCTGCCAGTGAAAGTCCCGTCAAAATCGGTCCAGCCGTTTCAGAGATTAGCCGGAACTAACAGACAGACAAAAAAAAAGAAGTTTTTTTTTGTTATAAGTACCGTATAACTTTCATAAGCATTTAGTAAAAAGCTGTTTTTTTGAAATTGCAAACAAACACTTCAATCTTATTTATTTGTATATATTCGGCCAGACGGATATAAGGAACCATGACTTATTTACTTATGTTTTGTACAGATGCAAGCTCAACCTCAAATGGCGAGTGTACTTACACCTTCAGGACAGATTCAACAGATACAGATAGCGTCACTGGCGAACGTACAGGTAAATTATATCCTTCATTATTATTGTAGACTGTTTTATAAAACTTGTATACTTGCAAGGATTACATACAGGCTGTATGAAATGTAAAAAAACGTAAATAAAAAAATGTAAATAATAAGCTCAAACACGGATGCGGAAGCCTAATTTAAAAATATTCTAAAATAAATCAAATTGTCGTTTTTACACACGGCTACACATTACGCTATACATTTCCCGTATAAGCGGATCTCGCATTGTATAGGATAACCGTACAATGAGAGGTCAGCTGTAGTGTGTACACCAATTTCGTCTATTTAATTAAATTAACAAATTAATGCTCTCTCTCTCACATCTATCTTGCATTGAATTCATGAAGAAACTCCACCGTTACTCTTTTAAAAATGTTTTTTTTTTTTTGTTTAAGTAAGTACATTAATTATATATTATGTGAAAACAATGCACAGAAGAATAAAATTACTATACCACAATAGGTAAAAATAATCAAAAATGAAACAATGACAAATAATTTAATTATGAGATATACATGGTGCTCCCATATTTACAAACTTCGTAAAAGTATGTTATCCAAAAAAAAAAAGAAGTTTTTCTCGCGTTCGCTGTGAACTTTAATCGTTAGCAAAAGCAAGTCCTTGCACACGATGAAAGCTGCATTTTTTTTAAGCTACCTACCTAGTTCATACAATGCATATAACGCAGGCTTCCGGCAACTATAAGTTACATGCTATATGCCAAACTACTTGTAACATTAGGAAGTTACAGCTCATCCCCGCTGACACGTGATTTTTTTACTGAGCAGCGACTAGCCTCATGTTCTGAGCCGCCATAAAGTTTGAATCGGGCTGTACTCGTACCACTATTCTTATACACAAGCCGTGTCCCCGATGAGATTTCCCATCAGTAAAAATGACGAAAAAACTTTAATCCCCCATTTAGGGTGATTTTTTCAGAAATCCTTTCTAAGTGTTCACTTTTGATATAAGGAAGTCTTGTGGCAGAATCGTATGCTTCTTTACTTCATTTATTATAACATTAGCAAAATAACGATTATCACCCTTAACGTATAATAAACTCCGTTATTTCACGATAAATACAAATCAATGTAATCTATTTACCATTTACATTCATCATCATCTGCTTCTCCTTTTCGCGGCTAGGTCGGCTTCCAGTCTAACCGAATGCAGCTGAATACCAGTATTTTACATGAAGCGACTGCATATCTAGATAGATACATAGATAAAACATTTGTGCAGTGCACATAAAATCCATAGCACAACACACAAAAAATAATAGTTAACAACTAAAAGAAATTATATAAAAACAAAAGGCAAAAAAAAAACACACTTAAAGAAATAGTAACACTATGGCAAACTTCAAATTAATCAATATTATTAAGGTGCGGTGTGGTCTCAAGGTTGCACCAAATGGGAGTCCCAGCTCAGCATGTGTCAGGTAAATATACCTGACGCTGATATTCTGCCTGATCCCTATGTGACCTCAACAACTCAGTTACTGGGTAATACGATACCCCTTGGTAAGACTGGTTATCTAGACTTTAGGGCTTCTGACGACCCGTAACGACTGTCAAAGATCCATTTACTATTTCCGAGTACATTAACACAATAAATCTAAAGGGTTTTCATTTCAACAATATTACACAATAACTGCTGTTATTTTACCGTTATTTTTCTAATGGAGGATAAATGGAGTAAAGACCCAGTGTTTTAGGATATGCGTTATCTCTCAGTGAATGAACGAATTTAAGATACTTATTAAGTAGAAGATTAAGTAGGAATTTCATAATAATAAGCTGTTGATAAGTAAGTCTTGCCGGAGCAGTTCTGGCCCAGTGTTAAGGGCCGAGACTTACGAGTTGTAGGTCGTAGGTTAGAACCCAGGCAGGCGCGGGCCTGCGGACGGTGAGCGATGGGTAGCTCGCCGTCCGATAAGGACCAGGCCCGGGTCGACGGCGCGTTGTTTTCCACGCGCGCCTTAAAGAGATGTCAGCACAAACTGACGGGGTCCATTAGGACCAATGCCCGCCAGGGTTGCGAGTTTGTCCGAAAGGGATATCGTGTCCCTGGCACACAGGCAACGGAAGGAACACGGGTGGGTTTTAGTCAGTAAAAGTCTGACACGCCCTCCCGCTCCACCCATAGCGGGAGAAGTTATTTGATAATTTCCAAACCAAAAAAAAAAAAAAGGCAGGCGCTTTACTTTGTGCAAATTATACGTTATTTCATCACCACTGCTCTCAAAACGGTAAAGGAAAACATCTTGAGGAAACCGGCATGTCCTAGAACCAAAGAAAATCGAAGACATGTGACATCTACCAACCCGTAATGGGCCCGCGTGGTGGATTACGGTCCACTCCCTCTTACAGAGAGGAGGCCTGTGTCCCAGCAGTGGGAACATTATAGGCTGATTATGTAAGTAAGTTTTGTGCTGTAAATATAAGCCGGGTGTTGGTTTGGTAGCAGGGCGGCGGCGGGCAGGGAGGAGGTGCGGGGCAGTCTCCCGCCACCATCACGCTGCAGGTGAGATCTACTTCTATAAGATGACTATACTATACTGTCTTTACTCCTAAATGGGGTGACAGTTTTTAAATATTTTAAAAAATTAAAGGTTTCTTACGTTTTTGCTATTTGCAGGTCAGTTTCAGGTTGTATCTTGATCAAAATTATAATTATTAGAATCATTCATACATCTCTCTAAGTTAGATTTGTTTCATTGAATTACTTATTCATACAATTATGCCATTGGGGAACAAATCTAACTTAGAGAGACGTATCAAAAGGAGGGTCCCTATTTTTATGTTAATTTGCATGAATATTCTGAAACAGTCACACATACAAGCAAAATTAAACTTTAGTATTATGATTTAATGGATCTTAAACATTTTTTATTCGAAAATCATGTCTTTTTTGAGGATAATTATAAAAACAAACAAGATTGTTAGGCTTTTATGTCTAAAATAAATATTCACAGCAAAAAAATATGGTTTAGTATCCAGCCACCATATTTTTTCTCTAGATCAATTATTACTTTAGTTATAAACGAAATTAGAATTGAGACTTACGCTATTAAGTTTCGTGCTCGAACACGATCAAAGAGCGCACGCGATATTAAACTTTTTCATTACTGATGTTAGCGTTTAGCTTATTATAACGGAGTGGCGGGGAGCAAGGGGCGGAGCTTGCGTGGAAAATTGATTTAGACTGCCTGGTCTTAATTTTTCTAATGTATAATAATTTTGTAAATACATAATTCTGTAAATACATATCTTTTATAGCCGCGAATCATATTTTGGTCAAGATACAACCTGACACTGACCTGCAAATTGCATAAAACGTAAGAAAATTTCACGGGCTACAGCTTTTCACCTTAACTAACCATTCGTTCAAAATTTTGCTACGTTCCATAAAATAACAATTTTGGCCAAAGTCCTTTTGGAGTAAGCTGGTAATTTTTCTAGCATGTTTATTTTTAGTTGGCTTTTTATTTTGGTAATTATTATTTTATCTTTATTTATTAATCTTCTAGAGAAGTTTTCGTTTTGGTATTGTTTGTTAATCTTTTTTAGAAGAGTTTTCTTCTTCGTTGTATTAATACTCGTATAATGTGGTATATTCAGTATAATTCAAACTCAAGCATTTATTTCAATTAAGCCATTTACAGGCACTTTTGAATTGTCAAGGAGTCGGTCAGTTAGAAATATGAAGCCCATTCCAAAGAGTAGTAGGTTCCTATGGAGAAGAACGGGCAAGAAACTCCACGGACACTCTTTTAAATTAAAATATTGATACAAAGTATTGGTACACATCATTGATGTTGAAAGTATACATGTGAGAACGATCCAAAACGTCAGAAGCGTCCGTGATAAAAAGATTAAAAATAAAAAA
Organism: Tiliacea citrago; assembly: GCA_963921375.1. Lineage (NCBI taxonomy): Eukaryota > Metazoa > Arthropoda > Insecta > Lepidoptera > Noctuidae > Tiliacea > Tiliacea citrago. Next base: position 22,651,959 of record OY992786.1, read on the forward strand.
AACCAATTCAAAACTACAATAACTAAAATAAGCCGTGGCAGCTAAGAGATGAACAGTGCCAACTGACAGCGCCCGTTCGCGAACATGACGCATGGATCAGCACCATTCAGCTCAACCATTTTGAAGGGAGCTAAATGATCCAAGACACGCGCCACCATCAGCGAGACATCTGAATGAGCATGACATACCTACTCTCAGCCGCCAGGGCACATTCAAGTCAATGAAAGACATATTACCCGGTTAATGGTAGCTCTATTCTACATAGTACTCACATCTGTGCTATGCAATTATACATATACAGGGTGGATTTTTGAGATGGGGCAGTAAAGGGAGCTACCTTAACCGTTGTAGCTACAGGAAAACCAATTTGAACACCTCATATCTTAGAGCACAAAAGTAAAATTTTTAGGCGAGTCCAAATGTAAAGTTTTAAGTTTTTAATTTTAAGGTGAAATAATACCCAAAGTAAAAGTTATTGCTTTTTATTTGTTTTTCTATCAGTCTTTCTTGTAGCGACCAGTTTATCGATGGTAAAAAATGTATTTCGAGTCTCATTTCCTACGAAATGTATGGGAAAAGTTTTTTGCGATTTATGACTTTTCTAGTACTCAAACCTCAATTGGTCCAATACAAGTTTTTGATCCTTATAGGAAAGAGGATCGATTGGCATAAAAAAAAGTTTTTGTGAAAATTGCCTATTTTCCTGCTGACTACATTTTTTGCAAAATCTGTGGATGCAGATCAAAATTTCTTAAAAAGTTAAGGACAGACTGTTAAGACCGTTTTACTGTAGCTACAACGGTTAAGGTAGCTGCCCTTACTGCCCCATCTCAAAAATCCACCCTGTCTAATAAAAAGGAGATTGAGTTTTTACAATGAAAAGATAGTATTACAATCTTAATTTTTCACTATTCTTATCTTATAATATGCGCTTGCATAGTTTGCGTTTTATACAAGATTTGAATTTCGTCTCATTCAGTTGAAGTATGTGGGGAGGAATTTTATTTAAACAATATTTTAAACAGTACTCCATGAAAGATGAGTCTATTTTTGCCAGTCTGAAATCTGGTTGAGCTAATAGATCCCTACTTCTAGTACTATAATTATGTCTTTCGCCTCTTTTACTAAAAATATGTAATTTTTTTCTTACGTACATGATGTTTTTATAGATAAATTGACAAGACACCGTCATGATGTTAATATCCTTAAACAGTTCCTTATGAGACTCGCGCCTGCGGAGATTATATATTGCTCTGATGGCTGTTTTCTGCAGAATAAAAATAGACTCGATGTCTGCAGCCCGTCCCCAAAGTAAAATACCGTAAGACATGATACTATGAAAGTAACTAAAATAGACTAGCCTCGCGGTATCTACATAGTAAATTGACGGATTTTTCTGACAGCATGTTTATGCTGCTGAACTTAGCCGTCCTGCAAGAGATGTTAAATGAGAACTCCATTGTAGTCACGAGTCGAGCGTGATCCCCAGGAAAACAGTTTTATGGACGAATTCTAGTTTCTCTTGATTCAATACCATCTCATAATCACTACTTTTTACCCGACTACGGCGAAGCAAAAACGAGGGTTATGATTTTGACCGGTATGTATGTATGTTCATCTGTTCCCTCATTACTTCTAAACCGCTTGTCATAATTTGACAAATGAGGTTGGAAGCGTCTTGATCGTCCGCTGGTTATAGGCTATGTGTGGTTACATTAAATTCAATATGGCGCCCTCTAGCGGACATAAAAGCAAAGCCTAAAAACAAAAAATTGTTTATTCATGCCGTGTTGGATATCAAATGAAAGGCCTTAATTAGCACATTTCAAAAATATATTTATTGTCAGCTGTTGCTCATGACTTTGCTTGCATGCACACAATAATTAGGTATAATTTCTATAAAATCACGGAATCGACGGATTAAGAGGATCGGGAAAAAATCAACGCAAAATGTTACATCTCTCATCACCTTTTACAATATATTGGTATTCCCGATGCAGGGGCGCTAATTGTTGAGTCCTCCTGGTAAGAACCACGAGAACTGATGGTGACTTTACCATATGCATTTTGCCGAGCATAAACTTTCTTTCTTTTTTTAAGAATTTTATAAAATGCTTATCAACCATATTAAAGTGCCTAATCGAATCGCAACGGTGAAATACTTATTATTAAGTAGTTCCGGTGGCCATCAGTGGTCTTCATCATCAGTTCCACTTCACCAAATGGTGCTTTTCGAGTGCAAATGCACGAGTTACTATAAAAAATGCTCAAATCGCTATCGGTATGCCTATAAAATTTGAGGATTGCCTTCGATTTCCATAGTACCCCCTCATCAGATTCTGATTTGGTGGAATTGGGACCAATATGGGAATTGGGAGCATACACTTCCATAAAAAAAAAAATCAAAATCCGTCCACAATTGACGGAATAATTGGTAAACATACATAACATACAGCCGAACATATTATAACCTCCTCCTTTTTGGAAGTCCGTTAAAAAATTGGCAACTGAATAAGTAAGAAAACAAAATTTCCGAAGCTATATTTGTTGTGTATTGTCTATGTTTTATGTCGATGATTAAAGCAGTTGTCATCCAGACATGTCTTTTATTACATAACATGGTGGCAACGGTGGGATTTTATTCTATATACCGGTAAATAGTATAGGTCGGTAGCGTCAAGAGCGCTATGGAACACGTGCGACCACCAACAGAATTGAGTTTGGAGGGCAGCTCCGTCAGCCGGGCTGACGCATGGCGGCGTTGGAAGTCGCAATTTAAGGTATTTTTAAAAGCATCGGGGTGCGGAAGACGCTAGTGTTCAAGCCAGTTTATTAATAAATTTAATCGGACCTGAGGGGTTTGAAGTCTTTGAGACATTTTGTTTTGACAAGGAGAGCGATAAGGATGATGTCAATCTATTGCTTACGTTTGATGAATATTTTGGAGTCAAACTGAAAATAACATTAGCAAGGTACAACTTTTTTACAAGGGGTCAGGAAGTAGGAGTATCAATAGATGAGTATGTTATAGCATTGCGTTTACTGAGCAAAAATTAACAAAGTAACTTATTTGGGTCATATTTTTAACAAAGATGGAATGAAAATGGATTCTGAGAAAGTAAGAGCGATATATAATATGCCGGAATCATCGGATCGGAAAAGCTTAGAAAGGTTTTTAGGTGCTAATTATTCAGAGCATACTTTTCAACTGACCAGATTATTAAAAAAACCGGCCAAGTGCGAGTCGGACTCGCGCACGAAGGGTTCCGTACCTTTATCTATAAAAATGGCAAAAAAATCACGTTTGTTGTATGGGAGCCCCTTAAATATTTGTTTTATTTTAATTTAATTATTTATTTTTAAAGTGAATATATAACTAAATATTCTGTGAATATTTCAAGCGTCTACCTGTTGCCGTTATCGATATCGAGCAAAAACGAGCAAAAAAATCACCTTTGTTGTATGGGAGCCCCCTTAAATATTTATGTTATTCGGGTTTTTAGTATTTGTTGCTATAGCGGCTACAGAAATACGTCATCTGTAAAAATTTCAACTTTCTAACTATCACGCCTTATGAGATATATCCTGGTGACAGACGGATAGACAGACAGACAGACAGACAGCGGAGCCTTAGTAATAGGGTTCCCGTTTTACCCTTTGGGTACGGAACCCTAAAAAAGATATGACTTGGTGTTGGGAAACTGGTCATAAAGACGCATTCAATAAGCTTAAAGAATTGATATGTAATGCGCTAGTTATGTCTTTATACAATGTTTGTAGTCCGGTGGTGTTGTCAGTGGACGCGAGCAGTGTGGCAATGGGCGCTGTGCTCATGCACGAGGGGCGTCCAGTAGAGTATGCGCCACGCACGCTCACTGATACACAACAAAGATACGCACAAATAGAAAAGGAAATGTTGGCAATAGTATTCGCTTGTGAAAATATATTTATGGAAAAAGTAGTGTGGTCGTGGAATCGGACCATAAACCACTGGAAAGTATTTTTAGAAAACCTCTAGACTCGGTCCCAGCTCGCTTGCAGCGTATGATGTTGAAGGTTCAAGCTTATGAGTTGGTGGTCACTTATAAGCCTGAGAAGTTCATGTACCTACCTGATACATTGTCACGGGCATTAGCATTAGCAGGGCTATACTATGCCAAATAAAACTGGTAATCGATAATGTACCCATGTCGCAGAATAAGTTTACTCTCGTCAAGCGGGAAACTAATAAGGATGAGTGTTTAAAATTGTTGCTAAAATATATCAATCAAGGGAGGCCTAATAAGTTTAACATACAAAATGATTTAAGATACTATTGGTCTATAAGAGATTAATAAATTGTACAGTGTAGATGGTGTTATATTTAAAGACAAACAGGTTTTGATACCACATTCTATGCAAAGGGACATGTTAAAGCTTATTCACGACGGGCATTTAGGGATTGATCGTTGTAAGAGACGTGTTCGGGAGGTAGTATTTTGGTCGGGTATAACAAGAGATATTGAGGATTATGTGAGATGTAAAATATGTCAGGAAACAGCAAACACCGTGTGGAGAACCTATGATTCCATTAGCTGTACCAGAATTGCCATGGAATAAATTTGGAACAGATATATTTGAGTATGGAAAGCAAAGTTATTTAATATTAATTGATTATTATTCTGGTTTTATTGAGGTCGCATATTTAAGAGATACTTCGTCAAACTCAGTAATATGTATTATGAAAGAAAAATTTGCACGGTATGGTATACCGGATACGGTCATCAGTGACAATGGTCCACAATATTCTTGTCGTAATTTTATTAAGTTTGCTTTAGAATGGGGTTTTAAACACGTCACTTCATCTCCGTATTATGCTCAATCAAATGGTAAGAGTGAAAGGGCAGTTCAAACGATTAAGAATATATTAATTAAAAAAACAACCAAGTGCGAGTCGGACACGCGCACGAAGGGTTGCGTACCATTATCTATAAAAATGGCAAAAAAATCACGTTTTTTGTATGAGAAATAAATATTTGTATTATTTTAATTTAATTATTTATTTTTAAAGTGAATATATAACTAAATATTCTGTGAATAGTTCAAGCGTTTACCTGTTGCCGTTATCAATATCGAGCAAAAACGAGCAAAAAAATAACACGTTTGTTGTATGGGAGCCCCCTTAAATATTTATTTTATTCTGTTTTTTAGTATTTGTTGTTATAGCGGCAACAGAAATACATCATCTGTGAAAATTTCAACTGTCTATCTATCACGGTTCATGAGATACAGCCTGGTGACAGACGGACAGACAGACAGACGGCGCGCGGCGGAGCCTTAGTAATAGGGTTCCCGTTTTACCCTTTGGGTACAGAACCCTAAAAATCAGTAGACAGTAAATCCAATTTTAATTTAAATTTGCTAAGTTACAGGAATACATCGCGGGAAAATTTGAATTCTCCTGCACAGTTAATGATGGGCCGGCGTTTAAATTGTAGACTACCAGTACATCCAGATTTATTAAAACAAACAAATTGTGGTAACTTACAACATAAAAAAATATTGGAAAAACAAATAAAAATGAAAAACTTCTATGATCAGCATTGTAAACTGCTACCCGAGTTGAATGTGGGCGACGAAGTAGTAATGTTAGGAAACACAAATAAAAAAAGTCGTGGCAAAATTATGGGAAAAGCGTCGACTTCACGTTCATAACAATGTGTTAAGTGTAACAATGTGTTAGAAACAGAAAAGGTATTTATCGCCGTAATCGTCGTCATTTGATAAGATCTGTAAAGGATCCTGCAGACAATATTTTGTCTGATATTGATGATGAGTATTTTTCGGGGGATGATAGAGATAATGATTATGTGCCAAGCACTAAAATAAATGTATCGTCATCTTACTCGCCACCTCATATCCGTAGTAAGATTTAACAATTTGTATAAGTATTTTAATACCTAATGTAGGAAGAACTAATTATTTACTTTTGTGGAAGTAACGGATTATTAGTTTGATTTTTATTATTATTTTATATTACTTAAGGGAAAGGTGTTGTTTATTGTCTATGTTTTATGTCGATGATTAAAGCAGTTGTCATCCAGACATGTCTTTTATTACATAACAATATTAACTTTGAAAGTACACAAAAAAGGGTGTAGGGTTCTTTGATTCTTTCACGTAGCTTTTGCCTTTTCTCTCATTTTGCTTGCCTAGTGGGAGCGAGATGGGTTATCCTCGTACCTGAAAGTAAATTGGGGCACAGTTTTTTTTTGTCAACGAATATTTTTCCCGCGTTTTTATCTCCTGGTTTTAGTTCACTTTGTTAGTACAGTGTTACAATGCTGGCTATACCCAGTCCTGTTCCGATAATGTGTTATTATACTGATACGTACAGTTTTTTTGTGAGGTTTTAAAAAGGCAATAAAAGTAGGTAGTGTCATTTACTGAAATTAAAAAGAGGGCCAGGTTAGTGGTTTCTTGAAATTAATATATTAAGTCCTTTTTTAGGACAGCTTTGTTACAAAACTGCCAGCTCCTAGACTTCTTTACTAGCAAATACTTTTGATGCTGAATATACCAATCACACTAATCCCAATTATTTAATGTAAGTAGTCCACCCAATAGCTAAAAAACCCAATATTTATATCTATAATGCTGCTTGGATACGGATAAAGGCGGTATCGGATCAGGGGAACATGCAGCAGCAGCAACCCTCCCAGACGATCATAACAAGTACTCCAACCGGCCAGCAAGTCACCGTCATACCTGCATCAGGCAATGTACGCGCCGCGAACCTTGTACAGGTATTGCGTTCGGCAATCTTCGGCCCCTCGCACGAATATTCCCGAAGCGTAACCGTTATTGTTGTTCGTCATGAGTTTAGTTAGATTCCGAACGAGTTTATTGCCGTCGTTTCTCTGAGTCTGCGCGACATTTCTGGGTTAAACTCTCGATTGTTTTTTGTGAGGTTAAATTTAATAATACAGGTTTGTACGCATTTAAAGGGTAATTTATTTAGTAATTCTAATGTATTATGATTGTTTTCTGAAAATCTAAGTGTATTCTATCTATCGGGGCGGATCCACAGTGCCTACTAATTGACAGATTTGACAATGTAATTTCCTTCATTTCCTAATAAGATTTTCCCCGGTGATGGATTACCTCAATAGATGACGTATTTTATTATATTTTTATATTGTAAACAGCGTTTAAGGTTATGTTGGCATCAATGAATATTTTATTATGAAAACATAACCTCTGTTTCTCGGCGGCTTGAAACTCGGTTCAATATTATATTAGTGTGTTGTTGGTTAGTTGCTATGTGGCTTTAATGTGGTGTGTTTGCAGGTGCCAACGTTGGGTGTTGGTGGTTTGGGTGGCGCGGTGCAGTTGGTACCGGCTTTGGGTTTACCAGGAGTGCAACTAGCTCAGCTGCAGCAGACACAACCTCAATCTGCGCAGCCACTTATAGGTAAGATGCACTTTGTAACAAGTATTTATTTATTCATATAGGTAAACACAAAACTCGTATTAAAGTAAAAGTCCCCATGTAAGTATGAAGCCCAGCTGAGTCCCTAAGACAACCCACTGACCGAGATTCTTTTGGCAGTATTTATATTTTTTATATTATTAAACATCTTCTGGTCGGGCTGACAAGCCCTTATCAGATTTGTTGTAGGAGTTTATTGACAGTAGACATGGACGTACAGGAGAGAACTGCAGTGTTATTCTGTAACCATCTCACCATGAAAACTTAGGTGAAGTGAGCGTGGAGTGAACTGTCAGTAAGGAATTGACACTATTAACAACTCACTTCAAGCTCACTTCACCTACGTTTACACAGTGAGATTTTTAAGAATAGATTGGCTGTTCCTCCAGTGAGGAAGCTGTCTCTTATTAAATTAGAATTTATTAGTGAACAGGTCCCGTGTTGTCTTATAAGCCTTAAGTCCTTTATTGGTTCACATAATGCTGTTGCTAGGGTGTTAGTATGAGCTTTTAAACGGTCTTTGTATGCTCTGTGTTCAACTTCCTCCTTGACTGTTTTTGTTTCTGTGCACTCATGCAATTCACTGGTTCTGATAAAAAGAGGGGGGCATTAGTTACTACATAGAGTGCTTTATTCTAGAACTATTTTTAAATGTCAATGTTTGAGTTTTTTTTTGTGGGTGGCATAACTCATTGCTGTCAAAGTAGTTTATATATTTAAAAATAATTTACTTAGAAGTAACTTTACTACCTCTACGCTTTTAATGTTGGTGTACCACATGGTTTACATAGTGAATTATTTGAAGATTGTTTTTATATTCTGTTAAAATGTAGGTCAAACATTAAACTTCTTGTTCTGCAGACAATAGCTACGCTAGCTAATAAACAAGGAAGTCTGAATAAGGAACAATAAGTATTGGAAATCTTACTGGGATTTTGTATGACAAATTACCTACAAATAAATATTAGTTCTCAGTTTGTGTGTTGCCTCTACTGCAACTACTTTAGAAAATCAACTTATTGGTCTTTTTATATCTAACAACTTAATTTGCTCATTTAAAATGAATAAAGACAGATATTTATAAAATAATGGTGGTCTTAAATGAATAAACAAGTAAGATTTCTTGAACCAAACGTTTTAATAATATTCTTCTACACAGTTTAGTGCAAAAAAAAATAACAAGGGAAAAACAAGAGGTTTCACCAGGCTGTAAAAAAAATACATAACAACAGACTAAAATATAACTGCCAGTGAGCATAAACCGCTGCACTTTTAAACTTACTGTTATCCAACAGAAAGTGTTTCCAAACGAATAAGTCCTCACAATGTTTCATATATTAGTTTTGGATAAACTTGCTTATTGTTAAGAGCAATCATACTAGCAGCCCCATTACATAATATTGGGACATTGAAATGTTAACAGAAATGTTGAATACTACTATAAACAAAAAAACTGTAAAATTATGTAACCTTGTCTTGATGAAGTGGTTTAACACATTCACTGCCTGCAAAGCAAACACAACAGTGGAATAGACAGCCGCAAACCACACGTAGGGTCACTAGGCAGTGAGCGAAAAGAAAGGTTTATCATTATTGTCCTGCCCTTATTTATTCGGGGTCAGGGCATCAGCTCTTCTGCCAGGGTTGCGAGTCTGTCCGAAAGGGATTTCGTGGCCCTGGCACACAGGCATCTGAAGGAACACGGGTGGGTTTTAGTCAGTAAAAGTCTGACTCGCCCTCCAGCTCCGCCCAGGGCAGGAGAAGTTATTTGATAATTTCCCACCCCAAAAAAAAAAGGCATCATCCCTGGAAAGGGGGGGGGGGGCAAGCCGGGGCCGCAAATTCAAGCGTGACAGACAAGTGCACCACCCAGCGCACCGCAGCCTTGCAATAAATGAGACGCGCAGCACATAATATCTTTCTCTGCGGGTGGTGCACTGAGGAAATCACTACGTGATTAGCGTAGGCAAAGGTCGTCAATCGGTGTGAGCGGGTTGCGGGGGCGCAGTTGAATTCTGCCAGGAAAGAGCGCCTCTGAGGTCAAATATTTTTTGACATTTCACTTGTGGCGCGGCGCGAGAGTCCGCCGCCCTGTCGACGCCTGTAAGTGCAAAGGCTTTCCTTGATTTTTTTACCATAGTTTTGGCGCCCCTGTTAGATTGGCGCATTATCGATCGATAAAATTTGACTATTATCTTGCTGCCAATTTTCGATGGAACTCTGAAACAGACCGCGTGACGTGGGCCGTCCGTCAAAGTACTTATAGGACGCTGCATCAGCGCGTGCAGCTCGTTGCGGACTGCATCCAGATAATATCAGCCTAATATTGTCCCACTGCAGGGCAAACGCTTCTTCTCATACAGAAAAGGCATGAGTATCATCACCACGCTTTCTCAAGCCGGCGGCGATTTCAGGCTTATATTAACTATATTCCTCACGATGTTTTTCCTTCACCGATGTCAATGATATCCAAGATAAACTTAGAAAGTATACAGGTTGCTCGGTAATTCGACCTATTCCTTGAAAGGGGAATACTAGAGGTCATTTTCAACAAATTAAGCTCCGCCAACTAACATTTTTTTTTCTAGTAAAACTCGTCTATATCAAAAAAAAAAAAATAGGGTTTCCATTGCACTCAGACCTTTTATTTCTGAAATTAAGGAAATTTAGGGAATGTATTTTTTTCATAAATGAGCACTCGTTTATCATCAGTCAGAAAAATAACAAATAAGTGTCGAGAGAGAAGTAGTTATTTTTAAATTATTTGAGTCTGAAAATTTGAACAATAATCTAAAAAACCTCCGTAACTCGGAAACCATTAATTTTCGACCCATAGTTAGCGGGCTTAATTTTTTGGAAATTACCTCTAGTATAACCCCTTTCAAGGAATAGGTCGAATTCGGTATGTAAAGTAAAAATTACCTATTGCGATTCGAAAACCATTTCGAGATTTTAAGCTTTTATGAGTTATTTTTCTATTAATAGGTCTTAAAATTATAAGATCGTATTTATTTTCACAAAAATACTTAAAATCACTTGACTTTTATTTGACCTCTAAATGTCATCCAAAGTAGCCTGAATTGGGAATTTTCAGTGCCTCTTGTAATTAAATAATTAAGTTGTTATGTATGTGTCAAGTGTCAATGTCAACGACAAATTCACATGAAGCACTTATTATTATTCTATTCAAATAGGTAAATAGTGTAGTTTTTCACCAGCGGCCGACAGTACAAGTCGAATCACATCGATGTATCGCCTCAGGAAAACTTAACTTACGTTCAAATGGTCTTCACAATAAAACAGACGCCGCACAGACTAGTACTCAACGTTTACTTCCTCGCACCATTTCTTTTTTAAGGTTTCTTTTACTAACAATCAATTTGTGTCGGCTATTTGTTGTGGTGTTTATACTTGACGGTATGAAGCACGCAGCAGAAGTAATCTTTGAACCATCCATTTTATTAATAAGCTATAACTTTAAACCAAGGTACGGAAATCGCATCTCGTACGAAATGTAAACAAATTAACTGTCAAATTTGACTGTTTGACTTTACTGAATTTTGTTTTTAAATAAGTGTTAAACGTGGCAAACATCCTAAGCTATTCAGGCTACTTTAGAAATCAGCACGAACAAAACTTTAAAAAAGTATATAAAAATAACTACAGCTTGTAAAAACAAAAAGATGAAATTATGTGTTTCAAATACTCCTTTAAAATAAAAATATAAAAAACATACCTGAAAAATACTTTACATACCGAATTACCGAGCAGCCTGTACATATATATTTTTTAATATTTACTAAATTTTATATTGTTTCTTAATTTATTTTTCGTTAAGTATCCTGCATTATTATTGTCATGTATCCAGAAAACAGGCATCTAGCCGCGGGGGGGCCCTGTTGAGCTGTAATACAGGTTTCAGTCCCTGACAAAGTTAGCTCCTTGATCGTGCACTACTGTCAAAGTTTAGCATTAAGTTTATAACTTGTGTTGAGAAAATAAAGTTTAATATATTATTATTATAAAAAAGTACATATTAATTGAAAAAGTCACATTGATTCTTGCCCGGATTTGAAACCATCATTATGATTCATAGTTAATCATAAGATTCATTGTTTCTCCAGGCCAACAAATCCAGCAGGACCCTAACGAACCAGGCAAGTGGCAAGTCGTCAGCGTGAGTACTTCGAGCGGCAACGGCAGCGCGGCCAGCACGCCGCAGCCTGCCGAGTGCGAGGCCGCCAAGCTGCGGCCCAACAGTCCCGGCCAGGCGGGCAAGCGGCTCATGAAGCGAGTCGCTTGCACCTGCCCCAACTGCGACCAGGGCGAGAAGTGAGTATTACCTTTGTATTAGATACTGAGTTCAAAATGAGGCTCTGCGGCCAGTTAGGGTACAGCGTGACTGGGCGACCGCCCATGGCGCCAGACATGAATGGGCGCCCAAGGCGAAGCGAATGTAACGCAAAATATAAACGCCACAAAAAATCCTAAAACCTCTTATTTCTCTAACTTTTCTGCACAAGTCGACAAAATTACTCCTATTTCTATATGAATCGCAAAAAAGCAAAAGAAAACCTAAACGAGATAGGATGCCAAAAATGTTTGAGCTCGCTTCGCTTCGCTTTTGCATGCATCTTGCGTTCTCTGAGTTCTCAAACTTTTCTGCATAAGACGACAAAGTAACTCCTTGTTTGGCCTTTTGGCCTCGTACAGGACTTTGTTTTTATTTTCATTTTTACTTTATTTTTGTTTGTGATCTTTATGTTTCTATGAGTGTGTTTTTGTATAGTTTAATTTGTGATCTGTGCGAGTCCCAATAAATGCTTTTTCTTTCTTTCTTTTTTATTTTGTAAGAATGGTCAAAAGAAAACCTAAGCCTTCAATAACCTAATATAAAGTTTTCGAGGTTGCTTCGCTTGCTCTTGCATCCTGTATATTCCTAATTCCCAAATCTTCAAAACAAAATATTACATATCCGAAGAGGCGGCCAAAACTTTTCGACCTAGCTCTTGCATCCTGTATTCTCCCTTTTCTGCATAAGTTGTCAAAGTCTCTCCTAATAAACTGTATCAATGCACTGGAACAATGACTAAACATTTCAGCTTCCTAATTCTACTCCCCAAGAGTACTGTACGGGTACCCCGCCACGCCGCAGAAATCTCGTCGAGGACGCCGGTAGTGATATCACCGGCACTGCCTTCGGCTGTGACCATGGAAAGCCAAACATAAACAGCCTTTATTTTTCCTACTGCTGGAACTCAGGCTTCCTGTTCGTTAGATGGCCATAATCAACCACGCGGACCTAGTGCGGGTTGGTGGATGTCACACGTCTTAGAATCGTCGACAGTGTTGATATGTCATTGTCTGCGAACAGCGAAGGCAAGCGAACGGCGTGTAATTAAATTTAGGCCACCTTGTATCTAAAATCAACATGAAAGGGGGAAGGGCGAAAATTCATTATAAGACCCATCCCCCACCACCTATGATGACCAGACTTATATTTTATTTTATTTTATTCTGTTCGGGAAACTTACAGCTAACTTATACAGTGTTCTTAAACAATATGAAATTAAAGGCCATTTACAAATTTCCACTGATAAACACTAAAAATAAAAACGAGAGAAAAAAGGTCGGTATAAAATACCTATAACATAAATGAGTAAATAAATAGTACACGATCAGCTAATACAAACTAAAAATCGTTTAGACTCAAACAATTACTTTACCGTAAAGAAACTTTTCACCAACAAATGCTTAAGCCGAGAAACACTGGTATTGAATATATCCAAATCATGATCCCTAGAAAGTTCATTGAAACTTCTGCTCGCACGGATTAGAAACGAATTCTGCCTGTAGCAGACTTGGCATGAGGGACAAGTAACAAGCCAGGTTTGCGAAACATTTTGCAGTGTGTAACAAATCCTAAACTGCCTAACAGCTCAGGGCAATCTAGTGTCACTAGACAGCTCTTTTCATTTGATTCTATGGCAGTAAACCTGGAAAGGCTGTGTGAAGAAAGTTATAACTACTAACGACAGCTCCAATGATGATGTACCGAGATTTTTTTATGCTCGGCATTACGACTGCGAGCGCGGTGCAGAAGGGCGGGCCGACTTCTCTACCAACCTATTTGCAGATTAGACTATGGCAATACATTTCTTTCTGGAAAAGTCTTTTCATTTTTGTTCAATGATGGTTTCTGGTAGTTTCAAAGAAAATCCAGAGTCTTGTCTCTGAATTCTGAGATGAACATTATATATTTGATAACATGCATGGGGCTTGTGAATAACAGCCAGCTCAGTAATAACCCGCCTGGCTCCCTGGATTAGCCGCCTGGATCGATCGATCAGGTTAAGTTACGCTTGCCGCGGTTGGTCCGTGGATGAGTAACCATCTTTACATACCAAGACCCCTCCGTGCCTCGGAAAGCACGTTAAGCCGTTGGTCCCGGTTGTCATTCGTAGATTTTTTGACAGTTGTTACGGGTCTTCTGTAGCCCGTAAGTCTGACAACCAGTCTTACCAAGGGGTATCGTGTTACCCAGTAACTGGGTTGCGGAGGTCAGATAGGCAGTCGCTCCATGTAAAATACTGGTATTCAACTGCATCCGGTTAGACTGGACGCCGACCACAACATAGTTGGGCAAAGGCTAGGCTAGGATGATGCCGATGATATTTGATAACATTTAAATTAAGTTTCTTGTTAATAATTATCAAACGAATGTCCCCCTACCCACCTATTACACGTAACCTCTCAAGTTGCCTTTTTCTGTTTACTGAGAATGGAGATACAATAATTATTACTTTTTGTACTGAGGCCTGCTTGCATCAGAAATCACTAAATACGTTTAGCGCTAAAATAATCTAAATCATCGTTCTATCAATCGTTTCAAGATGACAGAGACAGTTATATTTGAAATACGTTTAGTAAACGCATTTAGTGGTATGTGATGCCAGCTGGCCTTAAAATTTCGTGAGACACATTATTGTTTACAGTTTCACTTATATTCACTTCACCCTTGCTGGATATAAAGTTCACGATTAAGGGGCCTGTTTTAGCCCAAAAAAGTTTAGTTATCCTGAAGCGTAGACATAAGTAAAACCGTAAATAATAATACAACACCTATACCTACTTGAAAAAACTAAATTTCACAAAAAAAACCACAATCGCATGATAGTAACAAGATCATTTCCATTGCAGCCGCCTGGTGGATCGCAAGAAACAGCATGTATGCCACATAGCGGGCTGCAACAAAGTGTATGGCAAAACTTCGCATCTCCGAGCACATCTAAGGTGGCACTCGGGCGAAAGGCCTTTCCTTTGCAACTGGTTGTTCTGTGGCAAGAGGTAAATCGAATCTTCCTTTCTTACATCTTCTTTTAACCCTTGGTTTTGGAAAGTCTGATTCTGTAATTATTTTTTTTTCTGTCAGCTTATGTTTTAGAAACTGAGGGTTTTTTTGTAGTGGTTGTTCGCTTTTAGGTGTCCTTAAAGAGAATGTATTGCCCGTAGTTATGCTTTGTAAGTGGTTTGGTAACCGTTAAAGCCTAAGGTCCTGTGCTTTAAGGTCTGTCAGCTTCAATATATGATGACAAGTTTGGTTTTTGCTACAGTTAACGGGCTTGGCAAACAGTTTGGTTGGAGAAGATAACTTAGCAAATTAGATTGACGGTTATGTCGCCCTCTGTTGGCCGTCAGAGCTTTAGTAGTAAGTGCACTCACATGTAGTTGTAAAGCTGGGCGTTATCTAGAATAGAATAGAATAGAATACTCTTTATTATGTACACCATAAAAGTTACAGATATAAATGTTGAAATTTTACACAGGGTGACACAATGGGCGGTCTTATCGCTAAAAGCGATCTTTTACAGACAACCTTTGGATAGATTAAAAAGAGAAGGAGAGACAGTACTGCAGGTAGTCAGTGGTGAACTATTTACATGTACAATAAATACATACATACACTAAGCATAACTTATCCATAATATATATATACAATAATAAACATGAAACAAGATCAAGGAACTGTATTCTGTAATGATGCTGTCTAAGAACAGAGAAAGTGTTTTTTTACCAGAATTTTAAAAGTGGACAAAGATTGAGCACGCCTTATCGACACGGGCAAGGCATTCCATAACCGTACTGCTTGAACTGTAAAAGACTTGTCATAAAAACTGGTAGAATGCATCGGCATCTCTAGTCTCAAGTTTTCCGATGACCTCAGATATCTATTATGTGTGTCATGAAGGAACTTGAAACGTTCTTTAAGATAAGAGGGGGTTTTAGGATTGAACAGAATACTGTAGAGCTGAAATAAGATATGAGAATTCCGGCGAAGACGTATTGGTAGCCACTTGAGCTTTGTACGAAATTCGGAAATGTGATCATATTTGCGCAAGCCAAATATAAATCTTATACAAAAGTTTTGAAGTCGCTCAAGTTTATCTAATTGTGCCTCAGTGAGATCGAGATAACTGACATCAGCGTAGTCAAGGATGGGTAGTAAAAGGGATTGTGCAAGCGCAGTTTTAGTTGCAGTTGGAAGAAAATTCCTTAATCGTCTCAGGGACTTCCCGGATGCAAAAATTTTGCGACTTACGTCCTGTAGCTGGGGACCCCAAGAAAGATGTTTATCTATCCAAAGTCCAAGGTTCTTAACCTTTTCGCTTACTGGATATCTATCTTCCTTTTATGTAATAATAATGGCATAATGCGTGCGTTCGAGCGTGTTGCCAGTGATGACCTTTGGCACTGAAACATGGTCGCTCACAATGGGCCTTATTAGAAGGCTAAAAGTCACCCAAAGGACAATGGAGAGGGCTATGCTTGGAGTTTCCCTACGTGATCGAATAAGAAATGAAGAGATCCGCAGGCGAACCAAGGTAACATAGCCCGAAGAATTGCCAAACTTAAGTGGCAGTGAACAGGACACATTATTCGCAGAATAGATGGCCGATGGGGCCGAAAGGTTCTGGAGTGGCGACCGCGTACCCGAAGACGTAGCGTTGGAAGGCCTCCTACAAGGTGGACCGATGACCTTGTGAAGGCCGCAGGAATCAGCTGGATGCGGGAAGCACAGAACCGGTCAACGTGGCGGTGCTTGGGAGAGGCCTATGTCCAGCAGTGGACATCTTTCGGCTGAAATAATAATGATGAATGGTATAATTCCAAATCTTTGCTGCTGTAGGACACATCTGTTTCCATACACAAGAAGAAATGAAAATTAACCTTACCCACTCATTGTATGTTCCATTGCCAAATATCTTAACCACTAACTATTTGTCTCCAGGTTCACTCGATCGGACGAGCTACAGCGTCACCGGCGTACGCACACCGGTGAGAAGAGGTTCGAGTGTCCCGAGTGTCGAAAACGGTTCATGAGATCAGATCACCTCGCCAAGCACGTGCGGATACATACTAAGAATAGAATTACGGTGAGTCCTATGTCTTTGAGTACCGATGATTTATGTAGGGTCTAACTTTACATACGTACATATTAGGGCCCGGAGTCTGGATGACTGGACCTGGAACTTTGACAACAGTGCTTTTTCGACCATTTTTCTGGACGAATTATTTTACTCATAGCAATATAATCGCAAAACCTCAATTTGAAACTTAACTCGTTTTCTGCCTGATGTTATCGCTCCCAGATTTTGTGTCGCTAAATTAAAAATAAATAAACTAAATATTGATCAATGTTCCGGTGAAAAATATTCAGCGAATTTGACCAGTTGACCTCACAATAAACTTCTCTTTTTTGTATTTGACTGGTCGCAAGCAATATTGCTGAGCATGGGGTCCTGGGTTGAGGGTGATTCTCGGGTCGGTCAAAGTGATATTGGGTTTTTGAATGAAAGAAAGAAAAATGCGTTTATTGGCAGTACAGCAAAAAAATACACCTTATAACTATAAAAAACCAGAAAAACATTAAGTATCAGCTCTCAGCTCAGCATAATGTCAGAGGATAACACAAGGTGTACCACCGAATTAATTAAGATAATAAATCAAAGGTGATAATATAAAAAAGCTCATACAAAATAAAATGTGACATACATGTGTGTGTGTGTTGTGATGAATGGAAAACCAAAATAAATACCCAATATCTGTGTATTACCTACACTGAAAATCTACATCTTCAATGCAAAATCGTGTGACAGCGTTATTCTTCTGAACTACGAAACGGATTTTTGAAGCGGTTTTCATTACCATTTAAAGTATAAGACAATAATAATTAACTAATAAAAATTAAAACTGATAAAATTGTAATATTTTTTCCATCTGAACTTTCTCAGCGTTTAGGAGCATAAGGTCATAAGCTCGAAATGACAAATGGGTTGTGAATTGTGAGCTTTTGACATTCTTGTCAAAAGCGTAGAAAGTCAAAAGCGCATAAAGTCAAAAGCTTTGGCACAATGTCAAAAATTCTACTTAAAAGTCATAATTCTTTACTAGATTTTTTTTTTTAAAAGACATCACTCACAATAGTATACACGATAGTTGATATAAATACACAATAATCCTTTAAGGGCGAAGCGCTAAGCTAGCCCGCGAATTAAATTCAAATATTCTTACGTTTTTTTGCAATTTGCAGTTGCTCCTAAACAATGGCAATAGGCTCGCCCCCTATTATTTGACTTAAACATAACTGGCGAAATGTGGGTGTGGAGGTACACCTCTGCCCAACCCTTCGGGGAAACAAGGTGTGATGTTATGTAATTTACATTTACTTACAAATTCCCTTTCTCCATTTCAGGAAGTAGCAACATCAACCCAATCAATGTATTCAGACTCTGGTGACGACAGCTGCGATGAGAAGATGATGCTCACAATAGAAACCGTCCACAACGAAGGTGACGGTGAGGACAAAATGGTCCTTCGCCCCAGTCCTAAGATGGAGCCCGACCATATCGATAGCTAGGACACGAGCAGCGACGAATAGAACCGTCGCTGTACAATCATATACGTCACCAATCCTTATTGGATGATATAAAGACATTAGTGACACGGACTTGAAGGGAAACTACACCATATTCAATTAGGATGAAGGGTAGTTTTCCAGTGCGCGTGTGTAAATTCAGCCTTTTGTGCCTCGTCCCTATGGGAGCGCGGGTTTGTACGGAAGGGTGTATCGGTAGTGTTTTGTTTTATACGATTGGCGATGCAAAAGTTTTATTAAAGCCTAGGATTAGAGTTGGGTTTAACCGGTACAGAGACGTCGATAGTTTGACGGTACGTAATATGATTTTGAATCGATTATTTTATTGATTATCATTATCAAAGTCTGACTGAGAAAAAAGGTAACTATTATTACTTACCGTTATTCTGTCGATGCTTTATCCGCGATTGATTTTCGTTAATGTGGGTACTTGAATGCTGCAATTAAAAGACAAACGTAGACGCTTTTAAAATCATTTTACTTATTGGAATAGTCAAATGCTAAAAAAATATGGTTGTAATCCTAAATTAATTTTGATACTAAAATGTGAAATCCTAATATAAGTGTCTATACTACATTTGAAATAAGATTAGAAATTGAAATAAACCTTTTTACAGTCTGTTCAACCGACTTTGGCTTCTGTTCCGTAGGCATAAGGATGGCATTAATAGTAAAAACGTGGTTGCAATAACAACTGTTTATTACAGCTGCCATTTGTCATGCCATCAGCGCAATAGAAGTCAAAATCGGTTGAATGGACTGTAAAAAAGGTTTATAAAATTTAAAAAAAATGCAATATAAACATTATTTAAATGTTTGGTGTTATGTTTTTGTAATAATGTATTGATGGAGGATATTTATTTAACTTTATTATTTGGAACCGCCTGCACGTAATTTTGTTTGAATAAGCCTGATGGCACACTGAAAACTTATTTCAGGAAAATGTACCGATTCGTATCTTGAAACTAGAGTGGCAATTAAACTACCGAGCTACTAGGATCATTTGACGTTGGCAGGAGGGTGCTGTTTGTGAACATTTGAGATATGTTTTGTGAAACACGAAATTCAAAGATTATCCATTATTTTAATTTATATTGTATAGGAGTCAAGAAACAAATTCCTATTTTTTTTTTTACATTATTAAGGCATTACTTATTTTACAATCATTGTTTTATGTTGAGTTTTTTAAAGCACAAACAATATTTTAATTTATATGATTTTGAGCTAAAAATAGATACAAACAAAGCAGTGTCGTGGTAAATAACGTCGCAGCCTGAAATCGACAGAAACAGACGTTTGAACTGTAGCAGAAAATTGTTGGAGTTTTATAATTTTTTTGAGCAACAAGCAGTAGTTGAATTTAACTTTTAATAAATTTTTTAGGTTTATATTACTGTCTTCTATTGATTTAGTAAAAAAAAATAAGTACATGCATATTCCTTATCGTATTGAAAAGATAAGATAGTGGCGTTGGTTCCAATATTGTGGGCACGCGCCCAAAGGTGTACAACGATATTCAATCACTTTCATTCCTGTAAACAAAAGTCTGCTTCCGAAGTATGAATCGGACAGTTTCATCAAAATAGTTTTTATTGTGTTTAGGCTGATTATTTGTAGTAAAAATATTTATGTGTAGACTGTGAAAGTGCGTAAGTTATATCAATAAAATAGTCCAATAATAATAATAATTGATTAAATCGAATGTTTTCTTCTCATAATTGTACAAAAAAGTAGATTTTTCCTTTTGTTCAGTTATAGTTCAGTGGTAGCTTAAGAGTAACTTTGTATACTTACATAGACAGACATTAGTACAGAATTAAATAGTTTAATGAAACTGTAAATTGTGCTTATATCATTTTTGTATCAAAATATGAAACAGCAACATTTTAGGCCAAATTTATGCCAAAAACATGAAACTTAGGGCAACTCCTGCCTTAATGCGTTCATCCCAATTTATTTGGGGTCGGCGCCACATGTCCCTTTCTAACCATATCGTTTTCTCTGAAAATAAGTTGATATAATTTGCCGTGATAAATTGTTGAGAGAAAAATATTTGTAATTAAATTGTGTCATATTTCGAGATAAAATTGGTCTGTGATCAAAATTTGTACAGTTGGTTTAGTAAAATAGTTGTTAAGCTGTTTCGTTGAACGCAATGTACTTACTTGTAAATATTATGTAAGAGAGAAACTTAAAAATATCTAACATTCAGTGTCGGTATGTTTTGCTAGGTATAAGCTATATTTTTGTGTATACTCTACAAAGTATTAATGTCATAACATAGCTTTTTAAAGTCATTCCAGAGGGGATTTTATAAATTTATCAAAGAAGGCATTGTATAATTATATAATTTTGCTTAATACTGTCAAAAACATAGCACAAAAATGGGTACCTGAGGTGAAGGAGCTTAAACTCTGATTTTTAATTTGCTGGACTAAAATTACATTTGGTGTCGACATAAAAATAACCTAGTAAATAATCTAGTTATCGAGTGCAGGAGAATCTTCACTGTTGTCGTGTTGACCCTGTAATATTAATTATTTATTTAAATAAAAAGGTCTAATCTCAGTTGTCATTTTTGTCCAGCAAATTAAAATCTGACTTTATGTAATTCCCATTGGTTATGTTAGCATAATTATCTGCAGTCGTCAAATGATCGTATACTCTGCGTTTACTATAACTTGACGCGTGGTGATTGTTATTTCTGGTCGTCAGTCGCCATATTGAACTCTATTAAAAAGAACAACATTCAATGCTACTAATCGCGTCACACGTCAAGTTATAGTGTACGCACTATATAATACGTCACCGCATAATCTGTTACTTGACTCTCGCAAACTGGATTATTAGATTATCTGTGACAGATAATCTAATAATCCAGTGTTTAGAATAATCGATTAACCATTCACGTTTTCAAGAGAATTTTATGAATGAAATCTGGAATCTGTATTTTCTTGGTCCCGGTTCTAGAAAGGTCGATCAACTTTTTGAATAGATTTTCTAAAGCAAGTCTCATTTTTAGCTATTGTGATTGGTTCACAGATCACTGGACATGGGCTGACATGACAACAGAATTCGAATAGCCTTTTAGAAACTGGATGTAAGAAATGCATTTCAAATTAACCGTTGTATCGCCTTTGTTATTTGTAACCATTTTATATTTTACACTGCTTATATATTTTAGTATAGTCTCCGGCACGTAACTCGGCACGGTTTTGGCGTAGTGGGAGTAAATTCACGCATGTACACTTAAAGCAACAATTTTTTTTCACTTTTATTGCTTGTCATTATTCTATATTTATTTTTAAACATTATTATCTGTTTAGAAGAAAGTTGAAGAAAAGAGAGATAAGTACATCTAACGATTTTTGCCGAGTTACGTGGCTATATTACAAAACCTAGTTGGTCAGTAGTGTTTCAGTTTTTTCTTACATACAATGCATTACCAGTAACAACTTTATAGTTCTAAGAGCGCACTAGCGGTATTTTGTCAAGCAACGTTTTGTTCTTCTTTTATACTATTTGAGGTAATTTTTTCCTACTTCGGCCGCGTTGAGTTTTGAACGAAAATATGGATTCAATGAAAAATCACGTCGGATTTTCGAACCGCCCTAACCGGAAGATGTTTTATAATCATTTATATGTTTAAAGAACAAATTGTTTCCAATTGTTTTGATTGTTTGTTTTGTGTTCAATAAAAGAAAAGTAGATGAAAATCGCATGTGCACTCGTTATAAGTTCATAAACCCAGGTAAATGAAAAACATTTTAACTGAAAGAAAGATTTAAAACTCACGTTAAACCTCAGACGATGGCGGTTGACCACTTTAAACTCTTTAGTCCTTAGTAATAATGAGGGTGAGTGTTTGTATAAAAATCGAGGCGTTATAAATAGAGGCAGATGCTGGGTCCAATGTCATTGCTTATCACTTTCTGTAAATATTGAGTAAATTTCTCTCCCGTCTTTGTAATTTGTAAGGTGTAAATAATTTTATTGTTGAACAGGTTAAATAAAATATTTTTTATATTACTCAAGATGTTTTTCTTGTGGTTTTTGAGCTGAAAAATGTAACACTTGTCGGACACGAATTTCCTTATCCAAATATCGATTTATAATGTTCGTAAGCCTCACAGTAGTCGCATAATATGATGTGTTGTTCATCTGACATCTCACCATGGTAATACGCAACTAAGCAGCGCCAGAAATTAGCCTCAAAATTAAACATAAATAATTATTCATTACTAGTGGTCGCCCACTGGTCAAAATTCGACCCCCTCTACTGGCCTCTACTTCTATATAGTACTAATTCTGTAAGTACCTACACTAATTCCATGCTATTAAAGAGTACTTATTCCATGTTCAAGCAGTCACTTCCTGTTACACACTTCCGTACCTTTTGACGAAATCACTCCCACAGAAAGCGAGAGGAAATATGTTACATAAACATCAAAAAGTGTGAAAAGGTTCTTCTTTCTTCGTTTCAAGTGTCACCATTCTTTTGATTTACAGTTGCAGTGCTTTAATTTAATCACCAAGAGATAAACTTGCTAACGCTGATTGGGCGATTAATGATCAACTAATTAACTGCCTGCCAGGGTTGCGAGTTTGTCTGAAAAGGATATCGTGGCCGTGTCACTCAGGCAACTGAAGGAACACGGGTGGGTTTAAGTCAGTAAAGCGCAGGCCACACCGCCAGCTAGCGGTGTGGCGGGCGGGCGGGCTAGGCGGGCGAACATCGTTTCACCTCTTTACATACCGTACATCGGTTCACACCGCGAGCTACCGACTAAGGTGAAACGATGTTCGCCTGCCTAGCCCGCCCGCCCGCTAGCTGGCGGTGTGGCCTGCGCTTAAAAGTGTGACACGCTCGTCCCGCTCCGCCCAGAGCGGGAGAAGTTATTTGATAATTTCTCACCCAAAAAAAAGCCTTTGTGAGGAAATCTAAACAGCTACAATTCTTTAATCTCTTTCGACGGTGAAAGGCCCGCTGTAATTAACTAACAGGCTTCAACACTGAGACATAGATACTAGGGCGGCACTGAAAATTTCGGAAATCAAGGAAGTGACACAACATTACTATTTAAAAATGTATTTATTGCTTTTCGAAGTATTCTCCGCGAAATTTGACACATTTTTCCATACGATGGAACCAATCATTGAAGCAACCATTCCATTCGGAAGTTGGGGTCTCCAAAATGGCCGTTTTGTACTTGCTCTAAAAACTCTTTTGTTCTGTGCGCGGTGTGAGAACCACCATTTTTTTTGCAACACTCCGTGAACGAACAATTTTTGTTGGCTTTAACTCATTTTCGAACACCCAAACTCGTGACTGGTTTTTTGTTTCAGGTTCGTACGATTTTTAAAACCAAGAAGTTTTCAATTAAAAAGATTTTAATATGACAGGAACAGTGGAAATATTCCATTCCCGATACTTTTAGTGCAGCCCTCGTACTTATTATGTATACGAAACCTAAGTCAGAGCTCACTGAACTTGATGCGATTTATAAGAAATGTAAGAATCCTGCGGACCCTACAATCGTAGGCATTAGACAGTTTGATGTGCTGCGGCGGCGGCGTCTGCGCAGGATGTCACAAAACACCGCGGTTACCGTCCATCGCTTGTCCCGAACATCCGTTGAAAAACTAACCTGTTCAAATTAAAGCGTCTTGGCTACGATAAATCGCGTCGGTCGGGTCGTCGCCCGCCATTTTCCGTGTCGCTACGCGTCTAATAGCCACCATTACCTCGTCCGTGAAATCGTGACGCTGACCGCTGCCCACAAAACTTAATGCTCCATTTTTCTCTTTTTCGTTGGACAGTTTTGTTTAGACGGCAGCATATCCGTTGGTATGTATCCGGTTACACGATACTTCTTGCTGAGCAATCTGTGTTGTAACAACTATGTTGAAGGCGTTGAAAGAGCCTGAATTTATTGCAATTCAATGCAATTATCACCATTGAACATTGCATTGGTTCAAAAGGAGGTCGTAGTGAAAAGTGCGGAAATGCTTTGCTATCCATGACCGTTTAACTGTCTGTTCTTGCTTAAACCTACCTAGGCATAATAAGGCAAAACCTGAAATATCCTAATGTAAAACATTATTGATTGTGAATTCTCTCCTTGCAACTTATAGTAATTTCGCTCCTTCTACCTTTGTCTCATTACAGTCGCGTGGAAAGATGCTTATTTGATAAATTGAACAGTATGGTGCCAAGATTTACCGTTGATAGTGAATGTAAGAGCCGCGGTGCAAGAAAGCAAGACAAAGCTACGCGGTCCGCTGCCTCGCCACGCCGACTGGCCAAGCTTCTAATGAAAGATGCGATAAATTTTAATTATATCTAGCTGACTAATTACCGAGGCTGCTACACGATGCGTTGTGGTAAAAATGTTATTACCTATGCACAGTTCGTCATAAGTCATTGACTAGTTATGCACAATTTCATCGGATATTATGCATAGCTGCCATCGTTTCATGGTCGCCGGACATATACTGGTTACCGGCTGCTTGTTAGCTGCTTGGCTGATACTGGCGAAACATTGAATTATTCGTAATTGTATGCTAATTCGTGTAGTCTTTAATCACCTTTACGTGTTTGGAATCAAGTTCGCGGTGGATTAATGAAAGTCTCAATCAGGGAAGGTTGTAAATTAATATGGAGTTATGGGTTCTATTTCTGAATCTTTTCAGGGTTAGTGCCAAGACTTGGCAGCAACATTCTAAGAAGTTAATTGCAGTTACAAAACAGCTTGTAGCAAGTTATAAGTAATTTGATGATTTGCGTCCCAAATACGGTGATTTACTCTATGTCTAAGCAAAGAATCCGTTATTCCGACCACCAGCCGGCAGTTGGCAGTGAGATTACTTCCTAAGGCGCACTTTACTCAGTCGGGGATCGTTCAACTTGGTAATTTTATTATGATGTCATTCGCGGTAATGGGCGACTCGGGCGAGCACTCCCGGTTAGCACGCCATGTCTGTACGAAAACTTCGTAGAATAACAGAAAATATATCTCATATTCATTTTTTCCATTCAATGCGAGAAATGCTTAGGTAGGTATTTTGCCAAAGATCTTCGCACCATTTACTTAATGTTTTCCTATGCAAAGCCTTTGTTTGATTAATGCAAGGCGTGTGACAAGAGGATGCTGATGATTTAAGATGAAATCACCTAACACTTTCTTTGGGAAATAGGACCAATCATCCATTCCAGCAGTTCCATGAATATTTTTGTACCTACCTAAAATTGATGTACAGTCATCCGCACATCAGTGGTAACTATTTGACATTGACCGCCCATAAATAGTAGTGTATGAGACCAAATCGGTAAATGTCACATTCATTAGGAGGAAGGATAGCTGCCCACCAGCACAGATAAATAGAGTACACGAGCCTCAAGCTGACCATACCAAACACGGGCGAAGCCAAGTTGGTATCAAGTATCGGGGGAGGTTCAAGAAAATACAGCAACAAAAATGTGCATGAAATGACATTAATATTCATGAAAAAATAATATTTGGCTTGACGAACATACGCCTGGGCACCGTGCAAATACCCACTCATAGCTGCAGCCCCGTCGTATCGTTGACCAACCATGTGCGGACATTCAAGTCCATGCTTTTTCAGGGCTGGAGCTATAAGATTTGCGAGGCCGGATCCTGTGACGTCAACAGTTGGAATGTGCCCCAGGAACATCTTAGTTTTACGATGTTTAACATCTTTTGAATCAACATAATTATCGCAAGCACAGCGAGGATTGCTCCAGATGCGCGGCAAATTCAAAATAAATGTAATAATTTATACTCCTTGCCTCTCCTTATTTCAATTTTATTTATTTTGTATGTTTCGGGGGGGGGGGGGGGGGCTGAACCCCCAAAACCCCCGTCTGGCTACGCCCGTGATGTCAAATGCCTTGGTTTATACCTCGACAGTCATCTTACTTGGAAAAAAACACATTTTCACAAAACGGAAGCAACTTGATCTGATACTAAGAAAGTTCTACTGGATAATTGGTCGCAAGTCACATTTCACTGGACTCTTAGACAAAGCAAAGTGTACCTAATCAAGCTTATATGGACCTATGGCATTCAGCTATGGGGAACAGCATCACACTCTAACATAGAGATCATACAGCGATTTCAGAACAAGCTTCTAAGAATAATCTCAAACGCCCCATTGTTTGTCCCAAACAAAGAGATTTGAGATAAATAATTTAATGTCTTTGGTACCTACCAAATGAAGCTCTACAGCTACACCATGATTTGAAAATACCGACAGTTAAAGAGAAAATAAAAAGCTATATCAAGTCTTCATTCATTCATCATTCATTTCAGCCGAAAGACGTCCAATGGTGGACATAGGCCTCCCCCAAGCACCGCCACTTCGACCGGTTCTGTGCTTCCCGCATCCAGCGGATACCTGCAGCCTTCACAAGGTCATCGGTCCACCTAGTAGGAGGTCTTCCAACGCTACGTCTCAAAATCAAAATCAAAAGTCATTTATTCAAACTAGGCTGAGAATCAGAACTTTTCGAACGTCAAAAATTACATAAGACAGTCCCCCAAAAACGCCCGCCCACCCTTCACCACTTCCTAGTGCTTTAGCTGGGAGAAGAAGTGGCGCAACAAACTCCCCAGTCAACAAACTCTTCCGGTACGCGGTCGCCACTCCAGAACCTTTCGGCCCCATCGGCCATCAGTTCTGCGAGCAATGTGCCCTGCCTGCCCACTGCCACTTAAGCTTGGCAATTTTTCGGGCTATGTCGATTACCTTTGTCGCCTGCGGATCTCTTCATTTCTGATTCGATCACGTAGGGAGACTCCAAGCATAGCCCTCTCCATTGCCCTTTGGGTGACTTTTAGCCTTCTGATAAGGCCCATTGTGAGCGACAAGTCTTATACAGAAATAATTACTCGTCACCCAAATATCCTGGCAACCACCTAATGGATAAAAAGGGAATACGTAGACTAAAACACAAAATTCCACAGGATTTCATCGGACAAACTTAGCTTGTTGCTTCATAACTACGAGGATGTGTCATAATGACGCATACCAAGCAAAACATTTAGAACACGTCATATAAATTACTGAATGTGTTAGCACACATAGTGACAGATGGCAAGAAAACGGAGAAACAAAGAAAACCGGCCAAGTGCGTGTCGGACCACGCACAATGAAGGGTTCCGTAGTAAACTTAACATTGTAATTGAAAAAAATGTTCTCCCATACATCGATATACGCCACGGTCAAATTTCCGACTGAAAATGTAAGGTTGTAATCGCAATAAAAGTATTTTTTTATGTGATAAAACTACAAATTAACGATGTGGACTTTTTCCTTTATTTGTGCCGTGAGACTTTCCTTCTTGCCAAATTTCATGATTCTAGGTCAAAAATATGACGCATAAATCGCCGTATTTTTGATTGCGTTGACATAGAAGCTTGATTTTTTTAGAGCACTATGGGACCGTAGACTTTCGTATTTGATATTAATTTCAACTTGATACCTCCACGCGTTCCTGAGAAAAAGGGTCTTGATAGACTGACAGACAGACGGACAACGAAGTGATCCTATAAGGCTTCCGTTTTTTCCTTTTGAAGTACTGGAACCTGAAAAATATCTTAGCAGTACCGAAGGGAGATTTTCGTGGTGCAAGTGTAACTAATGATGTGCGCTTGGCTGTACCTACCTAACTGATTCGTTCATTGATTCATACTTCAAATTATAATAGGTATGTTTTCCGATGATCAAATAAGTAGGCATACAAACAAAAATCGAGAAAATTAGCAACTAGGTACTCCATACTACCTACATTGAACCATACTGCTTAGCAGCGACGAGGTGTTAATTTTTGTAAGAGAGAAGGCGAAACTAAGCCGGTTTTACACGTAACTTTCTTATCAATAAAGATTATGATGTTTTGGCGCCGCCCGCGCCGGGTTATTTTAGTATTTTTATTGTTTTTGTAATTCAAACAACAAATACAGGCGTTTTTGTTGTTTGAATGTTATGGTGAATTAAATAACCGTTGTGTAACTATATTTTTTGGCATTAAGAGTAGACACTATTATATATTGACTGTGCCATTTTTCAATATCGGTAGAGTTGCTGATGCGAACCTCCGCAGGGCCGGTAAGAATCGTGTTGTATGGTGCTTTCGCCACTGCTGCTTAGCATAACAGCGTATGCCTGACCTCTATTACTCGGGGCATTATGCTAAGCAGTGTGGAATCAGCCGAGTTCTATTTGTATTAAACCTGGGGTTCTAATCGCAACTCTGTGCTTGTAGATATTATATGTAATGGTGTAAGCTTAGTTCGGGTTAGATAAAGACGAGAGCATAACGGAGGTCCTCTGATTAGCTGGATTATGGGTTTATAACTATTGATTTTAATGTGAAATTATTTCTTAAGCTCGTGTTTGCTACATTTCGTTAGACTGATGGAAATTGCCTGCGATCATTGTTGAAATTCATCTAGGTAGTAACATGTATAATGAATTTAATAAAAAATAAAAAAGAGTGCCTCTAAGTGATCAAGGCCTATTGCAGTAGATAGAAATTCAAGGCACAATTTTCTTCTAGGTTATTTAACAAGCTATTGCTTGACGAGACTGTCAAATGAAAAGACAAGAAAATTACTACAAATAAGTAGATAGTAATAGGGATTTGTTTTTGTCAAGACTCTTGACTTCCATAAAATTGTAACTTTTCAAGAAAAACTAACTCTTAAACTGCCACAACGGCCCCTGATCTTTGAAACAGCCACGCTTCCCAACGGTCTTGACTTTACAGCTGACGAGTACTGACGACCCCAACTATTTAACCCTTACGTAAGCCCTTTAACTCGTCATAAAGGTCAGCAGAGCGTCTAGAGACACTTCCCAGGCAGGTGCGGGGCGGTCCACCTGCGCAGTGTCATGCACCCCGCACGGTGGCTGCGCGCGCGCGCTCGCGCGTGGCAGGTCGACGCTCCTGCGACGACGGTCCTTGCAACCTATTGTTATTAATTTTAATTACGAAGATCCTTGTTTTATTGACTTTTTGTTTATAAACGATGTTTGTTTCGGTTTTGATGGGTATTTTTGGGTGGTTCTCAGTGGGGGTTTGGTTTAGTAGCATCCAAATTGAGAGGTATTTCTATGGTTTGCAGGTAAAGAAAGATTATGTGTTATGTTAAGTAATTTGTTTTTCATAGTAAGTCCATCGTCGTGAATATCTGGCTACTTAGGACTGCTTAACTTTGGTGACATGACGGTGGTTATTGTCCATCCATGTCTATGCAACGAGTGTTTTCAACTGTGTCCTGACAAAAGTACCACGTGCTCCAATATTGATGAACGGTATGAAGTTAGTTATTCACACCCCAGGTAGCTGCTGCCCAAGTGCCCAACCCTTAAGTATTACCCAAGCTTCACTATGGAGCGTAAGCTAAGAATTGCACTGATAATGACGATGGAATAATTGCTGAAGTTGAAATTTTTGTGTTTTGGACGTTCACAATTATAAGTTCCATAATCATAAGTAGGTACCTAGACTACGTGGGTATAAGAATATTGTACCTATACCTACCATCAATTTAAATATGGAAAATACAAAGGAAAACTTGGTAAATTAAATGCATAATGTCCTAACTTGATGGTTAGCTGCCTTCAAGAAGTTGTACATCACACTGCGGGATATTTCCTCAGACTGATTTATTAATAAAATACTTATATTATACCTATAAAACTAGCGCTGCTGCTGTAGCTTCTCGTTTGATGTGATGTCAAGATGTAATTTGAGTTTTTTCATTTGAAAAGCTGCCTGTTAGAGGTCTTTTAGTTTTGTTTATATTTGAACATCAAAATCAATCTGCCTGGCCTTTATCCAACTATGCTGGGGTCGGCTTCGAGTCTAACCGGATACAGCTGAATACCAGTATTTTACATGGACTGACTGCCTATCTGACCTCCACAACCCAGTAACTGGGTAATGCGATAACCCTTGGTAAAACTAGTTGTCAGACTTTCGGGCCTCTGACGACCCCTAACGACTGTCAAAGATCCACGAAGGACAGCCGGGACCAACGGCTTAACGTGCTTTCCGAGGCTCAGAGGAACTTCGGTATGTAGAGATGGTCACCTATCCGTGGACCAACCCCGGCAAGCGTAGCTTAACCTGATGGATCGACCCGTCCCGCTGTTATTTTATTACTTAGCCACGGGATCCTCTATGTTTGATCATAAAATACATATTTTTGTACAATTACTAATTTCTTTAATAAACAGATATAATGGAGAGCTTCTTGGAACCCTAGTTCTTGGCAAATTGTAAGGGAAATGACATTTGAAAGTTCCGGATGTTGCAATAAAAAGAAAACGGTCCTTCCATCAACTCAATTACGCCTATGTAAGACACTACTTAAGTCACTCTTGACCATAACCATAGAAGGTATAAACCAGTTTCGATCAGTTAAACAGCAGCATCATAAAGGTTACTACTAATTACTGTTACGCGAGGGTGCATAATATGCCCATGCGCATGCCTGGCCGTGACGCTTGACGCAACACCAGCGCCCTCTCCAGGTTGTTGGCATTTACTGACAACTCAAATGGCATAACTTTTTCTACATCCTATAACTTATAGCCAATCTTGAATGTTCTAGTTGATTAAATAGTTCTTGGAACAACGACCCTCGTGTTAAGTGAAGTGACAGTTATGTTAATGTCATTACTGATGGATGGAGGTATGTTAAGCTGCGAGTCTTATAAGTCGGAACTTCGGAAGTAAAAGGCTTGATGTGATAATAAATAAAGGACGCGCTGGCAACCTGTCAACTGACAGGTAATATGTTGCAGTTAAGGCGCAGATATATGATTTTAGTGACTTTTAAATCTGTAATTACGCCTTCATATATAATGCAAGTAAGTTATGCAAAAAATGTATGTTAAACGCATACAAACCAATTCTATATGTGAATATTTAAGTATTGTAGTAAAATACTTGCTTAGCATAAAAAACTATATAACTTTCAAACTACTTAAGATATTTTCATGATTTTTAGGGTTCCGTACCCAAAGGGTAAAACGGGAACCCTATTACTGAGGCTCCGCCGTCTGTCTGTCTGTACGTCTGTCACCAGGCTGTATCTTATGAACCGTGATAGTTAGACGGTTGAAATTTTCACAGATGATGTATTTCTGTTGCCGCTATAACAACAAATAGTAAAAAAACAGAATAAAATAAATATTTAAGGGGGCTCCCATACAACAAACGTGATTTTTTTGCTCGTTTTGCTCGATATTGATAACGGCAACAGGTAGACGCTTGAATTATTCACAGAATATTTAGTTATGTATTCACTTTAAAAATAAATAATTAAATTAAAATAAAACAAATAATTAAGGGGGCTCCCATACAAAAAACGTGATTTTTTTGCCATTTTTATAGATAATGGTACGGAACCCTTCGTGCGCGAGTCCGACTCGCACTTGGCCGGTTTTTTTTTATATGAGCAGACAATTTTATTGTCTATAATTGATAATAATCTATCTGTGATTTTTTTGAAATATTATTTTTTTCGTTACTAAAAATAAATATTCCCTATGAAATCGAACGGCATGGCGGCAGCGCGGCTCGAGCGCGACGCGCATTTGTATGACAAAGGTCAACGGCGATTATCAGACCCTTAAGGAGCGTTTAATAAGCGATCTTAGTTTATTGTCGCAATGTGCTTTTGCAACGATAAGTTTATTGAGATATTATGAATGTAGAACCGCATGGCACCTGCATTCGTAGATACCTTTTTTCGATATTAACCGACAAAGAAACCGGAAAAACAAAATAAATAACTGTGGTGGTTGTAACTTCCTGAATGAAATAGTGCCGTGCTCTACTAGTAGCCTGTACTAAACATAAAGCAAAATTGCAAAGCATCTCCTCTCAATGTTGCATCTTGCCGCAGATCTGGAGGCAAACACATGGCAGCAGCGTCAGCAAATAAATGAGTGAAAATGTTAAAACTTCACGAATAGTTATTTATGATACTAGTGCGGTAAGTTGGTTTTATATAATACCAATTTCCGCCCGTGTGCCATACAACGTTTTTCAACACATTTGCGAGAAAACAGTAAAATGATTTAGTATTTCTTCGAGTCTTCCATGATATAAAATTATTGTAAATCACTAAATAGCACTCACGTGATTTTGGTAGCTCATTCAAGATATCAGGTGGAGTAGATTCCATATTAATATCGGATTCCTCGCTTGAACTCATATTATTATTTTGTTTTTATATATTAGTCGGAAAGTCGCAACAATCTTTGACGTTTCTAATATGCACATGGCGCGAATTTGCAAATGGGGCCACGTGCGCATGGTGAAAATTAGTACTACATCTTTCGTCTCATTTTCTCTTTAATAATAAAGTAAGATAAACGTATTGAGCAAAAGCGCTTCCAGGGAGGTTCGATCATTCAGTTTATTTTATTCTCGTAATTTGAAACTCCTTGGTGGAATTCTTATATACTTATTTTATGGAAATTAAAACAAAACGAAAAGGATACACACGGCGCTATACAACGGCGGGTGCGGTAAAACACGTACTTAGGTGAGAGTACCTAGTTTACCGCACATTCCGTTGTAGGATAGTGCGTAATTTTTAACTTTTATTTGTAACGTTCGGCTTCGTAAATGCATTTTCTGAGCAAATGTGTTAAAAGTATTTTACAGTAGAACAATTGACTTTGTTGACAGAGACGGCGCAGATACAGAATCATTTTATATTTCAAATATTCCTCAAGTAACATGCAACCCAACCGTGTTGCATCACCCTGCTTCAAGCAATTTGAACAATCGCAAGGAAACATTCTTCATACAGCTACATATTCATGTTTTAATTACAGTCCGGTTTTAACGTATCCTTAATCCACTAAAATGAATAATAATGTATCATAAAGTCGGCGTGTGATGGCAGAGCGTGGCTTGCGCAGGAGTCGCTGGTCGCTCGCCCATGACGAGCGCGGTCATCAACCGCGCAGACACTCCACGAACGAAATTTTTATAAAGAATAGCTTCTGTTGGTATTTGTCTTGTATAAAACTAGGAAAAGGTCGTTGTTCATAGTTCCAACTGAAAAACACAACATTTGGGGACTGTTTGCGAATAATTTAGGAGAATAAATGGCGTCGAAGTCAGGTTGATCGAAGCTTAGGCATCGCGAATGGCCTGGGGAAATATCGAAGAACACAAGACACCATCTATATCTGTAACTTTTATGATGTACATAATAAAGAGTATTCTATTCTTTTTCAATCTAAGACAGACATAACGTGAACTAGCTTTAGATTAAAAAGCCGTAGAATTAATGGCATACGAATCGAATGGATTGTAAGACGTTAGGCATTGTTGTGAGATAATGATAGCGTAGAAAAAAATCGACATGGTAGGATATCGCATGCAGTTTATCTTACAGCCAATTTGAGTTTGTTCACACTTAATAGCTTCTTTGATCACAGACGCAAACCATAATAGTTGCTTAGAAAACTATTTAAACTAACATCTAAAGAATAAAAGGTGAAACTGTGGTCGAAACGGGAGCACATTACGGTGCAATTATTGTCCAAATTGCGCCACTAACATCGAAGCCCTTTTGAAAAGAAGTGTTACTAACCATTGGGATTACCGACAAATTTCTATGCGTTTAGCTGTCGCTTGATGGAGGCAATTTATTTGTGGCTGTCGGAGTACGCACGAACCAAAATCAGCTATTACTGCCAGAAAACCTTCACTCTTAACACTGATATTTATAGGGCTCATAATCCTGTAATATCTACCATACCGAAACGCAAATAAAATATGTTTCAGAAGCAATTTTGCCGACACGAGTTTTCGTGATTTCGTAAGCGGTGGCTTTTATTCGTTTGGACTTTTTCTTCAGATTGTCGAAAAAACTGTCGTCGAGGTCTTCGCCCGATCCGTGGAGCGTAACGGGCCGCTACAGAGCCTCGTCCGAGGCTGTTCGACGAGATTATCTTTGGAAAATTAAAATTATGAAGCATGTAAACGAGATGGTTGATGCGTGCTACGTTCTGGTACAATCTTTACTTTGTTATATTTTTATTTTGAATAATTTTTAAGATGGTTTCTTGAAATTCTTTCCTGTGTATGTATTTTGAGAAGTTTACTGAAAACTTGCATTCCACGTAAGATGGATTTGAACACGTGTGCAATCTACGTAAAAAGTAGAATAGTTTCTAGTTTTATTTTTGTATTCCTTCAATTATGAATAGAAAGTCAAAATATACACGACTATAATAGAGGCCTTCGAAGCTCCAATTCAGCTTTGAATAAGCAATTCCAAAAATAAATTGGAATTGAATACCAGCCCATTACTACTGGGTCGGTACCGAATGTTCAATTTTGTGGGCAGATGCTATGCTACATCATTGGTATGGTCAACAAAGTCATAGTCTTTGGCCGCGGGTGAGTGAGTCGCAAGCTATGGTTTGACATGCACTGATAGTGACGATTTCTTTTCCTTTAATTGTTTGTTGTTAATTAAAGAGCGTGGCGGATAGTAGATACCTACCATGTTAACGGTGGCAGGCCTCCTTTTATTGGAAAAGTCGACCCAACAGTGACTGACTCAGACTGACTGAATGGCATAGCTTCTCTATATTATCATGACACTTTTAAATAATTAGACTCGGAGTGACAATGTACTTTATTTTATTAATATTTGCAAGCCTCCAGGGATAAAGGGCGTGCCCGCTTACATAAAGCTATAGCTGTAACTCGAAATCACAAATGATAAACTAGCATCATCGAAGTAAAATAAATAAATAATTTAGTAATAACAATAACAAAACCATGGCAGCAAGACGACAAGGCACACTACAGCAATGGACATCGGTTCTACGTCTTCAATGGCCGGTTTATTGTCATTTCCTTTGGCTATGTGGATCACCCTGGTCCTCTCTCGAACCACCTCATCAATCTTTTAGTGCCTCAAGTTTTCCATACAAGTTTCCATTAAATTATACATTGTTAGTAATTAACAGTCTTTCTAATTAACAAAGTAAGCCTCTATTGTAAACTACAGTTTTATCAAGATCAATTTGTTGAGTTTGAGAAAGTAGTTTACAGCAGCCGGTTGTTTCATATTATGTTGGTATCGTCACGCTTTTATCATACATTTTATGGTGAAGTGTAAGTTTAGCATATAATAATACCAGCCTATTACTGTCCAATTGCAGGGCAAAAGCCTCTTCTGATACAGAGAAGTGACGAGCATTGATCACAACGCTTGCCCACGACGGGTTGGCGAGCTCAGACCTATAAGTCCAGGTTTTCTGACGATATTTTTCTCCACCGATCACAGTAATGTCCAAGATAAACTTAGAAAGTCCATGACATGTGAGTTGAAAAAGTCACATTGGCTTTAACCACTGGGTCATCATTAACATGATAACCACTAATTTAGGAGTACCAAAGCAGATTGTTGTTTTTTCTGTTCTATGCACTGACTATACCGGTTTATAGCGTTGCCAGGCGTCCGGATAAAACCAGACACAGTCAGGCTATTTGGTTGCATGAGCGGCCAAATTAGACGGTGTCCGGACTGTCCGGCATTTGCTATGCTTTTTAAATTTGACCATTTTTAGGGCTCCGTACCCAAAGGGTAAAACGGGAACCCTATTACTGAGGCTCCGCCGTCTGTCTGTCTGTCTGTCCGTCTGTCACCAGGCTGTATCTCATGAACCGTGATAGTTAGAAAGTTGAAATTTTCACAGATGATGTATTTCTGTTGCCGCTATAACAACAAATACTAAAAAACAGAATAAAATAAATATTTAAGGGAGCTCCCATACAACAAACGTGATTTTTTTTGCTCGTTTTTGTTCGATATTGATAACGGCAACAGGTAGACGCTTGAAATATTCACAGAATATTTAGTTATATATTCACTTTAAAAATAAATAATTAAATTAAAATAAAACAAATATTTAAGGGGGGCTCCCATACAACAAACGTGATTTTTTTGCCGTTTTTATAGATAATGGTACCCCTTCACCCTTCCCTTCGGAACCCTTCGAGCGCGAGTCCGACTCGCACTTGCCCAGTTTTTTGTCCTATGTTGGTTTCCGCTTTAATAATAAAGAAGACTGATTCATTCAATTTTATTGTTGTTTCATCAGAATTTAAGAAGATTTTATGGTAAATAGCAAAAAAGCCGTGTTTTAATTAAAAAAAAAAATGTCGTATTATACTAACACTAAAAAATTAAGGATGTCCTGCTTAACTGGCTGGTCTATCCGGATTTTTGGTT
This sequence comes from Tiliacea citrago, assembly GCA_963921375.1. Classification (NCBI taxonomy): domain Eukaryota; kingdom Metazoa; phylum Arthropoda; class Insecta; order Lepidoptera; family Noctuidae; genus Tiliacea; species Tiliacea citrago. The sequence continues at coordinate 22,688,677 of OY992786.1, forward strand.
TTAAGACCTGGCAACCCTACCGGTGTAGTTATCATGCCGTGTAACGCTATTGGAGTCAGCAAAATTCGTCAACTTGTTCATCTTGTTGATAATGAAATAACTGGAAATCTGAAAAGGGGTCATTGTAGGTACTTATCATTATGAACCACATTTACAATGGAAACAACCAATATCTGACCATGATTATGTCTGAACTTTAACAGAGACTGAGTTTGTTTCGGCCTTTCTTCTCAGAGTAGTCGGATAGGAAACGCCGACCTCAGCTAATTTTTAAATTAAAATTGACGTGTCAAAGTGTTTGCACAAACCTACTTACAGAAACAAATCATTTGTAATTGTATCCTAATTACAAAATCAACTGCATACAGACAGAGCAGTAATGGCCCAGTGTGCAGAGGTAACGGCCTCGACTTACGAGTTACGAGTTTGAGGTCATGGGTTCGAACCCAGACAGGCGCTTTAGTTTGTGTACATTATTTCATCTTCACTGCTCTCAAAACGATGACGGAAAACCTTGTGAGGAAATCGACATGTTCTATAGAACTAAAAATTCGAAGACATGTGACATCTACCAACGCGCACTGGGCCCGCGTGTTGGATTATGGCCCACTCCCAATCACAGAGAGGAGGCCTGTGTCCCAGCAGTGGGAACATTATAAGCTGATTATGTATGTATTGTAACTGCATACATTTAGGATGTTCGTATAACTTGACAAAATGTAGGGAACAGTAAATGATTTAATATACCTACATCATTTTTTTAAACTTAATTCTGAAATATATTTACATAATACGAGTACAGGGTGGAATTTTGTAATGCCACCTGGAGGGAAAGTACTCTTAATACTGCAGATAGAAAATTTTACTCAAGGGAAACATTCCTTTATTTTTGAATAGAAAGCAAACTGCATTCAAAGATTTTCGAAAATTCTCTTCTCCCACACCCGGGAATCGAACCGGCTAAAATCTGAAAAAATTATACCCTGTACTTTTATTGCATCGATCGTTAGGGTCAATTATAAGGATGAAATCTCTCTAACAAACATGATAAATTAAATGAAAGGAAAACCAGGAAATCTGAAGTTACAAATTCAATGAGTCAAGTTAAAGCTCTTTTACTAACATCCATCTTTTGTAATGCAGACTCCTTTGCGACATACTCGTAACTGCGTGTATGAGGTAATTTAAATATGGAATGTTAGATTAAAATTTGAAAATTTGATTGTCATAGTTGTTATTCACATTTGATTGTTTTTACAACTCATTTCACATTTTGTCTCACGGTGAAAATGGCTTATCAAGAACAGTTTGATTTGATGGAAGCTTATTTTTTAAATAACAAAAACGTGAATCTAGCTCTGCGGTGGTATGGAGAGAGATATCAAGACCGACAGGCACCAACTCGGTTCGTATTGAAAAGAATGGTAGAAAATTTAAAGAATACGGGTGGTTTCAAGAAGAGACGGCAAACTATTCAGCAAAACTATTTCGATTTTGAACTAGATTTTTTAACATACTTTGAATCATTTCCAAAGGCTTCAAGTAGAGATGCTTTTTTTTTTTTTTTTTTTTTTTGGGTGGGAAATCATCAAATAACTTCTCCCGCTCTGGGCGGAGCGGGAGGGCGTGTCAGACTTTTACTGACTAAAACCCACCCGTGTTCCTTCCGTTGCCTGTGTGCCAGGGCCACGATATCCCTTTCGGACAAACTCGCAACCCCGGCAGGCATTGGTCCTAACGGACCCCGTCAGTTTGTGCTGACATCTCTTTGAGGCGCGCGTGGAACACAACGCGCCGTCGACCCGGGCCTGGTCCTTATCGGACGGCGAGCTACCCATCGCTCACCGTCCGCAGGCCCGCGCCTACGGTGGCCGGAAATCGGCTTGCGACTCCCGACGCCCGGGGCGTCTCCTGCGGCGACTAGGGGCATGAGGGCGTGAACCTTGTCTCACCCTCACGCGTTCCGCCTCCTCCTTCGCTAGCATAACTGCTTCGCAGAAGGAGGTGACGGCCTCCCATGCACTCTCGCTCCGAACCATGGCCTGAACCAGGCCCGGACGCGAGAGATCGCCGCCGCCGATCGCCTCCGTGAGGACACGGCGGTGCTCCGCCCAAGCTGGGCAGACCTCCACCGTATGCTCCACCGTGTCCTCCGGGCGATCCACACAGTGGTGACACCCGGGCGTTTCCTCCCGCTTAATCCTAAACAGGAACCTCCCGAAACATCCATGTCCGGTGAGGACCTGTGTCAGGCGGAAGGTGAGGACGCCGTGGCGCCTCTCCAGCCACTCCTCAAAGAGGGGACTTATCGCCACAATTGTGGCGTGCCCAGCGCTGGGTTGCGACAATCGCACTCTCCATGTCGCCATGAGATCCCTCCGGAGCTCCGTCCGCTGTGCCGCAATTTCTTGCGGCAGCGGAGTTATGCCCCGGAGTTTCGCCTCTTCGCGCCACACCCAAATGTGCGCGAGGACTTTCGCCTCCAGATCCCATGGCGGCAATCCGGCAAGGAGGCTCGCCGCCTCACGGGAGACCGTGCGGTATCCCCGTACCATCCTGATGGCCATGACCCTTTGGGACGCGTTCAACCGCTGCGCTGGTCGCAGCCTCAGAGAACGCGCCCACACCGGTGCCCCGTAAAGGGCCATGGACCGCACGATCCCCGCGTAGAGCCTCCGGCAGGAGGCGTTTGGACCCCCTAGATTGGGCAGGAGCCGCTTCAAAGCAGCCCCGGCCCGCTCCAGTCTGGGAGCCAAACGTCGAAAATGCTCCACGAAGTTCCACCGGCTATCGAGGACGAGTCCCAGGTACTTCATCGTCGACTCGACGCCGATGTGAACCCCTCCCGCCGTTATCTGGGAACCCGACAGTGGCGCGTTCCGAGGACCATAAAAACACATGGCCTCGGACTTGTGCAATGCCACCTCGAGTCCCAATTGCCGGATCCTATCGACGATTGTCGCAACCCCACGTGCCGCCAGTTCGGCCGCCGCCTGATGCGAACTCCCTTGTGCCAGGACTAGCGTGTCGTCAGCGTAGCAGACTACGCTGACGCCACTAGGGAGGTCGGCGCGCAGCACCCAGTCGTACCCGATGTCCCACAGATGCGGCCCCAGGACCGATCCCTGTGGGACACCGCACGACATCTCTCGCCGGTTCCACTCTCCGTGGTGACCGGGGTAGATGACGGCCCTGTCCGTCAAATAGGCCTCGACCACACGACAGAGGAAGTAGAGATGCTGCCGATGAATTAGGAACAACCCACACTCGCGTACTTAAAGTGCTGAAAAAGTATAAGTATAAATGCTATCGTGAAGGTCGGTTGGTGCAAAAATTGCATATTGGGGATCGTGACAGACGATTACAATTTTGTGAAAACATGCTTGGAGAAATTGACCGAAACCCTAATTTTTTGAGTAACATTGTATGGTCTGACGAAACCAACTTCAGCAATAATGGCATGTACAATCGCCGCAATAACCATTATTGGTCTCGAGTGAATCCTGTTCGTGTTCATGAAACTAACAATCAAGTAAGATTTTCTTTCAACGTTTGGTGCGGAATTATGAGAAATAATGTAGTGTTAGTCCACGTGTACGAAGGTCATTTAAACACTGTCAAGTATATTGAAATACTGGATCTCTTAAGAAACGAGTTAAATGGTTTCCCCGAGGAAGAACGAAACCAAATAATTCTACAGCAAGATGGTGCTTCAGCACATAACAGCAGAATCACTACTGCCTACATTAATAACCATTTTAATACCTGGATTGGTACAAACGGCACAATCAGATGGCCTGCGAGATCGCCAGATCTCACCCCATTAGATTTTTTTTTGTGGGGATATGTAAAAAATCAAATTTACATGAAATCTTATGCGAATGACAACGAGTTGAGAGTTGAAGTTCAGAATACGATTTATAATATTCACCACAACACTTTATTAAAGGTTACTAGAAATGAATTCGTTAAAAGAATAAATTTGTGTATCCAAGAGAATGGAGCCCATTTCGAGCAACTAATTAGTTAGTTTACCATTTTTTGTAAATAATTAAATTAATTTAAGATTTCCTGGTTTTCCTTTCATTTAATTTAGCATGTTTGTTAGAGAGATTTCATCCTTATAATTGACCCTAACGATCGATGCAATAAAAGTACAGGGTATAATTTTTTCAGATTTTAGCCGGTTCGATTCCCGGGTGTGGGAGAAGAGAATTTTCGAAAATCTTTGAATGCAGTTTGCTTTCTATTCAAAAATAAAGGAATGTTTCCTTTGAGTAAAACTTTCTATCTGCAGTATTAAGAGTACTTTCCCTCCAGGTGGCATTACAAAATGCCACCCTGTATATACGCTAACAGACTAAAAATAAAAATATGTACATGGTATATAAAAAAGGAGGGGGACAGAATCATAGGGAAATCAAAAAATTCGTCCGCATCGCTGTCAACAGGAAAAGTGCCCAAAAGGCTGGCAGCATTGCCACGTTGTATGGCGATGCTGATTCTTTGCCCGAAAAATAGACCAGCCCTCTGGTCATGTGAAGAGTCGACCAACCACTTGGCGATATCTTGAAAAACCAAGTGGGCACTTGGCCCTAGTGTTTCAACCCCAAACGGCTCGAACATATAACTCCCAATAAGATTGGAATATTTTCGCCGTTTGAGGTTTTCTGCACCTGCAGCAGCCGCCCCAGCACAGCTCGCCGTGCTAGGAAGATGGGATGGCGCAAGGGTGTCGACACATGTTGCATCCCACACCAAAGGCCGACCTAACTTCCAAGGCATTATGGTCCCAACATAGTGCCTGTGTTGGGTGACGGTAGTGCTTGAAGCCAGAGCCCCGACTCCCACTCACCCACAGCCAGCAGGGAACAGCTGATGTTTTTCAAGATAAGGCTTAGCTCAATAAATTGTTGGCCCAGTATAGTGATTACCTCCTGCCAGGGTTGCGAGTTTGTTCGAAAGGGATATCGTGGCCCGGGCACACAGCCAACGGAAGGAATACGGGAGGGTTTAAAAAATGATTATCTGTGATCTGTGTCCAAGTTCTTTGACTGTAGGTACCCAATTAAAACGATTGCGTTTCGAATTAGAAAAGAGTTTCTGGTGATGACATTTCGGTTAGCAACCCAGTCAACCGACTATATAAAACAAATCATAATCAGAGGTAAAAGTTCGGGGACCGATTTTCTACGCAGGTGTCAACCGGTTGTGGGTAACTAGCGGTGTGAGACGTCATAGACAATTGCCGAACTATAATCACGTAGCGTGGCGACCGACGGGCTCTTTTCACACTGTCCAATTATCTACTAGTAAGTACATTGAACAATAGTAGATTTTCCGATGCACCAGGCTGCCCAAAATATTGAGTGTTCCGTGGTGAATTTATAAAGGAATGACAAGAATAATTAGGTACTTCAAAACGGTTAAGGTATCCCTGTTTTGTACTTCTACTGTCTATCCAGGGCGTAGCTAGCATGGGTGACACCCGGTGCGTAAAATTGTGATGTCACCCAAGAATAAAAACCGGTCAAGAGCGTGTCGAACCACGCGCAATGAAGGGTTCCGTAGTTGGGAAAGCTTTTTTCCCAAAAACAAACTTATCATTGTAGTTTAAAAACATGTTCTCCCATACATTCCAACTGCAAATGTAAGTTGGTCGACTATTACTTGTTAACTTGTAAAGCCTAGTTTTCCTTTAAACTTCAATTTAGAATAATACTACTTCAGTGATTTTTTGCTTCCATTTTTTCCTCTATTTAGTTTGGATAAGTTGGTTAAAATGACTTCAAGCCTAAGTGGTTTATCGTTGAAAAACGTGATAGTTTGTGTAATTATTATTTTTTTACGGTTGGGTGTCACCCCCAATCAGGTGGCACCCGGTGCGCACCGCCCCCCACGCCTCCCCCTAGCTACACCACTGTGTCTATCCTAATTAATATTATAGGCAGGTATGCGAAAGTGAGTTTGTTTATTTATTACGCTTTAACGCTCAAACGGCTGAACGGATTGAAATGAAATTTGGCACATAGGTAGACCCTGACCTGGGTTAGGTTATACGTTACTTTTAATCCCGATATTCCTACGGGATCGAGACTTATGCGGGTGAAACCGCGGAGCACAGCTAGTATTATTATAAAATTATATTGGTTGCTCACCATCGACCTAATTGTTTTTTCTCGTAAATATTCGTCCCAAATCGAACTGCTGGAATCGATTGATCTCATAACCTCTAATCGTGGTTTTGTTTTTTCGTGGTAAATGTTAATCATGGGTCATCGAATCACTTAATACATAGATAAGCCATATTTAATGCTCATACTTAGTTCATTTATAAGGAAAATGTTGAAAATTGAATGGAAAAGTAGGTTCTTCTATTACCTGGCTATTTATAGTTATCTATTCCGTGGCTTGACCCACAATATTGCTTGATAGAGTTTGATCTGTTGTTTTTTTCTACAGTAAGTTTTATACCTTATTTACTTCCACTTTTCTCTAGATATTGGGTGTGAATACTGATCAAACTTCAAAACACAGAAATAGGTGTTCTAACATATTAACACTTTGATCTTTAAACAAAATGTTAAGTTCAGATCTTTGAAACGAATTTGATAGGACAACTATATAACTCCAGGGCCGATCGCGCTAATTTTGAACGTTAATACCAAAACTAAACCACAACCAAAAACGTTACATTAGACACATTTCGTATCGCGCTAATCATTTCAACGGAAACGGTTTAGCTTTACTTTGGAAGTTACGTTGGAGGAACGATCGATCGAACTTTCAGTATTGGGTAACGTCAACGATTTTGTCGCTCAGAAAAAAATAACGAGATACCGTTTCTTACATCAGCTAAACCAAAACCAAAAACGTTCCGTTCGGACGGTAATTACGTTGAGAAATAGCGCGACCGGCCCCCAGGTCATATTTGCAGTAAATATTGCTAACAAGATTCTAGTGTTTCAAGAAACTATATTTCGTAGACTTTTGTTTGCTTGATAAATCATTAATGATTGATAAATGATTTTTATTTCTGTAAGTAGGTTTATATAAATTTTTTTACATGTCAATTATATTTAAAAAAAGGTCAAGAGCGAGTCGGACTCGTGCACCGAGGGCTCCGTACGTATATATGATGTTGATGATTTCTGAAAAACTGTGCTATTTAGAGACATTGTTTTATTTTTCCTGTAATCTTTACATAAACTTCTATCACATAGAATAATTTCAGATTTTTTGTCTATGCAAACTTCGGAGATAAGGGACAGTACGGAAGGGTATTTTTTTACATTTTTCATCAACAGTCGAAAACTGTGATGCCTAAAACAAAAAAAAATTAAATGCTTGAGAATGTTTTTTCAAGTCAAGTTTCAAGTTGATAGCATTAGTAGTTCTTGAGATATCCAGCTGTGACAGACAGACAGACAGACTTAGTCTCACCATAAGGGTTCCTTTTTACCATTTTGGTACGGAACCCTAAAAACTAGATGAGGTCGGCGTTTCCTATCTGACTACTCGGAGAAGAACGGCCGAAACAAACTCAGTCTCTTTTAAAATCCAGAAATAATCTTGGTCAGATCATGTAAAGGCCATGTAGATGCACAACACAGCAAGATCACAACTACATTATACCAAGATCCTAATTTATTGTCCTGAGTTCAGCCACAATGTTGTTTGGTAATGTGATGATAATTGTGATGACCTTCTAGCTGATTTCAGCCATAGTTGAAGCATTCTTTGACTTCCCGTCATAATGTTTGGGAGTGAACATGTGCTGTTCTTTCACAATGACAAGACATAACTTTTGTTAACAGCACAATTCCAAGTTAAAACTGACAAGTAAAACCTTTGACGATTTTATAATTTATTGCTGGTAGATGTTAGATGTTGATTGTAGCCCTGCCCTGATAACAAAGAATGCAGTAATCGACATTTTTGAGATTTTCACTTTTTTCCAGAAATGGCATCCCAAGAGGTTCACGTACATGAAAAAAAAATATTTTCATAAAAAAAATCACTCGAAGTATGTTTTTTATGTAATGATTTTCGCCGTACTTGCATAAAAACTGCTTCAATGATAAGAAAAAACGCAGTATTAAACATGGCCTAAGAAATAATGCAGTACTTGCAAGAATACCCTAAAACAGAATGCAGTAATATCCACTACTTTATTATTTTGTTTTAAATTCAGTAGACAAATTGCTAAATTAAAACGCAGTACTCCACATTACTGTATTTAAGTGTAGTAAAGGCTTGCGAAGTCGTAGCAGTGCGATCCATTGCCGCGTTTTTTCTTAGTAAATCAGATTGGCGACGTCATTCGGTGGAGTAATACGTGTGCCACGAGTGGGACTTCGGTGCGCCTCTTGTTGTTTTTTATTTTATTTTATTTCACCTTAATGCTGCATATTATAAGAACATGAAGTAGGTTTTTAACATCCGTATAGTTTACTCAATACTTTATTTGCATTCCACGATGTAAAAACTTAGGTCGTAGCTAAGAGACTAAAAAAACCTTAACCTTAAAATGCACCTATATAAATCCTTGAGAAGACACAGTACACTTCAACTTAGTTCCGAGCATATAATAATGGCAATAATTACTAAAAAATAATGCAGTAATCGACTTGTGCTAAGACATAATGCAGTAATACGCGCACGTGCTGCATTTAGTATTAGTATCCTGTGACTCGGAAACGACCTGATACTAGACCGAAACGTTGTAATACGTATTATAATTGCATATATTAGTAAATTAAATTAAGGAAAATTATCTTGTAAAAGCTTGATTTTTTTCCGAATTTTTAGATATATATTATGACCAATAAAATACGAACATCTTGCTCAGATGATATGAAATATGTTTTTTGCGTTTAACCCGTAACCGCCATTTTGCGATTACTGCATTCTTAGTTATGACGGCAGAGCCGTAGGATTCCAATCCAATAATCCGACCAATTAAGTCATTATGTCTTATTATAAGGGTCCTTAAATAAATCCAGGAACGTACTCGTACTCACGAATTTAATTCCATTAATTATTCAAAAATACATCCTGCTCCGTATAAATTCCCTTGTGTACCTACTGCTCATAAATTAAGGCCGAATAGCAGCGTGTAAGCCAAGCCCATTAGTACTCGAGTAGCATTTAAGCAATCCGCGGGGCGTGAAGCACTGTATCGCAGATCATAACCAGGGTTGCCAGATTAAAATACATTGTTTTTTTTTTAAGCTTTTATTTATTTTTACCAGTGTCTGTATTGTGATTGTTTTAGTTTTTAGACACAGTAGGTAAGCAGGATTAAGAGAAATTTCCTCTTTTTGTGAAAAATTCGATTTTATCGTAGTACGCTGGGGTTGCTACTGTTTGTGTAACTTTGGCCACATTAGTAGATATACAGTGCCTATCAAAATCAAAATCAAAAGTCATTTATTCAAACTAGGCAAAGAATCAGCACTTCTCAAACATCAAAAATTACATAAAACAGTCCCCCAAAAACGTCCACCCTTCACAACTTCCTAGTGTTTTAGCTGGGAAGAAGAACTGGCGCAACAAACTCCCCAGCAGCACAGCTGTCTGTTCAGTTAGAAAACTTGATTCTTTTGAATAGTATTTAAAATAATTTGCATTACGCAACACAAAACATTAATTTAAGTTATTTGCCGTATAGCTAGCATACGCCACTATACCAAAAAAAAAATGTAGTGGCAAAATGGTCTCGAAACCATGAAACAATCAAGAAGAAAAGTCATAAGATATTTTGGATGCAGCACAGCTCGCATAGCTGCCTTTAATCACAACGAGACTCGGTCTACATATTTGGTGGTTTCTAGCAACCCTAGGAACCAAGGGTTCAAACAATGAATGTGGAGGGCATGTAAATGTATATATACATTTCGATTAGAATTTAGAAACTACCTCCTAATGAATTGGGCCTTTCGTTATTTGTTTTTTATGCTGATTGTTTAAAATTGAATTTACTTATACATGTAAGCAAACTCCTCATTTATCAATAGCTCCTGATGTCATTGTATGATTAACGGACAAGGTGGCTATATGAGGAGGTTATATGTTCGGCTGTATATATATATATATATATATATATTTAATGTTTGTACACCGATTACTCCGTCAATTGAGGACGGATTTTGAAAATTCTTTTTTTGTTTGGAAGGGTATACTCCCGAGGTGGTCCCATTGCCACCAAATCAGATTCTGATGAGGGGATCCCCTAGAAATCGAGGGAAATCCTCAAATTTTATAGGCATACCTATAGCGATTTGAGTATTTTTTATAGTAACTCGTGCATTTGCTCTCGGAAAGCACCATTTGGTGAAGTGGAACTGATGATGGAGACCACAGTTGGCCACCGGAACTACTTAATAATAAGTATTTCACCGTTGCGATTAAAAAAAATTAGGCTATTGTAAATTAGATAAATTACAAACTGTCCCACTAAGTCACCTGTTTCCTTAGAATACCTCCATTTCTTTGGATTTATTGTTTCTAGAAATAAAATTATTGTTGAATTGTCACAAAGGTCTTAGTAAGAATGGTGAACAACCGACTTCCAAAAAAAACACTACAAAGTGAAAAATAACTTTAACTTCGGAAGTCGGTGGCAAAAAACTAAAATACAGATCCGAAGACACCGACTTCCGAAGTTACAGTTATTTTTCACTTTGTAGTGTTTTTTTTGGAAGTCGGTTGTTCACCATTCTTACTAAGACCTTTGTGACATTTCAACAATAATTTTATTTCTAGAGACAAAAAATCCAAAGAAATGGAGTTATTCTAAGGAAACAGGTGACCTTCTCAGTAGAATTATTTTTAAACAAAAATTGTTTCAAAAAAGTTAAAAGTCGTTGATGACGCCAAGTAGTTCCTATTTTGAGAGAAAATATGTACACTATCCACGCGAGTTTATTTCTAACGATTCTATTTATTACGTAAAACAACCAGTTTTAGAATATTTCATGTAGTGTAGAATTTTCTTAGAATAAATGGGAGTCTTAATAATTTTGTAGACCATTTAAAACTGGATTATTTGCATTAAAGTTACAACTAGTAGTTAGGAATGCTTTCTAGAAATAAACATACTAGCCTATTTTGGTTTATATTGCTGTTCCGGTTGTGTATTATTATTTTCGCAAAGGCGTTTATAAATAAAAAAAAACACACTCTTCTTTCACCTATCTTCTTTCATTCTGTGAAAGAAGATAGGTTCAGTTATTGTTCTCCTTCTCGGACTAAGCGTAAATATTAAGTAACCTTGGATTAGGTTTTTCTACAGAAGGAAGAACAAAGTAATTGTAATAGTAGTAGTGTGTGTTAAAATGTAAACCAGTAAAACCGTAGAGAAAGAAAAAAGAAAGAAAGAAAGAAAGAAAATACGAGAGCGATTACTGTAAAAGTTACTGCACAGAATGCTGTGACGTAGCAAGCCAAGTGTAGTTCTTTATATGTAGGTATTGCGAAAAGTGCATTTATTATAAAACTTAATAACACTAATATTATAAAGGCGAAAGTTTGTGAGTGTGTGTGTATGTTTGTTACTTCTTCACGCTCAAACGGCTGAACCAATTTTAATAAAGTTTTGTATGGAGGTAGCTGACACCCTGGAATAAGACGTAGGCTACTTTTTATCCCGATATTACCACGGGATCGAGACTTACGCGGGTGAAAACGCGGGGCGCAGCCAGTAAATCATAGTTAAAAGTGTCGAAAGTCTGACAACCAGTCTTACCAAGGGGTATCGTATTACTCAGTAAGTGGGTTGTAGAGGTCAGATAGGCAGTCGCTCCATGTAAAATACTGGTATTCAGCTGCATCCGGTTAGACTGGAAGCCGACCCCAACACAGTTGCGAAAAGGCTAGGCAGATAGATGAAGAAATCATCGTTTTCAAGCTATTCTCGTAAATTGTTGGATGGATTTCAAAAGCTTTTACTAATCATGCGCACTTAGCACATAGGTTTTTGAAAAAAGTAAAGAAAAAAGGAAAAAAAATATATTCTTAAATCTACTTTTACTCATTATCTGCCTAGCCTATTCCCAACTATGTTGGGGTCGGCTTCCAGTCTAACCAGATGCAGCTGAATACCAGTATTTTACATGGAGCGACTGCCTATCTGATCTCCACAACCCAGTTACTGGGTGACTCGATACCCCTTGGTAAGACTGGTTGTCGGACTTTCGGGTTTCTGACGACCCGTAACAACTGTAAATCTACTTTTACTAATCTCATTATAATAATTATTTATGTTGTTGTGATTGGTCGAATGAAATACCACAGCAGCCAATCAAATCACTTGACACAAATTAAAGTAGGTAAATAAGCTATCAGAAACTGGAAAAAATTTGGTTTACGACAAAAGCAACTTAGCATTTATTCATCTTCATCATTTCAGCCGAAAGACGTCCACAGCTGGACATACGCCTCCCTCAAAGGGAGGTTTTGCCATAATCGCCACGCTTGGCAGGCGGGTTGGCGATCGCAGTATGGCGTTAAAATGCATAGAGAACGCTACTGCCCATTCTCTAGTAAGTCCCTTAGTCGCCTTTTACGACACCCACGGGAAGAAATAGGATGGTGCTTTTCTTTACGTCCGGCGCCACACGGCTCTGCATTTATTATACCATTCTATCTTGAATCTAACACACAATAACAATATTGTTGCACACGTGTTACCTGGCGGTTTCACAATCGTAGGCATTGCTTAAGTACCGAAGTCCGAAGTACGATTACTTGCGTTAAGTTGCCCTTCCATTTTTTCATCCTATAGTCCAAACAAAGTCGGTCGCTGTAAGTGCGTTTTCGTAATTTAGATGTAATCAGCGTATTATCTCGCTAGATGAGTGGATGGGCGTCCGTCACGCTCGGGCCCCTTCGGCTCCGTTCGGCTGCGTTCGGCTCCGTATGCGCACGCGTTTATTAGAGTTTAGATGGGTTCTCAAGGTGTTTTGATAAGGAATTTAGAGCCTGCTTCTTTTAGGAACTGTTTGTGATGTGATTTGAAATATCCTTAAAGTAACACAAGCGTGCTAGATTTCATTATAGTATAGAGGACTGCAGATTTATCTACTGCCATTAGACTGCTTGCTAGGTTTTGATCTGTCATGCGTTTGTGTGTGTTATCACAAAAAAAAAGGTTTCGTCTTTCTGTACCTAAGAGTTCCCAAGATTTGGTCGAAATCATTCAACTTAGCTTATCGCTGAACATAAGCCGCTCTCAGGTTTCAACACAACAGTCCTTCGCTTTTTGCATCCAGTGACCAGTCTGACCCAGCAGCCCTTTTAATTCGTCTTTCCATCTAGATTTGAATATTTTCTTCGTACATATTAATTTGTATCCTCAAATATTTTGGTCACATCGCTCGGAGAAACCCTGACAGCCTAGAGAAGCTGATGGTAGTTGGCCAAGTCGACGGGAAAAGACCACGCGGGCGCTTACCTACCCGGTGGTCTGACCTTGTAATGAAGCTCACTGGCCAACCAGTATCCAAGGCTATTGAGACCGCTGAGGACAGAATCATTTGGAAGAGCATACTGCATCGAGCGCTCAACACTCCAGATTAAGCACGACCTTCAGAAATGAAATTAACGACTAAGAAGAAGAAGAAGAGAGATTTATTTGTATGGTTTTGTTGAGACATACTGTGATGAGCTTAGCTGGAACACACATTTTACCGTCCATTTTGTAAAGCAACGCTGAGGATAATAATGTTCCTACGTATGTAGTTGATCCTCAAACATTTCAGTCGTCTAACGCTCTGAAGTCAAATCGTATTTAGCTAATCAGTACAGTACATGCAACAGCAAAACCAAGCAAGTTACTTTGAAAAAAATTCAGTCCCGTAGGTTTGTAGTCAGATGTCCAAAAGTCTGGCAATCAGTCTTATCAAGGCTGCTACACGACAAGCTACCGGAAAAAAATAGAAAACTAAATGAGTTAGAATTCAGTAGAGCCTTATTTGATTGGCTGTGCGACAGATGTTTTTATTCCATAGATGACTTCATGAATTTGAAATCCTTTTGACATAGTGATTATTTTATTATTTTATATTATTGTTAATGTTAATTTTCTTTTTTGTGTTAATAATGTAAGAAGACCAAAATTTTATTTAATTTTATACTGTATTTGACATAGTGATTTTTTTATATTATTGTTATTGTTAATTATCTTTTTGTGTTAATAATGTAGGAAGACCAAAATTATTTTATTTTTATGTGTTATTTGACACATCTATTTTTTATTTTATTTAATTAATTTCAAAATAATATGACCAAAATTTAATTTTATTTTATTAAAAAGCTTCGACTTGATACTTAAAAATTTGCACGACTAGAAAGTCGAATATAGTGAAACATGGTGAAACCTTATATAAAATTTTACCATACACAATATACCTATATTCTGGCAAATAAAAAAATCATTCATTCATTCATTCAAGGTGTTACCCTGTAACTGGATTGTGGATATCAGAGAGGTAGTCGCTCCATTAAAATATTGGTATCCAGCTGCATCCGGTTAGACTGGAAGCCGACCCTAATATAGATAGACCTTCGGAAAGGCCAGAAAGATAATTTTGGGTCGTGGATAGCGAAGGTTGTATTTTCAGCAGTCACAAAAATATCTTAATTATCTGTGTCCTTTTGATAAGAAACCTTGCGCGTTGGTTTTTCCAGTAGGTACATTATCTGTGGATCTCAGCAACGGACTTAGATGAAGAAGCACTTGCGAATGTAAATAAACATAATAATTTAAAAATGTAAGTAATAACATGGCAGTCAAGAGTGTATTGGTCTTGTTACACTTAAGTCAAGATAACATCAGTCAGTGTCCGTTGTGGAGAAATTACTGTTAATGAAGATTTACGCTCTATATAGTACACTGTTATATTAGCGGAGAACGTTATTTTATTTATTTATTAAAATCTCCCATACAACTATCATTACAGGTGTAAAGGTACCTAATGCGATAGCACGGTCTAAAAAATAACTTACTGACAATTTAAAACTACGAAAAATGTAAAAAACTAGTAGTACTTACGAGTATAATAACATCTAAAATTAATAACTATTTTACTTAGTTCCATAAATAAATAAAAAAACAATATTTAAAACCTACACTATAACATAAAATGAAAAACAGTATTTTTGCGAATTATCTCAAATGGCATGTAAATACATCGATCTTCACGTGAAGATCGTTAATAACCCGAATTGTGCGGGGGGGGGGGGTGTTATATTATTTAAATATTGTACCTGTTCTCCTTACCTAATACTTTTCGAGGGCACTCAGAGTAAAGCTAACCCTGGCTATAAAACGAAAAACTGCCTTTTATCTTTATATCTATTCATAAAGTCGCATGCGTGTCTGTCTGTGTGATTCTTCCAAACTCGTTTTCTCCATCATTTAGAGCAATTTTATTCCGGAAGCCATATGTTTATAATACATTGATATTAAACATAACATAACATAACATCACGCCTGTAATCCCCGAAGGGTTGGGCAGAGGTGTACCTATAGTACACCCACGATTCGCCAGTTATGTTTAAGTCCCATGTAATAGGGGGCGAGCCTATTGCCATCAACCGAGCACAAATCCAGACTCCGGGCTGCTACTGAGAAATTCCTGGTGGAAAAGCCCAATAACACTTTGCCCGACCTGGGAATCGAACCCAGGACCTCGTGCTCGGCAGTAGCGCTTGCGACCACGAGACCAACGAGGCAGATTGATATTAAACTTACAAATAATTAAGAAATCTTGATAGTTTCTTAACTCGTAAAAGCTCTGCGAAAAACTTACAAATAATTAAGAAACCTTGATAGTTTCTTAACTCGTAAAAGCTCTGCGAAAAACTTACAAATAATTAAGAAATCTTGATAGTTTCTTAACTCGTAAAAGCTCTGCGAAAAACTTACAAATAATTAAGAAATCTTGATAGTTTCTTAACTCGTAAAAGCTCTGCGAAAAACTTACAAATAATTAAGAAATCTTGATAGTTTCTTAACTCGTAAAAGCTCTGCGAAAAACTTACAAATAATTAAGAAATCTTGATAGTTTCTTAACTCGTAAAAGCTCTGCGAAAAACTTACAAATAATTAAGAAATCTTGATAGTTTCTTAACTCGTAAAAGCTCTGCGAAAAACTTACAAATAATTAAGAAATCTTGATAGTTTCTTAACTCGTAAAAGCTCTGCGAAAAACTTACAAATAATTAAGAAATCTTGATAGTTTCTTAACTCGTAAAAGCTCTGCGAAAAACTTACAAATAATTAAGAAATCTTGATAGTTTCTTAACTCGTAAAAGCTCTGCGAAAAACTTACAAATAAACACATTACATAAATGTGTTAATTGTTTGACTAAACAAAGAATCCCGACCGTAGCTGGCGTTCAATTTAGAAATTAAATGAATTAATATAATGTTTGAATAAATAAATTTTGATGTTATCTAGAGTTTATGAGAACTGAACAACTTTTTCTTCGGCTTACCTCTAATAAAAATTATAGCTTCGCTACTGGTAGGTTTACATACATTTTTATGAAGCGGAAAAGAACGGCCTCGTTTTGTAAGACATGCTCATTATTGCCACCAATTGAAACATTCTCAACTGTAACGCACATGCACACATCTTTATAATTCCTTCAATCTTGTGTCTTGGCACTTTAACGTTCCTTCCAATATCCCGTATCTATCATCCATCATCACATTTTAAGCTTTCAACACATTACCGATCGCATTTCCCGCGCATACCATATGTAATAGCGATGGCAACCGCCGCTAGATCACTGCTCCGGCGCATTCCGCGCGCCACATTTACTCGGGAAGCGGTCAATCTGTCATCATGCTCGATATGGATCGATCATAACCACATTGTTGTGGGCCTCACTAATAAAGTGCCTTCGTTGGTTTGTTACTATGCTATGGTATTACGTTCCGCATTTTTGTCCGATTTTGCGACTGCTTCAAAAAGTTTTAGAATCATTTTAGTTAACTATGATGGGCACCTGTAACGATGACTGAAAATAAAGTATAGAACCGAAACTTAGTTAAAAAAATTAACATGGCATTTGAAAGTTGGAGAAGTCTGAGTTCTAGAAGGTCAACGAGCCCTTCAGATCATTAGCTGGTACATTATTGATTAGGTTACAATTTGGAATTAAAGTTAGCAAATTTTAATTTTACTGAAAATATTAATATAATATTCATATAATAATACCGACAAATTCATAAGGTATTTCTTTTTAATAATAATAATTATGGGCGATTTTCTGCAACTGCAAAAATAGCATTGTAATTCACAGTATCATTATAAAATACAAATTCTTTGCGATTTTTTAAATTTAGGATGAAAAATATTCTTCAATTAGTATTTTCTTAAATATGAACTTAAAAAAAAAACTAAGCCTCCGCTGTCAGTCTGTCTGGCAGCGGGGTGTATCTCATGAACCATAATAGGCAAAAAGTTGAAATTTTCACAGATTGTGTATTTCTATTGCTACTCTATCAATTAATAATAAAACGATATGGTAAGGAACCCTTCGTGTACGAGTCTGACTCGCACTTGGCCGTTTTTTTTATAGTTTTGTTAATGAAATGAGTGACTGTAACGATGCGGAGTTACCAGTCTCATGTATTTCTAAAGTTAATCATGTCTATTCATAGGTTTTATTTAAATAGCATGGATTTACTGCCACCATATAATCCTATTTTATGTCAAAGTCAAACCAAAACGTGTCTAAATCCAGTAAAATTTAATAGTTATCGCAACACAATTATATAAAAAGTTATCCTAAATATTTCTAAATTAACATCGTATCATCTCGATTCGCGTCGAATCGATCTGTGTCCGACTATTCGATTCTCAATCGATTCGTTGAGGAGTCGACTCGGCCAAGCCATCTTAGTTCAATGAACTTTCTGAATACCTAGCTCCTAACTTTTTGCTGTCAACATTTTGTGGTAACACGAAAGTTTCGATTAAGTCAATATTTCTATGGGATATTGTAGGGTCAATAGGTGTAATCACATTGTAAGTACGTAATATGTTTTTTAGATTGTGCTTTGGGAAAAAAAGAATCGTTTGGATACGATGTGTTATGAGCGTAACGAATAAGATAGGTTTTTTGTGGAGTCACCAGTCTTATTAGCAAGTTGGCATATTGCTAGGGCTTAGTGTAGTTTTATCAAAATCAAACTTAAAGCATTTATTTCAATTAAACCATTTACAGGCATTATTGAATAAAATTGTCAACAAGTCGGTCAGTTACAAATATGAAGCTAGTTAGTTGCCCATTCCAAATAGTAGGTTCCTATGGAGAAGAACGGGCAAGAAACTCCACGGACACTCTTTTAAAATAAAATATTTGATACAAAGTATTGGTTACATCATTCTTATTGAAAATATACATGTGAGAACGATGCAAAACGTCAGAAGCGTCCGTGATAAAAAAAAACAATTCAAAACTAAAATAATTAAAAATAAGCCGTGGCAGCTAAGAGATGACCAGTCCCAACTGACAGCGCCCGTTCACGAACATGACGCATGGATCAGCACCATTCAGCTCAACCATTTTGAAGGGAGCTAAATGATCCAACACACACGCCACCGTCAGCGAGACATCTGAGTGAGCATGACATACTCTCAGCTGCCAGGACATATTCAAGTCAATGAAAGACATATTACCCGGTAAATGGTAGCTCTATTGTACATAGTACTCACACCTGTGCTATGCAATTATATAATACAATTCCTACATTTCACAATCTTCAGGAATATTTCTAAAATTATCGATTTTACGAACAGAAAACTTACAGGCTAGCAAGTAGGTATGTATTATTGTAGTAGGTATGTATTAACTTTAACTTCGGAAGTCGGTGTCTTTGGATCTGTATTTTAGTTTTTTGCCACCGACTTCCGAAGTTAAAGTTATTTTTCACTTTGTAGTGTTTTTTTTGGAAGTCGGTTGTTTTGTTTTGTATTTTTTTTTTTCACTTTTTAGTGGGTCAGTTTGTAATTTATCTAATTTACAATAGCCTAATGTCAAATGCTCATCAACTTTTACAAAAGATTGCTTTCCCGATGCAGGGGCGTTAATTGTTGAGGAGTTCTCCTGGCAAGAACCAGGAGAACTGATGGTGACTTCACCATGTGAATTTTGACGAGCATAAATTGCTTATCAACCATATTCAAGTACCTAATTGAATCGCAACGGTGAAATACTTATTATTAAGTAGTTCCGGTGGCCATCTGTGGTCTTCATCATCAGTTGCACTTCACCAAATGGTGCTTTCCGAGAGCAAATGCACAGTTACTATAAAAAATACTCAAATCGCTATAGGTATGCCTATAAAATTTGAGGATTTCCCTCGATTTCCATGGGATCCCCTCATCAGATTCTGATTTGGCGGAATTGGGACCACCTCGGGAGCATACACTTCCAAACAAAAAATAATTTTTAAAATCCGTCTACAATTGACGGAGTAATCGGTGAACATAAAAAAACATACAGCTGAACATATAACCTCCTCCTTTTTGGAAGTCGGTTAAAAAATAAGTAAAACCTTTTTCTCCGTATAGTTATAAAAACTATCTAATTTTATTTAAAATCCTTTTTCTATACGCTTTCCTCGCTATTTCGGGAGTCTACGCTGAGAGCGCTACACGTGGAACATATTCGTAGCTACGGTCTACGGACATTGACATCAATGTTACGGCTTTCGATGATCATTACCTACATGATATGTTAATAAAATCGGATTGTATGGCTACCTCTACGAGTAAGTGGTTAATGAAGCGAATGTTTAACATCTACATTACTTAGATATGATGCTACTTAATAACATTAATGTCTTCAAGAAAGGCAATGAATCACCATTTGATCGTAAACAACTAAAACGCCTTATCTTTATCGTCGATAAAGTAAGAAGCGTTTTTATCCCGTCAAATCGCAGTTATTTTAATTCAGATTTGCGGTAGTTATAAATTTTATACAATCACACTATAAAATTGATCGAATACTGTTTTTAATGTAGATCGTTTGGCGGTTTTAACGGAATCCATCATCATAACTGTATGCGCAAGCGCAGCGGTCGCCATTTTGTTTTAAATTTTTCGGGAAAATTTAATGGCGTACATTTTTCCGAATTGCGGATATTTTTGGTTTTTGTTAAATGTAATTTGAATTTGATTTTATAATCAGCCTATGCATGCCAAGTAGGTACGGATCATTTCGCTAACTACAAAACGGTAAAGAGTTACAAATTAAACTACGATTTGATGGGTTTTTGCCGTTTTAAATTACGAATATAGTAATAGGAAATTGTGATTTATTTGAATTAAATATCGCATTATCATTTGTTAGTGGAAATAATTATTTCATCCGGTTCAGGGTCACTTGCTTTTAATGTTAACTGAAACTTGTAGCCACCCTTTGGACCATCATGATATTGCTAAAATTCCTCATTGTTTATGTCAGTTTTTTCTTCAATATCAAATAAAAAAAACTATAAAAATAAATTGATGGAAAACGCGTGTGAAGATCCTCCGTCGCCTAATAAGAAATGTTTCAATATCGCTATAATATCGTTATGATATCGTTCGCTACGATTGGGCTCGAAATCGACTCACGCGCAGCCGTGGGACACTCCGCGTAATTTGCCGCCACACGTTTGAAAGTTTGTGAGAACTTCTAAGTAGATCTGTGTCCTGTAATATATTTGGTTTGAGAAAGTGTTCTGCCGAAGTTAAGCAAAGGTTTTATTCAGTGGAGACGCGACTTTACGTAAAGTTAGTTCACTTATACTTTATCTGTGTTAAGTTTCACGAAAACTAATCACGATATCACGATTCGTAGTTTTCGAAACAAGGTTATTTTTTTTAGATAATCGCGTTTGCTTTAGTTTGGTTAAGAGTTTTGATGGACAGTTTGTAATATATTATTCCATTGCAGTACAAATGGTATTGTCATTTTTTTAGGCAGAGAAGAAGGCTGTTTCTTAAGTAGGTTACTACCAGGTCTCTACCGTCCCCTGTTCGGCTGTTCAGTAAATGACTACCTATAGATAAGTATGACAAAAGTATTGCGAGAGGTATTTCCTTTTTTAGATTTCGACTGGCGTTTGATAACGTTGAGGACCCTTCCCTCGATATTTCTTAATTTCGCTACTAATTCGGAAGGTGTAAGTCCAAACATAATCTATGCAGTGTTTTTCTCTTATTACACGATCATAATATGAGATTTTTTATACTCTTAATAATTATATATATTAGAATACAGTGGTAATAAAAGGAAGTGAGTAATTTAGTAAGTATTTAACAAGTGTAGAGCTATGGGAGACGCTTCTGTCTGTATTATATTGTTTAATAGCGTGAGCAACAGAAGATGGCGTGGATTAGACTTCGCATTCCATCAGCAATTGGCCAAGGTATATTAGGGTTGTCTAAAGCAAGACGTGTCTGAGAAGGACAAACGCTTCAAAATTCCATATTTTTCAAGTCGTCAAGTATTCATTTAGAATAATCACGTCTGCATAAGTTATGCCACCAGTATGTAATCTGAGCGATTACGAAAAAAAAATGTGTTAAACTAGGATTTGACTAGAACAAGACCGAGGAATGGTATGCAGAACTGAACATGTGTACTGAATTGAAGCTTAAGTACAGAATTGGTGAAGATTGTGTGATGATGTTCAATCATTTAGGTAAATTACCCTCTTCGACAAAACATATATTTTATACTAGAAATTTTCCCCTAATGTCTTTTTCGAAAACTTTCGTCAGCCCTACGATGTCCGGCGTTACGTAAGTGACATTCCTGTGAAGGTGTTTTTTGGTGGGCACGGACGCTGAGCGGAACGGATCACTGGTATTCCCATCTGGAGCAGAGTCGACGTGTTAAAGAAACTAATGAACTATTCTCTGCTGGAATCTGGGCCGGCGTTCTTCCGGTGTAAGTGTTCATCACGTTTTGTTTTGAATTAAGTGTTGTATGTTTTTGGTAAGTAGGTATGTGGACTTGTGCAAATGTGCATTCATTTTTAACCGTATTCATATAACAGAAGGGTTTTTTTTGGAGAAGTTTTTTTTGGATAGTTAGCTGTATTTTAAATGATTTCGTATTTTGTGAAGATTTAAATTTTAAGATTTTAATTAAAAAAAGGTAAGTTTATGGTTTCAGATCGGATGGAAATCTACGTATAGGATTGGTTTGGACAGTGGTCATTCTATGACAAACTTACCTTTATTTTTTTCGTTTTAGTTGATTTCGAATCATATATTTACGTCAACCCTCGAAAAACTGCTTACAGTCAACGTTCTTTAATAATAGTTATTTGTTATACAAGAGTGCAAAGTGGCTTTTTAACCGCGTGCTCAATTTTGATGACCGAGCAAGCGAAGGATCCTAAAATTTTAATTAGAATCCTGAGCGTAAGCGAGGGAATCAAAAGAGCACGAGGTGAAAAATCTTTGCACTCGAGTGCAACACGTAACTTTTCATTCCACCTCAGCGAGGGAATTACTAAATGCAAAAAAAAAACATTTACAATCACAAGATACTTTTATTTCAGTTTAGGTATTAACTACTACATAGGTAACATACACACATACACACACACACACACACACTACGGCACTGCTGCTACATAGGTAGGCTTACTGTATAGGTAAGAGTTACAGAATAATCTTTAAATTATAACAATTAATCGATTTTTTTGGTTGATGACCAGATGAGGCTCTTTTTAAAAATGCCACTAATTTAGGATAGGTGTCGATATGTATGTCTTTTTCATCTTTATTGTTGCTTTTAGCATTGAGTACGTACTTGATTTCTTAGTCTCGGATAATTCAATAAAATATGGCAGCAAAACGTTTTCTGAGAAAGTTTTGGCTCCTTTAGCTAGCCGCCATGTGTTAAACATATCGTAGGTACTGTTTCAAATACTTCTCGCGTGATTGTTGAGGGAGAAAGCTAATTTGCGCATTATTAACAGTTTAAGTCAATTCTGTTGGCGTCAAATAAACTTCGTCGTCGCTAGAACCACTCATTTTAGGTTTTTCACTTGTTTTCAAGTTTCTTGTTTTTAACCTAAGGTTTTAACAATGACGTGAAAAGAAAATGGCGCGCGCAAAGCAAATTAAAAAAAAAGTACCTACACCAAGAAGGTTCCGATATCGAAGAGCAAAAATACTCTTTCCGAGATAGGGGGGGGGGGGGGTGAAAAATAATTGTCTATGCTCAATTAAACAATAAAACAAATGCAATTTTTTATATTTTTTTATTTATGCAATTTTTATTCTCAATTAAAATGTAGGTAGCCAAGATTCTAAAGTTAAATCAAACGGAGAATTTTACTAACATAATTTGGAACTAAGCTAACAATTCTCTAAACATGGTTCCGGCGAGATCTAAGGAAATGTCTCCCGTTCCTCAGTGGAACGGTGCAGCCGTGGGAACGTCCCGGGCTCGGCTTTCTGGCAATTAATCCCGAACTGAGACCAGTTTAGTTTTATTTCGATGGCTGACACTTTCGACTATAGGGCTGACAGGAATTTGGAAACCTTGAAGTTTTAAAAGTTCGTAATTTTTGCATTGGAAACGCGATCGAGTCTTTAAAATATGTAAACGATGTGATTTTTTTTCAGTATGTGATCAATTTTTCCTTTAAACTAGGGAATAATTATTTATTTGGGTCTAGTTTCATTGTTCAGTTTTATTAAAAGAATATTTTTCTTTCTTTTTTCTCCTGGCTATTGAGTCGATATTTCCTTTCAGCATTGTCTCAAGATATTTTTCTTCCGTACAGCCCTACCGTCAAACGGTGTGACTTTTGCGCTAAAAACACCTTCGTTGGCATAACGACGTGCGACACATAACTCTTTACGCGGAAAATTATCGTGCGATATTAGATACATCTGTTCGGCCGGTTGGGATCAAGGTGTCATGGCGGCCAGTGCGGCCCTTTGACGTAATGTTATGATATGGCCAATGGCTCAAAATTGTGTCTTTATGTAATTTTGGACTGGTTTGTTTTAATTTTTAATTTGCGTCGTTTTAGCGTTGGTAACCTTAAGTTTTTGATTATTCTGTATCGTCCTGTGCTCAATGGTATCAGCTGAAATGCTTATGTGAAAGTTTTTTGACTTGTAACGTGTGATCGCGATTGAATAAAAGAGAAAATTGCAGTACTTGTGTACCTATTTTATGTATAATTAATTATGTTATGTTTTAATATTATTATTTTCTCTCAATTAGCTGGGAGCAATTATTGTGAGGAGCTTGTGGCTAAATAATAACTGCCGCACGGGTCGATCGATCAGGTTAAGCTACGCTTGCCGCAGTTGGTCCGTGGATGGGTGACCATCTGTACATACCAAGATTCCTCCGTGCCTCGGAAAGCACGTTAAGCAGTTGGTCCCGGCTGTCATTTGTAGATCTTTGACAGTTGTTACGGGTCGTCAGAAGCCCAAAAGTCTGACAACCAGCCTTACCAAGGGATATCGTGTTACCCAGTAACTGGGTTGTGGAGGTCAGATAGGCAGTCGCTCCATGTAAAATACTGGTATTCAGCTGCATCCGGTTAGACTGGAAGCCGACCCCAACATAGTTGGGAAAAGACTAGGCAGATGATGATGATGATTTTCTCTCAATTAGAGCAGCCGCCATCGTATCTGTTCACCACCCTTGGTTGACTTTGTACCTTATTGTGTTCAAGAAGTTTAAATAAATAATAAAAGTGCGATGTTGTCACTTTATTGTTTCTGTATCATATTCATGGAAACGCATTTACAAGTGACACATGATCATTATGAAATCAAAATTAAAACATGTCACGACCGTCAAATAAAATTCTGACTCATGAAATTATAACATCACGCCTGTAATCTCCAAAGGGTTAGGCAGAGGTGTGCTTGTAGTACACCCACATTTCGCCAGTTATGTTTAAGTCCCATGTAATAAGGGGTGACCCAAAAGCCATTAACCGGGCACAAATCCAGACTCGTGGCTGCTACTGTGAAATTCAAGATGGAAAAACCCAATAACACTTTGCCCGACCCGGGAATCGAACCCAGGACCTCATGCTCATCAGTAGCGCTTATGATCACTAAGTTGAAACTAGAATCACATGACTGTGTTAATGATTTCCTAAAACGACTGCTGGCTATCAAGCAAATTCAAAAGTATATCTGGCTCAGTAACAAGGTCAGTTTCGATTCACCAAACTCTTTACAAAGTGTTTTTCCCAACAGTAATCGACAGTTTTTTTGTGGGAAACAATTATCGACTGAGATTTGAAGAGTATGATAAGCGATAGCTGCCATGACAATAGATTGAATACTAACATATATTAGGTAGGTATTATTTACACTTTACCCGACATGGGAATCGAACCCACGACCTCAGCAGTAGCGCTAGTAAGTAATCTGTATATTACATCTCACTCTACAGTAGCTTGCACTGCAGAAAGAAATAATTAGCCGAACTAATTAAGTTAATTCAAAAATAACTCAACTAACTGTCAGGAAATAAACTTTGCTTAAATTTTACAAAACTGACCTTTTGACGTGACAACGTCTTATAATTCGATGGAGCCGGCTGCACGCACAAAAAAACATGACTCATGCGGCGTTACCTCGCTCTGAGGCGTTCCATTTAAGGCTTATGACGTTGTCACGTTCAACTATCGTCAGTAAACCGTTTTTTTATAGCAAAACAGGGATATGTAGCAGAAGGGAAGTAACCAACATTTTTGTTACAGTTATGCAAACATTTATTTCAATGTGAACTATTTTCATACCACCGTGATTTACTGTATTTGTTAATATTGGTAATCTTTTGCAAAGTTTTAATTGATGAAGTCTGGTAGCGTATCATCATCATAGCGTATCGTAACACGATACCCCTTGGTTAGACTGGTTGTCAGACTTTCGGGCTTCTGACGACCCATAACGACTGTCGAAGATCCACGAAGTCTGGTAGCATATATGCGAGTAAATCCTTCATTCCCGACATACAGCAGCAGGAGAAACAGTTAAGTCTGTTGAAGTTCGTCATACCCCTCCATTCTCCCCAGATGACAGTTTTCCATACATCATGTCTCCCCACGAGAAAAAAGGTAATTGTTATTACAGCCAGGCTGTATTTTCTTAGGCGTAAAATAAAAAAAAGCACTAAGTAATTCGAAGACTGGTTTGTGCAAGGAAGGCTGTTTGAACCCAGGACGTAAAACGGTTGCATCGTCGCAGAACACAAAACGGTCTTTGTAAACGGTTCGTCGTCGCAACGCCTACTCCTACCAAACTACTTTTCGCAAACACAGCCAACTTACCTTTTATCCTAAATGCTGTTCTACACGCCGCTCGAATAGGGTTTGTAACACTGAGTCTCGTAGAACCGTAGCTAAAAGTCGTCACTACAAACATATAAGTTCAAAAATTTACGACAAATTAAACAAAACCTTACACATTTACCCATTAACCAAGAGTAAATCCGAAATGAAACTTAACTCCTGGTTAAAATCGCACAATTGTGATGAAACAGAGAAAATCGTGGAAGTGTAAAATACTCATCACTCCCTCACACACTCCTACAAAACCACACACAACACACATGCCACAAACCAGAGATTTTATGGATATGATATTTCGGATCTGAATACGGATATGGATACAGGAATAAAATTTTATCGGTTTCGGATACGGTTACGGATATGTAATTATTTCGGATTATCCGTTAGTTTCGGATAGTTCCGGCTACGGATATTAGTTTGAAGTAAAATATAAACAAAAATACTATGTAATAATTTGGTTTTATTTATAGGTTATATCAAGAAAGACTAGAAATAACAAACAAACTGTAAGATTCACGTGGCGCGCGAGCGGTGAAACAAAAACCTGTCGAAACATGTTGTTTTATTTAGACTCCGCACTTATACGAAACTATCCGAAACTTGTGAAACGGATACTGTTACGGATATATTTTTATTTCGGATATCCGATAGTTTCAGTTACAGTTACGGAGCTCCATAACTTCCCTGCCACAAACACCCCTTCACCCTCTCAACGTATATACATCCCAATTCATATGTCCTGTACAGCCTGTACTGTTGATTTTTGTCTTATTTTTTGTTTTTATTTTTAATTAACAAACTCTAAATTAACTATAGGTATTAACTTAATTACCCATCAAGCACTTTTTGCATGGTACATCATTCCATTATGTATTAGAAGAATTATGTATTAGATATACAGGGTGGAATTTTGTAATGCCACCTGGAGGGAAAGTACTCTTAATACTGCAGATAGACAATTTTACTCAAAGGAAACATTCCTTTATTTTTGAATAGAAAGCAAACTGCATTCAAAATCGAACCGGCTAAAATCTGAAAAAATTATACCCTGTACTTTTATTGCATCGATCGTTAGGGTCAATTATAAGGATGAAATCTCTCTAACAAAAAGATAAATTAAATGAAAGGAAAACCAGGAAATCTTAAATTAATTTAATTATTTACAAAAAATGGTAAAGTAACTAATTAGTTGCTCGAAATGGGCTCCATTCTCTTGGATACACAAATTTATTCTTTTAATGAATTCATTTCTAGTAACCTTTAATAAAGTGTTGTGGTGAATATTATAAATCGTATTCTGAACTTCAACTCTCAACTCGTTGTCATTCGCATAAGATTTCATGTAAATTTGATTTTTTACATATCCCCACAAAAAAAAATCTAATGGGGTGAGATCTGGCGATCTCACAGGCCATCTGATTGTGCCGTTTGTACCAATCCAGGTATTAAAATGGTTATTAATGTAGGCAGTAGTGATTCTGCTGTTATGTGCTGGAGCACAATCTTGCCGTAGAATTATTTGGTTTCGCTCTTCCTCGGGGAAACCATTTAACTCGTTTCTTAAGAGATCCAGTATTTCAATATACTTGACAGTGTTTAAATGACCTTCGTACACGTGGACTAACACTACATTATTTCTCATAATTCCGCACCAAACGTTGAAAGAAAATCTTACTTGATTGTTAGTTTCATGAACACGAACAGGATTCACTCGAGACCAATAATGGTTATTGCGGCGATTGTACATGCCATTATTGCTGAAGTTGGTTTCGTCAGACCATACAATGTTACTCAAAAAATTAGGGTTTCGGTCAATTTCTCCAAGCATGTTTTCACAAAATTGTAATCGTCTGTCACGATCCCCAATATGCAATTTTTGCACCAATTGACCTTCACGATAGCATTTATACTTATACTTTTTCAGCACTTTAAGTACGCGAGTGTGGGTTGTTCCTAATTCATCGGCAGCATCTCTACTTGAAGCCTTTGGAAATGATTCAAAGTATGTTAAAACATCTAGTTCAAAATCGAAATAGTTTTGCTGAATAGTTTGCCGTCTCTTCTTGAAACCACCCGTATTCTTTAAATTTTCTACCATTCTTTTCAATACGAACCGAGTTGGTGCCTGTCGGTCTTGATATCTCTCTCCGCACCGCAGAGCTAGATTCACGTTTTTGTTATTTAAAAAATAAGCTTCCATTAAATCAAACTGTTCTTGATAAGCCATTTTCACCGTGAGACAAAATGTGAAATGAGTTGTAAAAACAATCAAATGTGAATAACAACTATGACAATCTAATTTTCAAATTTTAATCTAACATTCCATATTTAAATTACCTCATACACGCAGCCACGAGTATGTCGCAAAGGAGTCTGCATTACAAAAGATGGATGTTAGTTAAAGAGCTTTAACCTGACTCATTGAATTTGTAACTTCAGATTTCCTGGTTTTCCTTTCATTTAATTTATCATGTTTGTTAGAGAGATTTCATCCTTATAATTGACCCTAACGATCGATGCAATAAAAGTACAGGGTATAATTTTTTCAGATTTTAGCCGGTTCGATTCCCGGGTGTGGGAGAAGAGAATTTTCGAAAATCTTTGAATGCAGTTTGCTTTCTATTCAAAAATAAAGGAATGTTTCCTTTGAGTAAAATTTTCTATCTGCAGTATTAAGAGTACTTTCCCTCCAGGTGGAATTACAAAATTCCACCCTGTATATATTTATATAGATATTAGATTCCATTATGTATTAGAAGGACGTTGTTAGCGGCGTTACAGTTTAAACATTTGCAGCTATATTCGTTTTATTTGTTGTACAGACGCCGCAGATCAAGCTATCCGAAACTGTCTAAATTTTTTCCAATCAACCTTGAAAATTACGCTATAGCGATAAAGTTGAAAATCTTTAAAAGAAATTTGACAGATTGTAGCAGCTTGATGTGCTGGCGTCTGTACTTAGTCTTGTGTTATTGTACCGAAAAAACTTTTTTTTTTAATCGTGGCTTTTGCGATAGCCTTGGTTTTAGTTAATTTCGCGGGCTATATTGATGTTTGGCAAGTTCATCATCATACTAACTAGCCTTTTCCCAAGTTCTATGTTGGGGTCGGCTTCCAGTCTAACCGAATGCAGCTGAATACCAGTATTTTAAATGGAGCGACTGCCTATAATATGATACCCCTTGACTGGGTGTCAGACTTTTGGGCTTCTGACGACCCGTAACGACTGTCAAAGATCCACGAATGACAGCCGGAACCAACGGCTTAACGTGCTTTCCGAGGCACGGAGGGGTCTTGGTATTTAAAGATGGTCACCCATCCGCTGACCAACATTGGCAAGCATAGCTTAACCTGATTATTTGGCCCGTGCGGCTGTTATTACTTAGCCACAAGCCCCATGTTTGGCAAGCTCTCAACTTCAAATTTTCAATTCAGAATCCGGGTGTAAGTAAATGTCAGTTTTCGTTTTGTAATAAAACAGTTTAAAGGCTTTTACAGACTCACGCGATATCGTGGGCGCGACAGGAACCGACGAAGAAATTGTGCTACTAGTGTCGCGTCGTGCCCGCGATATCGCACCAGTCTGTACGAGCCTTAATGCTTTAACTTAACAGCTTTTCTTATTCTAATGCAAATAACTAGAACATTTACAGTACTCAGTGACTGTTACTGATCCAACATTAAAATTTTCAGTCCACGGTAAGTGCATCGACCGCACGTTACGCTACTAAAGCTCAAAGTTTCGGCACGGATTGAAATTTTAATCAGTTTTTGAGCTCGTGATGCCGAGCCGTTTTTGTTCTGGTTACTTGGCTTGGTTAGTGGCATTTGTGAACGTTTTATTTGGTACTAATTGGAGAAAGTACCACAATTCGGGGCAATCTTGGGTAATTTAAGTGATGAATATATTTGGTAGTTATTGGTTACATCAATTAAACATTAAGTTTCCTGGTCTTTGTTATCGAAAAGGAAACCTACTTCCTTGATTAATGGTTATTTCCAACAACAACAGATAATGCAATCTGATAGATTAAATAATCGTAGTTATTGGATTGAATTACGAGACTAAGGATCTTTCTGGAATCCAGGGGGATTTCAAACAACCACATTCCTAATGGCCTCGTGAGAAATAACAAAATTGCAGTACCCACCTAGGTATCGACTGAATTGACGATAGCATTTTGCTTGATACTTGGTTTTATGTGACAAAAATTCGAGCTTTCAGACGTAGGTTTCTCTGATAAACACACACGTAATTTGATAAATTTAGCGAGATGTTGAACGTAGGAATATTGAGTTTTAGGATAGTTACAAAGCGGTAAAGATAAAACCATAGTCTCCTCTGAAGGAAAAAATAAGTGTCATTAGTCTTTTCAGGGTCAGCTTCTAGTTCAACCTGCTGCATCTAAGAGTCATATTAGACTATCATAGAAATATGATCAGAGATGTATGAGTCATTTTTATAAGAAAAACCTATGACTTGATGTCTATGATCATAGGTAATTTAGGGATTCTATTTGACAGCAAGCGTACAAATATGATCATATCCGTCTAACCTCAAAACAGGCATCAAATTGTAAGACTCGACTAGAATATCGAAACAATAAAAATATTAATAAACCTTTACGAGGAAATCGAGTATTTTTTACACCGTTTTAGTTTTAGTACCGTTTTATCTTCTTTTTTAATGCAATGACTAAAATTGCACTCATAGCAACGGAAAACACGGCTAAATCGTTTTAAATCTTGATAAAATGATGACTTGAATGAATGGGGCCTAAATAGAACTTCACATCAAACGATTACAGTTACGTCCAAATTCTAAACTACTTAGGCTGAGAATCAGCGCATTTCACAAATATTTTTTTTTAGATTTTCACGTCACCACACTTGGTTTCACCCTTTACCAATTCCTATTGTTTAAGGTGGGAAGAAGTAATGGCCTCTGAACAAGATTCAACCATACAACCAAACACCTAAGCTTAAGTATAGTAACTAGCTTACCTAAAAATACCCCTAAAACGTCCACCCCTCACTACTTCCTAGTTTTTAAGTTAGAACGAATAAAAAAGCGTTGCGGAACTAGGGGGTCTACTCCGAAGCGATAATCCGAAATATCGGCCGAATGTGAATGAAAAAAAGAAAACTTTGGAAGTAATACAATGGCCGACCATTCTACGAGTATCACTTCCAAAATTTTAATTTTTGGCTTTGAGTCCTTATCCGACTTCAAGTCACATTTTTGACTTTGGCTTATCTCTTTAACTGTCGTTTTTATTAGGGTTCCGTACCCAAAGGGTAAAACGGGAACCCTATTACTAAGGCTCCACCGTCTGTCTGTCTGTCTGTCCATCTGTCACCAGGCTGTATCTCATGAACTGTGATAGTTAGACAGTTGAAATTTTCACAGATGATGTATTTCTGTTGCCGCTATAACAAAAAATACCAAAAAAACAGAATAAAATAAATATTTAAGGGGGCTCCCATACAACAAACGTGATTTTTTTTGCTCGTTTTTGCTCGATATTGATAACGGCAACAGATAAACGCTTGAAATATTCACAGAATATTTAGTTATATATTCACTTTAAAAATAAATAATTAAGTGAAAATAAAACAAATATTTAAGGGGGCTCCCATACAACAAACGTGATTTTTTTGGCGTTTTTATAGATAATAGATGGTACGCTTCGTGCGCGAGTCCGACTCGCACTTGGCCGG
The DNA here is from genome assembly GCA_963921375.1 of Tiliacea citrago. NCBI lineage: Eukaryota > Metazoa > Arthropoda > Insecta > Lepidoptera > Noctuidae > Tiliacea > Tiliacea citrago. The sequence goes on from OY992786.1 coordinate 22,720,760, forward strand.
TTTTTTTTCTTTCGCCAAAGTCAGCCATAGTTAGCCGTAGTCAAAAAATGGATCATTCGGCCGATACTTCGGATTTATGTTTGGAGTAGACCTCCAGTACCGCAAGTGTAAGTTTGCAAGAGAGTAAACGTAACTATTTCATTTGCGTTAAAATTTGACCGATAGATCATAATATTTTTTTTTTTTTTTTTTTAATAAACGATTTTTATTTTTATTTTTTTATTTTTTTTTATAATGCTAAGACTATAAGGGTGAGAATAAAAATCTTAACGTAAACGCGCTAGTTAAGTTTACTCTCTTGCAAACTTACACTTGGGGTACTGATCCCAAGCGAGACAAAAACTTTACCCAACATCTACGTCACAGTTAATATAGTAGGTACTACTATTTTACAAGGAAAGCGATTCACTTTTATCTCCAATTCAGTTTGTTTTGGCTCGGGACCCGTGAGTTCTTTATGACTACGAGATGAATACGAAGTTGCAGCCGGGTCGCCGGGTCAAGAGCCGGTTCACAACGTCGTCAATTTACCTAGAAATGTGAGATTCTCGTTTTAAATTTCATGTTTATTCCGTAATGAGGATGGGAACTGTTCGAAAAGCTTTGGTAGTGGTAACTGGAATGTTTGAACATAATGTTTTGGGGAATAAGGAGCCATTAACATGATCATCATATTAATTACAGTCTTTTATTAATCTTATGTACTTACTGAGAGCAGTGGTAACGGCCTCGATTTACGAGACTCATCACAATTGCTTTCAAAACGGTGAAGGAAAATATCGTGAGGAAACCGGCATGTCCTAGAACTAAAAATTCACCAACCCGCACTGTGCCCACGTGGTGGATTACGGCCCACTCCCTCTCACTGAGAGGAGGCCTGTGTCCGAGCAGTGGGAACGTTATAGGCTGATTATGTATGTACTTGCTAGCGCTACTGCTGAGGTCGTGGGTTCGATTCCCATAGTCGGGCAAACTGTAAATAATACCTACCTAAAATATATATTAGTATATGTTAAGCGATAGCTACCATGACAATAGATTGCTATTGTCATGGTAGCTATCGCTTAACATACCCTTCAAATCTCCGTCGATAATTGTTTCCCACGAAAAAAAACAGTCGATCTCAAACTCTTTGCAAAGTGTTTTGTAAATCGAAACTTACCTTGTTACTGACCCAGATATACTATTGAATTTGTTTGATAGCCAGCAGTCGTGATTCTAGTTTCAATTGCCTCGTTGAATTTGTTTGATAGCCAGCAGTCGTGATTCTAGTTTCAATTGCCTCGTTGAATTTGTTTGATAGCCAGCAGTCGTGATTCTAGTTTCAATTGCCTCGTTGAATTTGTTTGATAGCCAGCAGTCGTGATTCTAGTTTCAATTGCCTCGTTGAATTTGTTTGATAGCCAGCAGTCGTGATTCTAGTTTCAATTGCCTCGTTGAATTTGTTTGATAGCCAGCAGTCGTGATTCTAGTTTCAATTGCCTCGTTGAATTTGTTTGATAGCCAGCAGTCGTGATTCTAGTTTCAATTGCCTCGTTGGTCTAGTGGTCGCAAGTGATACTGCTGAGCATGAGGTCCTGGGTTCGATTCCCGGGTCGGGCAAAGTGTTATTGGGTTTTTCCATCTTGAATTTCTCAGTAGCAGCCCGGAGTCTGGATTTGTGCCCGGTTGATGGCAATAGGCCCGCCCCCTAAAACATGGAACTTAGACATAACTGGCGAATTGTAGGTGTACTATAGGTACACCTCTGCCTAGCTCTTCAGGCTAGATTTTATGTTATGTACCTATGTACTTTGTGTTTCCGAGCAGTCTGAATCCGATCAAGAACCCGGTCAAAACTTATGGGTAACAATTAGGTAGTTCAGTTTAGTTCAATCAGTTCTTAGATATGTACATACTCGTATTATGCAGATTAGGGTGCTTTATAATCAGATCTGTCTCTAAACGAACAGTTTTAGTGCTTTTATCTTATCACCTGTTAAATGTAACCGCGCAGTAAGTGGCACCGTCTAGTTTTGTTACGAAGTTAATGGAATCACCGAAAAGGTCGGATAAGAGTGACACTGGCTGGTGATAATCACTCTAGCAGAGCGCCGCATTGATGGTTGCGTGGCGGCAGTCTTCTGAAGATGATGATTCAGAAGATGATGTCAGGGGAGCGGTTGTTGTACCACGTCCACGACGAACTGTTATATTTCGGCACAATCCTGATGATATTGAAGTTGCTGAACCACTAATACGATGATCACCAGCTGAAAACCAGCGCTGGGGCTCTGTATCGCATAGGGTCGCAGCATTACATTATTTAATAAATAAATTAGGCTGAGCGATGGCCGTTTTGCGTGAATGTGACGCATATTTTCCCCCAACTTGTTCTATCGTGTTTGTGTTTTTGTCTTTGCATTATAAACGTATAAGACGTTTAATAAACGTATTTTCTTTCTGTATTTCTTCTTATCACTTCTGGTAAAGGCTATCCTGCGCCGTTAAATGTGTATCCCCTGATTCCCCATAAAACATTGTCTCCTCCAACTCTTTACTGACTTTCTCCCTCTTTACTGATTAGTAATTAAAAACAGTGTTGCTTCTCTTTATTAATTATCTCTAATCTAATCTTATTTAACTATTAATACATATTATTAACCCTTTCCTGTTTTTATTAGGGTTCCGTACCAAAATGGTAAAAAGGAACCCTTATGGTGAGACTAAGTCTGTCTGTCTGTCAAAGCTGGATATCTCAAGAACTAATAATGCAACTTGAAAGAACAATGGGCAAAATCGTATGGAGCTTGTCCCATCGGCGCCACACCTGGACTATTTATTTCCTAGTAGGCAATTATGTATACAATAAGACTACAAAAGATTATTTCTGTAAGTTCCATTGATACAAAATTGTCATAGGTCGGTGTAGATACTCCTGGCCGTTGTATTCTAGCTGAAAACGAGGATATTATAATTAGTTATTATCTTAAATTGTTTCTCAAAGCTGACGATATGAAATCCTTAGTTACTTTTCTAATTAGAAACTAATAAAAATAAACACTATTCTTTTTCTAAATACGTATAAAATATAATACCAGTAAAAACGATTCATAACGATACCTTTTATAGTGACACAGTATTAGTCCTTGATATGACAAATAAGAAATAATGATTTGGTTTGACTTACCTCATGTTCAGGAGTAACAGCTTCAATATTATATATTGATGCATATATTACGTCAGTAAAATAAACAAATACAATGATTTTTCGTATGTTTTGTCATAAAAACGGAAATTACAGCATAAAAAAATATGATAATTCATTAAAATAGTATTTTACCTATATCTTTTTTCCCCAAATGATATTTAATATTATTCCTTGAACAATAGTTGTTCTAAAAGCACTCACCTTTCAAATGATACTAGTTTCATTGATGGCCGCTGATGGGCCAGAACGCCCATTGTTCTTTGGAATAGTTTTAGATGACGTTTACGCAACTATTTTGCAAACAAGAAAGAAATTTAAAAAAATACATCTTTTTTGCAACAGGGCCTTTTTTTTTTTTTTTGGGGGGGAAATTATCAAATAACTTCTCCCGCTCTGGGCGGAGCGGGAGGGCGTGTTAGACTTTTACTGACTAAAACCCACCCGTGTTCCTTCCGTTGCCTGTGTGCCAGCGCCACGATATCCCTTTTGGACAAACTTGCAATCCTGGCAGGCATTGGTCCTAACAGACCCCGTCAGTTGGTGCTGAAATCTCTTTGAAGCGCGCGTGGAACACAACGCGCCGTCGACCCGGGCCTGGTCCTTATCCGACGGCGAGCTACCCATCGCTCACCGTCCGCAGGCCCGCGCCAACGGTGGCGGGAAATCGGCTTGCGGCTCCCGACGCCCGGGGCGTCTCCTGTGGCGACTAAGGGCGCGAGGGCGCGAGCCTTGCCTCACCCTCACGCGTTCCGCCTCCTTCTTCGCGAGCATTACTGCTTCGCAGAAGGAGGTGACGGCCTCCCATGCACTCTCGCTCCGAACCATGACCTGAACCAGGGCCGGACGCGAGAGATCGCCGCCGCCAATCGCCTCCGTGAGGACACGGCGGTTGCAACAGGGCCTGACAGGGGGTCTTAAATATTCAAATGGAGTCTACTAGGGCATGTGGGGTATCATATGAAAGAGCGCTGTTTGCACATTTTCAAACATTTTTCTTTTTAGGCTTAATAATTTTCGACTTTTAATGAAAAATGTAAAAAAAATACCATTCCCCCCACTTATCCCCGAAGTTTGCATAGAGAAAAATCTGAAATTATTCTATGTGATAGAAGTTAATGTAAAGATTACAGGACAAATAAAACGATGTCTCTAAATAGCACAGTTTTTCAAAAATCATCAACATCATATATACGTACGGAACTCTCGGTGCGCGAGTCCGACTCGCTCTTGACCGTTTTTTTATTAATTGATTTCTCAATCCAAACTTCAAAATTCAGGACAGATTAAATGCTACGGAAGCATTTTCATGAAACCCTCCAACAATACATTTACTAATAACAATGATAATGAAGGTGGTTACCAAACTTACCTAATTGTCCACGTTGCATCATTGCGAGTTCATTCACACGGCGCGGGCGCACTTGTTAGAAACCGTCCGATTCGCGCCGATTCGGCACATTGCGCCCAATTGTTTCACGAAGTGCGATGTGTCACGATATGTGCTCTCATTGTGATTGGCAGCTTGCACACAAATTTTAAACTGTTTTTTTGAGGATTAGAGATTTTAATTTCAGTTTTAGCTTGTGGAGAGAGTTCCAGTATACGTTGATGCGCTATTATATAATTATATATACAATCTTCGTTTTAGTATATGCGAAGCCCGAAATACGTGTCTAGTATTTTTATGTAAAGAATCTATGTACAAAATTTCAAAACTGTATCATGAAAAATCATAAAGTTATAGGGTTGTTATGTTACCGGGTTGTCCGTACAAAAACATGCTAACGGCGCCGGCGCGGCGGCGCCCCCGCGCCTCCAGGGTCGTCTTGCGCTCATTGATAATAATTTGGAAGTAGGTACCTAACCGTACGGCGATTGGATTGTAAGTAATTAAATGGTGATAACATTTTCCATCATACTTAAATATTTTAGGGACAAAATATAACATGGTGTAAAAATTATTGAAATCGATTCAGTTCCTTATTCTGAACAAACTATATTCAGGTTTCGCATATACTAGAAATAATGTTGTATATATGTCTATATAATGTTAGCTGTAGGTACAATAAACAGTAATTGGCATTACTGAAATTTTCATTCGCAAATGGAACCGGGAGTAACGAAAAAACTATGCATCATATTTTGTTTCAAATTGATGGCTAAGCAGGCCTTCTTCCTGTTCTTAGTCTACTTTCGAAGCCTAATTAACCCCATGCTGGGTTTCTCTTATTAGCCAATCTCCTTAGCGTATTTTTTTTGAAAAGTTGTTTGTGTTGGTTGAGAGCTTAAGTCTTAAGTACTGACATAAAATTTAAAGTCTCTCGTTTCGGGGCTAGAGGTAATGTTAGGGTGCCATAATAAACTACGCGTTAATTTTCCACGCTAAATTGAAAATTTAGAGTCAGCTTATCCCACGTTGTCTGAGTTAAGAGGGAAACGGGTTCAAAAGTTTGTGGGCGTTAGTTTGTTTGGCTTTGCTTATACAACCATGTTATTATTGAATTTTCAACAACATTTCACGGTTGTCTGAACTGATTATCTAATATTCTATTGTACCTATTTAGTGGATTTATGGAGACTGATCTGAGGAATCCTTTCTGGCTTCGGAAAGAAGAAGAATAGACTTACTGACGAAATGACTTACCATTCCATGCTTTGCAGCTGAACTAGTGACCGCTATATGTCATCACATCACTCATCAGGCTACCCTATTTTGGAACATGCGAAGAAATCTTTTTCTATATAGTTTTTAGAGTTCCGTACTTCAAGAGGAAAAAACAGAACCCTTATAGGATCACTTGATTGTCCATCTGTCTATCTGTCCGTCTGTCTGTCTGTCAGTCTGTCCATTTTTCTCAAGAACGCGTGTAGGGGTCAAGTTGAAATTAATATCAAAGACGTAGGTCTACGGTCCCTTGGAGCTCTAAAAAAATCAAGCTTCTAGGTCAACGCAATAAAAAATACGGCCATTTATGCCACATATTTTGATACTCCCAAATAAATCAAAACCTATAGGGACCAACCTACCCGTTGACCTAGAATCTTGAAATTTGGCAAGAAGCAAGGTCTCACAGCACGAGTAAAGGAAAAGGTCCGAAAACCGTTATTTTGTAGTTTTATCACATAAAAAAAATTGCGAATTCAAACTTACATTTGCTGTTGGAAAATGACCATGTTTTTCAACTACAATGTTAAGTTTGTTTTTGGGATAAATTCATCCCAACTACGGAACCCTTAATTGTGCATGGTTCTACACGCACTTGGCCGGTTTTTTTTAAATTTAGGTTTGAGTAAAACCGGGTGTCCTATAATTAGCAGTGTGTTATTGAACTTATGGACGATGGTATGTAAAGCTAATCGGGTTTCATACATGGATTAAAAGTTGTTCCATCTTTTTTGGCTAATCCACCATTGCATAGTAACATACCTAATTAACTGACTTTAACAAAATTAATACAATTCTAAGCCTCATCACAAAAACACTCATCAAGGGCCTTAGAACGAATTAATTTACCGCTTCATACTTCCTTTAATTAGTGCCGAATAATATTAATAACTGGGATTTTTAATTGGAAGAGATCATCCAACTATGGCGTACGATACGTAAACTTGGTGTGTGGCACTCTCTTGGTGGTTTACGGCGACTTGGTGGTTGTAATTAGGTATTATGGGCAATGACTAAGGAGTAAACGATAAACGTAAATCATCCGACATCATCAATATGGAATCGTAAAATAATAAAAAAAAACTTTACTTCGTTGAAGCAATAGGTACGAGTATAAGAAGGTTTGTATTTCACATTATAGCGAAAATCAGATCGATTAAAATCGAATGGCATTTGATGCTCTACTGTCCTAATAATGGATTATAGTGAATGGTTCTGTAGCGGCCTCTACAACGTCACATGCGAACTGCGTATCAAAGACCTGACGTCACACAAATCCTGCTTCGCGCAAGCGGAGTTTACCGACTGCCAACATCCCGACATCAACCGTCGGGCAGTACCCCACAAGACACAACACCCGTCTCATCGGAGGATCCTCTCTTTTCTATTGGATGAGTGAACTTTACACCCTGTTCTTCATACTTCCATAGTTGCATCTGCATTGGTTTACCAAACTAGGGATCTAACAACAACAACATTGCCAAAGAAACTAAGATTAGACATATAAACTGTAGGATCACCAACTAGTCATCATCTGCCTAGCCTTTTCCCAACTATGTTGGGGTCGGCTTCCAGTCTAACCGGATGCAGCTGAATACCAGTATTTAACATGGAGCGACTGCATATCTGACCTCCACAACCCAGTTACTGGGTAACACGATATGCCACCAAGTAGTACTTAATTAATGTAATTCGTTCCGGCGGTTAGTCCAAAGCTAATTATGTTTTAAACACATAGGTACTAATGGCAAAGAGATAATTTGTACTAAGTTTTATTTTCTCTTGACAAAGCTCGGAACATTAAAAAATTTGAAATGAAAGGAAATTATCTTAGAAGGTGCAAAGCAAAAACTGTAATTATAACAGTCAGGATGTGGCAAGGCAATCTGTCCATTTCCCAAGTAAAACTTTTCTTTGGCCTCGTATCTCGAGTACATGATGGAAATCTAGTGTCGCTTCCTATGCTTTATGGGCTTTAGACACCAGCCGATCTATTTTTAAAAAATCTAATAGCATCAGCTTAGGTGAAGTGTAGTGAAGGTAGAGTGTGGTGGCCCAATGGTAACGGCTGCGACTTACGAGTTGCAGGTCGTAGGTTCGAACCCAGGCAGGCGCTTTACTTTGTGTAAATTATTTCATCATTACTGCCCTCTAAACGGTGAAGAAAGACATCGTGAGGAAACCGGCGTGTCCTAGAACCAAAAGTTCGAAGACATGTGACATCTACCAACCCGCACTGGGCCCACGTGGTGGATAACGGCCTGCTCCCTCTCACAGAGAGGAAGCCTGTGTCCCATCAGTAGGAACATTATAGGCTGTTTATGTTAGGTCAAGTGACCTGTCAATAGTGTCAATCTCTAGGATCCGGTGGAATAACACCTCGCCTTAAGCTTACTATACCTAACTTTTCACGGTAAGATTTTTCGAAATAGACCGGCAAGTCAGTTTGCAAGCCAGTTCAGCGGCTTGTGTCACTGATTGACGCGTAGGTACACAAAACCAGTCAGTAGGTACTGAACTGTCTTCAAATGTATTCGTCCACGAGGCCAGAGACAGGCCAGTGTCTGAACTGAACTAACTCGCAATCTGGGCCCTAATTAAACTGATTTGTCATGCCTCCTCTTTTTGTGAGAGGGAGTGAGCCGTAATCCACTACGCGGGCTCAGTGCGGGTTGTTGGATGTCACAGAGTCAAAGTCAAAGTATTTATTAGTGTGTTTTCTGGTGATACATTAGGTCTTATAGTTAGATTATGGTAACACAAAAAACTACCCATTACACTATTTAACATTAAAAGAGTTTAAAATCGATATTTCATATTAACACATGTCTTCGGTTTTTTAGTTCTAGGACATGCCGGTTTCCTCACGATGTTTTCTTTAACCAGTTAGTGATGATGAAATAATTTACACAAACTAAAGCGCCTGTCTGGGTTCGAATCCACGACCTAGTAAGTCGAGGCCATTACCACTGCGCCACCACTGCTCTGAAACGTTTCTAAATTAGTGGAATGAAGGCTTTTGCTTGTCTCGTGTCCGGAGCCCGTTAGTTTTAGTTTAGTTGCCTTTTATACCAGTATTTTATCACCTAGAACCTCTCAAAATGCAGCAGCCACAGCTTGAAATTAGAAAACAAAAACATAATAAAAATCGAATTTAATGTTCTTGAAGAGAGGAACCAGAGCATATACAACGAGCCTCGAGTAAGTCTTCGTAAACAAAGATGCACATTAAGGTAATATTCCCGTAAATACCCCAGTTAATGTTCTGTGCTAGCACCGTTATCGTTAGTGAAACTACCAAAGCATAACTAGGTACATCGGTGTTGCCATGTGTTGCCTAAATTCCCATAATTTCAGAAATAAAAGGTCTTTAGTGCAACGGAAACCTTCTTTATTTTATAATTTAGACGTGTTTTACTTGAACAAGATGTGTGAGCTGGCGGCCCTGGCGGGGCTTAATTTGTTGGAAATAACGTCTAGTATAACCCCTTTCAAAGAATAGGTTAAATTACCGAGCACCCCTGTATAGAAAGCACCGTCTCCAGTTCTCCCCCGTTTTGAAGTCAAAGTGGAGCGAAGCCGCGTATCATTAAATAAGTACATTGGAGTCTGTTCTGCTTTATGGAAATAAGTTGACTGTGTGAAATTCAAGTAGTTTAAATTAAGGCTCGAAGTTTCTGTCTCAGATTAATCAAAATATAAAACAACATAAAAAAACCAGCCAAGTGCGAGACGGACTCGCGCAAGAAGGGTTCCGTACCATTATCTATAAAAATGGCAAAAAAATCGTTAGCGGCAACAGAAATACGTCATTTGTGAAAATTTCAACTGTCTAACTATCACGGTTCATGAGATACAGCCTGGTGACAGACGGACAGACAGACAGACAGGCAGACAGACGGCGGAGCCTTAGTAATAGGATTCCCGTTTTACCCTTTGGGTACGGAACCCTAAAAAAGAGCAATTTAGATGCGTATCAACAATTAAAGCTTCAAAGAGTGAAGGAGCTTCGTTTATTAAAATACCATCTATGTGACGGCATAAAATGCTAATTCCTAGTTACGGATTGGACAATGGCTGCCATAGATCACCGGCCATAGAGCTGCGGCCATTTTATTTATGTAATTAAACATGTGCAGGCGCCGTGAAGCTCAGATCGTTCACCGGAGCTACGATTGCAATAATAAAATTATAGAGTACTTGCTTTTGTCCGCGACTTGGTTTGCATTCAAACTAACATAAGCATAATCAGACTATAATATTCGGCGCTGTGAGAGGGATTGGGCCGTAATCCACCACGCGGGCCCAGTGAGGCTTGGTAAATGTCACATGTCTTCGAATTTCTGGTTCTAGGACATACCGGTTTTCTCACGATGTTTTTCTTCACCGTTTTGAGAGCAGTGGTGATTAAATAATTCACACAAAGTAAAGTCTGAATTCGAACCTACGACCTACAACTCGTAAGTCGCGGTTGTTTCCATTAGGCCACCACTGCTCATTCAAACTATAATCCTCCATTTGACCTGGTCATGTTAAGGCTGCATTGTCTATTAGCCAACCAATCCCCTAGTCAGTTATTCGGCTTTTAATAGGTACCCGCTGCTGAGACTCAGACCTCCTCTCTATTAAGGGGAGTGCGGGTTGGTGGTCACATATCTTTGAACTTTTTGATCTGGAACGTGCCGGTTTCCTCACGAAGTTTTTCTGCACCGATTAAGAGTAGTTTGCGCCAGTCAGTATCTAAACTTAACCGAAACGTGATATGAATAGTGGTTGCCGCAACTCATGAACAACTGCGAAATTGCATAAACTGCCTTAATGCAAAAGTCTCATGGGCCTGTAATTTCATCGGCACCAGTCTTTAATTTAATAACCGGATCAATATAAAGCAATGACACAAAATATAGATATAGTCAAAGTAAGTACTACGACGGAAATAATAACCATCGAATCACAATGATGGGGGGGTTTGCCATAATCGCCACGCTTGGCAGGCGGGTTGGCGATCGCAGTATGGTGTTAAAATGCATAGAGAAGGCTGCTGCCCATTCTCTAGTAAGTCCCTTAGTCGCCTTTTACGACACCCACGGGAAGAAATAGGATGATGCTATTCTTTACGTCTGGCACCACACGGGACCTAGGAATTACTATTAAAACTTGTGAGTGTAAATAATAGTGAGTGAACACAAAATGGACCATATTTTCCTGCGTACGATTGAATCATTATTATAGTTTATGCGTCCGACCGTTAGTGCGTCCGCGTCCTGCACTGCGCGTGCGCTTAACGCTTAAAGGAGGTTGCATGCTTGAAGGAAAACGTTTGTAATAAAGTTGAACGTATTTTGTACGATCAGTAGGCGGCGAAATTCTAATTTTCTTTTGTGTTTTGCAATAAGCCAGTCAGTGATTTTGATCAAAATATTGGTTTGTAATGTGTTTTGCGTTGTGGTTGACTCACTCACAGAAAATGAGACATGGATATATTATGTCTGCAGTAAGTTTACTTTCAATTCAGGCTCAGCTAGCAGTAATTCACTGTATGAAGAGAGAATCATCAGCATCTTGTGGTATTGGTAGCCGATCCCAAAGATAGGTAACGGCTATGATGCACTGAATGCATGAGCGACCTACTGACACCATGAAAAGGTCATGTTCTCACCATGTTGCTGGTAATAAACAAGCCTTCACGGGTGACGATACCTTATATCCAGTGCATCTTGAGTAGTCAGTCCCGGTACGATGCTGACTGGCTTAAATTTTTTAACATGGCATGTTGTTAATCAAAACTGTGTAGGAAATTATAGTGAGGAAACCGGCATGTCCTAGATTTTTTTTTTAAGGTTTGTGACCTCTACCAACCCGCACTGAGCCCGTGTGGCGGATTTGGGCCGACTCCTCACGGTGAGGAGTCCTGTGTCCCAGGAGCGAAAATATTACCTATAGGCTGATTATGTATGTTGTTTATAGCTACAAAATCATTCGGGAATAGGCAGATGATCTGGAAATCATGTCAGCTGCTAGCTCCTAATGAACTCCTCGATCTCCTTAAAGTCTGTCATAAAAAGTTAGTTTTGTAGCTCATAGTTTGGTGCTATTGACTTTAAGCCCATAATATAGTAAATTACCGCTTAGAAATTAATATCCCTCACTAAGTTATTAAAGACCCGCGGTGTTTTATGGTAGCAGTGTAATATGGAAGGTTTCACGGCTTAACGTTAGGGCTGTGTGAATTGGTTGATCTTACAGGTTCATGAAAATGGTAGTTTGATGGACGAGCGTTAATACATTTATTTAATTGAATCTACTAATACTTTTTAAAATGTGGGTCCCAGTCTTTTAGAAATTCACTGGAAGGTTGAAAAGTGAGCTGAGACACAAATATCCTCTCTGAGAAAGAGGTCAAGTAGCCTGTCATCCACCACACGTGCCCAGATGGTGGATAGTTGGATGTCTCATGTCTTCGTTTTGGTTCTAGAAGACATGATTGTTCTGCCTTCACCGTTTTTACAGCAAAAAGTCAAAGTAATTTATTTACCAGAAACACTGTATGTACATAGGATTAATTAGCAGCAGCACTAAGTCAGCTCAGCTGTCAGTAATTAGCAGCAGCACTAAGTCAGCTCAGCTGTCAGTAATTAGCAGCAGCTCTAAGTCAGCTCAGCTGTCAGTAATTAGCAGCAGCACTAAGTCAGCTCAGCTGTCAGTAATTAGCAGCAGCACTAAGTCAGCTCAGCTGTCAGTAATTAGCAGCAGCACTAAGTCAGCTCAGCTATCAGTAATTAATTAGCAGCAGCACTAAGTCAGCTCAGCTGTCAGTAATTAATTAGCAGCAGCACTAAGTCAGCTCAGCTGTCAGTAATTAGCAGTAGCACTAAGTCAGCTCAGCTGTCAGTAATTAATTAGCAGCAGCACTAAGTCAGCTCAGCTGTCAGTAATTAACTGTAAAATCATAGGTAGTCTTTTTACTGTTTTTAGCACAACTAATAAACGGTCACAGCAAAAAGTCAAAGTAATTTATTTACCAGAAACACTGTATGCACATAGTATTAATTAGCAGCACCACTAAGTCAGCTCAGCTGTAAGTAATTAATTAGCAGCAGCACTAAGTCAGCTCAGCTGTCAGTAATTAGCAGCAGCACTAAGTCAGCTCAGCTGTCAGTAATTAGCAGCAGCGCTAAGTCAGCTCAGCTGTCAGTAATTAATTAGCAGCAGCACTAAGTCAGCTCAGCTGTCAGTAATTAATTAGCAGCAGCACTAAGTCAGCTCAGCTGTCAGTAATTAACTGTAAAATCATAGATAGTCTTTTTACTGTTTTTAGCACAACTAATAAACTCTCACGATTTTAGACACTAATTACGATTAATAAATTCCAAGATTTTTTGATGTTTTGTTTTTAAGAAGAATTTATTTTGTTTTGTTTAAAGAAGAATTTGTTATGGGGGATGCGCTAAGGTAGCCCGCGAAATTCAAATTTTATTACGTTTTTTGCAATTTGCAGGTCAGTAACAGGTTGTATGTTAATATAAATATGATTCGCGGCCGTAACAAATATGGCTTTACAGAATTATAATCATTAGAATCGACAATACAACTAACTCCTATTGAATTACTATTTCTGAAATAATCATTCAGTAGGATTTTATGAACTTAGAGAGTTGTAATGCTGATTCTAATGATTATAATTCTGTAAAGCCATATTTGTTACGGCCGCGAATCATATTTAGATCAACATACAACCTGTTACTGACCTCCAAATTGCAAAAGACGTAATAAAATTTGAATTTCGCGGGCTACCTTAGCGCATCCTTGAGTCATCTTTATGAAGATTCTGTTTTTTTTTTGTATGTTTCTTTTCTTTTTAATTTTAGGTACATAGTTTTTAATTTGTGGAAGCTTGTAAATGGCAATTGTAAGCGCTATTGTCCATAACTTACCCTTACAGATATTAGACTGTAAGCTTTACGAAGAATAAATAAATATTTAGCTGTGAGATTGGAAGCCTGCCCTTACAAAGTAAGGAAAAAGGCTATGAAGTCAAGTCATAATCTAAGTTGCAGCGACTGCTTTCAAGTTGTAAAAGTACCACATTCATAATTACACTAATAAGGCAATTATAATAAGGCTATTAGTGCATCCAGCGGATGCGAGAAATATGGTTCTGTAACTTGGGTTTACAATTGCGATAGCTCTGTCCTCGGCCCTAATGTTAGGTTAGAATCAATAATAATAATAGTACATTTTGATACAAGTGGAAAATGTTTGTTATTGCATTTGAGGCGGAATTAACACCCGAGCCGTAGGCGAGGTTGTTTTTGAGCCGAGAACTGCAATAACAAATGTCCACGTGTATCAAACGACGTTTTCCAATACACTTTTAAAGAAATAAAATAAAATAACAAAAAATATTTTTGTCATGAATTATTTTTTAGTTTATCATTTTTGACTTCGAGTTACAGCTATAGCTTTATGTAAGCGGGCACGCCCATTATGCCTGGAGGCTTTTATTTAGGTACGTTCTGTTTACGTTATTTCTGCTTGAGTATAGTTTTCGACGATTTTTATGTTTTTTTTGGCGTGTCTATACCAAAAATAACTTAATTTAATGTTGTGTTGCGTAATGCAAATTCTTTTACATTTTATTGTATAGATTCAAGTTTTATATCTGAACAGACAGCTGTGCTGCTGGGGAGTTTGTTGCGCCACTTCTTCTTCCCAGCTAAAGCACTAGGAAGTGGTGAAGGGTGGGCGTTTTTGGGGGACTGTCTTATGTAATTTTTGACGTTCGAAAAGTGCTGATTCTCAGCCTAGTTTGAATAAATGACTTTTGATTTTGATTTTATTGGGAAACTAAGACTTATGTTCAATTTTTTTTCTTTCTTTTTGGCTTCGCACGGTTTGTGCATTTAGCCAGTGTCATGTTAAATTAGGTAACAAGTACAAATTATGAAATGAACTCCATTCAATGCATGATAAAGATGATAGATAAAATCCCGCCCATCCGTCCCATTGAATTTCTGTAAAGACTTTACTGAAACCTCGCGCGGACTTCTTGAGAGAACTTAAAGTGATGTTGCACTGTTTTGTTTCATTTGCGTACACTAATGCAGGTTCACGAACACTTAATGGTTAATAATCCACCACTATTACATATTAATATTCGGCTAAACACAAATTTTAGAAAATAAAACAAAACTGCTAACATGACGCTTTACTTTCCCGCCAAGAAGTCCTGTAATTTTCTTGTTTTACCGCGCTTTGCTTTCGCCAGGTTGAAGGAGAAGCAAAGGTATAAAGCCGATAAACAGCCTAATATGAAAAATTGAAAATTCAAATATTTTTGAGTTCAGAACACAAATAAATGTTAATTTGTTCATAAACGTTTTTTTTATTCTATTGTAATAATCATGGTATTCTATTTATAAACATTATTTAAATATTCCAAACATATTAACGCCGTAAAGACGCATCTTTGCCGAGATTAAAAAAAAAAATCACCTCCGAATAGAGAGGACCGTCTCTGCGGGTCTACTCTCTAAGTCCGTCATCAAAGATACGGGCCCGTCCGAAAGTAGTAAATCTGTCAAAACAAGTGACAAATTCAATTTTTGTAACTGGTAAATACACATCTGGATTAGGGACAACTGTCAAATCATGTTGTCATTCATTTTTAATATGGGACCTGAACGAATCTTATGTCCGTAAGTGATACGGAGTAGGAAACGCCCAAAACTTCGGCCGAAACTACGGATTTCGTGATTGGAGTAGACCCCCTGGCGCGAGACGGTGTGAATAGAGGCATTGAACCAATTTGTACTAAGTATCTGTGGCGATATGAACCAGTTTTCGAGGAAGTGTATTGAAAAATAATCTAATATATCTACCAATTTTATTTTGTTTCGTTCGAATTTTGCTTTAGCTGTTATGCACACCCGCATAACAAAGTTGGCCTGTTTGCTTTAGTTATTTTGCAGCGCGACACTCTATCTGGACGTATAAATAATCAAAGGCATATGTAGTATAGCAGAAACTTAATAGACTTGTTAGATTAAGGTGTCATATTAATTTCATAAACAACAAATCAAATGAACACAAGTATGACCTCTGAAATAATATCGATGGGTAAAGCTCCTGGCCTAACGGTTGTAAGAAGAAAAAGTTGATAGTAAACCGATACCTTTTCTCTTTAGTAATTTTTTTTTTTTTACTAGGAATCTCTCCTGTATCGTGGGTGCGTTTACAAACATTTAAACTCACATACACTAACAGCCAGACCCGGAACAACTACTTAAAGGTCATACAAATATTTGTTCCGTGCGGGAATCGAACCAGCGACACGCAGCGCAGCAGTCAATCGCTTAACCACTGCGCAATCTGTGCCGTCAGGTTGTTTAATCATAGCAATTTTAAATGACACATACAATACAATCGGATGGATCAACTTACACAAATTACTGCTATCACGCCATCATTCCAAATAGAGCAAGTGCCTCATCATCATCATCATTTTAGCCAAAGACGTCCACTGCTGGATCTGGCACATCATAGGCCTCCCACTAAGGGGGGGTGTTTGCCATAATCGCTACGCTGGTCAGGCGGGTTGGCGATCGCAGTATGGTTTTAAATGCATAGAGAACGCTGCTGCCCAATCTCTAGTAAGTCCCTTAGTCGCCTTTTACGACACCCATGGGAAGAAATGGGATGGTGCTATTATTTACGTCCGGGACCACACGGAGCAAGTGCCTATATTTCAATAAAATGTTTGCTCTACTTTGCCCAACGGTACCAAGTACGGCCACACGAAGCCTAGTTCGAAACAACCCCAGCGATGGATTACCACTAATAACGAATGCAATCAGATCACAGTACAAGTATTTCTCAACATCTTACGCACAAAACGATTTTCTATAGGTAAGTAACACGGGAGGACGAGGAAACGCAGACCTTGTGATGGCATAGAGGCGTTTATGGGAGATTGGCCGGAGAAGGCAACCTACACGGAAGAGTGGGAAGCTGCGGGGAAACCTTTGCCCAGTAGTAGGACAAAAAAAGTTGAATAAAAGTAAAAAAAGTAACAGAGAGTATTGAACAAACGTGTTTAAGGACATTCCTCCATCCCTTACAAGCTAAGGCAGTCTTTGATCAAAAACAGCTGTTTTTATCGGCTTATTTACTTCAAATAAAAAAAAAAAACGTTATTGTCCTTTTAACCGTTTTGCGCGGAGGCTCCACGTTCCGTTCGGCGCGTGCGCGGGACAGCTGCGCGCGCAGATGCGCCCACGCATGCGCACCGCCCGCGCATCCCACCCGTAGGGCCGTCGCCAATAGCCGCACGGATTATTGATATAATAAAGCCTTCTAACATAGAAATGACCAGATTCAGAAAATCTACTTCTAAAAAGGCTACAGAAATCTTTAGGGAGATAAGATACTTAGGTACCTAGTGAGGATAGCTCTAACCACGTTGCTACAGAAAAACGAACAACAAACTTAGAAGGCTTTCTTAAACTTTTGAATTCATTGTGTAACAATGATCAATTCTCGTTTTTTCAACCCAATCGCTTCTATTTATATTCGGAGCATTGACTTTAACAGGGCAACTGATGTTGGATTACTAGTATATCAGAATCCCCGAAAATTTAAGATACACATCTATGAGGGCTGAAGTTCTCTACCATTGATCCACATTCTGTAATACACTCTGTATAGAGGCTCGATAATACGAGTAGTAAACTATGTATGTTGCATCGACTGGTTCTTCTGTAACTTAACTATTATTTGTACCAATACGGATCCGGATTATTGATATCACAAAGCCGTAGTCCTATTTAAACGGACGCATAACAGAGTTAAGAGTAATTTATAGAAAGTTCTTCGTTAATTCTGTCAATCTGTCACGACTGTGTACTCGTTCGTTGATTTCTGAGGCTCACGAATAATGAAATTTGTGTAAGTTTTGAATGAAACATAGTTCAATTGTTCGCTTTTGAACTCTGTAGGTTGCAATGGTGATAGAAACCTGTTCACTTCTCTTCTTGTAAGGATTTCGAGATATCATTTAACTTCACAGCTTGGATATATTGTTGTTTAGGTTGAAATGGTAACAATACTTGCATTTCTCTTTGTAACTACCTAAAACACTTATTATACTGTCATTATTAAGAATGCTACCTGAATGAAAACTTTTCTACAAAGCTTTCTAAGCTTTGTAGAAAAGTTTTACCCACAAAGTTGCACCCAAGTCTAAATTGTTTTTCCGGAAAGATAATTTTCCTCCAGGTATCTTAATAATAAATGATAAGTGTGTGGAGCAAGTAAGTGAGTTTATATATGTGGGGAGTCAGTTTACAAGGGATGGAGAGATTGATGAAGATGTGGAAAGGAGAGTAAATGCGGGAAATCAAGCGAATGGTGCTATACATGCGATTGTGACCAATCAGTCGATGCCTAAAAAGGCTCGACTGGCTGTTCACAATGGTGTGCCTCCGCTTATGTATCGAAGTGAATGTTGGTTGTGGCAAAAGAAGCACGAAAGTAGAATAAATGCTGTGGAAATGCGTTCTTTGCGAAGCAGGTCTGGCGTGACTATGAATATATGATAGGCTGAAAAATGAGGTGATAAGGCAATGATGCAGTTTAAAATAAGATGTAGTAACACAATTTGAAAAGAGTATGCTTAGATGATTTTTTCATGTTGAGAGGATGAGTGAAAGGCGACTAACAAAAGGTATAAAATATAAAGCAGAGGTGAGTGGAAACGCCAGGAGGGGACGCCCTAGGAGGACATATAGTGACCAAATTGGTGATGTACTTTAGAAAGGTCAGGTGCGTAGTACTCGCAACCAGCGTGCGTGTAAGACAGGATGTATGAACGTAAGCGAAGCAAAAGGAGCATGTAAGGAGCGTAGCAGGTAGCGTTTTATAGTTTCTGCCTACCCCCATGGGAAGAAGGCGTGAGTTTATGTATGTATCTTAGTAATAATTCACGGTATTCAATCAGTATATTTTTATCATCCGATAAAGCAAATCACACTGATACTTCTGTGTAAAACATGGCAATATTCAAAATTAGAAAAAAAAAAGTCTCGAGAAAATTAAAATAAGATTTCGTCCTCGTCGCTATTACTTTTTAGTTTCAATAAACCAACATACAAAATACAGTTATAAATATTTGACATCTGCTGTAAGTAGGTATGTAATACCTTGTTTTTTTTGTCCTATATACTATTGAACATCGGCAGTATTCAGTCGCAGGCGCAGCCCGCGAGGCAGATGTGTGATTCCTGGAGTCGATCGTTGGTGCACTCGCTCGGTGCCCCACCTCCTGCTCATTGCGCGCAAGGTGTTGCCACATTATGAAGCAGGGTTCGGTGGGCATAAATGCGTTATTCTTGATCGAAGTCATTTGCGGAATAAGACAATAACATAAATACTGTACTGTGTTTGGTTTAGGCAAAATCATTGGAGATCTTTGGAGAATTTGGAGGATTGTTTAAATCTGTCTGAGAGTTTTAGCGTGTGAATTTATAATTTATATTCCTTTTCAATCCCCAAAAACACAAAAGACAGCCCCAAACACCGTAATCGGGAGTAAAATATTTGGTAGTATTCGGGTCAAGTTGACTCGGGCCGAGTTGTCCCTGACCCAAATCTTCATTAGGTTCAAAAACATAAATTGGGAATGCGCATTTATGTACGGAACTCTTTATGAACTTTTGCCCACGTTTATTATCTATGCCAACTGATAGTAAGACTATTCATAGACATTACAAAAGCGCAACGCAGTTTATTTCAGTGTTGTTATCTCAAAAAACCATTACATCGGGTGTCACCTTAATTAATACAGAACAGCTGATCGACGCTTAAGTTGGAATAAAAATTGGAATAAAATATTTTATTCCTTAAATCCTATGCAGCAGGCTTAGCATGAAGTTTTCTGTTTCTACTTTACTGTAGAATAGAAATCGCTTGTCTACCCTTCTCAGTAGAAAACTTTCGACTGTCTACACGGATACATCATTTTTATCTACTCTTCCGTCTACAAAACCGTGTTTCTACAGTTAGCCTGCAGCTAGAAAATGTTATTATTTTTTGCATAATTATAAATTGTTGATGGCTTAGTTAGAAATGCAAAATTGATAAAAATACTAGCAGGTGCTTTGAATATGCAAATGGCAAATGGAATAACAAAACATCTAAGATAGCATAACATGCTTATATTCCGCGAATGGGTAGGCAGAGGTGTGCCGTACCTACAACAACTGTAAAAAACGTTAAACGTTACTTAGAAACTGTTACAGTTCCCCAGTAACGTTTAAAAGTTCCATGCAATAGAGGGCCAGCATATTGCCATCAATCGGACACAAATCCAAACTCCGAGCTGCTATCAACAGATTCCTGGTTTGCACTCCAGGAACCCTCGATCAGGGCCAAGTCTGCTAACGCAGTTGTGTCCGAATGGCCGATCATTGGCACCGTAATTGTAGAGTTTGACAGTTTTGCTAATCTCCTAATTGAAAGGCATCTTTATGATTTTCCGATGACGTACCACTGATACTACATTGGAAAAATTGTCTGTATTTGGTAATCTCGTACTGACAAGCTTCTATTATTTTGAATTCCATATGGACCACTGTCACGCCATTATGAATTTAGGATGTTACAAACTATTGGCACAATGGTCACGGCGTTGCCTTCGTATGGTCGTCATAATGAACAGTTATTAAAAATAGCAGACACGCTTATAACCAAAAATAAGGCAGTTTACAGTTTATTAACATGTCTCAGTTAAACTACGACAATATAATCAAACTGACAGTTTCGCACACAATTTTCTAACAAGTGACATGACGCTCGGTGCGATTTCATTTCTCGATGTGCGACATTTGATTGTGGGCTGTGGAACTATTTCCCACGGAAGACGCGCGACTTGGCGACGACACTGTCTCATTATAACTTTACATTTGTCTATGTTTGTACAATGTTGTTACATTTGTATGTATAAGAATCGTTTGATATTATAAAAACATAATCGATCACTCACAATTTGACCTTGTCTTTTGCTTTTTCGGATTGCTCGAACCGATTCCGACAATTTCAACGACTTTTTGTTTTCAGCATTTACGTTCAAACATAACATAACATCACACCTGTTTTCCCCGAAGACCAGACCAGACTCCGGAATGCTACTGAGACATTCCTGTTGAAAATACCCAATAATACTTTGCTTTACATGGGAATCGAACCTAGAACTTTATGCTCAGCACACCACTGACCATTAGAACAACGAGGCATTCGAAGTACTTGAAAACAATAAATATAAAATTATGAAAAATAAAATGTAAGCAGTAAATTACATAATTTTATTCCTTAACTGTATAAATTATGGACACGCCATCCTTCCACTCTAACTGCCTCTATAAAGCAGTTTGTGTTATGCCTGGTAAACATGATTTTGCTAATGAGTGTGAACTATTCTTTTAGTAGCCACCAAATAGTTTTTTTTATTATTCATATGATGAGAGATCGAACCGTCGTTTTTATTTTTCCAATAATTTTCTTGATTTTCTCACTCTATTTCAGCACGACGTGGGAAAAAAACAAAGGAATTTCTAATATTTTCTGTTATTATCTGCAGTGACACATAGACAGCGTCAGTGAATCATTTTGTTATGATTGTAGTGCGAATGTACAAGTGCCACTGTATGCATGTCTGTTTATACGTAAAATAGTGAAAAATGCTGTTTATTTCCGAGTTAAAAGATTTTTTAATCAGTTTTATGTTTTTAGTTCTTGTCAAAAACTCTATTGAGCTGTGATATCGGAAAGGATAAGGAGAAATATTTGATGTGGATGGCCTACCTTCAGTAATTTGAGAGGCATCAGTAGAAGAAGAATGAAGACTATTTTAGATCATTTTTTTCATCTGTATGGTAAGTAGAACTCATTTGAATTGCAGAAGACTTCTAAAAATGTGAATAAGGTACAAAGCTATGCGCAAAAAAATACAACATTACATCTTATTACAAAGTTAGAAAACCATCATAGATATATTTATCAAAGCTGTTACTTTTTTATTTAAAAGTATTATTTTTTCTCCAAATCTTCCAGCCAGTTTCGGAGTGCATCGCTAGTCAATCAAAGCTGACACAGCAGATTGTGATCGATATGTGTCGACAGACGGAGTTCCGCGTATGATCTAAGTAATGTAATTTGCAACAACTGGAGCAATAAATGTAGCTTTATAAAAAAAAAAAGAAAAAAAATATAAAAAAAAAAATATAAAAAAATATATAAATATTATATAAATATTATAAGAAAAAAAAAATATTATAGTAAATAATTATGTATGTATGTGTATTATAAGTTTATAACCTATTTATGTACTTGTGCACCCGTTTTATTTATAAATAATTATATTATAATTTAATATTTTTTAATATTATTATTTTCTCTCAATCAGAGCACCCGCCATCTTATCTCTTCACCACCCTTGGTTGACTAGTAGAGAATGCCTAAGGCATTAAGTCCGCCTTTGTACCTAATTGTGTGCGAGAAGTTTAAATAAATAAATATATTTATAAGATATCAAACACATTATTTATTGACAAATCTGAAAGTCCTAAAAGGCTTTATAACTAATGAGAGCGGCGCATTTAATTAGATTGGCTGGTTCTAAAGTCATCTTATGTCGTATGAATGTAATTACTTATGGTGGATACCAATGGGACACCAAAACTGTCCATAAGTGATACTGAATACTGGTGTTGTCCTACCATCGAATAGTCAGAGATAATTGTGGAAAATAAAGATATATGTGGAAGTTACCGCCTTAGAAGGTCATGATAAATTATAACTTTGAGTTTGAACCACCACCCACAGGGCCAATAAAATGATCACGCTAATCGAAAATAGGTATAATTTGCAAGCACATACAAAAACTTCAAAAAAACAAATTGCACATCACTCTCATTGATGGAAATAAGTAATGTAAGCTTCTACGCAAGTTTTATTTCCCCTCACAACCTCATCTCTATCCGTCGTCCCGGAGGCTGTGCGTAGTTTTTGTGCAACTCCGGACGGGCCACATCCTGCGGTTCATTGATATTGCCACGATGGACAGCCACGGCATTGTAGTACCGAGTGAAAAACTAGCCGACTCGGATATGCGGATATGTGAGCAGGAGGAAATTGGTTCTGAATGAGATTTACGGAGTACAGTTGGCAATGATATTAATGCTAAGCTTTAATAACTTGAAGGTGATTGAGGAGTTTTGTGTGATAGAACTAATACTATATCTAATACAAGTTACATTGACCGATAAGGAAATGAAGGCGAAGAAGGAATGAAGATAAAGTATTAAATATAAATTAAATGTTGAAAAACTATGTTCTCTACGCCAGAAATATATAATGAACAGCTACGGAATTACTTCACTAAATATGTTAGCACTGAATAAGTAAATGAAATCTTTCAAGCCTGTTTTGTTTTCTTAAAACCTTCGCACTTAAATAAAAGTGCGTAAAATTCAGCGTTCAGTCGCCGTTATCAGCAGGTGCCGTGACGTATTACTCTATCGTCGCCTGCGCACCTCATGTGGCGTTTATCGCTCCCCTGAACACGACTAAGTGAATTTGATGTAAGTCCTTCCACTACTTGTACCTAAGAGCTATGTTCTGCCTGATAACCTCCAGCTGTGACAAAATATTTTTACTCATGAACATTTTGTTTATTCTTCGTTATGTTTGTATGTTTTGCTGGCTCTCTGTGGCGTGAAATGTGCAGTGAATTGTAGGACTTTACGAGGTGTGAAACCACGCACAGCATTGGTGCATGGCATGGAACATTCTTTGATAGTTCGTGTTCAACTATAATCCTCATTGGAGTCTTCGAAATACGTTAACCTAGCTTGCTTCGAATTTTGTGGTAAGACAAGCAAACTGCATTAAGTAAGATAATAACCTTTCATGATATCTCAGCTGGGAATAATCCTATTTCTTGTTAAGAGTCAAGCACCAGTATAATACTTGTCTTATTTTTTTAATTGAGGCCTGCAAATACAGAGCAGATGGTGATTATGGAAATACCTATTCTCATAGTCTCGTTCTTCGCAATATGTACTGCAGCGAGCTCGGCGTTACAGCCGTTTGTTGTTGTTTGAAGTCAAGTTGGACAGAAATACTATCTTTCTTTAAAATCATAACCTCCACATACATAAACGACTACTTTATGAAAGAGAAAGACGAAGATGATCATAAAAATTACAATTACCTTTGGCTATTATTTAAGTAAAGAAAAGTCTAGCCTCTGCGTTATTGAGTTTAAATCAAAATAATAAAAAGTTCAAGTCGGTTAGCGGTAAGTAGGACATGTGTCATAATTATGGGACAAAATCGTTGAAATCACATACACAGGCAGTTTTAATGCAAAAAACGAAAGATGATGAGGATTTAATGGTTGCGTACCAGCATTTGGACCACAAGAGATTAATGGAAATTTGATTTACAGTAACTGCTTGAAGCAGTTTCACGGTTAAATGAAATGAACAGAATATACTTGAATCTATTGGAACGGCTATTGACGGATGACTTGTTGAACGTTAATGCGGATAAAATCACGAAAAGATTTGATTATAGCACCATTGGATAGTCCGTTATCATATCAGCTATAGATACAACCGATAAGAATGAATAACGGGCGTCCACCGGCGGCCGTTTACAAATAACACAGGAATCGATTTGTAAATAAATTTAACGTAACCAAATCACTGTTATGAACAAAATGGACAACGAAACCGGTCTCGGATGTATCACCCGGTGTTAAAGCATTGTTTGTGTTTACAAGTACTTCGACAATTAGTTGAGCAATCATTCTTTCTGATTGTGCAAATTCAGCAGGTGCCCGAGCGTCGCCGTCGCCTCGTGTGTCAACAATTTCTCTGTGTTCACCGTTTTCTATATTTGCATTTTTAACGTCATCCTTAAATGAAGTCACTCCAGTAAGGAAAATAGCGGCCGAGTGTGAGTCGATTGCAGCATCGGTCCATCGTAAATCATCGTTTTGATCGACGGGGCTGGGTTCTCGGCGCGTGAGTCAGGTGTTGCGAGTAAACAGTCGCCAGGGCTGGCTGGCCGGGGGCTCGTCGACCCTCGTCGATATATGGAGCGGACCAGTGGCGCGAACATTCGCGGCACGTCCTTTGTTGGCCGTTTTGTTTTGGAGTACCATCCGGTTCCTGGTGGTGGGGCGGGGGGGACAGGTGGGCGCAGGTAGCGCGCGCGGCGGCAGTCAGTCCACCTCGACGCGTCGGGCTGCGCGAGCGCCTTGCCCGTTCATAAATACTATCTAATATGGAAATGGCCAGTCATTGCGCGACAGGTGCGCGCCCGCGGCATTCGTGCACGTGTGCTGTTAGTGAGTGCGCCGGCGCTGCCACCGCAGCACTGCCTCATGAACCACGGTAAGTTTTCCACACCATCTCCGTGAAAAATCCACGCATACTTTGAAACTGGCCGCCGCTTTTTGTAGTTTCTATAATAACAGCGTCGGCTGCTCACGCGCATCTGCCGTTCCGTTTCGGTGCAGCTGTTGGCCGGTGAATAGGTAGGTATGATCTTTTTTATTCGACAATGATGTCGTGATGTTTTGTTGAATGAGCTCGCCCTTACAGCAACGTCTAAGGGCTCTCTTTAATACAATTAGAGGAGTGTAGAAGACGGGCGCGTTCACACGGTCGCGGCGTTTCGCGCGTTTCTGTTACCTGAGTAAATATTGGTTCGATAACGTCCGCGAGTGCGTGCGTGTACACTACTGTTATCGATTCCACACATGCGTCACTTCGATGGTTATCTTTGGCGGATCTGGGTCATTGTTTTTTTGTATTTCGTGCACTGTTGTTTCATAATGTTGCTGAACACCGTTTCTTTCATCTGTAACGCTCTACAATCGTTAAAATTAAAGTTTTCTGTCGACCACACCGGTTACCATGCGAGTCTAAAGAAAAACTTATCTTG
This sequence comes from Tiliacea citrago, assembly GCA_963921375.1. Lineage (NCBI taxonomy): Eukaryota > Metazoa > Arthropoda > Insecta > Lepidoptera > Noctuidae > Tiliacea > Tiliacea citrago. The sequence goes on from OY992786.1 coordinate 22,746,625, forward strand.
TGTCTACTTATTTAAAGTTTTGAATTGTTTCGTCATTGTCATTACCAACTATGTAGCAAAAAGTAACAAAAACTCGGATACTTGAATGTGCAAGTAAAAACCTATTTATCAAGTCGCAACAAAACCGGTAAGAAATACAATTAAGTAAAATATTTATTTATACAGAACTACTAACTGAACAATGCTTACACAATGAAATTTATTCTTGTCGAAACTCATAAAAGTTTAAAAAATATAGATAGTCACAAACTGTTGGACACCATTTAGAAAAATATTTATGGAGAATCGATACAGGTGTTAAAATTCGGTTTTGAATCGTATCAAATCGATTATATCATATACGGGAACGAATCACCAAAATAACCCGAAGTGAATGGGAGGTAACCATGGTAACGGTAGAGTGGGCGGTGGCTCTTATCGATATGTAGATTTTAATAAAGCTTTATGGAAATTAAACGAAGGCTCAAATTCGATTAAGGAATCGACTTGTGAGGTTTACTTTACTTTAAGAGTTCAAACAGTATCCCTTTATTCGTTGAAAAAGGTAAAAACTATTATTTTTTTGTGGTTGATTCTTGCAGTACCTGTAGTGTCAATTTTGATTCTTAGTCTCTTTCGTGAATTCCCATGTTCTAGGTATATCATAATGACCATAATTATGCTCTTCCTGTCATATTGTCTAAACATGCTGTTTAATCAATGATCATCCAAAAACATTTTTACTTCACCACGGTTCTCATCATAATCCTCATATACTTGCCTTATTTCTCCACTGACACGTTCAATGCTTACATTACAACTTCAACAAAACTAACAATCTTTGAATTGGCTAAAATTGCAACGAATCCATTAGCTATGAAGCAAATAAGTTTCTTTTCCAGTCGTTTTGGTCTGGTGCTTTGACTGCCTAGGTACTAAATTTCTAACAATAAAGTCCATTTTAAAATTTTCCTTGTGGCAAGGAATTTTGGATTATGTTAATCATGTTTTTAAAGAAATGATTATGTTCAGCACTGTTGCTTTTGCGAATGACGGAATTACAATTAATATGTTGGAAAGATCATAATAAAGAGTATCTAAAGATATGTGTGGCTTCATCAAAACCAAGATAGACTAAATTACGGAGAAAAACAAAAACTTTAACCGCCTTATTACAAAACAAGATTTATACTTTGACATGGCTTAAACCATGCAGCCAGTTTTTGTAATAAGAACGTAACAGTGATTGAAATACCGTTCTTTATACCAAACTGAAGACTTAGTTCGGTACTAAGTTGTCAGTTTTGTGTTTAGGAACTTTACCATAGTCGCAATAAAGTTCGAAATTCCATAATGGATCCATGTTTTAAACCTGGGTCTAAAGATAAACCTTGTTTTGTAATAAGGGGGTTTATGTACAAACAGAATAATCAATATTAATTATTACACTAGGAATTCATAGAAATGTGCTAATTACCAGATTATTGTTCCCATTACTTTTGTCTCACTTTCCGCTCTGTTACTTGCTATTCCTAAATCGTACAGCCTTGCAGATGAGAAAATTTTGAACCTGAGAATTTCCATTGCCAAGGTCAATAGCTTCATTCCACCTCCTAAATATACATTCTGTATACCAAACAGCATTAATGAGGTATTACTTAAGAATGATAATATCGCCCACAATTTGAATGTCTATGTTAATGTCGGGTTATTTTGTATGTTTTATCTCTAATTTATATATTTTGGATTAATATTTATATTTATGGTGTATCTATGCCATTACAAACACTTAGTCTAATAGCTTTACAAATGTTACTGTTATTAAATTTCACTTTGGGTTTACTGAAATATTCTTGCTCATTCGACGTGAAATCAGAGGACGTCAAATAAAATTGAGATCACAACTCTAAAGCCAAGTCAATAGCTAAGCTACCTAAATGAACAAATCGTAACCGAAAAGAATAAATCACAAAAAATAATATAGCCAATAGGAACATGAACAGTTTAATAGAGCTAGCCAATCGACAGCACGTTGCGTTGCGGCATCCGAGCCGAGATTTCTAATCGGCGGCGTCACGCGCTGCGTCTCCCGCCCGGAACGAATTGTCCGGAGATAACCATCGGGCTGTGTTGCCACATCTAATTGGAAGAAAACATCGCCGAAATCAGATCAGAAATGAAGTACTTAAAGTGAAGTGATTAGCCAGTTTAGGAAAACAGAAAGAGGATAATCAGCCCTTGATAATGATATCACGATAGATAGAGATTCGGTAAGGATAAAACAACAATCAAAGTGAACGACAAAGTAACCGATAATACATAATAATATTAGTGAACAAATATGCTCTAATTTCAGAGGTCTATTAAATTCATGACAGAATACTAAATCGACTGATGAGCTAAACAGTAATCAAAATGTAGAATCATTAACACCTTGTCATATCATGATTCCAACAAGTTTGATAGTTTATTTAAAAGCTATGACAACACAGTTGAACATAAAAACGTTTAGTCGTTTGCGACAAATCGAACCGTGCCGTGACAAAGCGCGATGACTTGTCGATCTCACTGTTGTGGCCATGATCGAGAGCGTCCTGTGAACTTGTATGCCTATTTATAAAGTACTGACAGCAAAATAGATACAGAGCTTGAGAGGTTTAATGCTAAGAATAATTTGATTGCGGAGAAATGTAATGAATATAGTCATAAATAATAATCAGCAGAATACGACCACATTAAACACAAAATAGACAAAGATAGTAATGAGACGGGAAATGAACTAATAAGAGACGTGGCTGTCCTCGCTGCTCGCAAGCGTCGCGTTCCGTTCTCATAACCTTTCGTCGAGACTAATGTGCCTCCCAAGATCTCTGTCAGTGCCATAATGCCTTCAGCCGCATTAATGATAAATGTCGACAAAAAACACCAATTAGAACAATACAATTGAATAAAACTCCTTTCGTAAAGTGATCTATCGACTCTTTTTTACCGACACGCATTAAATAGTCATTAGCTGCAGATTTGGAACTATTAATTAATTCAATCTGTGGCAGATTCGCGCCAGAATCGAGTTTCATGTGTTCGCATTGTTGCTGGAAATATGACGAATCTAGACTGTTCGTTGAGAAGCCGGAGCATGAAATTGTGTGCACGAGGCGTATCGGCAATTTGCGTCAGTTTTTTTTATCACAGTCACGACAGGCCGGATTCCTCGTGGAGCGGCCAATCGCCGGCTAGAGACGATGTAATTGGGAGAAACTACTCGGCCACCACAAATGCTTGAGATTCGTTCTCGGCCAGTTGACGGAGAACTCTGAAAAATCATCCAAATGCGTCTGAGGCGTCTTAATCCGAGCATCTTGAAGAGGCGTGGAAGGTCAGATGTAGATAGATGCTCCATAATGACATGCTCGTTGTTCGGTATATTGCAACACATAGTCTAACTGTTTCGGCCCTTTTGTCTGCCGATGATTGTTTGAGCGATAGCCGATATTTCCTTGGCGGATATTGCGTATGCCACTTTCGCGGGTAACAATTATATTTTTGATAGAGGCCTATTCAGCTGTAAGTATTGTTGGATTGGGCATATGTGTTTGAAATTCGGTCAGTGCTATATCTCATCATCTATAATTACGGCAATTGTGGCTATTGGTTATGAAAGTACTTTGTGAAATGGTAATTGGTGTAAAATGCAGAAGCAATTTGACACTTACAACAGTGTACCTATAGCTGATTTCTGGGTATTTGACCCATACTTAAAAATATACAGTTAATGGAAGCATAAAGTATACTTGTAACTTTATCATACTGCTCGGCTGTGCCTGCCTTGTTGGTCTAACGGTCGCACGAGCTACTGCTGATCATGAGGTCATGGGTTCGATTCCCATTGGGGTTTTCCATTTGGAAATTCTCAGTACCAGCCCGGAGACTGGATTTGTGCCCAGTTGATGGCAATAGGCTCGCCCCCTATTACATGGGACTTAAACATAACTGGCGAAATGTGGGTGACAATATAGGTACACCTCTGCCAATCCCTTCGCGGAATACAGGCGTGATGTTATGTTAACTTTATCTTATTTGGTTTAGTGTGATGTTGAGCAGTTTCACGTTCAGGTGAATTATCACCGATTTTATCACACAATATTTATGATGAGGAGGAAAACTGCCCAGCCACGACCAAGAGCGACCCAGACACAATGTCAATATTTATTATCCGGTGTTAAACATTTATCTGACATTGGTCGTGGAAAAATATAGTAACAATATTCTCATGTGTTAAATTAATATAATTTTATTATGTAGAAAAGCATGGTGTTTCAGGCGAGTAATAGGCATGAACATAATTATATGATCCTCTGGTCAAAATAGTTAAAATATCGACTGTTAAAATAATAAAAGGAAAATTCAAGTAAAAATTTATAAAATAAAAAATGTTCATTAAAAATAATAAAATTAATTAATTTCGATAAACGATCACAGTTTGGCCGTGTTGCACTTTCTAATCACGCTAACAATGAACTGGCCGCTTTGCCGCCATATTTTATTTGTAACGTAACAAAGTGGAACACCTGTAGTCGTAAATGTTAGCAATGAAATTAATTAGAAATCCTCCAATCCACTGTTATTTCTTTATAAAACGCTCTTCAGTTATTGCATGACGCACGTTCAATTGGACGGTTGTTATAAAATAACTCAATCAAGACTATTATTACAGTTATTTTTCAGTAATAAACGAGTGACACTTTTAATGGGAGAAACTTCAAATTATGACACTTCCCACCATTTTTTTTATGGCTTCGTAGCGGTTTGCACATTTAGCCAATGTCAAGTAAAATTAGGTAAAAAGTACAAAGTTTGTTTAAATAATGATGAAATTAATAATACTCAATGCATGATAGATGATATCCCCGCCCGCCCGCTCCCCTTGAGTCGGTGAGAGGTCTCAGTAAAGATGTAGCACTTTACTGAGACCTCACGCGGACTTCTTGAGAGAACTTGAAGTGATGTTGCACTGGTTTATTTCATTTACCTACACTAATAAACGTTCACGAACACTTAATATTACACATTAATATTCGGTTAAACACAAATTTTTGAAACTAAAACGCATTGTTTTAATTTCAAATATTTGTGTTTTGCTAAACATGACGCTTCACTTTCCCGCCAATAACCCAAAATTCTACTTCCCGCCAAATCGAACTTCCCGTCGTTAAATCCATGGCATTAGTATGTACTATATAAACCAAATACGATTTCGCTCCACCAACAAAAAAAAAAAAATCAAAATTGGAATCATAAATTTTATTATATTTTTTTAAACAGGTTTATGTTATGACACAACGTGCAAATGTAAAATTAGCTTTGTTTGTTTAACCAGACAAATGAATTAATATCACATTCTTCTGCAGGTCTAATGATAGATTATACCTAAGATATTGTTCAAACGGATGCTATAAATCTAACGAAACTATTTATTTATTGCTATTGGTTGTTTGATTAAGGTAATTAATATGAATGTTATCTTATCGGCTGCTTGCCGCAATGGAAGGATAAATCGTTTTATATCCTATCCGTTTACATTTTCTAATGTATCAAAGTTTCTCTTTATATTTAGTTATTTTGAATAATGACTTTGTAATCGTTGCAGGTACGAAAATGTTTGATAAAAAAAAAACTTTTAACTAATAAACTGTTTTTTTTTGCGATATAACGATTTTTATCTTGATTGATAGACGTACTTTTGGGAATTGAACACTCCAAATCGATTCCAAGATACAACTGTAGCCAAAAACCTGATAGTAAAGTTTCTTCTAAGAAATCGTTTGTATCTTTCGATGTTTTCGATATCTATATACCACGAACGAATCAAACATTCCTGTAATTTAAGAACATCTCATATAGACGATGAAGGGTCTATAATAATAACAACCAAATAAAAGCATGCTATATCTTGACTTGACATAACACAAAAAAAAGTAAACTTGAGACTTGCTAACAAGTCAAGCAAGCCCGTACATTACTGATTCATTGCGGCAAGCAGAAAATAAAAAAAAACAATCAAATCTATATTCCCAAAAAATACATCACCCATTGGGTAGTTTTCCTATTCTCTTGACAAAGCCCGTTGATAGATCTCGTACGTAACGTAAACCCTACTCAATGAGACAAAGTAAATAGCATAATGCTGAGGCCAGCTATAACGGCGACTGTAGGTGGAAAAATAATTAGTTATTAAATCATCCTAATCAACCCATCCTATTTAAATCCATTTCTCGTATAAGATAAATGTAGAAGCTACACAATTATTAGACTGATCAAAAAATAATAGAGCCGATTGCCAAATAATCTACAAAACTCTTCTGCCATCTTTAAAACGGACAACAAAACCTTGCAATCTCCATAATAAATACTAAATAGGTAGTTTTACTATTTCCACGAAGTGAAGAAAAGGCCCGCGTCGCTCGAACATGGCCTAATAGACTCGTAAAATTTGCTACGGCCGGCCCCATGTTAAGTTGTTTCACTATCGGTAAGTTTGTATGTGTCGCCGGCAACAGTGGCCGGTATCGGTATGTGGTGCAATTGTTTCCATGTTTGTAGGTGGCCTTATTAATGGCTGGTTGTATATGGGTGGCTGTTGTTGTGGAGTAAAGTGGTTTTTAGTTTTTAAGGCGTAGATAATACGAGTATACTTAGGTTAAAGCTTTAATTACGAGTGTTGTTTATATGCAAATAATAGTTTTTTAGCTGACATAAAAGATGCATCTGTTAGAGTCAATTATACTCCAAATATACAACATTATTTTTAGTATATGTGAAACCTGAATATAGTTTGTTCAGAATAAGGAACTGAATCGATTTCAATAATTTTTACACCATGTTATTATTTTGTCCCAAAAATATTTAAGTGTGGTGGAAAATGTTATCACCATTTAATTACTTACAATACAATCGTAGTACGGTTAGTTACCTACTGCCAAATTATTATCAATGAGCGCAAGACGACCCTGGGGGCGCGGGGGCGCCGGCGCCGTTAGTATGTTTTTGTACGGACAACCCGGTAACATAACAACCTTATAACTTTGTGATTTTTCATTATACAGTTTTGAAATTTTGTACATAGATTCTTTACATAAAAATACTAGACACATGTTTGGGGTTTCGCATATACTAAAACTAATATTGTACATCTGAGTGCAGCAGGCAGAGTTCATTGATTAACTCAGGAAACTCCAAAACTAAATAAACATACAAAAATATTAGATATAGAATTAATAGCTTTTCTTGAAATGACAAAGGAAATCCTATTTCAGCTCATAACCGCAGGCACTAAACCAACATTTATCTCTATTACGTCAAGTTAGTTGAAATAAATTCCCATAGAGATGTAACTCCAGATACAACAGCTAGCGACACTCGACAGGTGTAGAGGCGAGTTAGTGACCCGTGGTGGACGCGTAGGACGAACTCACTCGACACCGGCACTGGCTGCTAATGACGCGGCTATCTGATTGTGTTTACTGCCTAGTAAATACGAGGTAGCAGCTACTCTTGAAACTGTACTTGTAAACGTTGAAGGTTTACATGAAGACGTTAATGTTTTATATGCAGACTAATGATTTACATGTGGACATGGACCATTTACGTGCAGACATTAAAATTTTACATGTTAACGTATCACTTTACAAGGTAACATCGACGGCTTGAATGTACATAATGCAATTTTAACACTGAAACTTGAAACTCACTGTCTTTAGGCAGTTTGGGTTCGAAGAATTTTCTGTAACTTTGAGAGACAATGCAAACCACAAAATAGCAAATATACACTCCTACATAAGATCGCTCATTTCATTTGTTTTAATGAATCCCAAAACACTTGAAACCTCGTTTGTCATAAATATCACGGCTATGCAAGTGTAGGACGGGCCAACTAGCTGTCGGCTACTGTTTTGCTTCCCTCTGGAGATTTGACCGTGGGTAGAACTAACTACAGTTGAAACTGTACACTTAATGGGGGTAGAACTGGATTTGTAATTACGTCCACAGGTGCCAATGTGGTTTTCGTTGGAATCGCCTGCAGTCTCTGTAGGTGGTGAATTTTAATTTGAAACCGTTATACTATTATCTGCAGTTGACTTGGCTTCAATTTTAGCATAGCTGTCTTAATATAAGTTGTATTGTTCGTCACGTATTTGTAGTGTTTGGTTTTTCTTTGGTTACTATGTATTGCAGAAATTATTTCGTTCAATGCTGTTCTATGCTGTTAAATCCATCCTTTGTTACTTTGATTGCTTCATTCTAATTGTTTGCTTCTTAGATTCTCTTCACCGTATTGTTTTCTTTTCATTTTATTTCCGTTATCCAAACACTATTAATACCACATTTGGTAAAGGCAATATGTTTTCTATATTATGGGAAAATATATGGAATGTCTCAGCGGCCTGTCGAGCTGCGGAAGTAGACTCAAATGAGGGAAACAGGTTGCGAAGGAGTTCTCAAGCGAAAGATTATACATGCCTTATACTTACGTTCTATAGCGATTCAAGCGGTTATAACTAATTTCCTAGCCGCTAGGTTTCTATTCAGGTGCATGTGGCTAATCGGTCTAATGTTATGAATGCAAAAGTTTGGATTTTGTGGATGTTTGTTACTCGAAAGCCGCTGAAGGGATTTGGATGATATTTTGCACAAGGTTAGATATATAATATTGTGTCCTGGATTAACACTATGGAATGCTTTTAATTACGTACAAAAAAGAGAGAACTTTCCACATAGTTTGAGTTGAAGTAATGGCTCTTATTATTCATTGTACGGTTAGCTGACATTAATTTGATCATGCGCATATTTTCTTTACTTTCTTCTTATTTTAAACAAGCTCACGTATTATAAAATTAGCCATTAGTCAACTTGACCTCATTCCCATGACGTGGCTACAGGAACTATGTCGTGCCATTGTCCATTGAGGCGTGTCGAGGTGCATTCTTTGCTATAAATATTGAAAATAATTGTGTATCGATCACATAATAGTATTATGCGACTATTGTACGTAATAGGGTTTGATCACGGTAACGCTCAGATTCCGGGCGGCCGGAATAAATGAATAAGGATTGAGGCCATAACTGTAGGACCGATTTCTTTTGATTAGGCTGCAGGAATTTGCTGAACAAGGTCAAGCTAAGTGATTAAATAAAAAAAAAATGATCTGCACTCTTAATTGCGTAACTCACTATCACACTAATCACAATCTGAATGATTGCTGTGTTATACTTGTCAAAAAATAATAGGCCCGTTATGACTTTTAACTTGAATCGATTTATCGTGAGTATCGAGTACCGAGTCGTATGGTTACTTCACTAGTTACGTCGCGATGGCGGATTCTATAAAATTGACCCTAACGTATCCTAGTTCCTTCTTACAATGAATTACGAATGAATGAATGGAGCAGTTATATTAAGAAAAGAAACGCCTTATTTTCTTAATATAACTGCTCCATTCATTCATAGATCGTACGAAAAACCCTTCATTTTCAACTCAATACGATATTCTACATCTACAACATCGATGAGACAACCTCGTCACGTCGTTCGATTCAAATCAAGTACTATCGTACCTAATACAGATGTATCGTTCTGTTTGACATTCACCGATGACATCGTATTAAAAGTTTAACCGACCGATCGAGACCGAGATAGTGATTTATGAACGCACGCGGTCGTTATTCGCGTTTATCGATACGACTCGACTAAACCTAGTAGGCGATTGGCGATTGCTAATCGACTTTTAGTGCTGGCGGTCATTCTGTGATGTCTAAGCGCGTAGTATTTTCAGTGAATTTATTGCGTATGGTAATGTAAGTAGCAAATTATATCGATTTGTGATAATATATCGATTAAAATTTATATAAGTCGCCTCGCACTAAAATTGATAGAAATATGAACCAAAAAATATCTATACATCTAATTAAATAGTAACAAAGTCAAAACTGTACAATGAATATTTTTTTAAAGAAGTAATTGCTACGAGTCTGATGCCGAAAATATAGTTTTTTAATTTTTGTCCGTTTGTTTGGATGATGTTCCGGATTGGCGCAGAAACGGTAGTACGTTCCCATGGGATATTTGCCCCCATCCACGCGAGCGAAGCCGCGGGTAAAAGCCAGTGTTTTTTAAAACTCAGTAGGTACAAAATATTATACAAGTGCTTATAGTACAAACATGAAAAGGCAGTCTTGTAGAGTTTGCAGAAATAATTTCCATGTATAATTTTTCAGACAATTTAAATTATTCCAAAGTATAATTTCCCAGTTTTTATTCCCGTAAGTAAGCAAGCCGGGTATACGGCACCGGAACGGTTATCGTTGCCGTGTAACCGTTTTAACGGGGCGGGTAACTGCGCCGACGCAAGACGTATAGCGCTCGGGCTAATTGTAATTACACGTACATTTGTAACTTGTTTGAACAAGATTCTGTTAAAAATGTTGTGGTAAATAATAAAGTCATCGTTTCGGACAGGCTTAGCCCCACCCCGTGGCTTAAGGTGGGTCCGCATTGGTAGGCCGCGAAAATCAAAATGTCGTACGTTTTGACGTATAATTATAACTATTTTGAATTAATGATGTATAACGTATAGCGGTTTTGCGACTTCGTGCTGTTGGGTAATTTTAGAAAATATTGTTGAGTATTATAGTGCTTTATTTAGGAGAGGTCTCCACCCTTGGCTTATGAAATTGAGAATTTTAAAATTCAATAAACACAATAAACTTTTCCATGGTAAATTTGTTCCATAAGAACAAATCTCTTATGGAATAGTTCTTAAGAGCGGCCAACCCGACATACTTTTCATACAAACGCTCGTACGTGATTATGGCGTTGTAACACATCTTTCTTTGAAATTTTTGAACCAATAGGTATCTTGTGCACTATATCTAGGTTTCTATGCAAGCAAAAAATATTTTTTTTGAAAAAGAAAGTCAGTATAAGCCTGCAAAAATCTGCATTTTTGCACAAATTTTACCTGAACTTTGGCCATTCATAATGTACTCATAAATTGTAAATGTTAAGAAAACATTACGATAGAAACCTTGCAAGTGTAGTGGAGATTCTAAATGACCAAGATTTATTTCACAAACTGGTAAGGCTTACTCAAAACCACGTATTTCCTGGAACAAGTTTTATGAAAATTCCGCACATTATTTTTCGTTTAATGTTATCGTGTTCTCACTCGTTTGTTAATAGTTTTCCCTTGCGCTAAATGAAACAACAAACTTATCGACCATGCTCGCGTTGACGATAGACGGACCGGGAAGGGCCCTCTTAAGGAACAAATCTAACTTAGAGAGATGTATTAATGATTTTAATTATTAGAATTCTGTAAATACATATTTGTTATGGTCGCGAATAATATTTTGATCAAGATACAACCTGACACTGACCTGAAAATTGCAATAAACGGGCTACCACTGCGAATCTGCCCTCCCATACCTATTAAAACTGTAATTTGAAAACATTGTAAAAGCCCATTATTTTTAAAATAGTAACCGTGGAGTTTATTGCCGGCTCTTCTCCATTGGAACCGTGAACCTAGCTTCTGACATTTCATAAGTGCAAGTATAGGTTTATGTGAAATAAATTATTTTGATTTTGAATCCACCTTAAGATGTATTTCAGTCGGTAGCCATTGTCCAGTGATTATTTGTACATGGTTAGTACGTAACTGGCGTTTCGCGTGCTCTACTCTCAATATGTCGCCTTGTCAAATTTTTCCAACATAAAATCGTTTCCGTACTCTCAATTATACATGGAGTTCATTTTAGCAGGGAAGTTTTAAAAACTAGAGACTAGACTAGATTATAATTTATATTAATTGTATTTTATTAATATATACCAAAAAATGTAATCATAAAATTACGTGTAGGTAGTGCTTTTCGTTGAGAACTGTGTCTGTTTGTCGTCACGATTCACGCCGTCACACATAATGGATTAATGTAAATCTTCTTCTATATGTTTTCTTTCGTCCTTCGGATAAGCCCTATTGATTTTCGTTAACAAACTAAAACCGTTCAAAACATTAAAAAAAATATCATTTTTTTTCCGTAAAATTTATCGTCAACATGTTTCTGTGCGGCGTGCATTTGTAGATTTTACAATTTTTAGGGTTCCGTAGTCAACAAGGTTATAGTTTCACCATGACCGTCTGTATGTATGTCTGTCTGTCCCCGGCTTATCTCAGAGACTCTTAGTACTAGAAAGCTGTAATTTGGCACGGGTATACAACATAAATTAATCACGCCGACAAAGTGGTTTAATAAAATCTTGAAAAAAAAGTTTATTTAGGGTACCGCTCCGTTACACGTAAAGTGGGGATGATATTTTTTTTCGTGATGTAGGGTATCATTGTATAGGCAGTTCATTATTGAGGGTCCATTAAATATCATAAAAATATAATATGCTACTAAGCGAGGGTTAAAACGGTAGAATAGCTACATTGAAGCTTTAAGTAGTAAACAATCATTGATGGGAAGTATAGACTTTTATATGTTTACGTAATATTGTTCTATAATAGCATTACGATCAATATCAATGACTCTCAAATAGTTTTTGATGACAGTATACGTACCTACCTCTAGTTTTATTACGCAAGTAACCACGAGTTACACATATGCTCGAACCCGATAGTAAAATTCATGTAGTCTTAATTTAGGTACGCATTTATTGGACACTTTGCTTTTACAACTTTCCTTAGATTTTCATGTTAATAAAAAATTTACTACCTACTACATATTACCTTCTACAAGACTTTATTGAGATTATCGTGATTACGGGGAAGTCACTAAAGGATAAGGCGATGCAAGCGCCATAACCTTTAGTGAAGCTTTGACAGCTTCACTAAAGGATCATCAAATAATGAGTATTTATTAGCAAGCTCTAAGACACTAGCTTCTTATCGTGCTTCGTTTAAACATACTGAAATTAGTGTAAGTAAAATAAGCCAGTAAAGTAATCGAACAAACTTAGTAAGAAAATGGACATTCATAATTTGAAATACTCATAATATGTAGACACGCCATGTTATTACATTAATCAAATTCTAAACGGAGATCCTTTTGAATACAGACGTATAGGTTGTAGAGACTGAGTGACTAATGAGCGCCATTATAAAATATTTTAATTATGATATAGCTATCATAAAATTTATCACATCATTTTTGAATTAACTTTAAAACTGACATGAACATGACGTAGGCCTGACCACGGACGTCTCCTATGATAAAAGATCTCGACAACATGCGTCATAATGGTTGACCACCATAGAGACATAACACTTACACAGACATTTAGCACTACTTTAGCAATAAACCTACATGCAAGTACTCAACACTATAATGAGTTTGAATTCAGTCTTCTACCTCGTGATTCAGCGTGCTACCCGATTAAATTGTGAAGCCTAGTTGTCTATGTAGCTAGATTTTAACAACAGTGGTCTTTTCCACGTAGTCGGGTTACCACGCTGGGCGGAAACAAGTCAGCTCTCACGACGATACAAATATACTTCAGTTGAATCTAAACAGGTTCTTTTTAGCGTACATTAAACATGGCTGGAAGTTAATCGGTTTTTTTTTCTATGAAAATGGTTCTTTTTGTACGATTGAAGGACATAAAAATATAAATCCACGTAGCTTTTGCTACGGTTTAAGAACTTAGTTTTTTAGTTATTTAGTAAGAATACAGTTGAGTAGTAGAGCTCCTCGTGAAAAGTATTCCGGGTAAGGATATGGGTATAAGAGCATGGATGTATGGTTGTAAAATTACAAGCTTATGAAACTTTCAAACTTTGCCTCAAAGGTTGAGAACACATCGGCAGACAGACCCTCACCATTGCAGGTGTCCATAGACAGCTCTAACCACTTATTTATGTTAGAACATTATTTTACTTTTTTATTTTGTTATTTGTATTTGTCAAGAGGAGCTTGTGGCTAAATAATAACTGCCGCACGGGTCGATCGATCAAGTTAAGCCACGGTTGCCACGGTTGGTCCGTGGATAGATGACCATCTTTTCATACCAAGATTCCTCCGTGCCTCGGAAAGCACGTTAAGCCGTTGGTCCCGGCTGTCATTTGTAGATCTTTGACAGTTGTTACGGGTTGTCAGAAGCCCAAAAGTCTGACTACCAGTCTTACTAAGGGATATCGTGTTACCCAGTAACTGGGTTGTGGAGGTCAGATAGGCAGTCGCTCCATGTAAAATACTGGTATTCAGCTGCATCCGGTTAGACTGGAAACCGACCCCAACATAGTTGGGAAAAGGCTAAGCAGATGAATTTGTATTTGTCAAGTATTTAACGCGGCGACAAATTAATCTGAATTTGGGATTAAAAAATAATTAAAGGAGATAGCACAAAAACATAGTAGGTTGACAGCTACAGCGAAGGATTGTTTTAAGGATAAAGTAGCAGCTTAATAATCAGTTGTTAGCTTTGTTTTAATTTAAACTGGCATCGAGTTTTTGTTTTGGTAACTGAATTTACCAACGAGAGAAAATTACATAAGTTTTGTTGATTTAGATTTAAAAATAACCAAGCCAAGTTATTATTTTAGTAGCAAATAATTTTATTAGTCCCCTGGAAAGTTATTAGCCTTTGTATTTTGTGTTTCATGAACTGTGTCCAATGAAATGTTATTTTTTCTTTCACTTTCCATGAAGTGGGCATTTGGCCATTTGCGTTTTAGCGTCAGCCAGTAAAATGAGTCCCATATATAGGTTTACCGATCCTCAATGTCGCACATAGGTTATGTTCATGCCCCACGAATAAACATAATGGTTTATTAACTCCTAAATCTTTAAATTATAACGTTAACGAAGTCATTTATTAAGTGAAATTATGGTGCATGTCTTTAATATCAATTAATTGGTTCCGGAGTATATACTATGGTAATAGGCCATAAACATTGAACGTGTGGTCCTCTGTAGAACAGGCTTTAGATCTACACTATGTAGAAAGGTAGCCTTTGAGCGGTTGTGCAACAGCCATTGCTTCTGGTTTTTGCTGCTTCATTTGGTATTGGTACACCTCTGCCCAACCCTTCGGGGGTTACACGCGTGATGTTATGTTATTTGGGAAGCATGACCCCTTTTCGATTACTGAGTGCTATTTTGAAAGCAATTGTTTGTTGATTCCAAGAGCATTATTTAAGGCCTCATCAGGTCTGCCGAAAATATGTATACATTGCATAATCAGCATGTAATGTTTCCACGTTGTCAGGCCTCTTTGTGAGAGAGAATGTGTCATAATCCACCACGCAGTCCCAGCTCGGTTTGGCGATTGTCGATTTTTGGGTATAATAGAAGGCAATTTAAACCTCGATTTAAACTAAACCTCTTGATGATATATTGTTTAAATATCAACATGTACCCCTTCATGTGTCCGTATTACTGATTAATACATAACGTCCTTCTATTAAAGTCTGCATGGTATATAGGCCCATCTAAAATGACGATAGTACATTAGTAAAGCACTTTTATAGCTTTTAGCGTGTCCGGGGCTGTTTTATTAGCTGTAGTTTAGTTACAGTTTACACGCACGTTTAGCAGTTAGCTTTACATGTTATATGGTTTTAGTTTGCTTGTAATGTATTGGTGTATCAATGAGATAGATGTGTTTTAATATGTATTGTGCAGCCATGGCAATGGAGAGGGCTATGCTTGGAGTTTCCCTACGTGGTCGAATCAGAAATGAAGAGATCCGCAGGCGAACCAAGGTAACCGACATAGCCCGATGAATTGCCAAGCTTAAGTGGCAGTCGGCAGGGCACATTGCTCGCAGAACTGATGGCCGATGGGGCCGAAAGGTTTTGGAGTGACGACCGCGTACCGGAAGACGTAGTGTTAGAAGACCTCCTACAAGGTGGTAGATAGGTTATACACGCTCCGCATGTGTCACGTCAAAACTTGGCTAATTAGCCATATTTTCTTCGTCTTGTCTCTTTTTCGCTCCCGATAATTACGACATGCCGTCCTACTTCCACGTGTCATCTAGTAGTGGGACATTGTGCCGTTTTTGAAGATCGAATGTTGAGGAGGTAACTTATCTAGACTCCGTTAGTTTAGGTAGTTAATTATAGGTAAACAAAGAAACCCACGTGACGAGAGAGCTGTCAAGTAACCGACTAAACGTAATACCTGGCACTTCAGTTGGCATGCTACGTCACAGTTGTACTCTTCAATTTAGCAATGTTTTATTTCGTTGACGTTTAGAGAACAAGTCTTTTTGGGCTCTTTACAATAGACAGCATACAAAATAATATATAAATCTAACTAAATAATTGTGCTCAAGCAATTACATCTACGAAGAGTAGCATAAGAATGAATGATAAAGTTTAACATACAGTAGTAAAAGAAGAAACTTTCGTAATAATAATAAATAAATAAAAAAATTATTATAAGTTACAACGTATTTTTAAACAAGAAAGTGTCTTCTATAAAAACCCTTTTTATGATTTGTTTACCTTTATTTAACTACCTAAACCTATGGAGTATACGTCTTTTTACTTATAAAATCATTGGTGCTGCCCATGATCCGAAAGATCTACATTTAAACTTTCCCCAAATCATTGATTTTTTTAGCGACTCATACCAGTTTCGCCCTACTCAACACACCTACCTACCTAACTAACACTAATGTCACTTCTTCGTAGGTAACAAGCATCAAATAATACACCCAAAATTGTACCCACACATAAGTAGATAGCTCGTGACGACCAAAACCAAATTGTACAGGCACAGAGTGAATCACAATTATAAAGGAATCATGCACAGTCATAGTATCCATTGGGTTTACCGTTATGCCAACGACAGGGCGAGACTGACCTGTGTTCAGCTTTTGAATTTAGAAAATAAAATATGGTTGTTTGTTTAATCAATACATCTCTCTAAGTTAGATTTGCTCCCCAATGTCATGATTTCATGAAAAAGTCATTCAATGGAACAAATCTAACTTAAGAGATTTATTAATGATTCTAATGATTATAATTCTGTAAATACATATCTGTTATAGTTGCGAATCAAATTTTAGTCAAGATACAACCTCACACTGACCTGCAAATTACAAAAAAAGGGAAGAGAATTTGAATTTCACGGGCTACCACTGCAGATGCACCGGTACTGCTAATGATAGTCTTTTGTTTTAAAAATGGTTTATTCACCATGTTCTATTAATTTATTTAATTTAGGACTGCCCCGTTCGTTTAGTGATCGAAAGCATTACTGCTGAGCATGAGATCCTGGGTTCGATTCCCAGGTTATTCCAGTGTTATTAGAACTTTCCATTAGGGATTTCTCAGTACTAGCCCGGAGTCTGGATTTGTGCCCGGCTGATGGCAATAGGCTCGCCCCCTATTACATGGTACTTAAACATAACTGGCGAAATGTGGGTGTACTATAGGTACACCTCTGCCTAACCCTTCGGGGATTACAGGCGTGATGTTGATGTTGTGTGTTCTATTAATTTTTGCAAGCGTATCTTTCATATTTCGCAATTAGGGTACCCGTAGGTCAATGAATAACACATGGGTGATTTTCATACCGTCTATTGCACTTCCGTAGGTCAAGAGCTCAACACCTGTTAAATTTGTAGTGTAGGTAGTGCAAATACTACTAAAAAAAGCGCAAAAATTTAATAGAAAAAAAAAATTTAAGAACGTAATTTGCTACGCTCATTGTTTTTTTTCTATTAAAAAATCTGAAGTATTCCCTTTTGAGCACCTATGCATTGAGCACCAAAGGTATTCTCAAATGGGAATACCTTTGGTACTCAATGCACAGTTGCTAAAATAATAGGTGCTCAAACGGGAATACTCTCTTGGAAATTCGTTTCCCACACCTTGTTTTGCTAACCAGTTTACAGTATTAACAGATAAATAGTTTATGTCAAATGAATCAAAATAATAGTGTCGTTTTGATTGGAAAATGTCACAAGTATTTAGATGTAAAATAAACTTTACTATTTACTAGATGTTGCCCGTGACTTCGTCTGCGATTCAGAATTGAAAGTAGCCTATGTTCTTCTCCAGGTCATGGTCTACCGAAGTGCCAAATTACATCCAAATTCATTCAGCCGTTTTAGCGTGAAACCGTGACAAACAAACGTTTTCGCATTTATAATTATACAAAGGATGTTACGTTTATTTAATTAATGTTTCTGTCTTAACAATTCAAGCCCTTCACTAGTCACAAACTAAAGAAAAAGAAATGTGTAATGCTAATAACAGTAGTACGTAGAGTGGAAATTGAAATAATTTGTTTAGTATTTGAATAATACATAAGTATATCACGCATACAAGCCAGTTACCGTAACTGACTGACAGGTAACAAACTTCGTAATCAACTGATGATTCAACTGTTCTTAACTTCAATCTTTAGTTTAGCAAAGCAATTTCTAGAGTCACTCACAGTCACGAGATGTTGACGGTCAGACACAATCTTATAGCAAAAAATACTTTTTTTTTTAAGGTTATGTTATGGACTCCTTTCTCCCACCATAGACAGTCCGCGCCATGTATGCCTGCGTGCTGACAACTGTCATTACGTGATTTTGTAAATGACAATGATAAATGATTTATTTTGGACTTCTTGGCGGGAAAGTGAAGCGTCATGTTAGCAGTTTCGTTTTATTTTCTAAAATTTGTGTTTAGCCGAATATTAATGTGTAATAGTGGTGGATTATTAACCATTAATTGTTTGTGAATCTGCATTAGTGTAGGCAAATGAAAAAAAAAAACAGTGCAACATCACTTTAAGTTCTCTCAAGAAGTCCGCGCGAGGTTTCAGTAAAGTGCCACGTCTTTACTTAAACTCAAGGGGAGCGGGGCGGGATATCATCTATCATCTTTATCACGCATTGAATGGAGTTCATTTCATAATTTGTACTTGTTACCTAATTTTACATGACACTGGCTAAATGCACAAACCGTAAGAAGCCAAAAAAGATTTAAAAAAAAAATGTATGCCTGCGTGCTGTCAACTGTCATTACGTGATTTTGTAAATGATAATGATAAATGATTTATTTCTGTAAGTAGGTTTGTACAAACACTTTTACGCGTCAATAAAAGAGAGATTATGCGAAAAGATTTTCAGCGGTTCTAATGGGAGATTGGAGTTTCTATTCGAATTATGAATTAAGGGCTAGTCGTGATCGTTACTAAGTATAATAAAGTTGAAATGAAACTTGTATTTTGGACAATGCCCCCATAAATACATAACATGTAGCTGTTTGCATGTACACATCCACTATACATAATCACAGCAATTTGGCTAACAAAGCTAGACCCACTTTAGCTGGACACAAAATATTTCCGTACAATTATATATTCATTAAGTGAACTGCCCGCGGTGGCCACATTTTATGTCATTACGGACGCACTGAATCGACTTTTTGGACGTTATAAAGTCATTTTAAGAGACCTTCAGGCGTCAAAATGAGAGCAACAAGAAGTTCTCAGTTCTCACTGGTTTTTATGAATAATTTCCGGGTGGAGCTAGGTATGTAAGAAAATACAAAACTGTGAGATGCGCTGATGCCCTAGTCGATAAAAATAGAGAAATTTAAGCAGTAATAATTAAAACAAATTAATAATACAACTTCGAGCACGCCGCAATGCCGTTGTGAAAAGATTTTCCGGTAAGTAATATTGGAAGCTGTGACTGACCATGTCCGAATGTACTTTGACCTTTGGCCCCCGTAGAGGCTCTTTTAATGTACTCTCTACTAAACTTATCAAGAATACACCAGTGATGTTCTCGAGGTTAATCAGATAGCGTTCCTATAACCTTTCGATCTTCCATCAATTGTTGGCCTCGCTACCATTCTCCACCACCTCTGCCCACTTTCCCACGTCTATCTGACGTAATCTTATGCTAATCTACCCTCACAATAGATGTTATCCGTATCTTCAATAATTGCCTTAATAAGCGCCGTATAATCATAATCAAAGAGAATTACAGGCGTATCTATTGAAAAGTGTTGTTTTTATTGTGGTACTGTACGGCGATCCAGCTACTACGGTTGCCAATCAACTTTTGTATATCCGATGACGTTTGTGTTATTGAGTGGTGTACAATAGATTTGTAATTGTTTTTGAATGAGTTGTGTGAATTTTGGTGTGTAAGGTAGGGAACAATCGGCTGTTACCGAAATGAAACATACGGTTACGCGTTCCGATTTGCTGTGATGTGTCATGTTGCTTTGGTGATGTTCGCTTATGTTTATCAATTTACATGATAGTGAATTTGAAATGAAAAATTGAATATTTGTTCAAGGGGTATTGGTCTTATTTTATTATCCATGGCGTATTTTTTATTGTTTCCACGATAATTGTCAAACCTTTCGATATACCTACCTAGTTCCGAATCACGAATTTGATTGACTATAATAATACCTAACTAATAAGCTCTGAATTATTATCAAAAACGTCAATCATAGTTAAATACAAATAATCTGAAACGTCAATAAAATTCAAATTCATCATAATTATACCTATCTGAGAAATAAACGTGGGAGACAAAGTGAGGCTCGGTAAAAAACTGAGCTACTCTGTCGGTGACGCCATCTGCTGACGGATCAACGGAGGTTTCCGGTCAATGACCCGGCCCCACCACTTCCCCTAATTATCCTAGCCCCACTACCGCATCTAGCCTTGCTGCGGTTTTAGTCGTTTTTCATAAAAAAACATACCTACGAACAGCAAGGTTAGCAAATAATTTTAACTTTTCTAGCTAAGTAATTTTTTATTACGTTTATGATAAGTACAAACGGGGATTAGTGTATTTAGAATCGATTTAACGAAACTGAACTTTGTTGAGGTATTAATGATTCATAAGCAATTTGATATCGATTGCATTAAGTATGGATTTTAAAATCGCAATGGCCGAAATATTTATCTGCAAATAACCTTGCTTATATTATGTATAATATTAATTTGGTGAGCACGAAACATCACAAAACCTTTAAAACTGGCAAATAAAGGTAAAATATAACAAAAAATACTTATCACAGTCAAAATACACGAACACATAAAAGTCAGTGCAGTTTAAAAGATATAACAACGCGCGTCACTTCAATTCATTTCCCATGGCATGTGGCGTGAGAAAGATTTCTATCCTCCGTCGCCATTCATTTTTGTGCAAAAACCTGGCCCTGTTCGGAAGCCGCGGAAAGGTCACACGAGAACTCGCGCCTTTTTAAATAAAAAAAAAAAGAAATGGCGCGAAACTCTCTGGCGATGGCGTTTCCCGGTTGCAACTGCTTTTTTTAATGTCGGGCCTCGGGACTCGGAAATGCAGTTAGAGGTATTTTATTTGTGTTGTTTTTTCGTGGAGATCTTGTTAATGTAATATACAGGATGGACTTTTCGGTAGTCAGAAAGTTTTTTGATCCATATAAGAAACTGGACCAAGAGGCATCAAAAAAAGTTTAACCGAAAATAGCCCATTTTCTTGCTGACTGTTTTTTTCCAAAATCTCTGTATGGGGATCAAAATTTCCATTAAAAAAAGAACGGTTTCCTAAAACCGTTTTTCTGTAACTACAACGGTTCGATTTTTGAGACGGAGCAGTAAGGTCCCTTACTGCTACGTCTCAAAAATCCAACCTGTATATTAACATTACCTATATAGGGCTTGTATTACTTTTAAAAAAGACCTGAAAAGAAAAAAGACAGGAGGGACGTTCTGTTTTCACTTTTCTTTACAAGAAACAATATTTTAGTTGGATTATAATTATGTTTATTGACCATAAATAAGCAAAGTACATCGGCAATTTGTTAATATATATCATACCATCAAAATCAGTAACCTACCTCAGTAAATTTTCTTCAATTACATCGTAAATCTTCAGGAGAAAATCATATTCGTAATTCAAAATATATTGTATTGGATCAAGTATAGAATTTATGGTCCAAATTCATAGTTAGAAAACAGTTAGGTTATAATACAATGTGTTATCAGTTATAAGGATCGCAGCGTATGCCTCGGGACAAAGCTTTGAAACCTCTACCGCGGCGCCTGCGCAGCTATAGATTTATTGAATGGAAGCGATCGTAATAAACTGCTGATTTATTAGGTAAAATATGTATTAAGCTTTAATGTGGCTCTATGGTTCTATTTATTGCCTACTGATACTATATTTACTACTTTATAGAATAAGTACTACATAATATCATTAAACATTTGATTAATGATGAGTCTAAAAACGGCAGCCATTTAGTTCTTGAGTTTGGCAGGTTTCCTCTTTTGTTAGAAGAATAAATAAAAATACAGTAGTTTCGTCGCGTAACGTTTTACGTAGCGTTTGCGTACCGACTACACTACGCTCGCTACGCCGAAAAAGCAACTTAAAGATGCAAGAAAAATGCGACCGAATCTTTCAAGAACCCACGGATCATTTTATAAAAGATATTGTTCTGCCACTGGAATCTTTTTAAGGGGAATTCGCTAAGGTAGCCCGCGAAATTCAAATTCTCTTAAGTTTTTTGCAATTTGCAGGTCTGTGTCAGGTTGTATGTTGATTAAAGTATTTTTCGCGGGCGTAACTAATATGGCTTTACATAATTATTATCATTAGAATCAGCAATACAACTAACTCTCTTCGTAGAATGAATGAAATTTAATGATTATTTAATGAAATGTCACTCAATAGAATTCTATTACTGATTTTTATGATTATGGTTCTGTAAAGCCATATTTGTTAAGGCCGCGAATCATATTTTAATCAACATAAAACCCGACACTGACCTGCAAATTGCAAAAAACTTAAGAAAATTTAAATTTTGCGGGCTACCTTAGCGCATCACCCTTAAGAACAAAACATAATGATGTTCAAACAAAAATTATAAAAAACCCACAATGCAATACCAAGACAGTTGATAATAAAGCTGGTAGATATCAGACGAGCACAATAGGAGTGAGGTGGCGAGGGCATCACAATAGCGAGCCTACCGTCAGCGCGCGCGCCGATAATGGACCGATAAATAACTATTTTGAATTAATGACGTATAACTAGCGGTTTTGCGCCTTTGTCTTGTTGGGAAATTTTAGAAAATGTTGTTGAGTATGATAGTGCTTTGTTTTTATGAAGAGATTTACAACCGGCTTAAGAATTTAAAATTTGTCAAATTCTACTCGGGCATTACTTAAGGTGGATTCGCAGCGGTAGCCCGTGAAATTCAAATTCAAAGCATTTATTTCAATTAAACCAATTACAGGCACTTTTGAATTGTCAGTCGGTCAGTTTGGCAGAAAGTTGAAGCTATTTGCCCATTCCAAAACGTAGATCTCTATGGAGAAGGAACAGGCAAGAAACTCCAAGGACACTCTTTTAAATCAAGATATTACAAAACCCTGGGTACATTATTCTTGTCGCTTCTATATGTGAGAACAATGTAAAAAAATGAATCATTTAAAAACAATCCAAAACATTTGATTAAAAGATTACAAATAAGCCCTGGCAGTTAAGAGATGACCAGTCTCAACTGACGGCGCCCGTTCACGAACATGACGCCATCCAGTTCAACCATTTTGTAGGGGACTGAATGATCCAACACACGCGCACCATCATCATTTAAGTCAGCATTCAAATTTTATATAAACTATTCCATGTTAGATTTGTTCCATAAAAACAAATCTCTTATGGAAAAGTTCTTAAGGAATAAATCTAACTTAGAGAGATGTATTAATGATTTTAATGATCGATGTCGCGAATCATATTTTTATCAAGATACAACCTGACACTCACCTGCAAATTGCAAAAAACGTAAGAAAATTTGAATTTCGCGGGCTACCGTTCCTGATCCACCTTAAGGTTATTGGATTTCACGGGCTGCACTGAAGAAAGAAAGAATGAAAAAGCAATTGTTGGGACTTGCACAGATCACAAATTAAAATAAAACAGCCTTATAAACATAAAAAAAAAACAGTAAAAATGAAAATAAAAACAGAAAGTCCTGTACGAAGCCAAAAGGCCCCAGTCTCAGCATGATGCTGCTGAGGAATACGTAGGTAATGCTAGAGTTTGACATGTTCTCAGCCTTAATTTCTCAATTCAGAAACCAGCACCTTAATTGCGTAACAAACTATCATCATAATCTAATTGATTTTGAAGTATATTGCTAATCCATTGCTTTGTATGTTCGAATTTTTTTTCTTCTTATCAACGTAAATGACGCAATGAATGTTGTTGAACTGTCAAAATGATAGTGTGTTACGCAATCATCCCGCTGGTGATAGTGTTGGTTTGCTGTTTGTGAGATATGAACCACTGTGCACTGTTGTTGTTGTTGAATGTTTGTGTCTTGTCTGCAAATCCTTAAGACGCTGACAACAGCTAAACCGCGGTCACTGTCAGACTGCATATAAAAGAAAGAGAAGCGCGATGACACAACGCTTGTAATTTATTGCAAAATATGAAGCAATTATCTATTTCAAAAGTTAGTTGAGTAATCGAAAATAAAAAACAACCAAGTTCTGCATACAATTAAGACGTTCTTGTTATTAATTAAATAGCAACTGTACGTTGATATTTAATACAGATATTTTGGATTGCAAGTCAAAGTAAATATTTAATACAGACATTTTTTTTCGAAACGTGTTTTGGTAACAACCAAGTTTTGAGAAATATGTTCAAGAATAACATATATTTTTTCCGCTACCACAAACTTTATAGATTTGGCAATTTTTTGTTTAAGACAAACCTACTTTTATCATGCGAAACGTGGCGAAACGTGGGTGGTAACTATAGGTATACCTCTGCCTAACCCTTCGGGGATTACTGGCGTGGTGTTATGTGTGTATGTTACTTTTATCATTTTCCTCTTGTCAGCGCCTTAAACGTCAATATCATGTCTGTAAGGAACTACAGAATGTACCTACAGCGTTGCTAGCTGGCTGCTTGATTAAAAAATAGTGTATAATATTACGACTCTACCAAAGGGCGGAAATATCTCTAGTACCTTAAAGTCAAAGTCAAAGTAATTATTTAAGAAAAGAAAGAAAGAGAATATATTTATTTGCGGCAAAAATGATGCAAAGAAGGAACATAAATACAAAAAAGAACAAGTTGGGGGAAAATAGGCGTCACAACCACGCAAAACGGTCACTGCTCAGCATAATGCTGCGACCCTAAGCGAGACAGAGCCCCAGCGCTGGTTTTCAGCAACAGCCGGCGTGCCAGACACACGTTACATAGGATATGTTAATACATTTAAGAATACTTAGATGCGTATGACTGTGTTTAATCTCTCTTGCACAATGTCCTCAGACTTAGAAATTCATAGCACAACAAGATTTCTTTCTTAATTAATTAATTCAATCTACTAATAGAAACATTAACAGCAGTAACTGTTATCTAAACAAAGTCCATGACTATCATTTTTAGGGTTCCGTACCCGAAAGGTGACGACAAATGGAACCCTATTACTAAGTCTCCGCTGTCCGTCCGTCTTTCTGACAGCGAGCTGTATCTCATGAACGGTAATAGGTAGACAGTTGAAATTTTCACAGATTGTGTATTGCTATTGCCGCTATAACAACAAATAATTAAAAAAAATAAAGTTAAAGAGGGTGTCCATCCCCACTCCATACAAGAAACGTGTTTTTTTTCGGTGTTTTTTGATAAATATTGTACGGTGTCCGACGCGCACTTGGCCGGTTTTTTAAGTAATTTATGACATAACTCTCAAATTAGCATTCTATATGATTGCTACTGTAATAAATAATAAAAAAAAACTTCGATATTTCTTACAATGTTACAAGTTTTACTATTCCTGTCGAAATTTACATAACCATTTGTGTGAATTTATAAAACAATGAACGTTTTATTTAAATATTTACGTAAAGCCGTGTGGCGTTGTATGTAGTATGAAGACGTTCGTAGTGTACGGAAAACTATGCTAGGAATATGATAAAAATGTTTAACGGGACTATTGACAGCCAGTTTATCCCAAAATAACAATGCGATTGATCTTATTCGTAAGAAATAACTAGAAAATAGGAAAAAAACATGTTTTCAGTCTTTTACGCAGTAATTAATAAATTATTTTCTTTTGTTTCAGAGTTATGGAATTTCCAACATTATGGCAAAGTGAATAGGCTACAAACTCCGCATTCTTTTGGTAAGTTCTTAACAAGTTTTTCAAGTCTGTGTGTATAGTACACTGTATTGCATTCGAAATAGAAACACGTCATACAAACTCATTACATGGATACGGGCCCCAAAACATTTAACTTTTTGTCATCGCGCTGGCCAGCAACAATAAAAATAGTTGTCATACCTACAACTTGAAATGAGAACACAAAAATGCTGGCCATTTAGATTTAAAAATGTACCTAGCTATTTGAATTGTCGATGTCTGCTCTACGTTTTTGGCATTTGTCATCAAAAGTAAACGCATGGAAAACTGAAAATATAACAAAATAATTAAGAAAATGAGCTCAATATTATTAAACCAGATGCTTCAAGTAATTAAGTAGGTAAGTACACTTTGTTGTCTATGTGAAAAGGTCTGGTTGATAAACCATCATGTCGTTGTCAAAATAAAAACTGCTTGAAAATGAAGGTCCCGAAAATGATTCAGACAACCACTAAAACCCATTTCATGTTCATCACACCGATTCAAGTTTTTAACCAAAAATGCTCAATAGACGAATAATGCTTCGCCAAGAATGATAATCGAGGGACATGGTAATTGCCGTGACGTGTATCCGAACGTACCTAGTCGTCACGCAACGATGACTGCCCCTACCACGACACTTTCAAGTTACATTCCGAAGCGATTCCGTTCCCTTCTGCGCTGTACATTGAAGAGGTCAGTCGTGTGTTCTAGTGCTTAGTGTCAACTTGTGCCGCAATGGATTGAGAACTTGTTTCTACTGAGTTTTTGTGTACTAAGTGCGGGATATGGTAGTCTAATCGAAGTCCAAGGTCTCAGGTGTGCTGTTTATTTCGGTTTATGTAAGTAATTTTGGAGTTTAGTATATTTTATGAATCGAGGTAATTTTGTTATACTCTCTCAGACATTGAAGTAAAATTTAATCCACGTGTTTCGTGTGTTAAATATAACTTCAATATGAAAGTAGGTATAGGTATAACAAAAGAACCGTATAATTTTCAACGAATTAAAAATATGGTTTAATTTAATTTAATAGTAAGCGGGCTCTCAACGAGATCTTTAAATTAATCCTAATGCCTTTCCTTACGAGGTGGGCAGATTTGCAGGTCATTTGCAATAATACTTCCGAAAAATTTATCTGTACAGTTTATAAATGGTTGCTCGTTTCCATGTCTTTTTCTTCGTAATAAAATTTATATTCCTTTTTCTTAATAAAGAAAAGAAAGAAAGTAAAAATATATATATTTATTGGGACTCAACACAGGAGATCACAAATTAAACTAAAACACACTCATAAGACCATAAAAAACAAAAACAATTAAAAAAAAAACAAAGTAGAATGAAAAAATAATCAATCAATATACACCAATCAATTGTACACCTAGATTTAAGTTAGCAACTATGTATTATTCTGGCATCTTTGCTGTCAATGTTGTGTTTACCTGTAATTGGCACATATATTAGAATATTACCGTATTATTAAGTATATTTATGTGCAATGGGTGAACCTTAAGTAAATAAATAAATAAACACTTATTAGCCTATGTTATACCTATGCAATGAAAATATAACGTAGTGTAAAAAATAATGCCGTTTATTTAGTACATTTTAAAACCTACGTTTTTTTTAATTATCCTGGTTTCTATTGTCTTATTAGACATTTAGTAGGTATACCTACATACTTAATCTACTATGTGCAATGATGATTTAAAAAAAACAGCTAACATTACCTAATACATATCTATAATTACATGCCAGCAATTAAAATGCACAGTGGGTGCATATTTTTAGCACTCACACGCTGGTCAAAGTTCGTTATTTTATTGTTAGCTTACTTAGCAATAAATGCGAAACTTCTGTAGGCATATTTTTATAGGGTAATTAAACAAAAAATGTATTGTAATGAAGATTGTATCAATTAAAAGTAGAATAAATGATTTAAAAAGTTAGCATTAGGTATGTGCAACAATTCACACATATTCCGCTGACAAATCTAAGCATACATAAACATTAAAAGACAAGCGCACGACTCTTAAATTAAAAATTAAGCATTGATTTAAAAAAAAACCAAAGAGGTTATACAACACCAAACCTTAAGTTAATAAGGAAAGCTTAAAAGTAAATTAATATCATCGCCTGTGCTCGAACCTGTCCGCTGCCATCGACATTCGATATTTGAATCCCGTTCTCGGATTGGCGCGCGTGAGGTCGATGGCTCATCTATAAATGCCTTTTATATGTATTACGAGTATTTGAGAAAGGAAACCCTATTGGCATAAATAATAATTGTAAGTATAGTAGTTTTACTGTATTGCCCTGTAAGAATTTTGTCATGAATTTTAAGTAAAGAGACAATAATAATATAACTTAATTTTGACAGTAAAAGTTCTGGCGATTTCACAGGGAGCCGTTTTATTGATTTTTTTACACTTATATTCAAAATTTAAAACTCATTATCAATTATTATATGATTTTAACGATGACCTGCTGTGCCAGCACTACAGTTGTGTGGAAATATCGTACTAAAATATTTAAAAAGTATCGATTTCGACATATCGTATCGATAATGTCACTAATTTCGCACGTTACTGAATCGGTTACGATGCACAGATAATTAAATTAAATTCTTATTAAAGTGCGTAAACTTTCTGACCAGACAGCATCTTATGCAACTTTTATCGGTTCAAATGTTACATATGTTGTATTTTTCTTATCTTATTGACTTTCAAGACATACAAATATTCAATTAAAACACTGATTGCAACATAAAACAACACTTATGATTCAATTAACTCAATACTAACACTTCTTCAGTAACATTTAATTTAAAGTCAATTTCGTGCACATGGCCAAAATAACCGATGGCTATTAACCACTTGTGCTCTAAAACCAATGCTTGGATCATAATGGTCACACCCATCAGGCAAATAGGGTGCCTCCATTAAGGGGGATGCGCTAAGGTAGCCCGCGAAATTCAAATTTTATTATATTTTTTGCAATTTGCAGGTCAGTAACAGGTTGTACGAGTATGTTGATCTAAATATGATTCGCGGCCATAACAAAGGAGAATGCCAAATTTGCTCATGCCTCAAGACAAACTTGAGATAGTAAATATTTTTACATTTTTTTTACGACCTTCTGCGTCGGTGATTTGATTTTCGAATAGGGAATTTAATTTTAAGTTACAAAAGCAATTGTATTGTAACACTTTCTTCTTCCATCTAATGACGTTCCGTTTTACTTGATTTGTACATTTTGGTCCTGATCATGTTCCTTTGCACAAAGTCATTTAAAAATAATATTAACTTTACAGAATTATAATCATTAGAATGAAGGAGAATCTGACAACAGGTAAACCGCTGTCACTGTCAGATTCCATGCAAAAGAAAGAGATGCGCGATGACACAACGTATGGCGTAAAAATGCAAATAAAATCGTATAAAATTAGATATTAACTAATTAATAATAAAAAATTAATCCCTCACCGGATGCAGTTTGGCATTTGAAATTTTATGGTATAGTTTTAATTATAATTATAACTGTTAATTGCTTTTAAAAATAATTAAGAGTTGTCTTTTGATGTATTAAATTATGTTTTGAGTTCCATCACCGTATGCACAAAAGACTTGAAAATACCTTTTTGACCATTTTCAAGAAATCTCCGCCTTAATAAGTCGTATTACACTAGTAGTAAAACATTAATATTCAGCTAATAGCGACAGCAACCAGTCTCTGCGACTTTTTGTCCAGTTTTCCTAGTTTTTCCCCACTGTGTGACATGGCCGCTCATTATGTATGTCACTGTGTTGTGGCTAACAGTTAGCTCAACGAGTTCTCGTGTGTTTTCTAGACATGGGCTCAATGGCGTAGATATATGATTTTAGTGACTTTTTAAATTTGTTATTACGCCTTCTTAAAATGCAACAAATTTATCTTATACTAGAACGCATACACATCAATTCTATATCAATCAGTCTGCCTAGACTTTTCCTAACTATGTTGACGTCGGCTTCCAGTCTAACCGGATGCAGCTGAATACCAGCATTTTACATGGAGCGACTGCCTATCTGACCTCCACAACCCAGTAACTTCTCATTCTATATGGGAATATTTAAGAATTGTAGTAAAATACTTTCTGAAATAAATTCAGGAAGTAATGTCTACCCATAGCATAAAAAACGATATTGCTTTCAAACTACTTAAGGCTGCGTGCACAAAAAATACAGATTTTCGTCAATTTCTTGTTTAATTATGAGAAAGGTTGGAATAATTGAAACATTAAGTCTGTGTAACTATAAAAGTACAGTTCTCGTGGTGCTAAACCATTCGTGTCAGTCACAGCATCTGCTAATAGTTTCATCACTTTTGCGCTCTCGAAAATATAGTTTATTTCGCGTGATTTACTTAATGAAGATAATTATAGTATATTCATAAAATAAAATTAGATTTTATCACAAGGATAGCTGAAGGCCAGTGTGTGAATTTTTAAATTTCTTGTTATGGTTTGTTAAATAATAGGAAAAAAAACATTACCGATTGGGTTATTAAAAAAATATAGATTTATTCAACATTATTTTTCTGCTATATTTTGTATCGAAGTTGAAAAAGTGCTGAATCCACATACAAGTACAGCATATAATGATGTTGATGATAAAAGATAAAAACCTGATCGAACGTCAGTCTCGCGTAATTCTTCGGAAAACTTGTTGCGAATATTAGTGATTTTCCATGAATACTTAATTTATTTGAAAAACCCCTTTAACCCACATGCAAAACAAAGAACTTGACTTTGCAAATCACTAATAATTTCGTTTAAATTGTTTTTCTCTTTCTAACAACCAATGAATAAAATTGATCAAAATCAACCGATTTCTTAAGATATTTTCGTTTTTTTTTTTAGGGTCAGACTATTTTATTATCTATAATTATATTCGTGTTTTTTTTCAAATATTCATATTTTCGTTAATAAAAATAAATATTCCCTATGAAACTGAATGGTCGGTGGCGCCGCGCCAGGCGGTGGCGCGGGCGGCGCGGCGCGGCGTGAGTGCGACGCGCATTTTATGGCCAAGGTCAACGACTATTACCCGACCCTTAATTGAGTTTATCAATGTAACGTAGAAAGTTTTTGAAGACCTTGAACATTTTTTTTTGTTAATTTGGTATATTTTAATGAATCCTGGCAGAATGGACGAAAATATAATGAGTTTAAAGGCCTTGAAGGTAGGCCTTTAAGTGGTCTTCGCAATAGCATAATATCTTTCAACACAATAACAATCATCTTACGAGAATTCGTATTCCCTTTAAAAATCTAGCTGTCGGAAGCTGATCCATTAATCGTACTCTGAATATTAAAATAATTGTTAAAGTACAAAACAGAACCGGTCACATAATAAATTCAAAAAACTACACTTAGTCCAATGCCAACTGCGTATTATAATGATAAAATATTCAATGGTCAACCTTGATAGACCCTTTTATGACCTTAGTAACCCGCTCTATGGAACAAGGAGTAACATTCACACGTGCACGGAGACATCCAAGATTCTAGGAGGTTAACATACATTAATAAAAGGTGTGCGCTAAAGATCAGCTGCAGCATCATACCTACAGGATGCGCAGATCCGTTATAAAATAAAAAAGTAAAAAAGACACGTTCATTGTGGGCACGTGTGCGTCGGGTGGGGGGCGACATGTGCTTGCGCAGGTGCGCACGCACCCGTCCGCCATCTGTTCCAGACTACCGCGGTACCGCCCTTTACCGTCTTTGTCCGTACTTTAGGTCACAGGTAATGCCATGTACTACAACAAGCTAGGAAGAACTCATTGGACAATATTTGTTCGTACTTGGCCCACAAGGTTCGTTAGGCGCCTTTGTCGTGTCTAGGTTTATTATCTGAGTTCTATTATACATTTACGAGAGAAAGCTGCACTTGTAAAGTATCTACTAATACTTTACAACTGCATAAGTACAAAGTTTACTACTCGCCGAAGGCTAACATAGTTCGTAATAGGAACTGACAGTTAACACAGCCGTTTGCTTAGAAAGTATATTAATAAATACGATAAAGTTGAATGAGAACTATTTATTTTCCAGTCATTGATATGCGTTGGGTGCATTCTAAACATTTGCTTAACAATATCAAGTGAATAGTGCGGCAAACGGTTTGTGGTGTTGATTGTCAATATTGAACGTGTGAGATTGTGACGTCTGAGCTGACGGGCACTGACGTAATCGGCATCGTGTTAGGAGAAGTGATCTAAAGGGTACAAGATTTTTCCACTACGAACTACTTGTGCATGAACATCGTAATCATGAACACAAAAGAATACGTAATCGGGTAATTATCTAAACATTTGACGATGTGTAGAATAATAGAGCGCAAGACAGAAAGCCACTAAAGTTTGGATAGAAAAGGATCCATCTATAATATTCCGTAAATGAATCAATACTAATAAACTATTTAAACATTAACAAACTCTAGCACAATTTAGGTGATCAAGGAAAACTCCACAAAGTAAATAAAACAAACAATGATATATTTGATATTGTAAGGAAGGAAAATCATAAGAAATAATTATTAACTTGTTCAGTAACTACACTTAGTAAATCGCCGGAGGACGTGACAAGATTGGCAATAAGACTGCGCTTGGACCACCTACAGGAGTCGCGTGGACAATTAGTTATATTAATACTGGTCATTTCTATGATTCGTTTCAGAAAATTAAGAATTGTTGTGGGTACTTTTGTATGCAGTGTGTGTTAAAGTTAGCACCTTCTTGTCGTCAAATCTTTAAGTTTGAAATTGTGATCGATTAGTATATCATTACCATTAATATTGTTATTTGTATTGGTTGCTGATTTATGGGAGGTAAGTGTGTACTTAAGTATGAACACAATTTTTCACAAGTATGAACACAAGTCTATTCGCATGACTCAACCAAAAGAAAATTGTGGTCAAGAAAATAATTTCAGGCCAATAGAAAGAAACAAGACTGTAACTTTGATAGTTAAAACAAAAGCCATTCCATAAAAAAAGGAATGCACCCCACAAATAATTCCAAGTTAATGAAACGAATTCGTTAATGTGGGAACAGAGTTGAGAATTTTCGAAATGCTGAGAGAATCTCCCACATAAACTCAGATACAATAGTTTTATTGTTATGCAATTATGCACCGCTAGGATATTTGGGCTAAATACCAAGCATTCTGGCCGTCCGTGGATGGAAATGTTTGTTCAGTGAATCAACCACAAAGCCGTATTTGCTTTCCAATTCTGTTTGCCGTCCACGATTTGTACTCCTCGTAATACAAATGTGTGTTTGATTTCAATACATCAAATATCATTCTTATATGCACGAAATAAGGTTGCAGTTTCAGTAATATGTAAATTTTATGATTTTGTTGCGGCTTGTCTAAACTTTACAGAATTTTTAGCACTTTCATCCGTTGGATCTTTTTAGTAGCCGATGTTTGAATTGGAATTTTGATTGTTGAATTAGGCACGGAATACGTCATGACCTTAAACCCATAGACCGTAATTTAGTGTTGCCCATAAAATCATCGGAATCCTTCCGACTATCATTATCCATATTAGCAAAGTGGTAACAAGCAATCTTAAACGTTGCCAACCTAAATATTTAACGCTGTTATTTTTAAATTGGATCGATTACAATTTACAATACTAACATAGTGGACAACCCGAGATTCGATCTCGATAAACGCGGAAATAATAGACAGGTATGACTAATACCTTTATTTATAGAATATATTAAGAATTTATTGTATACCAACACTCCAACAGAGGATTCTGTGGGAGTGTTGGTATACAATAAATTTTGAGAAATTCGACAGCCTGAATTTTGACTCTACAATAATTTTTTACATCGTCTTTTATTATTGGTTACGATTTGTATCAGTGCCACGAAGTAGATATAGACTTTTGTGGGTACTAATTAGGTTCTGGAGAGAAGACACTTTTCATCTGTTTTTACTTATTTATTCTCCCTTAACTATATCTATAGGTCAGATATATTTACTACTTACCCATTAGCTAAGCTTTTGTGTGAGAAACAATTTCAAATAACTCATGTGTCAAATGATACAGTAGAATATCAATACTTTTTTCTTATTTTAATTATTTGGAAATTGCTGCTAAGACTTATAAAATTCCAACGAGTATTAGTTTCACGTTTCATGAGACGTTGTGGGAAACGCATACAATGGGGAGAGCTATACCCTGTTACCATCGAGAAACCGTGGGATATCATATCATAAAAGAACATTTCTGTCAATAAAATTAAGGATTTTCTTTCTTATAGAAATAAACGAAGTAAAGAGAACTCCTAAAACGTAAATGAACGAAGATTCTTTATCACTCCAATCATCGTTTCATCGTTTATAGGTTTAGGAGTTCAAGGTTTAAAAAAAAATGTTTAAATTAATTTTGAATATAGGGGTCAATTTGGGAGCCAAAAAAGAAAATAAAACTAATCGTTTCGCACACTATGCCGTGGGACATATCAAATGAAATGGTTTACTGTAAGGGTCTCAACCTTATTCTTTACATAATTATAAACTAATAGTTTCAAAGTTATTTGTGAAATAGATGAAAATTTACCATTCCTCAATACAATCCCATAACCAATCTCCGGAACAACTGAGCCTAAAATTAAAAAAAAAAGTACAGAAAATTGTTCCATACTACTTTACAGGATAACTTATAAGAAGTCTATGGTCTTAAAATAACATATTAAATCTCCAAATATTGTGCGTACAATTTTTTGTATCTTTATATTCGCTAGGCGCACGTGCGAGGTGTCAAAAGACGCGTCTCCGCGCGGGCTAGCGAGCTATGTAGTTACTGACTACTTACATTTTGCAGTTGGAATGTATGGGAGAACATGTTCTTAAACTACAATGTTTTTTTTTTAATCTTTATTTATTTAAGGAATTTTTGTGCACTTATGCGACGATGCCAATCCCATCGTGCTTTTACAAATAACAACTTATTTCTAAACTAAATTGACTAATCTTAGTCACACAAAACTTAACTTACTCTAATTTCTTATCTAAAAAGTATATAATATTTTTGCTGCATCAGAAGTAGGCTTAGTAAATACCATTGAAAATTCCAACATCCATTACCGACAATTTCAACGATTTGAGAAGTGCGTTTCTTTTGTTAGTATACCGAACACATTCCACCAACACACGCTGTGCAAGTGCATCCTCTATTTTACCAAACTACAATGTTATGTTGGGATAAATTCATTCCAACTACGGAACCCTGTGCGTGGTTCGACACGCACTTGACCGGTTTTTTATATAAAAGCAACTCTGGTAATTTTGGTCTGCCTCGAAGATAGCAATCTCAATATCTCTTAGCTTTGGTATTAATAGGCATGAGTGTACTTATATTGTTTCGAAACAAGTAGATATATAGTAAACAAAAAAATAAGCCGTCACGGGACGCCTGGCAGATGTGAAACATCGAAATTATTTACACACTCGCGTAGCGGGGAAACCGCGCACGCGTATTGAGCGGTAAATCGCCACGCGGCATGCGTCGCGGCGCCAGCAATCGGTTTTACGTGCGCCTATAGATGTTTCACATCAATAGTCTAAATTCTCATTCCCATCGAGGCATCGATGGTTTAAACACGATCAATCGGTACGCGTGATGATATTCGGTAATAGTGTATTATTATGTAAATCGATATCGGTCGCGCGGTCGCTACTGGTTTCCACAACGATTTGCATTTGTAGGTGACACGAAACGCGTAGGTAATTGGCTGGTTGTTATGTCTCGAACGTGTTGGACAAAAAATAGTTTTGTGTAATTGGTATGTTCGGTGTTGTACAACCGGTATAGTTTCAATGCTGAGCTGGAAATAGTTTATTACTTGGTTGGTAAAATGTTAACCATCTTCTTTTGTGCCAGTTATATTTAGCCCATAAAATATATACATGGATGACTGGTCACTTGTCATACGTCCTATATGGGCTGTAGAAAAAGGTTAAAATGTGACATACATACTCCAAAATCCTTACTTCCTTAGATACTATATAAATATATTCTGACTAATATCATAAATACGAAAGTGAGTTTGTTTATTTAACGGCTAAACGAATTTTGATGAAATTTGGCACATGGGTAGCCCATGACCTGAATTACGACATAGGATACTTATTATACCGATATTCCCATGGAATCGAGACTTATGCGGGTAAAACCGCGGGGCGCAGCTAGTTCATATATAATTTACTTGAGGCTGAAGTTATTGCAAATAATGAATTAGTCGTAGGAGATATTTTCACAAAGATTCACAGCAAGAAAGACAATGGAATGATAAGTCATTGACTGGCTAATGAACTCTAACGTTTACTGTTCAAAACAAAACTTAATAAATATTTAAAACTGAAAGGTTCACACAGTTAGTCACTCCAAAATTAATTATCATTTGTAATTATATTTTTAAATAGGATCATCATAATGAATTAACTTCTGATGGAATTTGTTGATGACAGCGTGGGGCGAGATGAAGAATGTTGGAGTTACTGCTACGTCATCTAAAGTAATATTCAACTAATTAAATTAGATGTTCGTCATTCTTCTGCTAACAATGCTTCTGAACTAATCTGGGAAGTCAAATAAATCTGAGAGCCTATCTTAGAGATTATGCGGGTCATGAAAGTCATCTCATCCTGCTATAAACAAAAGTAATACGACCAACTGTCAACCTTTATTATTTCTATCAAATCGATTAGGTTTTGCATCAATATTACCAGGCATATCTATACGGTTATACCGTTGCTACCGTTCCCTTGTAATCGGTAAGAGATTTAAAGGATACCTACCTGGATTTTCTACGAGGAAATTTCTGTTCCCATACCGATTAACACTTACTGATAATTGGAGAGTTGATGTTTCATGATTTTAGTCTTCAGCAGCATCTTGTAGGTTCTTAATCAGAATGGAATGTCTTCAATTTTGAAATATTTCATAATTAATTTATCTCCTGCTTGAGGTTATAGCGTATCAAGTCCACTAACTATTGACTTCCCTATGGCTATATTTACGTATCTTTCACTTAAAATATTTATGCAAGCACTGTAGTCATAAAATTTTGTACAAGACCGGTCAGATAAATAAAACATTACTTAGCTATGCATCTTCTTTATCCACTTCGCTGCAACTAACACGGGGATAGCAATTCATAGTCAGTTTCTATAGCCACATCGGCAAGGGAATAAACAATAGGAACACTAATTACAATCATAAATATAAAATACTAATGACCATTATAAGTCACAGTTATACAGCAGTACATCCTACATAAGAATCCTAAGCAGAGACAGTCGACCATGAACCTAAGCCGTGTGAACGAACTCATTTAGGAGTCAAAATGCTCTCTCAATCGCGTTCGCGCGCTCGTTCGTCTATGGACGTGACTGCCAGGGCCGCACTCCGACGTGCGAGGTGCATGCCGGATGCACGCTAAATGATGACGTTGCTACCGTACTTAATGTCCCCCGACGGGAGAAAAGACAGCCCATATTAAACGAAGTACATTGAACATCGATATGCAAGTTGGAAAGATAAGGCTGCGAAATCAAAGAGGCTAACGCCTCTAAAGATTTATGAGTCGGATTTAATATTTTAACTCCAGAGCTGATACGAAAAGCGATATGCAAGTTAGAAAGATAGAACCCTGGTGCTAGATTTCACGAAATGAAATCATTAAATCGAAAATGGAAGTTTAGCCCAATAATAACAATGCTATGATATTAATGGGCTAAACGTCCATTTGCGCAAGCAATAGCATTGCAATTCGCATAGCAAGTCAAGCAAGCAGTGTTGTCCCCAGGCAGACCTTAAATCTAACCATAGTTAACTCCGTCTTCATGAAATGTTATTCAATAAACAGTAAACCTTCCCGTTCCCAACCTGTACTTTCTGTCAACACATCACTTCAAAACCGTATCGAGGATTGATGTAAGTAATGCACCTCTTACCAATTCAAATCCGGCCCTGTGCATGCAGTCCTTGCGTGCTAGCCGTAGTATTTTCTCGCCTCGCATCGTATATCCGCGTCGGACAGTGATCGTACATCTTCGGCCTGGCCTCACGGACTAGCCACGGACGAGACTTGGCACGCACAGTTCGTGGCCTGACCCCGCGAGTCCGAGACCCAATCTCCTGTCCTATAAACCATTACGTACTGCGCTCATTTGACAAATGATCAAACCATTTATCAACTTTTGTGGTGACTTTAAAGAAGAAATTCAGATTAATTCAGTATAAATTGACAGGAACTCTGCTGCTGTCAGCTTTTATTATTCAAGAGCTATTTAACGCCTCATCCGAATAAGACAAGCGTTAATAATTGCACATTTTCAATTTAAATAAATGCTATGGAAGTATTGTAATTGTATACTTAATTTTGGTCGCCAGCGCGGATGTGGTCGTAACATCCTGCCTGTTATATTGATCTCAGGATCAGTAACAATAATAACACGCCATAATTGATGTTGTTGAGATAAATAAAAAATTTGACTGCTAATAAAAAGTTTTACTGGTTAAATCTTGGATTGGTTGTATAAAATAGCAATTCTGCATATTACAAACCATGTGATTATGAATTTATTATTTTGCCTTTGTCGTTGATTATTTTACATTTTCCTAATTACATCTCTTGTTAATACGATGTGGTTGTGCATTTATTTATTTCATTTGTTTTGGTGACTCGTTGGTTCCGTTATGTCAAATTATAACTGACCCTATTTTGTCGGTCAATTTAAAATCATCGCAGTTTACCGGACATCTCCTTAGGGCTTATATCTAAAACGGTTACATTCGAAATATTCAAAATTGGAAACAGCGAACGTTCTAATCATTCATCGTTTTGGTACGTTTCCCATAGAGTTGCAACACCGACCATAAAATATAGACCGCCTCCGAGCAACATCGTGACCGCATTCACACGCTTCGGGAAGATTACCTCCAAGTGGTTTCAAGACTTTCGAGCCAAGTGATTGATTGTCAGAATATGCGCGGAACTACAAATGAACGGATTATACTTTTGTTTTGCCGTATGTGTTTTGTCTAGGATGACAGCTGTCACAATGGCGTTTCATTTTTTTTTTTTTATTGTGGAGCTCTCCCGTAATTCAAGAGTAAAGTAAGTTAGATTCATGGAGTAATTAAGGGTGTGTGGGATTGCTAGAGATTAATCTTGTCTGAACGAGTAAAGAATGAAGACGTACCTAAATAATAGCACCATCCTATTTCTTCCCATGGGTGTCGTAAAAGGCGACTAAGGGACTTACTAGAGAATGGGCAGCGGCGAATTCTATGCATTTTAACACCATACTGCGATCGCCGACCCGCCTGCCAAGCGTGAAGATTATGGCAAAACCCCCTCTTTAGAGGAGGCCTTTGTCTAGCAGTGGACATCTTTCGGCTGAAATTATGAACGAGTAAATGATTTATTCTTATTCTGGGCTGTGCTGGTCTTCCAAGCTCCTCCCCTGTTCCGCCTATGTAGACAATTAAAGCTTTTTTAATATGCAGTAAACACTTTACCGTCTACTTCGATTAAGTCATCAGCCATAATTTTGCAGTAACCCAGCAGGAGGGATGACACCTCACATAAATCATTTTAAAACGAGATACGCAACTTCGTAATAATTGTATTGTTTCACATTTTCTCAACATTATACAGGGTTATTTTAAATTGGCTAGCTAAACTCTGCAGAAGCAATGGTTATCGACTTCTAAACATGATAAAACAAAAAATAAATGAATTTGATGATTTTTTGTGGGGTCATCGACCGCAATTATAGTACTTGCAATATTAGTTTAAAAATCAGTTTTTTTCTTGGGAAAACAGATTTTTTAAACTTTCGTTAGCTAAACACGATAAAATATAAGAATACAGTTTTTTCAGCTCATACAACACTAACAGCGATCGTTGAACGCCCAAAAAAACATTAAATCTGTTAATTTTTTATTTTATGGTTTTTAAATATCGCATATTATGCGGAGTTTAGCTAGCTAATTTATCATAACCTTTTATGGCTAATCGTTGTCTGTGCTGCATACAGTACCTATAATTAAGGTTTCATGCATGTAGGTTCTTATTCAACACCTACATACGAGGGATTATGTTTTTTGTTCGTTTGTCATGTATGGGTTGGGTGGGTTTTCTTTAAAACGGATAGATCAATGAACTTTAATGACTGGAAGTCTGAGGACATTAGGTACACAAAGAATGCCTAGCTTAATCTGACCACGACGTTACGTTCTTTTCTTTGGCACGAAAGCTGATACTTATATTATTAATTTATTATCCAAGCTGTGATAATAAATTAATAACGTATATTGTCAAGTCATTTTATATATTTAAGGCTGACAGACAGCCTTAATTTGCCGAAAAAATGTCCACGTCCAATTCAATCGTCAAGTGATGGATTGCAGCAAAATTGTATACATTTCTTCGAAGTCGGTTATCGAGAAAATGCCGATCAAGATACTACTCACAATTTGTGACATTAAGCCTGAATCAATGTGTTATCGCCTTGGTAGATGTTTAATTAATAAAATAATTGGCGTATGAATGTACCGTAAGCTATTTAAGAGAAGGAGTGTTGATCTTAGATTGTAAGAACACGATAGTCGTGTCGATGTTTGTCAGTTTCGTGGCGCGTCCTGTTGCGTGGTTGCTTCTTCTTCCTAGTCATAATATCAGAATTAATCATTTATGACACTAAGATTAATCTCGCAGCATTGGAAGTTAAGATCAATAAGTGAAAAACTGTGTGTCTATATTTGAATAGTTTCTTTTTTTCCTACAAACC
Source organism: Tiliacea citrago (assembly GCA_963921375.1). Taxonomy (NCBI): domain Eukaryota; kingdom Metazoa; phylum Arthropoda; class Insecta; order Lepidoptera; family Noctuidae; genus Tiliacea; species Tiliacea citrago. The sequence goes on from OY992786.1 coordinate 22,787,621, forward strand.
AAAAAACAAGCAATAAATAACACGATTGTAACGTTCATAACATCTATTCGAACGTCAGATTATATCAAGAAACATTCGATGCCATAATTAAAACAACATAAAGAGAACGTTGACAAATTAATCCTAACACATACTATATCAACTCAACAACGATGTTCTATTAGCCGCTTCTTATCCATCACTAACTAAAACTAATCCGTGCATTAAACATGGCCGGTCCATACATCGGATGGGTTCACGACCTTGATTTGCATTAGAGGTAGGCAGCACGATGCGTGACTACGACTAGTCACGCTGCCGCTGACAGGTGTTTTGATAGCACCAATCGGGAGTAATGAGCCGATGTGTGGGACAGGCGTTGGAATTTATTTGAGAACTTAATCCGTTAGTGAGCTTCGTTTTTTTATAACCTATTGATTTATGAAAACAAGCTTAATATTAGGGCTTAGCATATTTACAACCTTGTTCCGTCGTATTAAGTGCTACTTAACACTCAATTATGTTTGTTTCGTAGAAATTTGGTATGATATGGTATTCTACACAAAATAAATAAGTGTGACACTAGACTGATTATCCGCTGCATTTATTCGTGTGCAATAAAAGAGATATTGCATTTATGACGTCAACTTTCTTTTTCTGTCTGCCAACAATCATTGCAACGCAAAAAAGATGGATATCGGAGAAAATTTTCAACTAATTTCGTGCAGTGAAAGTCTAATCGGATCCAATCGTTTCGTAATCGGAAAATTTCGAATTTCGAATTGTGCACGTGATTTTGCTCAAACGCCGATTCTAAATGATCGATGCAGAATCGAAAGTTGTTAGAGGTGGAATACAAAGTGTTGTCGTTTTATCGATAAAACTTGTTGAAGTGTCAAGTCAGGCCGCGCCATGCAAATTAGATGACAGCATTTTGACATTCGCTTGACACTGAATAGTAGTGATGAATATTGCGAATTCAAATAAAAACATTAATAATTCACTGTGTAGGCATAAATAGGGAAATCCACCATAACTATTTAAAATTCAGATTTAGTAAAATACCTTCTTTCTTTCGGTTCTAAGTTGCAACGCAAACTCATCTGTTGCCATGCAAGATCCTTATTTTGTTGCTAAATGCCCCATACTAATTGCTAAACAGTACATAATTTGAATTATTTTCAAACCAAAACATAAAGTAAGAAAGTCGTAGCATAGACTGATGAACGGTACGGTACCTACAGCACTTGTGTCCTATTCAAAAGTAATAATCATCAACAATACTTACTTTTATGACATTCCAGCGGAAAATGGAATACTTGTTTGAAAAGGTCTCGTTGTCTCGTCTCGTTTCTTGAAAGAAGGCAATCACATAATACATAACATCACGCCTGTAATCCCCGAAGGGTTAGGCAGAGGTGTACCTATAGTACACCCACATTTCGCCAGTTATGTTTAAGTCCCATGTAATAGGGGGCAAGCCTATCTCATCAACCGGGCACAAATCCAGACTCCGGGCTGCCACTGAGAAATTCCTAATGGAAAATCCCAATAATACTTTGCCCGACCTGGGAATCGAACCCAGGACCTCATGCTCAACAGTCGCGCTTGCGACCATTAGACCAACAAGGCAGCAATCACAAACTAAACAAAAACACACACATACAAACACACACACACACACACACACACACACACACACATTACACACATTTAGTGGTCTTTTAATATAACTAAATGCTCAAAATTAAGAATAACCTGACATAATTAAATTGTTCTAACCGTCTGATTTTTTTTTGTTTCAGAATTCGCAAATGTGTTAACCACCAATATGTTGGTATATCCTTTGGAAACTACTTGCCGAATACGGAGAAAACTGACCATTCCGTTCTTTCCTAGAACGAGAACAGGTAAGTACTTAATGCATTTTTAACACTAAAACTACTTAAATATAACTGTTTTGTCGTCTGCAAGAGTGTCGTCGTTCGGGCGAGTTCACGACCCGCTCATTTTTATGCGCCCGCGCTCCTAAACATGCACACGTGGGAATGAGCATTACACTAATGTTACCATATTCCTGGAAACCATTGTGTGCTTTGTAATTAAGTATCGTGAGGTATTATTTCACATAGAGGCGGTTTCTTCCGTAGTTTTTATTTTGCTGTGTTTTCTGTAACTCTAGCAGGATAATTGTATCAATATCAACAAAAGACTATGAAAAAAACTCAAGCCTACGCTATGTTTGAGACCGTTCTTCTATTTTTTGTTGCAATTTGCAGAATTCGCAATTTGGTTTACTCAAAAACTAAAGTGGTGATCGCATTCCCAGCCTTTAATCGACAATACCATTACTTAACAATTTATTTACTTAAGTACTTATGATTTGGTTTCCTGGATGCATCCGGTAGGCTCTAATAATCTTTCCATATCCCAAGGGTCTTCCCTACCATTATCGCGCCCCCCGGTCTACTCATTGATATACAGTGGTCTCTGTAGTCTCATGAAACATAAGGCTTCAGAGGCTAGGGTGAATCTTAGGGTTCATTCGAGAAATCGAGTCTGGTACAACCACGCTGGGGTCGGTGAATTTCATTAATTAATTAGTTCATTAAGATTTGGTTTCCTGGGAAAGCGATTCCGTCATGAAAATCTGTAATTTTCAGCATTATTTGACCTTATGGTGTTAAAAAACGCTCTGTATTTGGACAGCCGTTCACCGCTTTCTTTGGAAACCAAAACTTTACATGAAAAAGTTTTACAGAACGCCGAAAAGGTTTTCCATTTTCTCCTATCTGTAAACCGCCGCAAAATAATGCGCGTAAAATTGATCAATTTTCAACTACAAAATCCGTATTTATTTGTACCTTTTTTTTTTATAATACTGAAACATGTAGTTGTGATTGTAACCAACTATGTTTTCTCATTAGTAACCGTTAGCTACGTAATGCTTGCGTGACCATACGTGTTTGATTTATGTATAACTAATTAATTGCTGTAAGAATTATGTGTTCTATAAGTAACTGATATAGGTACCTAATAAACAATAGTTATTGGGTTGTTAACTCGTTATGTCTCTTTCGATCGACTAAATCAGACCTAATTATTCTGCTGCTGAAGATTTTGCCCGAAAATAGAATGAAAATGCTTATTTATTTATCTTATTTGTAATTTAAAAAATTACTAGAACATTATATTCATCATAAGCCGTCTGACCTCTTAGTATTGAATAGGCCAAACTTATTAAAAATATTCCCGTTCGAAAGCCATCTATCAAACACAACTTCATGGGACATCATTACCATCCGTCAATTCCAATTTCAAATCATAATGACAGTTATTCCGATGTTGCCATAAGCGCGTACTTCCAAACAAGACGTATTCAATTTTTACCGTTTGCAATAAAGGTCAGGTCAATCAAATAAAAAGTCGTGGGCACACCAATTACTCGCCCACGCGTAAATTTTGTAATTTCGATGATAATGATACAGCCGTGTGAATATTTTGTAATGATGAGAGAAGAATTTGCGTGTTCTAATGTACAATATCCTTTTGGAAAAGCCCACAAAGTAGCGCATCTTTTGGCACATGATGGAAAGAAAATGCTGATATATTTATAAAGCCGCTCTTTTCTATAGGCAATGTTTAGGTGATAAGTATTTGTGGACGTAAAATGGCTAACAATGTCAATACCCACTAACACCAAATAACTTAAGTTTTAACGCTACTAGCATGACGTTTGATATTATCATAAAATATTTACTAAATTAAATTAAAACTACAAATAAATAATATATTTCGACGTTGCTAACTTAAAGTAATTTGGTGTCAATGCAACAAATAAACACTAACTTATTAAATACATAACTTGTTATATTTGGCTGTATCAACCAGCTTAGTTTTCCCTGCCCGTATCTGCCAGCAACTTAACATTTTACATTTCTTCCGCCTTAACTAGCTTAGGTACCTACTACTAACAATACTAACATCTTAGTTGAAACAACATGATAATAAATCAGGTTGTACACCAGCTTCTTATGGTATTTGCTTACAAAGCTTTCAGCTTATTTAATAAATTTCGTTCTCAAGACTTACAAGGCAGTTATAATTTGATTTAGTGCAGAAAAGGGTAACAGTTTGATAGACAGTCGTAGTTACGTAGCTATGTTAAGTAAATCAGAATGGCACTTTACCGGAGAACCATAGGTTGCACAAAAGAGAATGGTGGGATTGACATACTTCAATTCTAGTTCCAAATCCAATTTTATCCACTACTAGCTGACACACGATGTTCTGTCCAAATTTCAATAATTCATACAAATTCAAATAGAAAATGCACTTTCAGTTTTCCCGAATCTTCCAATTTTCCCGGTTACTTTTAATTTTTTTTCTTTCCGTGAGAACCCAACACGGACTATTACAAACATTCGAAAAATTGAAATTTCTTAAGAAATAAGCAGTACCTTTGTACTAGTATTATAATTATGTCGTATCTCTCTGTATTTTACTGTGTGTACATAAATAATAAAATAAATAATAATAAATAAATAAATAAACATTTTAAAACAAAAATTTGCCAAATCGGTCCAGCCGTTCTGACCAACGAACAGCATTTAATTTTTATTATTTATACTCGTAGATGGAGATTTTTTTTCCTATCTTATATAAGAAACCCGTATTCTACATGGCTAGTTATCCTATATTAATTTTTATTTTATATTCACCGTTTTTACAGCCTTTATGTACCATACTTTATTTTTAGTGATAGTGATGTGACTGTACAGGTAAATCTAAATATCGATAGTCAGTACCGGACTGTCAGCCGTTCGAAATTGGTTGTTCCGTTTGGAAACGAGTCGTCCTGTCGCACCAGTATACCGGTATCAGTACCGGTCGGCTTGTCGGCTTGTCTCCAAGTTCATGGCTTCCGGAGCTGACTTTCGTTCAGACACGCCTTGGTTACCTATAAATTAATATTGCATCTTATGTAGGTTAATGAGTATGGCACACGGCAAATAAAGTTTGGTTGTGCAGTACATATTAAAGAGCATTCAATAATCTGAGTCAGGAATGGCAGCTCAAGACTGATAGTGAAAGCATGAGAAACTAATAAAATATAGTTATGTAATTAATATTTTACAGTCAATTAATTATTTAATGACTTTATTCATTATTATTGTTCTATAGAAACTAAACAAAACCCGAACAAACAGCAAAGCTTGTTCTTGTCGTAAATCGTTGTAATTGCCTATAAGGTTACCTATCAATTTTCTATTAGACGAGAAAGTAGGTAAAGGAAGTTTCCTGTTTACTGATTCGTTTGTTCCTCGACTATTGTAACCCATGTGAAAGTCATCAAAATCTAACGTTACTAATTCAACCTAACCGTTAATTTTGCAAATCACTTTTATGAGTGACTGATGCTATTTTTAAAAGATGAAAGCAACCGATATCACTTAAAGTTTATTTTAAATTAATTGTAGGTAAAATAAAATGTGAACGAGGCACATTAATGCTCTGTAGATAATCATTAATGTGTGTTAGCGGTTATTCTCACGCCTCGCTGTCGAGCGGCCATTACCATTACGTGCATTCGGCCAATGTGTTCCCCAAAACGCTAATGTTTCAGTTCATTAGTGCCCCACATTACGTGTGAAGTGCGTTAGTTTTATTTTTTTATTGCGGTTTATGTGGCAGGCTTGGTATCTTTGTAAGTGACAGGAACGTGCTCGAATGTTGCAAGAGTTCTATTTTCAAAATTTGCAATTATTGTTTTTTTTTTTCCGAACTTATTGAATTTGTAAGTTCAGCGACAATATTCCAAATTTAAATATTGCTTTTTTGATAATTCAAATGCAACAGAATGCAAATCTGTCAGTTCAAAAAGCACATAAAGGAAAACAAATCTTAGAATACCTACTAACTGGGTGGGTTTTTTTGACATGTCGTAGGCAGCGACACACGCCCACGTACCGCATGGTTGGGCTGTCAAACTGTCTACGGACAATTATCTGGTTGCGTCAGTAAAATATCGACGCAGCGTGCACCTTTGACCTCGTGTCGCTTAGTGACGTAGCTTTGCGCTAGTGACTTTTGTCAGACGCCATTTTTTTCTTCAAGTCTTTGTAGAGAGGCGGTAAATAGTGTTTTTTGCTGATTTTTCAATGAAAATGCGAAAACTAGATGATTTTTAAGGAACTATGAAGTGATATTTTCTCTTTCTAAATAAATAAAGTAAGCTCCATTTTGTGGCAATTTGCTCTAATTTGACTCTTGTCTTAAAAGTGGATCCTTCACCAAGAGCATCAAAACGAATCAAATCATAATAATGTCATCACCAATACATTTGTCTTGTCAAGAGTCAGTAACTAATAAGGTATGACGAACAACCAATGATTAATTTTGTGGAGTTGATGTCATCAAACTGATTAGGTATGTAGGTGTCAACTGAAGATATCACCAACAAATCATTTGGCTGGACTGCTTGATTAACTACTTAAAAATTACTAAAAACATTATAAAAACCTTGCGTTCCCCTTTATTGATGGCTTGTCATGTGCTACCGCGGAGACTTGGTGATTGGCTTTTGAATCACGAGTTGCAAGTTTGATTTCCATTCGAAACAAAATTATGTATGTGGTGATTGCCTGTGTCGATAATACCATTGGTAAATCTTTATCCGCAAACACATTCACGAATCTTCAGAAAAAATAGCGCCTAAAAACTATTAGCTATACATCTTAGCTATTTTCTTAAACATTGACATGAAAACTAACTTCAACAGATCGTTAATACATTCATAAACCGATGATTGATGGCCCGCGTTAACTGGCGAATGGCGATGGTACCGGTATGTTAATCAGTAGCAAGTGGCCACTTCCTTACCTCAGGCACTACAGGGGAAGAGAAAACTATTTCCATGATATGCTCTATGGTTTCCGGGTCAACAAGTAGTTGGTATGTCAAATATATAAACAAGGCTTGTCTATGGATGGATGATTTAACAGAAGTGGTAAATTGATATGTATGGAGCTTAAAATTTAAGTGTTTCGTAGTTTTCCACCCATGAAAAGGTTATTTTATTCTGGAATGACTATTGCTGGTATAAAAAAAAAAGATTGAGTCTTACAGTGAGTGGAGCATCTGACATCTCACCTTGGTAATAAGCAACTGAGCAGCGACAGAAATGACCTCCTCTACTTACAAGCTATAGGTATAGTACTTACTAATTCCATACTATTAAATAGTACTTACTTATTCCATGCTCAAGCTGTCACTTCCTGTCCCTTCCATTTCCGTCCCTTTTCACGAAATCACTCCCACAGAAAAAGAGGGCAGGAAAGAACACATCAGAAAAACAAACAAATCAAAATTAGTTTGTAAAGATTATTATTATTTATTTATTGTTAATTCAAGCTTAGGAGGTGTGACGCTCTTGTTCAGTTACTAAGTGAGCTTTAACTATCAAATCTTCTTGTCAACATTAGCTATAAAAGCTCTAGAGAACCAGACTCCAATTGCTTAACACACATTCTTTCACAATCCGAAGGATTTTGAATTTTGAAGGGCATTTCTAATCCATTGCATAATATGTTTGAAAAATTAAAAAAAAAAACAAACTTAAACTCGAAGCATTTATTTAAATTAAACCAATTACAGGCACTTTTGAACTGTCAAAGAGTCGGTCAGTTAGTCAGAAAGTTGAAGCTATTTGCCCATTCCAAAATGTAGATCTCTATTGAGAAGAACAGGCAAGAAACTCCAAGGACACTCTTTTAAATCAATATATTACAAAATCCTGGATACATTATTCTTGTCGCTTCTATAATAATTATGTGAGAACAATGTAAAAAAATAAATTATTTAATAACAATTCAAAATATAAAATTTCCCGTAGAAAGCTCGTACGCGTGGATCATCTTCTAGGGAACCGAATGATCCAACACACGCGCCTCGATCAGCGAGACATTTAAGAGAGCATGACATACTCTCAACAGCTGCCAAGCCTTTTTAAGTCAACATACATCATTCCTAACATAATAAACGGCTCCATGGTACTCACATTTACAACATTGAAAAAATGCTTTTAAATTATACAAAACTATAGCTTGCAATGTATTTCAAATTCGTCTGCTCGTCAACGTAAATAACGCAATGAATGTTGTCCGATTGTCGAAATGAAAGCCATTGCAATTGTTATTCTAAAACCCCGCTTATGAAACCTAAAGGAAAATCCTACTAATAACTAATACTACAAATGCGAAAGTGACTTTATTCGTTTGTTACGCTTTCACGCTGAAACGGCAGAACAGATTCGGATAAAATTTAGCACATGGGTAGACCATGACCTGGGGGTCTACTCAGAACATAAATCCGAAGTATCGGCCGAATGTTCGGTCGTTTCTTTACTACGGCTAACTACCGCTGACCGACGAAAAATAAAAAAAAGGCAGTCAAAGAGATAAGCCAAAGTCAAAACTGTGACTTGAAGTCGGGTAAGGACTCAAAGTCAAAAAAGGAAACTATGGAAGTTATAAAACGGCCGAACATTCGACCGATACTTCGGTTTTTAGCGCTTCGGAGTAGACCCCCTGGAGAAGATAGGATACGTTTTATCATGGATCGCAGATGAAGTCACGGGCAATGGCTAGTATTAAAATAAAATGTTTTAATGAATGTGGTACACCATCTAAAACGAGTGACATATAACTCAAGAGAAGGCTGTTATCTATTCAATTACATTTATTACTAATTACACATAGCCATTTACATGGAAGATTTATGAAAACCGATCGGCGAAGTTACGAGGGCGACCGGAACCGGTCGGTGGAAGTGCCATTTTCTGAAAAGGGTTCCGTTGATAAGTAAAAATGATTATTTTTTAACAGAGATTGATTGATAGTTTTCAAGAAGTTGCCTGATTAATAAGTTAAGTATAAATCGTTTATGCTGCATGAAATAATGCTTTTAAGCGACATTATTAGTTACACATAAGAAATACATAATAATTATATGCATTAGTGGATCATTTATGTTGTTCAGAATGTAAGTGACATTACGTCAGTAAGTAGTGTTTTCTCGAGATAATCATCGGTAAGCGACGTGAACTTTGTACCAATTTATACAAAAATTACGCAAACGGAGGAGTATGAAATTTGACACAGTTAAAGTTTATATGAAGGAGTGCTGAAAGCTAATACTTTTATATAATAATGCATTCGAAATAAATTAAATTAATAAAAAAACATTACACACACTACCATGCGTTGACATACACGCATACATAATACCAGGGCCTAATGATTTGAACATAGATAGGTGACAGAAATGACAGCCAGACCTTGGAAAAAGTAAGTACTACTCATAGAATTAGTAAGTACTATATAGATTGTAAGTATAGGTAGTCGGACCAGTGGGCGGCCAATACTTATCATTATTTTATTATACACCCGTCTATGGTGGTATGTTTCTATCAATACACAACATTAATTTTGACAGTCCGACCATTATCAGGCGTAGACACTTTATGCTAATGTTTAGTAAATACATAAACGGATTCGATAAAAATAAAGAAACATCAATCTAACAGTGAAAACTTTCACCTATCAAATAAGGCATTGGGATCTGTTTAAATAATCAATAATCATAAATATTTTACACAAGCAATAATTCCCACGTCACTAACATTTTACAAACTTGTAGAAGTCGACGATGAAAAGCTTCCTCTCATTGGCAGAATAGTCGACATCGGCTTTGCTTGCCATAATTAAAAATAGAATAGAAAAGCTTCCTCCGTGTAACTTGTCTATTTATTTGTTTTGATATAAATAAAGTAGGATTATGTTAATATGCGTATCGTAAAAACTTTATATTACTTACCGATTGTTTGCTATGTATAAATATTTTGGAAGTTCGTCAAATTAACACTGACACAAGAGGCTACTACTTCATAAAGTGTATTTTTGGAAGATAGTAGCTTATTTCTAAATATAGATTGGGACTTAAGTGAATCAGTTTATGGTACAAAAACCATTAGATTTGAAGACAGGAAACAAGAACTAGGTACCTATTTTGGACACATAATGTCTCTTATTATAAGGCCATTTAATTTAAGTTCAGAAGAACACAGAAAAATGCTTCTGCCATTTCATCTTTCATTAGGTCAATACTGCATCCGAATATATAATTTTCATTCCCATTGACTGCCGTTGACTGCTGTTGGCTCCCGTATCCACATAAAACGCAAAGGAACCCCAATCCGACTTGTTTCGCGTCCGGGAGGGAAACGAACTCGTTTAACCTGTCGCGTCGCGTCAACCCACTGAGTAAGTAATAAACCGCGGACGCCTCCTGACTTATTTTTGCCTATACATATCAGGGGCGACGGCTTCATACAACCCCATTCATACCGGCTTTTCTTCGGAACAACGACTCTGCTTGAGTTTACTTAATATAATGTACATACATAATCACATAATATCAGGTATTTAATACATCATAAGATAAAAAAAAAAAAAACATTTTTTTCTTCGGCTCTAATAGAAGTTGTAGCTTCGCTACTGATACTTATAATAATAATGTAAGCCTGTAATTGTCGCACTGGGGTGCATTGAAATAGCCTCTACGAGTGGCGATTCTTAAATGTACAGTAGGCGACACGTCTATGGTCACAAAACCAATAGAAGCTGGTTACTTATTCTATTTAGTCTCCGTACTACGCTAGGCCAACTCAAGGTCAAAGAGTTACCTCTGACATACGCTCCTCAACTCGATCATACTAACTCAAGATGTGGACCTGTTCACTGTCTTACAGACTGAACAAAATTATAATTCTGCGGCAAATTTCCACCGCATACACATTCATACAAGCTAAGTCATGATATCGACGTAATATATTATAACTAGGCTAAGCTGTATCCATTATAAGTTAAGCAATAATAATAATATGTTAAAAACTAACTGTAAGTTTAAACTACGAAAATGTAACTTGTTTACGCCTTGGGATGACAAAATGTTTAATAAATAAATCGCTGATTCCAATGATAATAATTCTGTAAAGCCATATTAGCCCGCGAATAGTATTTAGATCAACATACAACCTGACAAGACCTGCAAATTGCAAAAAACGTAAGAAAATTTGAATTTCGCGGGCTACCTTAGCGCATCCCCCTTAAAGACACTCTCCTAAGAACGTTTTTCTGTAGCTACAACGGTTAAGGTGCCTGCCCTTAGTGCCCCGACTCAATCTTCGTGCTGATAAGAGGTAAGAAGATTGTCAGGCAAAGGTTTCTTCTCATACTGAGACGGAACCAGCATTAAGCATCACGCTTGCTCATTGCTGGTTTTCTTTCAAAGTTCCAGTGATTTCCAATACTTTCAAAGTGATAATTCATTGGAAAAAATATCTGCATTTAGTAATCTCTTACTGACAAGCTCTTAATATTTTGACGTCTCTACAGGACCACTATCACGCCATTATGAATTTAGGAGGTTACAAACTATTGGCACAATTGTCATGGCGTTGCCTTGGTATGATCGTCATAATGACCAATCATTGAAAATAGCAGACTTGGCCCCCTGGTTCGAAGCAAATCATGAGCTATCATCAGTGACATCACATAGTTTGTATTTCTTGCAATTTTTTCTCAGTTTTCGCTTAGTTACTGTAACTGGAGCGAGTGAGCAACAGAGCAATATTTGCATATTATTGTAGACCTGACTACGCGCTAATTACATTATGTAGGTATTGTTGCAGAACAATTGCTACGGTGCTATCTAAGTAATTTATTTATTAAGATATCCCACGGGAGCGTACTATAAATATCCAGGTTATTAAACTATAAAATTAATACTTTTGACCAATTTGAACAAAAAACGGTTATTGTGGCTTAACTATACTAGTTAGACATTAGCCTCGCGGACTTTTTTGTGTACTATAAACATTTAGTACATTATTTTATGGATCATCAACAGTTTTTGCAGCGCACGCCAAATAATGACTTATACGCAAATTTTTGATATCTTGGGTTTTTTTTGTGATTTTTGTAGGGATCTCTTATTTTTTCGAAAATAAAATACAGCCCATGTTACTCACTGATAATGTAGCTTTCTATAGGTGAAACAATTTTTTAAATCAGTTAGGTAGTTTTTGAGTTTATCAATTAGAAACAAACAAAAATCAAATCTTTTCTCTTTATAATATTATATTACTAGCTGACCCGTGCCCAGTTCTTTGGGCGGTAAACATTTTTACTTGTGAATAGCCTGTGACACTCACAAATAACGTGGCCTTCTATGGGTAAAATAATTTTCAAAATCGGTTCAGTAGATCCAGAGATTACCGCCTACAACCTCACAAGTATAGATTTCCTTTTTACCTACTTGCTGCACAGGTACCCAAAGCACATGAATGAAAACAATCGTGTAGGTAGTCAGTCACCGATGAAGTTGGTGACTAATTTCTTTGTCTAAGTTAGTACATTAGTTAGTATAGCCTTCTTCCTGTTTTCATAAGGTAGTTTCTAGTAAACTTAATCAATCCACCTAATTAACATTAAAACAAAGAATTTTTCATTAACATGTTAGTCAAACATTTCCGAGCGTATTTAACTGACCATGAACCGTTCGTCAGCCGTTTTCTTGCCATAAAAAAAAAACTCATGAAGGTATTTTTTATTAAAATGACACGACGCCACGTTCCGCAAATTGCTTGTAATTAAAACATTCACGTGTTGACGAAGTTGACTGCAGTCCTTGATCTTGAATTCTTGATAAAGTGAATAATTTATCTGTCCGAAATTCGCTCGTTCGTAGTACCGGCCCATGTGCTAGTGAGTCATGCGCCCGCGCATCGTCGCTCATGTATTTTCGCAAAACCGGTCGCTTACAACGGAGCGACGAAAAATGAACTCACCCGATGCGGCAATCGGGCAATTCATTATTTTTAATTAATTTGATGTAGGTAATGACGCAAAAAAAACACCGATCTTGTTAAGTGCCTTGTTTGATTTTGCTTTTTATTTGTTCAAAAGTTATTGTTATATCAAATTAAATAGTTAATTCGAGCTGTCGATAACACCTCCGTTATTGGCTGTCAAATGAGTATTGACAGTGATCGTAATTTCATAAGTGACGTCCATTAAAATGTAATTAGGCGACAGAGCGAGTTTGTCAAGATGATCGCAGAATTTATTGAGTTTATAATACACTTGATTAACTGTTCTTGCATCTTTATTATAGATAGAAAATGTGCAATCGTTTATGAAACATCGATACTCCAATAACTTATTCATATTTCGTTTTTTTTCTTAAGTTGAAGTATTCGATTATATATGAGGAGCGTCTGTTCAAAAGGTCGTATTTCACTTTTCAACTTTTTTTTTTTTATTTTTTTTTTTTGAACTCAGCAGAAAACTCCATCGAATGAGCGTAAAAACTTGTTCAAAAGGAGCGTATTTCCCATATAATAAAATCCAAAAAACTTGGATTCCAATCAAAACGGATGTATTTCTGCATTAAAATGTTCCCTTGGATTGTTTTAAACAAAACAGGCATATTTCTTCTACAAATAGCATCTTTTATTTATTTTTCTGTTCAAAAGGTCATATTTTTTTCCATACATAACAACTTTAATAAAAATCGTTTCGTTCGAGTAAATAACGGTATCGAGTCAAAAGATGACGGCTGTACGTTGAAAATATCATTATCAATAGCAACCCTATAAAAAAAAAAAAAAAAAATATGACTGCATCTCTCTAACGACGTCGACAGATGACACTGACAGATGTTATTCTTGACGTTCTGTCTTTCGATGGGAGGAGATGAAATTTGTGAAATTTTGAACTTTGGAAGTTATTATAAAGTAAAAATCATATTGAAAATGTATGAGCAAGGTTTAGTCGAGACCTTGAATGCTGGTTCAAGGAAAAAAAAGCGTAAAGATATTAGGAAAACCTATTATTACACACAGGACAGGATACATAGAAATCATAGAAAAACATGGAAAAATTCATGGCCTTGGTTTTGATTGGACACTCAAAGATATAAAAAAGTTAGAGCTAAATTACAAAAAGCTTACAAAAATTCAAACTGCTAAGAGAATTAAAATTAGAAAAGTTAAAGGTCCAGGAGGTCGATTCAAAGATGTCAAAATCTGTGCATTTGAAAACTATCGTTTTGAATCTGGTCAAGAAGAATTTGAATCATTATTGAAACGTGGTAAACGACATCCTAAACAACTGCTACAACAACTAACAGGCAAAGGTCTTACAGGAAATAAAAAAAAAGATGTCACATTATTATTAGTGAAACAATTTGGTGAAGATTGTGTCAAATCAAAAGGGCATATTTCTAGAAGAGACAAATCAAAAGGTCGTGTTTCTGATTTTACCGATCAATAAGTCTTATTTCTGAACTAAAATTAAATAAAAAAAAAGTTATGGTGTATTTTTTTTATTTTGAAAAATGCATGTAATATTGTAGTCTTAATCTTCACAATGATCTAAATTTAATTTAATTTTAGATTTTTTATAATAGGAATTAGATGTTTTTTTCTGTTTTTGTAAAGTTTGTTTATCATAGAAATACGACCTTTTGAACAGATGCTCCTCATATGTACCTACGTATAATAAATCATAACGATTTCATTCTGACTGACGACTGTTATGTGGACAACGTCACGCCCTGTAGGTGTACCTACCTGTTTCTTTAAAACTAGGTATGTCATACTTTGATTGGTTTCATACAACAATTTTTTTAAATATTTTGTCCGTTCGTGATTGGCACGTTTTGTTTTGACAAAAGCAAAATGTATAAAATACTATCTATTATTATTGTTATTTTCTGATGTTTTGTTATTCTTAATTTAGGTACTAAAACATTGTTTTATGTAGAGCCACAAAATAATTTACGAACAAAATAATTTATTTGCCCTCTTAACTCCGAAAAATCGATAAAATTAATCGAATTACAACACTAAAACATTCCTGCAACTTAAGTCACAAGTTCACAACAAAGTCAATATCGAATGGATCCAATAAATCTATTCGGATTCATTATGTCATCGGCATAGTGTGGCGGCCGTTGGCACTCGTACTCTATGAATATTCAAACCAGTTTCATACAACCTGTGTAACTTGTCCCGCGGCCTGCGCGCGCGCCGGACGGAGGGGTTCCGTGGATGCGCCCCGAGAAAACAGATGCGATTTGTTGAGACAAGTGGTTCCTAAATATTTACTGTTTTTGTGAATTAGTAGGTTAACGACTTTTAGGGTTAGCGACTTTTTTCTTTATTGATGTAACCACAAACCACTTAATAGAGAAAAATACTTAAGACTTTAAGAGCACAAAGCTACTGCTTATTTCATTAGAAATTTCTTTCAGCAGACCTGCGACAGGAAAGTTGGATGAGAGAGTAGACACAGTTGGAGAAAAGACAATACAGGTTTTGATGTTTTGAATACAGAACTTTGTCACGACGATAAAAGTAATATACTTAGTTATTACTAGCTGCGTCCCGCGGTTTCACCCGCATAAGTCTCGATCCCGTGAGAATATCGGGATAAAAAGTAGCTTATGTCTTAATCCAGGGTGTCAGTTACCTCCATACAAGATTTTATCAAAATTGGTCCAGCCGTTTGAGCGTGCAGAAGTAACAAACACACACACTCACAAACTTTCGCCTTTAAAATATTAGTGTGATATTTAGAGATCGGATATTCGGATGCATATTCACCTAAAGTTTGAGAGTTGAGTTGAGTATGGAGTGCGCTTCGGTACGGGAAAAAGTGTCGATTTCCAGGACTGACAAGGTTTTAAGAACTACTCTTTTGTACTGTGTAACCCCGAATAAATATATTTTATTTTAAATAAAAGGTTTTGAAGAAATATTAATAGTGTTTTTTTTAAATATGTATTTTCCACAAAATTCTTGCCTTGTTCTAAATAGATAGGAAATATTTGTTATACTTAGGAATACAAAATCGTATACCTACACACTGTTATTAATGAAACCCCGCGATCCCGGAATAAAAATATATTTTAAGAAGCCGTTTCCATACTTTGTATCCTTTGCCGGGGAAAAAAACGTACTTTAGGTAAATATGCATCCGAATATCCGATCACTAGTGATATTAAACCAATTATTTATTATTACGCTGTATTCTAAGGCTCAAACTATCAAGTCTCCGAACTGTAAATTTACTGTCCAATATAATATGTAAGCTGTTGTGATTGTTTTATCAAACAAAATAACAACAATCAATAATCGGGTTTTCAGAGACAGGCTTTTCAATTAATTTATATAACGGCGCAGGATAACCTTTACCAGAAATGGTCATAGTATTAGATAATGGTTCGGCAGCTTCAATATCATCAGTATTGTGCCGGGACATAGCAGTTCGTCGTGATGAGGTACGACTGCAGCTGCACCCCGCAGCACGTGTACCTGACATCATCTGTGTTATCAGTACCCCAAGTGTAAGTTTGCAAGAGAGTAAACGTTACTATTTCGTTTCCGTTAAAATTTGACCGATAGATCATAATGCTAAGACTATAAGGGTGAGGATAAAATCTTAACGCAAACGCGCTTACTCTCTTGCAAACTTACACTTGGGGTACTGAAGACAGCCGCCACGCAACCATCGATGCGACGATTTACTAGAGTGACTGTCACCGGCCAGTGTCACTCTTATCCGACCTTTTCGTTGATTCCAGGAACTTCTCTCTCGTCTTATACATAATATTTTATTTCATCTTGTATATCCTTTTACAATCTAAGTTAAAGTATTAGATAAACAAAAGACTTTAACCGTATACGGTAGTGTTAACAACAAAGTAATTTATTAGAATATCGATCGGTAGGACTTCAAAAACTTTTATTAGTGTCGTATATTTAAAGGCCCTCATAAACGAAACGATTTATAGTTTACTAAACTATAGCGAACGATGAACTTTATTTATACTAACTTCGGTCTTAACTTTTAACGATAATGTGAAAATGCTCCCTTTAACAATAAACTTTGACAGTTATAGCTTGATATGATTATCAAGATGATAACTGTCAAGGTTTATTGGTCTTTACTGATATAAGACCAACTTCTTGATTAATGTTTGTTTATTGTGCCTCTTTGACGTTCAAAAGTTTCATTTCTAAAGGTGCCTGTTTGAAATAAATTATTTGACTTTGACTTTTGACTTTGACACCGCAGTCTAATTTGGATAATTGCAGTTTACCAATGCGTCTTTTCCATAAGGTACCAGAAGATTAAACAGTCTAAGAAGATTAAAACAAAATAAAAACGCGCATAGGTACAAAAGACAACAATGTTCTGTTTTTAAATAGTTTTGTTTGTTTCATTTGTTTCTTGTCAGTAAAAAAAACACAACTAAAGTGTAGCGTTTTTTTAAACAGTCTTCAAAACTGCTTCAAATTATGATTTGCCAAATGAAAGGTTTCCCAAGTAGATAAATACAGGTATTTTGCTAATATGTATGAACCCGATTTCACTAAACAACCAATATAAACATCAGCATAAATAAACAGAGGAGCTGAGACCTTTTCAGCCAGTCGTTTCAAAACCATTACTAGTTGATATTCACATTCGCTTTACCGAAATGTTGAATTTAGTTCGATATTCGAAATAAACGGAATATTGTCGATGGCGAGGCGACTCCCACGGCATAGACATGGAATTGCCGCGGAGTCACGAACGCGTCTAAATAGACCTTAAGGCCTAGTTTATGTTTGGTTTCATTAGGGACGGAATACACTATGAGGATGCGCTAGGGGCAAATTAGTTTCAGCTTCTACATCATTTGAGGTTTTCCTATACATTTTCCGTAGTGATAATTGATGGTGGTTCTTGGCTAGTCTATAGTCTTGAGTTCTGAACTGAATTGAAACAATGTAAATTTATTTTATGTACTTAGCTGTGTTTTTATGTGTAGTTGTTTCGTGTGTGTTGTTGTTTTGTGTATGTGTGTGTGTTGTGATGTGTTCTGTTTTTATGTATTTTTGTGTTGTTTTTTTGTGTATTGTAGTGTAATCATAGTTTGATTGTAATTTAACGTAGTTACGAAACATTGTAATTTAACGTAGTTACAAAAGTATTTCATCAATACCCATGTTTAATAAAATTCCCTTAGCCCTGGTTCCGTTAATGTAACCTAAGCCTAACCACACGGCCATGAAGCCATGTGTTAAGAAAGCTCACTCCGTAACCACACCATGTACGGCAAATTGAATACATTATAATCTCCTTAATGCTCCTGGTCTCCTAGTACCAAAGTTGTTTTACTTAAACTACTGAAAATTCCTTTATCTTATAATGTATAGCTTTGCACGATTTTGTAGTACACTTAAATGTTTCGTTTGGCAAAGTTAGAATTTGCTTTTCGTTTTAGAATTAGAGATGGGTGGAATACTCTGTTTTTGTGTCCCTTCAAGACCGTGTCTTTTCGTTTCCACTGTTAGCCGTCACCTTGCATTTATTTCTTCTCTCACACATCCATCCATATTTTATTTGGTCTTCCTCTTACTGCTCTCTTTCTCTAGGCTTATTTTAATAGACTGTTGATTCAATAACACTCAATCATAACACGAAGAAGAAAATCAATTTAATGAAAGCTTCAAATAATTTCAACTCGATACGAACACTTTATGACTCGCCTGCTTTAATTAAAGCTGTCTTATTTCTGCTCCAAATAATTTATACGGGCCTGGTACTTTCAACATGTAGTTACTAATAATGCAATGAGAATTTGGATTTTTTATAGACCTATGTACTTAAAGTTGTGTAAAGTTTTTAAACATTTCGTGTTCTCCCATAGATAGCCAGAAACTAAACATTTTCTGTCTCCAATATAAATAAATGGATGCTCCAAGTAATATTTTTCAATCAATGCTCATAACTATTAGCCGCGGGACATGTACTAACATAAAGCTGAATTATGAATGACCATCTCCTTAGTTCCTGGTGTTTAACGATTTGCTCCTGGGCGCTCTGTAGACCTAGTATCCCCTTAAGGGCAGAGCACTGACTGTAGGTCTCATTAGCGTTTAACGATGATTTGTGTAGTTCATAATTTATACTTCTACTGTAGTTTATGTTAAGTTTGATTTTCTAGCTGGTTTGTTTTGTAATGAAAGATTCCTTGTTTGTTTTAAGAAAATATAAAAAAATAAGATTTAAAGAATATTAAGAGACACGGCATCCTTAAAAAACTCAATAAAGAATCCAGCTGCAGAGTTAAATTTTTTGTCGCAATCAGTTGCACTGGCACAGCGTAGGCCGGGGGCTGGACGCCCGCAGAGTCCGTTCGAATTAATTAGTTCCAACGGCACACGGTAGCGTTTGGGACGCCCACCCATCCTTTTTCGCCCTCTGTCGGGAAGACGCGAACCCACGGCCTTAGGGAAAATGTTGGTTTTCATTTTTGTGAACGGTGCTTTGTTTTTTTTTTTTTCTTTTTGGCTTCGCACGGTTTGTGCATTTAGCCAGTGTCATGTAAAATTAAGTAACAAGTACAAATTATGAAATAAACTCCATTCAATGCGTGATAAAGATGATAGATGATATCCCGCCCCGCTCCCCTTGAGTTTAAGTAAAGACGTGGTACTTTACTGAAACCTCGCGCGGACTTCTTGAGAGAACATAAACTGATGTTGCACTGTTTTGTTTCATTTGCCTACACTAATGGACGTTCACGAACACTTAATGGTTAATAATCCACCACTATTAAACATTAATATTCGGCTGAACACAAATTTTAGAAAATAAAACAAAACTGCTAACATGACGCTTCACTTTCCCGCCAAGAACGGTGCTTTGTTGATACGAGATCGGACACTTATTTTATGTAACACACAGTAATACCTACAAATTTATGTCCTATCAGTGTAAACTTTTAGGTATCAATGCTATATTCTAGTAGGTAGTACAATAAAAATGGTCTGTTATACTTGTCAAAAAATAATAGGCCCGTTTTGACATTTAACTTCAATCGATTTAGTATCGAGTACAGAGTCGTATGGTTACTTCACTAGTTACTTCGCTATACTAGTTACTCGATACTCACGATAAATCGATTCCAGTTAAATGTCAAAACGGGCCTATTATTTTTTGACAACTATAAAAAGTTTAGGACTTCCGTCCATTTTTTCGGTGAAATTTCTCTTATTTAGGTGTATCGCAAAATATATTCTTAACTTGTGGCTTGCACTGAGCGACTGACGTAACCAAGCAAAGTGTTTTGAAAACAGTACGAAAATAACGAAGCAACGGTATCAAAGAGAGACATCATCGAGGACAGGGCGAAACTGCATAATTGTGGAGGAAACTGTATTCCAACGAGAGGTCACGAACAAGAAGAGGAAATAAACAAAATACAAGGCAGGAAAGAGGAACGGTAATTGTCCTAATTGGTTTTAGGTATTAATAGTATTATAGTATAGTATTTTGGAGACTTGGAAATGTGAAAGTACCTTTAAAAATGAGTATGTTGCTTAAAAAGTGATCCAAGCTCCCAGAATATTAAAAGACTTGCAATAATATTTTATTTAATAGTTTATTGATGACATCCGCTGATTTTTTTTTTTTTTGGGTGGGAAATTATCAAATAACTTCTCCCGCTCTGGGCGGAGCGGGAGGGCGTGTCAGACTTTTACTGACTAAAACCCACCCGTGTTCCTACCGTTGCCTGTGTGCCAGGGCCACGATATCCCTTTCGGACAAACTCGCAACCCTGGCAGGCATTGGTCCTAACGGACCCCGTCAGTTTATGCTGACATGACATCCGATGATAAAGAATAAACGGATAAGATGTCTCACAGTCAAGATTCTCTCTAATCCCGGAGATGGGCACGTCCTAACCTAACGCGATAACGGTTTGCAAAACTTTACCGTTTTACAATAATTTACATGTAGATTTGTATTATGAATTTCATCAGACCTATTTCATACATGTCTAATTCGAAACGCACCTAACTAATGCGATAAGACTGAGTGTACATTACAGAAATTAATGGAAGGTTAACTTGCCATAACGCACTGAACAGCTGAAGGTCAAGACAAGCCTTTTAAAGGAGATGTGATTTTATGAGATTAGACAGAGATTGTGTGGTAGAAACAGAGCATATAGTCCTTATAAGAAAAAGCTGTAAAGATGTCAAGTGAACTATAAAACACTTTCTCTTTATTAAGCCATTCCCAAAGAGATCAACTGAGAGTAATTTGTATGGTTTTTATTTTGTTTTGTTCAGCTTTTCTAGGTGAGTACATATTCAGGTTTAGACCTTCTGCATCTGTTTATGATATGTCGTACGTATGCATGTGTGCGAGGCTCCCTCCCGCAGCGCGTGCGCACAATTTCGCCTCAAGTTTATTACCAAACACTGCGAATAATTTAACAGACATATCAGGAAACGGGGTGGTTTACAATGCAAATATTTTAGCGTCGTGACAACCGCTGTCGCGAGCGGTTAAATCCGTAATGAGATAAATCTATTGTTGGGTTACATTTGCCGGTATTAGGAGACACCATGCAATTTATGTTGTTGTTGTTGATGATTTTCGTACTTGTGTGCATCTATTTGGATAGGTTGTGGAAATTACTGTTGAGTTGAAGATTTATAGCACTTGCTTTGTGAACTTCAGTATTTCCTCCGTATTCAATGAATGAACTCCGTTTATTGCAGTCGAATATTATACCAAGGTAAGGTAAGGGATTTACTGATAGCTTGAATTAGTGTTGCCCAAATTCAGTCTTGGTCTTGCAGTCTTGGTCTTGTTCTTGCGTTTTTGCAAGACCAAGACCAAGAACAAGACCGCGTATTTTTAGCAAGACCAAGACCAAGACTGACCGTGCAAGACTTGAGCAAGAACAAGACATAGCCTGCAAGACTCTTGCGTCTTGCAGCTAGGACTTAGCGCTATTTCACTGAGTAGTTAGGTGTAACAGTTCGATGTATAGGTAGGTACGCTTAGGAATTCTATGAGACGCAAAAAACTGTATCAAAGAATATGAAAAACTGGACCTATGCGCATTACGACTAATACCATAAACATAGCGAATAAAAAAATATCTATTAAAATCAAACTGAGTGCATGCATAGTTATGTTTTAACCATCGGCACTTTGATAATGCGGCATCAAAGGTTTTGTACTTACTTCTCAAAGAAATTTGCCGCTTTTCGGAAGTACATGGTTATGATACACGCGCCGGCGGCTTCTTTTGAAATCTAAAACAATCGTTGCCGCCACGCCGAAATCATAACATTTGTGACACTATTTGATTGCCGCCATAGGGCGTAGGTATACTCATGCAAAATAATTTCGAATTTTTTTAAGAGTACCTACAGGTGTTCCAAAGAATAAATAAGTTTCAGAGTGCTTAGAATGAAAATGAATACATTATACTGATCACGCAAGTAGTATTATGATTAGGTTATAAATCAAAGCTTATAAATCATAAATGTTTATTAAGAAACAGTTACTTCCATGGAAAACGACATATAGGTCAGTTGATTTTTCGAATTTCTTATCAAATCTTCAGTTATTTATTAATCTGCTTGATCTTTACTATGGCTATGTTACTTCAAGCTCACAATGTTCCAATTCTAATACGTTTTTCTAAGATTTAAAGTAAACTTTAATAAATAGTAATAGACTAATAGGTAATTGCAAGACTTGCAAGACTCTTGCTGCAAGACCAAGACCAAGACCAAGACTGGGAGCGCAAGACCAAGACCAAGACCAAGACCAGGTGTATTGGCGCAAGACCAAGACCAAGACTGGCTAAGTCTCGTCTTGTTCTTGCATTTGGGCAACACTAGCTTGAATATCATTCCTCTTCACTTATGAAATAATATTAATTCTTGATAGCATAGTATCATTCCTCTTCACTTATGAAATAATATTAATTCTTGATAGCATAGTACTCGTATCATTCCTCTTCACTTATGAAATAATATTAATTCTTGATAGCATAGTATCATTCCTCTTCACTTATGAAATAATATTAATACTTGATAGCATAGTACTGTTTCTTGATGCTTTAGTTCCACCAAAACTTATAGATCTCATAAAGTTATGGCGTACTTTTTATCGTCGGTATTTTTAATGATAAGAATAATTTATTTGTGAAACATAGGTAATTCTAATTACATACAAAGACCTTAAAAAATTGGTAGTGCGCTATGATTTGCCAATATTGAAATAAAAACGATTAAGTGAGTAAGTTACAATTAGTACTTACTTGAGAATGGGCAGCAGCGTTCTCTATGCATTTTAACACCATACTGCTATCGCGAACCCCGTCAAGCGTGGCGATTATGGCAGCCCCCCCAAATGTTGTGGGAGGCCTATGTCCAACAGTGGACGGCTTTCGGCTGAAATTATGATTAAATTACAATGATAATTTTGTTAACGCATCCATGCAAATTAAATTTTATTACAATTCGGAGTTAATTTCATTTCATGTCAAAATTTAAATTATGTATCTGATGATTCACACAATCAATGATATGATATACATAGATAAATAAGCTGCCTTATCTGATACACCGAGATTTATCGCCGTCCGCTTAACGATAAGATAAAACGTTTATTTATTGCCATAGATCTATTTATAACGATCGGAGACAACCCGCTACGGACAATGCAAATTCGCACTTAGTTATTGCCATTCAATTCACTGCCAATTTTCTTTTCCCAGCGCTTGTTAGTCCCGCAACAATTCTGCATCTCGCTTGAGTCGTTTGCGTTCGCATTTCGTGTTACTCTCGGGTGTACTGTAACGCAAACGTGTTGGTGTGTGTTAGGGACTCGGGGATGCGGTTCGTGAGTCTATCCTCGTAAGCAGAGCATTAAATCTCAGCATGACTGTTACTCGCACAGTGTATCGAGTGTACTCCGTGGAGCGAGGAGCTAATCCGCTGGGAAACGCAACCACGATTCCCACCGAATCGATTTAAATTGCTTTAATCGATATCGTTTGTTTTAATTGGAGAGATATATAATTGTTGATGATCGATCTGAGCTTAGAATAAATTAATGATGGTTAAAGCTAATTAGTATTGTAAAAGGAAATACTTGATCTCTCTAGTAGGTGAGCTTTGTTAATGTCGTAAAATAATCAATTTACTACTAAGGCATGTTTGCTTACGGATTATCGAGGATTCCTCTATAAAATCAACGTATGTCGTTAAGCGAACCATCTTTAGTAATTGGAAATTTAATTTTATTGTAGGCTTATTTAGAATCTGGATTAAAATTGTGTTTATCACTTTCCATATTTGTTTTATAAACTTTCCTTCGTGTTATGCCGCCATTTCTTAACTTATTAAGTTTTAATTTGTGTCTGGAGGCTCGCGGGAGGAACATAGTTTATTTGCATTTCTTCGTGAGATAGATCTCGTCCGATGTTGTCAGCGGAAATAGAGGTGTATTATTAAATAAATATAGTGAGGAGAGAAGCCCAATTACAGGGCACAGAGATGCATCGTCAGATACCTGGCAGTGCTTGCACTGATTTATTTAATTCCGAACAGATTTTATTGATAAGTTACCGGAGCAAAGTGTACTGACGTGGCCAATATTCAGTAGTCGAACAAAATACAGACAAGGTAACATAATCTGGTGCATTGCATTGTTCTTATCTTTCCATTAATTAATCCAATAACTCACAGAAATAGATTTGAAACTAAAGATTTGATTGTTCAACGCCGATAAGGACAGTGGATTCCATTAGATAATTTGAAATCCATAAATTCAATTTCTTACTTACTGTATTAAGTATATTGACATTCTTGCGTCTATCGGTATTACCGCTCCCATTGATTAAGCTTAGCCATTTCTGAAGTACCTACCTACAATTATTAACTTAGTAATATTGACTTAGAATTAACTACTAAGATCGAACGCGTCATTAACTGAAGTTAATATCAGCCAATCAATATCAGAATTTGTGCCCACAAGTGGGAACCAAACACATAAATCTGTATGAGTAATAGTCATCCCAGTCTAAGATCTTGATTCAATTTAGATCCAACATGAGTCAGTAGATATAAAACTTTCTGTTCGCGTGTCGGTATTTTAAGTATCGACGATTTCATCTATCGTCTTTTGCATCGGTTTTCTAAGAAAACACCTGGCGATATTTTTATGTGCATCGTTCTTCTAATGTCTGTTTTATGTAGTATTAAACGATTTTGTCGGGCTCTTAAGTGATACGCGATTTATAACTTGTGTTATTCAAAAGAATTGCCAATGTAATCATTTTTCTTGATGTTCTTTATAACTTTTATGAGATAAGTAATGGAAAGTATCTTTCTTTACCGACTCTTTTAATAGTTCACATATCATCATTATTTTCTAGATCTCTCTTCTCATCATAATATTTGTACCTAATCCATATAACAATGATTTATTATTTACCCTCTTTCAGTTATTAAGAAATGTGAGACACTTCACCAGGGTCTTCAAAATCGTAATCAATGATTTCCACAACTTTTTTGCATGACAGAAAACCCTTCAGAAGTTAATAAAACTTAGCACTACTATGTCTAATCGATGAATCCATCATTCGCTTCCTTCTAATTGCTGTACTGAATTACACAGGTAAAACAGATGTGTACTAGCTTACTGTATGTAACCTGCAGCGACACTTGTACCATTCATTAATTTTAATTGCAACCTGCGCGCGCTCCGGATAAACATCTCTTAGGGCTTGTTCACGGAAGGACGCGGTACAACTTAGTAATGTGCTTTTACTGTTATGGGATGTGCTTAAATGTTATGCAAATATGGATGACTTGGTTCGTTAACTTCATTTTTGTAAGATTTTAATGTGTCTGATTGAAATTGTGATTGAATTGTTTTAGTTTTATTTGCAGAAAAGACTGTTGTTAGTTTGTGGTCCTGTATTTATTATTTACCATCGTTATGTTTCTCTTTTGGTAGGTAGTAGAATTTTTTGCTTAAATTATTAATCTAGTCATTATCATCCTTCTACCTAATTCATTTAGGATCGACACGAAGCGTCGCGTTTTCTTCAGTACAGGACATCTCTATCAACCGCCTCGACAAACATCCATTATTCTCATATTTATTATATATTGTCATTTCTATTTTATATTTTGTCATTTCATCGCCTTTACAAACCCTCCATGCACCTTTATCAATCAATTCCCAGTATGGACATATGAAATCTTAAATTTCTTGCCAGCGTATGTTTGCATGAGTCCTAAACACAACCGCAAAAGCGCACGCTAGTAGCACAATGCACTCGGCGATCGTAAATAAAACTGTTAACGTTATTTTATTGAGAACTGCCCATAACTACCAACTAGTAGCCAGCTATGATTGTTTTAAGTATTTTAGTATTGGTTTTAATAGCTTCCAGCTTAATTAACTAAGACAGCAAGGTTTTAAGTAATGGTTTCAGGCTCAGGGATAAGTCTATGACGCCAGCCAAATAAAACGGTTTGAATACAAATGTAATTGAGCAGCTAAGATACGTAAATCATGTGAACACTTGGCAAATTTTTCTACCAGTGTATGCAAGTCTTTTAGGATTCAAATACTAATCAATGTAGGATCTAAAGAGTATTTGCTTGCTTATCGCAGCGTCAGCCATGTATATTAAATGCCAAATTGGAACCAAACAAAACCCTGAAGTTGTTAAACTAAATGATTTGCCATTTTTTATACAGATATGTGATCTCCAGTACAAGATTGTTAAGATTAAATTCGACACTGATAATATTACTAACAGTCCTATAACATGTTTTATTGAATTAGATTTTAAAACTGAATACACTTTTTATTTGCACACGTCTGAATTGAAAGGTGTATTCAAAACAAATGAAGAAGCCTTCAAGATTAATGATGAGATATAAACTAAGAGGTTTTTTGAAGATGTTTTGATTTAAGATTATGAGTTATTTAGTTTAATATCTTCATCTGTGAACCCGTTTTGCTTACGGTAAAACTTTTGTTATTTTACTTTTAAAACCCAAAAAAATAAAAATTTTAAATGTTTCATACCCTTTGGTATGAAACATAGTTTATTGTCAAACGTTTTACAGTGTTTTAGACTTAGCAAGAATGATTATGTTTTCAGTCTCATTATATAGGCATATAATAATAGCTCGTCGAAGAAGAAAGAATATGAAAAGTAAGAAGATTTGAAAAAAACAAGACAGAAGAACAGAAGAGAAGAACTCGCACCATGCACAGGCAATGGCACTGGAAGAATTCACGGGTTACATAGTAATAGTCCCGTGGTCTCTTAGTGGCATCACTGGTGCTGGGCGATACTACTGTATCCATAATATGAAGAAAGAAGACAGAAGGTTGGGAAGAGATGCTCGTTGATTTTAGATGATTTTGTACTGTTTTCACTGATTTTGCTAGCGAAGAATATG